>OX421312.1:25000000-27500000 GCA_949125395.1 Diaphora mendica | reverse complement strand
CTGATGGGGTACCCCACCGCCTGGTCTGTCCTGGTACGTTCACACATACATGCTCCAGAATGCTGTACAATCTTCAAGGAATTCGAATTGCAATACACTCGATTCAGCTATCACGGATCGCGCCTATGACGTGATTACAAAACTCGCGAGTCCAAATCAGACCAATCATAACGGTAAACCACTAAAGGGACCGGGTTGAATTGACAATTAGCTAAATTACAATTAAAACGGTTATTTTTTAACGAAGCTCCAGCTCGACCGATCCAAGCGTCTCAAAGTACTATTGTCAACGTCAAAACGTCAAACAAGAAAAATGACAATCTAAAATGTTGCCATTACAATAACGTTAAATTTCTAACAAGCCCATTTATCGAGGAAGGCTATAGGCTATATATCATCACGCTAGGACCAATAGGAGAGGAGCACCAATGAAGAATGTTACAAAAACGGGGGAAAATTTCTA
Organism: Diaphora mendica; assembly: GCA_949125395.1. Taxonomy (NCBI): domain Eukaryota; kingdom Metazoa; phylum Arthropoda; class Insecta; order Lepidoptera; family Erebidae; genus Diaphora; species Diaphora mendica. The sequence goes on along the minus strand of OX421312.1, from coordinate 27,499,537 downwards.
CGCTACGGGCAATAGGAGACGTAAACGACGTTGCATGGGTCAGCTAGTATATTATAAAGCTGTAATGACATTATTAGTTGATAGTAAAACTATTCCAGGAATACTTTATTAAGAGCATTTCAATAAAAACTTGTACTTAAAAAAGTTTTTTGTTTTAATTTATGTAATTGTGTTTTGATTTAGTTTATATTAAAGTAACAAAGTAGTTGCCGGATTGTAGCTGGTGCCTGCGATGTTTTTGTTAACTTTAGTCGCAAAAACACTGCAAGCCTTATTTATATTATTAATGCGAAAGTAACTCCGTCTGTCTCTCGCGCTTTCATGCCTAAACTACTGAACCGATTTATATGAAGTTTGGTACACAGATAGTCTAGAGCCTGAGAAACGATGATTTCTGACGTGATGTTCTTAGAAAACAGAGTTTCTTTCTTTTATTAATATCAGTTAAACCTTGTTTTGTCTCATTATATACATTTTAGATATACATTTTCTTCCAAAAACATAGCCACAATACTTATCCCACTACCCAAAAAAAAGGAGCGAGCAATAAGGACACTCAGTGATACTAAAACTCTCCGACGCTCCCGACTACTTCCTACCCGCTGAAAACTGCGCCTTTACTCAAGTCGTACACTACAAAATAAATTAGTTCATAATAATATTGCAGGTTGAGATAAAACCTCCTCTGCCGCTGTCAACTCCACCCGTACCTCCACCCTTGCCGGCAGCGTATACGGGCAGCGCGTGGCTCGCGCGTATCCCTTCACCACCATACGAGCCGCGGCCGCGCGGCTTCAACGATTTGCCGCTGATTCCCCATCCTGTAAGTGTGCGCGGCCTTTTCCTAATAGTATGTCATTTGTATATGATTTCTCAACCTAAACATGTCATTGTAGATTGACGTTAAACCTCCTCTACCGCTGACAACTTTACCTTCAAGTTCGCCTTTGCCGCCAGCACACACTCGCAGCGCGAGTCTCAGGCGGACCCAGAAGCCATTCTACAATAACTCAACACCGCTTCCCCCTTCTGTAAGTGTGTGCATCTTCCCTCTAATCGTACCGAAGTGAAATACATAAGATGCCTCAACATAAAAATGTAATTGCAGATTGAAATCAAACCTGTTCTGCCACTGTCAACTACACCCGCAAGTCCGCCATTGCCGGCAGCACATAAACGGAGCGCTAGTGTTGAGCCTACTCCGGAGATATCCAGCGAAATTGTAAGTGTGCGTGTCAGAGCCGTCTTAAACCAAGCTGAGGCCTTTGGCACACAAGAATTTGGGGTCTTTTTTAAAAGTAATAAAAGTGACTAAAAACTACTATAATCGTTTATTATAAGTACCTAATCAAATATATAATTTATAATGTCATGCACATGGGCGTAGCCGCGGTGGGGCAGGGTGGGGCACTTGCCCCACCCTGGCTCTGACCTGTAAGGTACTTTTTTTACGTAGTGTGTCGGAATCGGACCATCTAATAGGATCCAAGTGGAGGTCGTCCTCTCGGGCCTCCTCCGCCGCCTCCTTCTGCGAGATTACGTCTTCACAGAAGGTGTCCACCGCGGTAAAATAGCTGTCGCCACTGGCTATGGAGTGTATGACGGCCGGTAGCGAGAGATCTCCTCCGATGTCTGCAATGAGGCCCAGGCTGGACAAACCGCCAGCGTGTGCTGGGCCGAGTCCTCACTGCAATCGCAGTGGTAACAGGTGGGACTCAGTTCCCTTCTAGTGACCGAGTGCAGCAACCGTGCCCGGAAAAGACCTGCGTCAGTCGGAAAGAAAGTGTCCCGTGCTGCCGCTCTGCCTACTCAAAGATGACTGGAGAGCCTCCAAGGCGGCAAAGTCAGCGCGTGGAGTCTCCAGCTGGGATGACCTGCCAAGGACAAGCCATGGTGGCTCGACGAGCGGCTTCACGCTACATGTTCTCCGCCCGTAAGTCAGTCGTCCGCCAATAAACTTCAGTAAGCACTTCCGCCTCCAAATCCCACGGGGAAGTTCCGGGCAAAGGCGCACACAGCCTCGGTCGATATCCTCTGGGGACGCAAGAGGCACACCCTTTTCAGGGAGATCAGCGGTGCACCATACAGCGCTATCGACCAGAAAACCCCCGTGTAGAACTGTCGTGCCGCGACGCTGGCTCCACCAAAATTGGACAACAGTCACCCAAGGATCCAAGCGTCGATCAGCTGCGGACCAGACTGTCTAAAAGGCTCGTCAAAGAGCCACATACCGTCGAGGATCAGGCTTCAGCTGGGCCCGAACCGGTACGTGAACCGTGTTGTCCATGATGGAGGCGCCGGGGGGGGGGGGGCAGACCGTGGAACAATAGGGCCTAGGACAACAGTAGGTGGCCAGGCGCGCCGCCTCTTGGAAGTTTGCTCCCCGGGCCGTACCAAAGTGTCATCAGCGTAACAAATTACGCCTAGCCGAGGGAGAGACAACTTCGAAGGACCCAGTCGAATCCCACGTTCCACAGGAGTGGTCCAAGGACAGAGCCCTTTTCCGCGTTGTTGCCCGACATGGATCATCATCTCAAGACGCCATCTCGGTCCTCGTACTGCCACTAGCCGCCTCGTTTACTTTGGCACGCGGTGGTAGTAGAGTGCTTCCCTGATGCAGCTAAATGGCAGACCAGAAAAGAATGCCTTGGCGATTTCTAACAATACCGTCAACAGCACGACGCCAAAGCCCACTGCCTCTTCACCTTGGCCCTCGGGCGCAACACGGCATCGAGGCCTACCTCGCAGAGATGTCGGAAGATAGGGCAGAGTCTTCTCTCAAACAATTTGCCCGCCTCGTCCAGCAACACGATGGGCCTGTAGGCCGCGAAGGGGTAAGACCGCGGGTAAAATAAACAAAATTTTACTTTTGAATTTGGAATCTCTTTTTTTTATACGATTGTTCATTGTGTTTTCTTATTTTCGCGCCAATATATTCTCACAAGTGTATCAAGATACCATTATTGAGACGGTAGTTAAGCTCCTTAACAACATCATGTTCAATAACCAAGAATGGTCCTTGCCGCAAAATTTGACGCCGGGTCGTAAAGCTCGATCCACCCAATCTTGGTTAGAAACGAACGTTCCGGACGTCATCAGAGCTGAAGACTGGCCGTCATCTAGTCCTGATCTTAATCCACTGGATTATGATCTATGCTCAATTAAGAGAGTAAGGCTTGCTCTAAACGCCATGATAATTTGGAGTCCCTAAAACAATCCCTACGATTGGCAGGCAAGAATTTCCCATAGAAAGAGTGCGTGCAACACTACATTGATAACTGGCCTCAACGTTTAAAGGACTGTATTGCAGCCAATGGAGACCACTTCTAATAAGCTTTATACGAGTATATTTTAATGGTTTTATATTTATGTATTAAACTAACACACTTGTAATAGTAATAAAAAATGATGTTTTTATTTGTAACAATATTTATGGCAAGATTAAGTAGTTTGCTAGTTGCTAGCCACGCTTCGGCATGCATGGGCCGGCTCGACCGGAGTGATACCACGGCCTCACAGACAACCGGTGTGAAACAGCGCCTGCGTTGTGTTTCACCGAGTGAGTGAGGATACCGGAGGCCCATACCCCAACCCCCAAATGAGGGTGTCTATGGGCGGCGGTAATCGCTTACCATCAGGCGATACGTCAGCTCGATTGCCATTATACCAAAAAAAAATAGACTGCTGCCCACCCTGAGCCCATGGCTGGCTATGCCCATGTTCATGCATGATATTCATAAGCTGCTAGTTTTTATTAGGTATTTTTTCAGGTTTTCTGTGAAGCAAAATGTTTTATTATATTATTACGCATTAGGGTTCGACGAATTTGAGAAATAAGCCCGCATTATAAACACTTTTAAAATCACAGAATACCTCGACTAATAGTCCTTAATAATCGCCGAGGTCGCTGTATTAATCACTTATATCACTCAGACATTTGACGTGTGGCGACTTCCACATATAGCAAAAAAAACATACTATAGTGCTATGCTATCTACCGGAGATACACGGAACTACGGAATAACGCCTATACGAAGTAACTGCTAATTCTGCATTACGATATAGAGGTTTCCTGCCGATTAGATGCTTGAATCTCCCTATGCTATCTTCATTGTTTCATCTTCACAGGATCCCAAAGAGTAATCTGGATGAGTTTCACCGTCAAGCCTGTTGATTTCAAGTTTGGAGTCGGAGTACACTTACTCCACCAGACATATTTTTGCATTGCCTGATGAGTCTGATGACGTAACCTTTCATCTTACTGTCATATTTTTTCAGATGGAAGCCATTCAACGTACATCGTGGTTGAATAAACTTATTATTGCAACGTTTCCTACTGAGCTCCTTAAGGTAATCCACTATTTTTTTTAGAAACCTGAATATTTGCTAACTCCACAGTCGTGTGATGAGAGAGGTCATTTGTACACAGCTACTGATGACTTCTCTCACCACATCTGTAGCATATGATCCCATTACCCCTATTACAAGAAGGCATGACATCTTTTATTTTCTTTGAGATTTCAAGTAGTTTGTGGGTCGGCTAGATATCCTGTTGAACCACATCGATATCCAGGGCGTGTGCCAGTGCTACCCTTAGTAAAGTGTAGGTAGTGGCCGAGCTTTACTCCAGCTCTAAATTCCAAGTCCTTGATGCCGTCCACGAATGCTACGTCCGGTATTTGCTCTTATAATATCCGTGGCGGCTAAAAGGTATGCTTTCCGTACGAGTTTCTCAATATCCAACGCCAACAGCACTCGCTGCGGTCGTTGCAATAGCGGAACATTACTGTCCTTCAGGGCCTCCGCCAATAGGGCCACGTTAAGGGCCATTAATCACAAAACTCTGCATAGTTTCCTGCAGAAGTCATCGGGCCCCTTCATACTAGGTATCAACCATGCCAATACACTCGCTGCACTAACTAACTTGTGGATTAGGGTTCGGAGTTATATCCGAAGTCCCATCGGCCATCGAGTACGAGCCCTAGATATTGAAAAGCGGACTCGATGCCGATGCGAGTGCCTCCTACCATGAGGCTGAGTTGATCAGTTGGCTTACTCCGAAGTCCGTGAAAGAAGAAAGCCTCGAATTTGTGCAGAGCCATCTCGAGATCCATTCGCTCGACGTTTTGGGCAACCCCGGCCGTGGCCCTCGGGGCTCGGGGTTGCCTCACATTGAATAAGCGCAGTGCCTTGTGATAACATTAACAATTCAACAAATTCAAAGGCAGAGAAAATGTTAAATTTTGTATTTAACCATCGTGAAAGGTGAAAGAGACAACTCTTTATGGTTCGAATTTTCAACCGTAAAAATATAAGAACTAAAAGCTTTGTAACTATTTCGATTATATCATATTGAACTGTACAAAAATTGTGTGTAAGAAAAGTGTAATTGGTCTATCAATTTTTAATGAGAACATATCTGAGAGAAATTGTCGGTTCCTCGAACGGGGCCCTGCTCGAGGATAGAGGCCCTAGGCCCTGGCATAGTGTACTCTTATGGTAAAGACGGTACTGGTGCGCATCTTCCATCTTCTGATGCCTCAACATAAATATGAAATTGCAGGCTGGAATCAAACCTCAACTGCCCCCGGTACTTGCACCGGCAAACTTCCCATTGCTGCCAGTATATTCGAGCACCGCGTGGCTTGCGGGCCGCCTACAGCCATCCTGGGACGATTTGCCGCCTCTTCCTGCTTCTGTAAGTGAATAACCCCTCTCCCCTAATAGTATGTCATCAATATAAAATGTCTCAACTTAAATACATTTGTAATTGTAGTCTGAAGTTCCACTTCCTCTGCCGCCGTCACCTTCACCCTCGAACCCGCCCTTGCCGCCAACACTTAGAGACAGCGCTTGGAGACCGCGCACCCCGCAGTCTTCCGCATGGTACGGCCTGCCGCCGCTCCCCCTTTCTGTAAGTGTGCTCGTCGCTCTTCTAATAGTATGACAACTATGTAAGATGTTTTTTTTGTACTTGTGGAAACTCCCACGGGCCGTCTTCCCACCGGGTTTGCAGCGTTCCACCAACCATACGGTGTTCCACTCTGCGTCTGAAATGCGAGGGATCCGGGAGCTGCTGTTATTACGACATCCGGACTCCTCCCAGCGCCTGCCCGCACTGACGCGATCACAGTCTGCTGATAGACTCTCTAGTTAGGAGACGTACGGCACACGCGTACCTACTTCGCCCCCTCGTGGCTGGCCACTTTAGCGGGTGGAGGGGAAAACCCGTCGCGTCCGTCCGCGGCCAAACAATGTAAAGTGCCTTAACCTAATTATGTTATTGTAGGTTGAGATAACACCTCCTCTGTCGCCGTCACTGACATTCGCAAACCCGCCCTTACCACGATCATATTCAGCCCATCCCGGCCACGCCACACCAAGGCTCGCGCGCATCCCACCACCGCCGAAATGGTACGCACCACAGCCACACGGCTGCGACAACCTGCCGCCGATTTTCTCTTCCCTTCTGCGCGTCCTCCCACTAACTGTATGTCTACTATATGTGGTGTATCAAACTAAATATGCAATTGTAGGATGAAAGTAATCCACCTCAGCTGCCATCACCTAGAGCCGCAAGCCCGCCTTTGCCGCCAGCATTTACTTGGTATCTACCACCATCGCACGAATGCGACGACCTGCCATCTCTCCCGTATTCTGTACGTGTGCGTGTCTCCTTCTAATAGTATGTCAGCTGCTTAAGAAATCTCAACATAATTTTTTTGTGTAATTATAGGATGAACTGAAACCTCTGCAGCCTCCGTCACCTGCACCCACAAGGATGCTAACAAAAAGGAAAAGAGAGGACATAGAGAATGAGAACGATACAAAGATAAGAGAGTTAGCAAGAAAAAAATAAAGGTCAGTCTCAATCACTTGCTTTAAAATATATATACCTATATATATTACAATATTTATACGATTAACTGTTTCTGTTTGGCGTTGTAAATATATAATATATCATCATAATAGTTTATAATACCACGAAATATGTAGTTTTCGTGTTTGTAGGGTTTTCGCACAAGACTTTCGTGATGACTATTGAGAACAGCTTGTAGACGACATGGCTTAGAAGGGAAATGGGTCGATAGTTTTTCAACCTGGTCTTGTCACTCTTTTGAAAAACAAGACTAACACACTTCTATTCCACATTTATGGAGTTCTCGTTTCCAGCAGAACAACTTTTAAAAGCTTTTGGAGCTCCCTCTGTAGGGAACTATATTTTTAGAGTCATATAGATTTGCACATCTAATGTATTTTTATTATGTCTTTTTTTTATATAAATTACCTGCCAAAGTGACTCTGCTCAGCCTGATGGTAAGCTCAAGCAAAATCCAACAGTGGGGGCCACCATACTCTCTGCGAAAGCAGACAATGCAGTATGGCGTCCCACACTATGGCGGTTTAGTGAGATGCTTTTTCACGCCCCGCTTAAAGGACCCGGGATTATAGTGGGAGGTGAACACGTGCGCTGGTAGTGAGTTCCAGTTTTTAAGTGCTTGGTACAGGAAGAAAGAACCAAACCGTTTGGTTCTAGAGCGTATTTCAACGACTCTAAGGCGGTGGCTTCCAAGGCCAGCACGCGTTGTTCTGCAGAGAAAGGGAGAAGGTGGGATCAGTTGGAAGAGCTCTTCAGAGCACTCTCCATTGCAAAGGCGGTAGAGGACTGCCATATAGGCGATATTTCTTCGCACCTACAGAGGCTCAAGGGACTCGGTGGCATCGGGACTGTTGACAATGCGGACTGCTCGCCGCTGCAACCGGTCGAGAGCATCAAGCAAATACTGCGCGGATCCATCACAAAGATGAGAACAGTACTCCATGCACGAGCGTACCTGGGTCTTATAAAGAAGACACAAATGCTCGGGCGTGAAGAACCGTCTCACCTTGATCAGTACGCCAAGTTTCCGCGAGGCCGCTTTAGTGATGCTCTCGATGTACTTCCGCGGTTTGAGGTCCCGGCAAATATCCATGCCCAGGACACCGAGCCTATCCTGGTGTGGCAGTTGGGTGCTCTGAAAAGAGGGGAGGGGAAGAAACGGAGACTTTTGGTACAGAACGCGCCCACCTGTGTTTTCTTAGCGTTGAACTCGACTAGATTTTCATCATCCAATTGTGAAATGTGGCTCAGAGCCCAGTGCCGGATTAAGCCAGCGCGGGGCCTGTAGCAAATTCGGCCAAGGGGCCCTTGGTTTGCTTTAGGTTCTCACATTTTTTTCGGACATTTAACACACGATTGCCATCTAGTCCCAAACTAAGCAGAGCTTGTATTATGGGTACTAGACAACTGATATAAATACATATGTACTTTTTTTTGTAAATACATACATATTATACATTGAAAACACCCAAACTCGGAAACAAACATTTGCTCCGACCCGGGAATCCAACCCGAGACCTCATGCCCAAGAATCGCGTACGCTTCCACTGCGCCACTGAGGCAGCCAAATATCCGTATTAGACTGACGAATTCTTAAACTTAGGCATTATAGTGTTAGTGGTATTGCTTTGGAACTAATTGTTTCCTACTTGAAAGATAGAATTCAACATGTCATGTCAATGGTGCGATGTCTTCTGGATTACCTGTTACTATGGGCGTTCCTCAGGGCTCTATACTGGGTCCTCTACTTTTTCTCATATATGTATAAACGATTTACCATATTATTTAAAAGATCTCTGTGATATAGTTTGCTGATGATACGTCACTGATTTTTAAAGTCGATCGTAAGAAAACAGTTTATGAAGATGTGAATAGGGCACTAAATGATGTATTGAATTGGTTTTCAACTAACAATCTCCTACTGAATTCAAATAAAACAGTGTGTAAGATTTACTATCATCATAGGGTGCCATCGTCAAAATGAAGTTTGGAGGTCAGCAGACGGTATCCTTCGCAATCACGAGAGGCGTCTTTAAACTGGTTAGATTAACTATGCCAAATATAAAACAGAACTATAGAACTAGAAATATAGAACAGAAATATAGAACAGAAATTATAAGTATTGTAGACTCAACAGTAATCTTAGGAATTACATTAGACAGTAAACTACAATGGGATGATTGTTGACGTATTTGACCATTCGTAAGTTTAATCAATTAGTACCCAATTAGTTGCCCAATTAAAAGGAGACAAATTTCGATAAAAACTGACAACACTGAATTTTGTATTCGCATTTGAATTTGTTCTTGCTTTGGTGGTTTCACTTTTGTTTTTCAGTGCGCGTCTCTATATTTGCTAATATTTAATCTAGAAAAGTTTTGGCCAATATTCGGATCCATGCAGGACGGCAGGTGTAATGATCGTTTTATATATTTGTCTCTTTAACATTAAAGGGAACTTGGGATCGCAAATAGTTCCTGTTACCTGCCGCCACTTCACTCATCTGCATTAATTCGATGTTGAGCGAACCGAGGTACTTGAAATCGGTGCAGACCGGAATCGCTGTTCCATTCAGTGACACGGCAGTAAGGCCGGAGACCACCGAAATCGCAGAACATGTATTCGGTTTTAGTTCTGGAGATTTTCAAGCCAACATTCTCTAGTCTTTGCTGCCATGTCCAGAGACATGGCAGCAAAGTTACGCTCAGCAAACGCGTCATCACCGACCAACACAATGTCGTCTGCAATTAGCATGCACCATGGTGCCTCCTCCTTTATGTCCGATGTCAGAGCACCCATTATCAGTAGGAAGAGGTATGGGCTAAGAGCCGATCGCTGGTTCAAACCAACAGAGACACTGAATTGATCGGTGTTTCCTGCAGCCGATGTTACATAGATGCTAGATCGTCTATACATCGATCGAATCAATGCCACATACTTAGCAGGCACTCTTTTTTCTTTCTAAGCCCACTACAAAATCTCTCGGGGTACCCTATAATATGCTTTTTCTAGATCAACAAACATCATATGCAAGTTTTTGTGCGCCTGTCTGTATTTCTCACACATTTATCGAATTGCGAATATGGAATCTGTTGGCCCGGTTAAAACCCAAATTGTTTTCGAGTTAATGCACTGTTTTCTCTCACTCTTCTCTTAATAACTTTCTCCCAAACTCTCATACTGTGTGGAATGAGCTTTATTCCTCTATAACTGCCAGGTTTCTGTACATCTCCTTTGTTTTTAAAGATGGGCACAAGCGAACTTAAACACCGTTCATCCGGAATTACCTAATAGCATGCAAGATATTTTACGCTTATCTAAACTTATTTTTTTACGGTCAGTCAGGCGTTAAAGCGCGGGGCCCTCTAAATCGCGGGGCCCATAGCATTTGCTCCTCTTGCTACGTGGCTAATCCGGCACTGTCAGAGCCCGGTCGAGCTCAGCGACAAGCTCTCGTCGTTTTTCCTCTATTCTTCTTCTTAGCGTTTCGACGGCAAGCCTATGTAGGGGTTCCGTAAACTATCACCCGATGATAGTTTTTCGTTCGTGTAATTATTGGGCGGCTTAATACGGGCACATGAATTACGAAGAAGATCCTGGAGAGGTTTAAAGTTATCCTGGTTTGCCAGGAACGGTAGGTGGCTCTGACGCTAGACGTCCTTCATAAGCGTAGTAGGCCTGGGGGTGACAGATGATGGCACGACGCGCTCCGAAACTTTAACAGCGCACAGCGTAAGTCCGTCCGGAAATTTCTTATCGGTTCATAATACAGTTTCAGTTCATTGGAGACTTGAAAAATAATAGGTATAGCATTATGATAGTAGACAGCATTTAACTCTTGTTGTAATAAATTTCCAGGTAAAAATACGTCAATGGGAAATCAAATCTGTTTTAAGAGTATTGGCTTAGTGACTAAGACGAGTCGCTGCAGAAATTAAATGATTCCTGAGTAAATAGTTAACCTCGGAGAGACTAATTTACTAAAGTAAGTAAAGTATTCTCTGATTTTTTTTGAATTTCTACTAAGACATACCTAATCATGTACTGTGCTCAATATTATTTAACATATTCATGTGTGTTAGATATCTGTACATGAATGTCTACCTAATTATATTTCTGACTGTAAGTAAAATGTCCATGATTGTTGTCCGAATGTAATCCGAATTTGTGTATTTGTATACATTACAATTTTTGTAATTAATATTAATAAAACCACAATAAACTCACATTGCATTGTATGTAAATCATCACGAACTCGGACTTTCTTGAAAGTACCTATAGTCCTATACAGTAGGTAGGTACGATCTAAGTATCAACATATATCGCAACCGGTTTTGTCAGTATTTAGTGTATATAAACAAAAAAAATTGCTGTCTATTTAATGTTTATAAGTGCAGATGAAGTATAGATCAAACAATGTCATTATTTAGGTATGTGTTACAATCGTGGTTACAATGTTCGTTTAAATGTATATTATTTATTATAAAAAATGTTGTTGTTTGTAGATAATAAATTGGAACAATGTATTCTTTATCTATCTTTGTTCGTGTCTGGTAGAACGTGTCCTTACAAATTAGAAATCGTAACATGAATGTTGACCTAATTGTATGTATTCCGTCTATTACAAAATAAGCTTAGATGTTATACCTAATCCTAATTTGTGTGTTGTACATTAGATTAAATCCCATCACTATATACAAATAATAATAAAGTCACATTGCATTGTAATTCACCACGAAATGTAGACATATTTAAATTACATAGTACGATTTATAACATAAGCACATTTATCACAATGAACGGTTTTGTCAGTTTTGGTGTATTTTTTTTATTAAGATGTCTATTTAATGTTTAATTAGGTAGGTATGTGTCGACGAAACATAGATGAATCAATGTCATTATTAATTTGTTACAATTAGATTATTTCATTAAAATGTTTTTAAATCTATTGTAACACATATTGTTGTGTGTAAATAAAGACTGGAATAATATAGTGTGTTTTATTTGTGTATCTTTGATAAACATATCGAAAATGGACTGTAAACAAGTGAAACTAAAGTATACAATCCAGCAAATTTTTTTAGTTAATTTTAGTTAAGTGATGTCAACCCCAGAATTAGCACCAATAAATTACTTATAGGACTAATCGAGTATTTACTCCAGTGTCATGGGGACCTATTGCACTTGAAACATTATCATATGAGAGAATGAGTAAAAGTAATTGTTTCTGTTTTCAATTATATGGCATTCGCTTAGATACCGTCACCTTGATCTCACCGGCGCCGTCGCGGCGGTAAGCCGCTACCAAATCAAAGGGCCCGCCTGCGGCGTACACACACAAGCAAGTACGATTTGTCAGTTTTCCCCGTTTTATGAATTAATTTCTCTTCTCTACAATATTGTCTTCAATCCACTTACTCCACGCTACCTGAAATCTCGGTTTAACTTTCTACTTGACTCGCATCCTAAATCGTTGAGATTGTCAGAGAATTTGAAATTGAAAATGCCAGGACATACAACCAAATTCCTCGACCATTCCTTCTCTGTACAAGCAGTTTCCCTATGGAACGCGCTACCAGTTGCAATAAGACGTGCGAAAACATTAACTGCCTTTAAGAGACTGGTAAGGAATATTACCCGAGAGACGTCAATGTCCCATAGCTTGCTATACTGCATGGAATGTCTTTAGGTATGTTTTACTCTTATTAACTTATCTTTCAATTTTTTTTATATATAATAAACATAAAAAATACCCACAGTATAGTATAGAGGGAGCCAGCAATAGCAGCACCAGCTCCAGCGTGTACCTTCATTATGGAATCCGATCGTCTGTCTGGTTAAAGAATCAGTACTGATGGTTAAAGAATACTCCTTCTTTCACTGGACCCTTCAGTTCCAGTAAAAGAAGGAGTTAATTCGACATAAAGAAAATGTTTCGTTCGTTTTCTCACCGAATTATATAAAGGTCGAACATACAAAACATTGTTATCAACATTTTATTAAATTGCCCAATCCACGCCAAAGCTCGATACGATCTAGACTCTAGAGCAACAAATAGACATAAAAATATGCAAAGAGAATCTGAGCAAATTATTAGCAGATAAGACAGGAAATAGTTTGTCTCAGATTACTTTGTCTAGGACTAGCCAATGACACACGAGAATTTATGCGTTTACGATTGCAGAAAGAACGCTTCTAACTTGGCTGGAATCCAAGTACAAACGAATTCGACGAAACTTCAGGGTACCCATTATGATATCATCAGCAAACTGCAGTCCACTGCTGGACATAGACCTCTCTCATTATACGCCACTCTGTTCGATTTTAAGCTATATGATTTTTTAACCGACTTCAAAAAAGAGGGGGTTCTCAATGCGACTGTATTTTTATTTATGTTTGTTACCTCAGAACTTTCGACTGGGTTAAGCAATTTAGATGATTTTTATTTATTTGAAATCTGGTGCTTCCCGTGTGGTCCCGTTTCAATTTGGTCCAGTTCTTTTAAGTTTTTTTTGTAATTTTTTTATGATATGAAAAATATTTTCATTTCTGTTGAAGTACATAGCTTTTAATTACGTACTTCTTTTCTCATATCTCTTTAGATAAGAACTCGGTAGGTGTTTGAATAATCGATGCCAACATGAAATGTACCTATCTATTCCAGATGGTAGTGGAGCTGACCGAATGAATTGTGTTAATACAATTTGTAAATGTAAATGTTTTCTCCATATTATTCTGTTTTCTAAGAAAGTAAGTAGGTAAACTATTCACATCTTGGCTTCTGGATAGATCAAAATCTGATAAAAACTTTTTATAAAAAAAAAAACCGACTTCCAAAAAACATCCAACGAAAACTCTCTGCCAAAAAAACACTTAAAAGCGTAAAATAAACTGGTTCTTCATAAATTGCCTATACCTAATTCTTTATTCATTTAAATAGTAGTATTATAATGTGTGCTAGGTACCTAAAATCTGTTTGAAGTCGGTGCCAAGTGACTATCGCTTAGACTTTTGTAATTGTTCGTTTGTATTCTTTTTGGCTTAGCACCGACTTCAAACAGATTTTAGGTACCTAGCACACATTATAATACTACTATTTAAATGAATAAAGAATTAGGTATAGGCAATTTATGAAGAACCAGTTTATTTTACGCTTTTAAGTGTTTTTTGGCAGAGAGTTTTCGTTGGATGTTTTTTGGAAGTCGGTTTTTTTTTTATAAAAAGTTTTTATTTTTCAGTTTTTAGTGCAAACAATCGTAGGTAAGTAGTAAGTTGAACTATTTCATCAAATTTCATCATCAAGAATACAAATGAAGGTCTAAACGTACGTGTAATATTGAAATCATCCTCTAATTCCTAACTGTTGAAGAGTTTAACCTTCTATCATCAGTTCACCTAAATAACTTGAAAGTATACGACTGAAGGTCTTTAGATACGTATGAAATTGAAAGAATTATCCTCCAACTCCTAACCGTTGAGGAGTTGTACCTTCCACCTTCCATCATCAACTTACCTGAATAATTTGAAAGAATACGACTAAAGGTAACATATATACATCTGATATTTAAAGATTTATCCTCCAACTCCTAACCGTTAAGGAGTTGTACCTTACATCATCAGCTCATCATCATAAAATGATGACTACCAGACGCAAATACGGGTGTAACTTCAGAAAATATACGAAAAACATAGTATGTGCCTATAAAAAATGAGAGTTTCCCTCTATTTCCCTGGGATCCCATCATCAGATCCTGATATGCTGGCAATGGGACCACCTCGGAAGCATACCCTTTCGAATACAAAATTTTTTTTTTAATCGGTCCACAACTGACGGAGTAATCGGGTAACACACATAAAAAAAAAAAAAAAACATACAGTAGAACATAGAACCTCCTCCTTTTTGGAAGTCGGTTAAAAATAAATAAATAGGACATGTACTCAATTTTAATCCTGACAGTTCTCCAGGAGCTCTACAATTGGTTTTGATGTGAGAATTTTTAAGCGGTACCTCCTTTCTGACCAATTTTACAAGTACAAATTATTAAAAATAAAAAATCCGACTGCGTCAATATTTAACAATAAAAACATATAAGTTTTATATTATATTCGTAATCACCGTAAAAAAATCTTTATATTGGTACCACACTCAATGTATTTATAAACATTTTTTTTATATAGGTATTACTTTTTGGCGCCAAAAATCCTTATTTTTTTATTTTTTTGATGTACCCAGTGTCACTCTCACAATTAGGACGAAGCTATTGACACCACTCACATAAAAATACGACAAGCCGTTTAGGCTATAGGGCGTGCCAAAGAAATATATAACATACATACACTCGAAAAACATAACCCTCGTTTCGCAGTCGGGTAATAAAAAGATTTAGTGCCTAATTAAACTAGAGATAAATTTGTATTTAGAAAGTCACTCGTCGGCCAGAAATTTGAGTCGAATAAGGAGGTCATCACTGCCACGGAGGCCAACTTTGCAGACCTCGAGAAAACGTATTTTTCAGACGAGTTAAAAAAGTTGGAGCATCGTCTGGGTCAAGTGTGCCATGTGTCGAGCTTCTAACTTCAAAATGACGGAATTCCAGACGAACCTATATACGAAATTTCAACCCCTATTTCACCCCCTCAGGGGTAGAATATTCAGAAAGACTTAATACGTATCTACTAATTTTTTATCAGTAGCCCAAAGCTCAATTTTCATGTTTCTCAGTTAAAAAATGACGGACTTCCTTACAAACTTTCAACCCCTATTTCACCCCCTTAGGGGTAGAAATTCCGAAATTCCTTCCTTAGTGGGTGTCTACTCAATGAAACAATCATATTCACCAAATTTCCCTAACTTTTGGCGATGATGAATCAGTCAGTCAGGACATGTTATTTTATAATTCTGTACAATTTTGTATTGCCTCATGCTTCACGGTATATACATTCTCTTTTATTTAAAAAAAACTATGGTATGCGTCTAAAATACATGTTTTTTTTTTATCATTTACCAGCATATTTCTTATCGTAAAGTTCTTCAAACAGTTTCATTCTTTGCGGGTATACTTCGTACTTCATCTTGAGAGTCTCATCTATAACGATGCAGGCTACTCTTTCATCCGTAATCGGTTCCCATTTCGTCGGTATCAAGTGGTCCAGTTTTGGTGTAGGATTGCTATAAACAAAAAAAAAACATCTGAAAAATACAACACAGCACGCACATACACATAACTACAGAAACTTAAAAAAAATGGACTTTTTTGAAGAATTAAGTTAAGAATGAAATTATGACGAAAGTAAAACGAGAAAAAATCACAAAACACTATTTGGGGCGCCTGGGGGCTCATTGTGTGTTCATTATATTATTTCTGCTATTGTATGGGGTGTTAATCAGAGGGTATGTTACTGTGTTACACCATTTATCCATTACCATTAAAATTCCATTCAAGGTTTACTATCGTTATTACTAACCCATATTTAGCGAAATTAGTCCACATGGTAATCATTCTATCCCGAACTTTGGCATCCGTTTCAGAAACTGGTCCAGTCAATCTATCACTTTTTAACAAATACCCTATTTCGTCGCCGTGACAGGCTCCCTTCCGTTCAATGTTATGACATTTCTTGTTGTAATTCAAATTGCCATCGTAAGAAAACTCATAAAGGTACACAGCCTTATTATGTTTGGCAATTAACTTAGTAGACTTATACAAACCCCCCAGGATATCAACATCTGTGAAGAAATCTATCGCAAATGCATCTGGTTCATTATATATCTTCTCGCTTCTGAGATAGTTCGTTTTCAATATGTTTTCCATATCATTTTTTTCTGCATCACTTAAATCAAAGGGAAAGAAATTTAAAAATTTCTTTGTCTTTACTAGTTGATCTAGATTTTGTGTGCCATAAGTCAACATAAGAAGGGCTTCTCTTGTACAGAAACCAGTCATGTACGGAACTTTAGTAAATTCTCCCTGAGCTACCAGTTGATAAGGGGATTTCGTTAGAAAAGGTTGCCAATCACCAAGTTTTTCAATTGTTGGCACAAATCCAAAATGAATACCCCCTCGAAATTCATCTGCAACTACCACACGCAGGGATGCACTAATTAGTTCATTAACAGGTAAACTCTTTAGGTATTTTAACAATTGCTCATCATTTGAAGTACTATTATTGTGTAGAGATGGTATTTTTGAAGCCAGTTTCCTAATATCAGTGTTATGAGCCCAATGCAGTAAAGGGAAACCTGACTGAGCTACAGCTTTATGAAAAAGACCCTTGGCCATAGGAGATAGCATTAGATATCCCACACAGGCTCCTCCGGCGCTAGCTCCAAAAAGTGTCACATTCATCGGGTCTCCACCAAAATTTGCAATGTTTTTTTGAATCCACTTAAGAGCTTGAACTTGATCCATTAAGCCCATGTTTCCTGGAGCTTCTTTGAGATTTAAACATAGAAAACCGAGAATGCCAAGTCGATAGTTAATACTAACCATTACAACATCTTTTTCAACCAAAAAATCAGGTCCATGTGTTGCATCATCCGTACCACGTCCGAAAAGAAACCCACCGCCATGAAGAAATACCATCACTGGGAGCAATTTATTTTTAGTTGATGGCAACTGGGGCGTATAAACATTGAGATAAAGACAATCCTCATCTCCTATTAATTTTTTTGTTTTCTTGCATAACTGAGCACAAATGTTACAGCTTTTAGTTGCATCCCAAATACCTTTCCATAGATATGGTGGCTGAGTCACCTTTAAAGAGGAAAATACATAGTTGTAATTAAAAACTATTTAGCAGTTATAATTTCTTAGGATCATGAAAATAGATATCAGTAACGGATAGAAGAGCTTATTAATATTTGGCACACATTTCAGCTATTCAAAATGACAAATCAATCTTTTTAAATATTACTTAAATAGAACCTTATGTCCAGCAGTAAATGTCTGTTTGCTGAGATGATGATCATTGTTAATTCTCAAACAACAAATTTCCCAGAAAAGCACCTGGGAGTCTTACACTTATAAGGGTGTGTTGTTGTTGGGGCTTTGAGGACATGCCTCAAAATTTATAGATTTAATTTGCTATGTGTATTGGTGATGGTATTGTACTTAGTCTACTAGTTGTAAACAACAATAATCACAAATTTCTCACATAAGGGGTGCTTTCTTAAGCAAATTAGTCCTGGCTACTGGCACAGCCAATAGAGGCGGGCGTCGGCGCCTCCACACACGTACCACTCAGACACTCACAGGTTCAGGTGGCCAAGTGCCATAGGATTATGTTCTTTACAATGTTAGAATTTTACTACATTCACAGCAAGCATGTATTCACTTCGCACTAGGCGCTATTCATTGCGACGCAGATGATCTACGCGGATGTCTACAATGGACGGTACAATGTATTAAGCCTTTACAGCGTGTTCAGTACTACGCAGAGCTCTCCGCAAACGCCTACGCCACTCCTCCGCGCGCGTACACCTATTGCTCGTAACGTTGTTGTTTGTGCTTGACAGACGGTCAGGCGTAATGTGTAATACTGTCGTCATCATAATTATTTTATCCTTGACTACACTACTCTCAATCACGGTCCGCGCAGCACTGAACGTCGAATTTATCCGCGACGGACACAAGCCATAAACCGCGCGCGACCTCCGCGGCGAATAGCGCCTTACAAAGTTTTAGTTCCTTATATCCGACCATAGCCAGCACAAACAAAAAATGATGAAATGAGACAACTTACCGAAAATCTATATTCACCTATCGGAGGTTTTGCATATGGAATGCCCATAAAGGAAAAATACGAGAAACCATTGCAGTTTCTAGTTACTTGACCTTTTAGTTTACCCTGTTCAGTTTCTATTAATGGATATGCTATTGTAGAAATTGATAGAAGACGTAGATAACGTGCGACAAGGATATTTTGTCGTGGGATTAAAGTCGAAACTATAGATGCCATTGAAAATATATTGAAGTATAAATAAAATGTCTCTACATAACTTTCTTCTTTTAATGAAATGGCAATCAGCCGGATCTCTCGCATCAACTATTTCCGTAGCTATTTCTGCCAATGTGAAGTGTTTATAGTCTTCATAAGTCTTCAAGTTTTATCAGACGATGTCGATACAGTCGATCATCGGTAAAATATTTCTTCTTCTTTTGATGAAATGGCAACCAGCCGGATCTCTCGGATTAGCTATTTCTGCCAATGTCAAGTGGTAATAATCTTCAAATCATAGGTC
Organism: Diaphora mendica; assembly: GCA_949125395.1. NCBI lineage: Eukaryota > Metazoa > Arthropoda > Insecta > Lepidoptera > Erebidae > Diaphora > Diaphora mendica. Next base: position 27,480,416 of record OX421312.1, on the reverse strand, counting down.
TTCAAGTCTTTAGTCTTCGTCGAGATGAAATTAATGATAATAAATATATAAAATGTGGATGAGATGATATGGGGACCGTCGTCCGAAAAAACAATCGCGTCGCGGACGATCTCTCCAGTAAAATTTAAAGCATTGCACAAGCAATTATCAGTTATATTAGTATTAGTATATAGTATTAAAGTATTATATATAATGCAATTATCAGTCGATAAACACAAAATGACGTAAGAATGACGTAAATGACGTATGTACAAATACGAGAGTTTTTTTTAAAAATTTTTATTCATAACTCTATGATACAAGTATTTTCAGTCCAATACATAGATGGGTTTTAACTTAGAGCATATATACATATATCTGTGGGGGGCAGCCGAACGGGCGAAAAGCGCATTGACCTAAGTACATGAGCCGTCGAAAATACTACTTGTAGTTGGAAAAGATAAAAATGCCAGAGTAAAATTATTTCATGTAAGTGTGCACACATAAACCTACTCTCTTTATTTTTTTGCTTATACCGACTAATACATAATGTATAACTCCTAAATAGTTAGTACATAAACTTTATAGACGTTTAAGTTATATTTATTTAATCATAGGGCAATCAGAAGGATAAATGAGTGGAAGGATACCAGGCCGAACCGGAAGTAACAAATGATTCAGTGACAATAAAATTACCTACCTACAATAAGTTATGGAATCAGGCGTTACTTTGCGGAAATCCATGACATTAAATGCTATGAAATATATTTAGCTTTAATTCCGCGAGACAAATATCCAGGTCTGAAAGCAGGGCACAAATCCCACCGTCATGCATACTCACATGCACATATGGGTATCATGCATATGCACACATACAAAACAAGTGAGAAATAATTAGCATGCCATGCAACCAAACCTATACTCTATGGAATCATGCGTTACTTTGCGGAAATCCATGACATTAAATGCTATGAAATATATTTAGCTTTAATTCCGCGAGACAAATATTCAGGTCTGAAAGCAGGGCACAAATCCCATCGTCATGCATACTCACATGCACATATGGGTATCATGCATATGCACACATACAAAACAAGTGAGAAATAATTAGCATGCCATGCAACCAAACCTATACTCGACACGTGTTTCGCCCCTCCATGGGGCATCCTCAGGAGATGTTGACTCGTCGAGCGTTTGAGCTCGAAGGAGCTAGCGCACCGCTGTCGGCCCTTTATATACCGTGTCGATGACGCTATAATAACGATCGATACAATGTCATAACGACATCTGTGCCGAACTAAACGCAATCATACTTAGAAGTGGTGATGGAATTAAGTTTGTTTGGTCATTCAACAGTGTACCAGGTGGGCCATAAGAAATCACCCTATTGGTAGATGCTCTTATTTTTGCAAATGGCGGCCAATGTCAAATATGTTTTGACATTTGTGAACTAGACAGATGTAGAATACAAGTGAACAAGCCATGGAGCGATACACTATCCAAGAACGCGGAATAATCGTATCTATTTTTTGCGTAACAATTCGTCTGTGGTGTTGGCGCAGCGCGAATTCCGTCGCCGATTCCCCGGTCGTCCAGCGCCGACTGAGCAAACGCTGCGCCGTTTGGCCAACAACCTTGAAGAGTATGGGACCACACGAGACGCTGCCAAGAGTGGCCGGCCCGGGAGCACCCGTTCTGCCCAGAATATCGCCGCTGTTGCCGAGGATGTCGAGCTGTCGCCAGAAACATGGACCAGACACCGTGCCTCGCAATTAGCCATCAGCCGGTCATCCCTAAGGCGAATTTTGGTCAAAGACCTGCGCATGTTCCCGTACAAAATCCAGTCCGTGCATCAGCTGCTGCCTGTCGACCGCCAAAGGCGTGTAAGCTACGCCCAAGCCATCCTCAATCTCAAGGACGGAGTGGATGATTTTTCGACCAAAATCATAATGAGCGATGAGGCTCTTTTCCACCTCAGCTGGTACGTGAACAAGCAAAACTATCGCTTCTGGTGCACCGAAAATTCACGAGTGATGCACGAGGAGCCATTACACCCGCTCAAAGTCGAATCTGTCGCCCGAAGTTCTCGCCGAAGTGATGAAAAATGCCTTAAAACGAGCCCGTATAGCAATCAATTGTGACGCCGCCCATTTGGCCGATATCATCTTCTTGACTTAACTAATAAAATTCTAAAGGTTCAAATAAACATAATCAAAAAACAGAATCGAAGTTTTTCATTTAGAAAAAAAATGAGAGCCAAACAACATCGGATGACTTCTTTTGGCCCACCTTGTATATGCATTATTATTGTTATGTTTTGATATTTCTAACTGTTCCAACACACTCAGCCGGAAACCCTTATCGCAAACATGCAGAATGCTATAGGTATTGCTTTATTAACTTCGTCAACGGCTCCCTCAATGTCCTCCACTCTTGCCTGTGAGTACAGCTGCAGATCGTCAGCATAAAGGTGATACGCACAAGATGTTGAGTAATGAGATTAATAAATATTGCGAATAGAAGAGGAGATAATATATCCCCTTGAGGGACGCCAGAGTGCAGGTCGCACCAACTCGAAGACGAGTCTTCAACACGAACACACTGCTGTCGCCCCCGAAGATAGGAGGAGAACCATTCGAGTGCCTCTGGAGGAATCATTAGATGGCTGAGAATAGCTAGAAGGATTTCGTGGTTGATGGTGCCGAAGGCATTAGAGAAGTCCACTAAGACCAGTACTGTAACCTTAGTGTCCTCCATGACCATGGCCATGGCCAGGCCTGAAGCCAGATTGTAGAGGACTTAAAAGTCTATGTCGGTAAGTGAATTCTGAAAGCTGCTTAAATGCACAGACCTCCAGCACTTTGGATAGGAAGGGAAGAATAGAAATAGGACGAAAATGTTCAGGAAGTGAAGGACTACTTTTTTTTGGGAGAGGGATGACGTAAGCCTTACGCCAATGAGAGGGGAAAGTTCCGGAGTCAAGGGAGAAGTTGATTATGTGGGTAATTACTAAGAGGATATGGTCCGGGATGGTTACAATCATGCGTCGACTAATGCCATCATGCCCCACAGCATTAGAACGGATAGATAGAATAATCTTTTTGATGTCCTCGGAAGGCACCGGAAAAAATTCAAAAGATTTAATTGCGGGACTGGTTAGACCAGATAAATAGTTTAGCGTTTGGCACTTAGTTTGAAAATCCAGTGTAGTTGTGGATGAGAAGTGACAGTTAATATCATTCAAACTAGTGGTGTTTTTAAATTCGGGATGTTGTTGTTTGCCAATACCTAGTGTGCCAAGAAATTTCCATATACTGGAAGAGGAAGAAGACTCTATATTTTGAAGAATGTGTCGGCGTTTAGCGTTCCGTATCACCTGGTTACACCGATTCCTTGCAGTCTTATAAAGATTCCACCTGCCGTCACACCGATCCTTCCTAAAGCGACGAAAGGCCTGATCCCTGCATCTCATAGCTATTCGGACCTCTTCAGTCATCCAGGGTGCCGGGGCACGTTTCAATTTCACCTTTCTAATAGGAGCGTGGGTGTTATACAAATTGATGACGGCGTCGTTAAAAATAGTGAGCTTGATGTTCACATTGGTAGCAGCAGCCATACTCGTCCAATCTAACTTAGCAGCATCTGCATGTAGTTTTTCGATATCCGTGTGCCGAAAACTGCGGATCTGACGAACTTTAGGCGGTGCCTTGGGAGGCTTCAGGGTATAGGAGAGGTAGATCAGGTCGTGGTGGGAGAAACCGGGAGCAGGAAGTTGACCATGGGAGGACACAAGGCTAGGTGCTGATATAAGCATAAGATCAAGCCAGGTATCATGGTGTTCAATATTATGGTGAGTGGCTGGAAGGGGCAGGACGTGGGAGGAGTTTAGGGCTAAAAGGTCTGTGTTGAAATCTCCCATGATGATGTGATGTGAGTGTTCCGACCCTAAGGATTCCAGAACTGTTTCCAGACTGGAGACGTAGTTAATAGCAGGGGGGCAGTAGACTACACCTAGAATAACGCTAACTCCCTTGACACAAACCTCGAGGAAAAGATATTCAGCACTTGTAGAAGGGTTGGAAGTGGAAGAGGTGAGAATTTTGTATGGGAGGAAACTACGAAGGTATATAGCGACGCCACCACCTCTTTTATCTAAGCGGTCGTTGCGGATAAGGACAAAACCTGTGAGTGGATATGAGGTGGAGGGTAGGTGAGGTTTGAGCCAAGTCTCCGAAACCAGGATGGCATGAACGTCGTTGTCTGAGAAAGTCTCGATTAAATCGCTGTAATGGCTGGGGATACTCTGCGCATTCATGTGGCAAACATTTAGAAGGGAACGAGTTACAACTGGAAACATTAGCCTTAATCGGTCGCCCAGAGTCTCTGTCAAGGAGTCAAAACTATCGTCTAGTGACGTGTCGTCAGCAGAAAAATAAACATCGACCTCATCATCGCTCATTGGTGTACACAATGTAAATATATATATATATATAATATATATAACAAAAAACTAAAAAATATAAAAAGGTTAAAATAAAAAAAAAAAACAAATATGAAAAAAATAAAGTTAGACTAAGATAAATGAGCCGGAGTATGTAGATTATGTTTCGACACCACCCGCCAGCAGGCACACAATCATAAACAAAATTAACAGTATTGCTTAAAGATACACTACAGGTTGCAATTGGTAACATCAAAACACAATGAAAGTAATCCTTAGACCTATGAGACCACTTCAAAAAAACATTAAAAGAAGAAAAGTATTACAAATAAACAAAACCATGAACAAAAAAATTAAATAAATGACAATCATACTACTTCTGTAGATTGGAAGGTTTCCGAACGCAACTGCACTAAATAACGAACGAACGGAACGTAAGAGACTTGACATTGACAGATGACACACTTGACACAATTTTTGATTTTATTTGTGTTCTTTTGGAAATCAAACATTTGTAGCTCGTCGTTTGGTGGTTGAAGCGAGTGTAGTGAGTTTATAGGTTATTTTCCGTATTTTGGCAAATAATTTCTTATTGTGCTTTCTAAGTAGTTTCTGTGTGGTTCTGTTACGGGAATTATCCTTAATAAGGTTAGTGAATATTAAAACCGCGCTCATTTCCGTAGAAATGAGCGCGGCGGGAGAAGACCCCCCTGATGGGGGCGGTGTGTTACCACCCCATAAACACAAGGCTGTAAAGCGACAGTCGGACTCAGTTTTTTCCGTTGACTTCGATGGGAAGAAAACACGTTCTCCAGCTGAATCGATTCAGTCAACTTACTCAAAACCTGGATTTGAGTTGGATTCCAAGCTTGAATACTCGGTATCGGGCAAGGGTCCATATTCTGTGTATGTATCTAGGCTTGAACCTGATCCATCATCCGGCCTATCTCTTAAGGCACTCATACTCGCCCAGTTTCTATATATAAACAAAATACCTGACATTGTAGAAGGTACTATTAAAAATATGGGTCGGAACAAAGTCTGTGTAGAATTCATTTCTGCTATTTCTGCAAATAACTTTATTAACTCCCCAATTGTTAAACAAAATAATTATGTTGCAATAATTCCTCGCTTCCAAATATTCCGTATGGGTGTTGTTAGGGATATCCCTACTGAGTGGACTCTAGAGGAGCTAATATCTGGAATTTCTGTCCCTAAAAATTGTGGAGAAGTAGTTCGTGCTAGACGTCTTAACGTTAAACATAGACAAGAAGGACCCTCTGTTTGGGTTCCATCCAATTCTGTTGTGCTTACATTTTTGGGGCAGAGTCTCCCAGAAAAATTTTTTTGTTTTAATGCATCCCTACCTGTGTCCCTTTACCAGTTACCTACCATTCAATGTAGGAATTGTTGTCAGTTCGGCCATATTGCCAAACAGTGTAGGTCTCAGCCCCGCTGCTATAAGTGCGCTCAGCCTCATTCTGGTGACTCCTGCCAGGTTCCTGACTCGGAGGTATCTTGTTTGTTATGTCGTGGTGGTAGCCATCGTGCTACTGACAACAGATGTCCTGAACATTCCAGACAAAAGTCCATAAAAATTGTTATGTCTCAGGAAAATTTGAGTTACAAGGAAGCATCAGCCAGATACCCGCAGTCTCCTAAGCGGCTATACTCTGTGGCTGCTGCCAATCCTAAACCCCGTACTAACTTCCCTCTAAATCCCCAAACTCAACCATCCTCCATACCCCCCTCTTCTGCTTCTCCTCACATATCCTACAAAAAAACTGTCAATCTTCCCCCTCGCCGGATATCTATGTCTGGGCAGTCATATGACGTTCATGCCCACAATTCAATAACTCAATCCCCCTCTTCTTCCCATCCTAACGGTTGTTGCCTTAAACCCCCTACGGAAACTACTCCTCTTGCTACTCCTAATGACAATCTTGTCCAGCTCCTTCTTTGCTCTTTAATTAATACGTACGACGTTGCAGTTCTTGTTGAACAACTACTTTCTGTTCTCTCTAAATCCAATGCTTCCAACGGCTCTCCAAGTCCTCCAATGGAACTGTAGGAGTATTCGACGTAACAAACAAGATATTTCCTATTTAATTAACCAACATAAACCTATTGTGTTTGCAGTCTCAGAAACGTGGCTGAAGCCTGATTTCCACTTCAGGATCTCGGGTTTCTCCTGCCTTCGAGATGATAGAAATGATGGTTATGCCGGTTGCGCTTTGTTGGTCAATAAGAACATCTCATTCTCTCAAATCCCATTACCAAACCATAATCCTGGCTTAAATATTGTTGCCCTCAGAGCTTTTAATGGTTCCTTTGTCTCTGTGTACATCCCCCATCCCAACACAAACATTATTTTTGAATTAAAAACAATTCTTTTAGCTATTCCTTCCCCTATGATAGTTTTAGGTGACTTTAACTGCCGTCACACTCTATGGGGCTCTCACTGTATTGACCCATGCTCTTCGATCTTACTTGATGTTATGGATGATTGCAACTTGTGCATTCTTAATGATGGATCTGCGACTCGTCGTGTTTCCCCATCTCAAAATATTAGTGTACCAGATCTTACATTATCTTCCCCATCCCTAGTCTCCCACCTATCCTGGTCTCCCCTTCCTAACTCCCTTGATAGTGATCACTTCCCAATTTTAATCTCTTACTCCTCCCCTGGTTCATATGTCCCCCAAACCCTACATCCTCTTCTCAAATACAGAGTTTCCCAAGCCAATTGGGACGATTTTGCAACTTCACTGGATGCAAATTTAGCCCTACTTCCTCAAACAAATTCCTCTAATTTTCTTCTTCTCTATGACCAATTTATTGCTGCACTTTACTCAGCTGCTCATTTCTCTATCCCCTTAAACAACCTTCCTGTAAATTAACTTCTTCTCCCCCCTGGTGGGATTCTGAATGTACTGCCAGTGTTAAGAAGCGTAAAGAGGCTGAGAACAAATTTGCTACGTCCCTTTCAATGTCGGACTTTCTCAATTTTAAAAAGATCTCTGCTAGCACAACTAGACTTCTTTCAACCAAAAAGTCTTTAGGATGGCATACCTTTTGTGAGTCACTATCTCCTCGCTCTAGTCTATCACTTGTTTGGAAAAAGTTCAAGTCTTTTCGAAGAAGTCTAGATGACACCAACATCTCTAGTAATGACCCTCATTCATTCCTACTCGACTTCCATAGCCAACAGGCTCCCCCATATGCTCTGGAACATGACTGTTTCCCCCCTTCCTATCCTTTTTTTCCAAATTCCTCTCCAAATACTATGAATGATCCATTTTCTTTTACAGAACTATCTTATGCCCTTGATAATCTACGTGACTCCTCTCCTGGCATTGACGGTATCCCTTACTCTTTTATTTGTAAATCCTTAAACTCTAGCAAAGTTTAAGTTATGGAATCAGGCGTTACTTTGCGGAAATCCATGACATTAAATGCTATGAAATATATTTAGCTTTAATTCCGCGAGACATTGTCTCGCGGAATTAAAGCTAAATATATTTCATAGCATTCTAGCAAAATTATCTTTCTTAGTATCCTCAATGCCATCTTTTATTCTGGTCAAATACCTGACTCTTGGAAGACCCAAATTGTCATTCCTGTTCTGAAACCTGGTAGAGATCCTAAACATTCGTCTTCCTATAGCCCTATTGCGCTTTCCTCAGTGCTGGCTAAAATCATGGAAACCTTAATAAAATTTAGACTTGAATGGATTTTGGAACACAACGAATTATTAGCCAAAAACCAGTATGGCTAAAGCCAGTATGGAAAAGGTTTAGGCACTTTAGATAGCCTCAGCATCCTTACCTCTGAAATTCGCCTCGCTTTTTCTCGCAACGAAAATGTAATCGGGGTTTTCTTGGACATCTCTGCAGCCTATGATAATGTACATCTTCCTCTTCTCAGGCAGAAAATGCTACATCTGAGTATTCCAGCGAGGATAGTTCACGTCATCTGCAATATGCTCATGTGTCGTACTATTTCTATTCGTCATCAGGGTTCCCTTCTCCCTCCCCGTCTCGTATGGAAGGGCCTTCCACAAGGTTCAGTGCTTAGTCCCATCCTTTATAATATTTATACTTCTGACCTAGACCAGTCCGTCAATTCTTTCTGTAAAGTCCTTGAATATGCTGATGATGTTGCCTTATATTTTAAGTCATCATCCTTCGCTACTGCCACTTCCCGTTTAAATTCCGCTCTTTATTACTTAAACGTTTGGCTTTTAGACCACAATCTTTCTCTGTCTGTCACTAAATGTAGTGCCCTTGTTTTCACTCGCAAACGTAATATCCCTGACATTAACCTTTCTGTCGCAGGCGAATTAATTCCAATAAAAGATAACGTAAAGTTTTTAGGCCTCATTCTTGACTCTAAATTATCGGGTATTCACCATTTAAACCATGTCATTGAGAAGAGTGAAAGGGGGGTGAACGTTATGCGGGCCCTATCTGGGGTCCGTTGGGGCTCCCACCCCTTTTGCCAAATACTTTTATACAATGCTATAGTTCGCAGCCACTTCGATTATGGTTCTTACCTTCTGGAACCATGTAACAAAGTTGCTCTTTCTAAGCTACAGCTGATCCAGTCTAAGTGCCTTCGAATCATAACTGGTGCTATGAAATGCTCTCCAGTAAACGCCCTCCAAGTCGAATGCTTGGAACCTCCCCTTCATCTTCGCCGTCAATTCTTAGCTGACAGATACTTCTTTAATGCAGTCCAAACCAATTCCCATCCCCTTCTTCCAATTTTGTTTCAACTCTCTAGTCTGGCCACCACCTCATTGTACTGGAGACACAAGTCTCTCCCTTTGCTCCTTAATTCCTTTATTAAAATGAAAAATCTATCTGATCCTATCTTTAAATCTTCTTTAAATCCTCTTTTGAGCACGACTATAATTCCTTAACTTTTCAACCGAAAGTCATTCTTGACTTTGGCATTAATAAACATTCTCCGGCAGCCAACCAAACCTTTCTCCACATCATTGCGGAGGACTGGTCTTGTTGGGTTATGCTTTATACAGACGCATCAAAACTTTCTTAAGATGCATTCGTGGGTTCCGCAGTTTGGATACCCAAATTTAAAATTATTTTAAGCTACAAATGCTCTTCCTACAACTCTATCTTTTCAGGAGAATCTATTGCCCTATTGGAAGCGGTTTCCTATGTGGAATCTCATAAGCTTGACAAGTCACTTATTCTGTCAGACTCTTTGAGCTGCCTGCAAGATCTTTTAAAAAATCCTCTCAAAGCTCGTAATAATTTTCCTATAATTCTTAAAATTAAAGAGGTTCTTCACAGATGCCTATTGTCCGGTATTGAAGTACACACATCAAAAGTGTCTAGGGATCAACATATGTGTCTAGGGATCAACATATATTTTTGCAATAACTTTTCTTCTGATTGATATTAATTAAAATTTTCTTTAAGGATTCATCAAATAAAGTGTTTTCGTTTGTCACAGTAACGATAAACCAAGTCACCTTTGCATTAATAAAGAAATTTGCCATTTTCCTAATAAAGGGATTTTTGACATTTGAACCACTAACATTAAAATTCGAAAAAAAGACTGAAATAACAGTTTTCTTTAAAATTTTATTAGGTAACTTAAACAATTAATAATCCGTGTTTCTACCGCGAACACTAACAACACAAGAACATCGGTTTGGCATACTCAAAATGAGTTCATCCAAATCACGCTGTGGAATGGCCGCCCATGTTCGTTGCAACAACAAAAAAGGGTCTTCTTGCGACTGGATACCCTCCATATTCGGCAGAGCTCTTCTCTGTAGCATATCCCATGCATGCTCAATCGGGTTCAAGTCTGGCGACTGAGCAGGCCAGGGCCAAAGCCACATCTCAATCTCAAGAAATCCGCATAAAAATGCTTGATCCCTAGACACTTTTGATGTGTGTAGTTCTAGCGTGGATTCCCAGTCATTCAGGTATAGCAGGCAATGAAACTGCGGACTCCTGCGCCAAAATAGCAGCTCAGACTGGATGCTCATCCCACAAATACTGTTTCGCCCGAGATCTGCGTTCCCTAGCCAAACTTTCATTGACTGAGTCCTGGAATAATACATGGCAAAGCAGTAGAATGACCAAGGGTAAATTTTACGGCTCTCTACAACCCTTAATTCCTTCTAGAGCCTGGTTCTTCAAACAAAAATAGGTTAAAAAGCCAGCCACCTCTACCATAATTCGCTTACGATTAGGATTTGTCAGTACCCCAGTTTTTCTTGCCAAAATTCGGGTTCGTGATCACTCTCTATGTGAGTGCGGTCTCGACGAAGGCACTCTGGAACATATTTTCTTCTCTTGTCCTAAATTAATTGTACCTCTGTATGATCTACTCCCTGAACAAATATCCCGACCCGTTAATTTGGCTTATCTCTTAACTCTAGTACATACCCCATTTGTTAAGATCCTCTACAATTTTATTCGTACAAATAAAATAAATTTATAATGTTTTCTGATACTTTTACAACTATATACTTTTACTACTATACCCCCTTTTTATTTCTTTCTCTCGTACCACAGAACCACAAACAGAAACTATTGAAATTACAACAATTCCCGCTTGGTATTCCAAATATTTTCAACCTATTATTAACTAATAAATCTACCACCCACCTTGACGTTGGCAAAATCATCGATATCCGATGGAGCCATTGAATTAAAAGAAGAAGAAGAAACATTTGTAGGTACATGCAATGTAAACAAAACAGAAGGTCTATGTATAAAAAGTGAGTGAAACAAAGAAAGTTTAACTTGTACCAAATTGTGTAATTTCGGACTCCTGTGCAACACTGCAATACAGATACTATCTTCGTGAACCCTTCGCGGCAATGGTTGAACTCGCCTTAAGCGGTGTTGTTGCCTTGGGGTATTTAACAAGAAGAGGTTCTAGTTCGTCCAGTGTGGTTACTTTATGACGGCTATTATCGGGGGCCTTGACGAATATAGTGCCATCCTGAGACCAACAGCCTGCCATGCCGAAGTGTTGCCGAGCCAAGCCGAACGTCACCTGCCGAGTACTAGTCAGGAACTCCCTGACTGAAAAGCCAGACTCCTTCAACTTGGTTTTTGTTCTCCAGACAGTCGCTCGAACTTCCGCTGAAGAGAATTTAACCAACAGTGGGCGACGATGCTCCTTGGATGGTGTGCCCAGCTGGTGACAAATCTTGATGTTAGGTGCTGTGACATCATTTAAACCCATCCGTTCATGAAGAATACCTAACAAGGTTTTATTGCAGTCTTCCTTGACAGCTTCAGGCACCCCTAGGAAGATGAGAGCTTTTTGTCGATGACGGGTCTCGATGACATCAACCATCTTGATGCACTCGCTGATTTGCTTCCTAAGCAGTCCCAGCATGGAAAACATAAGCTCCCGGAATGCTCGAAACTCCTCAGAAAGCCGCGCTAGAGTTTCTTTGGAGTTCCCACCCGAGGTCAGCTGTGCCTCCAACTGGGCCATTCTTTTCGAGAAACTCTGCTCAAGACTGCTCTGAGCTAGCTGGATATCAGCGAGTTGTGACATTCTGTGTTAATGGCAGGAACGGTAGTATGTGAGAAAGGTTGTTGGACTTTTTGTGAATCTGTGCAAGTACACTGGCAGGTGGCTCGAAAACTTAGTTTAAAACTTTTGTACCATTTAGTAATCGTAAGTACTTATTAAATAAACTATAATTCACTTTATATTTGAGGTTAATTATTTAAAAACACATAAATTTTATTAGGAGCTTTTAAAGTTCGTGCACACTTTTTGACACCTACCCACGAAAAAAAAAGCAATACAAAGCAAAAAGCAAAATGATATGGTGGCAATGGGACCACCTCGGAAGCATACCCTTTCGAATACAAAAAGAAGTTTCAAAATCGGTCCACAATTGACGGAGTAATCGGTGAACATACATAAAAAAAAAAAAAAAAACAGTGGAACATAGAACCTCCTCCTTTTTGGAAGTCGGTTAAAAAAGCCAATCAAAAATTTTAATGAGCGGCTTCGAAAACGTTAGATGAAAAATGAAGTAATTAGTTTTGAAGCAATGGCAATGTGCGAGCGTATTCTATGACTATCGAAGTTTCGAATAGTTACCATGATAAACGCAAACACTAATTTCTAGCGTTAAAAAAAATTAATGAAATTTTACGTCTGTCTTTTATTAATAAATAGAGATAATCGGTTTTGCCTTTTACCCGGCGCCATCAAAGAGTGTATAATAATTAATAACCCCAGCACGCCGTTTCATACAACACTGCTGAGCGTTGTAATGTTCTAAATTAAAAAAACGCTCCTGCAATGGATTTATTTTTCGCTGTCCGTAAATTAGATACTTCGCGTGTTCTTTTTTCGAAAATAATGACAATGTTTTCATGCATGTTTGAGAAAATGTATCTTTAAATAAAGAAGTAGACTTTATCCCCAACAAGGCACAGGTAACATGTGAGAGAAAAACCTTTTTGCCTGTAAAAACCTCTGGAACTTTGTCATGCCAGGCCTTTGGATACCTAAATAAAAACTTAAGACCAATTATATTTTAGCTCTTTTATTATTATAGTGCTAATATAGGTACCTATTCACAGATGACACTCATCTAAACTTGGGACCACACTGGGCAAAGGTTGCAAGACAATTTTGGGCAGTTGCAATAAAACATACCCATAGGTAGTAATTATTTATTATATAGACATACAGATGTCCTTTCACTTAATTATACATTGGTTACATGCTACAAACACTAACATAATTGCAATTTCCAATCAAACAAGATTAATGCTTAGTATTTGATACAATATTAACTTAATAAATAATAGCACATTGCTTGAGACCAGTAATAACTTTTACCATTTAATTCTGTTCATTTGCATAAGAAGGACATTCAGGTATTTCTAAAGGCCGGTATTCACTTCGATTAGTGCAAGTGAACATGATTAGTAAGTGAGAGTGTATAGTGCAGGTGTGAAGTGCGAGTAGTATCCTTTTCTTGGGTAGTGGCTCTGTTTAGTGAACTCATTTGTTAGCCGTCGACCATCAAGTATGTGTGAGTGAGGGGTAAGGAAGGGCGGGCGAGACGAGGCGAAAAGAAAGAAAAGGCGAAAAGAAAGAAAAGACGAATTGAAAACGCTTCTAATCACATTACTGCGCAGCTAACTCATCACTCGCACTAATCGTCAAGTCTCGCACAAGTCGCTGTCCACACGTATATTCTACTAATCATTAATCACCTGCAATTGCACTAATCAAAGTGAATACCGGCCTTAACACTTTCTACTTACATAACCATATAAGAAATTATTGGTACATTAATGAAGCTCTATTGAAAATGTTTGTTACTCTTTCATTATGTTTAAGTGTTATACATTTTAGAATGAAACTCACTTGTACTTCTAAAATGTATTACAACAAGTTCCATCAAGTGCCGACAATCGAGATTATAAATTGTTTAAGTGTTACTTAGAGACAATCAAATAAGTAAAGTATTTATACATACATGTAATCTTCTTTGGATAAAACTAAATATATTTGGAATGTCATTTTAATTTGCCATTACGCATAAGGCTTAAAATAAGAGATTATTATACTTATCACATTGAGCTTTGAAACTTAAATGAGTATTTTGATACAATAATTAAATAAAACCTAAATCACAATGACTATCAAAGTCATACATTCTAGCAAACAGAGATTTCATAATTTGAAATTCTGTAGTTCAATTTAATACAACACAAACTTATTTGTAATGCCCAGGTTATTCATCTGGTTTTATGATTCTTGTCTTTATATGAATAGGGCAGTTAACAGTTCCATGATAAGCCCTTTTGAACCGAGTAGACAGAGGTTTAGTATATTTTCTCAAGATGCGTGTTACTCGTTCGTCTGAAAATATATTATAACATTTTTATTTCTATATTAATATATAATAGACACATTATGCAGGGGGCTCTTTTAATTCTGTCACTACCTATCTAATGATTGTTTTTTTATGTCAATACAAATACTATTTCCTTTATTTAACTTAATGATACAAAATTTTACCAAAAAAATAACCGACTTCAAGAATTGGACCAAATTGAATTGGGTCCACACGGAAAGCACCAGCTTTCAAATAAAAATAATCATCAAGATCGGTTCACCCAGTCGAAAGTTCTGAGATAACAAACAAAAAATATACAGTCAAATAGGGAACCTCCTCTTTTTTTGATATAAATTTCACCTTCGCGAGTCTTGACAAACATTCTTCTATGTTGATTGTGCGCGTTACGAGACCGCTAACAATCTCTTTAATTTGTTATTCAGTAGTGATATATTTTCCTTCTTTTTACCTCGTTTATCTATACTAATATTATAAACGCGAAAATTTGTAAGTATGGATGGATGGATGTTTGTTACTGTTTCACGCAAAAACTACTCAGGGGCGGCTTAAGCTATAGTGCAGGGTGTGCAATGCACACGGGCGCCGCGGTCTCAGGGGGCGCTGCGGCGCCCTTAGGCGTCATTGCACGCAGGGGCGGCTTTACCTGTAGTGCAGGGGGTGCGGTGGCTATTATTAGGCGGGTATTAGAGGCGCCGCGGCCCACCGGTGTTGTGCATAACATAGCAAGGCTCAGCGCCCTGGCGCTGTCCATAACATAGACGCTCGGCTCGGCGCCCCGGCACTTTCCATAACATAGATGCACGGATCGGCGTCCCGGCACTTTCCATAACATAGAAACACGGCTTGGCACCCCGGTACTGTCCATAACATAGAAGCACGGCTCGGCGCCCCGGCACTTTCCATAACATAGACGCACGGATCGGCGTCCCGGCACTTTCCATAACATAGAAACACGGCTTGGCGCCCCGGTACTGTCCATAGCATAGACGCACGGCTCGGCGCCCCGGCACTGTCCATAACATAGACGCACGGCTTGGCGCTCCGGCACTGTACATAACATAGACGCATGGGTCGGCGCCCCGGCACTGTCCATAACATAACATAGATGCACGGCCCGGCGCCCCGACACAGTTCATAACATAGTAACACGGCCCGGCGCCCCGGCACAGTTCACATAGACGCAAGCCTCGGCGCCCCGGCGCTGTCCATAACATAGACGCACGCCGTGGCACCCCGGTACTGTCCATAACCTAGACACACGGCTTGACGCCCCGGCACTGTCCATAACATAGACGCACGGCTCGGCGCCCCGGCGCTGTCCATAACATAGATGCACGCCGCGGCCCCCCAGCACTGTCCATAACATAGACGCAGGGCTCGGCGCCCCGGTGCTATCCATAACATAGATGCACGCCGCGGCACCCCAGCACTGTCCATTACATAGATGTACGGCTCGGCGCCCCGGCGCTGTCCTTAACATAGACTCAAGGTCATTGAAAGTGGCATGACCGGCGCCACAGCGCCCCTAACATCGTCAGGCGTTATACCTCAACCGTACGTAAACATAACTTCGGTTTGCATACATTTTGTGTGGCATACGGAGTTATTCTTATATATGTCAAGTTTCAGTAAAGCAAGTGTCGAGGTTTTTTGACAATTTAAATATAGTTTTGCGTGGCACCCGACACTCCCGCGGTAGAGATCGTGGAGGACCTGACTGGCAGAGGCGTGCTGGTCAAGTACGCTAAGCCCGGCCCAGACTGCATGCAGGCCTGGATGCATTTTCTTTGCGGAGGTGGAGAAGACACCAGCCGCCACCAAGGCCTACGGCATCGATGAGGTCAAGTTGATGCTCAGCGTGGTGATTGACCATTAGTGACCATCTGTAAGCGTGGCCGGGTCACGTGCTCCCAAAACCCAACAAGGATCTCAGGAGGCCAGAGGACTACCGGCCAAATATTTGAGCGGCTGTTGCTGACCCGAATCCGCCGCCATATTCATCCAAGGCCGGAACATTTCGGGCTCGGCAGAGAGCACTTCACCACATTACAGCTGACCCGCTTCCTCGACGAGATGGCTACGTGGCTCGACAAATGCAGTCACACGGCGGCCCTGATACTGGACATGGAGAAGGCCTTCGACAGGGTGTGGCATAACAGGCTCATCCACAAACTGTCGACATCCCCGCTACCACCCGGTATCATCACGGTCATCGCATCATTCCTTAACAACAGGACCTACCACGTGGCTGTCGAAGATGCCAGGTCTGAACAGAAATCCATCCGGGCCCGGGTTCCTCAGGGTAGCTGCCTGTCGCCAACATTGTACGCCCACTTTCAATGACCTTGAGTCTACACGGACGAGATCTCGGTACTTGGAGACGTCAGTGGACCGTCATCACCAAGGCACAGCTGACAAGAACATAGCTGCGTCCCCTGCTGTCCTCGAAATTGCCCAACCGAGCTAAACTTGGAATTTACAAAACTTATATCCTCCGATACCACTTTCTCAGGGTTGGCCTGGTATAACCTGACAGCGGGGTCAGCACAAAAGCGACTCCAAGCCACCGAGAACAGGGGCATACGCATGACTTTCGACGTGCCTAAGTACCTGAGAGGAACACCACCATCTACCGTGACCTCAAGTGGGAACCAGTAGATGCCTTCATTAGAAGACTGGCCAGGGGTATGTTCGAGCGGGCAGACCGCTATACTCTACCCCATCTAACTGGCATTGCACCAATGCCACACCCAGAAACAACATTCTTCGTTCCAAGGTGGCTGAAGCACCCCGCTCGGAAGCTCATTACGACTCCCTCGAGCGGGGCGAACGCGACCCCTTCGGATCCTGATTACGAACCGCCAGTCTCTAACAGGTGCATCGACGGTCCCGTCGGAGCGAGACGGAGAGTCGACCGGCGGTTGAGCTGCTATCGAAAATGACCAATGAGCTGGAGGAGTACAATTTACAGGAGCCCAGCGCTCCAGGAAGTTTCCCCGCCTCCTACAAGGGCGAGATGATCGTCGAAGCGAGCGGTCGTGCTACCCTCCGCTCGCAAATCGTACGAGGCGCCAACAAGTTATAAAAGCGATAATTCACACTGTTTTTTGTACAATAAACTGTGACTTCGCCCCCGGGTGTTACATTCGTGCGGAGATCGCATTCCGCCGGACAATCGACGTGCGGGGGCCCACGCTCGAGAGGAAGGAGTCACTTCGACTCCGATCGAACGGTAACTAGCTACCTCCAGCTGCATCTAGACGCCGCGAGACGGTCGCACCGTCACGACATGCACAGAAATATATCCCAATTGATATTAAACGTATGTTTGACATGAGCTCGAAATTAGTTTAAAGAAATTTGCCAGGTATGAGAAGTTGATACGAGGCCCAGAGTAACCTATTATTTCCCAACATCACTGTAATTGTAAACACATTAAGATATGGCTAAAAATAGAAATGGAAATATAAAGACTCTATACAAAATGGCCGATCAGGTGATTGAGTAAGTATGAAAAACGAGTTTTTTACAATTACCGTAACGTTTATGTGAATATGTTAACTTTTGTACCTATTACATTTTGACCGCGTACTTACTAGGGGGCGCTAGGGTAATGTTTGCATCCGGGCGCTACATGTGCTAGAGCCGCCTCTGAAACTGCTGAACGGATTTGGATGAAACTTTACAGTAATATAGCTTATACTAGAGGCTACTTTTTATCGCGATAACCGACATATTATACGCGGGCGGAGCCGCGGGCAACAACTAGTAGAACATATATTTTATTAGTCCTCAGCAAAAAATTGTAAAAGACTTCAAGTCACTCATTAACAATAACAATTTCGGGTACTTTGTTTTTACTACCTGATTGAGGTGAAAATACCATCCTTTGGTCGCATTGATTGTTTCATGGCGATTGTTACTATAACAACTTAACATAATTATGTAAAATTTCTGGCTTCATAAATTGTCCAATGTGGTAATTTAAAAGTTGCTACAAGCACTTCAGCAGCTTTCTATTTCAAAATTTTTAAAATGCAATTTTTCACATAATAATATGAACAATAATTATTGTACAATGGGGATAAGTATATAAACCTACCACTACTGAACTACACTAAGTTTGTTGTATTTAATGGTTACAGCAAACAACTAAATAAATATTGAAAGCGAATATATCTATTGTGACCAAAACAATAAATAAAAGGCTGATAAAGAACTAAAATTTAGGGGTAAAATCACTACGAATTACTATTGATGATACATTTTGGTACAAAATCAGAAAAGAGGCAAAAACCATTGAGGAATAATATATAGAGAAGTCATCTCGAACAAAAACTGTAGTACAACTACATGACGGAGGGGAATGCACGGTGTGCGCGGGGCTCTCTTGGAGGCGGGGACGTTCTCATAGATTAGAAATAATTAAAAAACAGTGCGACATTTTTATTATTCTGCCTACTAGATTTCATGGTAACAACTACATGACGGAGGGGAATGCACGGTGTGCGCGGGGCTCTCTTGGAGGCGGGGACGTTCTCATAGATTAGAAATAATTAAAAAACAGTGCGACATTTTTATTATTCTGCCTACTAGATTTCATGGTATAATGTATTAAAATCGTAGGAGTTTTTTGTGAAAATATATTGTAGTATTAATGTATTTTGTAATAATATTTACTTCAAAGATGTTTCAAACGGATTGTCGTCTATTTCTTTAAAAAGTACCATGTTAAATGTCTAAACACATCATACGTAATTTATACTTTTTACTTATGTATTGTTAGTGAAAATTAAGTGAAAGAACGTTGCAATTTAATATAAACTTTAATCTCCCTTTAACAATATTAATTTAGTGAGTTTCTGACGCTCATACAAATGAGTATTACAAAACTTTGCTTCGTGACGTAATCGGATATTTGAGTATTTGTTAATTATTGCTCGAATTAGGTGGATTTTGTGGTTAAGCGTTGAAGGTTGATCAAAAGCGTGCTGAATTAAGCAAGTAAACACTTATTTCTCAATGAACAATTTTGATGTCTTGTGTACAGTTGTGAAGTATTGTTAAGCGCCGTAATTGCACTTAACGTGTTGTGAACACTAGGGGATTACTTAAACGCAAATAAAACCACTGTGAACTGATCTGCTGATCTAACAAGCTATTTATTCGGTGTCTTTTAAAAATACATTCGGGCTTTTACACTGAGCCCGGTAACGCAACTATATCGCGATGCAGAAAAGTGGTACAACGCCATCTAGTTTGGTAAAAGACAATATTTTGTTCCACTTTCCTCGCGACATAGTAAACGCTTGTTTTCGTCATGAACATACCGCCCACCAAGGACGTTATGACGAAATGTCCTTCTTAAATTGAACTACATTGATTCTAAGTTGATCTAAACACTATCTACATATAGTAAATGGCACAGCATGTGCAACTGAACTTGATCTCGCAATGAATTTGTACAAACATATAAAATAAAATGCACAGCATGTGCATTTGTTCTTAATCTCGACATGATTTCGCGCAAAATGCTTAAACTTAATTTTAATAACAATGTAGGTACTTATTACACATAACATAATAAAAATAAAACGTTGAAACGTTTGATAAACCTGATCACATATGACACATAAAAGGTTAACAATATTAAACTTAAATCTATAAAATAAAAAAAAAGAAACTTAAATTAAAAGAAAGATACTTAAATTCTTAATTTACAACAGGTAAAATACATATTTTAGACGTAGGCCTTTTTATAGTGGAAGATTTCGTGCGCACTGTGACCACGCGGGTGATATTATCATCACCAGGGTGTTTTTCCAACACTCTACCCAACAACCAACGACTTGGCGGCAAGTCGTCTTCCTTAATTAATACTATGTCTCCAAGTTCCGGTTCTGGAATTTGAGAAGACCATTTGTATCGATTCATCAGAGTCGTAAGATACTCTTGGGACCAACGCTTCCAAAACGACTGTATCATTTTTTGAATATGTTGCCAACGTGTCAAATGATTTATATTTGAATTGTCATATTGATCGTCGGGTACATTCACTAACGGTTCTCCGATTAAGAAGTGTCCAGGAGTTAACGGCAACGGTTCACTAGGGTCAGAAACATTAAGAACGCTCATGGGTCGCGAGTTCAAGCAAGCTTCCACTTGACTGAGGAGTGTAGAAATTGCCTCAAACGTAAGGGTAGCTTCGCCGATTACACGTTTCAAATGGAACTTTGTCGATTTGACCCCTGCTTCCCAAAGTCCACCAAAATTGGGGCTGTGAGGGGGTAGAAAATGCCACTCTGTTCCATTTGCTTCCAGGTGCTCGGCTATCGACGGTTGAATTGAATTTAAATAATTCAATTCCCTGGAGGCGCCTACGAAAGTGGTACCATTATCACTCCACAGTTTCGTGCAATGACCTCTTCTAGCCACAAACCGCCTGAATGCAGTCAAAAATGCCTGCGTTGTCATATCACTGACTGCTTCTAAATGAAGGGCTCGGGTCGCCATACACACAAAAAGACATATGTATCCTTTGTAAGACCTGTAACCCCGACCCTTTGTTGTCCGTATATTTATAGGACCTGCATAGTCCACACCGCTATGTAAGAACGGCCTTGCCGGCGTGCATCGAACAGTTGGGAGTGAACCCATTAATTGGTTCTTAATACTTGCTCTTTGCCTCGCACATATCACACACTTACGAACATGCTGTTTGACGAGGTTCCGAACACCTATTATCCAATAAGCTGACCTCAAATAATTCATCATAAGCTGAGGACCTCCATGCAATGTTTTTAAATGAGCGTCAGCTATGATGAGGTCAGTCAAATGACTCGAGTGAGGTAGAACGATCGGATGTTTGAGTTGTTCATTCAACTGAGAGTTTTCAATTCTACCTCTAATTCTTATTAAGCCCTTGTCATCAAGATAAGGGCAGAGTGACCTTAATGTGCTTGATTTGAACTGTATGTAGCGTTTGTCCTGTAATTGTTCATACTCGGTGGTAAATCCTTCCTTTTGTGTTTTTCTTATACAGCATTTAAGTGCGGCATCTAGTTCTGACCTTTGTAAATAAAGGCTTTGACCTTTAGGGTGCCTAGTTAAAAATCTTCTACAATATGCAACAATTCTGACAAGTTTTGTAAGTGTGGAATACCTTTCGAAAATAAAAACATCTGGTAAAGTTGTGATGTGAGCTTTTACAGATTGTTCTAGATCTACTGTGTAATGATCTGCTCTCTTGTATACTATCGACGCATTTTTAAGAAATGGTGGTCCAGAAAACCACATGTCAGTTGTAAGAAGCGAACTGGGAAGGACACCTCTAGAGGCGCAATCGGCTGGATTGTCCTTGGATGGTACATGAAACCATTGAGATGATTTCATGGTGGTAAGAATCTCTGAGGTACGATTGGCCACAAAGGTCTTCCACTTACTAGGGTGGCTGTTAATCCACGCCAACACAACTGTCGAGTCAGTCCAAGCTGTGATTTTATCCGCAGGTATGTTTAAGACCTCTGCTGTTTCAGCCAGAAGTTGTGACAAAAGAACTGCTCCACATAATTCTAGCCTAGGAATACTTATTTGTTTAATGGGTGCCACTCTGGTTTTTGCTGTTAAGAGAGACACCCGTATTTTGCCTTCTGCATCAATACTTCGTAAATAAATTACAGCTGAGTAGGCTGTCTTGGAGGCGTCGCTAAATCCATGCAACTCTTGATAATCATTGGACTTTGTACCCAGCCAACGCGGTACTCGAACACCAGTCAGTAATAACAGCTCGTCACGGTAAGTTCTCCACTCACTTACTAAATCAGTGCTTAACTCCTCATCCCAACTAACACCTGCAAGCCATAACCTTTGGATGAAAACTTTGGCCAAGACTACACTAGGAGCTAACCATCCTAATGGGTCGAATAGGCGGGCTATGTCTGAAATTATTGACCTTTTAGTTGCAGATGTCGTCAGCGGCGGCAGGTTCACAGTGTACTGGAAAGTGTCTTCATTACGATTCCAGGTAAGGCCTAAAATTTTAATGGTACTGTCTAATTTTATTTCTACTTCCTTTTCCTTCTTGTAGTCTATGTTTGTTGATCTGTTGTACTCTTGATTGTTATCCGAGTTGTCCTGTATTTGTTCTGTACGTCCTATATTATTTCTTTCGATTTCATTAATTCTTTCGACTATGTTTTGATTATTACTATTCCATTTTTGCATTTCAAACCCTCCTTTTCGTAATAATCCTGTTATTTCATTATATATTTTTATTCCTGTTTCTACGCTATAACAACCAGTCATTAAGTCGTCCATATAGAAACATTTAAGAACCCTATCCTTGGCTAGTGAATAGTTGTCACCTTCATCATAGGCAACTTGATGTAAGGTACGAACGGCCTGATACGGCGCCGAAGCAGTACCGAAGGTTACAGTCACTAACTCATAGTCAGTGATCTCTTTGTCAGGACTATCTCGCCAGAGAATGCGCTGAAACATTGTATCTCTTTCCGCTATTTTAATTTGACGGTACATTTTTACAATGTCAGCAACCAGTGCTATAGGATATACTCTCCATCGTAAAACTGTGTGTCTTAAATCCGACTGCAGTGTGGGTCCTACCATCAGCGTGTCATTTAACGACACTCCGTTCCTGTTCTTTTCCGAGGCGTTAAAAACGACTCGTATTTTCGTAGTACTTTTATCTTCTCGTATAACGGCGTGGTGAGGTAAGTATACAGCCTTTTCTTTGTATGTGTCGTCCTTAGATATACATCTCATGTGTCCTAGTTTTAAATATTCTTCTATTACTTGTGTGTACTTTATCTTTAAATCTATATTATTGTTTAATCTTTTTTCTAATGATTTGCATCTTCTTTCAGCTATAGCGCGTGAATTGCCAAACATACAGGGAGGAATCTCATCTCTAAAAGGTAATCTGACAATATACCTGCCACTGCTGTCTCTTTCAGTGGTTGCGCTGTAAAACTCTTCACATTTATTTTCTTCTGGCGTAAGTATCTTCTTCATACCCCTTTGCTCTTCGATCTCCCAAAACTTCTTAAGCATATCGTCTTCATTTAATTGTGCGTGCATCACTTGTATTTTATTTGAACTTCTATTGCTATTTGTATTTATAACTCCTGATAAAATCCATCCCAGACTGGTGTTCTGTGCTATCAGAGTACCCGAAGGGTTTTTTAGAACACCGTTTCCTATAATACAACTATACGCCTCAGCACCCAATAAGATGTCTATTTTGTTAGGTATGTTGAAGCCCGGGTCTGCAAGTTGTAAATCGGTAATGTCCAACCAATGTAAAT
This sequence comes from Diaphora mendica, assembly GCA_949125395.1. NCBI lineage: Eukaryota > Metazoa > Arthropoda > Insecta > Lepidoptera > Erebidae > Diaphora > Diaphora mendica. The sequence goes on along the minus strand of OX421312.1, from coordinate 27,456,778 downwards.
TTGTATCTATACTACGTTCAGGTAAGTAAGATGTTATTTTGCTCAAAACATATGCATTGACAGTAAATTTAAAATTTGTTTGTATTCTAGATTGAATAGTTAAATGTACCATATACTTGGCAACTATTGGAGTATCACTTCCTAACCCTGAAATAAGTCCTTGCACAGGAATCTTCTTCAGTCTGAGAAATTGCACCGTAGCCTCAGTTATAAAACAACCCTGAGAACCCTGGTCAAGCAAAGCTCGTATTGTCTGATATTCACCCGTTCTTGTCTCGGCCTTTACTAACGCAGTGGCTAATAAAACCTGCTTGGGTTTTGGGATTTTGCCTGTAGTCAAACACGATACCATTGGAGACGTAATAGTTTCAGAACTAGTACTGTCCATAGTAGGTTTGACCGTAGTGGGTTGACCTTTACTTCCTGATTCGTGATAAAGATGAAGCAATGAATGATGTCGTTTTTGACAAACTTTACAAACGGTACACTTTTTACAGTTATAAACCGTGTGGTTGCCACCTAAGCAGTTAAAACATAGATTGTTTTTTGACACAAATGAACGTCTATTTTCGACAGGTTGTTTTGCAAAACTTTTACAGAAACAAAGTTTGTGGAATTCTGAACAAAACTCACATCGCACGTTAGATGTACTGGTGGCCAACATTGCCTTGGAAGAATGCACAGAATTATAATTATGTTTACTGACCTGATGATTAGTAGATGATTTTGTTGCCGTTAAGCTCTCCAGCGCACGAAACCGATTTTCAATGAAGACTTTAAAATTAGTAAAGGTAGGTAAGTCGCCGGAATCGTTGTTACCAACGTTGAGTTGCCATTGTTTGCGCGTCTCGGCATCTAACTTAAAAGTTACAATGTGAATGATAATAACATCCCACGTGGACACATCTATTTATTAGTAAGCGCATTTAGACAATCAGTTGTAATGTCTAACAAACTCTTTAGTGCGGTTGCAGATTCATATTGCAAACGTTTTTGAGCGAACAAACGATTTAAAATACAGTTAGCTAAATACCTTTTGTTATTATATCGTTTACATAAAAGCTCCTAACACTGACTATAATTCGCTTCAGTTATGGGTGTATGTCTTATGAGTTGTCCAGCCTCCCCAGTGAGGTGACTTTTAAGATAATGTGATTTTTGTACATTGTCTAGCGAGTTATTATTGTGCACGAGAGATATGAATAAATCGTGGAACGTTGTCCACTCCTCGTATTTACCAGAAAACGTTGGTATTGCAATTCTAGGTAATTTCACTATACCACTTGATTTATTAATACTAGTAGTGTCACCTAATTGTTGTGAGGAATCTCTTACAACATAAAGTTTATTTAACATTGTTTTCATTAAACATTTACACGTTATGTAGTTATCTTCCGCAGTATCGTAAATATCGCCTATATGTTTTTCCACATCTTCTAAACTAAAGCGCTCATACAATTTAGTGTTTACATCCTTAAACGATGCCCAATCCCTTTCTAACAAATCTAATCTGGTTTCAATATACTCTAAAGTTAATCGGTCTTTGCCACATTTTTTGTAATTAATGAGTGCCTTAGATATAATATTTCTTTTATCCTTTAAAACGTTGATTAGTCCTTCCATTTTACTAAGATATTACGTGTGGCGGGTAATACAATAAAACGTTTTCAAAAGATCACAAGGTGAAGTTGTTCAAATGTAAAACTTTTCTAAGTGACGAATATTTTGCTAAAATTTTACAAGTGTTTGAGATTTCATTTAAATCTGGTAGAAAACGGGCGTAGATTCCTCGTTCCCCCGTTTTTCATAAATTATTCTAAGTCCTAAACTAACATGCACACATTAATTACACAAATAAAATCGATAAATATTCTAAGTCTAAAGTTATAATTTAAAATTGTTCCAAGTCGAATGTTCCTTCCAAATATTCTAAGTTAATGACTTCACTATAATAAAGTTCAAAATAGTTTAGCTTGTAGTTTGCACTGTTTCCTTAATAAATAAATAAATGTACTCACAATTATTCCACTACACACAAACTTGTCGTTCTCGTTGAACTGCCTGAAGCGCCCTCTACAAGCGACCAGTTGAACTGCGCGTGTCTTGTCTTCACGAACGCGACACTGCTGCTGTTGCTGCTTCACTTCGTGTAGTGGTGGGTGGCGTCCTCTATCGGCGACACCTTGTACTAGTCCGGGCGCTGGTGTAGCTTACCACGTAGGGCGTAGCTGTTACCGCTGCCGCGGGGTCCGTGTACTCTTCCGCAGCGATCCACTGCGAGTATCACGGGGGGTAGCGAGCCAACTTTGGCACCGCTTGTTCAAAAAAAGCTTGTCGATCCGGCTTCCGGAGGACCAATGTTAAGCGCCGTAATTGCACTTAACGTGTTGTGAACACTAGGGGATTACTTAAACGCAAATAAAACCACTGTGAACTGATCTGCTGATCTAACAAGCTATTTATTCGGTGTCTTTTAAAAATACATTCGGGCTTTTACACTGAGCCCGGTAACGCAACTATATCGCGATGCAGAAAAGTGGTACAACGCCATCTAGTTTGGTAAAAGACAATATTTTGTTCCACTTTCCTCGCGACATAGTAAACGCTTGTTTTCGTCATGAACAAGTATGTATGCTCCCTAAGAGCATCTAGTATGTACGATGCTTATTATAAGACGACAATGCTGATATAGCATTTACTTATTAACACCATTTATTGTACCTAGTTTAACATTTATTCATTAAATGTACATCATACAAGTTGGACGTATCCTTTCAACCGACCCCAACATCACATGGCGACCCTGCCAAAGGGCTGTGCTAAGGGGTTGTTAGAGTCATTCAGTATTTTCATTGTACTAAACTTCGTTTGACAAATATTTGAATATGTGTCGCTCGTCCGTCGAGAAGGAAGACGTTCTTGTTAACCAAAATGCGGCCGGCGGAGACAACACTGCGACATTGAAGGACATTGGAGGTCGTTTGGAGCATCTGAACCTCGTGACCATAATAATTCTGGTGGTAACAATTTTATTCTTATTTTTCGTGGGCATAAAGTTGTATAAGAAATGTCATCGCAGGTGGATACAAGAGGAAATAGAGCGCATCCGAGCATCCGTAAGAGGGCGAGCTACAGAGGCATCAGGGTAGCTGATATTATTGATGAATTAAGAAGATAACAATTACTCATCTGTAGTTTTAGTTTATTCTATCTTTTTATGTACTTTAATTTTTATTTTACAGTATGCACACAAGTGTGTAGATGTAAGAAATGTGTGTAAGTTTAGAATCTAAGTTTAAATCTAGTTTTTAATCTAGTTAAAACTAAGATAATCGTTGGTTTTATAAATAGTTTTATAACGCATAAATTTAAATAGGCTAGAATCGTACACAAAGGCACAGCGAACTCGATACCGTGCAGCGAAAACTGCAAGCTGTAAAATTCTTCGTGTCGTCGTTTCGCAAAATTAACTTGATTCTTGTATTGTCACATAGAGTTACGAAATAATGGATATGACATTATTATAAAATGTAAATTTTTACTATGATTGAAAGTTTATCAGAAAATTTTAATAGTTTATTAACTCTTCGTAAATATTTAGTTAAGAAAGGACAGGCTAGATATTTAGGAAATGTCATTGAAACCAGATTGAGTGAAGCTAAAACTATTTTTGAAAAGTGTAATAGAATAATTTTACTCATAGAAAAGGATAACAAGGATATTAAGTTACTGACGTCGGCTACTGAAATTTGTGAGAATATTAAGGCAGTTTATAACGAAATAATTAATTTGTGCATTTCTCCTAAGACAAAGTTTATCAAAATGGAGTTCGATCTAAAAGTAGCTTGTACACACATCAAAAGTGTCTAGGGATCAACATATGTGTCTAGGGATCAACATATATTTTTGCAATAACTTTTCTCCTGATTGATATTAATTAAAATTTTCTTTAAGGATTCATCAAATAAAGTGTTTTCGTTTGTCACAGTAACGATAAACCAAGTCACCTTTGCATTAATAAAGAAATTTGCCATTTTCCTAATAAAAGGATTTTTGACATTTGAACCACTAACATTAAAGTTCGAAAAAAAGACTGAAATAACAGTTTTCTTTAAAATTTTATTAGGTAACTTAAACAATTAATAATCCGTGTTTCTACCGCGAACACTAACACAAGAACATCGGTTTGGCATACTCAAAATGAGTTCATCCAAATCACGCTGTGGAATGGCCGCCCATGTTCGTTGCAACAACAAAAAAAGGTCTTCTTGCGACTGGATACCCTCCATATTCGGCAGAGCTCTTCTCTGTAGCATATCCCATGCATGCTCAATCGGGTTCAAGTCTGGCGAATGAGCAGGCCAGGGCCAAAGCCACATCTCAATCTCAAGAAATCCGCATAAAAATGCTTGATCCCTAGACACTTTTGATGTGTGTAGTTTAATTCCAGCTATGGACGGTACTGAGGAAACTACTAGACGACTAATAGATTCCGTCGAGATGTATACAGACATGATAAATGATCAAGGTAAGTTGTTGCTAATAATGTTTGTTATTAAAAGCAGATTATCGCAAATTGCTAGACTGCGTATTTCCAGTTCTTACACGAATATAAATGATTTGATAAAAGACTTAAAGGAACATCTTTTGCCGAAAAAGTCTTTTGTTGCTCTTCAATCTCAACTATTAAATATTAGACAAGGTTCTAAATCTATTGACGAATATGGTACAGACATAGAAAAATTGTTCACTGAATTAACTATCACACAGGCAGATAACGATACAAACGCGTATACAGTTTTAAAACCAAGAAATGAAAAATTGGCTATTAAAAAATTTTCAGACGGATTGCGAAGCTCTAGACTAAGCATGATAATTGCTGCCCGGAACTACAACAATCTTAAGGACGCCATCCAAGCAGCGAAAGATGAAGAAATATCATCATTTCAAGGACAATCCGGTAATGTAATGCATGTTTTTAAAAATCAAAGAAGTTTTCACAAAGTTCCTACTAGAGGTCACCAGTTCCAAAGAGGTAATTCCTTTAATAACAGAGGTCGGTATCGTAACAATTATTTTCAAGGACAGGTAACGCGTGGTAATTTTAGATATTCAAATAAAAATTATCATAATACACCAAATAATGTTAGAAATCATAGTCAATAGGGGGACAAGATATTTTAATAATCGTGGAACAGTACGCAATGTGTTCTCAGGAGAAACATCTAATGTCACTTCAGATAATCTAAATGAAAACAGACAGACAGAGAAACAGACATTAGGCACATTTTTTCGAGGCTAAACATGCAATATTGTCTTGCAATGGCAACGCAAAATATGTTATGTTTTATATAAATAATTTAAAATATTTTTGGCTTATTGATACTGGTGCGTCATTATCAATTATAAAAAAAGACGCCTTGCCCAAGAACACCATAGTGCGCCATGACGAAACCTTGATAAATGGAATAGGTGGGCAGAAACGCTTTCTAGGTACCGTATATTTAAATCTAAGAAACGGTAATGAAGTATTTTACCACAAATTTATTGTTTTCGAATCCTTGCCACTTAATGCTGACGGCATTATTGGATTTGATTTTTTGAACAAATTTAACGCTAACATTAACTTACTTACGAACATGTTGACACTTAATAAAGACAATAATAAGAACAATATAAATTTTGGTGATGAGTGCGAAAGAAAAAATAATATACTTGTTATTCCACCGCGTTCAGAATCGATTCATTACATTTATTTAAACACAGACGTGCATGATGACGTGGTTGTATGCGGAAAAGAGCTGGTGAAGGATGTATTTTTAGCAAGTGTTATAACTAGAGTTAAGAATAATAGAATACCCGTTAAGATACTAAATGTCACTGAACAAGAAATTATATTATCATTTAGTTTGGGTGAATTACAACCTTTGAGTGAGTATGTTGTTTGTCAATTTAATAAAAATGAAATAGATGTTGATAGAATTAATAACTTGTTAGGAGAACTTAAATTAAATCATTTAAATAACGAAGAAAAAGATTCTATTGAAGCGATTTATACGAAATATTCAGATGTTTTTCATATTTCTGGAGATAAATTGTCAACGACAAGTATTTACGAACAATCTATTACTTTGAAACCAAACTCAAAACCACAATATGTTAAGCCCTATAGATTACCACAAGCATTAAAGCCAGAAATAGCCAAGCAGATTAGTAAAATGATAGAAGATGATATTATAGAAGAATCGACTAGTGAATGGTCAAGTCCGATTTTATTAGTTCCAAAGAAAACCCAAGACGGAAATAGTAAGAAATGGCGATTAGTTGTAGATTACCGTAGATTAAATGAGTTAGTTTGTGATGATAGATTCCCTTTACCAAACATAAATGAAATATTAGATTCTCTTTCTGGTGCGGTATATTTCACTCACCTTGACCTTTACCAAGGTTTTTACCAAGTGACCTTGGACCGTAACAGCCGTAAATTAACAGCTTTTACTACAAGTGATGGTCAAAATCAAATGAAACGCCTACCGATGGGACTTAAGATTAGCCCAGGTGCATTTAGTCGTATGATGTCAGTTGCAATGTCTGGTCTAAATTATGAAAAATGCCTAGTATTAAATCAAGATGATTTAATAGTACATTTTTGAATTAAAATCACTTGTACTTATTCCACTATTTTATTTTTGTTTACACCTGACCGGTTTCGCCTTATGGCATCATCAAAGGTTACTGATTATACAAAATAAAATATTCACATCTAAAACCCACCAACTGCGGGTACATGTAAATATCAGTGTGTCCGTGTAAGGAATTTTCCCCGAAATCAGGGAAATTGTATTTGTCTCCACCTACGCTATTTGTTAAATTAGTAACTTACAGCTACACAAAGTCCCAGTTATGATATGAAATACTAATTACAAATAATATATTAATTTTAATAATTAAAAATTATTAAAATCGACATTAATGCTGAAAATTTTTGAAATAAAATGATCATGTCATGTCCTCTTTATATTTAATGTCCAAAATTGTGTCATACTATATGTCTATTAAATTATATGTCAAAAATTCATAAAAGTCATTAAATGTGTTAACTATACCCGTCTAAATTATACAAACTCCCCTTACAAATATATGATTTAATAGTATTTGGACGTAATTTGAGCTGTCATAATCAAAATTTAATTAGTGCAATGGAAAGACTAAGAAAAATTAACTTAAAACTGAACCCACAAAAATGTGATTTCCTAAAGAAAGAAATTTTATATCTAGGTCATATTGTATCAGAAAAGGGAGTAGTTCCGGATCCAGAAAAAACGAATTGTTTGCGGAACTATCCAACACCCAAAAATTCAGATGAGGTTAGGAGATTTGTTGCATTTTGTAACTATTAACGTAAGTTCATTAAATCATTTGCAGACATAACGTTGCCCTTAAATAATCTATGTAGAAAAAATGAACATTTTGTTTGGTCTAACGAATGTCAACAAGCATTCGAGTTTCTTAAACACGCTTTATCATCATCACCAATTTTGCAGTACCCAGATTTTTCTGAAAATAATGAGTTCATTTTACAGACAGATGCTTCTGGTACAGCTATAGGTTCGGTTTTAAGTAACAATGATTACAGGCCCGTAGCGTATGCTAGTAGACCCTTAAATAAAGCTAAGAATAACTATCCAACTATTCAAAAAGAACTATTGGCTATAGTTTGGTCAGTTAAATACTTTAGACCGTATCTTTATGGTAGGAAATTTACAATAATGACTGATCACAAACCGTTAGTTTATCTCTTCGGAATGAAAGACCCTTCAAGTAGATTATTGAAATTTCGATTAGCTTTAGAAGAGTATAATTTTAATGTTGTGTATGTAAAAGGGAAAGATAACGTTATAGCTGATGCTTTATCACGAATATGTATAACATCGGATGATTTGAAAAGTATGCATGAGCAAGTTGTGGCTGTCATGACAAGAGGTCAAAAAAAAAGACAGATGAATAAATTGATGGACAGCAAGAGTAAAACGGGGAATGCGGATCTTAGTGCATCTACTGACAAACGGCCTGATCAACCACGAGTCGTAGATATATTAAGAAAACCGTGTGATTCGGTTGAAATGGTTTCTATTAGAGGTAGTGAATTGAAAAAGGAAAGGGATAATAGGATGTTGACTGAAGAAGATGAATGTTTTGCTTATAATTCAAGTAAAAAAATTTTGTATATAAATCTTGATTTTAGGGCACATTTCTCGCGAGCCGAATTTGTGCAGAAATTAAGTTTATTTTGCAATAAATTGTTTATTGATGAAGTTTGCATAGTGAAGAATGAGGATAATGTAGATTTTATTAAAAATATATGCGATGAAATAAAATCAAATGCAAACTGGTCCGGACCACGAATATGTATTTTACGGGGAATAAAGAGAATCTCCGATGATAATGAGAAGAATATTATTCTTAATGATTTTCATTTACTACCCTCCAGTGGTCATGCTGGTGTGCGTAGAATGATTAATACGATAAAGAAACGATACTACTGGCCAGGTATCGAAAAAGACGTTCAAGGATATGTAAAAAAGTGTACCTATTGTCAAAAGACAAAATACTGGCGATACATTAAAGAGCCAATGGAAATAACCACAACGGCTTCATCGGCTTTTGAAAAAATATTTCTAGATGTTGTAGGTCCTTTAGATAGAGATTTAGATGATAATTGTTACATACTGACCTTGCAATGTGAACTCTCAAAATTCGTCCAAGCAGTACCACTTCAAAATAAGGAAAGCGTAACTGTTGCTGATGCATTTGTTCGAGAATTTATATTACGATTTGGTATACCTCAAAGAATAGCAACTGATCGTGGTACAGAGTTTATCTCCGATACAATGAAACAGGTTTGTAAAATTCTTAATATAGAAAAATTAGCTTCAACAGCCTATCATCATCAAGCCATTGGTGCATTAGAGAATGCTCATAAAAATTTAGGTTCGTTTTTAAGAATACAATGTGAAAATCACACAGATACATGGAGCTATTGGTTACCATTCTGGTGTTTTAGTTTTAACAATACCGTTCATTCTGAAACAAATTACACTCGATATGAACTAGTTTTTGGTAAACTCTGTCAAATACCTAGTAAAATTTGTGACGTCGTAGAACCACTGTACAATATGGATGATTACCCACTACAATTAAAATATAGACTGCAGCTAGCCCACTCTGAAGCGAAGAATAATTTGATTTCTAAAAAATATAAAAGAAAAGTTGGGTACGATAAAACTATAAATTCTGTAACTTATAATAAGAATGATTCAATCCTACTGAGAAATGAGACAGGACGTAAGCGAGATCCTCTGTATGAAGGACCTTATTTAGTTTTAGAAGATTTAGGTTGTAATGTTAAGATTATTAAAAATAATAAAGTAGATTTAGTTCATAAAAACAGAACTAGGCCATTTATAAATTGAAAAAATACTTTTATATAACTAAGTTTCACTTTAATGAAGTACATTATATTATTAGTAATAAGTTAATACAACATTCGTGTCTTAAATTTATAATCTTGATTTAACTTTATGATTGTTTTATATTTTATAACATTATGTATAACAAAAAAAAAAAAAAAAAATTTCTATCACCCCCGGAGGTGAAGTATGTATGCTCCCTAAGAGCATCTAGTATGTACGAAGCTTATTATAAGACGACAATGCTGATATAGCATTTACTTATTAACACCATTTATTGTACCTAGTTTAACATTTATTCATTAAATGTACATCATACAAGTTGGACGTATCCTTTCAACCGACCCCAACATCACAGTTGAATTTAATATAAAGTTTAATAACTCTTTTTAATTAAGTTGCGTATAATAATTTCAGTAGAGTGGCATATTCTGTAAACGTCCTCTGAAGAATAACACAAACCATCAATGTCTTTAAGGGTAATTATCGACGTGAAGTTTTTATTGACAAACCCATTATATTTTTCAAATATTTACACAACGATACTAAACACCATGAAGTTAAAGACACAACAAACAGTATTCCCAAATTGCATGTAGAGATGTCGATCATAAAAAAAATTGAGATGTGAAATATCGAAATAATGTTGTAGGAAGAATTTTATTATATACAAGGAAATATATATTTTATTTAAAAAACATCTCCCGCATTGGGAATATAAAATCCTGTATGTGGACTTTACAAATATACATAAAACGGACACAATGAACACCCAGACTCAGAACAACAATTTGCGAATCATACTAAGTTTTGTCCTACGTGAGATTTGAACCCACGACACCTTGCGCAGTAGAAAGCGGCGTGGTGACCGCTTAAACTAGTAGGCCAATCATGCAGTCAATTACTATTATTATAATAAATAAAAAATATAATCACTATTAAAAATATAATATTGGGATTGCTCGAAATAAAAATATCTCACATCAAAAATTACATAGTCATTTAGTTCAATAAATATTTACCTACGTACTTCCTACTACCACGACTATTTTACCTATGTGTCAATTCTGAGCCGTGCACTTTTCATAATCTATGATTTTCGTTCATGAATGGCGGGCACAAAATGTTTAAAAATTCTGTTTGATTTATTTGTAAAACAGTAGTTTACTTAATGTTTTGTTTACATACAGATGATAAGTCACACCACTATATTTTTTTCTTTTTATAAATAGGGGTTTGTACGTTATTAACACGCAGGATGACAGTTTTGATCAAAATGTTCGTCACTCTATTGGCGTCCGATTACTACGAGCACGGCAGAGTGACTAGTTGCACTGATGTCCCAGGACACCAACATATGGAGCAAAAACACTGTACCGCGATGTCTGTTATATTATGTATATATATTTATACGTAGTAATATTAATTCAATGGCAAAAACCGAAGAGCCCATTCCATGGATGATGTTAATTTTTATTTATTTATTTATTTAAAAACTTTATGCACAAATGTACAATGGCGGACTTAATGCCACAGGCATTCTCTACCAGTCTACCGTCGGGTGGTGTGGAAATGAAAGAGAAGGTGCACTACACTTTGGTTAGGGATTCTAAAATAGACATAACAAACTTAAAATTAAGAAACAAATGAAAAAAGAGAAGAAAAAAAACAATGGATTACGATAAATCTAAACAACCATACAAAAATACATAATATAAACATACACACATACAGTTATACATAAAACACATGAATACAAATACATATACATACCGATATAATAAATATCAAGTTTGTGATGATTCCGCCATGCTTCCGGCAAGGAGAGCCCGCACCCTGACCCTGAATGAGTTACGACTAGGTGCCATTCTTATTTCTTTGGGAAGGGCATTCCAGAGAAGGACAGATTGTATGAGGAAGGAAGAATGAACGCATGCAGAAGTGTGGGAGGGGCATGAAAGAAGGAGGCTATTTGTGGAACGGAGGGTTCTGTCATGATTGATGTTAATTTTTAATCAACTTCAAAAAAGTAGGAGGTTCTCAATTCGACTTTTTTTTTTTATGTGTGTTCTCAGATAACTTCCGACTATGAACCGATTTTGATGATTTTTTTTTAATGGAAAGGAGATATCCCAATGGTGGTACCATGGTAAGGACACTAAGATCTGATGATGGCATTCAAGAGAAATCAATTGATTTGATAGTTCTTGAAGCCCCTTTTTTATTTTTATTAAATCTTATAAGTAATTGACAGCTATATTTTTGCATTACACTGTTTGAGCCAGGTTTCCATAAATCTAAGTAGTCTTTATAATATATAAAACTGGCTGAACCCCGCGGTGTTACCGCGGTTATTGTCGTACCGCAGGTAACGCAGCGGGACGAAGCTAGTCTAAAAAAACAGAAGCCTAAGTTACTCCTTAGATCATCAGCTATCTGCCAGTGAAAGTCCCGTCAAAATCGGTCCAGACGTTCCAGAGATTATCCAGAACAAATAGACAGACCGACAGACAACAATTTTAAAAAATATATATTTTGGCACATGTATCGTGTATACATACATATACATTTATAAGAAAGCGATTATTATAATATTACAAACAGACACTCCAATTTATTAATTTGTATAGATTATAGTTTGGCCACAAAATATCACAGGGAAACAGAGAATCAAAGTAACTTACCCTTTACGCGGTCATAAGTTTCAGCTTGGGACTTTTGCAGCATTGTCATTCCACGGGCTTTTGTGACTTCATCATCTGAATCGGTGTCAGATATATCTTCTCTTTTTTCAGAAAAAGACCATTCATTTATATTTGCAACAGAATAATCTTCTTCAAGTTTCGCACAATAGACTACTTGAAACCAGAAGGCATCTGGTGTTAGGCCAAATTTTTCAAGATTCTGTAGTTTAATTGTTTCATGCTGTAGCAATAGCTTTGGTTCTTTGAAATGTGAAAGCTTGTAGAAGCATGGCTTCTTATGTAACTGTAAAATAATTTATGTTAAGTATTCAAAAAAACCTATCAATTTAATATGGCATTTAGGCAAGCATGAGTAAAATCCAAGATTGATGGTCACCATCCTCACTGTGAATGTGGACTACGCAATACGGTGACCCACACTATGGTGGCCTACTAAGATGCTTTTTCGTCAAGGAACCGGGATACAGGCAGAGAAACATTAGCAGTGCGTTCCAGGACTACTTTAAACAGTATTGTTAGTCACTTCTATCTTTATTTCCTAGGTATCATAGTAGAATCATGCTTTGAAACATGTGGTCAGGCTTAACAAGAGGAAACAAAGCCTCATAGGAAATTAATAATGCACACTTTTTAACAGTGTGTCATGTTACTGAAGTGCTTCCTTCTGCTGCCTTCTACCTACTAATTCAGGGAGAGAGAGGGGCAGCACACAAAATGTGTCATTATATTTGTATATCTGATGTCATAAGGATTCTTAGGCAAAGGTAGTCAATTACTATAAGGTGATCTATCTGCTCATTTATCCCTACAGTATAAAAAATCTAAAAACAGGAAACTTTAAAAAATAGGTGAATAACATAATTATAAATAGTTCTTACAGCTACTAAGCTCACTGTATCTTCAGTTACTCGTAGTTCTGCATGGATTCTACCAACTCGTCTATCATTTTCATGTTCCTGTTCCTGTAATTATAAAAATATAATATGTGTAACTCAAGCTGCTTAGGTGCTGATTGATGCTGAATTGAGAAAAGTGAGTTAAGTTTACATCATAATTATTTAATTGGTAAATCAAATGTATATGTCTATTTACTAAAGCAATAAAATGAAGAGGTTAAGTTTACAACGCATTAGCACTTACAACTAGAAATCGCCCACGTCCAATAACATGGATTCCTTCATCCAGTACTATTTTTAACGGATCTTGTATATCTAGCCTGATCAATTTAAACACCATTGTAGATCACAAATAGCTAAAAAGTTTCCAGTAAAACTTTTAGAACAATTCTATGTTTATCTTCAATAAAATGTTTTGTTGAATAACACCACACAATTACACAAACAAACAACAACTTGCAGTCTGGCACCTGGCACTGACAGTTTGTTGGCACACAGTGTTCCCAACTCTCAGAAAATTTTCCCCCTAAGCCCCAATCAAAACCACCAACAACCCCAATTGCCAAAAAAATTTTTACTCGTATGAATCTATAAAACAAAATGTTTTTCTACAAAAAATAATAATACAACAATAATTTTGATAAAATAAAATAATGCAAGTATTAAAAAGTTAAAAATTCAAAAGTTTATTTTTACAAAAAAAATAATAATAATAATAAAAACAATATTTTTTATTTTAGACTCACACTCGTAAATACAATGAAATTACTTTACCTTTCAAGTCTGGATCTGTTTCCCACGTCTGTGTATATTTTTGACAATACTTTTTTTATCTTTAGCTTCAGTCATTTTACCGAATGGCTTGCTGAATAACTTCGATCAATAATAATACTAGATTAAGGATCAGGAACAAAAATAAGACGCTCAAGTGGTCATGTTTGCAGTAACGAAAACATCTTCATTTTTTAGAAAAAAGTTTAATAATGTTAACGACTTCAGTATATTTTTAACCTTAAAGCTTAAACCTAAAGTTTAATTACCATATCAAAATATATTTATTTAGGACCTTTCGTCAGAGAAAGGATATTATGGAATGAATTTAAAATGTCGCTTGAAAATAAAAAGTCATCAGTACAAAATTATTTATTCTAAAATGATACTTAAAATCTAAGTTTTAAAGTTAAAAACATTTTGTTTACAATTTTGTGCTTATTGTATTCAAGAACTAAATGTAGTTCTCGGTATTACATTTCAATGCTCAGAACACAGTAAGCGTAGAGTTGCAGAATATATTTTAGGTTTGTTTTGTATGGTGGCAAATATTTTTGACCGATTCAAAAAAGTAGTAGATACTATTTTACATTGCCGCTATTACAACAAATATGTAATAAAAAATTACATTTATTAAAGTAAAAAAAGATTTTTTTTCTTAGTTAGTCGCTTAATTGCTTTCTGTAAATTATGTATTTTCTTAGATTTAGTATCTATAATTTTGCGACATGTTGTCAATTTCTTTTTTAAGTAGTAAGTTTTCCTTTTCATGGAGTTCATTTCATATTAAATCTGATAATGATGCATCAGGAGACTTAAAACCAACGTCATCAGCCCGAGGCACGTCATGTATTACCGTAGTATCTTTAAAACTTAAAGTTGCTGAAGATGTGGCCTGTAAAGAAACATACGCAGTTTATTAAAAACATTTAAAAAAACCTATTTAATGAAATAGTTTATCTACATCAACACTAATATGATAAGGAGGAAAGATTTGTTTGTTTGTTTTTAAGCTATTGCATAGCTTCTATCGCGGGCCTTGAGCGCGGCCGAACCAAGAAATTCCGCAACGACAAAACCTAACACCCGAAGCGCACACGGATCGAGACGAACTGCTCTGAACGACGAATCTATCGAGGATATATATGTAACTATCATAGTTGAGTCACAATGACCGCTTTTTGTTCAAATTATTCTATCAAAACCCGGGTGAAATGGAGTAGTGGTGATTTTAGTATCAGGATATTAATCCTTATCTATTTAAACTGTTTAATAATTAAGGTTGGTTATTTACAAGTAAATTACACTTTAAATTATTCATATCGGACCTTTCGTTTAAAAGTTATGATGGGTATAAAAATACTCTAAGTAAGAAAAATTTTGCACTTTGCAATTTTGTAATTTACACGGGGAGATGAAGTTCGTAGAGTATTAACTAAACCCACTTGAACGAAATCGCGGGCGAAGTGCTAGTTTATGATTTTTTTTTAAACTTACCTGATTTGATAAATCTTTCGTCAATTCTGAAGTTATAGCTGATTGCACTTTTATTGGTTGGTGAACCTAAAAAAAGTCATAATCAACTAACTATTTTATCAAAACGTTATCTTACACCAATTATTTTAATACTTAATGATAGTTACCTGCAATTTGGGAACCGCTGTTTTTAGTAATCTACGCCTTTGCGTATTTCCAGTTATGTCAAATCTGTCAAAATGAATCAAACCTATTCTAGAATTTTTATAAGGGTTGTATATTTCTTCTTCTCTTTCTTTCGCGACAATGCATACCCATTCTGCACAGCGAAACAAGTCACAATCTACAAACAAAAATAACATTATAAAATAACAACACTACTCCATGCATTCCCTGTTCAAGAATAGGTGATGTTTGATACAATAGTTGGTGCATTGGCCAAATAATTACAATATTAGTTAATTTAATTATATTTACTATATAATTCTGTTTATTATTTTATGAATAAAAACTTGATGATATAAACTTACCGAAAAAAAGATATTCCTTCCAAAACCTTGTTGTTACGGTGGTTATTTACACAGTTTTTAAACGCGCAATGCAGCATTTTGACGTCTTTATGTTGGCTATGATTGGAGCATACTAATTTGAAATAAGACCACAAAATTATTCGTGGTCTTATTTTTCGGGCCGTTTTTGAAGCGCTTATCGGGAATCTAGTACATTATTGATCGAAGCTGAATAACGTATTTATTGAGTATTGAGAGAATAAATTTAACAGGTAAATAACTACTAACAATCAAAGTATTTGTAGTTAACATAAACGCAGTTAGGCCACAATTTTTTTATGAGTATGTTTATAATTGTGTTAGACAATAATACAACATGCTGGAATGTGCGTCACATTTTATTCAACTCTGCGGCGGTTTGTATAAAAAATAATATGGTTCGCTAGATTAGATTATCCCGGGGCCTATACTATTACACATATATTTGGCTTAATTTGAAATATAAAAAGTAAATACTTGAAGTTACAAAAATCCCTAAAAAAACCCCTACCAAAATAACACCCCTAAAAAAATCCCATTACACATTTTTCCCCTAAATTTAGGGGGAAAACCCCTAAGTTGGTAACCCTATTGGCACAGGCACAGCCACAGTATGAGAATGTGCACAGACTGCACAGACCACAGAACACTTTTACTCAGCCATGGACCTTAGAGTATATATATCTGTCTACGATATATATACCTAGGGGTTAGGTTGAACGAGGTTAGGCGAATACGATTGTGTGGAGATATACTTCGTCCTACTTCGTACCACCTCGACTCGTCTCGGGCAACTTCCATTCTAAGTCGGTTTGCGAAGTTGAACGAGGTTAGGCGAATAAGCCCATGTTCAGATGACGAGCGCTCAACGCGCGTTTAGCTAACGCGCGTTGACTACTACATGTAATTTATTCTAGTAGTACACATGCTAACGCGCGTTTTTACATGGAGTTGCTAACGCGCGTTAGCAAAACGCGCGTTGAGCGCTCGTCATCTGAACATGGCCTAAGGATAGTGCGGACCCACAACCAAGAAGTGCCTACAGGAAGCGCACACACACACACACACTACTCAGGTACAAAATAGTGTGTGTGTGTGTGTGTTCAACTTCGAATCCTTTGACTCGGGTGCAAAAAATGGCAAAAACCGACAAGAATTGTGTTTTTTTCTTCAATTGACAAAACTTAAAAAGCATGCCTACACTGAACAATTACCATCGAGCAACCACCAGGGCCGTCTTAACCTAAGCGGGGGCCCCTGGGCACATAAGAATTAGGGCCCTTTTGGAAAGTAAATAAAGTGTATTATGCTAAGATTTTTCTACTATGGAATTTATTATGAGTAATCGTGTATGCTGTTAGTTTTTTGGTTACAATTACCTTAATGGTTTGTTTCAGGTTTTGTGTTAAGCAAAACCTTCTATTTATTATCACGTTTTCGGATTCGACGAATTTGAGAATTAAGCCTTTTGACGTGTAAAAGAGACTTTATTATAAACGCTTTTAAAACCATAGAATAACAGTCCTTAATGACCGCCTAGGTCGCTCTGTTAATCACTTATGTCACTCAGATATTTGTCGCACTGTAGCTCAAAGTAAACTGCCTTTTTATACTAGATGCCGCTATTACTAGATTATTTGGGAAAGTTCAACAGCCTCTCGAAACGCCCGGATTCGAAAAAACGCTGTCGAATATAAACCTGCCAACCGCGCGACAATCAGTCTATATTTCTTTAAGTTTTATTATTCTGTGCCCTAAGAATCCGACTAGAACTTTCTCGGGTAACATTGCATCGCTATTGCTACCACGCCATATTGCTGCCATATTTAGCCACTTGTATATTCAGCCAAGTGGGGTATATGCACCACTTTGAACTTGATTGTCACTGAATCCTGTGGGTCATGTCGTTAATCCTGTTATCTTTATACGGACCCTCCCACTTGGTCTGTAGTTTTGGGGCTTTACTATGCATACGTGTCGAGTTATTCAGCCAAACCAGTGCACCTTTATCAAAACTGTTTAAGCGCCAGCCGTATCGAGTTTTCTCGTTCCCGCTCGCTATGTCAACTGCAATTAGTTTCCAGTCCATTATAAAGTTGCTGGTATCTTGGTTCCGCATGTGTGGGCCTTTAAACAACAGTATAAAAGTAGTACATTTACGGCACCACTACGACACCAACCCGGTACATCTTGCCGACATTTCTTGACACTAGCCTGGCCTGGCCTCCTGAAGCTCCATTGTGAACTTCACGGAGAACTTCCGGAACCTTAGATGCTTACCATGTGATAAGTTTCTTCAGGTCTATGTCATCCCCTTTTTTTTTTTTTTTTTTTTAACGTGTGGAAATCCCCTCGGACCGTCACCCCACCGGGGTTTGCGGCGGGGCGGTGTGTCGGACTCGAACCGACTAAAACCACACGGTGTGCCACTCTGCGCCTGTGAAGGGAGGAATCTGGGAACTGCAGTTATTAACACGTCCGGACCCCTCCCAGCGCTTGCCCGCACTGAAGCGGGCACCGTCTGCTGGTATGACTCTCAATTTAGGCGACGTACGGCACACGCGTACGGCGCCCCTTCGCGGGTGGCCACTAAAGCGGATGGAAGGGAAAACCCGTCCCGACCATCCGCAGCCACACTCAGGGCGGCATGAGGCGCTGATAGGCGCGCCTCCGCCGCCCGGTTCGCCGGCGGCGGCTTGGGTCCGAGTGGATATCGTCCTCCCGGGCCTTCTCCGCCACCTCCTTGTGCGAGATGACATCTTCGCAGAAGGCTGCGACCGCGGTAAAACTGCTATCGCTCCCGGCCATGGAGCGTATGACGGCCGGTAGCGAGAGATCTCCTCCGATGACTGCAGTGAGGGCCCGGCGCTGCGACGCCCATGCGGGGCAGATCGCCAGCGTATGCTGGGCCGAGTCCTCACTGCAGTCGCAGTGGTGGCAGGCGGGACTCAATTCCCTCCTGGCGACCGAGTGCAGGTACTTGCCGAAGCAACCGTGCCCGGAAAGGACCTGCGTCAGTCGGAAGGAAAGGGTCCCGTGCTGCCGCCCTGCCCACTCGAGGATGACCGGCTGGAGGGCCTCCACGGCGGCAAAGCCAGCGCGTGGAGTCTCCAGCCGGAACGACCATCTAGCCATAGTGGCCCGACGGGCGGCTTCACGCCACTCGCGTACCTTTACGGGCGGAGGGCGATAGCCATACTCCACCCGATATTCAGCCACCCGTCGATAAACTTCGGCGAGCACTTCCGCCTCCAAATCCCACGGGGGTGTTCCGGCCAAGGCGCACGCCGCCTCGGTCGACACCGTGCGGTATCCGCGTATGGCTCTGACCGCCAATACCCTCTGAGGCCGCCAGAGGCGAGCCGTATTTAGGGCAGTCAGAGCCGCCACCCACACCGGTGCGCCATACAGCGCCATCGACCGGACAACCCCCGTGTACAGGAGTCTCGTTGCGACGCTGGCTCCACCCAAATTGGGCAAAAGTCGCCCAAGGGCGGAGGCAGCGTCGACCAGCCTGGGACCAATCTGTCGGAAGTGCTCGTCGAAGAGCCACCTACCGTCGAGGATCAGACCCAGATACTTCATCTGGGCCCGAACCGGTACGAGGACCGAGTTGACCTCTATAGAGGCGCCGGGGGGCGGACCACGACGGGGCCCATGAAACAACAGGGCCTCCGTCTTGTCCAGGGCCACCCGTAAGCCCAGCGCCTCGATGCGCCCGACCACCAGAGAAACTCCCCTGGTGGCCAGGCACGCCGCCTCTTGGAAGTTCGCTCCCCGGGCCGTGACCAATGTGTCATCGGCGTAACAAATTACGCCCAGCCCGGGGGGCAGACGACTTCGAAGGACCCAGTCGTACCCCACGTTCCACAGGAGTGGTCCAAGGACAGACCCCTGCGGAATGCCGCACGACATGGGTCGCCGTCTCAAGACGCCCTCTCGGTCCTCGTACACGACGGTACGCTCCTCTAGATAGTCTGCCACTAGCCGCCTCAGGTACTCTGGCACCCCATGGTAGTGGAGTGCTTCCCTGATGCAGCTAAATGGCAGACTATTGAAGGCGTTGGCGATATCCAGAGACACCGCCAAGACCACGCCGCCACAGCTTACCGCCTCTTCGGTCACGGCCCTAAGGCGCATCACGGCATCGACCGTCGAACGCCCCCGTCGGAACCCGAATTGGGCGTCTGACAGGTCGGGGCCCACCTCGCTGAGGTGCCGGACGATGCGGGCAGAGAGTATTCTCTCAAAAAGTTTACCCGCCTCGACCAGCAACACGATGGGCCTATAGGCCGCGACCGAATCGGCAGGCCGTCCCGGCTTCCTCAACAGGACCAGCTTCCCGCATTTCCAGCACTCAGGGAAGTGTCCGGACGCCAGGCTAGCGTCCAACACCTCCCTGAGGCGGTCCGACATATGGTCGAGGGCTCGGGCCATCACTCGGGCTGGAACGCCGTCCGGCCCGGGGGCGGTGTTCTTGGAACGGATCCGAAGAACAGCCGCCCCAACCTCCGATTCCCTAACGGGCGGCACATCGTCGTCTCTACCCCCGTCGTCTATGACCGCATAGGCCATCGACGGGGGTGTGTGCTCCGCCCGCTCAGGGAAAAGGCCCTCGACCACTTCCTGCAGGAAGCTGGGCTGGAGAGTCTCGGTAAGGGGGGGGCCCGACGTGCGAAGCTTCTGACGCACCGCACGGTATGGGCGACCCCAGGGGTCACGGTCGAGACTCTCCAGCATCTCCTTTCTCTTTTCATCTTTGGCGCGGCAAATGGCCAGCTTCAGAGTTTTCCGCGCCTCGCGGTACTCCTCATGAAGCTGGTCCCCGCCACCGTCTCCACGGTGACGTCGCCTGCTGCGGGTGTAGGACCTCCGGGCACGAGTACACGCCGCACGGAGGTCCGCCAACTCCTGGGACCACCAGTAGACCTCCTTCCGAGGAGGCCGACGACCTTGGATGCGGGGCATGGCCGTATCGCACACCTGCGTAATCGCATCGCGAAAACGGCCAGCCCCTACGTCCACGCCGACCTCCCCGGTCGGGGCCTGCGGAGACAGCCAAGATTGAACAATGGCCGCCTCCTCTAGTAGGTCCCTATCGAGCTTGGCGACAGCCCACCGCGGAAAGCGGGATGAATGCCGCGCCGTGTGACCCCTACTGGGGCCCTGGGACCGGGAGAGCTCGAACCGGATATATAAATGATCCGAGAGCGTCTCGACCTCTTCCAGGACACACCAGTTCCTTACTCGTGCGGCAACAGCAGGGGTAGCGAACGAAAGGTCCACTATCGACCCCCCTTGCTGTCGCACGTACGTGTTGGTGGAGCCTCTGTTCAGCAAACAGAGGCCCACCGAAGCCGCCCACTCCTCAACGGCTTCGCCCTTGGCGTCCGTCCTGGGGGACCCCCACGCAATGGATTTTGCGTTGAAGTCCCCCAGCACGAGGACGTGCCCAGACGCTAATCGCCGCATCGAGGTCTCCAAGCTGTTAAGGAAGACCTCGAAGTCGCTCAAACTCCGGTTGGGGGAGAAGTACACACCGTAAACGGTTATCCCCCCCCACTCGGCGGCAACATATCCAGAGCCCTTGTCTCTAAGCGACAAGGGCGGGGAAAGAGCCGCCGTGGAACCAACGACTGCCACGGAGCCGTCCCAGTCACCCATCCAGTTTGGACGGGGAGGAACGAAATAGGGCTCTGCGACTACGGCAACACCTATTGACCACTGCGCCATGGTTTGCAGGAAGAGATCCTGCGCCACGGCACAGTGGTTCAGGTTCGTCTGGACAAGGAGGTTGCAGATTCGATCCATTACTGGATCGTTTCTACAACCCCCTCCATGGGCGTCAATGCTGACGAATGGGCAACGTCGGAGGCAGCCTGGGCCAGCCCCCGACGTCTGCCGAGAAGCGCGGGGAGGCCTACAGCCCCCCTGCCCCATCTGATGATTGGCGGGCTTATTAGCCGCCGCACATATCGGGCAGTGAGGGGCAGCAGAGCATTCCGCAGCCTTGTGCCCCGGTCGACCGCAGCGGAAACATAATCCGCTGCAGTCAAAACAGTTATCGCACTTGGCGCGTGTGTGTCCCGCTGACAGGCATTTGAAGCACCTCATCGGCCTCGCCGCCAGGACCGTGATCCTAGCGCTTACGAAGCCGACGAGTAGCCTACCGGCGTCGCCCAAAACTTTGGCCGGCACCACGGGACAGCTCATCCACACTGCACCAAGGCCCCCTGGACCGGGACGGATGGTGCCGACTTTAATGTTCTCCGCGCTGCACGATTAAATTCGTCCTTTCCTGGACTGCAACGCGGACATCATCAGCAGTGACGGAGTCGTCCAGGCCCGAAATGCGCAGCTCCGCGCACTTCGTGGGCCTGGAGATCCTCACACCATCCGTGGCTGCGAAGACTCCCCTCAGCTTCTCGGCGAAGGTGTCCACCGTCTTTGCGCCATCGGCCCCAGGGAACTCGAGGACCCAAGCTCCCGTCTGGGCGAGGCGCAAGCGGACCCCTGCCGCTCCAAAGTCTGGGGCGAGACAGTCCCGGGCCGTCTTAAAGACGGCCGCGTAGGACAGTCCCCCACATGCCGCCTCCGGTGACACCGTGACCACCACAGCCGCGGTCTTAGGCGGCTGCAACTTCCGCGGCTTCTTTGGAGTGGCCCTTGCCACCGATGACGACTGCGGGCCAGAGGCCGCCTTTTGGGCAGCCTTCTTGGCCCGCTTCTTGGCCTTCTTGGACTGCTCGGCCCCCCCAACTACTTGCCAACCCTCATCGGAGGGGGCAGATGTGGAAGGGCCAGGCAGAGGTGTTCGAGTGGGGAGCGGAGGGAACTCTGCTCCAGCTCTTGCCGCCGATTTGGGTCCCGGCTTCGGCGCAGCTGTTTTGGCTGTAGCCTTGGACGCCTGACCGGGCCTTTGAGAAGCCGCAGGAGCCGGTGCCGACGTCGTCGCCGCGTAGGTTACGCGACCCCCCACCACCGGCAGAGGGGTCGGTGCCGACGCAACCTTCTTCTTTGGCGCCGCAAGCGGCGGCCGAACAACAGGGGCCGGAGGCAACCTCGCCTCCAGACCCGCGATTCGTCCGTCCACCAGACGCCCCATCGCGTCGAGCATCTGCTGCATGATCTGTTGCAGGACGGCGTCGGGTATCCCGGGGATAACAGGGGCTGGCTGCGATGTAGACGGGGCCGGCCGGGATGTAGACGGGGCCGGGGCCGGCTGGGACGCAGGCGGGACAGGGGCCGGGGCCGGCTGGGACGCAGACGGGACAGGGGCCGGGGTCGGCTGGGACGCAGACGGGACAGGGGCCGGGGCCGACTGGGACGCAGACGGGACAGGGGCCGGGGCCGGCTGGGACGCAGACGGGACAGGGGCCTCACGCTCAGAGCGCTCCAACCGAAAAACGGCGAATTGAGCGCTGAGCCCAGCCACCTGCTCCGTCAAGCGGTCGTTGGCCGCCTGGAGGCGAGCCACGTCTCCAGCTAGGGTCTCTACAACCCCCGCCACTGCGGAAGAGGAGTCCTTAAGGGCCTTCACGAAGGTACCCTTAAGGTTGACGGACTTGGTGGCCACCTTGTGGATGATAGCCACCGCCGCGTCCGCTCTCTCCTGCATGGAGGTTGGTGTTTGGGGCACAGAATCCCCCACCATCGGCTCCTTGATCTTTAGCAGGAGATCTGCGATCTCCTCCTCCGCTTGAAATTCACCGTCCGCTCGAGCCCGCCTATAGGATCCCGCCCTAGAAAAGGCGGAACCCGACGGGGCCGGTACCGGGGTCAGCGATCGCTCCCTCTGATTGCTTGGCACCTTAGGAGGCAACATCGCCTGAGCGATATCACTCTCGCAGCCAGTGGGGCGTCCGCGCTTCCGGTCTGCCTCCACGTCCATCGGCTCTGGCGCGTCCGTTCTCGCACCGTGACCGCTGCCGCTCGCCACAACCACGGCAGACTTGGAACGCGTGCGTTCCATTGTTCTTCGGCTCCCAGCAGTCGGATCGACTTCTGGGAGCCCCACCGCTGCAGGCGTTCCTGCTGCAGTAATCTCCTCATTGGAGGAGTGGGCGTCCGCCTTCCGGAACTGCCCTCGGCTGTTCCTCGACGGGCGCGTCACTGCCCACTTCTTTTATCCGCGTCCTTCGCGTTTGTTACGGTGCCGGATTTGACGCTCGGCGACGGGCGTGTTTGACATTGGGTGCCCCCCCCATAATACGATTGGGGGCTGCCGGAGCCGACTGGCTCCGGGAGGGACTCCCCAGACGCGTCGCGTCTAGGACCCTCCTGGGTAGGTATATTCCTGTAGTTGTCCATGTCATTGATTTTTGAAGTTTAATGTCCTCCGACAGAGGACGCCCTTGGCACTGGACTCCCTCCAGCGATTCAGCTCATTGCCAGGCGTCAGAGCGTGAGCTTGGGGTATTTTTATAGAGGTTTACGTCCTCGTGGCTTCGAAGAGCCACCGGTCCTGTCCGTTCAGGATTACGGTTGGGCCGGACGGGGTCTGCACCAGACGAGATCCGTCCGCCCCCTGTCCCTCTCGGAACTACTGGCACTCTAATACGCCCTCTGCTAGAGCAGAGGGACGTTTAGAGTGCCCCACGCGGCAGTCTGTAAAGACTCCGTCTCGTATCCCATTTAGTCTGGAGCCTCCTTCTGGGCCTATCCGGCATGAGTGGCTCTAGCGGCATAGCCCCAGAAATCATCGACTCACGCAAGCCCCACCACGACGACAACGTAGGGATACATTGGGGGGCTATGTCATCTCCCTGTGCTAACTCTATTGATTCATCTTCACAGGGTCCCAAAAGTCAAGCATTGAGTTTCAAGCAAGATTTCGAGTTTTGAGTCGGAGTACATTTTCTCATCGAGATTGTTGGATTTCGAACGTCATTATAATGGCAACATTTCGATTGTCACTTTTTCTTGTTTGACGTTTTGACGTTTGAGGTTAAATAGAGTACTAAAAAAACGCGCGTGGTGAACGGTCGACGATTGTTTTTGAGAACCGAAAATTCATTGATATTAAGCTAATTGTATTGTCCATCGACCCCGGTCTCTTTAGTGATAAACCGTTGTGTGTTAGGTCGTGGACTCGCGAGTTTTGTGGGCGCGTTCCGCGATAGCTGAAGCGAGTGAGTTGTAATTCGAATACCTTGGAAGTTGTACAGCACTTTAGGAGTTTATGATTGTGTGACGACTATTGTGTGGCACAGGCACTGTTCATTACTCCACCCGCATTTTTTCAATGTGGCTGACATTTCACGACGTCCCGTGATCTTCACCAGGTCTTCGGACTACCCTGTACCTACCAACGCTGTAATAACATGTTTATGGTCATCTCTTAAGAAATTTATGGCCCCATCGGCCTTCGAAAATTTGTATGAAATTCTTTATTAATGGGCTCTTGAATAAACATCACTACATAGTATAAAACAAAGTCGCTTCCCCGTCTGTCTGTCTCTATAAATGCTTAGATCTTTAAAGTACGCAACGGATTTTGAAGCAGTTTTCTGTATTAGATAGAGTGATTCAAGAGGAAGGTTTATATGTATAATATACGAGTAGTAGAGTAGAAACACTGATAATTTTAAGGATTTCCAATGTGATGTCGTAAATAAGCACATTTTTTGCGCTTATATTGCAAACACTGGCTGAAACCAGCGAGATAGATGAAAATAATGTACTACAGTATTGGACAACTTATAGAGGGCTACAATAAAGTCCGCGATGGTATATGTCTATCTCTCAGGGATAACCCACAATAAACATTTTATTACATTTATTCTTTTTACAAGAAAAAATGGCTCAGTTACGAAGCGATTTTAAGCAATACAGCATTTATCCTTATTCAATTAAGTACCATAAATATATTTTGCATTTAATATAGACCAATGTGACACTTTACAGTATGTAATTTAAATAGGCCCAATTAGTCTAGTCAACAAGTACCATAATTGTTGACTAGACTAAAAGATGCAGCAGCATCACTAGGCCGCCATAGTGTGGGTCTCCATACTGCATTGTCTGCATTCGCAATGAGTATCGTGACCACCACTCTTGGATTCTGCTTATGCTTTCCATCAGGCAGAGTAGAGCTATTTTGGCGGGCGAAACATAAAAAAAAAAAAAAAATATATATATATATTTTAAGATATTACAGATTTTAATTGCACGAATTCTGTCATCAGTTGGTGCATCTAAAATCCACACGTGCGAAGCTGGGGCGGGTCGCTAGTTAATAAATAAAACGTTTAAAAACATGAATAAATTATTCATACATACTTACAATTTTTAATTAAATACATACCGCGGGCAACACTTAGTGTACCATATTTTTTTGTGAAAAAAGTGTAAAGTGTACGCAAATTATAACGAGAACATATGTCTGACACAAAATTGTTGGTTCCTCGGGGCCCCCCTGATGATGGGGGCCCTGGGCCCTGGCCCCGTGTGCCCTTATGGTAAAGACGGCACTGGCAACCACCATATTCACGAGATATGGTTCCAGCCTGTTTGTTGTTTTCTTTTTCCTAAACTCAAATTACTACTTCGTGGCACCTGTTTTCAATTGGTAGAAGACATGAGGAAGAATTCGTAGCGAGAACTAAACACAATTCCGGAAACAGTGTTTAAAAATGATTTGATGATTGGATTATTCGTTGGCGTATGTGTATCGTTTCTGAAGAAGCATACTTTGAAGGTGATGAAATAAATTTGGATGAATAACTAACATTTTGTGTATTACTGATCTTTTCCCGGTACTTTATTGACAGAGTAGTACTTTCAATATAATTTAACGTTAAATAAATCGAACAAATATATTAATTTCACATTACTTTACCAATTTTTTTTGTAGGTACATTGATAAGAATATAGTTCTGAAGCAGTTGTTATACCTGGAGCAAAATTAAGAGGTAGTAAAATCTGTGGGTACCTACTAATATTATAAAGCTAAAGAGTTGGTTTCTTTATTTACCTGTTAGGTAAAATGCGCTAATGGGTACTGGCGGTAAAGTACTGGTCTGATTTATCGAGGCCGGAGTAAGGCAATAGGTTATCATTACACTGCGAAGAAAAAGAGTGGAGAATCAATGAAAAATATTGCAGAAACCGGAGAATATGATACCTATCGAGAGCTTCCAATGCGTGCTATTAAAGATTCGCAAAAATAATGTATGATAGAATATTTACTCTTTAAAAGTTCTAATAAAATTCGCAACAGCATGCCCATCTTATAGACCACGTACATGAAGTCAGCGGGAGCTGCAGTATGAGTACAGCAACTTAAGGGCCTACCTCCCTTCAGATGCGTAAAAATGGTTGCATTCTAAAGACTACTCCTCCTTAACAGCTGCATCAAAAGATTCGAAAAAAATATATGTTTACTGCAGATTCATGTGCAAGAATATTTAGGTTTAATTATTTACATACGATAAATAGTATTGCCATAAAAAAAATATTTGACAACACTCTATTTTGTTCGCTTTTTTGCCTAAAGCTTTTAAACGGCTTTGAAGCAAAAAATATTTTTAGACAGAAATATTGGTGGTTGAATTAGCTATAAACTAGGCTTTACTCATATTTAAATCAATCAATATTTTGTAAAGAAAATGATCAATATTGCGATTCCCAAAATTAAAAGTACAGCGGGTCTCTGTGCGGGCGCAGGCGGCAGTCGTGCGTTGGCATTCAGACAGGAAGGCTGTGTCGCTCGCTGCTCTGCTCACGCTATCGACTAACTATGCTTAGACGTTTGTGTTTGTGTAAGTATTCAGGTACTTTCTGGGTTAGGTAGTTCTGGGGTTGCATTAGAGACTAACTCGCTGCAAAGGACTCAAAGTAATCGTGCGCTTGGATGCTTTTTGATGCTTTGACTGCCTCGATGGCGCAGTGGTAGCGTATGCGTTCGATTCCCGGGTTGGATTAAATATTTGTATGATTTGAAAATATTTATTTCGGTGTTTGACTGTTTTCTATGCATAACATGTATCTACTTACTACTTACAAAAAAAGTAATATATTAGTAGAGAATACGATTAGGAACGCCCTTCACCCATCTGTTTATTAGATGAAAAGTATTTTAATATATCATATTTAATATTATATCGCGGGTGGGTTGGCTAAAAATCCCTGTCTGAACTGTTATAATATATTTATATATCAAATATTTATATAATTATCATTTATTTATTATCATATTTAAATATTAATATGTGTATCCGTGTATGCATTTTATATAGCATTAATATTATTATTGTTACTTATAAACCGATAAATTAAAGTTTTTCTTTCCTTATCTCTTTTTCTTATTATAATTGTATGATAGGATAGGCACCTGCCTTGTCCCTTACTGAACCAACTCAAGGTTGACTGAGAGATAATACCATGTGGCATAAAGTCCGCCTCGCGCAATTGTAATGCACTATTACCTAAAAACAGACGGACCACATTAACTATAATGGCTTAGATAACTAACTTTGTTAGTTCAAGAGTATAGAGGTCTAACTTGTAAAATACACACACTCACATACAAAGCTTTGAAAATAATAATCAATATATATTTCGGACATCTGACACACAACGCCTATTAGTTTCAAACTAAGTGGAGCTTGTACTATGAAAGCTAGATTGACTGATAGAACAATTATATGCTTTTATTTGTAAATACAAATATATCATACATAGAGAACACCCAAACGAACCTGAGACCTCATGGACAATAGTCGCGTAAGCTATCACTTTTTTTTTTTTTTTTTACGTGTGGAAATCCCCTCGGAACGTCACCCGCGCCGGGGCTTGCGGCGGGGCGGTGTGTCGGACTCGAACCGACTAAAACCACACGGTGTGCCACTCTGCGCCTGAGGAGGGAGGGTTCCCGGAACTGCTGTTGTTAAGACCTCCGGACCCCTCCCAGCGCTTGCCCGCACAGAAGCGGGCACCCTCTCCAAAACCTCTCCTTTTAGGCGACGTACGGCACACACGTAACGTCGCCTCCTCGCGGGCGGCCACTAGAGCGGATGGAAGGGAAAGCCCGTCCCGACCATCCGCGGCCACACTCAGGGCGGCATGAGGCACAGGTGAGCGCGCCTCCGCTGCCCGGTTCGCCGGCGGCGGATTGGGTCCGAGTGGAGGTCGTCCTCCCGGGCCTTCTCCGCCGCCTCCTTCTGCGAGATGACTTCTTCGCAGAAGGTTGCGACCGCGGTAAAACTGCTATCGCTACCGGCCATGGAGCGAATGACGGCCGGTAGCGATAGATCTCCTCCGATGACTGCAGTGAGGGCCCGGCGCTGCGACGCCCATGCGGGGCAGATCGCCAGCGTATGCTGGGCCGAGTCTTCACTGCAGTCGCAGTGGTGGCAGGCGGGACTCAGTTCCCTCCTAGCGACCGAGTGCAGGTACTTACCAAAGCAACCGTGCCCAGAAAGTACCTGCGTCAGTCGGAAGGAAAGGGTCCCGTGCTGCTGCCCTGCCCACTCGAGGATGACCGGCTGGAGAGCCTCCACGGCGGCAAAGCCAGCGCGTGGAGTCTCCAGTCGGAAAGACCAACGAGCCATCGTGGCTCGACGGGCGGCTTCACGACACTCGCGTACCTCTCCGGGCGGAGGGCGAATGCCTCTCTCCGCCCGATATTCAGCCACCCGTCGATAAACTTCGGCGAGCACTTCCGCCTCCAAATCCCACGGGGGTGTCCCGGCCAACGCGCACGCTGCCTCGGTCGACACCGTGCGGTAACCACGTATCGCTCTGACCGCCAGTACCCACTGAGGCCGCCAGAGGCGCGCCTTGTTCTAGGCGGTCAGAGCCGTGACCCACACCGGTGCGCCGTACAGCGCCATCGACCGGACCACCCCCGTGTAGAGGAGTCGCGTTGCGACGCTGGCTCCACCCAAATTAGGCAATAGTCGCCCAAGGGCAGAGGCAGCGTCGACCAGCTTCGGACACGTAAGCTATCACTACACCAACGTACATGTAAAATCTCTACAAATAAAAAAAATGGAGTGTCTGTTTGTAATATTAAATAAACCGCTTTTAATAAATGCATATGTATGTATACACGATACATGTACCAAAATATATTTTTTTACAATTTTTATCTGTCTGTCTGTTTGTTCCGGGTAATCTCTGCAACGGCTGGACCGATTTTGACGGGACTTTCAGTGATAGGTCGTTACCCGCGGCAAGACGATAGCCGCGGGTAACACCGCGGGGTTCAGTTAGTTAAAAATAAATTCATGATAATTATCTGTTCGACACGATTTTATTTCAATTTGTAGACATTGCAGGTGACTTCGGAACCTTCAAACTCAAACTCAAACTCAAAAAGATTTTATTCATATAGGCACTTATTTTACAGGCACTTATGAATAGTCAATATTTAATATTAAAAAATCGAGTGATTCTAGTCGCCAGTTCCAAGTGCAGCCTACCCTTCATGGAGAAGAATCTGGCAAGAAACTCCATTGTTGCTCCTTTTAAAAAATAATAATACGGTTTACAATATTTTTTTCACTAAGAGACTTGAATGAGAACGAAGTCGACCAAAGAAAACAAAATAAAAGGTTTGGAGTCATTGCTGCACAGCCATGAGCTAACCAATCATGCGCCGTTCTTACTGATAGCTGCAAGATTTTTACATTGTTATATTGTGACATTGTATTGTTATATTGTGAGGTCCACTTATGGAAAATAAAATCCAAATAGCACTTTCACTCACAGTCAAATTTAAAAAGATGTAATATGTCCAAATATAAAATAATCAATAAATGTCACAAATGTAAAATAGAGTAAGATGCATGGATCAGCCATCGACCTATTCAACCATAGTTGAGCTGCGTACTCAGGCCGCACGGCAAATCATCAGGTCAATATCAAAGAAATTAATAATTAATAATAATCATAGTCGACAAGGTGCTCATACAATAACAAGTGCGTATTTAATAAATTGGGAAACATTGTTAGATAAGTACCAAAGTACCATCATGTATTCATTTACATTATACAAGTATGTGTGTATGTTTTCATTTATAAGTTGCAACTAAAACCATCAACAATTTGTATTTAAGAAAAAAAAAAGAAAGATGAAAATTAAGTAGAATTGATACAAGAAAGAGATAAAATAAAGGGAAATTTAAACAAGAACAAACTAATTAAGAGAAAAAGGAAATTATTAAAGAAAATTATACAGAAAATTGTTACAAACAAATCTTAACTTAATTAAATGTCGGAAATAGATGTCGTTAGGTTAAAGTATACAAACAATTCATACCGGAGCACCAACATGTCAAAATTTATAAATTATTCAAAAAAAAAAAAAAAAAAAATTTTATCTCAATTTCAAGACGAAGTTAGTGTGTATATAATAACATTAATAACACCTTAAACCAATGACTCTTTGTCGTTCAGATAATCGCCAATCGTATAGTAGGCTTGCCTAATAAGGTGATTTTTTACAGTACGCTTGAATTTATCTATAGGAAGGTCAATTACATATGTAGGAATTTTATTATAAAGACGTATACCAAGACCTTCGAACGAGTTGTGTACCTTATGTAAACGATGATAGGTACCAACGAGTTTAGACTTATTTCTTGTATTAATATTGTGTACATCACTGTTTTTCTTATAGTCATTAATGTTTTGCCTAACAAACATAACATTTGCAAATATGCCTTATTCTATGGGTGACCTGACACGTAACGCATTTAACTGTTTTTAACCGACTTAAAAAAAAAGGAGGAGCTTTTTAACCGACTTCAAAAAAAAGGTGGAGGTTTCTCAATTCGACCGTATATATTTTTTTTTTTTATGTGTGTTCGGGGATAACTTCGTCGTTTATGAACCGATTTTGATGATTCTTTTTTTAATGGAAAGGAGATATCCCAACGGTGGTACTATGATAAGGACACTAAGAGTTGATTATGGCATTCAAGAGAAATCGAGTTGAACCTTGAAGTCGGTTTTATTTTGTTAAAATTTTACTTGTTAATTTATTTAAACATGCTAGAAGTTTTCAGAAATATGATAATTTTTACTTTTTTCTACAAAAGGTAAAATGAATACCAGATTACTTACGTCTCTTATCAAATATGTATAGTTGGATCGGTATTTCGAATTCTATATGGTTTTTAGTCTAATTTAACATACTTTTTCGGATTTAGTACCTACCTATGATAAAATGTGTTAATTTTAAATCTTACTAAACTTTTAGAAATACCCCTTTTTAATGTTAACATTATAACCATTTATAATTATGTTTTGAAGTTAAGGCAAAAACGTCAGACAAGCGCGCATGTCTGTCTCGCTCCGTAGTCTTTGATCATCGTTTTGAAGTAGCTCGTGCGGTACGGAGATATGAATGTGTGCGGTGCAGATGTGATACTATACGTTTAGCTCCGCCCAGACGCTCAAGGTTATTGAGGCTACTATACGCCTTAATACCCCCTAATTTGTCAAATATAGTAAATTATTATTAATTTAATTATTTTTAATTTAATTTATTGAAGTTAGGATTGGTAGAGTTGGGGCGTGTAGATTCAGAAGCTTGGCTCTACATGAGATCTGATATCTTTTTCACAGGGAAAGCGAATGCTGTCGTCTTGGCAACATTTTACATGAAAATGTTTTGGTGGGATTTCATTTCTTTTTGTAAGTTGCTTGAGGCAATATTTTTTCTGTGTTTCTTTTTTCTTTTTTGGGGTGTATTTCTTGTACATCTTCTTTCTTCTTTATAGCAAAAATAAAACCTCTAGCATAAACATTTTTGAAAGTCTCATACAAACTTCCACCCCCCAATTTTGGGGTTGGGCGGCAAAAGTAATAGGTTTATGATTTTCTTGGTTGTTTGTACACTAAACTTAGTTTACATACCAAATTTCAGCTTTCTAGCACTTCAGGAAGTACTCTTAACAGTTTTGATGATCATCAATGTATCAGTGACGAAATCGGTGTTTTTTAGGTATCAATAAAATGTAAAGTATAAGAGCTATGCAATTTAAACTTTGTATGATTAATTAGTCTATTATTGACATTATATCCTGAGAATTTCAAAGATCTGAAGAGAAGAAAATTCCGATATCCCGAATTAATCGGAAACCAAAGTTATGAGGGTTCGAAAAAACGACGAAACACTTCGAGAAAAGGTAGGTAGTGCCCTTGCGCTTTACTTAGCTCGTCTTGGCGGGGGCACCACAGTGCCCCCAGATTTAAATGAATAAAGGACTAGGTATAGACAAGAATTGACACATAGCTATTTATTAAGAGCAAGGAGATTTCGTTGGATGTTTTTTTTTAAGTCGGTTTTTTTATAAAAAGTTTTTAATTTTTTTATTTTTAGTGCAAACAATTGTAGGTAAGTAGTAAGTTGAACTATTTCATATTATTTCTGCTGATGCAAATAACTGTGGTTTGAACACCGACCTACATACATAGTCTCCAAATTAATGTTGAGATGCAACATTTCTGTTACTGAGAACGTGGTCTACGGGGCAATGGGGAACGTGTCCAAACTTAAATGACCTGCACTTTGCCGTGATGAAATAGAAGCAGGCGAGTTACTGAAAGCAAAATACATTAATGGGTTAGTTATCATAGTGCCTGTGTCAACAGCCTATCAGAAGGTTACGGGGATATTAAAATGGAGAAACTACTACTGCAAATTTTTAGTGTGGTGATTATGATACGTCTAGTCCTGAGGGCCTATTGTGACATTATATCATGTCTAATCAATTTTCACGGTGAAGGCTTTAGGTTTTCGATCGACTCATACCGAAATCTTAACCAATTGCAACGCTAAACGCGCTCACCGTGACGATCGTGTCAATGTAAAACAAACTCACATAATGCGTTCACCAATCTGACTGGAATAAATTTGGACAAGACCCTCAGGGCCAGTGATTTATGAAAAAAAAAAATGTTGCGCTGAGACGCGTAACCACCCTAGATGGTGTTGCTCTTTGCGACTTAGAACGCAACCAAATCATGTTGAGAAAGCATTACGTGAATGACAACAGTTGAGAGTAATAAAATTGTAAATAACAGAATACTCATTGCACCGTCAACTACTGTTCTCCGATACGTTTTGATCAATATTATAGACGGAGAGGCAGACCCAAAAAAATCTCTGAATTTATTAAGCCTGGTTTTTTCTCAGGTGATTACAATCATAATTTACAATAAAATGCCGCAGTCAGTCAAGCGGATATTAGAACAGGTGTCTCAGGTGCGCGGTCAAACATGTCGTGACCACCGACATAATAAAATCAATTTCTTAAGGCTGAAACTTTATAAACTTTTGTTTTTTTATATATATATCAAAATTATGATAGTCAGTCAACGTCCTATGGGGACGCAGCTGGTCAGTCAGCTGTAATGTACGTAGCGAGGTTTATAAGGGTGCAATTCGTTTATTAAGCGTGATCTTTTTTTAACCGACTTCCAAAAAGGAGGAGGTTCTATGTTCCACTGTATGTATTTTTTTTTTAAGTATGTTCAGCGATTACTCCGTCAACTGTGGACCGATTTTGAATTTTTTTTTTGTATTCGAAAGGGCATGCTCCAGAGGTGGTCCCATTGCCACCATATCAGGATCTGATGATGGATCCCAGGGAAATCGAGAGAAACCCTCATTTTTTATAGGCACATACTATGTTTTTCGTATATTTTCTGAAGTTACACCAGTATTTGCATC
The DNA here is from genome assembly GCA_949125395.1 of Diaphora mendica. Classification (NCBI taxonomy): domain Eukaryota; kingdom Metazoa; phylum Arthropoda; class Insecta; order Lepidoptera; family Erebidae; genus Diaphora; species Diaphora mendica. The sequence continues at coordinate 27,422,227 of OX421312.1, read as the reverse complement.
TGGTAGTCATCATTTTATGATGATGAGCTGATGATGTAAGGTATAACTCTAACTAACTCTAAGTTTTAGTAAAACCAGATTTGTCCATTGAAAGGCATGTGGTGCACCGGAGTAGGCGGCGGCGGCTCCAACCGCAAACAATAAAATATGAACAGGGCGGCAGTATTGTGACAATTAGCGTGCTTCCACCGTGCCACTCTGAACGTGGTCACAGGACGGGTTTCACTGCCCACCTGCCACAAAGGTCTACCGCGAAAAAGTAACATTCGTGTACCGGACGTCACCTAAATAAGTGTTTTTCAGCACGGGTCGTGCCTATCCTTTCGAAAAGTAAGCGCTAGGAGAAGTCTGGCTAGAACAGTCATCTACACAAGTAGTTGGGCAAGGGTTAGTGTTGAGACTCCTACACTCTATGCCGGTTGCCTGACCGTCGGATATGTGGTCAAGAAGGCCGGCAGCAAAACTGGCATCAAATTGAGCTGTTTGCCGTGGAAAGTAGCCACCGACCGAAAAATGTAGTGACGGCGGCCTTATTATGCTAAAACGCTTATAGGATCCGTTATAGGCCTTTAGGGCCGTTCCTGAGCAACATCTGTGTAAGTGCCTTCTTGGACGGTGCCGTCTCGAGCTACGCGGAAGATATGCTCATGACAGTGTGGGGAAGGTACACTGACTGCACGCTGAGACAACTCTGAGGGCCACGGCCATCATTGCAAAATTTTCTAGGGCGGATCTAGTGTCAAGGTCCCATGACATTTGCAGAAATTTGTGATCTTGTTCTTACATGAACCTCGAAGGGAGCCACCTGAAGTATAAGTATTGGCTCGGAATCCTGCAAATCGAGAAATTGAGGACCCGAAATTTCAACTCCACTGGGTCGTGGTTGAGGAGCAAAGGCAACCAAGCGCCAAGCAGACGGCGTGGCGGCCGTAAGATCCGTTATGGAAGATTTGATCTGGGGGAACACAGAGCTCTCATACCGGCTGATGCAGGTGTTCATCGAGACAGGATGCTTCGGAGTCAGCTGTGTCTTATCTGCACGGAGCCAACGGCTGGGTGCCAACTATAAATAACAGTCTGGACGTTGCCATATTTTTTCATTTTTTTAAGCTATTGCATAGCTTTTATCGCGGGCTATGAGCGCGGCGACTGAATCAAGAAATTCCGTAACGAAAATAAAACGTCGTAAAGATATGCCAAATCTTGGCAGATAGTAAATTAAATGGATGCTAGAATCATGAGGGAGGGCGCCAATGGGATGGTTGCCTAGGGCGCTCTTGATATTTAATCCGCCTCTGTGTATATATGTTACCTTTAGTGGTATTCTTTCAAATTATTTAGGTAAGCTGATGATGGAAGGTGGAAGGTACAACTCCTCAACCGTTAGGAGTTGGAGTATAATTGTTTCAATTTCATACGTATCTAAAGACCTTCAGTCGTATACTTTCAAGTTATTTAGGTGAGCTGATGATAGAAGGTTAAACTCTTCAACAGTTAGGGATTAGAGGATGATTTTAATATTACACGTACGTATAGATCTTAATTTGTATTCTTGATGATGAAATAGTTCAACTTACTACTTACCAACGATTGTTTGCACTAAAAACTGAAAAATAAAAACTTAAAAAAAAAAACCGACTTCCAAAAAACATCCAACGAAAACTCTCTGCCAAAAAACACTTAAAAGCGTAAAATAAACTGGTTCTTCATAAATTGCCTATACCTAATTCTTTATTCATTTAAATAGTAGTATTATAATGTGTGCTAGGTACCTAGAATCTGTTTGAAGTCGGTGCCAAGTGACTATCGCTTACACTTTTGTAATTGTTCGTTTGTATTCTTTTTGGCTTAGCACCGACTTCAAACAGATTCTAGGTACCTAGCACACATTATAATACTACTACTACTACTACTACTAGTTTTGTACTATCGATTATTTTCAATCATTCAAATATGATGTGAAGCACAAGTTAAAGACATAAAAACACATCTAGACACAGAACAGCAATTTGTAGAAACATCCACAAATTGTTTGTATGTAATAACTATTAGAAATAATTGTATGTATGACCAAAGAATGCTTTCAGATGAGGTTAGGAACCAAGGAAATATAGAAATGAGGTTCACTAATTTCTGGACTAACAAGTAATCTCCCTAATTGAAGGGAAAAAAATATAGACAAAAACTGGTATCACAGTCGAGCTACGGTTGAGGTTTAGTGTTCCGATACAACAATATAATTATCGGGTAAATAAATAATTATAGCAACTAAATAATCTGTATTTACCTGTGAAAAGAAATTCCATCTTCTTTTTTTTTGTTTTTGGAAACTACTCTTACAGTGTTTAATGATGCAAGACGGCATTTTGAAAATATAAAAATCACTGCTGACGTGTACACAATATGGCGGTTTGTCAAACACTGCCGCGAGAATGTATTCGCTTTCTAATTCATATTTACTTTGTAGATTCATTGTCGTGTTGTTTACGGTCTATCTGGCTTTCTTTAGTAATCTGAGTTGTTAACTTTCAAACATATTTTTCTAGCAATACAAGTACAAAAAGAATAGGGAATATGCATAAAATTTTTATTTGTCTCAAACATTTTTTTCTAGATTCTTTATTGTCTTTACAATATACATAAATAGTTATTTGTTATACAAGAGTGCAAAGTTGCTTAACGTGCTCAATTTTGATGACCGAGCAAGCGAAAATTAGAATCCAGAGCGTTAGCGAGGGAATCAAAAGAGCACGACGTGAAAATTTTTTGCACTCGAGTGCAACACGTAACTTTTCATTCCACCTCAGCGAGGAAACAACTAAATGCAAAAAAGCATTGACAATCACAAGATACTTTTATTTCAGTTTAGGTATTAATATTTATTAGGTACTACATTATGATAGGTAAGTATTACAGATTTATTTTTAAATTATTTCAAAAATACTTAGGTACTCGCTCAACCCTGCGGTGTTACCCGCGATTTTTGTCGTACCGCGAGTTACACCGCGGGACAAAGCTAGTCTAAAAAAAGTAGCCTAAGTAACTCCATAGATTATCAGCTATCTGCCAGTGAAAGTCCCGTCAAAATCAGTCCAGCCGTTCCAGAGATTACCCGGAACAAACAGACAGACAGACCGACTGACAGACAAACAATATACCAGAAATTGTAAAAAAAAAAATATTTTAGTATATGTACCGTGTATACATACATATGCATTTAGTAAAAAGCGATTATTTTAATATTAAAACAGACATTTCAATTTTATTTATTTGTATGGATGTATAGATAAATTAAGAAAAATTGAAAGTTACGTTGCTATAGTTACTTGAAGAAAATGGTGCAGCCAGAGCAAATAAAAAAAAAAAACTACACCAAGAATGTTCCGCGTCTGAGTTTTTAACAAATTAAAAAATATTGTAGTATGTATTCGGCACCATGGATGTCAAAGTAAAGAGGTTTAAAGATGTTTTGAATTCACAAACTTAGTGCACCCGAGCGATGTTCTAAATTCAATTTACTTTATTCTCTAGAGGATAAAAACGGCTTTTACACTCAGATATCGAAGGGCAAAAATACTCTTTAGGAGCTGGTGGGATGAAAAAGTATTTTTTTTATTTAGTGATTATTTAAACCCAGAAAATATTAAATAATAAGTGAAAATTAAGGGAGGGAAATTCAAACCTACAAAACGCGTCCTATTGGTCGAAACGAAATGTGACGTCGATTGTTACATTATCGAAATTATCAGCGTCGAAATTCCTACGGTGTTGTAGTGTTTGTGAGAAAAAAAAATTCTTCCATGATTTTTATAGCACTCAAAACTGTAAACTGAAAGTACTGAAACACTCATTTAAACAAACACGAAATGACAATTACGTCATTCGTTATGTCAATAGCGCGCGAAAAATGGCGGCGTTTGAATAGCTCAAATTTCGTCGGTGTTAATTTTACTTTGAAAATTAGTTTGACTATTTTCAAGCCTATTTATATTTTTTTCTATGTTATGGAGACTTATATGATCAGATTAAGAAATAAAAAAAAGATATGTACCTAAGTAATCAGTGAACGTCATACATTAAAAAAAATACGTATAGGGAACATCGGGAACATAGAACCTCCTCCTTTTTGAAGACGGTTAATTATTTTTAGATCAACACTTTTTACAACTTTAGGCAATACGGTAAATGATGGCAATGAACTTCATAACAACATTTGACAACATATACATGCCAAACTTCCCAACTTGTCAGATTAGTTCTCTTTAATATCGCCGTGAAATTCCTTAAGTGAGGCAGGGTATACTGAATATTGACTACAGTGCCATCTATGAGTGCTATGCGTAACTGAAATTGTACAGTGCCATCTGTTCTATGGTTTGTACATTAAAAGTTAGGCAATAAAGTCCATTTTTTAACTTTGCTTGAATATACATAATTTAGTAGAATGTCCTCCTTGGTATCACTTTATTTTTACACAATAAAAATAAAAGCTGCATAGGTTGTGTAAATTTAAATTTAGATTTTACATGGACAGCAAAGATACTTGCAGTCTTATATAATACTTAGTAATATTAAATTATCACTAAAATTAATATAATTGATATTCAATACAACAGTGTTATATAATAGTTGCCATATTTTTTCTAACTTGACAACTATAAGAGTGTAACGGAACGCTACAAAAAGCATTCTATTTACGATAGATACCAAAAGCGACTCTAACAAGGCGCCTAAAGGCATAATCTACTTGTACAAGGCACGACCTTCGTTTTTACAAAAAAAATGCTATGGCTATGAAACAGAATAAACGTAAAAGGTTATAATAAAATATATTGTAGGCAATCATTTCTTAACATCGACGGACAATTTCCATCCCATGTTGTGTTAAAATGTAATCATAACTCTACAGAGTTTTAGTTACGATTCAAAATTCGAATCTATTAAACAAGAGTTTAAAGTCAAAATTAAGTTAGTAAAGTTGGTCAAAGTTGTGATTTACTCGTGTTCAGTGTTGTTTTGAAGTTATTAATATTAAATTTTGCGTTATTTACTTCATTTGAGTGTTCTTTGAAGTGATTTATGCAAGATTAGCATAAAGTTGGAAGAAGTTAGATGTATTATTGAATGTTATTATTTGCGGCAAATTCAAGTGGTCGCTATAGGAATTATTTTCTGCTATGACTCATAATTCTGATAACAATGGTTTCTGTTATTTAACACGAACTTGTGGTGTATCTAACTGTTTGAGACGTGAGTTGTGATATTAATATATGAAACCGTTTTTAATTCAACAAGGAAAAACTTTATGTAAGTTATAAAAATTGTTTACCTTTTAAAGTTATTTTAATACTCTATTTAATATCCTCATATATGTAGGTAAACACGCATTATATGTTGTGTAACATAGACCACTCCTTCCTAATACAACCTATGTCTAGATCATATTTCGTAATTATGCCTAAACATTTAAGTAGGTACATTGCATTGCACTCATTACAGTAACAAGTGAAGTACAAGCATAAAAGTTACCAATGATGTTAGGAACGTTAATTGCCTAAGCACCTCGTGAAACTGTGTCACAGCAAACATTAGAATATAAAGTAACTATAACTATCTATCTATACTTACCTTTATTATCTATGATAGTGTTATCAAAGTAAAAATGTTTACAAACTCTTCTTATCCATAATATGCGTAATGCGTAGGTACGTGTTTTCATGCGCTGTTCTCTAGTTTTATAGAGATGCCCATTAAACAAAGATACATTAGAATTCTGCCTCCAGGTTATTTATTAGATACTAGCTGCCCGCGGTTCTGCCCGCGGATATGTTGGTTGTTGAGGTAAGAAATAGTCTATGTCCTTCCTCGAGAATCAAAGTATCTCTATGCCAAATTTTATTGAAATCGGTGCTGTTGTTTAGCCAGATTTACTTTCTACTTTATAAATTTAAGTATAGATTTTAATATATCCAAAGATCGATCGATCGATCAAAGGGGTCCAAGATCGATGTTTCAATCACTTTATCTACAAATGCAGGGGTCTCTATTCTACTTCTACGAGACGTCATAGCTGTAATATCAACATTCAACATGCCGGAAACGCTATCCCGATCAACGTTGATGCCTATCGCTAATTCGCCTTTGTGGAGCACCCTTTGATCTGACATCAAACATAGGTTAACCGCTAAGGGGTTAGTTCATAGTGGCAAGTATTGTAGTGACCTACCCGACTGACGTTATGTCGCCGCATATGGCTTTTCACCTTCATTATTTTACATGAAATTGTGTTAATGTAACAGTACTTTAGTTTTTTTATCCATACTTTCATACTAATAAATTTAGAAATACTTACCTCTTTCTATCTATTGCCGCTAAACCATTTCGGTTCTAAACTGATATAGATTGCCATAGGCAATTTTTTGTTACGAAAAACATAATTTACACGCGGTCGAAGGCGCTGGTAAAAGCTTATACATACTAGATATTAAATATTAAAGTCCAAGTGTTTGTGTTGCTTCATCGTTTGTTTGTTTATACGCGCTAATCTCGGGAATAACCAATTGTTATAATTGTTATGTTTATATTGAACGCAGGTGCGAGTTACGTCTAGTTCCATATTAATATAGTCACCGTTCATAAGTTATTGCAGTAAAACTTCTATACGCACGCTTAGATATCTGAGTACGCACGCTTAACTTGGGGAGTAAGCTGGTGAATGCGTGACGACTGACGAGAGTATTACGAAAAGTGTGATCGCGGGAGGCGAACGGATATTCCTTCCGCTTCCGTTCGGTAGTGAAGATAGAAAGAGAGGCGAGCACACTAAAGTTTAAGCCTTCTCCAAGGTTCTATTTATTACTGTACCAAAATTCATCTAAATCGGTTTAGCGGTTGAGCCGTGAAAGCTAACAAACAGACAAACAGAGTAACTTTCGTCATTCTTACTACTTTAAATCATGGTAGAGAAATGATTCCGTAATGTTACCACAGTCGTACTTTTCCTAACACTCTCGTCAGTCGTCCGCACGAAAAATTATCTTGATAGTAATAACTTGTAATATTTGTTACGGGGATCCCGTACTATACCTAGTTTATCCACATGTTGTCTCTTTATGACAGAACATCTATACAATGAAAGCTCTACGTGTATACTGGTCTCTTAAATAAAACAATCATCAAACAAAGATTTATCAAAATTCAATGACGTCACTAAAATAAAAATTATCTTGATAGTAATAACTTGTAATATTTGTTACGGGGATCCCGTACTATACCTAGTTTATCCACATATTGTCTCTTTATGACAGAACATCTATACAATGAAAGCTCTACGTGTATACTGGTCTCTTAAATAAAACAATCATCAAACAAACATTTATCAAAATTCAATGACGTCACTAAAATATGGTCGATACTCAATAATATCTAGTTGATGTCTAAATCCAATTTAGAATTAGTACCTACATTCATTATAACATTTCGTGGTTAAAATGCGGTAAATGTAGGATTTTCTGTATCGAAATATTTTATGGAGGACCACACATTTTTTATAGGTACTTTACTTACCTATATTACGACATAATGATCAAGGTCTCCACTTGGGAAATAAGATCATTAATGTGGTTTCTCTTTTATAACTAGAAAATATTAATCCGACAGCTATTAGTTTCCAATTTGAGTAGTATTGCTAAGACTCGTTTGACGAGTCGTTAAGATTAGTTTTTGTATTAATCGATTATGTAGTTAGCTATTTACCTAAAATGTAAATTCGTTTCATCATCAGCCTATCGCAGTCCACTGCTGGACATAGGCCTCTCCAATTGCGCGCCACTTGGTTCGATCCTCGGCTTCTCGCATCCAGCTCGTGCCAGCCGTCTTGCGCAGATCATCACTCCACCTGGCCTGTGGACGTCCTACACTACGTTTGCCGAGACGCGGTCTCCACTCAAGAACCCGTTTACCCCAACGGTAATCAGTTCTGCGGATAATATGGCCAGCCCACTGCCACTTCAGCTTGCTAATCCTTTGGGCTATGTCGATGACCTTGGTTCTCTGCCGGATTACCTCATTCCTGATGCAATCCCTCAGAGAAACGCCGAGCATAGCCCTCTCCATAGCACGCTGAGCGACTTTGAACTTGTGGACCAGCCGTGCCGTAAGTGTCCACGTTTCGGCTCCGTATGTCATGACGGGTAGGACGCACTGATTGAAGACTTTCGTCTTAAGGCACTGTGGGATCGACGATGAAAAGACCCGACGAAGTTTCCCAAACGCTGCCCAACCCAGCTGAATTCTCCTGTTCACCTCATCCTCAAAGTTGTTTCTACCTAACTGCAAAGTCTGCCCGAGGTACACATAATTTTGAACAACTTCGAGAACGGCACCGTGTACTGCAATCGGTTCCGGTAGTACATGTTCATTGAACATGACCTTGGTTTTGTCCAAGTTCATCCGTAGGCCGATGCGCACAGAAGAGTCAGCCAGGTCGTTCAGCATCTGTTGTAGGTCCTGCAGCGTCTCTGCCATAATGACGATGTCGTCCGCAAATCGCAAGTGAGAGATGTATTCGCCATTGATATTTATGCCACGTCCTTTCCAGTGTAGCGTCTTGAACAGATCCTCCATTGCATTTGTGAACAATTTCGGGGAAATAACATCCCCTTGTCTCACTCCTCGATGCAATGGTATGGGCCTTGTTTGCTGATTCTGTACTTGGACGGACATGGTGGCGGCTTCGTAGAGACATCTCAGCACTTGGATGTATCGCCAATCCACTTGGCAACGCTGCAGGGACTCCAGAACAGACCAGATCTCGATCGAGTCAAAGGCCTTCTCATAGTCCACGAATGCTAGACACAGGGGCTGATTATACTCCTCTGTCTTCTGTATAATTTGCCGCACTGTGTGGATGTGGTCTATGGTGCCATATCCGCTCCGAAATCCAGCTTGCTCTGGTGGTTGAAATTCGTCGAGTCTTCGCGCAAGACGGTTCGTGATGACTCTTGAGAACAGCTTGTAGACGTGGCTTAAAAGCGAAATGGGTCGATAGTTCTTCAACCTGGTCTTGTCACCTTTCTTGAAGAACAAGATGACCACACTTCTGCTCCACGCCTCTGGAGTTCTCCCTTCGAACAGGACAGCGTTAAAAAGCTTTTGGAGCTCCCTCAGTACGGGCTTACCTCCAGCCTTTAACAGTTCTGTTGTAATGCCGTCCTCTCCAGGGGCTTTTCCATTTTTAAGCTGTCCAAGAGCCATCTCGATTTCGACAATGCTGACTTCTGGCAGATCTTCGGTGTAGTGGCGTGTTAATGTGGCTCTAGAGTCCTCATTTTCGGGATCAGGTCGAGATGCATGCGAAGCGTACAAACCGCCATAGAAACGTTCCACTTCCGAAAGGACGACCGGCTTGGAAGTAACGACTTCTCCACTTGCTGTAGTCAGCTTCGTCAGGTGGCTTCTTCCGAGAGATTGTACAAACACCTTTGACCCCCGATTCTGCTCGATCGCTCTTTCGATCGAAAGAGTATTGGAGCATCGGAGGTCGTGTCGTACTAGTTTGCTGATCTCTCGGTTTAGAGTCCGTTTTGCCGACGAAGTGAGAAGTGGGTTTTCACGTCGTTCCTTCATTAGCCCTAGGGTCCTTTCCGAAAGCTTAGATTTCCTGCCCTTACGCTGCATTTCACAAAATCTCGTACCTTCTTCCCTGAGGATTCGAACCACATTTTCAAGGTTCTGGTTCACGCCTGTTGTGGTTTCCATAGCAGCAAATCGGTTTTCCAGATTTGACTGGAACTTTTCAGATCCCATTGCGGCTTGGAGCAGAGTTGGTCGGAGCCTGGATTTCATCAATCGGACACGTTCAGCTTTAAAGTTGATATTCAGAGAGCCTCGGACGAGTCGGTGATCACTACCGGTGTTAAACCTATTGATCACTGAGACGTCTTTGAATATGTGCTTTCTGTCCGTCATGATGAAATCGATCTCATTTTTAGTCATAGCGTCGGGGCTTCGCCACGTCCACTTCCTTTGGGGCCGTTTCTTAAAGAATGAGTTCATCAAGAACAACCCCTCTCGTTCGAGAAAGTTGACGAGCATTTGCCCCCTATGATTTCTGCTTCCAAATCCATGGGATCCTATTACCGATTCGCTGCAATTTTGTACTCCCACTTTGGCGTTGAAGTCACCCATAACAACGTTGTAGTGGGTTTTAGTAGTGAAGTGGAGGGCCCTCGATATGTCATCGAACATACACTCCACCTCATCGTCCGAGTGGGCCGAGGTCGGTGCGTACACTTGCACTACCTTGAGGCTATACCTCTCGGTGAGCTTGATAATGAGGTACGCTACCCTGTTCGACACACTAGACATTTCCACAACGTTGCTAGATAGGGACTTGTTAACCAGAAACCCAACGCCACCTTGAGACTGTTGGTCTCCCTCACGGAAGTACATGAGATGGCCGGAGTCAAGGGTTATGGTGTCCTCCCCCTCTCTTCGGACTTCACATAACCCCAAAATATGCCATCTAATTTTCTCAAGTTCCACCTCGAGTTGTGCCAGATGCGAGTCTAGCCGTAATGTGCGGCCATTAAACGTAGCCAGGGTCAGTCGGTTGTGGTGGCCTGCCGTAACCCGGAGATTCTTAGCACCCCCCGCCTCGCCGTTACCATGGTCGCCACCATGACCAGGAATAGCGAGACTGCCGGGAACTGGGGGCCGAGGCTTATTTTTCAGCTGCATGGAGGTTAATGCCCATAATCACCACGCTGGGCAGGCGGGTTGGTGATCGCAGGGCGCAGTTCCTTGCACCGGTGACGCTGCTGCCCGTCACCGGCCTATTACATTTAACTACGCCTATTGGGATGGGTATACCGCCATCGGTCGGTTGCCAGAGCCTCGTTCGTCGTTCAGCAGGATGTACCGCGTGCAGGTGAGGTTGGCTTGAGGCGAAAGATTTGAGTTCACCCCCTTACACCCCTTAAATTCGTTTAAAGTAAATATATTACTAGCTGAGCGCCACGATTTTACTCGCGGCTGTTGTTGTACCGCGTGCTGGGGGGTAACTTCGTGGCGAAAATTCTAACATTTTTTTTACATTTACTTACTTAATTATAAGTAATTTTAACATTTATAAAACGAAATTTAAGTGTTTGTAATTTCAAATTAACAGCTTTTCATTAAATAAAAATATGTAGGTCCTGTATAGTATCTACTTACTTACATAAAAAAATCAATTTATAATTTCTGAATAAAAAATATCTGTATGTCTATTTGTTCAGGTTAACCCCTGAATTTTCACTGGCCGATAGCTGATGTTATAAGGAGTAACTAAGCTTTTTTTTTTACACTAGCTTCGCCCCGCGGCGTTACCCTTAGTTGCTGCTGTACCGCGGGTAACACCGCGGGGCTCAGCTAATAGCACAGTTTACCAAAAGTAGAACCGTCGTGTTCGTTTGCCTCCTTATACCATAAAAACCTTCAGAAACTCATGTACTTACTGTACGCCTATCGTTAATTAAAATGTTAGCTGTTAATTTACAGAAATATACTTTAACTAGCTGACCCACGCAACGTCGTTTGCGTCTCCTATTGCCCGTAGCGTACCTAATAGTTTCCCCCCGTTTTTAAAACATTCTTCATTGGTACTCCGATCCTATTGGTCATAGCGTGATGATATAGATAAACTCGCTAAACGGGCTATCTAACACTGAAAGAACTTTTTCAAATTGGGCCAGTAGTTCCTGAGATTAGCGCGTTCAAACAAACAAAAACTCTTCAGCTTTATATATTAGTATGGATGACCCACGCAACGTCGTTTGCGTCTCCTATTGCCCGTAGCGTAATAATTTTCCCCCGTTTTTGAAACATTCTTCATTGGTACTCCGCTCCTGTTGGTCATAGCGTGATGATATAGATAAACTCGCTAAACTTCCTCGATAAACGGGCTATCTAACACTGAAAGAACTTTTTCAAATTGGACCAGTAAGTAGTTCCTGAGATTAGCGCGTTCAAACAAACAAAAACTCTTCAGCTTTATATATTAGTATAGATGACCCACGCAACGTCGTTTGCGTCTCTTATTGCCCGTAGCGTAATAATTTCCCCCCGTTTTTGAAACATTCTTCATTGGTACTCCGCTCCTATTGGTCATAGCGTGATGATATAGATAAACTCGATAAACGGGCTATCTAACACTGAAAGAACTTTTTCAAATTGGGCCAGTAGTTCCTGAGATTAGCGCGTTCAAACAAACAAAAACTCTTCAGCTTTATATATTAGTATGGATGACCCACGCAACGTCGTTTGCGTCTCCTATTGCCCGTAGCGTAATAATTTTCCCCCGTTTTCGAAACATTCTTCATTGGTACTCCGCTCCTGTTGATCATAGCGTGATGATATAGATAAACTCGCTAAACTTCCTCGATAAACGGGCTATCTAACACTGAAAGAACTTTTTCAAATTGGACCAGTAGTTCCTGAGATTAGCGCGTTCAAACAAACAAAAACTCTTCAGCTTTATATATTAGTATAGATGACCCACGCAACGTCGTTTGCGTCTCCTATTGCCCGTAGCGTAATAATTTCCCCCCGTTTTTAAAACATTCTTCATTGGTACTCCGCTCCTATTGGTCATAGCGTGATGATATAGATAAACTCGATAAACGGGCTATCTAACACTGAAAGAACTTTTTCAAATTGGATCAGTAAGTAGTTCCTGAGATTAGCGCGTTCAAACAAACAAAAACTCTTCAGCTTTATATATTAGTATAGATGACCCACGCAACGTCGTTTGCGTCTCCTATTGCCCGTAGCGTAATAATTTTCCCCCGTTTTTGAAACATTCTTCATTGGTACTCCGCTCCTATTGGTCATAGCGTGATGATATAGATAAACTCGCTAAACTTCCTCGATAAACGGGCTATCTAACACTGAAAGAACATTTTCAAATTGGACCAGTAGTTCCTGAGATTAGCGCGTTCAAACAAACAAAAACTCTTCAGCTTTATATATTAGTATAGATGTATTTATTATACTCTTCTAAGATCTAATACTCATAATCAACAACACATTTATTTGGATAAAGACTAATATTAGGTATTATGTTGATAAAAACTCTTTGGCAAATAACTCAATAATAGGTACCAACTCTTAGCATCTTATACTCGTGATAACTTCTAAACGAAATGTCCGAATGGGATGAAACAAAAAGTAATTTACTTCTACATAAATACCCTTGATAGCATAATGTTTTATTTATATAACGATTAATATTACGATAAACATTTAACGTAGTTTCTTTCTTCAGACGATTTAATAATTTTTTTGAACACAAAAGCGGTTATTGTGACTAAACCATGATAGTTAGATATATGCTCTCGCGTACTTTTTTGTAGATCTTAATGGGACCTACAAACCCGTAATACATTATTTTGTTCTATTGTCAATACTTTTTGCAGCGCACGCAAAAATAGATTTTCTATGTCACACCTTGGGTTACAAAATAGCAATTTTCTTACGGATCTCTATTTTTTATGAAAATAAAATATAGCCTATAGCCTTCCTCGATAGATGGACTATCCAACACTGAAAGAATTTTTCAAATCGGATCAGTAGATCCTGAGATTAGCGCGTTCAAACAAACAAACAAACAAACAAACAAACTCTGCAGCTTTATAATATTAGTATAGATTAACATAATATGTTAATATCACATTACAAGATGATAGGCTATGCCACACAACTCCAGGCATTGGTGTTGGTTTGGTGCATAGCATAAATATGTATTACTAACCGACCCACGCAACCTCGTTTGCGTCTCCTATTGCCCGTAGCGTGATAATTTTCCCCCCTTTTTGAAACATTGTTCATTGGTGCTCCGCTCCTATTGGTCGTAGCGTGATGATATATAGCCTATAGCCTTCCTCGATAAATGTACTATCCAACACTGAAAGAATTTTTCATATCGGACCAGCGGTTCCTGAGATTAGCGCGTTCAAACAAACAAACGAACAAACTCTCAGCTTTGTATAATACTAGCTGAGCCCGCGACTTCGTCCGCGTGGAACAGTGACTTTGGGTAGCAGATTTAATTATTAAGGCTAATATTATTTTAAAAATAAGACACACTTTTCACTGTTAAAAACATATTTAAGTATTTATATAAGTACATAAAATAAAAAGTATTTTGTATGAGCTTATTTCGACATTCGACATGGCCAAGGCTTTCAACCTGTTCTTGCACCGTTCGCTTCTCTCCGAGCTCTAAGCATTCGGTCTGCCTCCTAGAGTCGTCTCTAGATTGACTCTTTTCTTCATCAGCGCCTTCGCATTCGGGTTCTTTGCGACGGACGGCGCGGCCTCTGTTTTTCTGGAGGTAAACGCTAGCGTACCTCAGAATTCGGTCCTGTCGCCTAAGATGTTTCTTCTGCATGTCAATGACATATTAGCCCTTGGCAATATACATTGCTATGCAGACGATAGCACAGTGCATGGGCGATATTATGGATACCCTGCAGCCAAGCTGGTAGACGTTGAGGAAAATCGACAGGAGCTCGTCGCTGAGCTCGACCGGGGTTTGAACCGCATTTCACAATAGGGTGATGAGAATTTGGTCGAGTTCAACGTTAAGAAAACATAGGTGTGCCCTTTCTCTACCAAAAAGTCTCCGTTTCTTCCCCTCCCCACTCTTCAGAGCACTCAACTGCCACTACGGGATAAGCTCGGTGTCCTGGGCATGGATATTTGCCGAGACCTCAACCCACGGAAGTACATCGAGGGCACCACTAAGGCGGCCTGAACAGGGTGAGACGATTCTTCCCGCCCAAGCATATGTGTCTCCTTTATAAGACCCTGGTTCGCTCGTCCGTACTGTTCTCATCTTTGTGATGGATCCACGCAGTATTTGCTTGATGTTCTCGATCGGTTGCAGCGGCGAGCAGTCCGCATGATCAACAGTCCTGATACCACAGTGTCCCTTGGGCCTCTGCAGTTGCGGAGAGACATCGCCTCTATGGCAATCCTCTACCGCTTTACCATGGAGAGTGTTCTGAAGAGTTCTTCCAACTGATCCTACCTTCTCCCTTACTCTACAGAACAACACGTGCTGGCCTTGGAAGTCACCGCCTCAGTCTTAGAAATACGCTCTCGAACCAAACGGTTTGGTTCTGCATTGTCTGGGTTCGCAGCGAGTACGGTTGCCTCCACTGTTGGATTCTGCTTGAGTTTTCCCTCAGGCTGAGCAGATTCTCAATTTTTTCAATTTTATCAACTACGTTTTTTGATTTGCCATCTTTTGCCAAAATATAGAGATTTAGCGGATTTGATACACGTGATTATGCTGCCCATGGGAAAAACATGTTTTTTTTCTAAATGAACTGCAACTTTAAGCGTCTGTCTTTGGGCTTTGATAATTGTTATTGCAAATTTTGTTTTGAGTGGAAACTACATTCTTTTAAATTGAAATTGCAAATAAGTTTGAATTATTGGAATAAGTGTACTTAAAACATTTTCTCCTTTTGCCATTCCATGCATCATGATTGTAGCTTTTACAATGTTATGCGTACCCCTTTTCCCTTTTTTTTGTGCATAAATCCCCCCGGATCCTTTTCTGTCGGATTTTTTCACGAAGAACATTAACTGAATAAAGAAAATATCATGTAAACAAATCTAATCGCAGTGAATAATAACGAATTTGTAGTGGCAAAATTCAACATCCGCATGCGGCACAGTCGTCTGCCCTCACGTGTCTGCCCGTTCGGGTAAGCACACTCAGGCATATTGTGATAACTTAGTAAATGTTACATCAGAATAGCTCTAATATTTTGTCTCCTGTCGCAAACTTATGAAGCATTTTCACAAACCTTGCATAAATCTGAAATAATTTTTAAACAAAAACAAAAACTCTTCAGCTTTATATATTAGTATAGATGTATTTATTATACTCTTCTAAGATCTAATACTCATAATCAACAACACATTTATTTGGATAAAGACTAATATTAGGTATTATGTTGATAAAAACTCTTTGACAAATAACTCATTATTAGGTACCAACTCTTACCGTCTTATACTCGTGATAACTTCTAAACGAAATGTCCGAATGGGGTGAAACAAAAAGTATTTTACTTCTACATAAATACCCTTGATAACATAATGCTTTATTTGCATAAGGATTAATATTACGATACACATTTAACGTAGTTTCTTTCTTCAGACGATTTAATATTTTTTTTGAACACAAAAGCGGTTATTGTGTCTAAACCATGATAGTTAGATATATGCTCTCGCGGACTTTTCTGTAGATCTTAATGGGACCTACAAACCCGTAATACATGATTTTGTTCTATTGTCAATACTTTTGGCAGCGCACGCAAAAATAGGTTTTCGATTTCACACCTTGGCTTACAAAAAGGCTTAATTTTTTTGAAAATAAAATATAGCCTATAGCCTTCCTCGATAAATGGACTATCCAACACTGAAAGATTTTTTCAAATCGGACCAGTAGATCCTGAGATTAGCGCGTTAAAACAAACAAACAAAGAAACAAACTCTTCAGCTTTATATATTAGTATAGATTAAAGAAGTATAGATTAGCATGCTACGGCATACCTCTTGATCAAGGCTCTAGTGATATAGTCCAAAGAGGTTGTGTGTGCAGTCTCACCGCATATAAAACAATGTGTTCCTACAAATAACGATGTAATATACTTAATATTGTTTACTCCCTTGTTAGGACTCCGGTTAGAATTAAAAGCCAAAGGTCGTGGGTCCGAACTCCAATACAGACAATTATTGGATGATGAGTGGAAGAATTTCTACTGTGACTAGGTGTCATTTACCTTAAAGATTTGTGTACATATTATACTTCTTTAAAATGAGGGGATATAACCCTTCGCAAATCAAGACGTGCTCGATCGACAAATCGAGCCGCCGCAGGGCAAATACCACATACCTAATATTCTATTGTTATACTCGTATTTCATAAATTCATTAAAATCATCCTCCGTTGTACTTTTCTATTCCGTTCTTTGGAATTACTATGATAGAAAACCTGAAGTTTGTCATGTCCTAGTATAAGTATATAATATACGCTGTCAAATTTAGTTGTATAACATTATTTTTGTATAATGTTAAATTTAAAGTATTCAAAATGAATTTATAGATAACTGAATATATCGCTGTAAACTTCAAATCGGGACCGCATTTCACTAATTGCCGAATTTTGCTATTGATTGAACCCTGAATTGATATTGATTAAGCGGATTACCACGAGCAGTATCGAAACATGTCGGATATTGGCCGTATCTATTGATTGCATGTACTGAATGAGGGAAGAGTTCAGTAATTCATACATTAAATATTAAACAGTGCATGTTATACATAACACAATGTATATATGTATTTAGCAAGTATATACTGTAGGCCCTTCCTGAAAAAAATACTTAAACACAGTTTTTGAAATATAAACACATACATATAAGTACACATCTATCTGCAGGATCATATCTTCAAAAGGATTTACCGACATTGATTTAGTTTCACTGCCTCGGTCAAGATCGTAGTTATGTATTACCTATATCATTATTACAAAAAATCTATATTTACATTGTAAGGTTATCGACTATTTTTGAGTTTTGAGAGGGTTTTGAATCGCTGATATTTTACTTTTTATTTATGTTTGTTTTGTGACCCAACACTCTACACCCAATAATTTATTTTTATTGCTTATTATTCAATAGGTATATATTGTTTACCCTCCTGTATATTATAGTCTTCTATGTTTCTGTAATCTAATAGATGTCTGTGGCAAATCTCAATTTCGCTATCCGGTCTAAGGAACGGTTCCCGTTTAAATTGGTTAGTAGTGCGCGCAATCCCTTCTAGTAGCGAGCAAATGTTATCTATATAAATGAATAAAATTAGGGTGTATGTTTGTAATATTAAAATAAAGTATGTTTTGCTGACGAGTCTAAAGGCGCGTATCCACCGAAATTGTTAGCAATTTCAGTGTTTCCAACTGTTTGCAACTCTTCAGAAAATCAGCAACTTTTGTTTCCATTGTCTACACCGAGTCGCAAACAATTTGCAAAACATTCCAACTAAGCGTCTCCACAGAGCCAATAAATATCTTCAACAAGCTTATTCTGTTGATGTTTACCGCCAAAAACAGAAACACGGTTCCCAACATTTGTTGACAATTTTTGTTGCCAACACAAGGAAATTACAGAAACTTTTCTCACCCACACATGTTGACAACACAAAAGTTGCCAACTTTTGTTCGTTAGAGACTCGGCGTAAGAGTATATAGTAGAGAGTGAGTATAGGGCAATAGGAGCCAAGTATGACTGAAAAGAAACGCAGATAAAGTTGTCAGTAATGAATATATATCTTCTAACCTTAAGTGGGTTTCGATCAATTGGATATTCAACCGCATCGGATGCAACTGTAATCCAGACGCTTTAACTACTTCTATGACGCCGCTTAGCTAAATATATTATACCTAGGTATATTTATTTAACATTTTCTTATCTTCTCTTACGGTGCTGTAATAGTAGGTATGTGCACTATTTAAGGCAAATAAGATATACTAGCTGAACCCCGCGGTGTAACACGCAGTACGACAATACACGTGGGGCGAAGGAAGTCTAAAAAAAGTAGCCTAAGTTACTCCTTATATCATCAGCTACCTATCAGTGAAAGTCCCGAAATCGATCCAGCCGCTCTAGAGATTAGCCGAAACAAACAGACAGATAGTCAAAAATTGTAAAAATGTTATTTTGGTATATGTACCGTGTATACATACATATTATGCATTTAGTAAAAAACGGTTATTTTAATATTACAAACAGAGACTTCAATTTTATTTATTTGTATAGAGTATCTATACTAATCACACTAATATATAAATGCGAAAGTTTGTGTGTATGTTTGTTACTTCTTCACGCAAAAACTACTGAACGGATTTGGATGAAACTTTACAGTAATATAGCTTATATATCAGAATAACACATAGGCTACTATTTGCCGCGATAACCGACATACACGCGGGCGGAGCCGCGGGCAACAGCTAGTATTATAAACGCGAAAGTTTGTAAGTATGGATGGATGGATGTTTGTTACTCTTTCACGCAAAAACTATTGAACAGATATGGATGTAACTTTACAGTAATATAGCTTATACATCAGAATAACACATAGGCTACTATTTGTCGCGATAACCGACATATACGCGGGCGGAGCCGCGGGCAACAACTAGTAGATTAATAATACGTATATTTACGTGTCTTTAGGTTTAGTACCATTAGCTAACCCTTTGAGTGTCTTTAATGCAATAAACGATTTTATATTATTATACCTACTCTATTGTCTGTACATATAAATTTGTTTCGAAATTGAACTTGGTCTTGGACCAATCGTTTGATAAAATATAAATATGGAGATCATAATATATGTAGGTAGGTATGTGAGACAGGGTTTGGGATTTAGTAAAATTTTATATTTAAATGAGGGTTATGATAAGGGTACAAAGACAAATGCCGAAGTTTGTTGTATGATTAGTAGGCTCAGTTCAATGAAGCTGACTGACTGAAGTGATACCACGGCCTTAAAAAAACAATTGTTAAGTAATTATTTTTCTGCTTGAGAAGACCGGAGACTAACCCCAACGTCCTCAGTCAGCGACTCCTTTGTGATCCTTGAGTTACAGGTGCTCATGAGCGACTATAGCCAATACGTAGCCATAGACTGCGTAGAGTAACACGGTAGGGAGTAGCCATATGCAGACTTTTCCCTTTGTCAAAGTATAAGTCCAAATGAGACTACGCATTACACGTGTGAAATTGTGATATACTTTATTTAACAATGTTTAGTCGTTATGTACTTATGAGTTTGTAGTGACAGGCGATTGTTTTTGTATGTGAGTCTATAGTGTGTATGTGTGATTTTTTTTATCAACCGACTTCAAAAAGGAGGAGGTTCTCAATTCGACTGTTTTTTTTTTATTATGTTTGTTACCTCATAACTTTGGACTGGGTGAACCTATTTTGATGATTCTTTTTTATTTGAAAGCTGGTGCTTCCCGAATGGTCCCATTTAAATTTGGTCCAGATTGAAGTCGGTTTTTTTTTGTTAAAACTTGTAATTATTTTTTTTTCTATTCATTTTTTGGAACTTTTATGCACAGCGTATGTCAGTTCCATCATAACCTGATCTAAACATGTCACTACATCTTATTGTTTTAATACGGTCGACATGAATTTGAACAGAGCCTTCGCATCATCGCTGTTTGTCGGCTCCATTCAAATTTAAGCCGGACACTAAACTATTTCTATAAGACTCATATCTGACACACTCCATCAATAAATGGTGTAAGTAAGTCTTCCACAACTCCACATTCCTCACATTCAGGCGAAGCGGTTTTCTTCATCATATACCCAAATTTATTGCATGGAATGTGTCCAGATCTGAGTCTATGGGCAACGACAATTAGTTGTCTATTTAACCTACTGTTCATGCACCAGGGCACATGAAGAGGCTGACACTGTATGGTTTTATACCATATCCCTTTTTCTAATGACCGCTTATCAAAGTGCTCCTGCCAGTCACTATAACATTTCTTTTTAAACTCTGGTAATTATTCACAGTAGTCTAGTGTTAAATTATAATCTTTTCCGTTTTTAGCTGCATATCTTGCTAATGTATCAGCCTTTTCATTGCCCTGCAATCCAATATGTGATGGAATCCATTGCAATCGCAGTTCGACCCCTTTTAAGTTTAAATCAATAATTTTAGACAGGATCGCATAAGCTATCGATGCACCTCTGAAACCACAGGCGCACTATACGAGCTATATGCTGTAAAGAGCTCTTGCTGTCTGTACAAACTACAACACGTTCTACACTACTATTAGTAATCACATAAGTTAATGCTTCTGAGATTGCAATGAGTTCCAAAGTCATAATGGAGGTAGATAGGCATATTTTAAAACAATTATCGTTATTATTAATATTCATATTAACTACATAGTATACTGCCCCGAGCCCTTCTACACTCTTCGATCCATCTGTATATATAAAGTTCCAATCACTATACCTCGCACATAACTCATTAATAACTTCATATTTTAGAGAATTAGTCTCGTATAACCTTTTACAATGCTTAACCGAGTCTAAATCTGCTACTATTATCTCCTCTAGGTTTATATTAGTTACCCACGTTTGCAGTATGTACATTAATAAGGGATAAGATATTTGCAACTCTCTAATTTCATCAAACACCGATACTAACAAAGGATTTTTTTTATTTCTCCAAAAACTATTTTGTCGAAGAGTGTAAAGATCGTGTAACATATTTTCTATGACAATATTATTTTCTATTGATTTTGATTTTAAGCAGAATTTATAAGATAAATATTTTCTTCGTAAGTCCAGTGGAACTACACCAAGCTCACTTTCCATAACGTGAATAGGAGATGTTTTAATAAATCCACCTACAATTCTTAGAGCCTGATTTTGGATTTTATTCAATTTATACAAATGGCACTTTACACTAGTATCATACAGATAGCAACTGTAATCTATTCGACTTCTGATTCATGAAATGTATATATGTCTCAGATGTTTAGGATGCAAACCCCAGGAAGGACCAGCCAATACCCTAAGTAAATTAAGATTCCTCTGCACTTTTTCTACCGTTACGGTGATGTGCTTACTCCATCTCAGAGATCAATCTAACCAAACTCCTAAATATTTGTAATTATCTACTACTTCTAAGTTATTGTTACCTAAATAAAATACCTGCGGTTATAATAAAGCAAAATAAAAATATTCTTGCTGGTCCCATTGTCTACATATGTAACCTAGCTATTTCCACAGGCAAGTTTCCTAACATCTTTAAAAAATCCATTTTCCCTTATCCATAAAAACGATGACAAAAGTCTAATAAGTAACTATAGACCGATATCCATTCTTCCCACCATGTCCAAAATTTTAGAACGAATACTCAACAAGCAGCTAACCCAGCACCTTGAGAAAAACGACCTCATTTCTGGTAATCAGTACGGTTTCAGAAAAGCGAAGTCTACTGCTGATGCAGTATTCTGTGTTACTGACACAGTTGTTGGAAAACTGGATGAGGGTCAAAAGTGTTTAGCAATATTCCTGGATGTAGCAAAACCTTTGACACGATTTCAATTCCAATCTTGATAAAAAAGCTTGAGCGGTTGGGAATACGAGGTAATCAACTAAAACTATTTAAGGACTACCTGACCGGCAGAACTCAAAGCGTAAGGATCGGTGATAAGGTCAGCTGTCCTTTAAACGTGAATTACGGCGTTCCGCAAGGGAGTATTCTCGGCCCGGCTCCTTTCTTAGTTTACATAGACCAGCTGTGTGAGATGTCAATTGAGAACATCCAGATCGTAACATTCGCTGATGACACGGTTTGTTTATTCTGGGACAATGATTGGGAGAGTGTTTTTGATCGTGCACAAAAAGGTTTAAATGAAATTACTAAATGGCTTTATAACAATTCACTGAGTCTAAATGCCAGTAAGACACACTACATCACCTTCTCGATTCTGAATCGCACGCAGCCGTCAGGGGATTGTTTTTGATTGTTTCCGAAACCGAAAAATGTGGTTCTAGAGAAAATCATGTAACCTGTTCCTGTCCGAGTATCGAGCAAGTTGATACCATTAAATATCTTGGAATTTTAATAGACCGTAATCTATCTTTTGAACCACATATAAAAAATTTATCGACCAGAATACGCAAACTAATCGCAATTTTTAAAAACCTTCGTCATGTTGCAGAAGCCAAACTCCTAAAATGATATACCAGTCCCTGTGTGAATCCCTTATAACATACTGCATTGATTCTTGGGGATGGGCATCGAAGACACACTTGCTCACTCTAGAAAGAGCCATACTTAAGGTGAGCCACTACCATCCGTACACATATCCTACTAAACTATTGTACAAAGAATGTAATGTACTAACAGTGAGACAATTATTCATTCTCAGACTTCTTTTAAGGTACCACGGTAGGGTAAATAGGGACATGTTACACTTATCAGCTGGAAATAAACGTAGAGATCATAAAGTTTTCTTTTCACACAAATTTAATACATTAATGCAATTAAATTTCCGAGTTTTCTGAGTGAGTTCCTATATAATAAAATTAATAAAACTTTGGGGGTGCACAGACTGAGCTATTATAATTTAAAAAGTCGGTCTATGAGTGGCTGCACTCCCATGATTACAATGCAACTGAAAATTTATTGGTGGTAGTGAGTTAATATGCGATTACTTAAACGACACACATACACCCATGCACGCACACAAACACACACCCATGCGCGTGCATGCGTGTGTGCGTACACACACACACACACACACTCACACACACACACACACACACACATGCTCATACATTTCAACATATTCTATACACTGTTATCAAAATACCTACTGGAATAATATATGAATTGTAGTATTTCTATCAGCTAAATTATTCATGGCTGCTGGTCAGACGAATGTAATTAACCTTAAGTTTCCGAAATCTCTGTAAACACACTGTATAGTGTTGTTCTATTATAATTCCATCAGGGGGAGATGGCTGATGCTTATAGTACAGGCTTCGAGCCTAGTTTAGGCATCAAAATGTCATCCTGCTGGAACTTCTATCTATGCCCACTGCTGTTGAGGTTACTGTATTTTTAAGTGATAAACCAAAATGTTAACCTAAGGAGACTAGAAACAGTGTACCTAATTTCACAATATTGTAACATGGGTTTCAAATAAATAAAAAAAAAATGTATAAGTAATTGAAAAAAATAAAAAAAAATTTTAGATCAAATTGGAGTTTTTTATAACCTCTACTAAAAATACATACTTAAGATTTAGTACCCGATAATTCTAGTCCTAATTCACCTAAAGTGGAAGAAAATGTATTTAAAGCCGCTTGAAATTCATTTTGGCTTTCTCTTAAGTTCCTCGACGGAGAGTATAACACAAAATCATCTGCATATTGGCACATGGTTACATTTTTAATTTCACGGCAACATTTGATAGTGACTATATTGAAAAGAAAGGGAGAAACTGGATCACCTTGTGCTAAACCACGGTTTGTGTATCTTACAAAATATTTAGTTTCATCTGTTTGATCTATTTCATCTTTCATTATAAGATGTCGTTCACTTAAAAAGTTGTATAAGTATAGACATAATTTCTTTCCAACTCCTATATCATCCAAAGTATACATCAAAATATCTATCACTACATTATTATAAGCATTACTTAGTGATGTCCAAAAAGCAAGGTATTTTACTCGAAAATCCTAAATGAATCTGACTAACCAATTTGACTAAGCAGTCCTGACACGACTGACCCCTTTTAAACTCAGAAGTAAAAGGATACAGCAACTTGTTTTTCTCAATATACCATTCAAGCCTTTTTGTTATCATAGAATTAAAAATTTTACAAACACACGAAATTAATGAAATAGGTCGCAATTGAATATTATTAAAGGTTGAATTTTTAGGAATTGGTACTACTAATATTTCACGCCATTGTGTGGGGACAACGCCGGTATTAAATATGTAATTGTATAGATTTAATAAATACAGTCTGCTTGAGGGGGATAAATGATATATAAGTGAGTATGTTATACCGTCATTACCGGGGGCCTTATCTTTTCGTTTAAAACAATGACACATTTCCTGCAAGGTAAAGTCAGCCTCGAGTAAACTGTTTTTAGGTTTAAAATCAACTGGCAAAGCGCAAGCGTAGTTGTTCGTAGTGACAGGCGATTGTTTTTCTATGTGAGTTTATAATGTGTATATGGATGTGTGATTTTCCCCCGCCAAAAATTGTTGTTTTTTAACGGAGAATGTATTTAAGTGTGTGTGAAATTGTGAATGTTTTGTTTTAATCGCATTGATACACTTTGTATATCAATTTTTAATCATTATGTATGAGTTCGTAGTGACAGGTGATTGTTTTTGTATGTGAGTCTATAATGTGTATGTGTGATTACCCCCCGCCAAAAATGACAGACTATTTTGTATCGGAAAAAGACGATATGACTATTAACTATGTCCGCCAGCCTGTGTTGGTCTATTACCATCAGTCAGGCAACCCTGTGATTGCTTGTCCTATGCCCTATACAATTAAATTATTACTATTTTTAATGTATGTATCTATTAGAATAAAATATACAAAAAATACTCGGTAACTATTTTTACTTATAATAAAACACTTTTAATTTAAGGGCCTGAAATGCCTCTCAAATTGTGTTACTATTTAGCTGTGCTAGGCGAGATGGCTTCTGTTCTGTTTTCCGTGTCAAGGACGAAAATCCTATTAGTCTATAGCAGTAGTTCTTAATTAAAAACAACTTCAAACAACAATCACACTCTCTAACCTATAGAGAAAACCTTAAAACTATAATTGTCTCTCAACCCTGACAATTAATTAAAAGTTTATCGGTTTCAACAACGCCTTTAAGATTGGCGTACGTACATCCCACAAGTCAACGGCACTCAACGTATAGTATACAAATAATATTTCCTAATCAAACATGTTGTATTATAAGTTATAGATTTTATAGCTAAAGAGATTCAAAATTAATAGTGTTGCTGCGAAGAATTACATAAATTAGAAAGTACTAGATATCGCTTGGTGGGCCAACTTCGACTATTTTTGAATCATCTTCCTAGCCTTTATTATTCCCAAGATTTGGAAATGTCTTAAGTAAGTGGTAACTGAGTAGATTAGCACAATGCAAATTAATCTATGAATGGCTGATTGTTTGTACACATACTGAAACCTCTCTGTGTCTCCGAGAGGACGTCAAGCTGACTATCCCGAGGCAGCTCCGTGGCAATCGTTACGGGTTTCGGAGGTTGAGAAGTAACTCAGTATTAAAAATACTCAAGGAATATAAATACATCTATAGCAAAGGTGAAGGTGAAAAGAGTTACGCATAGACAAGACAATAGGCAAAGCTCTGACCCGAATATCCACTCTAATTGACAACTGCAGTTTTATCCCGCCAATATCTGTGAGGCCAGGAGGTAAAATGTGGATAAAAGACTCTCAAAACTACTATTAACATTCGATTAAGCCCAATTTCCTGTTTAGCAGGAAATTGGTTTCATAACTTCATTAATCTCACATACATGCCTGCTAAATTAACAAGACATGTTTATGTTATATAAAAAAGCATGTTTATCAATTGCTTATATATTTCTGAAAATATACCTATGTAGATTGTTCAGTCCTCTCGCCAATGCAACGTTCACCTTGGGAAGTTTATAATGCTAGTAGGGCCCATTTGTACAAGCATTAAATCGCTAACCTAATTCACTAGCGAGAGCAATGAACCTTTACGGCGATTCACCGTGTTCTTAATCTAAACTAATGTAATCAAGCACTTACTGGAGATGTGTGAATTCCTTGATATCGGCGTTCCAAGAGATCTCTTGGGTAGTTTCCTCTCTGCGTCGTCACACATACATCCTCCTAAAAAGCTTGCGGGCTTCCGAAATCTCGTAATTACAAGACACCCGATTCAGCTATCACGGATCGCGCCTATGACGTGACTACAAAACTCGCGAGTCCAAATCAGACCAATCATAACGGTAAACCACTAAAGGGACCGGGTTGAATCGACAATTAGCTAAATAACAATTAAATTAACTTAAACCGGCAGTCAAATACGAAGCTCTTGCTCGACCGATCACAAGTGTCTCAAAGTACTATCTGTTAACCTCAAAACGTCAAACAAGAAAAAGTGACAATCAAAATGTTGCCATTATAATGACGTTTAATTTCTAACATAGATAAAATACACCATGAGTCCATGACAGATCTAATCGCATTAAATCTACAATTATTTATCGAGGGTCGGAATTGAACCCCCGGCCTCTGTCTGTCTTAGTCAGTATAACTAACCAAGACCCGTTGAATGAAAGTGAAAATTATCATAGATACTTTACGGAGTATGATATCAGAGTGACTGAAGCGAAGTCTTATCAGCGCTACGTCATCAGCATAGCGGAAATTATTTAAACAAACTCAGTCACAATCACACCGGACATAGGGTGTGTCGTTGATCATATACTCGTATGTACGTTGAACGTTGATGGGGTCAACCCCCTGTGCCTCACACCACATTCTAACCCGTAGGAACCCCTGCCTATTTAACACCGACTGCCTGTTTGCTATACTTACACGATGTATGTTTCAAGACTAGCAGATCCATTGTAATTTCTGGTCACTGCTCCTCATTGTAAGCTCGTACCTTGGTGTTGTAATATGTATTAATTATACGGTTCTTCATAATATGTCTCACATATAAAGAATAAATAAGTATACTTTGTGTTTAGTATATGAATATCTAATACCTTTAAACGAGCAATTCTTGTATATTTATCTAATAGGTCTTTACCTATGAAATTGCCGTTTTGTATGTAATAAGTGAAAGTACTTATTTTTTCAAACTTTTTTATTTCTGTTATTCGAAGTAATCACCCATACAATCGACGCATCTTTGCCAACGCATTGGCAGTTTATTGATGCCCTTCTTGTAAAAATCAGCTGGACGGGAGGCAACAAACTCTTCAAAGGCATTTTGTACTGCCTCTCGGGAATTGAAATTTTTACCCACTAAAAAGTTGTCTAAATTTTGGAAAAAGTAATAGTCGATAGGTGCAAGGTCTAGTGAGTATGGTGGATGAGGGAGAGCTTCCAACCCCAGCTCTTGCAGCTTGGAGACTGTTTGTTGCGCAGTATGGGGTCGCACGTTGTCGTGAAGCAGCTGCAAGAGCTGGGGTTGGAAGCTCTCCCTCATCCGCCAAACTCACCAGACCTTGCACCTACCGACTATTACTTTTTCCAAAATTTAGACAACTTTTTAGTGGGTAAAAAATTCAATTTCTTTTGCCCCAAATGCCTTTGAAGAGTTTGTTGCCTCCCGTCCAGCTGATTTTTACAAGAAGGGCATCAATAAACTGCCAATGCGTTGGCAAAGATGCCTCGATTGCATGGGTGATTACTTCGAATAACAGAAATAAAAACAGAGCACTAAGAAAGGAATTTTTGAAATTCCACCCCTAAGGGGGTAAATCAGGGGATGAAAGTGTGCGTGAGCGAAGTAAAAGTAAGCGAGTAAAATCTAGTATGTATATATAATCTGAATATCGGAAACGGCTTCAGCGATTTTAATGAAATTTGGTATGTAGGGGGTTTCGAGGGTGATAAATCGATCTAGCCAAGTGGTACAACGTTGTCTTGCCAGTCCCCAACCCGCACCCGGCCAGCGATGGAACATTATTGGTTGTTGATGAAATCGATCTAGCTAGAATTCATTTTTAGAAAAAATACCGTGTAAAGCTCGACCATTCGCGTACTTATACTAAACGCAAAATATATACTTATTCTGGGGGCACGGCCGTGCCCCCGCCAAGACGAGCCCAGCGAAGTGCAAAGGCACTACCTACCTTTTCTCGAAGTGTTTCGTCGTTTTTTTGAACCCTTATAACTTTGGTTCCCGGTATACCAGGTCGTTTAAATTCTCAGGATATAATGTTATTAATAGACTAATCAAACATACAAAGTTTCAATTGCATAGCTTTGACACTTTAGATTTTATTAATACCTAAAAAACACCGATCTCGTCACTGACACACTGATGATCATCAAAACTGTTAGGTTACTTCCTGAAGTGCTAGAAAGCTGAAATTTGGTATGTAAACTAAGTTTAGTGTACAAACAACAAAAAAATTCATAAACCTATTACTTTTGCCCCTAACTCCCAAATTTTGGGGTGGAAGTTTGTATGAGACTTTCACAAATGTTTATGCTAGAGGCTTTATTTTTGGTACAAGGACTTTTTCGAAAGAAGAAAGAAGATGTACAAGAAATACAGCCCAAAAAAAAAAAAAACTGCCTTAAGCAACTTACAAAAATAAATGAAACAGCCAAGCCATACATTTTTACTGAGATGTAGAGTTTGTGAAGTTAGGGTTGGTAGAGTTAGGGCGTGTAGATTCAGAACCTTGGCTCTACATGAGATCTGATATCTTTTTCACAGGTTAAGCCATATGCAGTCGTCTTGGCAACATTTTACATGCAAATGTTTTTGGTGGGATTAGTTGTTCTAAAGATTACCTGTATGCTCACATGCATCGCTCGCAAGTACTTTTTTTTTCTTCCAGTACCAGTTATGTTGCCAGAACTAATTGAATCTAAATAACCTGTGATTGTATGAAATAATTTCTCCAGTAAATTTTTATATTTCGATAAAATGCTATTTCGGCTTTTAGCGATAATATTCAGATATGTATGACCTCTATTTACACAGCAGTCTACCACACCTTGTCACTGATAAAACGCTGCACAATTTCCTTATCAGTGGCTTACAAATATTGAGTACCTACATTGTCATACATTTATTATATAATATATGTTGCATACAAAACTCTTGGCCAGTTATGATTATTTTTGACTGATATTCATGTCAATAGTATTTTTACCAATGGAGCTTACTATATTTACTATAAGGTTAGATAACATATTTTTTTCGCATACTAACTGCTCAATAGTATTTTTGCCTTCCGGTCTTAGCTAAAGGCCTCATTCAAACCTTATAAAACCACCACGGATCAAATAAAAAAATTCAGGCAAATTACTTTTGACCATCTCTTTAAGTCAAACTACATTTCATATTTATTTTTCACTGATCGAGAGTTTTGATTGTTACATACCTATCGATAACAGTAAAGTTAAAGTGCATAAAATATCAAATGCACATCGAACTAGAAATTCTGCTGATGTGAAACACCGTGCATACGATAGTTACAGTTTCAAGCGGCACAGTATTAATCCCAGAGAGCCTACTCTGACCACCGTGCCGCCCTATGCGACTAATTGAGTCAGTGATTGACTAACCGTATAATTTAATATTGACCTAAGAGCGTTTTCACATTATCCGATCCGATATCGGTGTCGGGCGCCGATACGATGTCGGAGGAAGTAAAATGTATGTATATTTCGGCTCCGATATCCTATATCGGGCCGGACAATATGAAAGACAGATACATATTTCATACATTTAACTTCCTCCGATATCGTATCGGTGCCCGACACCGATATCGGATCGGATAATGTGAAAAGGCTCTAACGCTTTGCCTAGCTACAGTCCTAGATGGAAATGGTATTGTATGCAGTTGCTTTTTGTATTAATTAATTCAGAGGAGAATGGCAGATCCTGTACCGCTGGCAATATGTAACAGTAACAGCAGCTATCAGTAAAAACGGCGCATGATTGGTTAGCTCATGGCTGTGCAGCAATGACTCCAAACCTTTTATTTTGTTTTCTTTGGTCGACTTCGTTCTCATTCAAGTCTCTTAGTGAAAAAAATATTGTAAACCGTATTATTATTTTTTAAAAGGAGCAACAATGGAGTTTCTTGCCAGATTCTTCTCCATGAAGGGTAGGCTGCACTTGGAACTGGCGACTAGAATCACTCGATTTTTTAATATTAAATATTGACTATTCATAAGTGCCTGTAAAATAAGTGCATATATGAATAAAATATTTTTGAGTTTGAGTTTGAGTTTAACGGATGGTTTATAAATTTTTTTAGTGAATCATCCTAATTACTTTCATGATTTTATAATATTTTTAGAACAGTGCTAAAATAATTTCACTTCTGCTTAAAAAGTTGTTACAACTACGTAGCAGAACGTTCGTCTCCTAGACATGCCATGCCTAAAGTCTATCTAGTTTGGAAAATAGATGGCGTTACGTGTCAGATTGCTGATCATATTTTATGTTATTACAAGCTTTTTTTTTATTAACTTGCAATGTATAGACATCAAAAGTGTCTAGGGATCAAGCATTTTTATGCGGATTTCTTGAGATTGAGATGTGGCTTTGGCCCTGGCCTGCTCAGTCGCCAGACTTGAACCCGATTGAGCATGCATGGGATATGCTACAGAGAAGAGCTCTGCCGAATATGGAGGGTATCCAGTCGCAAGAAGACCTTTTTTTGTTGTTGCAACGAACATGGGCGGCCATTCCACAGCGTGATTTGGATGAACTCATTTTGAGTATGCCAAACCGATTCTTGTGTTGTTAGTGTTCGCGGTAGAAACACGGATTATTAATTGTTAAAGTTACCTAATAAAATTTTAAAGAAAACTGTTATTTCAGTCTTTTTTTCGAACTTTAATGTTAGTGGTTCAAATGTCAAAAATCCCTTTATTAGAAAAATGGCAAATTTCTTTATTAATGCAAAGGTGACTTGGTTTATCGTTACTGTGACAAAAGAAAACACTTTATTTGATGAATCCTTAAAGAAAATTTTAATTAATATCAATCAGGAGAAAAGTTATTGCAAAAATATATGTTGATCCCTAGACACATATGTTGATCCCTAGACACTTTTGATGTGTGTATGTATGTATGCTTGTATATTCGGGTGGAATCTTGCAACTCAATTTTGAAGCAGATAACTTCAACCGATTTTTCTGAAATTTTGCTAGCATATGTATACAGCATGACAATACAATATTATAATGACATGGAGCTGATCTGGAGCTGGAAGGTGGCCATAGGAACTCTGTAAAGAAACGTCGCAACATCATCGAGTTTGGACTCGTTTGATTCGTCTCGAGGCATTCCAGTAGAAACTTGTTTTTAAAAAGCTTTTTAATTAAATTTATTTTAAAATATACCTTAAAGTTTTACATAAAAAAACAATAAACTATTTGAATCTATATTTATGAATGAGCTAAGTGATGTATTTAGTAGAAGAGCAACATTTTAATGACGGACCAAGAAAATCGTAAATGTAATTTGTTTACGATTTTCTTGCCAACAACTTGTTGATAACAATGACAACTCATTTGTGATCTACAACACTCAAACTCCGAAGCAAATATTTATAGATCATACAAACATTTGGTCCGACCCGGGAATCGAACCCGAGACCTCATGATCACCACTCGCACATGCCAACCGTGAGATCAACGAGGCAGTCGATTTGATTTAATTCTTGAATTTGATTCTTGTTGTAAATGAAATACTAACTAGAATAAATATTTGCTCATGGTTTGTATTCTGAAAAGTTTCGTGTTATTAGATGTTAATGTTTTAAATTAAATACATACATATATAGCCAACTAGCTTTTGCACGCAGCTTCGCTCACGCAGACTTTCATCCCCTGATTTATCCCTTTAGGGGTGGAGTTTAGTAAACTCCGTTCTTAGCGGATGTCTACACCCTATAATGAACCAACCTGCCAAATTTCTTGTTTGTAGGTGTTATAGTTTCTCAGATTTCGTTATTAATAAGTGAGTGGTATTTCGCTTTTATATATATATAGCTGACCCACGCAAAGTCGTTTGCGTCTCCTATTATAATTAATATTAACATCAACACATCTTTAATTTAAATAGTCACATTAGACACAGTCACAGAATACTGTGTGTGTAGGTTGTGTCATGCTTCGTACTTATTATCTCATCTTTCTTTTTGTTTATTTCTTTAATTGTAAATTACACCTTGTTATGATTTTCTCAGAATACGTAATTTGTTTGTTGTTGTATTTGTTTTAACTATGGTCATCCTTTATTGTACTGTCATTGTCCATACTTTACTTTTATTCAATCACTTTTTTCTATAATTACTGTCTGCGTTTGGCGACATCGATAAGTCGACCGGTCCCAGTTGAAAATCAGGGCTGAGCACTTTGTGTCACCATTTACCTGAACTGGACACCTTTTTGGCCGCAGCTTCGAGACACATAATAAATATAATTTCAACATGTATAAAAACGTTTTTTTTCTTTTTTTTTGTCTGTATAATTTATTTATGTTACTTTCTCTTTTCTGTCTCTAGTGTTAAGTTTCTGGTTTATTTTTGTAATAGTTTTTTTTATGTCTCGGCGTTGGGCCAAATAAACGATTATTCTATTCTATTGCCCGTAGCGTGATATTTTTCTCCCGTTTTTGAAACATTCTTCATTGGTGCTCCACTCCTATTGGTATTAGCGTGATGATATATAGCCTAT
Organism: Diaphora mendica; assembly: GCA_949125395.1. NCBI lineage: Eukaryota > Metazoa > Arthropoda > Insecta > Lepidoptera > Erebidae > Diaphora > Diaphora mendica. Next base: position 27,389,148 of record OX421312.1, on the reverse strand, counting down.
AGCTTTCCTCGATAAACGGGCTATCTAACACTGAAATAATTTTTCAAATTTCACATTACCGTGGGAGAGCCACGCTTCGGCATGAATGGGCCGGAGGCTCGACCAGAGTGATACCACGGCCTCACAGAAAACCGGTGTGAAATAGTGCTTGCGCTGTGTTTCACCGGGTGAGTGAGGATACCGGAGGCCCATACCCCAACCCCTCCCCCTATCTCCCCCCCCATCCTCCAAAGGCCGGTAACGCACTTGTGACGCCTCTGGTGTTACGCGTGTCCATGGGCGGCGCTAATCGCTTACCATCAGGTGATACTTCTGCTCGTTTGCCAGGCTATTCCATAAAAAAAATAAAAAAATTGGACCAGTAGTTCCTGAGATTAGCGCGTTCAAACAAACAAACAAACAAACTCTTCAACTTTATATATTAGTATAGATGTATTTATTAAACTCTTCCAAGATCAAATACTCATAATCAACAACACATTAATTTGGATAAAGATTAATATTAGGTATTATGTTGATAAAAACTCTTTGGCAAATAACTCATTATTGGGTACCAACTCTTAGCGTCTTATACTCGTGATAACTTCTAAACGAAATGTCCGAATGGGATGAAACAAAAAGTATTTTACTTTTACATAAATACCCTTTATAACATAATGCTTTATTTGGATAAGGATTAATATTACGATACACATTTAACGTAGTTTCTTTCTTCAGATGATTTAATAATTTTTTTGAACACATAAGCGGTTATTGTGACTAAACCATGATAGTTAGATATATGCTCTCGCGGACTTTTTTGTAGATCTTAATGGGACCTACAAACCCGAAATACATTATTTTGCTCTATTGTCAATAGTTATTGCAGCGCACGCATAAATAGGTTTTCTATTTCACACCTTGGGTTACGAAATAGCAATTTTCTTACGGATCCCTAATTTTTTGAAAATAAAATATAGCCTATAACCTTCCTCGATAAATGGACTATCCAACACTGAAAGAATTTTTCAAATCGGACCAGTAGTTCCTAAGATTAGCGCGTTCAAACAAACAAACAAACTCTGCAGCTTTATAATATTAGTTTAGATAATTATATAGATTATTCTATTTTTATGGAACGCTATTTGTTTCCTACATTTTTTTTTGTATTGCCATACCTGTCTTTTGTTTACATATCGTTTCCTTTGAACTTACAAGTGAACGGCCACAGAGTTCAAGATATCTCGATAGTGAAGTCCGTTTCATTCTTTTGATCAGTGTGCAGTGTGCACTGATGTTTGTATCTATCGATCTGTAATGGGTTGTTAGTACTCTATGTCGGGAATTAGTACAGACATAAATTCGTGCCTAGTTAGGTTTGTCGTAACATTCAGAAATGATAATTTTGTGTTTCATCGCTTTTTAAGTTATACTTTCTGGGCACATTGCTTATTTTCTTTTTGACACAGAATACCTCATGATAAGCTACTTACTAATTATACAAAATAATTAGGTATATCTTGCTTGCATGTCATTTCGTAACTTGGCTGTCAAAGTTTAGTAAGAAATTCCTATTTATGCAAAGATAGTTTTGAGTATATTGATAAATTTAGATTGATTTAGGTCCCTGTATGATTTTCTACTGTGTTCAAATCATACAGGAATACGAAAAGAATGCCACAAACAAAAAAAAAAACTATTGCATGTACACCTGGCTCGACTTTTTATATTTAATACATTTTCAATCATTTATATTTATGCAAAGAATCGTCGTCGAGCATTGAAAAATATCAACACACGGTCTGTACATGTTTTTATATTTTCCTTGCTTTTTCTCTACATTAGGAGTTATAATTTAGGTATGCGGTTTGTTTTGGTCTAGGAACGCTCGTTTCAAGGACCTCTTTCATTTGAGCTCTTGGTGACTTAAGTTAGTAGAATGGGGGAAGGCAATGTGTAAACACTAAATACACGACTTGCAAAGTGCTTTGCAAATTAGTAGCGTTAGTTACAAATGAATTACCAATTCGGGCACAATTTTGGTCCTGTGTATTCAATTCGGGTAAGGCTATAATTGTTCATCATGTGAGGACGTTCATTTTGAATAATATAACCAACATAATGCTGTGGAGAAATACGGGGTCTCTCGTAAACAAAAGTTTATATTAAACCTATATTAAACCCTCTCGTCTGTATTAATCTGGTACTACAGTCAACTTTCATTATGTAGGGCTTAATGAATAAATCCACAACCCTCCCCTGAATACTCCCATGTGGTTCGTCAAGCCCAAAAGGTCCCTGTTACTCTGACATTAATAAACAATGAAATTTCGAGCTTAATCTCCTTAAGGTTAGCTGTATACAAGCAAGTGCAGCTGTGCAATAGCAGTAATATGCGATTACTTCATTTACTATAAATCTATAAACCTTAAAGGAGTCTAAAAAAGATCGAAGAAAAAATTCATTTTTTTAGGTTGAGATCGTATTTTTGTATTGTTGGAGGCTTAAGTAATCCCCCCAGAATCAAGGTAAGGATGAGTTTGGACTGTGGTATAGATTATCACAGTCCAAAACCCTCCTTTACTCGGTCAATAACATTAAAGAAAGAGGGCTAAAAGCAATGAAGAAGCATGGCACAGCTGTCTTTATGTGAATTAAATTCCGATTAAACTTGAACATTAACGTTGTGCATTTCTAAATTTATTAATTTCCTATATCTATTAAACACAATGAACAATGCTATATGAATTTATGCCTTGCTTTGCCTTTAATATTCCTTGAGAACCGATAACTACAGAAATGCTTATTGTGATGTTATAAAAATATAGGTTAGTATAAACATAATTATTACCCGAGCGAAGCCAGGTTTACACACACGCACACTCGCGCAAGCGCTCTGCGCCGCTTAAACGAAACAGCAGGAGCAGGCATACATTTTCGCCGCGCGGTACAAAGAGAGGGGGATATTACTTCCTCTCCTACGCCACTCCTCCGTCTTACGATTATTCGATCACAAAAAAATGCACAACGCCGCTATAGAAGTTTTCACTTCAATAAATGTTTAATATCATTCTTAAATAAATGACTACATCTCACGGACAGTTCGACAAAGTACTCTAATTAACAGTAGCCAAAAATGCTAGCATATCTTTAGCTCGACATAATCCAGAATAGCACAGACAAAGCCACGGAGTGATCAAAATTGGAGAAAATTTTAAACGTACCGTAACTACAGTTCTACAGTGCCTGTATTTGCTCGTGTTTAGTTAGTTTCTGGTCTGGTTTCATTTATCGCAGTTATGTTATGCACGTTATTAAGTATCTTCTGCCGTTTTCGCTCATTTCAGCATGAGAAAACAATATTCTGTATCTTGGATCTTGGATAATATCTAATCTTGGATAATCGTAGTTTTCCGATAAAAGGTGACTGTTTTATCCTCTTAAACACTTTAAGATTATGTGTGATCCCAAAGTGTTGCTGTATTCAAACTTACACATGGTCTTACAGTCTACATTTGAACGTTTTATCTCAAATATTCAGGACAAATCCATTACTAAGGTACGCAGAAGTTCGCCTTATGATTTTTTACACAATTTTTATCCTGAAGGCAAATAGTGATGCAGAGCTGTGTATCAATAAATCTTGATTCGCTAACCGCATTTTCTTTGATGTCGTATTGGAAATTATGTTGGCAAGATTCCAACTGATGATTAAACTGGAATTTATGGTTCATTTGGCACAATATATTTATTTCCTAACAAAAAAGGAAATTATTTGGTTTCAGTCAGTCTAATATAATTGGTTTTTGAATTGATGTAGATTTTATTTTTAATGGAATAAGAGGCAGACGAGCAGACGTATCGCCTGATGGTAAGCGATTACCGCCGCCCAGGAACACCAGAGACGACACAAGTGCGTTGCCGGCCTTTGGGGGATGGGGGGAGGGGTTAGGGTATGGGCCTCCGGTATCCTCACTCTCCCACACAGATAATTGATATTTAGTTAGTGTCTAATTGTAACTACCTATGTGGCTGGTCAGCATGGTATAGTAGGCCGGAAAACCCTTTCTTATGAAAGGCCTATGTTCAGCAGTGAACTATTAAAAGCTGTTAATCTAATGTATTAAGGCTAGGTTTTGTTTACATTTATATTCAGTTCATGATTAATTGTAATAAGTTGTACTCTTCATTCCTGATTTTTTATCAAGTTGATTATTTTTTAAATCTAACTTGGCTCAAATACCAATTCAATTAATCAAATAATTTGCGACAACTTTTAATATGTTAAATACAAACAATTTCCCGTTAACTTCATAGTAAACCTGTGACAAGAAGAATAGACATCCATTCTGACCAAATTACACTCAAATAACGACCTATAAAAAAGTAATATTAAAGTTGGTTGGTTGATATTACTGGTTGGTTGTTAAGGTTGCCTGGAAGAAATTGCTTTTTAGCGATAAGGCCGCCATTTGTACATGGTAATTTATTTGACTTTTTATTTTTATGTAAACTGTAATATCTTGTGTACAATAAAGTTTATTCTATTCTATTCTATTCTACTATATTAGTGAAAAAAATACCTGACTTCAATACTGTAGGTATCCTAATAAATTGTTATAAACTGTATTCTTTTTTCTTTTATTTTCGATATTACCTAATATAGATAAATGACGGAGTTCTGAGGCACATAAAAAGCTCAGTTTTACAGCTTTTTATAAAACCTATGAGGTATACGGCTCGGTATGTTCTAAAACACTCACTTGAACGAGGTATTTTATTAAAACATTTTCCCACTTAAAGTTATTGAGTTGGAAGACAGCTAGTGTGAACATAAACATAAATCAAGTTAATGCCGCCGTTCCTCTCATATCATGTTATGACATTATTATTATATTGCAATTACTCTCTAACAAGAATAACAATCACACTTCGATAATGACAACGTGTACCTATTATTACTTTATTTCCTTCTATTGTTATAATTTCAACATATTGAATGTTAACAATATCCGTATTGAGTTAAATAATGCAATTTATAATGTCTTAAAAACGACAGTGCAGTTGATGCTTGAAAATACTGTCACTTATCTTTGTATCTCACAAGAAAAAATAAATTACTAAAACGTGCTTACGCCATTATGGTCTATCAAATTTAATCTAAATAGTTTTAAATAACACTGTGTTTCTTTTACAGATGATAGAAGCAGTTCCGGATAAAGCAGTAAACAAGGTGTAGAAAATGGCTGATAATAATAAAAAAAGAGGTGGAAGCTTTCGAAAGCTATTTCCAAATCTTTTTTTCAGTCACAAATCTAAAGAAAAAAATACCAGTAAGGATTCTCAAACGAATCTTAAAGTCTCAGAGTTTTCTACTGGTAATCGATATAAAAATCCTCGAATGATAAAGCCTGATAAAAATGCTCAAGGATCTGATGATAGTGAACGAATATATGAAAATTTATCAGCACATGGTCTACGAAGTGATAACGAGACTCAAAATAACGAAATATTAAGTCAACATTCTTCCAGTAGTACGCTCGTTTCAGAAAGTGCTAGAAACAAATCAGTCGAAATGAATGATTCTTCTGAAGTTAGTAGTTTGGCATACAAAAACTATGCCGCAAGACCACAAGTACCACCAAAACCGTATGATACTGGACACTCACCGAAGTCGCAAAACCAAAATCAAACTATAAGCGATTCGAATCAGTACCCTGACGTATATTATCATTCACTAGACAAGCTAACTGATAAAATAACACCACTTGATGAAATGGAAATTTACAGAGCGTCACAGGCTCAAGCGGATCCAGCGCCTGTTGGCGCTGAAATCAAACGCGTCAGCACAAAGTTCCTGATATCACCAAAAAAGGAAGCAGAAGTTAGAACAATTCAGCCTACTAGGGCTCGTAGTTTGTCGTTTGATAATAAGCAGGACAGTGTAAAAGATAAAAAGCAAAATACAAGAAATAGCGTGAAGGAAGAAAGTATTAAAAAGCCTTACAATTATTCGGCTCCAACATCACCGATGCCAATAACTCACAAAATACCCAATATGCCCAAAACTGTTTCTCCGTACCAGCACGTAAGAAAAATTATGATTGAAAATGAAGAGAAAAGAAACTCTTTAAGTAGAACAAGCATACGCAATACATTAACACCTTCACCAAGGCCGGAATATGGTCAAAGATTTAATACCGCCCCCAAGTTGCAAGAAAGTACGAAACTAGACGTCAATAATCGAGAAAAAACAAGGCAATCTGTAGAAGCATTTTATTGGCAGAAATTAAAAGAATTGAAACAAAAAGAAGATGAGTATTTCCTGCGACACTCTTTAAGTATTTCTAGAAATTCTGCTAACAATCAAACAAATTCTAATTGTAGTACACCCAATTCATTCTCTTTTGGTATGGAGCCAAGAAGTAGCAGCCTACCGCGTGGAAAAGATTTGAAAAATTACAATACGAATCAACCAATTTACACTTCATCATTGTTTACGAGAGGTGCGCCTGAGAGGCGTACAGATACATTCATTAAAAGTCGCACCTCGTATGAAGACCCAGATATCATTTACCGCCACCCAGAAAAGCTTCGACAGAAAATGCCCCTCTATAACTTTGAATCGACCAATCTGGAAAACCGAAGCATAAAACGTGTCAGCTTTGAAGAACATGGTGGAAAAACCGATGTTAGTGTTAAAATAAATAGTGATTTAAAAGCGAACGTGAATGAAAAACAACAAAATGTGGTAAAACTTAGTGATACTATAACGCGTGTGCCTCCACGACCACCCGTCCGAACCACTAGCGTTGGTGGCGTGGGAAAGAGTCTGAAACTCAGCAATAAAAAGAAAATTTCACATTTAGTCGTCACTGGCCATTCACTATGTTCCGAGTCGGAAAGTGGATCGGAAGCTGGCGAAATACAGAGGATATTGCATAGCAACGCTCAGAAAGGTAAGAACATTTTAGTTCCATTTATGAACCACTCAGGTATTAATGCTAATGCTACTGCTATTGAATTAGTTGGTGTTTAGACATAAAATGTTGATCCCTTCGCGTAACACACAACATAGAATTCAACGAGAAAATAGCATGTGAAAATAACTGGGTAATGAAAACTTGCTAGCTATAGTAAATGAGATATCTTCTGTGAAATTTCTATGAAATTTTGTGTTCATATCGGGTAGGTCTGAGGATCGACCAACATCTATTTTTCGTTCTCCTAAATGAGAAGGGTGACCCACCTCTAAATATTTATTTTTAACCGACTTCCAAAAAGGAGGAGGTTCTATGTTCCACTGTACGTATTTTTTATTTTTTATTTTAGTGATGATCACCGATTACTCCGTCACTTGTGGACCGATTTTGAAAATTCTTTTTGTATTCGAAAAGGTATGCTTCCGAGGTGGTCCCATTGCCACCATATCAGGATCTGATTATGGGATCCCAGGGAAATCGAGGGAAACCCAAATTTTTTATAGGCACATACTATGTTTTTCGTATATTTTCTGAAGTTACACCAGTATTTGCGTCTGGTAGTCCTCATTTCATGATGATGAGCTGATGATGTAAGGTACAACTCCTTAACGGTTAGGAGTTGGAGGATAAATCTTTAAATTTCATATGTATGTATGTTACCTTTAGTCGTATTCTTTCAAATTATTTAGGTAAGCTGATGATGGAAGGTGGAAGGTACAACTACTCAACGGTTAGGAGTTGGAGGATAATTCTTTCAATTTCATACGTATCTAAAGACCTTTAGTCGTATACTTTCAAGTTATTTAGGTGAGCTGATGATAGAAGGTTAACTCTTCAACAGTTAGGAATTAGAGGATGATTTTAATATTACACGTACGTATAGACCTTAATTTGAATTCTTTCAGTTATTCATATGGATGGTTTTATTGAGTAGACACCTACTAAGGAAGGAATTTTGGAATTTCTACTCCTAAGGGGGTGATATGGGGGTTGAAAGTTTGTACGAAAGTCCGTAATTTTTTATTTAAGTTAGAAACATGAAACGTTATCTTTGGGCTACTGATTAAAAATGAGTAGATACGTATTTAAGCGTTTCTGGATATATTACCCCTAAGAGGGTGAAATAGGGGTTGAAAGATTGTATAAAAGTTCGTATTTTTTAAAGTTAGAAACGTCTAACTTTATTCTTGGTCTACTGATAAAAATGAATATTAACGTATTACGTAGCGTTTCTGGATATTCTATACCTAAGGGGTAAAATAGGGGTTGACATTTAAACCACTAAAGTTATTTGAATTAGGTATAGACAATAATTGGCACATAGCAATTTATGAGGAGCCAGTTTATTTTACGCTTTTTAGTGTTTTTTGGCAGATAGTTTTCGTTGGATTTTTTTTTGGAAGTCGGGTTTTTTTTATAAAAAGTTTTATTTTTAAAGCAAAACAACATTTGCCGGGTCAGCTAGTGTAGGTATATATAAAATTATGTTTTAGATATTTAAAATATATAGAGGAATTAATTACGTTTAAAATAGTAGGTCGATTTTTAAGCATTTTACGGATTATTTTCTCTACAAATATTATTATCTAATGCAAATATGATATTTTAATAAATAATGTTATATAAAAATAATTGGAACCGAGGCCCAATGATGTGGGTCACCGTGCTACATTGTTGCATCGTCTGCGTTCGAAATGAGTATGGTGACCAATACTCTTGGATTACACCTGGCAGTATGTAGTCATAGTATGCAGTATGTAGTATCACTTTGGTAGGTTCAAATTAAAAATAGAACCAATAAAAATTGGATCTTAAGAATTAAGGAAATTTAAATGTTTATTATCATTACTTAATAAATGCTATGTATTTAGTTTTGAATCCTAGCATTTTCTCTTAGGAATTAGGCAGGGGACCGCTATATTTGATGTCATTGAAGAGTACCATAAAATGTTATGGATCCATAATATTTGGTTACACATAGGAAATGTGTGTATCTATTTAACAATTTATACTTTTTAACCTAAGGAATTCTTTAAATACATAAATAGAAATAAAAAAAACGGGGACTGTTGGTTGCCAGGTTGCAACATGGCTTTCACGGCTGTACGCTTAACTAGTACCAATATGACGTCCTGGCTGTAATGGCGGCAACCAAATTTTATTAGTTGAATAATTAAACAATTGGTTGATTCCAATAGCTACTGTTTTATAGTAGTAGTATAAAGCAATTATACTGCTTTGGTGACACGCCAGGAGACTGGGTTTTTAAGACTTTAAAACTTTTTTTAAATAACGTTTATTTAAATGGATTTGAGCAGATAAATATAAGTTATTATTTTATGAAGTTATATACGAAACATTTATTATTATTTATTTAATAAAATATTGGCCTGAGACAACGAGTTTCTTAGTTTACAGAGAAACACTCAAATATACGTTATGCAATAATTATAGATCTACTAGCTGATCCGGCAAACGCTGTTTTGCCATAAAAAATGGGGTATAAAAAATAGATGTTGGTCGATTCTCAGACCTACCCGATATGCACACCAAATTTCATAAAAATCGGTCCAGCCGTTTCTGAGGAGTGTGGTAACTAACATTGTGACGCGAGAATTTTATTTATAAGATAATGGTTGTTTATTCTCTTCCCCAATTACGACCTTTTATTGGCTTTCATTTGGAATACGAATAATACCTACCTGTCAACTCTCTCCATTAAAGTCAGCCAGTACTTCTGCGATGCTCGACGTCTGCGTCAATAGTGCCATTATTTGTCTGTACAATGCAAAGGTACTAGGCACTTAGGCATGCCTTTTAAGTTCTGTCGTTTCCATATTTCCCAGCAATTTTGAATTTGGAACTGTTCTATATTCGAATGTGTTTAAATTTTGAATCTCAAAACAGTTGAAAGTATTAAGATTAAGGCTATTGTTTAGTCACAGCGTCGATTGGAATCTGTCAGGTTACGTACGAAAATGAATCTTTCTAAAGAAAATGTTCGTGCAATAATTTTCTAGAACTTTAGAAGAGGCCTGACACAGCCTCAGTCTTTTGAAGACCTAACATCTGTGTTCAGTGATAAAGCCTCATGTCTGCGGACTGTTGAATTTAGAATTAGAGAGAGACTGGTATTTAGAATTCCAGCATGGACATACTAGTGTTAGTGACAAATCTCGCGAAAGACGCCCAAAATCCGCCTTTACTGAAGATAACATCATTGCTGTGAGACAACTAATTCTCGAAGATCGTCATGTGACGTACCGAGAGATACAGGCTCTATTAGGCATCTCAGGGACAACCATTCAGAAGATCTTGCATGAAGCGCTTGGTGTGAGAAAGCTAGTTTGCCGTAGGATACCGCATCTGCTTTCCGACGATCACAAGGCGGCCCGCATCGGATGGTGTAAGAAAACTCTGCAAAGGTTCAACCGAGGAGAGTCAAATCACGTCTACGACATTATTGGTGGTGACGAATCTTGGATCTATGCCTACGATCCTGATTTCAAACAACAATCTACAATCTGGGTCTTTCAAGACGAGCCAATGCCGACAAAAGTTATTCGTTCTCGAAGCACTTCCAAGGAAATGGTGGCCACGTTCGTTGGAAAAACCGGCCATATTGCGACTATTGCACTTGAAGTTCGTAGAACGGTTAACGCAGAGTAATATACACACACACAGTTTGTTTACCACAAGTCATCGCCGAACTTCGAATATCTAATTCAAAGCGACGCATCATCCTGCACCACGACAGCGCAAGCTCACACAGCGCTCGTCAAACGATTGAGTATTTGAAGCAGGAAAAAGTAGAAATTCTTGACCATCCTCCATACAGTCCTGACTTAAGCCCTAACGATTTCTTTACATTTCCTAAAATTAAGAAAAGTTTTCGTGGTCAAAGTCGACGCTTACAAGTCAGCCATTTGGAACACCCCCATTTTAGAGTGGAATAAATGTTATAATAACTGGTTTGAGCGAATGGAAAAGTGTATTAAGCTTCATGACGAATACTTTGAAAAACAATAAAAAGTACAATAAGGTTCTAGTTGTGTTTTCTTTCTTCAAACTACAAAACTTAAAAGGCATGCCTCGTACTTGAAATACTCGACAATTTTGAGAACCATTACCATATATGTCTATTCTTCTTTTTACGTCCATTTTGTCTCTACTAATTTATCATCTCTGCTATAGTTTTTCGAGAATAGTAACGACTTCTCTGTCTCTTAAATTTTGTTAATTATTATGTATTACTATCTGACCCGGCGTACTTCGTACCGCCATATTTACATATCTGACTCAGCTTCCCAGAGGCAGTGATCAGTCGGGGAAAAAAAAAACTTTTCTCGTTATCTTTTATTTTTCTTGTACACAAACCTTGGCCTAAAAAAACGAACACATAAAAAAAAGAATCATTTCATTTGGTGCAGCCGATCGGAAGCTATGCGCGTCTATTCTATTCTACATTTCGGCGATTCATATATGTATATATGTACATTGTACATGTTATATATAAAATTCTCGTGTCACAATGTTAGTTACCATACTCCTCTGAAACGGCTGGACCGATTTTTATGAAATTTGATGTGCATATAGGGTAGGTCTGAGAATCGACCAACATCTATTTTTTAAACCCCAATTTTTTTTTATGGCAAAACAACGTTTGCTGGATCAGCTAGTAATTATATATATTAAAATCGCATCTTAGTGCCATTTCGTTGTGTAATTGAGAATAATGGTACTCAAACTTTAAGCATGTCCATTCAATAGGTGTTAAAAAGGTAGTTTACATCTCTCATGTTCGGTAAGTAGGTTCTTATTACCTCCAAATGGGGCTTGTAGGTGACTAATTAGCGCTCTAGGGTAATAATGTAGCTAGAAAAGCCCTAGGGCGGTAAGTAATTTAAAAAAACCCTTCTTTCTTTCAAAAAGTTCACGTACATCTAACCATCATACTGGCAATAGACATCGTGCATTCAGCCCAATGACCAAAGAGGTCGCTTTGCTATTCAGCCTTGTCTTCGTGTGAGTATAATAGTCATCAATTTTAAATATCGAACGGCGAAGCTCAAAAAAAATTTAAACAGTTCTTTACTTGATTCTTTTAATGAAAAAAGGCGGGAATAGAAAACTTTTACTTTAAATACCCAAAAAACACCTGTCCTTAAAATTTGAAAATTGTTCTCATTTCACTATAAATTTCAACAAATAAAATGTTTTATTCTTCTAATGCCGGTTTTTTTCTGCTTACCTCACAATCGAGATGTAAAGCAGAATAGTTAACTCGGGTGTAAGCACCAATTGCACCCTCGAACGAGATATTTATATATATTTATATAAATATCTAAAGGAGGAGGCAATTGATGCCTTTCAGCCCTTGGCTACTAATCTACTATTAATATTCTTAGCACTGATTCTTAATACAAGGTTATAAAAAGGATAATAAGAACCAAGAAATTTAAAAGTACATTTGTATTTAAAAGTATAAAGTATCTTAATATATATATTTCTTGTGTGCGTGTGTATGTGACTGAACTCCTCCTAAACGACTGGACCAATTTTGATGAAATTTTTTGTGTGTGTTCAAGGGGATCTGGGAATGGTTTAGATTCACAAAAACGACTGGACCAATTTTGATGAAATTTTTTGTGTGTGTTCAAGGGGATCTGGGAATGGTTTAGATTCACAAAAACGTAAACGATGTTACGTGGGTCATAAATATGGCGGTACGAAGTTCGCCGGATCAGCTAGTATAGGTATAAGTATTTACAAGGTACTCTTAAGTTCTAAAAGCGCTTATTTGCGATATAATTGGTCAAAACGCCTTGTGTGCGAAATGCGATTCTTTTGACAATCAAGCAAATCCGTGGAATTATATTCGATTACGAAACGCAAAGCTTTATTATCGTACCTTTCGATGAAAAACATTATGGTTTTAATGGACAAAATTGAGATTCTTTCTTTAACGTAACTACTCATGTACTAATTAACGAGTAAATAGCTAGTCATAGTTCGTATTTGTACGCCGTTAATTTGAAAAAAAAAGACTTAAGTGGCCAACTCGTTTATTTAACACAAAATACATTACTTTCAAATCCTTCATTTTACCTGTTCTTTTTATATTATGTCTGCCTTCGGATCTTTCTGATGACACCGTATACAAGGATTATAATCAAGTGAAATCGTCGAGAGACTAGAGAGGCTTGTCGAGTGAGTGTTTGTTCGTTGAGAATTTTCTTTTTTTAGCAATTTGTTGTTCAAAAAAATTCTTTTGTACGCCAGTATTATTTCTATATGTCGCCTTTACATGAATAGTCTGTTTCAGAAAAGGCACTGCAAGAAACTCAACATTCGATTAATCTTTTTTTATTGCAAAGCTGGTGCTTCCAGAGTGGATCCATCTCAATTTGGTCGTTTTTGAAATCGTTTTTTTTTTTTTTTAATTTTAGTTATGTTGTCCATTATAACAAGAAGCGTAAACCAGTTACACAAATGAAAAAGCTTTTTGATACTTAAGCACACTTCAAAACAACAGTAGGTTATTTCATTGTAGATCAATAGAATATATTTTTGTCGAACGTTTACCATCTCTTTTGTAGAATACTGGAATACATCTCTGCGCGCATCATCATGCGCTGGATGTTACGCTTCGAGGTTATTATTTATGTACCTCGGGTCGGTCTTACCCACTGCTACTAATTTAGTACAAAGCAAAGTTTTCACCGTGTTCCAAAACAGTTTCAGAGAGTTCTATCGGAAATTGCCTGTCTGTATTCTGCCGTAGTTTATGTGACCGCAAAGCTTAACATATACGTGTTAGCGCTCATGTTAATTACGTACCGTTTATTACGTTTTACGTGCTGCATATTGACACCTTTAATTTTAATTGCGATTGTGTCGACTGCGCGGCGGCCTGACGTGACGTTTTAGATTGATGTTTTTCATTAGGAGACTATACGATGAATAATAAGGCGACTATACACTGTTATACTATATATTCTTAAGGTTAATTCACATTCCGTTTAGTTACCAAAAACAAGGGCGAAACCTGATTTAAGGTTTGGGTTTTGCTCTGTGTTTTGTTTTCTTGATTACCTCAAAGCCAAGTTTAATTTATCTTCATCTATATGGCCCTATCCGGTCACTTGGTGTATCTGCCTCGGGTCTTGTTACACCAATAATAATAGACTTGTTATTTTACGACAAGAAACAATGGAAACGGTTAATTAAAGTGATGTCGGCCGACGGATTACACGAGGCAAGATAACGCGACACAGTTATGAACTGCCGTGTGTTTAATTAAAAGAGTCATAGAGAAACATGAAATATTCATTTAGAAAGTTTCAGACTTTGATAGTGTAGGTCGTATTTAATTAAAGATTAAATTTTTAAGAAGAGTGAACCCTGCCTTTATATGTTGTCTGTTTAAAAACTAGCAAATACCAATATTGTCCTAAATATTAATAGTATTTTTCTTTAAAGACTGCTGCTGCATTAGGTATAATATATATCCCGTGTTGCGGGAGAGTTTAAAAACATACATGACACGTACATGAAGAACAACCAGACTCAGAACAACTGCTCGTATTTGTGGATCACAAAATGTTGTGGGTCAACACGACCCATGTTGAATTTGAACCCACAACACTTGGCGCAGTAGAAAGCGGCGTGGCAACTGCTTAAACCACTGGGCCAGCGTGCAGTCAGAATTATACTAGGCGACCCAATTTCATTTGCGTCTCTTTACATTCATGCTTGCTTGACTGCTTAACAGTTCAAAATAGTTTGGGTGTTATCTCCGATAGATGGCGTTGCAATTGGACTCTATTTATGTCAGTCCGCACTCACACGAACGTAATAATTTTAGGACTCAGATAATCATACTTAATATTATAAATGCGAAAGTTTGTAAGGATGTGTGTGTGTGTGTGTGTTTGTTAATCTTTCACGCAAGAACTACTGAACGGTTTGAATGAAACTTTACAGTAATAGTTATAGCTTATACATCAGAATAATACATAGGCTTTTATTTGCCGCGATAATAGACATACACGCGGGCGGAGTCGCGGGCAACAGCTAATCTATTTATAATCATAAACGTAAGTTTGTTTGTTATGCTTTCACGCGAAACTACTAAACTGATCATCGTGAACCTTTGTACACATATGCTTGGAGGTTGTAAGATAGAATACATAGAAGTAACATAGGATACTTTTTATTAAATGTGATCGAAGCCGCGGGGGAAAGCTAGTAGGATATAAATAGGATATAAATACAAAAAAAAGATTTCGGTACTTCTTTTTCCTTGTTCTTTAAGTGAAATTATGATTTTCATTTTATTTGATAACACAGCTTTATTGTTATTATTATTAACTTACAGGCTTAAGGTCTATTTCCACCTCGAAACCACCCCACAAGAGGAGTGGATGAAATCGAATGTGACACTTGAACCAAATAAAACCCAACGATGTGTCGTGGGGTTTTACATAGTCACAGGAAATGTCATTCTGTATGGGCAACAACGATATCTATACTTATAATAAAAATGTAACAGGTCCAATTCTGTACATTATAGATATAGTATATTAGTTAATAATAATAATAATACAGTTTATAAGAATTAAATAATCTGTAAGTTGAAAGCTACCTCCGGATTCGCTTATGACTTTTATTCATAAAATAATTAACTAATCATATATTTTCCGCCTTAGGCTTTTAAATTCCCTCGCGAATTTCCTCAACCCACTGTAAGGAGGCGGGCAATTTACAGTGTTCCATTTTCTCGTCTCATCTTAGGGGGAAATGAAACTCAAAGAGTTTGGTAAACTTAAGCTTAAACAAACTACTTTATATCTTATAGCACAATTGTTTCAACCCCACTGCTCTCTTCACTACGGTTTAATGAAAATATTTACGAAACTTTGATCCTTGATCAATTATTTATTTAGCGATACTACGTGGAACGTTTAATTTTCATCGTTTGAGAGTTTTAGATTGATGCCGACAATTTGGAAAGTTAATGATCGAAAGGACAAACAACTTTGATAAAGTGTTGGAAAATATTTGATTAGTATACGAAGTTAAATAAAGTAGTTGACGTAAATAAAAGCAGTGACTTTGAATGTTAATTTATTGGATGTCAAATTTAGAATATTTTTTGGTTATTGCACGAGTAAATCATGGCTTGACTAGTTTATTACATTATTAACATGTGAACCTTGTATCAAATAGTAGGCCTTATATATATATATATATTACTAGCTGATTGATACCGCCATATTTACATATCTGTCTCAGCTTCCCACAGGAAGTGTACAGTCGCGGACAAAAAAAAACTTTTCCCGTTATCTTTTAATTTTTCTTGTACACAAACCTTGGCCAAACAATAAGGAACACATGAAAAAGAATTATTTAATTTGGTGCAGCCGATCGGTATTTTTGCGCGTACATAAATTTCAGCGATTAATTTTTATTTATAGATACTAGCTGATCCGGAAAACGTTTTTTTGCAATAAAAATATGATTGGGGTTTAAAAAATAGATGTTGGTGTATTCTCAGACCTACCCGATATGCAGACCAAATTTTACATAATTTTTTTTTACAAAATAAAAACCGACTTCAAGGTTCGACTCGATTTTTCTTGGATTCCATCATCAGATCTTAGTGTCTTTATCATGGTACCACCGTTGGGATATCTCCGTTCCATTAAAAAAAGGATCATCAAAATCGGTTCATAAACGACGAAGTTATCCGCGAACACACATAAAAGAAATGAAAAAAAGACATATACGGTCGAATTGAGAAACCTCCTCCTTTTTTTGAAGTCTGTTAAAAAGTCGGTCCAGCCGTTTCAGAGGAGTATGGTTACTAACATTGTGACACGAGAATTTAATATATAAGATAGATAGATAAACAAAAAGGTATTTGACTATTGACATATTCCAGCCAAACTTATTTCCACTATTGAAAGGTTTAATTCTCTGTATTACACAGTGTGGCAATTTTCTTCCAATTATTCAATCAACTTGCCACACAAGAGGTCCAGTCGCCTGTCTAGCTTCGAGCCCCTTCATTTAATTAATGAAAATTCTTTTTATAACTCCTAATATGAATTGACGAACGCTCTTTAACCGACTTCCTAAAGGAGGAGGTTCTCAATTTGATACGTATTTTTTTATGTAAGCATGTACACTGATTAATGCGTCACTTGTGGACCGATTTTAAAAATTATTTTTGTCTTCGAAAGGGTATGCTCACCGTGTGGTCCCATTGCCACTATATCAGGAGCTAGTGGTGGATCCCAAGAAAATCGAAATAAACCCTCAAATTTGTTTGGCACGTACTATGCTTACGCACCTATTCATAGATTTGAAGTCGGTGCCAAGCCAAAATGTAATAGTAGGTAGCCACTTTTAAACGAAGTTTTTTTTTTATTTCTTTATAAGTTCGTTCTGTTTTGTGGCAGATATTGTCATACATAATGTTACTGTTTCATATTGTTATTTTATTTATTTATTACAACATCACCTTCACTATCGTTACAGGGTGCCCTAATGCGATAGAAAGGCTAACTTACATTTCTAATATTACATCTATTGCTTTACAAGTCATCAAAGAAACATATTAAGTATATAAACTCAAAAAAAGTAATAATAATAGGTCTTTACCTATGAAATTGCCGTTTTGTATGCAATAAGTTAAAGTACTTATTTTTTCAAACTTTTTTATTTCTGTTATTCGAAGTAATCACCCATGCAATCGACGCATCTTTGCCAACGCATTGGCAGTTTATTGATGCCCTTCTTGTAAAAATCAGCTGGACGGGAGGCAACAAACTCTTCAAAGGCATTTGTACTGCCTCTCGGGAATTGAATTTTTTACCCACTAAAAAGTTGTCTAAATTTTGGAAAAAGTAATAGTTGGTAGGTGCAAGGTCTGGTGAGTATGGCGAATGAGGGAGAGCTTCCAACCCCAGCTCTTGCAGCTGCTTCATGACAATGCGCGACCCCATACTGCGCAACAGACAGTCTCCAAGCTGCAAGAGCTGGGGTTGGAAGCTCTCCCTCATCCGCCATACTCACCAGACCTTGCACCTACCGACTATTACTTTTTCCAAAATTTAGACAACTTTTTAGTGGGTAAAAAATTCAATTCTCGAGAGGCAGTACAAAATGCCTTTGAAGAGTTTGTTGCCTCCCATCCAGCTGATTTTTACAAGAATGGCATCAATAAACTGCCAATGCGTTGGCAAAGATGCGTCGATTGCATGGGTGATTACTTCGAATAACAGAAATAAAAAAGTTTGAAAAAATAAGTACTTTCACTTATTGCATACAAAACAGCAATTTCATAGGTAAATACCTATTATATCTTAAAATAAAAATATAAAACAAAATATTGCAACTCCTTTAGTTCTTGTAACAAATTAAATTTACAAGTCATTTTGCGAGTACACTCATTTGACACGAAAAAATATCTAAAACTTCGTTAATTAGATGGATAATTCGCGTAAGAGGTGCTTTGTCAAGTAGGTTAGTCTTGGTTACTGGTACAGTCAATACATGCGGGCGTCGGCGCCTCCACACGTACCGAGTGCCCAAACAGAGTTGGGTACATCAATGGGAAGAACAGGTATACCCCGTTCAGTTTTAAATGTAAGTGATAGTAAGTGTCTTGTAAACTTATTCTAAACCCTCTCTCTATCCCTCTCTCTTATTTTTATGTGATAAGAAATAACTTACATAAAAATTGTGTTACCGCGGATTAGCCTAGCCATTGTAATAGCTGACCTGCAAAATCGGTAGTCACGAGCTTGACGTCACACGCTCTTTGTGTTCGAATATCAGGTGGAATGTTTTCTACCTGTTATTTCTATGTTTTTACATTTTCTAACAGTCATACGTCTTGATTACGTACATTGCGGTGGTATGTTTTTATATCACTAAAATATGTTCCCGTTTGAAAATTTTTGCTTTTAATTTTACGGTCAGGGTGAAAAGAAGTAGGTACCTATTTGTTTGTTTTTTTGTCCGGACTATTTCCGCACTTAGCCTCTTGATTGGGTTGTTTTACGTGGGTTTGTCATCTTCTTACTCCAACCATCCCAGAAGCTCAGCATCCTTTTCACAGTTTCACTATAACAATTGTAATTATAATTAATTGTGAAATTTATACCTTTAGCAAATATTAATATAATAAAATTGTTTCAAAAATTCCATCACTTATTGCGTGATCGTTTTACTCTTGAACTTTTTAACCGACTTCCAAAAAGGAGGAGGTTCTATGTTCCACTGTATGTATTTTTTTAACGTAATTGTATTCATAGACCGCGAATGCTTCAAAGAGACAACAAAAGTTTTGTGCTTGTCTTTACTACACAATTTATTGTTATCGTGAAACGCTCGCTAATTCAATTGAAAATGAACTTTAAAATCGCATCATCTCAAGAGTATTTTTTATGACTCCTGAATAGATAGTCGCGTTGAATGGTCAACCAATTTATTTTCTAAAATATTGTGACCTAGGTAAAGTTTCGCATAATTCAATAAGTAAACTGTCCAATATTGTAGGCGCTCGACTTTGACTTCTTAGGAATTTAAAACTTCTGCTGTCAGCCGCAGGTATTTTGTTAGAACAATGACGAAATATCTATCATATATATCGAGTCAAAATTGGTACTAAACTTTAGCCTAATCTTATATGTAGAAACTGAATTTTAGAATCAAAATAGTTATGTTCATTCCGTATGTTTACTTAATGTGTCTTCTGAATTATTTTTATGATTTTATTAGCAACGTCCCACTTTGTTAAAAGTCTGTGCATGCTCTATCAGCAAATATATAGTGTATAATATATATAAATAGGTAATTATTATTACAACCAAACAAATACACGCTTCAGCTTAATTCATATTGGTATGGATTACTGACTCCATACGATACATTCCATTATTAGTGCTTTGGTAACGCAATACCTATCGGTGGAAATTGAAAAGCAGATTCCGCTTTGTATATTCAAATTATGCCAATTAACGTCCTTCAATCATACTGAAGTACATAATTCCATTTCGCCAATATAATGTGAGCAGATTGAATAACGATTGTGTATTTAGGCAATAATTGAATTAAGTAAATATTGGAGTGCGTGTATGCTAATCATATTCACGTTCACAAAAGCTTATTATTTACATAACAAAATAACAGCTATAAATAATGCAGTATACAGTTAAAATACACGTATTACAATTTATATTGCACAAGCGTAAGATGTCATCGCGAGAGGCACAAAGTACGAAATTATAAATGGCATTACCCAGCAACGGTGGGTTGTAGGAAGCATGTTCATGAATAATACGTCGGCGTCGTTTATAAAGTACGAACACCCGTGATGTGGAAACAATGTGATGTGACATGTAAAGCTTTTTGAGGTTACGGCACTGAATTGTGTCGAAAAATACTCAAGAAAATCTTATTAAGATATTTTGCGTAGTCGATAAATGCGACTAAAAGGAAAATTTGTGTTTCTTGTGTTTTACTATTGGTAAAATTACCATTTTTAAGGTTTTCCCAAGCTTCTGAACATTTCTCGGATTGGAATTTATAGCTAACTGGATGACGAAAATTTTGCGTTCTGGTCTTATCCAGAGGTTCTCAAATAGGGGCCTGAAAATGCGGCGAAATGGTTCCAGTAAAGGATGGTACGGCAGTGTTTGCTTCGCGCTCGACTTGGCGGGGGTACTGCCGTGCCCCCCGATACCTAATATTTACCGTACTATTTATTAGTTTATTCGGTCTCTTTCTAGTGAAATAAAACAGTTAAACCGAGGAAAGGAACCTGTAGTGGTGACAGATATTTAATTAGAAGAAGTTCGTCCAGTTATGGTCCGAAGGTGTCCAGTGAAACCGAGCCTGAAAAACAAAAGTCTACATGAGTATTTTGATATTTCTTTTATAAATTTTTACCTAATTTTTACTAACGTTTTGTAAGACATGTTTTCGTTTATCGGGACATTCTTTTTGATTTAATTCTAGCAACCCACACCTGAAATGTAATTCACTTAAGGTCCGGGGTTGGAGAAAGCTTGATGTTCCCATGTCTGTCATCTGTTTTGTTTTGTTTGTTTCTGTTCTGTCAACTTGCCAACTGAATGAAAACAGTTGGTTCCAGAAAATGAAGCTATAGTGGTAACTGAATATTGTTATTAATAGTCCAGTGATGGTCCAGTGTTCAGTGAAACCGAGCCTGAAACATAAAAGTTATTTTGTTAATTGTTCGACTTATTTTAAATATTCATAGTAATCTATATAAATAAAAATGAATCGCGTAAATGTATGTACGCGCATAACTTCTGATTGACAGCACCAAATTGGATAATTATTTTTTTATGTGTTCTATATTGTTAGTACAAAGTTTGTACAGAAGAAAATTTTTGGTCCGCGACTGCACCTGTGGGAAGATAAAGCAAATAATTACTAAAACAAGATTTTCATAAATTTTGAAAATATTTATGAAATAAAAATATGACGGTACGAAGTTCGTCGGGTCAGCTTGTAGAATATATTTAGTAGTTATTTACCTTAATTTATGTATTACTAGTGGTTGCCCGCGGCTCCGCCCGCGTATATGTCGGTTATCACGGCAAATAGTAGCCTATGTGTTATTCTGATGTAGTTTTTGCGTGAAAGAGTAACAAACATCCATCCATCCATATATCCATCCATCCATCCATGCATACTTACAAACTTTCCCGTTTATAATCTTATATACATATAAAATTCTCGTGTCACAATGTTAGTTACCATACTCCTCTGAAAGGGCTGGACCGATTTTTATGAAATTTGGTGAGCATATCGGGTAAGTCTGAGAATCGACCAACATCTATTTTTTATACCCCAATTTTTTTTTATGTGGCAAAATAGCGTTTGCCTGATCAGCTAGTATTAGTATAGATATAGAAGTACTAAAGGTGTGTACCAAATTTCACATCAATCTGTCAGCAGGAAGGGGGTCAAATTTCAATTACTAGATTTGACCCAAACAAACAAACAATTAAACAACCAGGGCAAGCTATATAAAACCGTTTAATAACATCCTATAAATATAGAATTGGAAAATAGATTATATTATAACATTAGTATAGATTTATTTAGAAAGTATAAATGTTAATTATGTACATAAAGGCACCTTCACCGCATATATTATTATTTTCAAAATATTATTAGTAGCATGTTATTAGTTAATTAATTAGGCAACAATTAGATGTACCTACTACTTTTTCTGAGGTTGTCATTTTTTAAGCTTGCAGAGCATTCCTACGTCAGTATCAGGCGCTCAGTAATTGAGTACATACATGTTCTTAAATAGATATGAATAACATACTTATAAACACTATCTTATAACTTAATCTACGGTGCTAACCACCGGCGGTAGGGCGAAGGCGATCTTTCTTGTCAAAGGGCTGCGTTTAATGACTTACCTGTAATGAAAAGAGAAGCACTCCTTTAATCTAGTTTATAAAATCTGAACTTTTCTTTAAATAAACAGCATTTATAACTATTAATTTAATTCAGAGCTGTTGTTCTGGTTAGTTTAGTCGGCTCTTACGACAGCCACAAGATGAATAGAGATGGTGTCACTGCCTGCGTATTCTTAATCCGTCACTACACGCAAGAACCGTAAAATCTAGTGTAAGCTAGCTAAGTAAACCAAAATAATGTTTTGCATGAAAAATTGTTCAAGGTTATTAAAACATAAAGAAAGGTAAAGAATCCACTAATGGATGACCCCAGGGCAAACATCGCAACAGTACCTACCCTCTAAAGCAAAGCTTAACAAAGGGTAATAGTAACTGTTTTGTTATCTATTCATGGTGTTATTTAGTTTTTATTCTTCCAAGAGGCAGTAAAAATGCTTTCTCACAGTTTGTCGAATCTAGATTCCCATACTTCTATCGCAAAGGTATAAATATACTTCCGATTAAATGGCTCTAATGTATAGATAACAAGGGTATATATTTAGATTAATTAAATAACATTTATTGCATAAAAACAAATACAATTCGTTCAAGTTAAAAGTAGGATAAGTTACAAATCGACAATGAGATATCCTCCATTACCCATCTAGGTAAAACCTGTATTTCGGCTTAAGAAATTGCAGGCATTTTAGAAAAAAAAAGAGTTTTCATTTTTCAGTACAAATCGGTAATTTCATACTTTGACCCCTAAAGTTACCAATGCAAAATTCGATTAACGTTATATATTGCTTAAGTTGCATAATGTTTTGAATTTCCGTACTTGCTACACGCTAGGTATGAACTATTATGTTGGATTAAATATTTGATGAGGTGTAAGCAGTGGGATTATGACGGTGGTGGAGAGATACAGACGTCGCCAGTGGAGGCAGTGGGGTCGGGTGGGTTGTATGACGCCGCACTAGTATCAACGCCCGACCGGAGCGATCGTTACCATAGATTAAAAACACTAACGAGTAGGTCAACAACTACACGTTAATTACCTGCATTCTGACGTTATTTGCTCATGCCCTTCATTTTTTTTTTTTTTTTTTTTTTTTATGTTTGGCCCGCCAAAATGACTCTACTCTGCCTGATGGAAAGCATAAGCAGAATCCAAGAGTATTGGTCGCCATACTCACTGCGAATGCAGACAATGCAGTATGGCGACCCACACCATGGCGGCCTAGTGATGCTGCTGCATCTTTTAGTCTAGTCAACAAGTATGGAACTTGTTGACTAGACTATTTGGGCCTCCGGTCTCGCACTCACCAACGAAACACGACAGCACGAACGTGGTCATTTTACGTTGATTTTCTGTGCGAGGGTAGTACCGCCCCGGTCGAGCCGGCCCATGCGTGCTGAAATCAGCGTGGCTCTACTACCTTTAGATATCTAACCTATCCTGTTAGATATTTATATTCGTCTTATTGACTCATTAAAAAAATACATTTTCACCTTTTCAATTTTTATACAGAAGAAAGGAACAGTTTCATGCCTGACATTGTAACGATAACATGTTAATATGCTTGTAACTAGCTAATTATTAAATATAAAAAACATCCGAATACGTGTTTAAATAATGTAGGTACACCTCAATTTTATATCATGGTGATGTTAATTTTATAATTCTCATATTCCCATGTCGGTTTAACAATTAAGGTGAATTTGGCACATCTCTAACCAAATCCATCGAGCCGTTCAAACTCATGTGGCAAATAGGGATAAACACATACTTACCCTCCTTCTGGGTATGATACCTGTCGAGCGTCCTTTAATAAATAAAAATACACTGTTTTATGTTTTTTAACACCAAACGTCAAATATTTATCAAAATATGGGCGTGGCCTAACTGTTTTGTTAATTTTAACAAGCAAACATGTTATCCAAAGCGGACTGAAAACATCCCAGCGTATACTTCTCGTATAATGAAACTGAACTGAACTAACATTAATACTTATATTTTTCATATTTATACTATAAAAGTAAGTAAGTATTTTGTCGAGTAGATAAAAGATTTTTGCTTTTCGTAATAATCGTGTTCGATGTTCGTTTAAAAGTCCGTCTCCTGCGACTTTTCGCTAACATGTTTAGTTAACAAGTTTTGTTAATTTGTTTTGTTAATTTTAGCCGCAGGAGACACGCCTTTATTATTGGAAAATATTGTTTGTTTGTTTCTCTTTTTTTTTTGATGCAAAAACTTTGTGCCCTTAACGAACCAACGGAATTCAACTTGAGAGCGAAATATTTCTTTAAGGTAGCAAATGTTATTTTAAATAAATGAAAGCCTCGTCTCGTCTGGATACTACTAACGATTTTAAGCTATACACTCCATTTATTAATAAATTTTCGTACGTCTTTATCTGACATTTTATTTATCAATTCAGTGTAGGTATTATACCTTTTAAAGATACATATTTTGTAATGTCTTCATGCAACACGTTGATTAACTATTGAACTTAGCAACAGAGGGATCTTAAATCACAGGTATAAAGTTTTACATAACTATATTATATTCATTACTAGTTGACCCACGCAACCTCGTTTAGGTCTCCTTTTGCACGTAGCGTAATAATTTTCCCCCGTTTTTGTAATATTCTTCATTAGTGCTCAGCTCCTATTAGTCTTAGCGTGATGATAAATAGCCTATAGCATTCCTCGATAAATGTAATATCAAACAATGAAACAAGTTTTCAATTCGGACCAGCGGTTTTTAAGATAATAATAATAATATCCATTTATTTCAGACCATTTAAATCCATATTTGCATGCATACAATAAAATAAAATCAAATAAAAACATTAAATAAAATTAACATTAAAAACATCAAAAGTCAAAATAAAATCGAAATCAAAAATAAAATAAAATTACAATTAAATCACAATAAAAATGAAACTAAAAACTTGACCAAAATCAAAATTGAAACAAAAATCACACAATTAAAATCAAAATTCATAGGTTTAAGTAGCAACAAAACTACAGAAACAAAGCAGCAACAAAACCACAGAGACACAATCAGTTTCCTCTCCTAACATGGAGTTCAGTGAATCGACAGAGTATGGCGGAGTCCATTCTTTCTGCTATCATTTTCAAAATAGCATTGCTACTACCACGCAAATACAGCACCACAGACGCTGTCTTCTTGCGTATAATCGCATAGAAATCATCCACGCACGCATCGGCAAACATGCCCGAAGCACTACTGAAGCGTGGGAGTCTCACCAAAACCCTAAATACGTTATTGTACTGGATCCGCAGGGCATTGTAGACCCGCTTAGTAAAGCTGAGCCATAGACCGCTTGTGTAGAAGCTCTGACAGTAAGTTCTAAATAAAGGTTTTTTTAACGGTATCTGTACACCGAGCGGATCTATGTGCCAGCATGATTGCAGCAGATAAGCGCGTTCAAACAAACAAACAAACTCTTCAGCTTTATAATATTATAATATAAAGTATAGATAATATTGTAAATTCGAAGTATCTCTGTCTTTTTGTCGCTTCTTACGCTTTCACGTCTAAAACGGTTCACCGATTACAATGAACTTAAGGACATAGGCTACTTATTTATGACGGTTATCGCGGTAAAGAGTTGCCTATATCCTGTTTAAAGAATCAAAGTATTTCCATGATAAATTTCATTGAAATCAAATACAGAAAGAGAAAAAAGAGTTACTTTTGAATTTTTAATATTAATAGGGATAAAAAGTGTCCTAATGTAAAGTTTTACTATAATATTACTAAAGTTACTAAAAAAAAAGTACCTAACCTGATCGTAACTTTTCAACATTAGCCGATTGACAATTGGAAATTAATCTGAAGATTATTAGTAACAAGATCCAAAAACTTTTTAACAAAAAAAATCGACTTCTAAAAGCATCCACGTAAACTCCCTGTATACTGTAAAACTCGATTTCTCTGGGATGACGTCACCAGATCCTAGTTTCCTTATCATGGTATAGGCCGAACCAATCTTTATGACGTTTCTGAAGTTAGCTGCGCAAGCAGGTCGGCGCAGGTACAGTTAAGTCTAAAATAATTAGATGACTGGATATAATTATAATATGAAATTTAATAATACATGTAATCATTTTTTAGCATATTAATTTATAAAAACATGAGTAGGTTCCTACCGTTCTTATCCAACTATAAATCGAATAATTATTTCTGAGATGTTGTTCGAGGCAAATAAAATATGATCCCAAATATTAATCTAATTCTATTTAATTATACTAAAAGTCTTCTAGCAAGTTGAAGTATTTTGTGAATACCTATTTACAGAAATAAATGACCTTAACTTAGAAGATTATACAGTCCGCGAGTAATTTTAATCGACACATCAAATATGTAACCATTGAAAAGTTAACGTAAAATACACTAAACAACAACACAACAACAGTCAATAATAAAACAAGTAACCAAAAAGAATACAAAACAAGTAGTTTACGAAACAATTCAAGACTATTAACAACTGGACAGTACGTAAACAAGATTATAAGTGCATGTGTAGTGTACGGACATAGGTCACACACACAAGGAACATGCGCCGTGTATTGGTCTACACCCGCACCCCTGTACGTTCACTCTGATACCTAAAATTGTATGCTGCGCATCGACACGGACGAAGTTCCCAGCCGTCATAAAGATTGGTTCGGGGTATACCACCGTTTGGGCATCTCGTTTCTAACAAAAAAAGAATCATCAAAATCGGTTCATAATCGACGACATACAAAAAAATACACGATTGAACTGAGAAAACATCTCCTTTTTTGAAGTCGGTTAAAAAGGACATTAAAGCGCATGAAACAGCAAAAGCTAGTCTACAATGTATGTACGTTCATAACACGTGCAATGCTGAATTCTGAGAACAGTTCCTCCCTGCCGGCGCGCCCCGATCTTGAAAGCCTGGCCGCGAACGGATTTATAGTATCGGTTACTGGAAACTGCGCTAGACTCAATCTAAACTCGTGAATGTGCACACTATGAATAATAATAATACCACGACAAAGTGACTCCTGTACACTTCTACGTTCACTTTACAGTTTTTTTGTATTTCGGGATACTACAAACATACATTTAACGGACACAAAGAGAATATTCTTTCAGTCAGATCACACAAAATGTTGACCCATGTGGGGTGTGAACTCACAGCAGATCGCAGTAAAAAGCTCTTTTACTGCTTATATGATAAAAAACATATGGAAAACAACAATTTCATAGGTTGTAATTTAAGTGTTTTGTCGCAAGAATAAAAGCCAGTGTCGCCACTTAGGTACTCATAATGTTCCTGATAGACTATTTTGAACTCTTTTGCCAGTTAAGTATACATTTCGATTTCACAAGTATGATACGATGAAGACAAATATGTCAGGTAACCACATAAATATCAGCAACTTTTATCTGTCAAATAGTGTTACATGTAAGAAAACTATCTGAAGTAAAGCTTAGCCCGGGAAATATAAGAAATTCAAGCAGGAGCAATTCAATCGGGAGAAATTGCGTGCATCAGCTAGTATGTTGTAAACAATCATATAATGTATCTATAAGATTATATCCTTACAATGTTTCATTATATATTAATCTGAACATGCAAAATTCAAGTTACATTTATGTGCTTCCTTTCCGCATCAATATAAAATCATTTCAATTATTTTCGTTATTAAATTAAATATTTAAGGTATAACGAGAAAATTAAATTGTTCTCACAGCTTTGGACGGCATATATTTTCCAAGAAAGTTTAATCTCAGAAAATGTTTCAGAAAGAAGGTACATTTTTATGAAGTTAAAAGTATTATAATAATGGAAATTGCTATATTTGATGGGTAAATTATATTTTAAGATATTTTCTTTCCTTTTTAGGGTTCCGTGCCTAAGGCAAACAGCGGAACCCTTATAGATTCGTCATGTCTGTCTGTCCGTCCGTATGTCACCGCCACTTTATTCCGAAACTATAAGAACTATACTGTTGAAATTTTGTAAGTAGATGTATTCTGTGAACCGCATTAAGATTTTCACACAAAAAAAAAACAATAAAGTTTGGGGGTCCCCATACTTAGAATTGAATCTCAAATTTTTTTTTTTCATCAAACCCATACGTGTGGGGTTAGGATATATATAGATAGGTCTTTAAAAATTATATTGAGGTTACTAATATCATTTTTTTTTAAACTGAATAGTTTGCGCGAGAGACACTTCCAAAGTCGTAAACTGTTAGTCCCCCCCCTGTAACTTCTAAAATAAGAGATTCATAAAACTAAAAAAAAATATATGATGTACAATACCATGCAAACTTCCACCGAAAACTGGTTTGAACGAGATCTAGTAAGTAGTTTTTTTTAATACGTCATAAATAGTAAGCAAGCAAAAAAAACACTATTATTAAAACATCGATCAAAGTTACAACGAACTATAAGAACTTTTATATTATGTTACTTGCTGTTTCGGAACCCTTCATGGGCGAGTCTGACTCGCACTTGGCCGCTTTTTGTAATATAGGTGGCAAATGATAAGACGTTTCATAGTTATGTGATGGTAAGTTACTAGTGTCACTCATAAAAATGAAACAAAAGAATCAATCCCACCAAAAACATTTTCATGTAAAATGTTGCCAAGACGACTGCATATGGCTTACCCTGTGAAAAATATATTAGATCTCATGTAGAGCCAAGCTTCTGAACTAAACGCCCTAACTCTACCAATCCTAACTTCACAAACTCTACATCTCAAATCCTACACGGACACGGACAACACTTTGTGTGATCCACAAATTGTTGTTCTGAGTTTGGGTGTTAATTGTGTCCGTTTCATGTATGTCTGTAAAGTCCGCGATGTTTATACATATTGCGGGAGTTGTTTAAAAAAGTGTCGTGGGACACCAGATAGGAACTAAGTTCCACTTTCTGTGTGTGTGTTGTGTGCATCTCGAGCGTTGGTCGCGAATAATCTTTCTTCGTAACAATATCACTAGTGATCAACTCATTTTAAAACTACATATTTAAGCTACAAAAATATATTACAAGACTGCAATAGAAGTGGGCAATACCCACTTTCTTATAACAGTTCTTTAATAACATAAAAATATTTAATACAAGTTCTATTCAAGGTATAAAGGAAATAATTATTCGGGTATACATTTTTTATCATGATTTTTTTTATCGATAAAAATAAAAAGAAGGCGATTACCATCGCAGAGAATTGAAGTGAAAGATAGATAGAATACAATTTTAAATGCACTGTATAACAGAATTTTAAATACACGATATTAATTTGAATCGTTTCGCTGATATTTCAGAAAAAATTATAGAAATTTTACCATAGTTGAGACCATCATCATCAACATCATAAACTGTTTAATATAATGATAGTGGTCTTAGTTGTGGGTTACTAATCTTTACCTTCAGCTACATTAAAAATTAATGTTATTATAAATACTTTATGACAATGACTAAATTTATACAATATTTTGTAATGTTTCTACTATTAAAATAAACATACACTGTAATAATAAAGCCGTATAATAATTGTTTTAACATCTGAGTATATTAACAAATAGAATTATAGATTAAATATATTAATATATGCAACTTACAGATGGCGCTGCACTAAATTTTCATTCAGTTTCTTTAAGAACCACAAAATTGTCTTAACACCTTTATTTTATTTAAAGTGATTTATAAAAAATATATAAAAGTTCTATGCGAGGTATAAAGAAAATAACTATTCGAGTATACATTTTTTATTATGATATTTAACGATAAAAAAAAACTAAACTTGTGCTGCCACCTAGTAATCTCTACTGAAACAAGTTCTGTCTAGAGTTACTCCGTACTTGTTACATGCAACTTACAGATTATATAATTTTTTCGTTCACGAAATACATAAATAAACATTTCGGACATTTTTTTGTAAATACATACATATTATACATTGAAAACATCCAAACTCCCAAAAAACAAACATTTGTAGATCAAAAAAATATTTGATCCTACACGGGATTCAAACCCGAGACCTCACATCATTCTCATACGCTACCATTTTGACACCGAGGCGTCAATCTTACGTTGTGGACATTTTTTGCCGGCTAGGGTACCCCTCCGCAACGCCCCATAAGGAACTTCGTTCCAAAAAATGGAAATTAACCAAAACGGCTGGGCCGATTTAGCTGATTTTGGTTTTGAAATATTTTTCGTAGTCCAGGGAAGGTTTAACAGTGAAAAATTTAAAATCTAAATGTCACTTGTACGAAGTAGCGGGTACAGCTAGTTATAGAATAATTTATTAGTTTTCATTCAACCCAGTTTTTTTGTTACCCAGTTACCCAGATTTTTTGGGACGTGTTTTTTTATTAAAATGCGAAAAGAAATAAACAAAGATAGCTACTTATTAATTAATTATTTAAAATAATAGATATAATGAATATGATACCATGGACAGACTGTAGAAAAATATTAAACTGTGTTCAAAAAAGCAGCTAGCTTTATGTAATTTGCCTTGCCTTTTTTCTTAGTAATCCTCCCTTTATTAATCCGAAGATTATTTGGGGTCGGTTGCTAGTCAACCGGTTTTACCTTAACCACAGAATAACTAATAGTACTCTTAACGTCAGCTTTTTCACGGAGCGGCTGGTATCGGACTTCTGCAACCCTGAGGGCAAACTGAATAACAAGGTCTAACTAGCCGTCAGTATATTAGAATAATTAGAAGATACGGCATTTCTCAATAACGATTGCCATAGGTGTTCATTCTAATAGGGATCGAATGTTTAACTTGCATTGCGAGGCACGGGATGGCAATATAGCCAGCTTCTATACTCCGGGCTATTAAGAATTTCTTGTAAGAGAAACTCAACAACACATTTTGGCCTAATCCGGGATACGAACCCTTTTGATCACCTTGAAACTATTGACGTTTAGAGACCCGCAGAGTACAAACTTTTTAGTCGGCCGATAGTTTAAGCGGGTTGGCTTTTGTCTTATTCGTCGGCCGATACCAAGTCGGTGTAGTGTGCGAACCGCCATACTACATGTTTATACTGATTAACAGCCCGATTCAACTATCGACCGATTAAAAGTCTGTAGTCTGGGGGGGCTCTTAGTCGCATACGCTAACCACTAGACAAACGAGTCAGTCTACGATGTAACATTTTTGCGAGGGCAACAGTTTTAAATTATTATAACCAATTGTTTGAGAAATATAGTTTATTACAAAATATGTAAAAAAAAACGGTTTTATTGAAAATAATGTACTAAAAGCTAAAAAATAATTTGGTAAAAAATATTCGGTATAAAATCGTTTGGCGTAGCGTAAACTGAGATGACTGGATGGAAACGATAATTATTATCTTTCTGGATATTTTAGACGACAGATAGCTTCTGCGCTATCCTTTTTTATTTTTAAATTAGCCAATACCTTGGCTGTGACTTCTGCTTCTATTGAGCAGAACAATATTAGTTGTAGTAGTGTATTTTTGCCTTTGACATCTGCTCCTATTGAGCAGAATAATACTAGTTGTAGTATAGTTTTGCCTTTGACATCTACTTCTATTGAGCAAAATAATACTAGTAGTAGTAGTAATATAGTCTTGACTTCGACATCTGCTTCTATTGAGCACAAAGATAGTAGTTATAGTGTACATAACCCTCAATCTATTTCTAGTCATTTAAACCAAAGATTACGACGATAGAGTGTACCTCTAGCAACACTGTATCCTCAGAAACTTTTCATAAAAACTGTATGAACAGTACCAAAAATTGTTTGAACCTGGTACATTAGAACATTCAAGGATTGATGAGTAAAGAATTAGAATTAGAGCTATATCTAAGCTGTAATAATATTGATATTTTATGTTTAACAGAACATTGGCTTAGTAGTCATCAATTCTTATTTAATTTCAATAATCAGCAGGTTACTAGCTCGTACAACAGAACCAACATGATACGTGGTGGCTCATTAATAATCACAAAAAAGAGTATTAAAGCAAAGGAACGATCAGATATTGTCAGTCCGTCTGTTGAGCGAACTATAGAAATAGCTTGTGTAGAATTTGAGCGAACCGCTCAAATTCTATTGTGATGAGTGTGTACAGGCCCCCATGTCGTTTGTATGTTATATTTGATAAAATCCTCGAAGATGCATTATTTAGGGCTACACAATGTAATAAGACGGTTGTTGTCTGTGGTGACTTTAATATAAATATTCTTGAAAAGTCGAATATAACTGTAAAGTTTTTAGCCTTATTGAAGTCATATAATCTATATAACGTTTTCTTTGAACCGACACGTATTACAGCCAGTAGTGCCACTAGTATTGACAATATTTTCACAAATGTGAAACCAATTAATAGGTGTATTGTAAGTGAGATTGATTCAGATCATTGCGGGCAGTTCGTTACTTTTACTCGAACAAAACCAGAGGTTCAAAGGAAGCGTATTAGTTACGTTCTGATTACGGAGAGCCGCATGAGCCTGTTCAGGAATAATATGGCGGATAAGTTGTAAAGATTGCCCTATGATAGTGACCCTAATCACGCTTTCGCTTTGTTATTTAATATTATTAATAATGAATTTAAATGAACTTTTACATCAAAAACACTAACGAATAACGATTAGTGATCGTGTAGTATTCGGTGACTGGGCCACTGCAGGTATCTATGAAAGTCGACAACGTCTATATGAGTTGTATTATGAAAAAACATATAATCATAACTTAGATTTTGTAGAATATGTCAAAAATTATTCAAAGACGTTTAAACGCACCTGTTATGTTGCTAAATCCCTATATTTAAAAAATTAAATAAAATCATCTGGAAATAAAATAAAAACCACATGGGAGATTATAAACGCCGAAACCGGAAGGTCCATTGTACGAAATCGTGACTTCCATTTAAAAATTAATAATGTAGATATAAAAGCTGATGTGGAGGTTGCGACTGAGTTTGAACATTTTTTTACCAACATTCCTATTCGAACAACCAAAACTCTCTCGTCATCCTCTTCCTCTGCTTGTTTTTTATTAGTAAATAGTGTAAACCGGTGTGATAGGGGTTTTGAATTTTCAGCCGTTAGTATATATGATGTTATCAAGGCTTTTAAAAGTATAAATGTAAAGAAAACAACTGATTTATGGGGACATTCAGTACATACTAGATCTGCAATAATTGATATGATATCTCCATATTTAGCAACTGTTTTCAATTCTTGTATCGCATCTGGTGTGTTTCCTGATCTGATGAAACAAAGTAAAGTGATTCCATTGTTCAAATCTGGTAGTAGTTCAGATCCATCTAACTTCCGACCTATCTCAATACTTCCAACATTGAGTAACATTTTTGAAAAATTGCTTTTAAACCAAATGTTACAACATTTTATTAAGCACAACTTGCTTCATCAAAAACAATTTGGTTTTACTAAAGGTCGTTCAACTACGGACGTGGGCGTGGAATTGCTTAAACACATATATGGTGCCTGGGAGGATTCACAGGATACGTTTAGTATTTTCTGTGACTTGTCTAAGGCTTTCGATTGTGTCCATCATCCTACACTCATCAGGAAGCTACAACACTACGGAATAATGAATAATTATCTAAATATTCTAACGTCGTATTTGAATAAGAGAGTTCAAAAAGTTGATATTAATGGTAAAACATCTTCGGGATCCCCGGTAACAATGGGCGTCCCACAGGGTTCTATTCTAGGGCCATTTCTGTTTCTCATATACATAAATGATCTAGCTTATTATGTAAGTGACAATCATGAGATTGTATTGTTCGCGTATGACACATCCTTAATTTTTAAAGTTAGGCGCCAACTTGACAGTTTTACTGAAATCACTAGTGCACTCTTGAAAGTGGTACATTGGTTTAATACAATTAACCTTCTCCTTAATGAGAAGAAAACTAAATTCATTAAATTCTCTAAACCAAACGTTAGGCATGTTACAACCAATGTCCGATTGAATGGACTAGAGTTGGATCCTGTGGAATCTACTGTATTTTTAGATAATGCTATTGAAGCTAAGTTACAATGGGGTTCCCAAATAGAAAAACTATCCGGTAGGCTAAGCTCAGCGGCTTTTGCTGTAAAAAAGATTCGACATTTAACTGATGTTGATACAGCTAGAATAGTTTACTTCAATTACTTTCATAGCATAATGAGTTACGGTATCCTAATCTGGGGTAACTGTGCAGATATTAATGCCATATTTGTTTTACAAAAACGCGCCGTACGAGCCATTTATAAATTAGGACCTCGAGTTTCTCTCCGTTCCAAATTTAAAGAGATAAATATTCTAACTGTATCTTCACAATATATATACGAAAATTAAGTTTATGTTCAAAAAAATATATCAAAGTTTTCTAAAATCAGTGATGTTCATTCGGTAAATACCAGAAACAAACATAATCTTAGTGTGCACGTCACTCGTCTCCAGAGAGTAGGCAACTCGTTCATGGGACAATGTATACGCTTTTACAATAAACTCCCTATTGATATTAGGAATTTGCCAATTAAGAAATTTAAGAATACCATAAAATCTAAGTTATCCGCAAAGGGGTGTTATACTATAACAGAATATTATCTTGATGATAAAATCGCCTGGGATTGAGCTGCCCATTCTGCACATGCTGTTTATTTTGAATGTTTAAATTTAGTTTGATGTGACGATAATTTATAGTTTGAAACAAATTCATTTGAAAATATTGCTATTGTTGACATTTTTTTAAATTATTATCTTTACTGATTATTGTAATTGTGACTCAAATTGTATTTCTTTTATTATAATAATGTCTTTTGCATATTGTCTGGACTTTAAAAGAGACGGTGATCCCTGAGTTTGTTTCGTCCTTTCTTCTCAGGGCTAGTCCAGTTAGGAAAGGCCGAACTCATCTGCTCAAAAAAAGTTTGCAAAAGTGTTCATGTAACCTAATTGCAGAATAAATGATTTCATTTCATTTCAAACACGGGCCCACCGATTTTATACCGAATATTTTTTACCTTTTTTTTTTAAATTTCCTTTCCTAGTTCTTCTCATATGTATTCCACTAGTCAACCCCTTTCATCTGATACCCATATCGTCGTGACAAAATGTGTAAACCACTATTTTTTAGCGTGCGTCGGCCATCTTAGATTTTAATTTGTTTTCATAATTATCTGTGTTCTACTAGTCAAGCCCTTTCATTTGATACCCATATTGAGGTAGTCGTGACAAAATTTGTAAACCGCCATTTTGTAACGGCGGCCATCTTGAATTTACAATGAAACTGAATTTATATAATTGTATTATCACCAGAACTAAAGGCGTGTATCAAATTTCAGATCAATCTGTCAACAGCAGGGGGTCAAATTTTAATTACTAGATTTGACCCAACTCAAGCTAAATAAAACGGTTTAAAAATCGTTATATTGACACAAAGCTTCAGAAATTTTGAAGAACCACTCAGAGACTCTCTACTAATGCAATCTTCTTTACTTTAAGAGGTTCTTTGCCAAGTGGTCCTTATTGCGAAGTCATAGTTTACGACGCATTTTAACACTATATATTGAACAGTATGACGGTAAACTTCGTCATTATCTAATTGTTCCCGCTCGATATGCAGTCACTATATTATTGCACGACTCTGACGTAGTCGTACGTGCTGCGTTTTTATTTACGGTTTACTTACACGACTACACGTTGAGCTCGTAAAGCATAAACAATGCAATAGGGTGAGCTTCAAATTATTCATTTGTGTATTAATTATATCAATGACTAGCTTTTAAACGCAGCTTCGCTCACGCAGATTTCATCCCCTGATTTACCCCCTTAGGGGTGGAATTTCAAAAATTCCTTTCTTAGTGCTCACTTATGTTATATAAAGAACCTGCATGCAAAATTTCAGGATTCTAGCTTCAGCGGTTTGGGCTGTGCGTTGATCTCTGGGTATGTCAGTCAGTCACCTTCCTCTTTTATATATATAGATATAGATAATACTATTATTGTAAATTCACTAACTTTAAGTAATTAGCTTGTTCAAGACTATGTGAATGAATCAAGTCAAATTCTAGTTATATTTATCAATCTGTTACATTTGTTTTGTTTATATAACCACAAATATAATTAAACAGAATACACAGACTTAAAACTTGTCTTTCATTTTGCGCAAATTTCATGAAAACTTTATACTTAAGTTTACGTTGTAGATTATAGATTAATAGTTCGCTTTCGCGTAGGTAGGCATCGGGTAAATGATTTACTTACATTAGTATAATGTTTTACACTGACTATGAACGTCTATTCTATATCTATATATATAAAAGCGTAAAACCACTCACTTATTAATCACGAAATCTCAGAAACTATAACACCTACAGACTTGAAATTTGGCAGGTAGGTTCCATATAGGGTGTAGACATCCGCTAAGAACGGAATTTACGAAACTCCACCTCTAAGGGGGTAAATCAGGGGATGAAAGTCTGCGTGAGCGAAGCTGTGTTCAAAAGCTAGTATCTTATATACATGGACTCTCAATTGAGACAAGAAAATTATGCATGAAAAAGATAAAAATAAATCAAAGAGCTTTCTAAGAAGGAAGCCCTATTAAGTTGCGGTAGAGAGAAAAGCTAGGAAAATCGCATCACAGCTTACTGAAAATAACTTATCTCTGAGATTCAGGCAGCGAGAAACCATCTAAGGTAATCAAAAAGCTCCACAATTGATCTTTGTGCATTAAGCCACAACTTGAAATCCTTTGGACGACGCTTGTCTACTTTTTAAACTTTGGAGTCGATCTTTTTATTATAATTTAATAAAAAGATATGAAATGAAATGAAAGAAAGGGATCACCGTCTCTTTTAAAGTCCAGGCAATATTCTCAAATGCAAAAGATATTATTTCAATAAAAAAAAGGTATAATTTCAATTTGAGTCACAATTATAATAATCAGCAAAGATAATAATTTAAAAGATGTCAATATTAGCAATAATTTAAAATGAATTTGATTCAAACTATAAATTATCGTCACATCAAAATAAATTTAAACATTCAAAATAAACAGTATGTGCAGGATGGACAGCTCAATCCCAGGCGGTTTTATCATCAAGATATTCTGCTATGATACGAGTGTAATACCCCTCGATGTGGATAACTTAGATTTTATGGTATTCTTGAATTTCCTTAATGGCAAATTCCTATATCAATAGGGAGTTTATTGTAAAAGCGTAAACATTGTCCCACGAACGAGTTGCCTACTCCAGTGTTCCGCAAACGTTTTGTGTTCAAGGTACAGCTAGGAAAATACTTTTGTTTTGGAGGAATTAATCCACATTTATTATCAATCAACAAAACAATGTTTCTAATTAGTTAACAAAACTATATTTATTATTTATCAACAAACCTAAATTTAAATTGCAGAAAAAATATTTTATGCGATACTGAAATATTTAAAAATTCAGATAGCGTAGAATAGAAATACGGTGAAAACGTTTAGGAAGGGCAGTATTGAAATAGAGCGAAAATATTCAGTACTAGCTGACCCGGCGAACTTCGTACCGCCATATTTACATATCTGTCTCAGCTTCCCACAGGCAGTGTACAGTCGCGGACAAAAAAACACTTTTCCCGTTATCTTTTATTTTTTTTCTTTCTAGCAAAAAAAGAATGAATGAAATCGGACTATGTGTTATTGAATTACAACCAAGTACATATTTTGACTTTCATCCCCTCTCTCCAGGATACCGTGCTGAATTTCGGGATAAAAAGTATCCTATGTCCTACCTCGCAGTATGAACTCAAATCATGCCAAGTTTCATTTCAATCCGTTCAGTAGTTTCGACGTGATGCGCGGCCAAGATACAGACAGATAGACAGACAGACAGACAAAAATGAAAAAAATTACAGTTTTGGGTTCAGTATCGATTATAGAGAGCCCTCCAAAAAAAATTTTCAAAATATCTTTAATGTACAGAATTGGACCTGTTACATTTTTATTATAAGTATATATAGAAGAGTCGAATAGAAATAGGGCGAAAATGTTCACGAAAGGAAGAATAGAAATGAACGAAAATATTCAAAAAGGATAGAATAGAAACAGAGCTAGGACTAGGGAGGCGCTAGTGCTTTCGCGTAGTTAATATCTGTGTATCTAAGTATTTTTCTTCAGGCCGTCTATTTAGGTTTGTGGGATAACCTTATTTTTCCGAGGCACACCAACAGATGACCACAGCACACTAGTGTGCCGCGGCACACCCTTTGCGGAAGTGACGAGTGACGTGAACACTAAGATTATGTTTGTTTCTGGTATTTACCGAGTGAACATCACTGATTTTAAAAAACTTTGGTATTTTTCTTTGAACATAAATTAAATTTTTGTATATATATTGTGAAGATACAGTCAGAATATTTATCTCTTTAAATTTGGAACGGACAGAAACTCGAGGGCCTAATTTATAAATGGCTCGAACGACGCGTTTTTGTAAAACAAATATGGCATTAATATAATTTTTTTTTTTTGGACATCTAGCACACAACGCCATCTAGTCCCAAGCTAAGCAGAGCTTGTGTTATGGGTACTAGACAACCGATACAAAGACATATATACTTCTTTTTTTGTAAATACATAAATATTATACATAGAAAACACCCAAACTCCGAAAGACATATTTGTAGATCATACAAACATTTGGTCCGACCCGGGAATCGAACCCGAGACCTCATGATCAGCAGTCGCACACGCCAACCGCGAGACCAACGAGGCAGTCATTAATATCTGCACAGTTACCCCAGAGTAGGATACCATAACTCATTATGCTATGAAAGTAACTGAGGTAGAATGAAAGAATAGAATACGTTCCCATCCCGTTCCATCCCTTTGGGACACCCATTGTGGGACATAAGAAGTTTGAAGAAAATTTCTATATTTTCAGTTTACAGGACTCTTGTATTATTAAAACGAGTAGGTTATCTATATAAATACAAATTAATCGCCAAATGTGTTGCTAACCTCAAAACTCGAGAACTGCTCGACCAAAATGTAGAAATTGCGAGGAAAATATTGCGAGTAAAAACAAAACTTTTATTTTTCCATACAATCCATAGAGTAAATCCTGCTTAATATTATAGACGCGAAAGTTTGTAAGTATGGATGGATGGATGTTTATTACTATTTCACGTAAAAACTACTGAACGGATTTGGAAGAAACTTTACAGCAATATAGCTTATACATCAAAATAACACATAGGGTACTATTTACCGCGATAAATGTCATACACGCGGGCGGAGTCGCGGGCAACAACAAGTTATATATAAATATCTGTCGGGGCAGCTAGTGATTAATAAATGTATTTATCACGTGTTGATTTAAACTTTTTACTGTATACTCAATCCGCTCAAAGGCGCGGAATGGTCATTCCTATGTAGTTGGGAAATTTATATTGAAAATTGTAAAACAAGTCCGCAAAAATATAGTTTGATTTTTGTGTGAAAATAAAACCACTTGTGTGTTTGTTTATTACCTACAGCTTCATTTAATTCGTAAACATGGTAAAGTGTTGTGAAGTTAGATTAGTTTATGTGATATTACATTTATGGAAATTAAAAGTTTTAAATTAACAGTGGATTTATGACAAACATTTCTCTCATAACTCTTATAGAAGAAATTTCAATTTATGTAGTGGCAGTTTTTATTAAATGTATTTGAATATAACACTTTTTTGTCTAATGTCCGTAACGGGACAAACATTGAACATTGTGTTTTCACTAACAGTTATATAACATAACTTTCAAATAAACTAAAAATGTGTGCGTGTTTAAACTTTGTTGACAAAGGTAAGGCTTCAAAAAGATTCTGAATATTTATACGCTTCCGAGGGTGTGGTTGTCCCCAGACTCACTCATTTGCAAATTAATTAAAATATTCCCAACGCAAAAATATAGCTATTGGACGCGTGACATGGCGATTATCGATCTCTATATTACTCGTATATGGAAGCCTGGCGGTCAAATGCGGACTGTTTTTATGTGTATGTTTTTATGACTGACATACCATGACATGCCAAAATCTTTATGAAGCCATCTCTATGTAATTATTAACCCTATGGCCATAATTATTTAAATATTTTACCAACATTCTTTAAATTACTTAAACATATAAAAAAAAGACGTGTGGCATTCGGGGACTGCCGCGGTAAAGCTATTGCATAGCATTTTTTATCAACTTATGCAATTATATATTTTTTTTATATAAGCAGTATGTATAATATTGTGAATAAAAAATACTAAACTATTTTTCAAATGCTCCATCGCATTCGAAGTACGCCGCCATCTATATAATTGGTGCCATACTGACAACAAACAAATGTATGTTTGGTATTACCGGACCGTTAGAGTTTTTCAAGTAGCATAAGAACAACAATTTTAACGTTTAATAGTAATGAGTTATTGGCTCGAAGGTGTAAGTGAATGACTTATCACGAAGGTGCCTCGAGTCCAAATCTCAACTGGTCGTCTTTCGGGGCGCCGTCGTCTTTTTGTGAATGTTTCCTGGATATTGTGATAAATAGGTATTCATTAAATAAGTTATACAAAATTACACAAAACAAAAAAGATACGAAAACTTCACAACAAACAACAGAGGGCGCTGAGTGTGGATTATGAAATGTGTGGAGTGTGGATTAAATATGTCATGCT
This sequence comes from Diaphora mendica, assembly GCA_949125395.1. Taxonomy (NCBI): domain Eukaryota; kingdom Metazoa; phylum Arthropoda; class Insecta; order Lepidoptera; family Erebidae; genus Diaphora; species Diaphora mendica. The sequence goes on along the minus strand of OX421312.1, from coordinate 27,348,023 downwards.
TTTGTGGTATATCTGTGTGTTTGGTCTGTAAAGTATTCTCGTCGCAAATTGGTCTATAGATGCATGGGATAATTTACTACATGGCACTTGTAATTACTAGAGATTTTGTTCGCCACATCTATCACCACCATATACTGTAAACAAGTACTGTATAGAAGTCCATTACGTTATTGTCGACAAAGTATAAAAAGCGAGTAAATGAAGATCAACAACTTGTGTTGTTATAAAACGACAGAAAATAAAAATACCATACCCTAGTGCTAAAATATAAAATAAACATCATATTAAGAAGCCATCGTTGCGTGTTTGGCAAAACTTCAAAAGCAAGTTACTGAATCTTGTAGTCGAGTTGCTAGAATTGCATTTAAAAAGTCTGTGTCTTCGTCATCTTACCTATAAATGAAAAGTCCCTGACTCAAAATCAAAGCGATTCAGCTGAAAAATGCATTTTCACGGCTACGTCTCGACAAAAAAGAAATTTGAAAACCAATCTAAAACAATTGCGAACTAATCTAATGTAAAGAGACATAAAATACACACATCAAAAGTGTCTAGGGATCAACATATGTGTCTAGGGATCAACATATATTTTTGCAATAACTTTTCTCCTGATTGATATTAATTAAAATTTTCTTTAAGGATTCATCAAATAAAGTGTTTTCGTTTGTCACAGTAACGATAAACCAAGTCACCTTTGCATTAATAAAGAAATTTGCCATTTTCCTAATAAAAGGATTTTTGACATTTGAACCACTAACATTAAAGTTCGAAAAAAAGACTGAAATAACAGTTTTCTTTAAAATTTTATTAGGTAACTTAAACAATTAATAATCCGTGTTTCTACCGCGAACACTAACACAAGAACATCGGTTTGGCATACTCAAAATGAGTTCATCCAAATCACGCTGTGGAATGGCCGCCCATGTTCGTTGCAACAACAAAAAAAGGTCTTCTTGCGACTGGATACCCTCCATATTCGGCAGAGCTCTTCTCTGTAGCATATCCCATGCATGCTCAATCGGGTTCAAGTCTGGCGACTGAGCAGGCCAGGGCCAAAGCCACATCTCAATCTCAAGAAATCCGCATAAAAATGCTTGATCCCTAGACACTTTTGATGTGTGTATTAGTAAGAAAATACAATTTTACTCTGGTCCTGTATTGAGTTTGCCGAGTTCTTTCTTCGTAAATATTCTGTAACTGAATTTACCGTCGACGATAATTTTATCGACACGTTATATTATGGTTGTTAGTTACCTTCGTTAGCTAACCATAACAGCCTGGCAATGAAATATAGTTATTTTGCAATATACTGTACGATGCATATATATGTTTTTTCATAAAATTCCTCCATACCTTTTTATTAGGAAAATGTAACGACTTAATTTTTATGAATAGAAATAGAGTAAAGTTATTTAACTGAATTTGTGGTTCACAACACTAGTGTTACAAGTTATAATTGTGCTATCAACTTTGTAACTGTATTACGTATGGAATAATTAAAAGCTTACTCTTTCATTACAGTGAAAATAACAAAACGTATTTGAAAAAAGGCAGATGTCACATGCATTAGTGAATATTTTGATTCATAATATGTCTATATATTAAACTGTATTAATATAAAAATTCGTTTTTTGCAGGTATGTTCAACTGGCCTTGCGGGTAAGAAAGTCAAATGGAAAAAAAGGTACGTTTTTCTTTGAATATCGTTAGTGAATTGCGATTAAAAGTGTCCATAATTAATCAGGAAGGCATTGTATGACTTGAATTAAAAACAGCGTTAGATCTTAAAACTGTTTTAATAATATGTTTGACGTCGTGGAATAAGAATATTTTAATGAACCATCGTAACTGTTAGATTCTGCTTTGGGTCAAGGTATTCTCAGATATCAAAACTATTCGGCATAAATTCTGTGCTCATTAATGACATCGGTTTCAAAACAGAGTACTAAAACTAATTCCTCTTATTTTAACCTCGGCTTAATATTAACTAATATCTTTACATACATCCTTGTTGTATAGCAAGAATAAAAATTAAAAACTATTTATAAACTGCATGCGATGTTTAGGAAGAGAATTCATTCACTTAATACTCGTCATTTAAACCTAATAAAATATTAAAGATTGGTGGTATTAAATAATCAATCAATAACAATAAAAGCTTGTCGAGGTTATAATGTGAAATAACTTTTAAAAAGATAGATTTAAAGAGCCACTAAGTATAGTACTTGCAGATTTATCAAGGACCTACTTATTCCTAACTGAATGTGAATATTGAAGAGATTAAAATAAGATCACATTTAAAATGTTTAAATCTAAATCACAAACGTATTAAGAGAATTGATGTCCAAAATGAGAGGGACATGTCAGTTTGCCGATAGCAAAAATATCATTTCATTATCAGCGTGTATGGAATATTTTCCTGTAAATAATTATTCGGTTCGTTAGCGCTTTAGTAATTTATACATTTGCGAAATTCCGAAAAGTCCTGCCGAAATAATTGAGTGAGCTTTTTATGTACCGGAGTGGATTTTAATCTGTATTCAGTAATTGTATATAGCATTTGTAACATATGTTGACTGTTCTTCACTGAATGATGTTCTATAAAAATATCGTACTGCTGATTTTGATATTAATTGTACTGTAAATGAAATAAACAAAAAATACTTTTTGAATGCGTTCTGAAATTTGTAGTAGTTTTCATAGAATATCCAACGCTAAGTTAGTAAATTGTAGCTATGTGTATGAATGTATACGAGTATGTATAAATATATACGTGTACTAGCTGATCCGGCAAACGTTCTTTTGCCATTAAAGAATAAATAAAAATTGGGGTATAAAGAATAGATGTTGGTCGATTCTCATACCTACCCGATATGCACACAAAATTTCATAAAAATTGGTCCAGCCGTTTCAGAGAAGTATGGTAACTAACATTGTGACACGAGAGTTTTATATATAAGATAAAAAATAAATAAAAATTGGGGTATAAAAAATAGATTTTGGTCGATTCTCATACCTACCCGATATGCACACCAAATTTCATAAAAATCGGTCCAGCCGTTTCAGAGGAGTATGGTAACTAACATTGTGACACGAGAATTATATATATAAGAATATAATGTAGGCAAGTGCGTAAGTAAGTTTATAACATATTTGCTCGTAAAGCCTCTCTTATTTCACCAATTTCAATATCGTAATGTATCTCATTACGTACTTGTGCGTTATTGTAATTTAAAACGCACGTTTTTTTTTAATAAAGTAAAACTCACGGTTAATCAAGATGCTCGAACAATACTCTTTTAAATATTAGCAAAAAGTTTTTATGTCAGAAAAGTGGTCAACATTTTATGAGTGAAAGTAGGAGAAACGAGACCACAGAGTTCAGCAGCCACCTCCGCCGCTGCCGCCGACTGCTAAACTCTGTGGTCTCGTTTATCCTACTTTCACTCAAGAGAGTGAGAGAGAGACTGGTGAAATTTTAATTAATAATAATAACTTGACAAGCTTAAAAATGCCAAATGGCATCGCAATAATCAATTTTACTAATTGTACAAATTTTTATAACTGCTTTAACAAGTAATTAAAGATTTATTCGATCAAGAAAGTCCGATTTTTATTTATTTCCAAGCAAATATGTTATAAAACGTCGTATGACATACGTGCGCTTTGATAATTACAGCCTCAGCTTACTTGTAGCCCTCGCCTGCGGCCCGGGCTAGTAATATCGCCTCGGTTGTAATTTTCAACTTACCGCACTTATATCATAATGTCCTATTATGTTTATAGTAATTGGCGTTTATAGCGTTATAAATAAATTGTATATAAAAAGTAATGAATGTATAGTATTCTTTCTAAGGAGAGGCATATGTTCAGCACTATTAAAATCAGTTGACAATGATATAATATGAAATCCCTTCTCACATACAAGCTATTTAATTTAATTTAACTATTTTGTGTTCATTGAAATGAAATACCCACTTCTTGAAGCAAAATATTTACTATCATTTTTCATTTACCTTGATTTCGTAAGTAAAGATTAAGTTCTCGTCAACTGCTTCATAAAGCAGTTTGTCAAGTACACTAACAAAGCATCTATACAAACACAGCGTTGGTGTTAAAGTTAAAGTGCACAATGATAGGTGTCTTAGCAGCGATATTACTTCCCCTAAACTGCAAATTTCAACAAACTTTAACGATTATTTTTTAAAGTTTCGTAAATGCTCGTGTTCTTCTTTATATTACATATTTAACCTACTTGACAGTACAATTTTTTTCTTTAGATCTATAGAGGAGACTTTGTCGTTGTCTGGTAGGAATATCTGCTAAACAATGATAAATAAATATATATTACGGACATTTCACAAACAACGCCATCTAGCTTCAAAATAAGCATAGCTTGTATTATATTTCACAGCTTCATTCTTTGCGATTTAGGTATCACAAGTTGTAGTTGAGCCCCCACGCTGCAGCCTTGCACGGTATTTTAGAGTAGGGTATTGAAAATACTCCTACTGGCAACACTCCCCGCCACACGCCGTCCGGGAGCCGGCCATTTTCACTTCATTCTGTGTTTCCGTGCTCAAGCCTTCGCACGTACTGTTAATTTTTTAACAATTATTTCCTTAAATTTGTTACTATACTGTTTAATCATAATGTCAAAGACATCTCGCAAACGTAATGACGACGGTTACGAAGAAATACGTAGAAAAATACAAAAGCTGAAAGAGCGTTTGGATTTGGCTAAATACAAACGTCGTAGCCGATTTATTTCTTCTAGGAGTAATACATCAGGTTAGTAACACAATTGATTACATTCCATTATATAACAATGAAAGTGCAACATTTATTTTTCACATAATTATATCCATCTACCCGCTATACCTACTTAATTTCTTTCTAAAATATGAATGTGCTATTTACACTATTAGATCTTACGTAAATTATACGTATTAATTGACAAAAAACAAGTGATGCGAGACGCCACATGGGCTTTCTCTTTCACATAATACGCTTGGGGTAGTATCTCCTCAAATATCGTCTGTTTTTGTGATACGAGACGATCTACCCGAGATACCTATTTATTTTATTTCTAAAATATGAATATGTGCTACTTACACTTTTAGATCTTACGTAAATTATACGTATTATTTGACAAAAACAAGTGATGCGAGACGCCACTTGGGCTTTCTCTTTCACATATTACGCTTCGGGTAGTATATCCTCAAATATCGTCTGTTTTTGTGATACTAGACGATCTACCCGCAATACCTACTTATTTTCTTTCTAAAATATGAATGTGCTATTTAGACTGTTAGATCTTACGTAAATTATACGTATTATTTGACAAAGAACAAGTGATGCGAGACGCCACTTGGGCTTTCTCTTTCACATAATACGTTTGGGGTAGTACACCCTCAAAATACGAGACGCCACCTGGGCTATCTCTTTCACATAGGTAATGGTTTAGCGCTTATACCAGACGACATAAGCGCAGCCTATTCTAAAATCAAACATGTATTTAGTGATGCGAGACGCCATCTGGGCTATCTCTGTCACATGATTGCTTGGGATAGTATACCCTCAAATATCGTCTGTTTTTGTGATACGAGACGCCACCTGGGCTATCTCTTTCACGTAATAGTTTAGCGGTTATACCAGACGAGATAAGCGCAGCCTATCGTTTAAAATCATGCCTGTATTTCGTGATGCGAGACGCCATCTGGGCTATCTCTGTCACATGATTGCTTTCGCTTAGTCTAATTGGGTTAAGTCTACCCTCTCATTAAACTAAAAAACTTTGCATATTCTGATAATAGTCAATCATTATTTAAGACTACTATAATGATTCGACTATGAAATGTCGGCGGACGACAGTGACAGCCTCCGCTACAGATATAGCGTGGGTCGCAATCGTCGACCGCTCTAGGGTGCCAGTGCCAGCCGCGTCGCCTCCGGCCGGGCTGAGCGGTGCTCCGTTCTCGATTATCGAACCAGAGGAGCAAGAACTCGAGATAAACTTGCTCTCTTAAGAGGCGCACCAAAAATTGAAACCAACTTTGGAAAGGCCACACACAAGGACCTGCTGAGACAATGGTTAAAAGAGACTTTTCTCTAATATCCTAACAGCTTGGTATTGCCATAGGAGCTTTAAACCAAGCTATTGAATTACTAATTTGTGAAGAAAATCATGCTAAAATACTGAAACACGTAAGTGCATGTAGATTTGTATGTGACAGTCACCATGATAGCACAAAAACACGTCGCGAGTTTGTGGTCTCCTCTATTAACACTGATATGAAGGAGACTATTTCTGAAGCCAAACGTGACAAATACCTATTCAGTAAAAACTTCTCAGCTTAAAACAGCTAGTCTATAAAAAAGTCTGGTACGGACTTAAAACAACATAGAAATCAATCACAGATTTTAAAGAACTCAAATGACCGCCGCTTAAACTGGAAAACCCTGCCTCAGAAGACGGGGCCCAAACCCCAAGCAGGGAAGCCACGTCAATGCCAGGGTCGATTAGCAGCGGACAGAGGATCTCAACAGTGGGGGACGGCGGACCAGTCGGCGGCGAGGACCCACAGGAGGCGCTAGATTTCAAGGTAACATACGCTTGCCATCTGAAATACTTTGTCGGCAAATGGATACATATTGATAATGCAGTGAATCTTTTAAAATTTAATAAGTTTTAAACGGAGATATTTTCTGACACCTCTTTAACCGGGTGTATATCATCATCTTCCTAGCCTTTATCATTCCCAAGATTTTGGGGTCGGCTACTAGTTCAACCGGTTTACCTGAATATTAGTTTTTCCACGGAGCGACTGGCCTCCCCTGAGGGTGAACGGAATTGGAAGGTTGAACTACTTGTCAGTATATTTAAGGGCACTGACTTTCCAATAACGATTGCAATAGATGTTTATGAAAACCGGGACCAACAGCTTAACGTGCTCTCCGAGGCACGGGCGGGAAACACCGCCATCTTCCATACTCCGGCCTGCTATTAAGAATTTCTTGTAAGAACAACCCAACAGCAGTCGGACCCGGTACTTTAACACGGGACTTCTTGATCTGCGGTCGCTTACGCTAGCCACTGGGTCAACGAGGCAGTGTCGGGTGTATAATATAAGTATATATAAAGTAATGATAATGAATCACATGGATTTTGGAAGGATTATGAAAAACATTTACGTCTTAATCGACGAGTATGACGTCGTCGTCCATTTTATTCAAGTGTAGGTACTTATTCCATCGGTTAGACTGAGTCAACCAAAGGCCTACGTAACTATCGGCTTGAACAATTTTGTTCAAGTCCCTGAAGTCTACTAACTCTATTGACTAGTTCGTTTATTTCAGCTTTTAACTTGGCAATCTTCTTATCTTTTTTGTCATTTTCCTTTCGCAAAGCTTTTACTGGCTCAGACAAAGATGATTCAGACGCATGAGACCTACGCCTAGCAAATGCCAGCTGCGGCGCAAGGTTTGGTAGCAAGTTATGCTTTTGATAAAACTCTGTTTTCTTAAACTCTTCTAGCTCATCTTTCGTTAACAGATAAGTGACCAGTTTATCTGGATCGTTCGCTGTGATACTCGCGAGCATAACCTTCAGTTTACCAACATAACCCTCCTGAACGGTTTCTTTCAATCCTTCGATTAAATTGTGATTACTTTTCCAGAAAAATGCAATATTCTTATTCTCTATAGCGGAACACAATTCTTCTACCATCGTTCGGAAAAGAATGCTGACTTTGGAGTTCCAATATTTTCTATCGTTTATCTTTTCGTAGACTTTCCATAAGAACAAGGTTTTAATGTAGTAGCTGGCGATGTCAGTCATTTCGGGGGCATCTCGCACTAAGTCTTAAGTAAGACTAAGTCTGTGCCAAAGATTTGTCCGATTATAAAGTTTTGTAAAGAATCGATAATATAACAGCCATTTCATGTATAAACAGAATGGGTAACATACAGTACCCTCATCTAAATGAAATTAGTAGTAATATACGGGAGTGGTGTGAAAGACGAGAACTGATAGTTTTTGCATCATATATCAACACTAAAGATAATTTTAAGGCTAATTTACTGTCGCGTAATAAATTCATAGACACTGAGTGGGAACTCTGTGATTCGGCCTTCAAAAAGATTGTCGAATGCTCTGGAGAGCCAGATATTGACATATTCGCTAGTAGATGTAACGCGAAGTGTTCTAAGTATATTTCGGAGAAGAACGACCCCAGTGCCTGGGCTGTCGATGCATTTACCACCTCATGGTCGAATATATATTTATATGCCTTCCCTCCGTTCTCATTGATATTAAAAATGTTACAAACAATTATTTGTGATAATACGGAAGATGTAGTGGTTGTGCCGTATTGGCCGACACAACCATAGTTCCCTATAGTTCATAAGATGATAGTTTCAGATTTCCTACATTTCGGTCCTCAAAGTGACTAATTCAAATCTGAGCAACTGCCTTATCATGATTGCTGTGAAATTGCAAAAATATTTATTGCAAAAATCGATAACTCCCAATTCGATTAATATTATTTTAGCCTCTCTATCACACAATACGTACAAACAATATGAAGGATGTATTAAAGCTTCGCTAGATTATTGTAAAGAACATAATGTTGATTATTTAGGATTATCAATCCCTACTGTTATTGATTTTTTGACCCAAACATTTCAAAACGGTGCAAAATATGGCGCAATTAACACTTAGAGATCTGCACTTGCATTATTACTCGGCTTTATTTCAGAAAATTATAGACTGAAACGCTTTATGAAAGTTGTATTCAGATTGAGACCACCAGCCCCGAGGTATGACTCCATCTGGGTCCCGAATATGGTTATTAATTATTGATCCAAAAAATAGCTCCATGATAGTCCCAATCTGGGAACACTCTCAAAGAAGACTTTGACATTGTTAGCCTTGGTGACCACGCATCGAGTACTAACGTTTTCCTTGATTAAGTTATGTAACCTAAATATTGTAGCAGGTAACGAAGTAGTCATTAAAACTCCTGACCTCATAAAGACATTTAAAGTAAATTCATTTCAGCCGTTACTAAAATTACCTTTTTATAATAGAAGGTCTGAAATTTGTCCTGCTAGAACATTAGTTGCGTATATTACAAGCACATTACGTGCCACTTCCACTGAAGATAATTTATTCATTAGCTACAGGAGACCACATTCAAAAGTATCATCTCAAAGACTAAGTCATTGTATCAAAGACACTTTACAGCTTAGTGGTATGGACACTTCTGCCTTCTGCGCACACAGTACTCGACATGCGTCGACCTCGGCCGCGAAGCTACTTGGCATCAACCTCGACGTTATAAGAAAAACTGCAGGTTGGACTAAGTCATCTTCTACTTTTGATAGATATTATAATCGCGAAGTCATCAATGATTCTAATCAATTTGCAGTATCAGTTCTAAGTAGTAGCAAAAATTAATTTACATGAATCGAGCGTAACAGATTAACAGCTATGATTAAATAAATAAAACAGTTGTTTAGTTCACATTGTATTACCTATTCATTGCTCTGAACATCCTACAACTTGTGATACCTAAATCGCAAAGAATGAAGCTGTGAAATATAATTAATGATCAAACGAACTTACCTGTACGTGAAGTTCGATCATAATTATATGATCAGCTTCATTCGAAGCGATTTATAATAACCCTCCCAAGCGTATTAACATACATTCCCACCCCTTTAATGTGAACTAAAGATTAGCTTTGAACTAAATGAAGTGAAAATGGCCGGCTCCCGGACGGCGTGTGGCGGGGAGTGTTGCCAGTAGGAGTATTTTCAATACCCTACTCTAAAATACCGTGCAAGGCTGCAGCGTGGGGGCTCAACTACAACTTGTGATACCTAAATCGCTTCGAATGAAGCTGATCATATAATTATGATCGAACTTCACGTACAGGTAAGTTCGTTTGATCATTAATTATGAAAGCTAGATTGACTGATAGATTACTTATATAGGTACTTTATTTTTTTTGTAAATACATACATATTTGCATACGCTACTACTGCGCCACCGAGGCGGTCAATATATATCTATCTCTATATATAAAAATGAATCGCCGAAATGTATGTACACGCATAACTTCTGATCCGCTGCGCCAAATTAAATAATTCTTTTTTTATGCGTTCGTTGTTGTTAGGACAAGATTTGTATACAAGAAAAAATAAAAAATAACGGTAAGATTTTTTTTTTGTCCGCGACGGGAAGCTGAGACAGAAATGTAGTAAATATGGCGGTACGAAGTGCGCTGAGTCAGCTAGTATTATATAATAGGTCTTTACCTATGAAATTGCCGTTTTGTATGCAATAAGTGAAAGTACTTATTTTTTCAAACTTTTTTATTTCTGTTATTCGAAGTAATCACCCATGCAATCGACGCATCTTTGCCAACACATTGGCAGTTTATTGATGCTCTTCTTGTAAAAAACAGCTGGACGGGAGGCAACAAACTCTTCAAAGGCATTTTGTACTGCCTCTCGGGAATTGAATTTTTTACCCACTAAAAAGTTGTCAAAATTTTGGAAAAAGTAATAGTCGGTAGGTGCAAGGTCTGGTGAGTATGGCGGATGGGGGAGAGCTTCCAACCCCAGCTCTTGCACACAAAACGGCAATTTCATAGGTAAAGACCTATTATGTCACCCTAAGATTGTAAAAACCGTTAGACCACAATCTACCCAGCGAGATTGCAAACTATCGATAGATTGTCAACTACGATATACTGCTTACGCGCGTCAAATTGTCAACAGACCCTGATTGGCCGGTTTTGGATTGGGTAGTTCAATAGCCATAGAGTTCGGTGAGGTTAGGTTAGAACTTCTATAGTTAATCACAAATGAATTTTACTGTCACAACAATTTTAAATAACTCATTCTGAAGCTGTGAGGTATTTTCAACATCATGAAATCAATTAACAATTACAATAATACTTTACATTCGAATTAACAAACAATTATGGCGGCGCGGGACATATGCTGTTCAACCAATCAGCATGCGACTTGCAATTCGTCGATACCATATCACAATCTTTCGACTGTTTGCAATCTCGCGAGATAGATTACACTCTAACGGTTTTGACAATTTGACGGTAACATATATAATATTAAATTAAGTTGTGAAGTGAAGAGTTACAGTCCAATGTGCCACAGCAAATCCTGGCAGCGTATAGCTAGTAATAAATAATTCAGTAAAACCGAAATCCAATATATGGAATGTACATTTATCTATAACCTGGGTCGAAGTTTAGTTTGGGTAGGCGGTCTTGGTCTTCTCTAAAGGTGACAAATGCTATAAAGAGATGTGTGATAATGAAACGAATACCGTATTCAACATTTCGGCAAAACTATTTTCATTCACGGGGGAAAACCTGACGGATAGCACTCTCGATGTAAATCGTCAAAATCAAGGCAAAACCGATCAGCAAAAATACCATATCATAGAGGAAAGTAAGTGCTGCTTTCTCATTGAAATAATGTGTTATCTCATTAAAAAAACTTCGTTTAAAAAAACCGACTTCAAAAACTAAAAAGTATAAAATAACTTTTTTTTTTTTTATGTCCGGCCCGCCAAAATGACTCTACTCTGCCTGATGGAAAGCATAAGCAGAATCCAAGAGTATTGGTCGCCATACTCACTGCGAATGCAGACAATGCAGTATGGCGACCCACACCATGGCGGCCTGCCAAAAACTGCTCTAAACATGCTACATAAAAATCAATTTACGAGTAATTTGTGCGTTAGAAACAATTTGAAAAAGTAAGAAATAAAACGAAAATTTTAGTTCACCTTAAGGAAGTTGGGGCTAAGAAAAATTGCGTGGAAGCAAATTGTTTTTATATGTTTTTTCTTTACTTATTAGATTTTATACTTGCCCTTCTACTGCTCAACTACTGATAGTCGTAAATTGGTATTGGCAAACACTACAATTTCTTAAAATTATTTTAAATACTGTAAATTCTTGATTATTCGCTCAATAAACACTAACAGCACTAAATGTAAACAATTGTGTTTTCTATCGGTGTGCCTAAGTCCAGCAGGACTATTTTGTATAAGATTATGTTGATTTTGAGAGAGAGGGAACAGAGAGTGCACCTGTGTTTGCGCACACACTTGTGCACTATAATATCTCCCACGTAGTTGGCTGGTCTCCATTGAGTCTGGCCGGGCCGTGACCGTAATCGTCTAGGAGAACATTAGAATATTATGTTAATTAATATGATGTGCGCAGCAAATGTTTAGGTAAATACAGAAAAATTAAAATTTGATTTTTTTATAAAAGTCTTTTAAGTTGGAAAATATTGCTCCTAAGCAAGTAATAATAATGAGCAAGGATTGATAAAGGTATCTCGCACTAGTAACCCACAGTTAGCTATCTCAATGACATCTTTAAATTAAAATATGTAAATGTGCATATTCCAAACTTACCAAAATAAATATACCTAAATGTGATGGGAAATCTAACAGCATCTTCTTCTCTTATATATAAAAATGAATTGCTGTTCGTTTGTCTGGCTAAAACTCCAGAACCGCCGGGCCGATTTAGCTGATTTAGGTTTTGAAATGTTTGTCATAGTTCAGGGAAGGTTTAAACGTTGAGAAAATATGGAAAAGTTGCGAGGAAGATAATAAAAACAACAATTTCCTTTTACCCATATAAACTAGTCTACCAACTTTCCTGTCAAACTTTTGACTGTCAAATTGAAGCACTTATTAAATTAGGGGTTTTAAACAGACACCATATATATTATTACACAAATCAAATTAAGGGTTTTAAATAGACACCACATATTATTTATATTTTATTATCGCGTATTTTAATATTATTATTTTGATGGTTGTTATTGTTGGTTCATTCAGAAATTTTATTGACATATTTTGATGGTTGTCACTGTTTAGAATGCAAATAAAAAAGCCATATCCATAGAGGTCATATCACAAACAAAATAAGATAACTCTGATAATAAAATCAAAACGCTGTTTTGTTGGAATGCGAAAAAAATATTGATGTCAATCGTCTGTCGAACGTTAGACGAAAGATTCTCAATACAGGCTATTTTTTGCACCTACTGCTTAAAAAGTTCCTGTCGTTCCATTACCGTTATTAAAATCTTCTATCATCAGTTTGTCAGTGTGTGAGAATTTTATTGACTACTAGCTGATCCGGCAAACGTTGTTTTGCCATAAAAAAAATGGGGTATCAAAAATAGATGATGGTCGATTCTCATACCTACCCGATATGCCCACCAAATTTCATAAAAATCGGTCCTGCCGTTTCAGAGGAGTATGGTAACTAACATTGTGACACGAGAATTTTATATATAAGATTATTGTTTGAAAATGCCAAGGCAAAGACGAACTGACATAAGTCGTCGCGAAGTCAATCAGATGTGCGACGAGCTACCTCACGTGCAATCCGCACTGATGACCAGTGAGAGACAGATAATGATAACATTCCTATTGCCATGGCAGAATTGCGTTCCACAGTGAATAATGGAATAATCCCTAATATAATTATATAACTTAAAACTCATTAAAAATCCTAGTATTAAGTCCATTCATTAAAAAAATATTTTAAATCGTATAAAAGTATGAATATTTATGAAACTTTTGTTATGAAAAACTTCTTAATTAATAATTGGAATGTATAGAAAATTCTAAAAGATTCCATTGGAGATCGATGTGTATAAGAAATACAGATAAATCCCTTATCGGCTTAAGCAGGGGATCGAAGTGGACGAAAATCTTCCAAATGAATCCCCTGGGGGATCAAAATGAAATCGAAATCCAAATAGATTCCCTAGGGGATCAGTGTGGACGAAATTTTCACATGGATCACCCAGGGGATCTAAGCAGGGGATCAAGTGGACGGAGCCGCTTATAATGGAACAAGTTCGGGCACACCAAACACAACAACAGCGAGCACGACGCAATGAAATCGAGCGATACCGCAGAAACAGTGCTCCTGTGAACCTGGAACGAGTAGCATTCCACTGCAATCCGGAAGTAGATTATTGTGCCGACAGATCCGTGGCATTCGGGGAAATGACAATTATTTGTCAATATTGTAAAGCGTTAAAATACATCTTTATCACAAATAATAATTTAACAAGATAATTGCAGATTCAAGGACAATTTATCACTTACTGGGAGCACTGTTGCCACTGCCAGATCTGGACCATCAATTTTTACAAATTTATTATATGGGCAATCAAGATGCGGAAGTTGTTGGTGTAAGGTGTTGTGCTCATAATCCAACAGTGACAATAATTTAGTCAAAATGTTCAAAATGGCCTTAGATCGTATGCCATCGGACAGCCATAATATTGTAATCAGAGCTGACAAAACACCTGCTGGTGAGCATGCAAGGAGGTTTAATTCACCGACAATCGACGAAGTGGCTATTGTCGTTGTTGGAGAAATTTGCAGTCTAGATATATTATGCTTCATCGTCGGAACAATAAATTGAAACGTGTATCTGAAACGCATAGGTCTTATGACGCGTTACAATATCTATTAATCTTCTGGCAGGGAGTAGATGGATATTATTTTAATATCAAAATGGTTAATCAAGTAAATGGTAATGATATTAGATAATAATAGGTATTTACCTATGAAATTGCCGTTTTGTATGCAATAAGTGAAAGTACTTATTTTTTCAAACTTTTTTATTTCTGTTATTCGAAGTAATCACCCATGCAATCGACGCATCTTTGCCAACGCATTGGCAGTTTATTGATGCCCTTCTTGTAAAAATCAGCTGGACGGGAGGCAACAAACCCTTCAAAGGCATTTTGTACTGCCTCTCGGGAATTTAATTTTTTACCCACTAAAAAGTTGTCTAAATTTTGGAAAAAGTAATAGTCGGTAGGTGCAAGGTCTGGTGAGTATGGCGGATATTTACTCACCAGACCTTGCACCTACTCCTGTCCAGCTGATTTTTACAAAAAGGGCATCAATAAACTGCCAATCCGTTGGCAAAGATGCGTCGATTGCATGGGTGATTACTTCGAATATCAGAAATAAAAAAGTTTGAAAAAATAAGTACTTTCACTTATTGCATACAAAACGGCAATTTCAAAGGTAAAGACCTAATATTTTTAAAATTCAGTATCAACATATATCTATTTATATAAAAATGTATCGCCAAAATGCATAACTTAACTATTTTTTATGTGTTCCTTATTGTTAGGACAAGGTTTGTGTATAAAAAAAATTAAAAGATAGTGGGAAAAGTATTTTTTTGTCCGCGACGGGAAGCTGAGACAGATATGTAAATATGGCGGTACGAAGTTCGCCGGGTCAGCTAGTACATAATAATAAGATATCATAAGCAATGCGATATCGTTCCATATGCGACCAGCAGGAATGGATCAATATGGCGCTATGGTGCCTGCGAGCATCGAATACATAATCGGTCAACTTTACAGTCTGGTGACTAGCGAGCCACAAAATACCTATTTACTGTATTGTTACATTTATATAACTACTTAAAAAGTTTCTTGAAATTCTTAGTTAAATATTTAAGCATTTTTTTTTAAAACTATTATAACATTTACTATCACAAATCGGACTTTTTATTTAAAAGTTACAACGGGTATAAATGGTATAAAAGTCAGAAAAATTCTGCGGTTTGAGTAAACAGCCCTACGCTAACAGTTGCCCGTTATTTTTGTTTTGTAAACAATAAATTCAGTAGTCGTTTTTATTTAAAAGTTACGCTATGAAAAATATGGAGACTGCGGTGTCATTGGAACGCCCGCTGGGTGCAGGCCGGTTTCGAGTGGAGAGTATTATTACATCTTTATATCTATCGATCTACACGCAGGGCGCCAGCATTCATTGTAAACAGTGAAACTAAAAAACTGATTTTAATTTTCTTTCTTTCTATCAAACTTTATCCAGAAGTATCATATACAGGGTTACAGGGTAAGTCGACCTATTCGCGTTAAGAGCGTGTAGTTGACATCGTTTCTGACCGATTTCACTAAAAACACCCTATCCTAAATCTAACCGTTTTTTCGATATTTGAATTTAATTGTTTTTATAAAAAATACCCGATTTTCGGCTGTCAGCCTAGATATTTGAAAATGTGTAGGTGTTATTATAACTATTATTCGATTTTTACATGTAAAATAAGATGTTTTATGACCTTAATAACCAATATTACATGTAATGTGAATAAATAAGTGGTTGTAGACGATTAAAACTTAAAAAAATATATATAAAGTTAGAAAGTAATTTTTTCTTCAATGGATATCTAAAAAAAATATTATGGCGCCTGTTTTGCAGATGTGCTTAAAAATATCTATGTTTCATCAGCTATCGAACGAGGTAAAACAATCTAGGGTTTTATAAAAAATAAATAAAAAAAAACTCTAGTTGCGAGCCGCCAAGTCGCAATTCTACAACTCCCAGCCAATTGTTCTTTAAGGATTAACCTTAAAGAACAATTGGCCTGCGGTGCCTGCGATCGATACACCTTACGATTTATGCAGGTGTGAGTGAGAAAAATAATGCGCATAAAGTAGTTTGAGAATTATACGATTTATCCTCACCCATGCTATAAATCCTCTTAAAGAGTTTCTGAAACAGCTAGCCTTTTGCCAATATTTAAACATCCTGTGTCATAGTAACCATAATTATCATCCAAACGACTGTTATATTGTTGTACTAAATTTCATAATGCAACTCCTTTTTCAAAAAAAGAACATTGTCAGGCACGCGCCATTCACTACCACAGCGCCGTATTTAAAAAAAGACTGTTATTCGACTTCCCGCCATTTTTGTTCGATAATATCAATATTGCAAAAATATATTACTTTGTTAAATATTTTTTTTGATGCGATATTATTTTATTCTCTGTTTCCTACTTGACTTGGCTGTGTTTTTGGACTGTTTCTTCTGATTAGTGACTGCTGTGCTTATAAACTGGACTCTGATTTGTGCTTGTGATAAGGAACTGTTGAAGATGACGACCTACACGAATGAGGAATATGCTGACATGTTAATTTGCTACGGATACTGCAATTGTGTGTCCGCACATGCTCGTAATGAGTACATAAGACGCTATCCCAGCCGTCGAGTGCCGGACGTGAGCGTGTTCGACGGAGTTTATCGAAGACTACGCGAAACTGGCTCCGTTTCAAAACGAGGTACAGACTTGGAAAGACCATGCGATACTAATGACGACGAAGGACAAAACAATCAGACATTGGAACAATTTCGATTACATCCAACCACTTCCACTAGTATTGTTGCTCGTGATCTGGGACTCTCGCAATGGAAAGTATGGTTTATCGTTCATAAAGCGGGTATATACCCATATCATTATACGCTGGTACATAATATGGAAGAGGGAGATCCCGCGAGAAGATTGGATTTCTGCAGATTCATGTTAAATGCTGATACCGAAGACCCGACTTTTAAAAAAATTAATGTTGAGTACCGATGAGTCGAATTTTGATAAAGATAGGATTACCAATTATCATAACGCTCATTATTGGGCCCCGAAAGAACTGGGAAATCCTAACAAGACGAGAGTAAAGGGGTCACAACGGCGATTCAATCTGAATGTGTAGATGGGCATTATTTCTAATCATTTGATTGAGCCTTACTTTCTCCCAGACAATTTAAATGGGGAAAACTACGAAAATTTCTTGCGAGGAGAACTAAGGGACATACTAGAAGATTTGCCACTTAATCTGGTTCGAGATATGTGGTTTCAGCATGATGGCTGTCCTGCACATTTCAAGAGAAGTGTCAGAGAATGGCTAGAGACTAATTATCCAAATAAATGGATTGGGCGAGGTGGGCCTGTACCCTGGCCAGCCAGAAGTCCGGACCTAACCCCCATTGATTTTTATGTGTGGGGGCACATGAAGAGTCTCGTGCACAGTGAGCCCAACCCAATTTCATCAGTTGAAGTATTAAGAGAGAGGATAATCAATGCGGGAATTGAAATTAAAATGACTTTAACTACTGGTGTAGTAAAAAGTGGAGTTCGCAAAAGAATGCGGAGATGTGTCCAAAACAGAGGCGGACATGTTGAACATAATATTTAGACTTTAGGATGATTTGTTAAAACTTTAAAGTTTAATGAATTTAGTATCTTGTACTTATCTATTGTTTTATTTACCTTTTTTTTGCCTTCCCTGTAGCCTATGAAACTAAGTTTTTTTTTTTAATAAAACCCTAGATTGTTATATCTCGTTGGATAGCTGATGAAATGTAGATGTTTTTAAGCATATCTGCAAAACAGGCCCCATAATATTTTATTTAGATATCCATTGAAGAAAAATTAACTTTCTGTATTTTAACTTTTTTTTAAAGTTTTAATCGTCTACAACAACTAATTTATTCACATTACATGTAATATTGGTTATTACGGTCATAAAGCATCTTATTTTACATGTAACAATCAATTAATAATTATAATAACACGTACACATTTGAAAATATCTAGGCTGACAGCCGAAAATCGGGCATTTTTTGTAAAAACAATTAAATTCCAATATCACAAAGACGGTTAGATTTAGGATAGGGTGTTTTTAGTGAAATTGGTCAGAAACAATGTCAATTACATACCCTTATCGGGAATAGGTCGACTTACCCTGTAACCCTGTATACATGTATGTATGATTTATAGCCAAATTCCTAGGAGGTTGAGACCTACACGAGTAAATTGGTTTTAATTCACTTTAGAATTTAAACGCTTCCTAATGAGCATGAAACAATAAATACCCATATACATACATTAATATATACTTAAATGTTAACAAAAGTCAAAGTGAGTCATATCAACATATTGTAAATCAGTCAGTGTATAGAACCAAACTAAAAGCACTCTTTTTCAGTAAACTTGATGTAGCTCGAGCATTATATATTCACATTTCAGAATTAATTATCCACAACAGCAGTCCCACGTGGACGTAGTTATTTGTGCGCTGTAAAGAGAAATAAAACGAGTCGTTATCTGGGGGCACGGTCGTGCCCCCGCCAAGACGAGCCAAGCGAAGCGCAAGGGCACTACCTACCCTTTCTCGATATGTTTCGTCGTTTTTTATAACACACATAACTTTGGTTTCTAATATACCAGATTGTTCAAATTCTCAGGATATGATGTTAAGAATAGACTAATGAAACATACAAAGTTTCAATTGCATAGCTCTAATACTTTAGATTTTATTGATACCAAAAAAACTATTTCGTCACAGACACACTGATGATTATCAAAATTGTTAGGGTACTTCCTGAAGTGGTAGAAAGCTGAAATTTGGTATGTGAACTAAGTTTAGTATACAAACAACAAAAAAATTCATAAACCTATTACTTTTGTCCCCCAACCCCCAAATTTGGGGGGTGAAAGTTTGTATGAGACTTTTGACAATTTTTATGCTAGAGGTATTACACGCATCAAAAATGTCTAGGGATCAAGCATTTTTATGCGGATTTCTTGAGATTGAGATGTGGCTTTGGCCCTGGCCTGCTCAGTCGCCAGACTTGAACCCGATTGAGCATGCATGGGATATGCTACAGAGAAGAGCTCTGCCGAATATGGAGGGTATCCAGTCGCAAGAAGACCTTTTTTTGTTGTTGCAACGAACATGGGCGGCCATTCCACAGCGTGATTTGGATGAACTCATTTTGAGTATGCCAAACCGATTCTTGTGTTGTTAGTGTTCGCGGTAGAAACACGGATTATTAATTGTTTAAGTTACCTAATAAAATTTTAAAGAAAACTGTTATTTCAGTCTTTTTTTCGAACTTTAATGTTAGTGGTTCAAATGTCAAAAATCCTTTTATTAGGAAAATGGCAAATTTCTTTATTAATGCAAAGGTGACTTGGTTTATCGTTACTGTGACAAACGAAAACACTTTATTTGATGAATCCTTAAAGAAAATTTTAATTAATATCAATCAGGAGAAAAGTTATTGCAAAAATATATGTTGATCCCTAGACACATATGTTGATCCCTAGACACTTTTGATGTGTGTATTTTTGGTATACGGACTTTTTCGAAAGAAGAAAGAAGATGTACAAGAAATAAACTGCAAAAACATAAAATACTGCCTTAAGCAACTTACAAAAAGAAATGATTTCCCACCAAAAACATTTTCATGTAAAATGTTGCCAAGACGACTGCATATAGCTTATATTGTGAAAAAGATATCAGATCTCATGTAGAGCCAAGGTTTTGAATCTACACGCCCTAACTCTACCAAACCTAACTTCATAAACTCTACATCTCAGTAAAAATGTATGGCTTGGCTGTTTCGTTACTTCAGAAACTAGATATTTGCAAACACGAAAGGCGTTCGTTTTCCCTTCGTGATGGCATGGTAGCGAAACATATTTCGGACATCTAGTCCGAAATATTTTTTATTATTATCTATCAATCTATGACTAGCTGACCCACGCAACGTCGTTTACGTCTCCTATTGCCCGTAGCGTAAAAATGTTCCCCCGTTTTTGTAACATTATGCATTAGTGCTCCGCTCGTATTTTTTCTTTTCTCGATAAATGTACTATCCAATACTGAAATAATTTTTCAAATCGGACCAGCGATTAGATTCCTGAGATTAGCGCGTTCAAACAAACAAACTCTTCAACTTTATCTTATATATAAAATTCTCGTGTCACAATGTTAGTTACCTTACTCCTCTGAAACGACTGGACCAATTTTTATGAAATTTGGTGTGCATATCGGGTAAGTCTGAGAATCGACCAACATCTATTTTTTATAACAATTTTTTTTTATGGCAAAACAACGTTTGCCGCGTCAGCTAGTAATATTATAAGTATAGATTATATAATTATATCCTTTGTATATATATAATCTAAACCTATATAATCGCATATACCTAACGGTAAACGGAAACGGCTTCTAAGATTTTCATGAAATTTAGTATGTAGGGGATTTCCGTGGCTAAAAATCTAGCTAGGATTCATTTTCAGAAAATTTTCCAAAGAAAATCCCTACCTACCATCCAGGTACTACATCAAGTGATAAATAGATTATAATTCTACTGTTATAGCAACGCTTTTAAAATATGCAACGACGACGAACATACTCGTATCATTGAAAGGTTGAATTTCTGCTTTAGTTTCAAAGCAAGTCTTAAAAGGAAACAACTTGAAAATTTTAAGTGCAAATACTAGTTACAAGGTATGCAGGTACACCTGATAACTTCTACAGTGACGGAAAAGTACAATTTTGTACCTGTCGGCGTACAATTTTACTTTTCAGACTTAACTATACTCACTGCGATGTAGCGCCGTGCTCAACCGTGGGAGAGCCACGCTTCGACATGAATGGGCCGGCTCGACCGGAGGGATACCACGGCCTCACAGAAAACCGGTGTGAAATAGTGCTTGCGCTGTGTTTCACCGAGTGAGTGAGGATACCGGAGGCCCATACCCACCCCTCCTTCCATCTCTCCCCTTCCCTCCCCCTATCTCCCCCCCCATCCCCCAAAGGCCGGCAACGCACTTGTGGCGCTTTTGGTGTTGCAGGTGTCCATGGGCTGCGGTAATCGCTTACCATCAGTCGATACGTCTGCTCGTTTGCCTGCCTATACTATAAAAAAAAGCACGGTGCAGGTGACAGTTGATTTTATTTGTAGACTAGAACATTCTGGTTGGTTTAATTTACTACAGTTATTAATGATTTAATATATGGGGCATTTCACGTCAAGCGGACAACGAAAAAAAATGAGGTCGTGAATTTTTTGAAGACGTGGATGTGTACACACAATATTTTTTTCGTATGATGCTTTATTGCCGAGTTATGAGCTTTTAAAAATTTACTAAAAATGAAATCTGTTATTTTTGGATACTTATTATTTGCATCAATTAATGTGTAAAAAAAACTAAAAAGTATTGTTTCTTATAGTTAAATAGTTGAAATTTTGTTTTTTTTAATCGAATTCTAAATTTGAATTTTTTTACGTATAGTAAACCGGAAGTGAACATTTCAAATCAATTTTTGAGTAACCTCGACATTTTTTTTATTTTTTATTTTTTATCTTGAATTAAAGCTTTATATGTATATACGTAAAAAAATTCAAATTTAGAATTCGATTAAAAAAAACAAAATTTCAACTATTTAACTATAAGAAACAATACTTTTTAGTTTTTTTTACAAATTAATTGATGAAAATAATAAGTATCCAAAAATAACAGATTTCATTTTTAGTAAATTTTTAAAAGCTCATAACTCGGCAATAAAGCATCATACGAAAAAAATATTGTGTGTACACATCCACGTCTTCTAGAAGTATAACTGACCAGAATATAAACAAAATTCACGACCTCATTTTTTTTTCGTTGTCCGCTTGACGTGAAATGCCCCATATTGCGAATGTGGTACAGCTGTAATACTAACTCATAATTTGTAAATCGCGGCAACTTTTAATAGTGAAACCTTAGAACAATAACGCATAGAAACCGAGTCCGCGCGTCCGTTTTGAAGCACCTCAAATGGAGCCATATATAGCTCCAAACGCCCGGCCGCTTTTTAGTGTTCAAGGTCAAAGTACGCCGAACGTGTCTCGCGAACATTACCCGTTTGCATGTGTGCGTTTCGCCGCGCGTACCTACGTAATCGTCACACCTATGTGAATCGGTTCAGTCACGAAGCAAATACAAAGAGGAGATGGCATAAGCGCATAGGTCCCGTGACAAAATACAGGTCCCGACGTCATCGCAGTTATCGCGACTTACAAATTAGACTGTCAACGTCAATGTTCTAGAACTTTATCGAAAAATCGCAATCCTTGAATATTCTCGGTACAATTAAGTAAACGATGAAGTGTTGTGTTTTATCTTGTACAAATAACTTGGATAGACGTTCTGGTGCCATGAATGGCATAATATTTCATTTGTAAGTAATTTTATACTTAATTTCTTAAAATAGTTCTAGAAAAATCTCTCAGTGTGTTGTTGAAATATAGTTAAATCTATTCGCCACTAGATGGAAAAACTTTGTGTGATGGGAAATAAAAATACAAAGGTTCGTAGAGCTGAGTATTTATAAAGTAAATCATAAAAAAATATTGAAATATGTTCTGCATTCTTCCCTAAAGAATTTTTAATCGAAAAAGTATTATTTTTTGTATTTTTTGTAATCATTTTGTGAACACTGACGTCTATCGTCAACTAGGAAAACAAACATCAACAGAACAAAGAGACAGGGTCGTAATTAGAATTAATTTTTTTATCTATATTCAAATTATATCTATATTAATCTAGAATTTAAAGTACTTGAAAATGAAACAAATTTTACTTATACCTACTGATTATTTGATATGTTTTCTAATTAACTAAAATTCTATCCCAGGAATCCCAGGAAAATTAAACTTTCTCGGAACCCACAACGAAATTAATCAAACGAAAACTGAAGAATTTGAAACTATAATAAATGAAAAACTAATTTGTAGAAACATTTTTTTTTTGTATTATACTCCTACTTGTATGTTATTGTTCTCTTTATTGTATGTGTTTGTTGTTGTACTATATTTCTTTGTTTTTGTTCTCTCTCTTTAATATATATGTTACCGTCAGATTGTCAAAACCGTTAGATTGTAATCTATCTCGCGAGATTATAAAATGGTATCTACGAATCGCAACTCGCGCGCTGATTGGTTGAACAGCATATGTCCCCGCGCCGCCATATTTGTTTGTTAATTTGTCTTTGATGCCAAATGTAAAGTATTTCTGTGATTGTAAATTGATTTCATGTTGAAAATATCTCACAGCTTTAGGATTAGTTATATAAAGTTGCTGTGGCAGAAAAAAAAAATTGTGATTAATCAAAGAAGTAATAAACTAAACTACCTCTATGGGCATTGATCTGCCTACTATAAAACCGAACAATCAGGGAAAGTTGACAATTTGACGCGCGTAAGTAGTATATCACAGTTGACAATCTATCGATAGTTGGCAATCTCGCTAGGTAGATTATAATCTAACGGTTTTTATAATCTTACGGTGACATATTTAAATAAGTAATAAATCAAATACATCACCAAGGTTACGGGGAAGATATAAAGAACACACAAACTTTCACTTTTATACTATACTAGCTGACCCACGCAAATTCGTTTACGTCTCCTATTTCCCGTAGCGTAATAATTTTCCCCCGTTTTCGCAACATTCTTCATTGGTGCTCCACTCCTATTGGTCTAAGCGTGATGATATATAGCCTATAGCCTTCCTCGTTAAATGGGCTATCTAACACTTGTTTGTGTTGTTTCAAACAAATGTTTCACTTTTTTTTTTCAAATCGGACCAGTAGTTCCTGAGATTAGCGCGTTCAAACAAACAAACTCTTCAGCTTCATATATCAGCATATAAAATATTAGTATAGATGTTATGTACGATGTTTCTTACTAATAATATTTTTGCGATACATGCATCAAAATGATTTACAAAATTGACTTTAAAAAAATAACTACCTGATAAGAAAATTCTGAGTACGTCCCTGTATGTCCCTTACATAGTACGCTTAGTGTCAAATAGCTAAACTACATAGCAACATCAACATGTAACGATGCAAGTAGTTTTGCTATTGATTGGTAGATGGCAAAGGGCAAAGTAACACCCCCTCACCCCCGCAAATTGTCACGCATTGTTTCATACAAAAATTTCATTAGGGCATCTCCTCTTTGTATTTGCTTCGTGGGTTCAGTGCTTCATTTTTGACAGGGCGCTTGTATGAAGACTATCTTTCTATGCGTTATTATTCTAAGAGTGAAACGAAATGTTACTGAAACTGTCACCCGCGCCATGCTGTTTATTAAAGCAAGGAGACGTGGTATCAAAGAGAATAGTAACACTACCGTGGTATCGTTGCGCACGTCAATGCCATCGTCACATACGTAATATTGAATCACCTTAATCGTATGTTTCTCTACGGATTAAATTATTTAGATATTTACAGTACTTAGTATAGAGTTTATTTATGCGTAAACCTTTTATATTGTTTTACTTTAGTCTCGTATTTAATACATATTATATTTAATTTTGGGTATCGATAAAGTACTACATTTTAAGTAGATAGTAAAATATAATATCTGAATATCGTAAGCTAACAGGACTTTAAAATTAAATACCTTATAATTGGATTACTCTTCGAGAACAGTTAATTAAATGCAGTCGGTGTTTTGTTTACAATGTAATGGGCAAAAGGGATTTGTCCTCTGAATTCTAAATTATAAGAGCAAGTCTCAGTGATACAGTAATCGCTTAATGTAGGTTGAACACAGAGGCGGATTAACCCTAAGGCAAAGTAGACCTAGGGATGCGCGCGAGGTTGCTTAGGGGCGCGAGCGCCAAATTTTTTAACATATATAAAATATAGGTATGCCTCACATATTTAAGAAAAATTAACACTACTTCTAGTTCGACTAGTGATGTTTCCATACAAAAATGTACTAGCTACAACGGCAGCTGTAGTTGAGATTATTTTATAAGTTTTAGTAAGACCAGATTTCTTCATTGAATATGCCTATATGGTGCACCCAAGTTGGCCGCGGCGACGACCGCAAACAATAAGGCGTCAGTCAGTATAGGACAAATTGCAGGAGGAATATTGCGCCTGTAACAATTTGCGTGCTTTCCATCACTTCATGCCACTCTAAACGTGGTCACCGGACGGGTTTCACTGTCCACCCGCTACAAAGGTGTCAAAGGTCTACCGCGAGAAAGTGACGTTCGTGTGCCGGATGTCACCTCAATAAGAGTTTTTTAACACAGGTGGTGCCCATGCTTTTGAAAAGTAGGCGCTAGGAGAAGTCTGGCTGGAGCTGACAACGCCTTGGGGTCGGATTTTCTGCACCAAGCAGTAGGCATTCTTCACGTCAGGGAAGAACACTTTCGTGACTGGCCAGACTACTATCTCCGGTTCCACTCGTCGAGCGAGTCGCTGCGTATCTGACGCTTGACGAATGAAACCGGATGCAGGTCATAGTCGGGCTTCCTCCGGCACGAAAGTGCCGCTTCCTTAGATAACTGGTTGGCGCGCGCTTGTTGCCATCGATACCGGTGGGCCTTGCTCCAGTACAAGGTTACATCTTTACCACGGGTCAAGGCTTCGCTGAGGTTTCGATGCGCCTTGGTCGCGAGAGGATCCACGGTCCCGGGGCTCGTCACAATCTCCGTCACTGTAGCTGCCGCAGCTCCCCACACTGCAGTTGAGGATTTTGCTCGAAGCACTGCATATCGCCAAGAGCTCGGCATGGTACTCTGTGCAGTACGCTGGCAAGCTGTTTCCGGCTCAGCAACTCGGTCTGATTGTCCCATATTGAGAGCGCGGAGCCGACCTTGCCATGAAGCTTGCTTCCGTTGGTGAAAATACGGAGCGACTGCACGTTGTGCTGGCCGCAGAATGCGGTAGTTCCGCAAATCGCACGCTCTATCTCTTGGTCTCCCAGAACAAGCCGGGTCGACCCTGTACGCGCTTCGCGTTGAAGCTAGTATTGGCTAGCAAAAGGAAATATTTAGGCAACCTAGCGACAATCAGACGGCGGTAAGATCCGTATTGGAAGATTTGATCGGAAGGAAACACAGAACTCATACCGGCTGATGCAGGTGTTCATCGAGATGCTTCGGAGTCAGCTGTGTCTGATCTGCACGGAGCCAACGGCTGGGCGCCAACTATATTGGCACCAAAACAGAACAGTCTGAACGTTTTAATAAAGCTGTCATCTTCTACATCCGGCATAGCTTACGCACTACGTGATTTTAGTCGGCTCGATTCCGATACACCGCAAACCCAGGTGTAATAATGGCTCAAGAGGGTTTCACATGTAAAAAATAATTTTGTGAAGATAAGCCAACTGCCAAGATAGATATATTATATGGATGCTAGAATCATGGTGGGGGGGGGGGGAGGGGAGGGCGCCTAAGGGATGGCTGCCTAGGGCGCTCTTGTTACTTAATCCGCCTCTGGTTGAACATGAAAGCTTTTTGTTAGTTATGTCAGTCAAATTGTGGTATCTTTGATGGTATATAAAGTCGGTATGATATAAAGATAAACAAAATATAATTTGCAGTATTTGTTAGTTTTTAAGTTAAATGCAAGGTGCATGGAAATAAAAGGCTTTATTATTATTATTTTGATTTTTCATTTATCTCCCTTTTTAGAGGGGTAATATACGTGTCATGCGGGCCTCAGCCAAGCATGATACGTTAAATTGAGTAAGTGGATGATATAGATGAAGATGTTAGAAATTTACGGGTAATGCGGCAGGTATTGAGTATGGTGGCTTTTTGGAGCAGATCAATAGAGTGTGAAGGCATGTGAAGTAATTCAAGATTTTGAGTGAGAGTTTTAGGTACTATGCCTGTTGATGAAAGAACTATTGGAACTATGTGTACTGTGTGAGCTTTCCATTGGGTTTTGAGTTCTATTGCCAGGTCTTGGTATTTGGAGAGTTTTTCTGAAATAGTGGACTGAAGATTATGACTGTTCGGGATTGCTATGTCTATGATGTAAATAGCTTTAGTGATTTTGTCGTGTACTGTTATATCTGGACGGTTGTAGTGAATAGTTTTATCTGTTAAGATTGTTCTGTCCCAATAAATTTTACAAGCTCTGTTTTCTAGTATTGTGTCAGGCTTATACTTATAGTATGGAATCTTTTGACTGATGAAGTTATAGTTATGTGCTAAATGTTGGTGAACTATTGTACCTACTTGGTCATGTCGATGTTTGTAATCAGTTTGTTTATTATTATTATTATGATATAAAGAAAGGGTAATATATTACAAGCAGTTGTATAATCGTTCCAGGTTTATTTGGCAGCCTCGGTGGCGCAGTGGTACTGTATGCGACTGCAATGCTTGAGGTGTCGGGTTCGATTCCCGGGTCGGACCAAATGTTTAATATTTTTGTTTCGGAGTTTGGGTGTTGTATAAAATATGTGTGTATTTGCAAAAAAAAAGTATATACGTATTTAGGTATATCAGTTGTCTAGTACCCATAATACAAGCTCTCTTGACCTTGGGACTAGATAGCGTTGTGTGTTATATGTCCGAAATATACAGGCATGTACTAAATATCATGCAATTCACACACAGACACCAAAATCAACTATATTTTCTTTGCACTTCTGTCTTTCTAAAGGTTACCTGCAAGACATCGCTGATTATGCGAAAGGTATATTAAAATATGAAAGAAAGGAGTAGCAATAAATAAGCTTACAAAAAAATTTGTGAGCTTTTTTGGTTTCTTAATTATTTTGTTTGATCGTTTTGTGGTGAAAACTATTAATGATAAATTTTGGGATTATCAGTTATTTTATTTTTACAGACAACTCCATTTATCCTAATGGAAATTTTGCATTCTTATTCAAAACCTTAACGAATACATATATACATTTAGATCTTCCACATAAATTGCTTGATGTGTTAATAAACATCGCCTGTACCCGAGTTTGTTATTTTTGAGGTTTATCAGACAAATAAACAGAAAGATGAACTTAACGGGATGACTTTTCTTATAATAATATGTATTGAATAATTGAGAGGAGCGGAAAGTTAAGAATCCGGGTAACCTCTATTGTACAGAAGCATTGCTAAACATTTAATCAGACAGAAACTTGAATGATTTTGCTATTCTTGGATTTCCTTATATGGATAAACTTTTTTGGAATGAAGTAGAGCATAGTTTCAGCACTTTAGTTCTGTATACCAAATGGCACGACAATTCATGGCGAATGACGTGTGTCATACGCTCATTGGGCGTGAGGTCTTTGCCCTTCTGATCAAAGGTTTAATGTCACGGGTAATCAGACAACACCAACTTGAACATACAATTCAATGTAGCAACCTATCTCTTTTCTAAAACATCTTGTATCACGCACTTTGCATCCCTATCAATTTAGAATACCTATATAGAAATTTATGTAAATATGTACTGATACATATAAAGAACAATCTGACTTCCTCATGAAAAAAAGTAAATCTGTAAATCAAAATTGATTTATTTTTACCGTTTTGCATTTGAAATTGAAATATTAGATTAATAGAAAAAAAAGTGTTCTAAATTAACCCCACGTTGCAATTTTATCTACGTTTTTGATTATGTACTCCACTGTTTCTAAAAACCATTGTGTGGAGTATATATTGATATTGTTTTCCAATACAGAAAAGGACGATTCATGTCTGACTGGTAGGGCCAGAGATTAGAGTTTAAAAATTCATGTTGCTTGCAAACAATCCATCAAATTACGTTAAATGTATTCAATTCTATTAGAATCCAATTAAAATTGTACAGTCTTAATGCAAATTTCATAGAAATGTTTTACAAACTACACACATCAAAAGTGTCTAGGGATCAAGCATTTTTATGCGGATTTCTTGAGATTGAGATGTGGCTTTGGCCCTGGCCTGCTCAGTCGCCAGACTTGAACCCGATTGAGCATGCATGGGATATGCTACAGAGAAGAGCTCTGCCGAATATGGAGGGTATCCAGTCGCAAGAAGACCTTTTTTTGTTGTTGCAACGAACATGGGCGGCCATTCCACAGCGTGATTTGGATGAACTCATTTTGAGTATGCCAAACCGATGTTCTTGTGTTAGTGTTCGCGGTAGAAACACGGATTATTAATTGTTTAAGTTACCTAACAAAATTTTAAAGAAAACTGTTATTTCAGTCTTTTTTTCGAACTTTAATGTTAGTGGTTCAAATGTCAAAAATCCTTTTATTAGGAAAATGGAAAATTTCTTTATTAATGCAAAGGTGACTTGGTTTATCGTTACTGTGACAAACGAAAACACTTTATTTGATGAATCCTTAAAGAAAATTTTAATTAATATCAATCAGGAGAAAAGTTATTGCAAAAATATATGTTGATCCCTAGACACATATGTTGATCCCTAGACACTTTTGATGTGTGTATATAATGAATTTGCAGACATTGGCTTTATTAATTAACTTGTTGTCAATTCATCTGATATATGACTTCATTTATCTTTACGTACTATAAAATTCAAGACACTTTACTTCACTATATTTGGACGAGAGAGTTTTCGTAAGGAGTTTAAAAGAAATCAATCTAAAAATGCAGAATGTAAGAGAATGAAAACCGCCCCTTAAAATGTAGACATATTCAGTGATTCAAAAACTTTATTGCGACAGGTGCGCGCTATCGACCTGGGGTGCACAAAATTTGCAATGTGTGCATCTTAAAGCATTCTATTGAACATAAAGGCTGCGATCTTTAGATGTGTAGTGACCTTTGTGAGCTATGTCAATATTTGCGCTACAAATATTTTTCCAGTGCCAGTAATTCCATATCATTCTATATCATATAATGTGTACGCACGCAACAACCTTCAATGCTATAAACCATACACTGCTCAAAGCAAAAAAGGTCAAAATTTGCTCATACCGCTTTGAATTGAATTGCATACGCGTCCTTTACTGATGTAGGCACTTAGGTAAATTGTTAAGTACATTTCATAATAAACAATTCTTTAAACTTGGAATGAGGTACTCGCCCGGTTCAAAAAAATATGACCGGCTATTACAAGCTTTTTATTAACTTGCAATGTATGTGTTTGCTTGTATGTTCGGGTAGAATCTTGCAACTGAATTTTGAAGCAGATAAATACAATATTATAATGACATGGAGCTGATCTGATGCTGGAGCTGGAAGATGGCCATAGGAACTCTGTAAAGAAACCTCGGAACATCATCGAGTTTGAACTCGTTTGATTCGTCTCGAGGCATTCCAGTAAAAGCTTGTTTTTAATAAGCTTTTTAATTTATTATGAAATTACAATGCATATTTGTGGAACAGAAACATCTGCTACCTACTCGACAAGTTCGTCAACATTTGAACTGTAGACTGCAGCCGCATGCGTAACTCAGTCTCCTGTTACCGTCGCCCGCATGTTTGACTACCGATCTCAGATGCCACGATTGAAGACCGCATTCATTTCTGAACTAACGCGTAAGACAAAATGTCATAATATTTTAAAAAGCAATTGATATTTTAGACAAAAAACAGATCTAAAAGATTAATTTATGATAAATTGATTGAACAGTCACAAAGGGAGAGATTAACAAGTCATGTTAATAATATGGGAGCTCTTTGGCGTGCGCCGCCACGTGTGCTGCGGTTTACCGTCTGTTTACGCTTTGTTGCGGGCACAAGCTGTTGTGTAGGTATTAGGGAATAGGCAATATATGTTAGGGATAAATACTATAATCAGTAATCACTTAAATTTTACAAAGGTTGGAAACTTACTTTTATGTTTTAAAAAGAATAACGATCTTTTGAAAATAAATCACTTATGTGTATTTTTAGGGCTGCTGTAATGTTCATTCATTACCATAAAATTTTACGTTCACGTTACTAGAGATACAGATAAAAATAGACTGTAACTTTGAAACTTTCGTATTTTAGGATATATCATACTTTTTTTATTAAATCGTCAAACGAGCAGTATCATCTAATGGTAAGCGATTACCGCCTCCCAATGATACCAGCACCACCAGAGGCGTCACAAGTGCGTTGCCGGCCCGTGGGCCACTACACCTAAACCGGAAGGGGTTTGGGTATGGGTCGCCGGTTTGCTCACTCACTCGGTGAAGCACAGCGCAGGCGCTGTTCTGGACCGGTTTTCTATGAGGCCGTGGTATCACTCCGGTCGAACCGGAACCGAAAAAGTTTCCGAAATAAAGGCGCTTTATAGATGTTGCATATATATATAGGCCGAAATTTTAAACTATTCACAGGTAAAATATCATACAGAGAAAGATACCTTGAAATAGTCAAAAAAAAGATGTGAAAAGTAAAAAAAAATCTGTTACAAAAATGAAATTACAAGTAAAATGAATAATTTATGATATTAATCATAGTCGGACAAAACTATCTGTATCAGATGTATTGATTGCGATGAAAGAGCAGGCGTAACATCGTCGAAAACTTCGTTTGGAGTTAGACTGATCGTGCTTGGGTGCGAGCCGAGTAGCGCTTAACTCGATTTAACTAGCTCTGCCAGAGCCAGATGATATATCCCAATAGCTTTTATAATTATTCCACCAATAAACTTTGAAATTGTCACAAGTTGAATTAACACGCTGTTAATTTTCACATTATCGCATCAACAGCTTTTAACAATAACACGAACTAACACGTAATTGCGTATTTCGCTGACTATCTGACTGACGTCACATCCCAATCCAATATGGCAAATGGCGTACATTTCGTACATTCGAAGAACAGATGAAGAAGACGATTTTTAAATTCTATTACCCAAGTTTCATTTTTAACCCCCGACGCAAAAAGAGGGGTGTTATAAGTTTGACGTGTCTGTCTGTCTGTCTATTTGTCTGTCTGTCTGTCTGTGGCACCGTAGCTCGCGAACGGATGAAGCGATTTCACTTTAGTTTTTTTTTGTATGAAAGGTGAATTACGTGCGAGTGTTCTTAGACAAGTTTCATGAAAATCGGTTGAGTCGTTTAAATGTTATGGGGGTGAAAGTGGGGAAGAATAACCGAATGTCTGCAAAAATATCATTGGCGTATGATTACTCGATTAATTGCTTGAGTAGGGGGTTTTTTAAATTTTGAATTTTAGCTTGTTAAGAATTAATAGCTACGTTTCTTATTTAATTTTTAGGAATCTATCATAAACATCTATTGTTATAATTTTCTTACATGGTGTTAAATTACCTATTGTTTACTTATAATGTATTTTTAAGGAAATTTGTAATATAAAGTACTAATCACGTACATGTTCAGAAACATGTAATGCGTATAATATATCGTAACAAATATGACTGACTGATGTACTCAGTATGAGCTTGAGCAACAATTCAAAATTTCGTTCAAACACAAAATCGGTCGATTAAAGGTGGTGGTAGAATCGTGCACCTGACCGCTGACCACCGAACAGGTGGTTACACCCATACAGTAACACACCTTTCGAAGTATAATGCTACATTTAGTTCGTCTGTCAATAACTGCAGCTACGCAACAAGTGCCCATACTTGTAATACCTTACGGAATTACCCAAGAATAATTTACGAAATTCACGAACATGTAAATGGCTTGACTACACTTTTATAGTTACTAAGGTAATAGCAATTACGTTCTTCATTTATTATCCATTGATTCAAATGTTCAGAATCAATAAGAATCTAGTTCTAGGATCACATAATTGCCTGCATGGATGGCGTAGTGGTCTTGGTGGGGGTGGCGTTCTCTACTGCGGCGCCGAGTGTTGTGAGTTCAAACTCTACATGGGACAACACTTTGTCCCTTCTGTGTGTTTTGAATTTGAAGTCTCGGTGTTCTTTGTGTTCGTTTCATGTACGTAAAATTCTACGTGATACAGCATTTATTCATAATGCGGGAGCTGCCGTTTTAAAGAAAAAAATATAGTCGCTAAACCTCCGTGTTGGCTACAGCGAATTGTCGACAAGGGATCAGTACTAGAAAATATAATATAATGCCAGTAGTTCAAGAAATCCAATAACTTTGATACTAACAGTGTGGTTTATATTAGCGTCAATCTTTAGTTCGATGTCGTATAACGCTGAATAGCTGTTCCAAAGCTGTTCAGCATACTTTTATGTTTTAACAAAAAGAATTTGAAGGATCCAACTAACTCCAATGACTTTTTGATTAGTAGCTTTTTATTTTCAACAAACCCTTAAATACCTGACCTCCAAAGCCGTGCGTACAATGGTCTTAGTATTCGACACAAAACAACCCTTTCCAGGCATAATTATTTACGCTCACCCTCTGAGATAAAACATTATATTCTGAAATTAAATGAAAGTAAAATCAAACCATATCTTGAATTCCGTCACGTAAATTTACTCTAATATTTATTCGTTTATGTTTCGTAACTGAAACGACACCCACGTCACACAATATTTTTATAATGAACTCATGATTAATTTAGCCTATAGTAGATTGTTACTCCGTCTATACCTATACGTACATTTTTTTGTTTACGGGGAAATAACTTCAGATCTCTTGCTTCTGGGGAAATAGGAGCCAGGAGTAAAGGTAATTCTACTTACTACCATCCCGACTTCTGTCCTTATGTGCCCTATGTGATGATGGCAATGCAGTCAGTTCATAAAAGTTTGTTTGGCTAACAAATTGTCTACTGTGAAAAAGGTCTGCCGTTGTATTCAATCAACATTCTTCAAAAAGTGTGAAGTATTTCTTAAGTAAATTTTACACAATTTAAATGCCTTCTTTTATTTTAGTATACCTACCGTAGTTTACAGTACGGAAGTTTTAGAAATATTTTAAAACACATGGTGCATAAAACTATTGAAATGATTTCTTCTTTCGAATTGACTTCTCAAATCGAAAATTGTCTGTCGCGTCGAGGTGCATACCGACCGCGTTCTAGGGCTTAACACTGGAATTCTTAGGTATGGATGCATTCGGAGAATGTGAAAAATATTTTACTCGAAACAAATTATTTTGTCGAGTTAAGTGTTGAGTTAGGATAGGTTGCCTAAAGGAATGTTTACATAAAATTGTCGCCTTTAAAAATTTTTAATCTATCGTTTAATTATGCCTTTAACTGCCTCGTTGGTCTCGCGGTTGGCGTGTGCGACTGATGATCATGAGGTCTCGGGTTCGATTCCCGGGTCGGACCAAATGCTTGTATGATCTACAAATATTTGTTTCGGAGTTTGGGTGTTTTCTATGTATAATATGTATGTATTTACAAAAAAAAAGTATATATGTATTTCTATCAGTTGTCTAGTACCCATAACACAAGCTCTGCTTAGCTTGGGACTAGATGGCATTGTGTGTTAGATGTCCGAAATATTTATTTATTTATTTAATTATAGATTCCATTCCTGGCAAATACTTTCTTCTTCGATTTATAAATAAGAGTTTAACAAATACAGTGAACTTTTTCTTTTTATTGTGAAACTTTATAATAGGTCTTTACCTATGAAATTGCCGTTTTGTATGCAATAAGTGAAAGTACTTATTTTTTCAAACTTTTTTATTTCTGTTATTCGAAGTAATCACCCATGCAATCGACGCATCTTTGCCAACGCATTGGCTGTTTATTGATGCCCTTCTTGTAAAAATCAGCTGGACGGGAGGCAACAAACTCTTCAAAGGCATTTTGTAGGGCCTCTCGGGAATTGCAACCTCAGCTCTTGCAGCTTGGAGACTGTCTGTTACGCAGTATGGGGTCGCGCGTTGTCGTGAAGCAGCTGCAAGAGCTGGGGTTGGAAGCTCTCCCTCATCCGCCATACTCACCAGACCTTGTATCTACCGACTCTTACTTTTTCCAAAATTTAGACAACTTTTTAGTGGGTAAAAAATTCAATTCCCGAGAGGCAGTACAAAATGCCTTTGAAGAGTTTGTTGCCTCCCGTCCAGCTGATTTTTATAAGAGTAAAAATTTTTACAAGAAAAAAAGTAAAGACCTATTATTTAAAAAGCATAGATTTTACTTTATTAATTAAGCTCTTTGTTTATTTAATGCATATCGTTTTTTAAAGTTTTTCTACAAAAATACTGAACTATAAATCTGTCAACATTTAACATTGCATAGTATTAAGATAGCAACAATCATTCATTAGTTTAATATTATATACTATACAAGTTCTTTGAATTTCCCGTCTGTTCTTTGATATCTTATGTATTTGACAAGTAATTAATAACTCATTATTAATTTGTTACATGCTAATTTATTTATACCTTGTGAACGCTTGTTAGAAATTGCAAGTAGGATGGAAATGTGCCTCGGTTTACGTCTGCATCGTGCCTTGAATAGCTCGGTGCAACGGACGATCATTTACAAAAGGACCGTGACTTTGAACTCTAGTGGAAAATATTACCTAGCATTTTAGCAGACGCCTTATAAATTCCTCTCTATTAAGGTATACCTTCTTCCAAGAACTGACGCCGACGATTTTATCGAATATTATTTACAGGAGACTACTGCAGATGTGGGTTTCATTCATACTTTGTGAAAACGATGCTTTAGGGTTATGTCTCGCTGCGAGCGATGATATTTGATTTTGAGTCTCGTGTGTTTTGGACGCAACTCGCGTCGGCGTGCTGCGTTTCTATCGACTTGGAAGGTTCTTCCTGTGTATTTACCCAAAATTTGGTGTAAAGATATGGTCGAGGGTGGCGTGGGGTATTTCATCGCGCAAGGTCGTCGCCCGCATCGATCGCTTGCGACAGGCTTCGCGCCTGTGCCGCACCGCACATGACGCTCAGCAGGCCGAACCTAAACTTCTCTTGGTGTAGTAAAAATATGAGTAGGCATCTTCAGTTCCAAAGAGGGCGTCCAGAGGTATAGACGGGGGACAAACCCTAATTCGGCGAAAGTACGCCGGCCGCGCGTCGGCCGCTTAACTAGTCTTAAACTGTGATAAAACAAACACCAAAGTAATCGCTAGGTACAGCACAGAGCATGCACAGAAGCGCGCATGTACCGCGCTGTTGTCGTGTACTCTTATTGTTTATAGTGCGGCTAGGCATGGGTGTGGTTCAATGGCTTTTTACGTGAACGTCAAGGTGGGTGGCCACGTGATAAATTACTACGGCACAACACCGCCCGCCCTCCCCGTAATGGCCGATGCATCGACTTTTAAACGTTGCAGTTGTTGACATTAGGTTTAAAATTAGTATTCCTCATTTTGCAGTTGCAACTGCAGACTGAAATCATCTTTAGGTGCAAGGGTTATGGTCTATTTTCAAAGCAGAGTGAGTTACGTTTCATAAATCATACGATGCATTCATAACATGTATGCGCCGTTGCGTGTATATAGATAGTATCAATATTATGAAATTTTACAAATATTTCAGATACGGGTTGTGTCTACATGTGAGCGAACAGGTTTCATTCATAAAATTGACGGAGTTGTTTATGTCATTCACAGCGATCTGTTCTACTTTAGATCTGAATATAGATATTTTAATTAGGGGAGCTTGGTGTATATTTCATACGTATGGTACTATATCATAATTTAGATTGATTAATGATTTTATGTGTAAGTGTATCAACACTTGCAAATTGCATAAATCACTTTGAGGTTCTGAAAACTTGGAAATAAGAATGAATAATGTCCTGTATCTCTACTTTTATTACTTCCACTAACAATTTGAAAGATTTGTATGTCTGCATCTACCGTGTATCAATGAAATTACACAGTAAATTACACATTTCAGGAAGACAAGCATGATACTTTATAAAGTATCAATGTAATAATTTGTTGACCAACTTATTGTCAGTTTTTGAAAACCTTTATCAGCCAAACATTTTCGCACTTTCCTTTCATTTGAATATAGTTTTTCGTTTGATAACATTTCTTAAACAGAGGCTATGAATTGAATAAACAGTCACTGTACTGTTAAATATGTACTCAAGCCAACTTCGTACAACACAGATACAAAACATAATAACAATAGATTGTACTTAGTAGGAATGTTTGAGAAAAGTCTAATTATTTGAAATGGATTTAATGTTTAAAATGAAACATACAGACTGTAGTTTAACTTACTGAGGGGAAATGCAGCTAAGTTTCCACAGTATTCAGGATATTCAGCTTGGAAATTGTCCGCAACGAGCCAGACTGGTAAGTAATCAAATTTCATAGATCTCCACTAGTGAAGAATTCCTATGCTGAAAAGAACTTACATTCAAAAACTTTTCTACGTTTTCTTATTTGTGCATTTAAGACTGCCTTGTTGCCTGAACATAATTTATTGGCCATAACTACTTTCAAGGAGGTATAAATCGCTTTTTATAATGCGGTAATATTGTTTATTTTAGCGTAGCGTGATGTTTATTATTTTTTTATGACTTAAGAAACAGACATGCTGCTTGATGGTTAATGGCTTACTTCGTAAAACTTTTTTTAAAGAAAAGTCAACATCGGTCCCGATAAATATTGACTTACCAATTAATCAATCATCATATTGTTACGTTTTTATTTTCTTTGTTTTGTAATAATTTTCTGTTTTTCTTTCATGTTTTATTTTTCGTAGTAATCAAGTATATCTGATATAAAATTGACAATTATTTGTGTATAAATTTTGACATTGTGAGAATTAATTAATAAGTTTTGAATTGCCATTGTTGACTACCGCAATACGTATCTCCAGAGCATACAAACGTTTTGGTAAAACACTGTAAGTTTGTACTGCTTTTTGAAATAAATAATTAAATAAATATCTATATTAACCAAATATCGTTAAGAACCACCGCAAGAAAACTGGCTTTTAAATGAAAAATACCGTATCGAAAATGGTTTATCCGTTTGAGAGCTACGATGCCACAGACAGACACAGACCGACATCAACGTCAAACTTATAACACCCCTCTTTTT
The DNA here is from genome assembly GCA_949125395.1 of Diaphora mendica. NCBI lineage: Eukaryota > Metazoa > Arthropoda > Insecta > Lepidoptera > Erebidae > Diaphora > Diaphora mendica. The sequence goes on along the minus strand of OX421312.1, from coordinate 27,309,638 downwards.
GCATCGAGGGTCAATTATTTCATACATAGTTCTCATATTACTAAAGAATCAAATTAACACAAACAATTGTCTGGGAAAATCTACGACAGAGAAAGTATCATATAAATATCCGATAAACTTGCATTTAAAAACTAGTTCATAGAAGTAAATCAGTTCGATTTATTAATAAACCTCTTTAAGTGTATTGTGCGATAACTGCCTACGCATTACTATTTATGGGAAATATTAGAGACACAAATAAATGTTAAAGTAAATATTTACGTTTACTCACACTTCAGATACTTGATACACTTACAGTTGATTTATTACGCGATTAATACCAATTTATTAAAGAAACACTTATAGTCATTTAGCGCCGTATTTTCGTTAATTACATCGAATCCTATTATTTGTAAACAAAGATTGAAACCGGTTATCCGACTTTTTCTCAGAAGTAAAGCAAACCATAATTATATTATTATATAAGACGCATCTGATTTTTAATGTTGTTACATATTATGGGCTACGAGTTTTTAACCGACTTCCAAAAGGAGGAGGTTCTCAATTTGATTGTTTTTTTTTTAGTTTAATAGTGTAATAGAAGTTTTGGTTTTTATATATATCTTTTCACTTGGTTTTTTGAGTACCATAAAAATACTTTACTTATACTAAAAGTTTCACTCGAGTTAATATCGACTTTGTCACTTACTCTTGTCCTTCAAAAACCTATTTAAGCTACTAGCTGTACCTTGCCAAGCTTCGCGGATTGTAGTTGCTTTGATTTGACAAATGAGATACAATACCTACTGACGTAATAATATTAAATTCACAATTAAAAAACCCCCTACTCAAGCACTTAATCGAGTAATCATACGCTAATGATGTTTTTGCAGACATTCTGTTATTCTTCCCCACTTTCACCCCTATAACTTTTAAACGACTCAACCGATTTTCATGAAACATGTTTAAGAACACTCGCACGTAACTCACCTTTCATGCAAAAAAACTAAATTGAAATCGCTTCATCCGTTCGCGAGCTACGGTGCCACAGACAGACAGACAAACAAACAGACAGACACGTCATACTTATAACACCCCTCTTTTTGCGTCAGGGGTTAAAAAATAAGAAAAAACAATCTTTGAAGCGTATCATAATTTGAGTTTTAATGGTACTGAAATTTTGAGTTTTTCTTGTACAGGAACCAACTTAGTGTTTATTTTTACATAAAATTAATAAATCAAGTTAGGTTAAAACTGTAAACGCATTCCTGGCTATTGTTCCTTTCATCTTTTATCTTTTTCCAAAAAAATGAAGTGAATTTAGCAAGGTTTAAAATTATAACGCCTTGTATAAGACAACAATAAATGGATAGTGAAAAATGCGAGCACATTTATACATTGTTAATGTTGAAAAATGTTAGCTTGGAAAATATACAGTGCTTTTACTAAGTAGAGCAATGTATTGCACTCTCTTGCATACATAATAAGCCTCTGGGCATTGTGTGACTACAATACATGAGTACTTATCTCTGAGAAAGTTTAAGGATTTTTTAAAAGAAAGGAAACTTGAAGTGTATGCCCCTTTTGCGATAAGCAAGTGGAATATACGGTTAAGCTGTCTACTACAGTTTTTATAAGGTAAAATACAAGTAGGATATAGTCGTATCTGTTTTTATTTTATTCTGAGTATATTAAACTATTTTAAGCTATTCCATAGCCTTTATCGCGGGCTTTGAGCGCAGCGACCGAATCAAGAAATTCTGTAACGAAAATAAAACCTGACACCCGAAGCTCGCACGGATCGAGACAAGCTGCCCTGAATACTGTCTGTCTCTGTCACGCACGAAGTGCGTGACCGAGACGGACAGATTTCTTCACAGTATACTTGAACGTGTATGTCCGGCTTAAGCAGCTGTTTGTGAGAAAGTAAATTATAGGTATCTATCCTATCTTTATAAGGCCACACTCACTGCATATGCGCCCCGTAAATATGTTCAAAGAAAAAAAATACTGCATAAATAAAAAATAAATAAATAATTATAATTGCATAAGTTGATAAAAAATGCTATGCAATAGCTTTACCGCGGAAGTCCCCGAGTGCCACACGTTTTTTTTTTATCTTATGCTTATACATACAGTACCTAATTTGTCATTACTGCCTGATAGATTGCTTTAGTCTAAAGTTAAACAATGGATGAAATCGGGAAATATAGACCAATGGTTAATCCAGCGAAATTCAAATAATTGAATTCTCCCAAAGGACTTAATGGTTTTCCGGTATTTTTCGAAAATACCACTGAATTATATTACTGAACTAACAAATACTGTTGACCCATTCGCTGATCCATCGCTCGTCACTGAAAAAAAAAGAAATATGTTTTTACACATTTTGTTCTTGATTGACTCACCAACAACTGTTTACACTCAGTACACATAAAAAACAGTTATAAAGGTATGCTTGTCTAGTGTATCAATCATTAACAGATGAGCACCGCATATTGTGCTCTTTTCAAAGACCTATTGTGCTCTTTTAAAATAATCGACTGCCTCGTTGGTCTCGCGGTTGGCAGGTGCGACTGCTGATCATGAGGTCTCGGGTTCGATTCACGGGTCGGACCAAATGTTTTTATGATCTACAAATAGTTGTTTCGGAGTTTGGGTGTTTTCTATGTATAATATGAATGTGTTTACAAAAAAAAAAGTATATATGTATTTGTATCAGTTGTCTAGTACCCATAACACAAGCTCTGCTTAGCTTGGGACTAGATGGCGTTGTGTGTTAGATGTCTGAAATATTTATTTATTTATGTGTAGTAAGCGCGACCTAGGAGTCTGATACTCCTAGGTCGCCCTTAGAACATTGGTATGCAACAACAATACGATCGCATGTTGAGCACTTAGCTTTATCTTTAACTGGCTGTTGCCCGTTGCTGGGGGCTGGGGTTGGAAGCTCTCCCTCATCCGCCATACTCACCAGACCTTGCACCTACCGACTACTTCTTTTTCCAAAATTTAGACAACTTTTTAGTGGCTAAAAATTTCAATGCCCAAGAGGCAGTACAAAATGCCTTTGAAGAGTTTGTTGCCTCCCGTCCAGCTGATTTTTACAAGAAGGGCATCAATAAACTGCCAATGCGTTGGCAAAGATGCGTCGATTGCATGGGTGATTACTTCGAATAACAGAAATAAAAAAGTTTGAAAAAATTAGTACTTTCACTTATTGCATACAAAACGGCAATTTCAATTTACCTATTAGTAGCCTATGTGTTATTCTGATGTACAAGCTATATTACTGTAAAGTTTCATCCAAATCCGCCCAGTAGTTTTTGCGTGAAGATGTAACAAACATACACACAAACTTTCGCCTTTATTATTAGTGTGAAGTGTGATGCATCAAACGTCATAGAGTTTTAAACAGCAAGGAGCTAGTAGGAAAGCTAATCATCAACATCCATAACAGTCCCAATGGTGACATTTTATCTCTTACTCTTTTCCTTGAAAAGCCTATGCTACTAGCTATACCCCGCCAAGCTGCAATAGTGATGCTGGAACTATCATTCAGTAAAGTTCCCTCCAGGTTAACACCAAAGATCCCTCAAAGTTCAAAATTGTTACTGGGCAAATAAACCGGAAGAAAATTGAAATAAATTTCTGCTTATGTTTTCCATTAGGCAGAGTAGAGTAATTTTGGCAGACCCGCAAATAAAAAAAAAATCATGTACCCTTTATTTACCTTGTAATTTCGAGCGGCTTCCTCAAAATTTGTTTTAGCATGAATGGATTAGTTGGGAAATATTAAAATGTACGCGAGGCGTAAAATTTTATTAATGTGGAGAGAAATGAAGGGTCATGTTGCCGTGAACACGGGGTCGAATAATCAGAAAATATATTTTTCTTTTATACGGAAGGGATAAACAACACAGGGATAAAGGCTTTTGCCATCGTAACCTATGGGCTACAAACACTGTAACTTTGGATTATGATGGCAAACGCCCTTACCTAACCATTACCTAAAGGTGATAATACTCTAATACCGTTACAGTTTCTTTAAATATTTTGTTATGAAAATGTATAGAGCTTTAAATATGAGTATTAATCATAATGATGCTATTATTTTATGTTCAAGGTATAATCGGAAAACTCTATGTATTAAATTTATTAATACCAAACTAATGGCGATTTTCATCTTCAGTAGTTTCATAAGTTAAAAATATTACTCGTATAAAAGCACTTACTACCTTTGCGATTTTTTACGTATTCTAGTTAATATCTGTTATTCAGTAAAATAAAACCGTCTTTTTATTTTGATTCTAAATGGAGAACTCTATACTCGATACTTTAGGTACTATAATTCCTTAGTTGGGTAACAAAGTTAAATACGTCTACACCAAAGCTTCCGTGTTTTACCGGAATAATTAAAAATACTGTGGTAAAGATCAAAATATCTGTTAGAGCGATTTTGTAATAGTATTTTTTTCAATGAAAGGTACAGATTTGACATCAAACATTTTCAAGCATCTGACTCTTCTTGACTTATACTGAAATGCGTTTTTTCCCGTGCGTCATTTATTATTCTATTAAGGTACGAATATTTTAGTCTAAAGTGTCACTGGAAAGCTTCTATTTATTGAGTGTTTCTCTCCAAATTTGTTAAGTTTGATGGAAGCTCATAGGTATTCATGTTTTTCATCAGGCAGAGCCTTTAATAAGTATTAGGCCGCCAAAAAGGCGGCCTAATACTTATTAAAAAAGGCTACGTGTGCTCCTTCTCATTTCTAACTGAACATAAAAATATTGTTTATAACTATCCGCATATGAGGAAGTGTTTTAGTAAATACACTTCACATCAAAAGGAAAACAATTAGGCCAGTTCTTTTGAAAATGCACTTTGTTTATATATAGCTGGTAGTTACGTTTGTCTCGCCAGGGAGTGTTAACAATGAGGCGTGCATCTCTTGCGGTCGTGAAGTTTAATTTCCAAATGAGATTAACTTAATTCATAAATATAATATTTTGTGAACCACGAATACATAAAAGGACAAATGTATTATTTTAATATGTGTATCTGTGTGTTTGTCTGTGGTATCGTAGACTTTATTGAATGGAAAGAACTTGTAAGTGTTTTTATCTGCAGCTCGAAGTAATCTGTTTAGAAAAACTGTGTAAACAAATTGAACGCGTAGTCAGCATCATAATCATTTCTGCTCCCAGAGTTTTAAAATTATGTAAAAACATCAATTGAGTTTTATATTGGCAGACATGGTACCTACTCAAATTGTTGTAAAAATAATTTTGACCACTTTGAATGCGTACAACAATTGGAGTACCATGTCTGCCAATATAAAATTGAATTAATGTTTTTTTCATCCCACCAACTCGTAAAGAGTGTTTTTGCCCTTCGATATCTGAGTGCAAAAGCCGTTTTTATCCTCTAGAGGAATAAAGTAAATTGAATTTAGCACATCGCTCGAGTGCACTAAGTTTCTGAATTCAAAACGTCATTAAACCTATTTACTTCTACCTCCATGGTGCCAAATTAATCTTACAATATATTTTAATTTCTTAAAAACTCAGACTCGGTACCTTCATGGTGTAGTTTTTTTTTTAATTTGCTCTGCCCGCACCATTTTCTTCTTAAGTAACTATAGCAACTTAACTTTCGATTTTTCTTAATTTATCTATACATTCAAACAAAAAAATTAAATTGAAATGTCTGTTTGTAATATTAAAATAACCGCTTTTTACACATACACGGTACATATACTAAAATATTTTTTTTATAATTTCTGTTACATTGTCTGTCTGTCAGTCGGTCTGTCTGTCTGTTTGTTCCGGGTAATCTCTGGAACGGCTGGACTGATTTTGACGGGACTTTCACTGGCAGATAGCTGATAATCTAAGGAGTAACTAAGGCTACTTTTTTTAGACTAGCTTTGTCCCGCGGTGTTACTCGCGGTACGACAAAAACCGCGGGTAACACCGCGGGGTTGAGCGAGTGCCTAAGTATTTTTGAAATAATTTAAAAATTAATCTGTAATAATTACCTATCATTTGTCCATACCTATTGTCCATCCAAAGGTTGCCTGTAAGAAATTGCTTTTTAGCGATAAGGCCGCCATTTGTACATGGCATACATTGTTTAGCTCTTAAATATAACTGTATCAATTGGTGTACAATAAAGTTTATTCTATTCTATTCTATTCTATCATAATGTAGTACCTAATAAATATTAATACCCAAACTGAAATAAAAGTATCTTGTGATTGTTAATGCTTTTTTTGCATTTAGTTGTTTCCTCGCTGAGGTGGAATGAAAAGTTACGTGTTGCACTCGAGTGCAAAGATTTTTCACCTCGTGCTCTTTTGATTCCCTCGCTGACGCTCAGGATTCTAATTTTTGAATCACTCGCTACGCTCGTGATTCAATTTTAGAATCCTACGCTTGCTCGGTCATCAAAATTGAGCACGCGGTTAAAAAGTAACTTTGCACTCTTGTATAACAAATAATTATCACATAGTTTTGAGCACCCTGAGAGCACAAATGATTATGATGACTGTTCTTTTACATATACAATGGTGGTGATTCTCTTATTGTCATCACAAAACTAAAATTAACTTAAATTTGTTACTGGATTATATACTGTAATGCCATCCACTTACAGTCCATTTTTCGATACCTCACATCTCAGCTGTCACTGTGGTTAGTTTTGTACCAAATACACATTAATCAGAAAAACACGCTTGTTTATTACTTGAAAAAGTAAAATTAATTTTGGCAAAAGCAAATTTTTGTGAAATGTTTTGTTTGCTATTCTTGTGTTGAACGTTTAAAACGTGTAAAGTGTGGCGTAAAGCTTGACATGTCGCACTAAACTTAGACTAAATTACTTACGTAATTATTTTTTTTAATTTTAACATTTGGAGTTTATTTCTATTTTATTTCAGGAGTGAACCTGATATTCAAAATCAGTTCACTCAATAATCTCCGATTATGTTTAGTACGCAATTGTTTTTCAATTTACTCGAACGTTAGGAGTGAATTAGCCGTGATAAACGTATAGTTAGATGCACAAATCTCTTAGAGTTAGGGTTAATTTTATCCGTTCGGAGACGGAGAACCCTACAAAAAATAACAAATGTTTTTTTACTAATTTTCCACGCGTAGAAGAATAATTGTATTTGAGATCGAAATCTTTGGTAAAAACTGACTTTTAAAACGACCAGCAAATGTTCAATTACAAAATATTGTTTATCAATTCTAAGAAAATTATTTAAATTTATCGACACGTTCATTTGATGAGTCAAAATGTAATCGAGCCGGTTAACCTAACAACGTTATCGAGAACTCGACACCTAACTTGGAAATTAGCTTGCGGTACCGAAAGCCGATTGACTTAGTAACATACCACCGTGACAACATAATCTGATGAATTCACCGGCTACTAGAGATAAACTAAATTTTAAGTAAATCACTATATTTGATAAGATTATATTACGACTAGCTGTGCCCGCGACTTCGTCCGCGTGAAACAGTGACTTTGGGTAGCAGTTTTAATTATTGAGGGTAATATTATTTTAAAAATAAGGCAAACACGTTTCACTGTTAAAAACACATTTATGTATTTATATAAGTACATAAAATAAAAAGTATTTTATATGAGCTTATGTCGACATTTGACTTGCCTTGGCTTTAAACCGGGTCTGGCACCGTTCGCTTCTCTCCAAGCTCTAAGCATTCGGTCTGCCTCCTAGACTCTGTCACTGGATTGACGCTTTTCTTCATCAGCGCCTTCGCATTAGGGTTCTTTGCGACGGCGTGGCCTCTGTTTTTCTGGAGGTAAACGCTAGCGTACCTCAGGGTTCAGTCCTGTCGCCCAAGATGTTTCTTCTGCATGTCTATGTCATATTAGCCCTTGGCAATATACATTGCTATGCAGACGATAGCACAGTGCATTGGCGATATTATGGATACCCTGCAGCCAAGCTGGTAGACGTTGATCAAAATCGACAGGAGCTCGTCGTTGAGCTCGACCGGGTTTTGAACCACATTTCACAATGGGCTGATGAGAATTTGGTCGAGTTCAACGTTAAGAAAACACAGGTGTACCCGTTCTCTACCAAAAAGCCTCCGTTTCTTCCCCTCCCCACTTTTCAGAGCACTCAACTGCCACTACGGGATAAGCTCGGTGTCCTGGGCATGGATATTTGCCTAGACCTCAAGCCACGGGAGTACATCGAGGGCACCACTAAGGCGGCCTGAACAGGGTGAGACGGTTCTTCGCGCCCGAGCATTTGTATCTCCTTTATAATACCCAGGTTTGCTCGTACTTACTGTTCTCATATTTGTGATGGATCCACACAGTATTTGCTTGATGTTCTCGATCGGTTGCAGCGGCGAGCAGTCCGCATTATCAACAGTCCCGATACCACCATACCCTTGGGCCTCTGCAGTTGCAGAGAGATATCGCCTCTATGACAGTCCTCTACCGCTTTACCATGGAGAGTGTTCTGAAGAGTTCTTCCAACTGATCCCACCTTCTTCCTTCCTCTACAGAACAACACGTGCTGACCTTGGAAGTCACCGCCTCAGTCTTAGAAATACGCTCTCGAACCAAACGGTTTGGTTCTGCATTGTCTGCTTTCGCAGCGAGTATGGTTGCCTCCACTGTTGGATTCTGCTTGAGTTTTCCCTCAGGCTGAACAGATTCTCAATTTTTACAATTTTATTGACTACGTTTTTTGATTTGCCATCTTATGCCAAAATATACAGATTTAGCGGATTTGATACACGAGATTATGTTGCCCATGGGAAAAACATGTTTTTTTCTAAATGAACTGCAACTTTAAGCGTCTGTCTTTGGGCTTTGATAATTGTTATTGCAAATGTTGTTTTCAGTGGAAACTACATTCTTTTAAATTGAAATTGCAAATAAATTTGAATTATTGGAATGGATTAAAATATTTTCTCCTTTTGCCATTCCATGCATCATGATTGTAGTTTTTATAATGTTGTACCCAGATGTATGTGTGTATTTATTACCCATATGTGTATTTTGTAGCCATGTACCATTAAATAGCTTTGGCGCTCAAGATTTCTCATTAATAGCACTGGAACATTAACTTTAAGACTCAACTTATGGGAGGGCGCTCCTGATAATTCTAAAGAGTTGAGAAACTCTATGCATAAGCTATGATATGACTGGTTCAGTGTCCCTTGCATTGTTTCCTGAGAGGTATTCGATAACATCTTCCTCCACGTCTGACAAGATCCGTTCGTTTATTTGATAACTGTCTCATTAGTCGGCGGATCAGAAAAAATATTATTTTAGATCATCTGTGCTATCATATACCAGAACTCACGTCTCAGTGTAATCATGTCGTTAATGTCAGTTGGCATACAATCTTCTCTGATTTTTAGAAGAGCATTTGCATATTGACACTGCTCATAAATCATTGTGAAGTTATACTCGCATTATTGTAATAAGACAAAACTTTTTAACATTTACCCATAATACACATGTTTCATTCCTTTCATCTTGCGGCGTACCCCTTTTGCTTTTTTTTTGTGCCTAAATTCCCCCGGATCCTTTTCTGCTTTTTTCACGAAGAACATTAATTGAATAAACAAAAATCATGTAAATAAATCGAATCGCAGTGAATAATAACGAATTTATAGTGGCAAAATTCAATATCCGCATGAGGCAGAGCCGTCTGCCCTATCGTGTCTGCCCGTTCGGGTAAGCACACTTAGGCATATTGTGATAACTCAGTAAATGTTACATCAGAATAGCTCTAATATTTTGTCTCCTGTCGCAAACTTATGAAGCATTTTCACAAAAGTCGCATATTTCCATACAAACTATCACCCCCTATTGCTATTTTACCCCCTTGATGGTAAAAAATTTACAAATTTAAAATCACATTTTTATTTATATCTAATCAGCAGCCTTTGATTATTTATATGTCTAGATAGAGCATCGCGATACAAAAGAACAAAATTAAATGACACAACTTTTCGATATTTGTGTGCGTGACAGGTACATCTTACACTCGCCTCATGTCATTCTAAATTTCCTAGTGTGAGTGCATAAAGTTAAGTTGTTGAGTTTTTTTTGTGAAAATGGGGAAACAATTATAATAGTGTTGAATAACTTTTCTATCTAGAAAAATATGCTAGGAAAACAAAATGTGATACAACCTAATAATATGTCTCGTGTTTTTTTTATTATTTATTATCATTAGCAGTGGACTGTTACAGGCTGTTGGTGATGATTAAAAATATGTCGTACTAGATATTCATTTTGGTCTGGTATTGTAAAAGCAGCACTTAACGATTTTTTAACCTTTTAAAATATGTAAGATATATAATTAGCCCATCTAATTGTCTTTTTGACCAACTCTCCTTGTCTCCTGTGGGCGGTGGGGTTTATTAAGCCTCGTGCCGCTACAACCTCTGATTCAGTCCGAAGTTTCAAAGGCCTCGAAACGCAGTAATGGAAAATATAGATAAATCAGTGCCGCTGCGAACGTGTTAACACTGTTGAGAATTAAAAATGCTATTTATAATGATGTGATGTAAAGTAATTTTTTATTGAAGATTAAACTAACATCATTACATTTAGAAGCTTTATTTCAGTGTTTTATAAAGATTAGCCTACTATATGTGATTCTCTGTGACAACAAAATTAGATTAAATTTATTAAATTCTTAATAACTGTTATAAATATTTTTATCTTAAGTCTTTTTAACCGAATTCAAAAAGGAGGAGGTTATTAATTCGGCCGTAGATATTTTTCATGTGTTCGCGGATAACTTCGTCGTTTATGAACCGATTTTGATTATTCTTTTTTTAATGGAAAGAAGATATCCCGATGATGGTACCATGATAAGGACACTAAGATTTGATAATGGCATCCAAGAGAAATCGAGTCGAACCTTGAATCGTTTTTGTTAATTTTTTTATTAGGTTCTCTTACAATTATAGGTACTAGTGGTCGCCCAGTCGTCAAAATTGGACTATTTTTTTTTGTTTATTTATTGGATTTGTTAAGCATTACGCAGTCCTCCTCTATATAAACTTTAATCCTCCTTTAGCATAATATTCATAAAAAGGGATACAAAGTTTTTGCTTCACGTATTTATATATAGACTAGCTGTTGCCCGCGGCTCCGCCCGAGTGTATGTTGGTTATCGCGCCAAATAGTAGCTTATGTGTTATTCTGATGTATAAGCTACTGTAAAGTTTCATCCAAATCCGTCCAGTAGTTTTTGCCTGAAGAAGTAACAAAAATACACACTCACAAACTTTCGCATTCATAATATTAGTGTGATAAGTGAATAACGACTCTAAGTAAATCTTATATAGTTTATTTTATACTTTGTAGCTAACCATCATCATCTTCATCTTGAAGTAATACTAATGTGGAAAATGTATATTGAATAGATAACATTTGAAATACTAAGGCTATGTGATATTAATTCGTAGAACTGGTTCGTTTCGATTGATTGAAGCTCAATAACTTTAGATATGATATATCTAATATGGCTTCTTTGATTTATTTAAATTTGATGTCAGTTCATGACATCCTCGAGGTCTATTACAAACGTAAGATAATAAATTAAATTAAAAAGCTTTTTAAAAACAAGCTTTTACTGGAATGCCTCGAGACGAATCAAATGAGTCCAAACTCGATGATGTTGCGACGTTTCTTTACTGAGTTCCTATGACCACCTTCCAGCTCCAGCATCAGATCAGCTCCATGTCATTATAATATTGTATTGTCCCGCTGTATATATATGCTAGCAAAATTTCAGCAAAATCGGTTGAAGATATCTGCTTCAAAATTGAATTGCAAGATTCCACTCGAACATACAAGCATACATTGCAAGCAATTGCAAGTTAATAAAAAGCTTGTAATAAAACAAGTCGTTCTGTGTTGTGATTTGAAAACTAAAGCGATTTCTGAGACCTTTGTACCTGTGATTTGATTGCTAAACGATTATGATCGTGTGTCCATTCATGCTTTATTTTACTATCTTTTACTTTAACTTAACTTTGTCTTGCCTAGAATACTTCTTTTACTGCCTGTTTTCCTCCGTTTTCTTAAAATATGTCAAGCATCCTTATGTAGTAATCAATACAAAGAAATTAAATTGAAGTGTCTCTTTGTAATTTCAAACTAACAACTTTTCACTATATGCATATGAAAGTACATACATACGGTACTAACATCAAACAAGGATTTTTTTAAATTTTCGCTTGTCTGTCTGTTTGTTCCATCTAATCTCTGGAACGGCTGGACCAATTTTGACGGCGCTTTCACTAGCAGATAGCTGATAATATAAGTAGTAACTTAAGCTATGTTTTTAGACTGGTAGAACAACAACGGCGGTTATACCGCGCGGTTGAGCTACTATATAAATATCCACAGATCTTTACCGGTCAATGTTATTCATACTCATCATATTTAGGGATTACAAAGTTAATAAATGACGAGCTTTCAAGAACGAATAGCAAATCCTAGGCTAAAAAGCACGGGACACGCGATATCAGAGCTTAACGTCCGAAATGAACGAATATGGGCAATATTGAGTCAACCGTTCCGTGATTACGTCGTTAGCAAATACATCTAGGACAGTTGAGTTTTAGGGCTATTTCTTTGTAGAGCTGGAATTCGATATTAATGAATGGTTTTAATATAAAATTTTCAATAATCCTAAATTAAGAGCCTTATACTTTAATACATTTATGAATAAACTCAAAGCTATGGAGTATTAGAGAAACCAAATACTAATTGCTCTCCAGAATATTTTCATCGGTATTAACGTTGCTTGGAAAATGTTATATTTACATAGGCCGCCTTTGTACAATAAATGTTCGATAGTTATGTACGATAGTAGAATAGTGCAGAAACTTGTATTTCTGATAATATAATTATGTAATGTTATTATAATAATAAAAAAAACGGAAACATAAATTACAAATACCGATTACTCCTAGACCGAGTACCTTACTGTAACGAAGGATTCTAATCTATACTAATATTATAAAGCTGCAGAGTTTGTTTGTTTGAACGCGCTAATCTCAGGAACTACTGGTCCGATTTGAAAAATTCTTTTAGTGTTGGATAGTCCATTTATCGAGGAAGGCTATAGGTTATATTATATTTTCAAAAAAATTAGGGATCCGTAAGAAAATTGCTATTTCGTAACCCAAGGTGTGAAATCGAAAACCTATTTTTGCGTGCGCTGCAATAACTATTGACCTATTGTCAATAGTTATTGCAACAAAATAATGTATGACGGGTTTGTAGGTCTCATTAAGATCTACAAAAAAGTCCGCAAAAGCATATATCTAACTATCATGGTTTAGTTACAATAACCGCTTTTGTGTTAATTTTTTTTATTAAATCATCTGAAGAAAGAAACTACGTTAAATGTGTATCGTAATATTAATCCTTATCCAAATTAAGCATTTTGTTATCAAGGGTATTTATGTAGAAGTAAAATACTTTTTGTTTCATCCCAATCGTTCATTTCGTTTAGAAGTTATCACGAGTATAAGAAGCTAAGAGTTGGTACCTAATAATGAGTTATTTGCCAAATAGTTTTTATCAACATAATACCTAATATTAATCTTTATCCAAATAAATGTGTTGTTGATTATGAGTATTAGATCTTAGAAAAGCATAATAAATACATCTATACTAATATATAAAGCTGAAGAGTTTGTTTGTTTGTTTGAACGCGCTAATCTCAGGAACTTACTGGTCCAATTTGAAAAATTCTTTCAGTGTTAGATAGCCCATTTATCGAGGAAGGCTATAGGTTATATATCATCACGCTAAGACCAATAGGAGCGGAGCACCAATGAAGAATGTTTAAAAAACAGGGGAAAATTATCACGCTACGGGCAATAGGAGACGCAAACGACGTTGCGTGGGTCAGCTATACTAATATATAAAGCTGAAAAGTTTGTTTGTTTGAACTCGCTAATCTCAGAAACTACTGGTCCAATTTAAAAAAAATCTTCCAGTCTTAGATAGCCAATTTATCGAGGAAGGCTTAGACCAATAGGAGCGAAGCACCAATGAAGAATGGGGGAAAATTATTACGCTACGGGCAATAGAAGACTCAAACGACATTGCGTGGGTCAGCTATCCATACTTATATTATAAATACGAAAGTAACTCTGTCTGTCTGTCTGTCTTGCTTTCACGGCCAAACCGCTGCACCGATTTGAGTGAAATTTGGTACACACATAGTCTAGAGCCTGAGAAAATGCGAAAAAGGGGTTGTAAGGGGTTTAAAAGGGGGATGAAAGGTTGTTCTGGGAGTTCACTCGCCACACGCCTGCGCTTTACCTACGTCGGGCGTCTTGACAACGAATAAACAAGGCTGTCACAATCATAAAAAATATTTCACTTTTTCAATGAAGACTTAAATATTAAGATATTAAGTATATATCTGTATATATTCGTCAATCTGATTTATATGTTCATTATATTAATAGAAATAAATAAGCCAAATTAATATAATTAATTAACAGCGTTTCTTAACTTCAAAATTCTCTACAGAAGTATCGTCATTATAAGCTAGCTGTTGGTTAGATATGAATAAAAATGTCATTTAAAGTTAGTAAAAATTTTACCCTCAAGGGGTAAAATAGCAACAGGGGATGGCAGTTTGTATAGAAATATGTAAGGTTTGTGAGTTAGTTTGCGACAATAGACAAAATATGTATTAGAGCTATTCTGATATGACATTTACGGAGTTATCACGGAGAAGATAGTATGCCAACTGACAGTAACGACATGATTACACTGAGACGTGGGTTCTGGTTTAAGATAGCACAGATGATTTAAAAATAATATCGATCCTGATCTGCTGACTAATGAGATAGTTATCAATTAAACGAACGGATCATGTCAGGCGTGGAGGGAGATGTTGTCGAATACTTAAAGAATTTAGACATATCAGGAGTGCCTTCCCATAAGTTGAGGCTGCAAGTTAATGTTCCAGTACTATTAAATGACGTATCTTGAGCATCAAAGCAATATAATAGTACATGGCTAAATATTACACAACTGGGGTACAACATTGTAAAATCTACAATCATGACGCATGGAATGGCAAAAGAAGATAATGTTTTAATTCCCCGTATTCCAATAATTCCAACTTATTTGACATTTTAACTTAAAAGAATGCAGTTTCCGCTGAAAACAGCATTTCCAATAACAATATTATCAAAACCCAAGGACAGATGCTTAAAGATACAGTAATTTTTTTTCTCATGGGCAGCATACTCACGTATATCAAATCCGCAAAATCTCCATATTTTGGCAAAATATGGCAAAAGAAAAAACGTAGTTATTAAAATTGTACTTTTTTTTATTTGAAGCTACCAAAGTGACTATGGTCAGCCTGATGGAAAACTCAAGCAGAATCCAACAGTGGGGGCAACCATACTCACTGGGAAAGCAGACAATGCAGCATTGCGTCCCACACTATGACGGCTTAGTGAGATGCTTATTCACGCCCCACTTAAAGGCCCCGGGATCATAGTGGGAGAGAAACACTTGCGCTGGTAGTGAGTTCCAGTTTTTAGCTGTTCGGCACAGGAAGGATGAACCAAACCGTTTGGTTCGAGAGTGAACATGTTATTCTGCAGAGGAAGGGAGAAGGGGGACCAGTTGGAAGAGCTCCTCAGAATACTTCCAATGATACAGATGGCAGTGGACTGCTATAGAGGCGACTTTTTGGTAGAGAACGCGCACAACTGTGTTTTCGTAGCGTTGAACTCGACTAAATTCTTATCACCCCATTGTAAAATGCGATTCAAAACCCGGTCGAGCTCAGCGACAAGCTTCTGTCGATTTTCCTCAACGTCTGCCGGCTTGGCTGAACGGTGTCAAAAATATCGCCCATGAACTCTGCTATCGTCTGCATAGCAATGTATGTTGCCAAGAGCTAACATGTCATTGATATGCAGAAGAAATAGTGTGGGCGACAGCGTTTACATCCAGAACATCAGAGGCCGTGCCGTCGCAAAGGCCCATAGTGACAGAGTCTAGGAGGCAGACCGAATGGAGAGAAGCGAGCGGTGCCAGACCCGGTCGAAGGCCTTGGCCATGTCAAATGTCGAAATAAGCTCATATATTATTTTTATGTACCCTTTATATTTTATGTACATATATAAATACTTAAATAAGTTTTTAATAGTAAAACGTGTGTGTCTTATTTGAAAAAAAAATCGGGTGGTGTCGTGGGACATCAGATGGGAATGAGTTCCATATTAAAAATACAGATGGCGCTATACAATATTTTTAGTTTTCACAAAATTGTCTTAACCCCTTTATTTTATTTAAACTAATTTATAAAAATATATAAAAGTTCTATGCTAGGTAAAGAAAATAAAACTATTCAGGTACCGATACATTTTGTATTAAGATTTTATATCGATAAAAATCCTACCTACATTAATAACGCGAAAGTTTGTTAGTATGGATGGATGGATGTTTGTTACTTTTTCACGCAAAAACTACTGAATGGATTTGGATAAAACTTTACAGTAATATAGCTTATACATCAGAATAACACATAAGCTAATATTTGCAGCGATAACCGACATACACGCGGGCGGAGCCGCGGGCAACAGCTAGTATGTAATATTATTATAATGATTAAAAAACGGAAACATAAATTACAAATACCGATTACTCGTAGACCGAGTACCTTACTGTAACGAAGGATTCTAATATGTAATATTATTATAATGATTAAAAATGGAAACATAAAACACAAATACAAATTACAAATGTAGCCAAGACGACTGCATATGGCTAACCCTGTGAAAAAGATATCAGATCTCATGTAGAGCCAAGGTTCTGTATCTACACGCCCTAACTCTACCAACCTTAACTTTATAAACTCTACATCTCAGTAAAAATGCATCATATTCTGAAAATTTTAACGATCTGGTATATCGGGAACCAAAGTTGTGAGAGTTCAAAAAAACGACGAAATACTTCGAGAAAAGGTAGGTAGTGCCCTTGCGCTACGCTTGGCTCGTCGTGGCGGGGGCACGACCGTGCCCCCAGATCTATCTAAAAACACAAAAAATACTGAGAAGTTTCTTATATACCTTAAAATGTTTGTGTGTCTCACCGTGAATTACTACGGTTTACACAACCTAATAAATTTCATGTGTGATCCCATACTGACAGAACTTTTTCTAAGGGAACAAATTGATAAATCGTATTAATATATTTTTCTCTCCATGTGGTTTCGGTTAAAGAAAGACTCACCAGCCTTATGCAACCCTTGGGTATCATAGAAGGTGACCAAAGGAGCACTACGCAAAACATAACTAAAGAGTACCTAGGAGAACTTGAAACAAACCTTATAGAAACGATTAGGCCATATTCTGTTATAATAGGCCGGACCTTCCTTTCTGAGGAGAGGCGTATGCCCAGCAGTGGACTGTTAACGGCTGTTGTCAATCACACTTCGACACAAAACAAATGATCCTGTTCATCATACAATCGACTATGCGGTGGAAACTGAATATTTAAATCGAATATGTAATGCAATATGATCACAATGTTTCCAATCAAATTACACTTGAATACCATTGTCCTTAATTAGATTCTGTCCGCCTACCCATTAGACATATCAAATGGATTATTGCGTAATTGATAGCAATTATTCTACACCCTTTAATATCTCGTGAGTAATTCAGTTTTGAATTTCAATTCAATAATCTAGTGTTTACCCGCGGTTACTGTCACGAAATAACCTCCTTTTTGGATGGAGGTAACATACATAATATGTCCCATGCTGTCTCATTCATACATATAATGAGGCGCTCATAGCCCAGTTGCACTCAGTGATTAGAAACAATCACCGAGGGTAAGCATCGACGGCGCGGTCAGTACCTGGATGGGTGACCGCTAGTGGCATGTTACCATGAGCGTCTCCGTGATTCGGGGGTTACGTTAAGCAGTGTTTCCCGGTTGTTATCATAGGATAACAGTCGTAAAGCTTAGTTGGAGGCCTCTGGGCGGCTTAAAAACATCCAACAAGAAAGATTTACGTAGCCACAACGTTGTCTTGCCAGTCCCAAACCCGTACTCGTCCAACGTGGCGACGTATGGCCTTAAACCTCTCCTGAGAGTAGACCCGAGCCCAACAATGGGACGTTATGGGTTGTTGATGACATATAATTATAATGTCTCGTAAAGATCATAATGACAAATATCAGTCAATTTCGCCCAACCGAGTAATTATCTTTGTGCCGACATTCTTGTTATGTGGACTTTACTGAAATGTCATACATTTATTCCCTTTATGCCGACATTTCCAACCATTAAATTAACTTAACCAAATTGACAAAAGAAATAAAAAAATATTTAATAATTATTTATTATACTTCCTGCTAACAGTGTCAAATTTCATACTCCCCCGTTTGCATAGTTTTGGTTCTCAATGATATAAAATCAAAATAATATAGAGCTGATCCGGCAAACGTTAGTTTGCCATAAAAAAAAAAAAAATTATAAAAAATAGATGTTGGTCTATTCACAGACCTACCTACATTGTGAAACGAGAATCCTATGTATACAATTCTCGTGTCACAATGTTAGTTACCATACTCCTCTCAAACGGTTAGACCGATTTTTATGAAATTTGGTGTGCATATCGGTTAGGTCTGAGAATCGACCAACATCTATTTTTTATACCCCATTTTTTTTTATGGCAAAGCAACGTTTGTTGGATCAGCTAGTTTTATATATAAGAAGATTTACGAACGAACCGGCCCGACCGGGACCATACTACCCTCGCACAGAAAATCAACATAAAATGACAGCGTCCGTGCTGTCGTGTTTCGTTGGTGAGTGCGAGACCGGAGGCCTAATGATACAGAAGCATCACTAGGCCGCCATGGTGTGGCATGCTGCATGGCATCATGCTGCATTCGCAATGAGTAGCTCTTGGATTCTGCTTATGCTTTCCATCAGGCAGAGTAGAGTCATTTTGGCAGGGCCATACATTAAAAACAAAATATTTTAAATTTGTAGTTTTGATATTATAAGATTGAGAATAGTAAACTCACGCCTGTTACTCCAGTCTTAAATGATCGGTTCAAGAAATGTGGTAGCTTTATGAGTTTTGCTATTCAAGAATTTCCTCTTTAATGTTGGTCCGTTCAAAATACCTTTGAACGGAAAAAGTGAGTTGTGTTTGTCACACTAGACTCTAACTGAAATACAACCGAGATAAAGTTAAACAAGCATAATGAAACTAAAGGCACCTCTTATTTTGACCTGCTATCTTCAAAACACTTGTATAATTTGATTAGTCAATTCTGCGAAACGGAGTTTATACACACATCAAAAGTGTCTAGGGATCAACATATGTGTCTAGGGATCAACATATATTTTTGCAATAACTTTTCTCCTGATTGATATTAATTAAAATTTTCTTTAAGGATTCATCAAATAAAGTGTTTTCGTTTGTCACAGTAACGATAAACCAAGTCACCTTTGCATTACTAAAGAAATTTGCCATTTTCCTAATAAAAGGATTTTTGACATTTGAACCACTAACATTAAAGTTCGAAAAAAAGACTGAAATAACAGTTTTCTTTAAAATTTTATTAGGTAACTTAAACAATTAATAATCCGTGTTTCTACCGCGAACACTAACACAAGAACATCGGTTTGGCATACTCAAAATGAGTTCATCCAGATCACGCAGTGGAATGGCCGCCCATGTTCGTTGCAACAACAAAAAAAGGTCTTCTTGCGACTGAATACCCTCCATATTCGGCAGAGCTCTTCTCTGTAGCATATCCCATGCATGCTCAATCGGGTTCAAGTCTGGCGACTGAGCAGGCCAGGGCCAAAGCCACATCTCAATCTCAAGAAATCCGCATAAAAATGCTTGATCCCTAGACACTCTCGATGTGTGTATATCATGTATTTAAAATACTTACACACCATTTTTTCTTTCGATTTTATTTTCTCTTCTGAAATAGATATCCATATATCAAATCACAAGAAATTCATGATATTTCATATTAAATATTCTGGTAATTTATTTAGGAAATATTTATTTTTGAAATCCTGAAAAAATATAATATTACAAATGGTAATAAGAAGACGAAAACATATCGCGACGACCCTAAAGGAAATCGGAGATAAGGGAAGCAGATAATTACACGTCTTCATTTCAAAGCCTTTTTTCGGAGATTGGATCGGATATTTAATAAATAAATGAACTGCAAAATGAGTTGTTTCACCTATGTATTGTTTTAATTTACTTTTGTAATTAAACAACGTCTGTAGCAGTAAAATGAACAGCTGGACAGAGTAACTTTCTCAATTGATATCCCACAACGATAACCCTTCATTGGTATAAAAAGAATAAGTTTTTTTAGCTGTAATAGAAAAAAATATTCCAAAAATCAATCTCTCAAAACGTTTGATGTTATATAAAAGGAAAAGGGACCGTATAAATCACTAATACATTAATAGTAAGTAAGGTAAGCAGAAAGGATCCAAGCAAATTTCTTTGTGATAATGATTTACAAGTGATCTTCGATCACACATTTGTGATATATTCACATAAAGGTAATTCAGACAAAAATATAATATCTTAACCATAATATTAGCTTTTTCATTCATAAAAACGTTCAATAGAAAGGTAAAAATAGTTATTTGTTATACAAGAGTGCAAAGCTCAATTTTTAATGACCGAGCTAGCGAAGGATTCTAAAATTAGAATCCAGAGCGTCAGCGAAGGAAACAAAATAGCACGAGCTGAAAAATCTTTGCACTCGAGTGCAACACGTAACTTTTCATCCCACCTCAGAGAGGAGATGACTAAATGTAAAAAATCATTTACAATCACAAGATATTAAATTTAAAAAAAGTACACCAAGAAGGTTCCGAGTCTGAGTTCTTAACAAATTAAAAAAGGTTGTATGATAAATTTGGCATCATGGAAGTAGAAGTAAATAGGTGTATATGATGTTTTGAATTCACAAACTTAGTGCACACGATGTTCTAAATGCAATTTACTTTATTCTCTAGCGGATAAAACGGCTTTTGCACTCATATATCGAAGGGCAAAAATACTCTTTCCAAGATGGGGGGATGAAAAATGAATTTATATTGTATACGTAACTTAAACATCAGAATATTATTGAATCTTTTGAAGCAAGTTTCTATACAGACGTATAGGACGGGCTTCTCGCATATAGGCGCTCAGG
This sequence comes from Diaphora mendica, assembly GCA_949125395.1. NCBI lineage: Eukaryota > Metazoa > Arthropoda > Insecta > Lepidoptera > Erebidae > Diaphora > Diaphora mendica. The sequence continues at coordinate 27,288,386 of OX421312.1, read as the reverse complement.
CAGCGCGTACAATCCTTACTAAGCGTCAGATTATACCGTTACACGAGAGCGACAGATTTAGTATCGTTACACTATATATATAGATATTTTTTCATTATTTTTTAACGCTTAGTTCCTACTCTTTAAACTAAAAACCTTATTTTGATTCTTTCGGGCGTCTCTGGGCGGTACTGTTATTTTTTCCTTTACAGATTTTATGATTTTTGTATACATATTTTTATTTGATAAGGTGAGAGGAAAACCTCACATAAAATCTGTATCGGATCAAGAATGATATTACTTATCATTACGAAAACTGTAAAGATCAATCAAATTAAACACTTCTAGGATGCACACACAAAGTTTTTTTTTTAAGACAACTCCTGCACTAGGAATAAATCCTGTGACGCGGGGGACTTTTACAAACATACATGAAACGGACACAAAGAACACCCAGACTCAGAACAACAATTTGTGGATCACACAAAGTGTTGTCCTACGTGGGATTTGGACCCACGACACTTGGCGAAGTAGGAAGCGGCATGGTGACCGTTAAACCGCTAGGCCAAACGTGCAGTCAGTTCACTATATAAATTGAGGCAATAATTATTCATATCATTATAACTGTCAATACTGTAGAAAGGACACTCGATTCAAAAAGTTTGAAATAGACAACTAGATACATATAGTTGTACAGAAATCGGTACTTTCCGTATTTATTTTCAGCCATCAAATGTTGAAATAGGATTGAATGGGAGCTCTGCTATTTGAGGTAGCCCACGGCCTCCATTGTTTATCGTTATCATAGCGTTGCTTTTCTTATAATAAAGTAGAAGGCCATTCAATGAAGTAGTAATAGTACATTGTTCACCGAGGGAGGAAAGGGACCGATTACTAGCGAGGGAGCAGTTTGTAACCCGAAGGCGCAGCCTAGGGCCACAATACTCCCGAGGTAGGAATGGGACTTTCACCCGAGTGCTACACAGTGCTTTATACTCCACCTGTGAGGAACATTTAAAGACTTGTATAGTAGAAAGTATTTAAATCAAAACGTAAGACACCATGTAAAACACAATTTAGCTTAGAATTTGACTGATATTTCGCGCTTCTTTTGTTTTTTTTATTCTTCGCAAAAGGATGTCAGTGGCACGGAGATTCCATATTTAAATTATATGAAAACTCCTTGGGCAGGCGCGCGCCATAGATAAGATAACACATGAGAAATGAAAATTCATACAACTTTCTCTCCCGCTAAAACACGTTAGAAATGGTTTTCATACATTTTTTCAAGGTCAAGGAAAAGACTAACGTTCTCTTTTCATTTTCAGGGAATAATGACTACTGTTCCCTGTTCCGATAAATACCATTTCAGTAATATATAGTTGAAAGAATTTGAAGTGCCGTGTAGAGTTCAGAAGTAATACTTATTATGAACTGAAACGATATTAACTGCCTCGGTGGCGCAGTGGTAGCATATGCGGCTACTGTTCTCGAGGTCTCGGGTACGATTCCCTGGTCAGACCAAATGTTTATATGAACTGCAAATATTTGTTTCGGAGTTTGGGTGTGTTCCATGTATAATATATGTATACATTTACAAAAAAAAGTATACATGTATTTATATCAGTTGGTTAGTACCCATTATACAAGCTCTGCTTAGTTTGGGACTAGATGGCGTTGTGTCTTAGATGTCCGGAATGTTTATTATTATTTATTATTAAATGACAAAATTAACACACTTTATTGGACATCTTAATATATATATTTCTTGTGTGCGTGTGTATGTGACTGAACTCCTCCTAAACGACTGGACCAATTTTGATGAAATTTTTTGTGTGTGTTCAAGGGGATCTGGGAATGGTTTAGATTCACAAAAACGACTGGACCGATTTTGATGAAATTTTTTGTGTGTGTTCAAGGGGATCTGGGAATGGTTTAGATTCACAAAAACGTAAACGATGTTACGTGGGTCATAAATATGGCGGTACGAAGTTCGCCGGATTAGCTAGTTTATTTATATTTATTATTGGACATTTACTCTCAATCAAGGTATTTTTATAAGATTTTTATACTGACTGCATGAATGGCGCAGTAGTCTATGAGATGACCACGCAGATTTGTACTATGCTAAGTTTTCTAGGTTCGATCCCCACATAGGACAACACATTGTTCAGCGTTCGTTGTGTCTGTTTTTTTTTTGTTTATAAAATTAACCACGAAGCCGGATTTATACCTGACGTTGGAGTTATCTTTTTTTTTAAATAGAAAGAAATATGTATTTAAGCATATTTCTTGTATTATAAATATTTGTGTTCATACGTTATACCTATAAAATTTAAATGCATTCGTACTCCAAGAATATTGCGGAATAGAATTGTAGAATGTTGCGGTCGGTAACAATAACGAGTACTGTCGATGTGCATTTTCCGCGGGATCGCGTTCATATTCTCGAGATATTGGTTGAACTTGAAGTTCAATCGTCAACATTTTTCACATTACTTTCAAATACTCTTCAATAGATGTGAAAGGAAAAGTATTTATTTTTCCTGCTACAGATTCGTGTTATATGCTGAATAAGTATACCTATAAATTATATTCTTTTCTTTTTTTTACTTTTAATGAGGATTTTACAGTTTAGAGTGCCTATTTATTATTTACAACAAAAGTACCTCTGACAAAATTATATACCAAGTAACAGACAGTGCCTCAAATTTAAAAATAAAAAAGAGCTTAATACACACGCCTTGTGCAGTCGTGAACACAGTGCCGTCTTTACCATAAGGGCACACGGGGCCAGTGCCCAGGGCCTCCATCCTCAGGGGGGCCCCGAGAAACCGTCAATTTCTCTCGCACATAACATTTTTTTTACAAAAAATGTATGTATTATTCGAAATAATTACTAAGCTTTCAGTTCATATATTTTTTACGGTTGAAAAATGAAAGCGTAAAAAATGTTGTCTCTTTCACCTTCTTTACGATCGTTAAATCCTAAATTAAATATTTTCTCTGCCTTTGTATTTGCTGAATTATAGTAGGAGAAAAATTTTTAAAACGTTAAATATTCAATGTTGACATTATGTGCTTGATGTATATACAATTACTAGTTGTTGCCCGCGGCTCCGCCCGCGCATTTGTCAGTTATCGCGGCGAATAGTAGCCTATGTGTTATTCTGATGTATAAGCTATATTACTGTAAAGTTTCATCCAAATCCGTTCAGTACTTTTTGCGTGAAAGAGTAACAAACATCCATCCATACTTACAAACTTTCGCGTTTATAATATTAGTATAGATTCTCCATCGGTAATGTTATCACAAGGCGCTTATTTAGAAGGTATCCTACTTAATTTACTAAGTACATCATCTGGCGATCACTTATAATAAAAACTTTGATTCCGAAGTCAAGCTGCTGTTTCCTATTATATAAATCGTTTAAGAAAATAACTAAACTTAAGTGTTAACTAGAGGGTGAGGCACTTTTCTAGCAGAAACGATGATCGATGGGGCTACAAATTTTTTACGAGACGAACGCGTACAGATAATTGCAACAAGGTGGTCCGACTACCTGGTAAAGGTTCCAGGAAGCAGTCAGAAGCAGATAGCATGGAAATAGCAGCAGGCAGCGAGTATAAATATTTGTCAGAAGCGCTCGAGTCGAGATACGGGGATCGCCATTTGGAACACGTTTTCCGCGCCCTACTACGCGATAGAGTTTAAGGTCTGGGAGAAGGCCTATAGCAATGGGCATTGCTTGAGAACCTCGTACAGAAAGCGTACCTTTCGGCCGGTCTTCTGCAGTTAAGTTGCCGGTTAAGGATTTTGCAGATGAAGACGATATAAGACTACCTGGAAAACATTGCGAAAAGAAATTTGTTGATCCAAAACGCACGTTCCAAGGCAGCGATCTGGGAAAATATGACAGCAAAATGAACGGTGACGTCATCATACAATGCAAAGATATGTCTCGTAGAGAAAGTGTACTCCAAGTCCAAACTCGAAATCAAATGGCCTGACGGTGAAGCTCATCAACGTTACTCCTTTTGGGCCCTTGGTGAACTCGTTTGGGGTTTCGTCTTCAAGGGTCCCGTGAAGATGAAACAATGAAGATAGCACAGGGATATGACGTTGCCGACAGCTTGGTCCGAAGCTGGTCGACGCTGCCTCCGCCCTTGGACGACTTTTGCCCAACTTGGGTGGAGCCAACGCGACTCCTCTACACGGGGGTTGTCCGGTCGATGGCGCTGTATGGTGCACCGGTGTGGGTGGCGGCTCTGACTGCCCTAAATAAGGCCCGCCTCCGGCGGCCTCAGAGGGTATTGGCAGTCAGAGCCATACGCGGATACCGCACGGTGTCGACCGAGGCGGCGTGCGCCTTGGCCGGAACACCCCCCGTGGGATTTGGAGGCGGAAGTGCTCGCCGAAGTTTATCGACGGGTGGCTGGATATCGGGCGGAAAGTGGCTTTCGCCCTCCGCCCGAAGAGGTACGCGAATGGCGTGAAGCCGCTCGTCGAGCCACTATGGACAGATGGTCGTTCCGGCTGGAGACTCCACGCGCTGGCTTTGCCGCCGTGGAGGCTCTCCAGCCGGTCATCCTTGAGTGGGCAGGGCGGCAGCACGGGACCCTTTCCTTTCGACTGACGCAGGTCCTTTCCGGGCACGGTTGCTTCGGGAAGTACCTGCACTCGGTCGCTAGGAGGGAATTGAGTCCCGCCTGCCACCACTGCGACTACAGTGAGTACTCGGCCCAGCATACGCTGGCGATCTGCCCCGCATGGGCGTCGCTGCGTCGGGCCCTCACTGCAGTCATCGGAGGAGATCTCTCGCTACCGGCCGTCATACGCTCCATGGCCGGTAGCGATAGCAGTTTTACCGCGGTCGCAACTTTCTGCGAAGATGTCATCTCGCAGAAGGAGGCGGCGGAGAAGGCCCGGGGGGATGATATTCACTCGGACCCAATCCGCCGCCGGCGAACCGGGCGGCGGAGGCGCGCCTATCAGCGCCTCATGCCGCCCTGAGTGTGGCCGCGGATGGTCGGGACGGGCTTTCCCTTCCATCCGCTCTAGTGGCCGCCGCCGCGAGGAGGCGACGTTACGCGTGTGCCGTACGTCGCCTAAATCGAGATTTTAACAGCAGACGGTGCCCGCTTCTGTGCGGGCAAGCGCTGGGAGGGGTCCGGACGTGTTAATAACTGCAGTTCCCGAATTCCTCCCTTCACAGGCGCAGAGTGGCACACCGTGTGGTTTTAGTCGGATCGAGTCCGACACACCGCCCCGCCGCAAGCCCCGGTGGGGTGACGGTCCGAGGGGGTTTTTTCAACGAGTAGAAACACGTTAAAAAAAAATGAAAAATGACGTTGACCTTATGCAACTTATCACAAGGATAACCTTGTGCTTTCTATGTGATAAGCTTAACCTGCTCGGAGTCAAATATCGTCTGCAACCAGTACTACTAAAGCTTATTGGGCACAATGGGATAGTTTGGTTCTACAAAACGGGATCCTTTATCGGAGATGGAAGAAGATCAACGGGAGAGAGTTCTACCTGCAAATCCGTGAAGTTCACGATTCAGGAGGCCATTCTAGTGTCAAGAAGACACTGTTAACAGTGCGTGAGACATTCTACTGGCTTCATTCTTGGCAAGATGTACCAGATTGGTGCAGTAAATTGTACTGTCGTAAAAGGTCCACAGATGCGAAGTCAAGGAAACCAGCAACTGTAAAACGTCGGCACATCATGGAAACAAGTCACGGCTGACGTCGCGAGCGATAACAAGAAAACTCGAAACGACCAGCGCTCAAACGATTTTGATAAAGGTGCACTGGTTTGGCTCCTTAACCCAACCCGTGGGAAAGGGAAATCCCTTAAACTAGGTACGGGGACACACTCCCTTAAACAAGTGGGAGGATTCATACAAGGTCGGCGACTACCAAGAGGGGTTTAAAGTAGTGCATTAGACCGCCTGGCTAAATATTGTGGCAGCCATAGCGGTTCTCGGGACGAGCATCTCTAAGAAGGAGTAAGTGTTACGAAAAAAGAACATTCCATAAAAAGAATCGTGAATCGGTTTAGCCTTGAAAGTTCTAGTCGGTTTCTTGAGGCCAAGAAACCGACTAGACTAGACTAGTAGGGTTATTTGCGTTATGGTCATTGTTTTGTAGGCACAAAACAATGAACATAACGCAAATGTAGGTAAATAGAATCGAATAGGTATAGACTGTTCGTCGCGAAATTGGCAGTCCCTTCGAGAGGCCGCTGAATTTTCTCGAATGATCTATAGCGGCATATATTATAGAAAGGCATATCGCGGACCGCAGTGCAGTTCAGTTTGGGCTATAGTACGACAAATATCTAAGTGATATAAGTGATTAACACAACGAGCTCGGCGAACATTAAGGACTATTGTTCTAAATTATTCTGTGTTTTAAGAGTGTTTATAATAAAGTCTCTTTTACACGGCAGAAGGCTTATTTCTTATATTCGTTGAACCCTAACACGGAATGTATAATAGAGGATTTTGTTTAGCAGAAAACCTGAAAAAAAAAAACATTATCGTTATTGTAACCAAAAAACTAGCTACATATTAATATCATTCATGACTTAATAAATTATATACTTGATTACTCATAAATGATCATAGTAGAATGTTAGTGTAATTCGCTTTCTTTACTTTCCAAAAGGGCCCCAAATTTTTGTGTGCCCAGGGGCCCCAGCTGAGCTTAAGACGGCTCTGCGTGAACATGTCAATTTTCATTTGTAACTCAAATTTTCTATCCATAGGTATTTTGACTGACACATTTTGCTGTAAACTTTGTAACTGTAAATTTTGGAAATAACGTTTATTAAATTTTTTTTTTTTTTTATTTGCTTAGACCTCCTCACACCCGTGATTAAAAGAGGGTAGTGAGCCATATCTCTATACTGTATCATTTGTTTGACATTTGGCCACATCAGTAAAATGCTTCATTGTCACACAGACTATAAACTCCCCACTCCGTAACTGGACTTAATCTGTTAAGCTGGTGACTCGTTAGGCACAGCGGAAGGGAAGTATGAGTCTTTCAAGCAACATGCAACCTCAGGTAACCTTTTAAAGTTGTTTTTATTTAGTTAAGCAAATAAACCCGCAAGCTGCAAGCAAAGTTTTAATTCAAAGTTTTCCTTCCGTTTAAAAGAATGTAATACTTTCAATCACGAAAACTTTTTTATACCTAATAAAGCTGGTTTTATCTAATAAAGTTTAGTTGGTTACCTATTCAAACTGATTTTATAAACGAAAGCAAGTAAGAAAAACCAATTAATATTTTTTGTATACGTGTGTGGAAGTCGCCACACGTGTACTTTCTTATACAGTACAATACCTATTTAAATTTCAAAAATAACTCTCTTAAGTTAACTCAATTTCAAGTCAGAATAACAAACTTTTGTGAAAGTCACCTACTCCGTTGTTTGTGTTGTTGTTTTATAAGTAAATATTAGTTATTTAGCTTTTTTACATTTTGTCAACAATTTTTTATAAATTTTAGAAGTAAATTTAGCCACGACTCTAACCTAACCTCTATTAAATTGTACACAAAAAAGGTACTGTCAATATAATAATATGTAGATCCCCAAGTTTTATCCATCAAATGACCATCGCAGCAGACTTCGGGCGGTGTAGGCTAATGAATTCTGGAAATGGTTCTGAGTCTTAAATAGGAAATATTCCTCTTGCAGGTTTTTTCCAGACGTCAATAGTGTTAACATCATCACTCAGATTAACTAGTGGTGCTCTAGAATAATTTTGGAGATCATCCGCGTATAGTTGGTAGGAGGAAGTCAGATGTGTATCACAGAGTGATGGTGTAAATAAAACGAAAAATAGTAAAGGACATAGCACGCCGTCCTGCGGTACACCAGCTTATATAATGTCGTAAACAAATCGTACTTTATGTGTAGATTATGTAGATTGAATTAAAATACTAACAAGTGTTTGTGTCGGATTTAAATATTTAAAAAAGTACTTGAAAAATATTATTAAACTTGATGTTGCTTCGTAAAATATAATTGAATAGTTTAATTTTCTTTTACTTTATTAAAAAACGTAAATTGGTGTGAACTCTAACATATTTCAAAGGATCAAAACGTAATAGAGGCTAACTCAAGGCTCCATTACAAGGACAACACGTTCATCGAATCTGAGTAAAAAAATACATATAATTTATTTTAAGACTTTTAACAATAAGCTACCTACCGGAATGCTTTAAACTATACCAACTATTAATTATATTTTTCTACATTATTTTTAATCATCTTCCAGACCGAGAAAATATTAAGTCAAAGTCAATAAGTAGTCGCAGAAGTCACAAATGTCTTTATAACTTTGCCAACAACTGTATAATAGTACCAGTATAATATTTACCTACTTTATTACAAGAGATCATTACATCTCCCTCATACTAACACTCAAACATCTTGAGTAAATTGCCCAGCATATTTTGTAAAATAAATTAGGTATTTCTATTAACTTTTGTTAAGGAATTTCATTAAATGATATATTTTTCTCAAAACATGTAATGGCAATTTAACATGAATATACGAACAGAACACAGAACAAGTAGAATTGTTATGTAGGCGGGGTAGGCGCGCCGAAGTTAAGCGCCGATACCTCTAATAGGTCTGCTGGCATCAACTGAACGCTTTAATACACGTATAACTTTCGTCGGGAACGTAGCTGCGTAAAAAAATATTGCTATGCCGAACTGTGCGATAATTACGTGCTGAAAACGAAGCAAGGACTACAATTTACTCAAAGGAAACATATCGTATCATCGGTAGTCTCAAAACTTTTGTTTTTAAGCAATATTAACAAAAAACTAAAAAGTATTATGTAATACACATGAAAACCATTCTATTCTAATCTATTGAAATAATCATACATTACGTATTAAATTTAAGTATCATTTGCATAGTTGCCACGAGAGCACGCAATGAACTGCGTTTCCTGCGGGAATATTTCAAAACATTTGGCACGAAAATACTTAATAAAAGTAATGTTTACAATTATTTCACATAGGGATGTAGACAAATTCAATCGATATCGTAATGTTAAACTTTTCGATGATATTGATTTTTACAGTGATTTTATGTTTAGTATCGTAGTACGATTTATATTGTACTATGGTTTTTAAAACAATATATGATTTTGTTTATTCGCAAAATTTTTATATAAAGATATTTTGGAGAAATATTTGAAAATAAATGTTTTAATAAAAAGTTTATACTTAAATATTTCATATATCATTATTTTACAGCTACCAGACAAATAAAACAGATTTGATTAAAAAAAAGATAGTATGTAAGTACTGTTGACTAAATAATAAACGTGACATATTTTTAGTAATATAAGTTAGTTAGCCATTAATCCAAAGGCGTCCTGTACGATGTGGACGCAAAGAACCGGTGGTTGTAGAGAACTTGCGAAAATGCGCAGTCGTTTTTTATTTATTTAAAGTTTCTGAAATATCTATGCCTGAACACACAAAAATATAATTTATTTTAGGAAAATAAGGGAGTTGCAATGTTTTGCAACAAAAAAATTATAAAGTAGAATGAAAGGATATCAGAGTATCAGTCAAATAAATAATTAATTTAAAAATTATTGTGACATAATTATAATCGATAAATGTCAAATTCACCACATCCTTAGGGTTTTCGATGAAACTGTCCACGAACACAAATATGCAAGTGAAACCCTACCTTAGTTGAAAGGTATAAGGTTGTATTTAGTAACATTGTAAGTGGCTTTTTGAACTTATATACATTACATCCTTTGAACGAATCAGGAAAGACTTCGTTATGTGTGTATAATATTATTGATCGTTTATGTGTGCGTCTAGGCGACACAGTGTATCTTGCACTTGCTGCTCGACACCTCTTCTAGTATATTCATTTGTTCTGTGGAACAGAAGCATTATTAACGAAATATTTGTAAACACTGGAATTTAATATGAAGCTTTGGGCATATCGGGATAATTATTTCTACAGAATATTAAGGTTGATTGAAATTCGTTGGAAGTCGAAAATAGTACTATAGATACATGAAATTATAATTATGTTAGGTAGCCCGAGCTAGGTATTATGTAAACACCTTAGAAACAGCTGTTGTTCCAACCAGATTTTTCTTTTTAAAAGACACCTCCCACACTAGGAATAAATCCTGTGTTGCGGGGGATTTTACAAACATACATGAAACGGACACATAGAACACCCAGACTCAGAACAACAATTTGTGGATCACACAAAGTGTTGTCCTACGTGGGATTTGAACCCACGACACTTGGTGAAGTAGGCAACGGCGTGGTGACCGTTAAACCACTAGGCCAAACGTGCAGTCTGTGTTGTACTGACTGTGGCCAAAATTGACTAGTGCAACGGTGTACGAACTTCTTCGATATTTTTAGTATTTTATGAAAATAGGGCGGAAATATCGAAAACATCAATACCATTGAATGTAATTTATAATACCTTGTTAATTTGCGTAAACATAATTCATTTTAACCGACTTCCAAAAGTAAGAGGTTCTCAATTTCATCGGTTTTTTTATGTATGTACACTGATTACTCCGTCAATTGTGGACCGATTTTGAAAAGTCTTTTTGTATTCGAAAGGGTATGCTCCCCACGTGGTCCCATTGCCACCATATCAGGATCTGATGATGGGATCCCAAGGAAATCGAAGGGAACCCTCAAATTTGTTAGGCACGTACTATGTTTTTTATACATTTTCTAAAGCTATATTTTATAAGTTCATGATGATGAGCTGATGATGGAAGATAAAACTCTTTAACGGTTAGGAGTTGGAAGATAAATCTTTAAATGTCATGTGTATTGTATGTTACCTTTAGTCGTATTGTTTCAAGTTATTTAGGTGAAATGATGATGAGAGACTTGAGAAAGACTGAAAAGCGAAAAATAAAAAAACTTCGTTTAAAAAAACCGACTTCAAAAACTAAAAAGTATAAAATAACTTGATTTGTATGTACTACCTATTCATAGGTTTGAAGTCGGTGCCAAGCCAAAATGTAATAATAGGTACCGCACTCGCTGCGCGTGACCTTGAGCGGGATAGCTGCTCTTCGCGTAGAACAAAAAACTTATGAATACTTATAAATAGGTAGCACATACAAATTAAGTTAATATAAGCATCATCAAAGGTTTACTAATGATTGATGATGAATGTATTAGTTATATAAATAATAAATATTTTGTAATAAATATTTCGGACATCTAACACACAAAGCCATCTAGTCCCAAGCTAAGCAGAACTGGTGTATGGGTACTAGACAACTGATATAAATACATATATATATATATACCTTTTTTGTAAATCTTTACATATTATACATGGAAAACACCCAAACACCGAAGCAAATATTTGCAGTTCATATTTACCTTAAAAGTGTATTTATTTAAAAGAAAAAAAAAACATTATATTCCATATTCATTGTTTTCTCAAAGCTTCATCTTCCCTTAGTATATTATGAAGTCACCTCCGTTGTCTGTTCGCTTAGATCTTTTAAACTACACAACGTTTATTAATGCAGTTTTCAGTAATAGATAAAGTGATTCAAGATGAAGGTTTATAGTAGAGGAAATCTGAGAAGGTAATGGACTTGCCTGCGAAGCCGAGCCGGATAGCTAGTTGTAAATAAAACCAAAACCTCAAAGTATCAGTGTCACAATGGATATAATTGGTTATATTCAGTTCGCAGCTTAAAACTCTTGTAGGTTAATGTTCCCAACTCTTGACACTGACAAATCGACCCGTTCATTCATCGAATATTCAAATTAATTATTACTATCTACTATCTACTGAAATAGAAATCCTATTACCGAATCGAACTATTCAATTTCTAAAATTGAACTCGTATTTTTAACAATCGGGCACAAAACATACATATACGATATATTAATATACTATGAGAGGCTGAAAGTATTTCGTTAAGAGGAGTATACACAAAAATTTATCTATTATTTAATTTGGTAGGTACATCGTAAACATTTTACGCTTCGTAAATGAAATAACACCGACATGTCAAACAGCTCCTGCAGATGTATCTTGTTAACATATTATTATAATTTCATGAGTACTCCGAGTGCTAAAACTGTATACAATCAATAAAATGTTCTTGCCTTACTCATGATGGAAAAGGTTCTATGTCAAAGAATAGTTCTACGTGAATATTGAAGGTTACAGTATATATACATAAAGTTCAGAATAAGTTGGCAGATGGTTCACGTCAGGCTGCCAAATATGTCACTTTAGTGGTCCCAATTTGACGTCACTGCGGAATACCTACACTACGCGAACTCTTGTCAGAGGAACCTAAATTATACAGAATTCTTTTGAAAGCCGTATAGGCGGGCAAAATAAAAATATATGAAAAAGGATATACCATCTAGGGAGGAACGGGTGTTCCCTAGTACGTACTCGTGTATTCCCTATGTGCCTCCAACACAAAGGGATGATCCGACCAGGTGAGTTGGAACTGCGGCCCAACCGTTGATATTGGGAAGCTATACAAAAAAAAACTCACGTATATTTCATTACGCAATACAGACTTCATATTTTCTCCGTTCATGGTTAATACTTCAAGTCCTGTCTCGTGCATTCTCTACTTCTTTTGTAAAATTCAAAAATTATCCATAAATCTTGTACAAAATAACAGAACCGTCCACGTATGTATTAAAGTGTTTATTAATTTCATGAATTATAATGACTAGCATACTGAAATTGACTGAATAGCGTTAATTAGTGTTCAAATTGTTAAACGATCGTCAATAGACCGATTACATGTTTCAAACCCTTTAGGTGGTCACTAAATGTATTATATTAGCAACCACATTACCTCAGTGCTATATTACTAAATGCAAAATTAATGAATATCAGCGTTAATTAAACCTGTGTCAAATAAATAAACCGCGTTGATTTGTGGTATTACCATGCATCGTGTCGTATGTACCATATGTTGAAACTGGTTGAAACCAATACCACTTAAGTATTAATTAAATGCCAAAATTAAATTTTATGAAATGAAACACTATAAACGTAAGCTAACGTAAGATATACAAGATAAGTCACCTTAAAAGTACTTAAAGTTATTTTTTTAAATTGTAAGTATTATCATTTACTATATTAAAATTCACTTTAGAGTTCTTTTTTATTGACTAGTCCAGGTCCTCAATACAATTAACAAAATTTATCGATTTCAAAATAGCCAAATTAAGTTTTAAGTTGCTTGACATATACGAGTTTAAAATATGATGATGATGTTCTCCTAGCCGATTTCGGCCATGGCGGCCAGTCTCAACGGAGACCAACCAACTACCCAGGAGATATTATAGTGCACAAGTGTGTGCGCAAACACAGGTGCACTTTCTGTTCCCTCTCTTTCTCATAATCCGATGGGACGGTTAACCGACACGATCGGGGAGACCGGCGCAGGACCGACAGCTTTACGTGCTCTCCGAGGCACGGGGGTTCAGACCCGAACTTCCAAATTTCGAGCTGTTACTAAGTATTTCTTTAATCCGAAAAAACTCAATAACACTTTTGGCCAGACCCGGGATTCGAACCCGATACCTCTTGATCAGAAGTCGCATACGTCAACCGCTAGACCAACTAGGCAGTTAAAAAAAATTAAATATGCTGCAGTCTGCACGCTCATTTAAAGTGAAGTAGGTAAATATCAGATAAACAATTTAACATTGTAATTACCGAAGTAAGTTCTTAAATGCTCTTTTTAACCGACTTCAAAAAAAGGAGGAGGTTTCTCAATTCGACCGTATATATAATTATATATATATTTTTTATGTGTGTTCGGGGATAACTTCGTTGTTCATGAACCGATTTGGATGAATCTTTTTTTAATGGAAAGTAGATATCCCGACGGCGGTACCATGATAAGGAAACTAGGATCTGATGATGGCATCCCAGAGAAATCGAGGGTAACCCTCATTTTTTTCAGGCACGTACTATGTTTTTCGTATATTTTCTAAAGCTACGCCGGTATTTGCGGTCTGGTAGTCATCATTTAATGATGATGAGCTGATGATGAAAGGTAAAACTCCTTAACGGTTAGGAGTTGGAGGATAAATCTTTAAATGTCATATGTATGTATGTTACCTTTAGTCGTATTCTTTCAAGTTATTTAGGTAAGCTGATGATGGAAGGTACAACTCCTCAACGGTTAGGAGTTGGAGGATAATTCTTTCAATTTCATACGTATCTATAGATCTTTTGTTGTATACTTTTAAGTTATTTAGGTGAGCTGATGTCACATGCGCTATGATAACTAACCCCTTAATGTAATTTGCTTTAAGTAACTCGCCTGCTTCTATTTCATCACGATAATGTATTTTGCTTTAAGTAACTCGCCTGCTTCTATTTCATCACTACATTTAAGCTTGGACAAGATTCCAATTGCCCCGTAGACCACGATCTCGGTAACAGAAATCTTGCATCTCAGCATAATTTTGGAAACTGATCATACTCAGTTTTAATACGTGTTCAAACCACTAAAGTTATTCGCATCAGCAGAAATTATATGAAATAGTTCAACTTACTGATAACCTATGATTGTTTGCACTAAAAATGGAAAAATAAATACTTTTTATAAAAAAAAACCGACTTCCAAAAAACCATCCTACGAAAACTCCCTGCCAAAAAACACTAAAAAGCGTAAAATAAACTGGCTCTTCATAAATTGCTATGTGCCAATTCTTGTCTATACCTAATTCTTTATTCATTTAAATAGTAGTATTATTGTGTATGCTAGGTACCTAAAATCTGTTTGGAGTCGGCGCCAAGCCAAAATGTAATAGGAGGTACCGCACTCGCCGCTGCCGGATAGCTAGCATAAAACAACCCAAGCGAGCAGACACGCGCGGGCTGACGCGATGTCGTTGATGGTCGTCTCGAAATAAAGCGAGTGTGGTAACTACTATTACATTTGGCTTGGCGCCGACTTCAAACAGATTTTAGGTACCTAGCATACACAATAATACTACTATTTAAATGAATAAAGAATTAGGTATAGACAAGAATTGGCACATAGCAATTTATGAAGAGCCAGTTTATTTTACGCTTTTTAGTGTTTTTTGGCAGGGAGTTTTCGTCGGATGGTTTTTTGGAAGTCGGTTTTTTTTTATAAAAAGTTTTTGTATAGTTGCCTTATGCAAAGTTTGCAACACTCCCAGTGCAATTTACTTATATACTTATATGTTGTACCCGAACTAATATGTTGAAACTAATTTTATTAATGTCTCACTAAATAACGAGGCAATTTTTCATAGACTGTTCTTTGTCAATGCACAACTGTCAAATATCTTTACAAATAAATAAAAATGGAGTGTCTGTTCGTAATATTAAAATAACCGCTTTTTACTATATGCATACGTATGTATACAAGGTAAATACACCAAAATAGCATTTTTTACAATTTTCGTCTGTCTGTTTGTTTCGACTAATCTCTGGAACCGCTGTACCGATTTTGACGGGACTTTCATTAATAGGTAGCTTATGATATAGGGAGTAACATAGGCTACTTTTTACAAGCTTTTTATTAACTTGCAATGTATGTATGTATGCTTGTATGTTCGGGTGGAATCTTGCAACTTAATTTTAAAGCATATATCTCAAACCGATTTAGCTGAAATTTTGCAAGCATATGTATACAGCGTGACAATACAATATTATAAGGACATGGAGCTGATCTGATGCTGGAGTTGGAAGGTGGCCATAGGAACTCTGTAAAGAAAGGTCGCAACATCATCGAGTTTGAACTCGTTTGATTCGTTTCGAGGCATTCCAATAAAAGCTTGTTTTAAAAAAGATTTTAATTTAATTTATTTAGACTAGAATCGCCCCGCGGCGTTGCCCGCGGTACGACAATAACCGCGGGTAACACTGCGGGGTTCAGCTAGTGTTAAATATGATTCGTATAGTTTTTAAGTTGTTTTTGTTTTCAGAGGTTTACTTTTTCTTTATCCTAATATATCCTTCACAAAAATTATATTTGTATTTTTAAACTCTAAAAAGAAGCGGCTTCTCAATTCGGATGAATATTTTGTTTGGATAGATTACAGTAATTACGTAGCAATATATTTGCCTTTAGTGAACCGATTTCAATAATTCTATTTTATTTGGTTATATTCAATGGTGATTCGTTTTAAATTAAACTAAAATGTAGACTTTATATGGAGGGATACAACAATGACCATCGTAAGAGAGACAACGATATTTTGATCCTATTGTGTAAATTTTAATTGCAATATGTTAAATTACAATCAGTAATTAAATATGAAGGAAGTTGGATAGTAATCGTATCGCTATATATCGTAACCGAGTTTATCTGGGAGCACGGTCGTGCCCCCGCCAAGACGAGCCAAGCGAAGCGTAAGGGCACTACCTACCTTTTCTCGAAGCGTTTCGTTGTTTTTTTGAACACTCATAAGTTTGGTTCCCGGTATAACAGATTGTTCAAATTCTCAGGATATAATGTTATCAATAGACTAATGAAATATACAAAGTTTTAATTGCATAGCTCTGATACTTTAGATTTTATTGATACCTAAAAAACACCGATTTCGTCACTGACACACTGATGATCATCAAAACTGTTAGGGTACTTCCTGAAGTGCTAGACAGCTGAAATTTGGTATATAAACTAAGTTTAGTATACAAACAACAAAAAAATTCATAAACCTATTACTTTTGTCCCCCAACCCCCAGATTTGGGGGGTGGAAGTTTGTATGAGACTTTCACAAATGTTAATGCTAGAGGTTTTATTTTTGGTACACGGACTTTTTCGAAAGAAGATGTACAAGAAATGCAGCCCAAAAAAAGAAAAAAAACTGCCTTAAGCAACATGCAAAAAGAAATGAAATCCCACCAAAAACATTTTCATGTAAAATGTTGGCAAGACGACTGCATATGGCTTACCCTGTGAAAAAGATATCAGATCTCATGTAGAGCCAAGGTTCTGAATCCACACGCCCTAACTCTACCAACCCTAACTTCATAAACTTTACATTTCAGTAAAATTGTATGGCTTGGCTGTTTCGTCACTTCAGAAACTAAATATTCGTTTAACACATTACTTCAGAAACTAGATATTTGCAAACACAAAAGGCCTTCGTTTCCCCTTCGTGATGATATGGTAGCGAAACGGCAAAGCCATACATTTTTACTGAGATGTAGAGTTTATAAAGTTGGGGTTGGTAGAGTTAGGGCGTGTAGATTTAGAACCTCGGCTCTACATGAGATCTGATATCTTTTTCACAGGGTAAGCCATATGCAGTCGTATGGCAACATTTTACATGAAAATGTTTTTGGTGGGATTACATAGTTAAACGATATGTTCAAGCAAACATCCGTAATTTACCCAGTATTGTGAAGAAAATTACAATTTTCTAGTTTATTTCTTAACCGTTTTAAATTACCTTCTACACACATCAAAAGTGTCTAGGGATCAACATATGTGTCTAGGGATCAACATATATTTTTGCAATAACTTTTCTCCTGATTGATATTAATTAAAATTTTCTTTAAGGATTCATCAAATGTAGTGTTTTCGTTTGTCACAGTAACGATAAACCAAGTCACCTTTGCATTAATAAAGAAATTTGACATTTTCCTAATAAAGGGATTTTTGACATTTGAACCACTAACATTAAAGTTCGAAAAAAAGACTGAAATAACAGTTTTCTTTAAAATTTTATTAGGTAACTTAAACAATTAATAATCCGTGTTTCTACCGCGAACACTAACACAAGAACATCGGTTTGGCATACTCAAAATGAGTTCATCCAAATCACGCTGTGGAATGGCCGCCCATGTTCGTTGCAACAACAAAAAAAGGTCTTCTTGCGACTGGATACCCTCCATATTCGGCAGAGCTCTTCTCTGTAGCATATCCCATGCATGCTCAATCGGGTTCAAGTCTGCCGACTGAGCAGGCCAGGGCCGAAGCCACATCTCAATCTCAAGAAATCCGCATAAAAATGCTTGATCCCTAGACACTTTTGATGTGTGTATTTGTGAACTTTAAAGGCACCTACTGTGTTCAATAACATAATACCTTTATGTTTTGTCAGGTTTTAGTGTCAGCAAAATAAATGAATTGCGGTTAAATTGGAACGCACAAAAGAATTTCTTGTTTAAAAAATACGCAGCGTTACTGTATACCGCATCGATCGATAAGCACAAAGCCATTTATTGCCGAGCCACACAAGATCCAATGAGCTTGTATTGTAGGTATAATGAAACAGGAGTAATAGTCGTTTATACTCATATCTTGAAAGCTGGAAGACTAATCCTTAAGAGAAACTTGTAAAGCTTTTTATAAACGACTGTTTAGGATTACTTTATGCATAGTTTAACACAGGATATTGAATTAAAGTTGCCTACCTTGCCTATCGTGCATTTGAGTTCTTATAGGTCGTAGGTTATAGGCTATATGACGTGTCACTAAATCTAAAGTGGCGCCCTCTAGCAGTCACAAAGTACTGTCTCCTATTACCCGTAGCGTGATGATTTTCCCCCGTTTTTGAAACATTCTTCATTGGTGCTCCGATCCTATTAGTCTTAGCGTGATGATATATAGCCTATAGCCTTCCTCGATAAATGGGCTATCTAACACTAAAAGTATTTTTCCAAATCGTATCAGCGGTTCCTGAGATTAGCGCGTTCAAACAAACAAACAAGCAAACTCTACAGCTTTATAATATTAGTATAGATATATAAAGCTGAAGAGTTTGTTTGTTTGTCACACGTTACTTAGAATACGTTTTTTTATACTGCGTTATATTGCCAATGTGGCTCAAAAATTAAAACTTTTTCGTTGTAAGCATTCAGTATTTTATCTATTTAACACATTCTACCTAGTTTTTATAGTTTAATAATAGAGTATTAAATAATTACTTGAAGGTTATATATAATATATGTATAAACAAAAGTAGCATTGCGAGTAACGTTGATTCAATTACATAGGTCTTTAAAATCGATGAAAAATATATTTAAATATTTCATCATTTAAAATTAACATTATAAAGAAGCGCCTAGCTTAGTTGTAAGCAAAGTGGTAATGAAAGGAGCAAACATTAATAAAGCAAGGAGGTATGCCCTTTAAATATCAATGATGAAATCCGGGATATCATTACCCGGGATCTATAATATTTATGCATCTTTGTACTAGATTTTTTTTCAGATAAAATGACATGTATCCCAAACTGTGTAGGTACTAACACGTAAATATAATGTACCAATTTTGGTAATCCCTTGAAGTTATTTATACCTAGATTCTTCGGTTAGAGTTAGAGAGCTAGAGTTCGGAAGTTAGCTAATTGTATAACGTAAAAGTATTTATTATAAATACCACGTTTAGGGTCGGAAAAATAACATTCTATTTAAAAGTCGAATGTTAAAATTTTCATTATTTTAAAGAAAAAACAAACGCAATGGTACCTAGATTGTAAACAGGTAAAAATAAAAAAATCTTTTTCCTTAAAGGAATTCAAAGTAAATTAGCGTTTTGAATGTTTAAACAATACTAATCCTCTAAAACCTTTATTGTGATTAATTACATTTCTTTTCCTAAATACACGTGTATCTTATTCAGAAAAAAAGAACATTTTAATTGAACAAATATTTTTTTTTTCTTCACGAAAATCAAAATTGCAAACATTGTAATGATATCCTATGGTGAGATGAATTAATAGCACTTTAAAAATAGACGGCAAATATTCGTTGCGTTCACAGTTGGCTACACAAATAAATAAATCTTTTGTAGCTGCGAATTTATAACGCTCACTAAGCACTATGGTTTTGACTCGATTTTAAAAGGATACCTTTTGAATTTTGAATCGGCGCTAACCAGAATAATTGAGAACAAGACAATATTGCTGTATAGCGCGTTTAATACTCCCCCATCTGATTTCGAAAAATACTATTATAATAGTGAATGTGAGTTAAAAATGACAATAAGGTTTACATAGAAAGTCTGTAATAAACGTGCCAGTTTGTTATAATTTATTTTTGAAAAAGAAATTTAAAAAAAACTTCTAATCAATGTTCGTCTTGTTGTTGACTACAGACAGTCTCAATAAAATATACTCATAGTTTTTTTTTTTTTTTTTTTGTGTTTGGCCTGCCAAAATGACTCTACTCTGCTTGATGGACAGCATAAGCAAAATCTACGAGTGGTGGCCACCATACTCATTGCGGATACAACAATGCAGTATGGCGACCCACACTATGGCAGCCTAGTGATGCTTGTGCATCTTTTAGTCTAGTCAAAGTCAAGCTACAAAAGATATTTCTCTAACCTAAGTGAATATCTGATTCTTATTATATTTCACTGAGGCGCTTTGATTAACTTCTCTTGTAACTGACTAACTGTGTAATCAAATTTCACAGGAAAGTGGTTTTCACCTACGTTCATTTATAGCATGGAAATAACACTTATTTGTAATGTTGTTTACTTACAATGTATGATGCTTGATGATGCGAGCGGTCCCCGCAGTGTTAAGATATGGTGGAGGGTATTTTGTGCGTATGTAACTATTATTATGTGTAATATCTATATACTACTTATAATAAAAATGTAACAGGTACAATTCTGTACATTAAAGACATTTTGAAAAAAAAATTGGAGGGCTCTCTATAATCGATACTGAAGCCAAAACTGTATTTTTTTCATTTTTGTCTGTCTGTCTGTATCTTGGCCGCGCATCACACCGAAACTACTGAATGGATTCAAATGAAACTTGGCATGATTTGAGTTCATACTACGAGGTAGGACATAGGATACTTTTCAACCCGGAATTCAGTACGGTTTCCTGGAGAGAGAGGATGAAAGTCAAAATATGTACTTAGTTGTAATTCAATAACACATAGTCCGATTTTATTCATTATTTTTTGCTTGAAAGAAAAAAAATAAAAAAAGGGAAAAGTGTTTTTTTTTGTCCGCGACTGTACACTGCGTGTGGGAAGCTGAGACAAATATGTAAATATGGCGGTACGAAGTTCGCCGGGTCAGCTAGTGTGTAATATTATGTGTATGTAGTTGTTGTTTTTTGTGTTGCTACTTTGTTATTTTATGTATAACGGCACGGTTAATTAAAATAGCTTTATTCACGGCTTCACTTGGGCCCAATTGAAAACCAGCGTCAGATGTTTTTTCTGACACAATACTGAATTGGGTCCATTTTTGGCCTTGTTGCTTCCTGTATTACATAGCAAAAAATCTAAACGATGTATGTAACCATTGAATATTTACTTAGTAGTCTGGAGTTTCAAAAAGTAAACTAGACATATAAAACGATTGTACGAAATCACAATGCTGAAATAAAATCTAATCTGAAAATGCATGATCATGTAACCGTGGAATATAGACCCATGTTTTTACAAATAAACTTAATTCGTTTGTGTTGTATTGTATGACGCAACCTCTTTTGTTGAAAATAACCACTACTGGATTGTATTTTAGGATATATCGAGATCAATAACAAGGGGACACAATATTCCTATGCGACATGTAGATTTGTAGTGGATCAGTTGAGTAGGCACACTGAACCTGTTGCCTCCTGTCCCCTTTATTTAGAATGCAGAATAATAGTTTACAACAAAAAGTTTAAAAAACTATAATCCGACTAAGTAAATCACACTATATATAATATAATCACATCACACTAATATATAAAGGCGAAAGTTTGTGTGTATGTTTGTTACTTCTTCACGCAAAAACTACTGAACGAATTTGGATGAAACTTTATAGCAATATAGCTTATACATCAGAATAACACATAGGCTACTATTTGCCGCGATAATATACGCGACATATACGCAGGCGGAGCCGCGGGCAACAGCTAGTATAATATATAGCCTTTGTCACCCGGGCCGTTATTCGAATATATTGACACCTTATTCATTAAAATAGGTTCAGTAGCTTAGGCGCTACGGTGGAACCAGTGAAACACACAAACATTTCGATGAACCGACAAAACTATTACCCTTCCTTTTGTAGGTTCCGCCGTAGTCGGGTAAAAGGTTTTAGTACTACTGTCTGTGTAGCAATATTGACTGAATTTAATTTATTATGCCTTCTACATCGCATCCCATGAATTCAGTAACTTACGATATGCTTTAGTTGGCATAGAGTTACATATTAGTCATATTATGGAGTGTAAAGTTATATCCATAGGTAGCCGGTACAATGAAAGGATAACGAGCACTTTGGAGGGTGCGATACAGGAATATAGGTCTTTTCGATTGCATCAATAGACCCTTTTATAACGTTTGCCTATTTATAAATGGTGCAACCGAGAGCGCTAGTATGCGACCCAGATACGTTATCGTCGTGAATATTTAGGTAATAGCGCAGGTATTAGTGATCCATAATCTATTCATAGCATACTTGGTTATCCTAGTGTGGCGACTACCTATTCTTGATTTCTCTGAAATTTTACCCTACATGACTTAATAGTATAGTATCAATCTGGTGTAAAATTAACGTATGTTTGAGACGTGAACACTCATTCTAGAACACTCATCTTTAATTAATCTTTCTGGGTATGTACCCTCTATGTGCGTCTGCTATTCAATAAAAAAAGCGTTATTATTTTTACGGGAATTAACGCGATCACTTATTTAAAGGTATTACATACCTCTTATTTGCCTGACGTTTCAACCAGGTGGCACTGACCGTGGTCACAGGCTGACTTGCTCATAGGTGCACGCCCTGCGTCATATAAGTGATCGCGTTAATTTCCGTAAAAATAATTATTATTATATCATGGAACGCGAAAGTTTAAAAGTTAGTATAAAAAAGCGTTTCATATTCTCTCACACAAAATTTCAAAAGAGTTTAAGAACTATATCAGTTTTATAAAATACTAGCTGTTGCCCGCGGCTCCGCCCGCGTGTATGTCGGTTATCGCGGCAAACAGTAACCTATGTGTTAATCTGATGTATCTTCTATACTTATAAAATAACATGTCCTGACTGACTAACTGACTGATTCATCATCGCCGAGCGGAAACTATTAAACTTAGGAATACAAAATTTGGTGAGTATGATCGTTTCATTAAGTAGATACCCATTAAGGAAGGAATTTTGGAATTTCTACCCCCAAGGGGGTGAAATAGGGGTTGAAAGTTTGTATGGAAGTCCGTCATTTTTTAAGTTAGAAACATGAAACTTTATTTTTGGGCTACTGATTAAAAATGAGTAAACACGTATTCAAGCGTTTCTGATAGATAGAGCGGATATTCTACTCCTTAAGGGTGAAATAGGGGTTGACGTTTTGTATGTAGGTTAGTCAGGAAGTCCGTCATTTTTGAAGTTAAAAACATGAAAGTTTATTTTAGGGCTATTTAAGAAATATGAAACTTTATTTTTGGATTACTTATAAAAATTAGTAGATATGTATTTCAACGTTTCCTAATATTTTACCCCTAAGGGGGTGAAATAGGGGTTGAACTTTGTTTGGCATTTTTAAATTAGAAGCATGAAACTTTTCTTTTGGTTTGGGCTACTGATTAAAAATGAATAGATATGTATTTAGGCCTTTCTCGATATTCTACGCTGAAGGGATGAAATAGGTGTTGACATTTCGTAAGCGGGTTAGTCTAGAAGTCCGTCAGTTTTGAAGTTAGAAACATGAAAATTTATTTTAGGGCTATTGATAAAAAAATAGGAGATACGTATTTAAGCGGTTCCCAATTTTCTACCCGAAGAGGGTAAAATAGGGGTTGAAAGTTTGTATGGAAGTCCGTCTTTTTTAAGTTAGAAACATGAAAAATTATCTTTGGGCTAATAGTTAAAAACGCGTAGATACTAAGTGTCTCTGGATATTATATCTACCTCTTTTTTTGTGCGGAAATTCCCTCGGATATCACCAACTGGTGGTTATGTCGGACTCGAAGCGACTAAAAACCGCACACCGTCTCGGGTTCTAGAAACCAGGGAACCAGAGCGCCCTCAAAGGGAAATCCCATAAATGATATTTCTACCCCTAAGTGGTGAATTAGGTGTTGAAATGTCGTAAGTAGATTAGTTTGGAAGTCAGTCATTTTTAATTTAGTAGCCTGAAACTTTGTCCTTAGGCTTTTAAGTACAAATAAATTAATACCTATATCATCATTTATGGGAATTCTATTTCTAAAGGGCTAAAAATAAGGGTCGAACGTTAGTATGAAATCCTTTTTAATGGGCTATTGATTAAAAATAAATAAATAGGTACGTTTAAAAACATGAATAAATTATTCATACATACTTACACAGTTTTAATTAAATATATTGTAAATAATCAACTTCCACGCGAGCAAAGCTGCGGGCAACAGCTAGTAAGCTATGTTACTGTAAAGTTTCATCCAATTCCGTCCAGTGCTTTTTGCGTGATGAAGTAGCAAACATACACCCTCACAAACATTAGCTTTTATAAATTAGTGTGATGTGATAAAATCGAATACGAAAAACAATGTTAAATTTATCACTACAGTTAAATGAAAAATTAGACATAACGAATGAAGCTTATTTTCGAAGCGTAAATAAAACTAAATTAATTAAGTATCTACAACTAATTCAACGAAAAAAATGGAAGGTATCTACAACTTACTAAAAGAAATTAAAACACCAACAAATAAGGCTAAGTAATTAAATATTTGCAACGAAAAACATCTGCTTACCTATGCCTATACCAATAACCTAACAAAATCCTATAAAAAAGTAAATTATAGGTACCTAGGTACCTATGCTATAACCTTACAAAATTCTAAAAATACCGAGAAAACCAATTAGTAACTACAAAAGACTATTTGCTAATTATTTAGGTACAACAAAAATCGCCTGCTTATACCTATGCTATAACCTGACAAAATCCTAAAAAAAAACTTCGTTTAAAAAAACTACCATAACCTATCATACCTATACCTATATACCTATCATAAAGATGTTTTGTATCATTTTCTGGTAAATTATGATGAACTATTATGTTATATGTTTACTCCTCTTTCAAGTATTTTAAACTTAAAATAAATATCATAATTATAAATGACCATTTAACGTTTATGGCATTCTAGTTTTTGGTTCAGTATCAATAAGAGCATCCTCCCAAAAAATCTAAATTTCTTTAATGTACAGAATTGATCTTATACACTTTTCTTATGCGTTTAAAAGTAATCATATTACGTACCTACTGTAAAGTTAGTTACTTGATTCCAAAAGATGTCGCTGTTTTAAGCACAGAAACAATTTTCAAGAAAATGTAATTGCTTCAGTATCGATTAGAGGGCCCCCAAAAAAATCATCTAAATTTCTTTAATGTACAGAACTGAATTGTTACATTTTTATTATACGTTAAAAAGAGTAATCATATTACGTACCTATTGTAAAGTTAGTTACTTGATTCCAAAAGATGTCGCTGTTTTAAGCAAAGAAATTTTTCAAGAAAATTTAAAACAACCCTTTCTATGGAAAGAGAGAACATAAAACAAATACCTACCTATCAAATACTAACTATATACCACATTAATCACAATGCTTGTGCATAAAACGTTCCCACGATTATTTTGAATATTTAAGTCATGCGGGCACAACCAAACACACAGATTCGACGTCTACAGAGAGATATAGATATTATTTTTCCTATGAATAGAGAGGTTGCGATAAATCAAATACTTAATGCTACACCGAATTATACGTAATACGTTCTACGATTATTCCACGATATATTAATCAAAGTGTTATTAATTACGCATGGCTGGCAATAGGTGTCGCTACATGTTGTTTTACGTAATGATAAATTCTTTATAATTTTTTTTCCAATAGATAGAGAGATTGTGATAAATTAAATACTTTATGCTACAATCTTCAGAGTATCTCCTTTCTAACAAAAAAAGAATTATTGCAATCGGACTACTCGTTAATGAATTACAATTAATTACACATTTTGACGTTCATCTCCCCTCCCAAGGAAACCGTCCGGAATTTCGAAATAAAAAGTATCCTATGTCCTACCTCGGAGTATGAACTCAAATCATGCCAAGTTTCATTTGAATCCATTCAGTAGTTTCGGCGTGATGCGCGGCCAAGATACAGACAGACAGACAGACAGACAGACAAAAATGAAAAAAAAAATAGTTTTCGTTTCAGTATCGATAACAGAGTGCCCTCCAAAAAAATTTTCAAAATATCTTCAATGTACAGAATTTGACCTGTTACATTTTTATTATAAGTATAGATGTAAATCTTAGTTAAAAGTCCTAAAGTCTATCCAACATACTACCATGACTGCCTCGGTGGCGCAGTGGTAGCGTATGCGACTGCTATGCTTGAGGTCTCGGGTTCGATTCCTGGGTCGAACCAAATGTTTTTATGATCTGAAAATATTTGTTTCGGAGTTTGGGTGTTTTCTATGTATAATATGAATGAATTTACAGGAAAAAAGTATACATGTATTTATATCAGTTGTTTAGTACATATAGCACAAGCTCTGCTTAGCTTGGGACTAGATGGCGTTGTGTGTTAGCTGTCCGATATATTTATTTATTTATCAGGCTTCTACAAATACAATGGTGTGCATATTCAATTCCATTTTGAGCTAATTCGTCCATCCATAATCCATTCTTAAGCACCATGTACTTTTGTACTCTTCCTGGGAAATGTTAAAGGTATAATAATATTGATTTCTCGCAATAAGTGTATTAACAGTTGGTAGAGAATGGATGATCCGCTCAAGCTTTCGGGGTTATAACAGTAACAATAACAAAGTACCATTTTAACATATAAATAAATTAAATAAAAGACAACAGGGGGTCCTGTTGTCTTTTATTATACCGTACGTACGTATTAAAATAACGTATCTTTTAGAACAGATTTTTAATCAGTGTTGATGGAATATTCTTTGTATAAGTATAAGATTACAAAATGTCAACTTATTTTTTTTCTTTTATTTTTTTATATAATAGGCGGGCAATCGAGCAGACGTATCGCCTGATCGTAAGCGATTACTGCCGCCCATGGACACCTGCAACACCAGAAGCGTTACAAGTACGTTGCCGGCCTTTTGGGGATGGGGGGAGGTAGGGGTAGGGGGGATTGGGGTATTAGCCTCCGGTAACCTCAATCACTCGGTGAAACACAGTGCAAGCACTATTTCACACCGGTTTTCTGTGAGGCCGTGGTATCACTCCCCATTCATGGCGAAGCGTGGCTCTCCCACGGAAAGTATTTCGTGCCTCCTAGAAAGATAATAATGAGAAAACAAGTTACATAATTTGTAAAAAGTCAATGTTTACTCCTTCCAAACGTAGCTGTCGTAGCATATCGTAGAAGCCGTAGCTCGCAGCTACGCTGTCTACGTAACACTATACAAACAGTAAAACTACTTGTATCACAAATAAATATAATTATACTATTTCCATTTCTTTATTTTCTCGATAACAGTTCTAATTTGATAGTTGTAGTGTTGTGACCAAATAAGTAATGATATCGATCGCATATACACACATCAAAAGTGTCTAGGGATCAAGCATTTTTATGCGGATTTCTTGAGATTGAGATGTGGCTTTGGCCCTGGCCTGCTCAGTCGCCAGACTTGAACCCGATTGAGCATGCATGGGATATGCTACAGAGAAGAGCTCTGCCGAATATGGAGGGTATCCAGTCGCAAGAAGACCTTTTTTGTTGTTGCAACGAACATGGGCGGCCATTCCACAGCGTGTTTGTATGAACTCATTTTGAGTATGCCAAACCGATGTTCTTGTGTTGTTAGTGTTCGCGGTAGAAACACGGATTATTAATTGTTTAAGTTACCTAATAAAATTTTAAAGAAAACTGTTATTTCAGTCTTTTTTTCGAACTTTAATGTTAGTGGTTCAAATGTCAAAAATCCCTTTATTAGGAAAATGGCAAATTTCTTTATTAATGCAAAGGTGACTTGGTTTATCGTTACTGTGACAAACGAAAACACTTTATTTGATGAATCCTTAAAGAAAATTTTAATTAATATCAATCAGGAGAAAAGTTATTGTTAAAATATATGTTGATCCCTAGACACTTTTGATGTGTGTATTTATTATGCTTTGAATAAAGGCAAATACAACTAAAACATTCAAATATATTACTTATATTAATATTATATTACTTAAACCTAAACCTGGGTTGCAATTCCCAGGCATTGTCGAAGTAGCATGTGTTGCCACCATCTATCACGCGATGGACCCGGCACCCGCACGGTGAATCCATGGAACGCTAAGAAATAGGTCTTTGCAAGCTGGGAACACTCAATGACCCACCACCATTTTGTGTTTGTTTTAATCTGTCACTCGCAACAAGACGGTCGTGCTTTAAAGTCACTACATTTCTGTTCGCTGAGTTTTTTTCACATTATCCATACATACGTTACGTTGTGTATTATGTGTTCCTCCGTGTTGATTGCTGTCCCAGCTATCAAATGCCTAAAGGATCTGTTCTGAAAACGCAGGCGAGAGAACTGGTGATCAAGGATCGTAATTACTTTGAAGCAGAGTAAAAATGGTGGCCCGCTATTACCACTGTCGCAAGTGCGAGAGCGTGTTTAGGCCGCATTGGGAATTAGTGGACCTACAATTTCAAAAATTACTACCGGTACAAGCGGCACACAGGAAAATAAGCTTCGTACGCTGAAGAAAAAACGCCAACTGCGTCGTGTGACATCGGTTGACAACTTCGACGCTGTCGCTATTCGCCGTCATATAGACACATCAAAAGTGTCTAGGGATCAAGCATTTTTATGCGGATTTCTTGAGATTGAGATGTGGCTTTGGCCCTGGCCTGCTCAGTCGCCAGACTTGAACCCGATTGAGCATGCATGGGATATGTTACAGAGAAGAGCTCTGCCGAATATGGAGGGTATCCAGTCGCAAGAAGACCTTTTTTTGTTGTTGCAACGAACATGGGCGGCCATTCCACAGCGTGATTTGGATGAATCATTTTGAGTATGCCAAACCGATGTTCTTGTGTTAGTGTTCGCGGTAGAAACACGGATTATTAATTGTTTAAGTTACCTAATAAAAATTTAAAGAAAACTGTTATTTCAGTCTTTTTTTCGAACTTTAATGTTAGTGCTTCAAATGTCAAAAATCCTTTTATTAGGAAAATGGCAAATTTCTTTATTAATGCAAAGGTGACTTGGTTTATCGTTACTGTGACAAACGAAAACACTTTATTTGATGAATCCTTAAAGAAAATTTTAATTAATATCAATCAGGAGAAAAGTTATTGCAAAAATATATGTTGATCCCTAGACACATATGTTGATCCCTAGACACTTTTGATGTGTGTATATATGACTATTACTTGCGCAAAGAAATTCCAACACTTAAAAAATTTGTTGTTTCTTTACGGGAATGTGGTTTGGTCCATGGCCAAAAATCGTCATTTAGCTTGATTTTGAAATAAATTGGATTTTCTTGTAAAAAATCGAACAAACGTAAAATAATGATGGAGCGTCACGACGTTGCTATGGCTTGCTGCAAATTTTTGAGCGAAGCCAAAAAGATATCAGATTGGTCAAATGTTATTTTCACTGACGAGACTTGGTTAAATGCAAACCACACAGTATCTAAGAACTGGACTGACGACACCGCCGCTTCCACTAGTTCAGTGCCAATGGGAAAAGGTGAACGCCTTATCATATGCCATGCAGGGTCTACGAAAGGATTCGTGTCAGATGCTTTATTGGCCTTTAAATCCAAGAAAACAGTGGACTACCACGAAGAAATGAACGCAGGGATTTACGAAGGATGGTTTAAAGAAATGATGCAATTTAAGAAATGGTGCAATCTCTGGAAGAACCGTCGATTATTATTATAGACAATGTTACATATCACTCCAGACTAATTGATAAAATGCCGACACAGGCCAATAAAAAACAAGAGATAATTGACTGACTCTAACGTCATGGCGAAAATGTGGATAATACTTTATTAAAAGTACAATTAGTAAATATTTTAAAATCGAAAAAAAACCTAAAAGATAAGTTACCGACGAAATAGCTGCCGAATGTGGTCATTGGGTTCTTTGACTTCCGCCGTATCATTGCCAGTACAATGCTAAAGAACTAATATGGGCACAAATCAAAGGACACGCCGCTAGAAACAATACCCATCCCCCTTTTACGGCAAACAAGATGTTAGATTTATTAAAAAATGCATGTGCGAAACTAAAACATTATAGCGTGGGATTGGGAAATTCATGTGGCATTCGATAATATAGAAGTACAGGAAATTATAACATATGTTAGGGAGAGCTCATCAAGTGACAGTGACGATTCGTCAGATTTTGATTAAAATAAAAATAAAGGATCATCATAATATAATTACATCTTGTAATGAAATGTAATGTTAGTAATCTATACTTATAATAAAAATGTAACAGGTCAAATTCTGTACATTGAAGATATTTTGAAAATTTTTTTGGAGGGCACTCTGTTATCGATACTGAAACGAAAACTATTTTTTTTTTCATTTTTGTCTGTCTGTCTGTCTGTCTTTCTGTCTGTCTGTCTGTCTGTCTGTCTGTATCTTGGCCGCGCATCACGCCGAAACTACTGAATGGATTCAAATGAAACTTGGCATGATTTGAGTTCATACTCCGAGATAGGACATAGGATACTTTTTATTCCGAAATTCCGGACGGTTTCCTTGGGAGGGGAGATGAAAGTCAAAATGTGTAATTAATTGTAATTCATTAACGAGTAGTCCGATTGCAATAATTCTTTTTTTTTTAGAAAGGAGATACTCTGAAGATTGTAGCATTTAATTTATCACAATCTCTCTATCTATTGGAAAAAAAAATATAAAGAATTTATCATTACGTAAAACAACATGTAGCGACACCTATTGCCAGCCATGCGTAATTAATAACACTTTGATTAATATATCGTGGAATAATCGTAGAACGTATTACGTATAATTCGGTGTAGCATTAAGTATTTGATTTATCGCAACCTCTCTATCCATAAATTCAGCACGATTTCTTGGAGAGGGGGGATGAAAGTAAAAATATGTACTTGGTTGTAATTCAATAACACGTGATTTCATTCATTCTTTTATTGCTAGACAGCAAGTACTTTAAATATTGTTCCGTGATCTATTTATAAATATATCACGTATAATAAATCTGTAGACGTTGAGTTTGTCAGTTTCTTTGCTTAAAACAGCGACATCTCTTGGAATCAAGTAACTAACTTTACAATAGGTACGTAATATGATTTTCTTTTGAACGTATAATAAAAATGTGATGTAACAGATCAATTCTGTACATTAAAGAAATTTAGATGTTTTATCGGGAGGGCTCTCTAATCGTTACTGAAGCAATGAAATTTTCTTGAAAATTGTTTCTGAACTTAACAGCGAAATCTATTGGAATTAAGTAACACTAACTTCACAGTAGGATATACCTATCCTATATACGAGTAATCTATATATGATTAATTTTTAAAGTAGGTATAATAAAAAAAAACAGATTAATATAATTATATTATAATTATAATAATTCTGTACATTAGAGAAATTTTTTGGGAGGACGCTCTAATCGATTCTGAACCAACATAACGTTAAATGGTCATTGTAAAGGAGCAAGGTCCAAATGTATAAAGGAAGACGACTTTTCAGTAGACTGTATTTAATTTGCTGGTTTTACAGTAATAGATTACTAGAAAAAACTTGCAAAGTTGACAAAACAATTTGTATATCTTCTTCTTCTTTTATATCCTATAAAAAGCGGCCAAGTGCGAGTCGGACTCGCCCATGAAGGGTTCCGCAGCAGCAAGTGGCATAATACAATTTTTATTTTATTTTTATATTTGTGTTGATTGAATAAAAGGTAAATTGCAGTTTACGATTTATGACGTATTAAAAAAAAATACTTACTAGATTTCGTTCAAACCAATTTTCGTTGGAAGTTTGCATGGTAATGTACATCACATTTTTTTTTAGATTTATCATTCTCTTATTTTAGAAATTACAGGCCGGCTCCCCCCCCCCTGTCACTTCACACATTTTACCACTTTGGAAGTGTCTCTCGCGCAAACTAATCAGTTTAGAAAAGTATGATATTAGAAACCTCAATATCATTTTCGAAGAACTATCCATAGATACCCCACACGTATGGGCTTATTGAAAAAATTTTTTTTGAGTTTCAGTTCTAAGTATGGGGACCCCCATAATTTATTGTTTTTTTTTCTATTTTTGTGTGAAAGTCTTAATGCGGTTCACAGAATACATCTACTTACCAAGTTTCAACATTATAGGTTTATTAGTTTCGGAAAAAAGTGGCTGTGACATACGGACGGACAGACAGACGGACAGACAGACAGACAGACAGACAGACATGACCAATCTATAAGGGTTCCGTTTTTTGCCTTTCGCACGGAACCCTAAAAATGAATTGCTGTTCGTTTGTTTCGCTAAAACTTGAGAACCGCCGGGCCGATTTAGCTGATTTAGGTTTTGAAGTGTTTGCCGTGGTTCAGGGAAGGTTTAAACGGTGATAAAATATGGAAAAATTGCGGGGAAGATAATAAAAACAACAATTTCCTTTTGCCCATATAAACTGTTCTACCAACTTTCCTGTCAAACTTTTGACTGTCAAATTGAAGCACTTATTAAATTAAGGGTTTTAAATAGGCATCATATATTATTACACGAATGAAATTAAGGGTTGTGTATAAGAAAAATTAAAAGATAGCGGGTAAAGTCTTTTTTTTTTGTCCGCGACGTCTGTCTGTATCTTGGCCAGGGGTGGTCAGCTCTTTAGTAAGCCAATGCCAACGGCGGACTTATTAGAAACTTGAGACAGCGCCATACAACAAAAAGAGATCGAATGTTTTTTGGTAAAATGACGTTTCATGTTGTTAAAGATGGCGACTTGTCTGTTTTGACAGCTCATAAAAGTTCAGCTATTTATTTTTCAAGTTTATTTAATCTGGAGTTTCTGCGTATCCTATTCTTTTTCGTTTGTTAAAGTTTAGTGCTGTGTGTGCTATAAGCTGCCAGTAATATTTTATGAGATAGAGACGACAGAGCGAAATTGACGCTTTTTGTGTTTTTGGATGTGTGTGCGAACTGATGTTCAATTCGGTATAAAGATTCATTTTGAGTGCGATATTGACGCTTTAAGTGCTTGTAATTTGTGACTATGGTGGGATGAAATACCATTAAATGCGCAAAATGCGGCATTACCTCGAAAGAAGAACCCTCATTTACTTTCCACAGATTTCCACTCCCGTCAATGCATGGGCCGTTTATGTAAATAAATATTTAAAAATAATTAAAAAAGAAAAATATTATATCATGTCTAAAATGTCGTTTTATTTATTAGGGTTCCAAGTTGTTTATTTTGTCAATATGCATACAAAATGTGGCAGGTATATTGTCAAAGCTATAACATTACAATTTTACTAGTGATATTAGAATAAAACGGTAGATTCTTAATCGACTTCGTTTCTTACAATTTAACAACCTTGTTTTAATGACATTGTAAGGTTAGGTGAGTGTTATTTTTTGTTTTAAAAGAAATAATAAAAATAACCTAATTTAACCACTAGTTAAATGAAGTCGATTGACAATCTACCCTTTTATTACAATATCACAATATACCTGCGACATATACCTATATATATTATTTGGTGTAATACGTTTAAATTTGCCGCGCTTGATTAGCACCACGAAAGTTTTCAGTGGCATTAACTGTAGCGCTAGTGTGTTATCGTGTTAGCATTTTTTTTTGTATGAAGTTGTACTTCTTCTCCGCTAGGAGTATATGTGTTCTGTGATCTTGGCCGCGCATCACGCTGAAACTACTGAATGGATTCAAATGACATGGCACGATTTGAGTTCATACTACGAGGTAGGACATAGTTTTTTTTTATTTATTTTTTATTTAATTTTTTTTTAATAACGGGAAAAGTATTTTTCTTTGTCCGCGACTGTACACTGCCTGTAGGAAGCTGAGACAGATATGTAAATATGGCGGTACGAAGTTTATTTTTATTCTACCCTTCCTGAATATTTTCGCCCTATTCTTATTCTTCCTTTCCTGAAAATTTTCGCCCTATTTCTATTCTTCCCTTCCTATTCAAAGTGCTGCAGCTTTCAGAATTTACTTACAGACAAGTCCGTTCTGATTTCTTAGGACTTTTTATTTTTTATTCTGTAATTTCTGAGATCTTTTTATTTTGTCTAAATCTGCCTAACCATAAAACTAGATAAGAAAAATTTAAAGTTATGTGGATTAGGATTTTTAACTCTTACCACAGTAAAAAACAAAAAAGGGAACGCCTCAAGACGATCGACGAGAGATGAGACCGCCTATGCTCAATTAAAGTGTAAAATAAAAATATAGTTTTGTGACTAATAAGAAACATTGTTTTTTATTACTTAAAAATATTTTTAAATTATGGTGTACCTCCAAAATTTTTAATCTTCCTAGATGTACCTTGAACCCAAAAAGTTTGCGGAACACTGAATGTACTATGGTGATGTGTGTTACTTCGACCTGAATGCAGACCTCCTTAACAAGCTTGACCGTCTTCTTAATAACTGCATTCGATTTATTTTCAATATTCGAAAGTATGACCATGTGTCTGCTTAGCGTTCCCAGATAAAATGCAATCCTATTCGCCTACAGTGCAATTAGCGAGCTCTTACCTTCCTATTTTCATTTCTCAACTCGCCATCCTTACCTACCTACCTTGCTCCGTATTTCCGATACCTGTGCTCTAATCACGATAGAAATCTTCGCTCAGTTAATAATCTGCAACACCAGAGGCGTCACAAGTGCGTTACCGGCCTTTGGGGGATGGGGGGGGGAGATAGGGGGAGGGGTTGGGGTATGGGCCTCCGGTATCCTCACTCACTAGGTGAAACACAGCGCAAGCACTATTTCACACCGGTTTTCTGTGAGGCCGTGGTATCACTCCGGTCGAGCCGGCCCATTCATGCCGAAGCGTGGCTCTCCCACGGTCTCTGCTTCTCTCATGTCCGTCTCATTACTCCGACTTCGTGAACTGTTCCTTCTTTGTTCAAGCAGTACTACTCTGGAATGCGCTCCCGCTCGAAATCAGGATGTCCACTAACCGATATACATTCAAAAATAAAGTACATGAGCTCTTTCTCAATGAACTGGCAGAATTATGTAATCTATAGCTTACCGTCCTTTTTAAACGACTTTCAAAAGGAGGAGGTTCTCAATTTCATCGTTCATCGTCACAATGTATGTACGTACACGGATTACTCCTCCGTCAATTTGTGGACCGATTTTGAAAATTATTTTTGTATTCGAAAGGGTATGCTCCTCATGTGGTCCCATGGCCACCATATCTCCTGATATGGCGTGACCTTGAGCGGGATAGCTGCTCTTCGCGTAGAACAAAACAACCGAAGCGTCGGTGACGTCGTTGACGTTCGTCTCGAAATATAGCGAGTGTGGTACCTACTATTACATTTGGCTTGGCACCGACTTCAAACATATGAATAGGTAGCTTAAACAAGTTATTTGATACTTTTTAGTTTTCAATCGGTTTTTTAAACGAGGTTTTTTTTTCCATTATTTAGTGTATAAATGTTGTATTTATGTATACGTAATCTGTATATGTATATCTACTTATATATGTATGTTTGTATGTATAACGTTGAATATGATGTGATTATTGTAAATTTTAACGGACTTCTTATGTATATGAGATTTCACACACCTGCCTTATAAGATTTCTCCACCACCCGAAGGTCGACTGGAAGAGAATGCTCTGGGCATTAAGTCCGCCGATGTACATTCTTAGTGCATAAAGTTAATAAATAATATATAAATAATCTACATTGTATTTATATTTCCAAAAAAGTGTGTGTGACCAGTTCCTAAAATTATCATCTCAATGTAACTAACACAACATCCACATCTGGTAGTTCTTAAACAGTTTCTAAAAGATACTTTACAATAGGTACGTTATATGATTACTTTTTTATCGTATAATAAAAATGTAAAATATCAATTTTAAGTTTGAAATACTTGAATTAGGAGTTATAATTTTTAATATAAACAAACATATAACTTAATAGTTATGATAATTTACCAGAAACAAAACACAAAATGTGTGTGAGTGTGTGTGTTTGTTACTCTTTCACGCTAAAACTACTGAACGGATTTGGATGAAACTTTACAGTAATATATCTTATACAGGATACTATTGGCCGCGAAAATCGACATTCACGCGGGCGGAGCCGCGGGCAACAGCTAGTACTTATAATAAAAATGTAACAGGTCAAATTCTGTACATTAAAGATATTTTGTAAATTTTTTTTGGAGGGCTCTCTGTAATCGATACTGAAGCCAAAACTGTAATTTTTTTCATTTTAGTCTGTCTGTTTATCCGTCTGTCTGTCTGTCTGTATCTTGGCCGCGCATCACGCCGAAACTACTGAACGGTTTCAAATGAAACTTGGCATGATTTGAGTTCATACTACGAGGTAGGACATAGGATACTTTTTATCCCGAAATTCAGCACGGTTTCCTGGAGAGAGGGGATGAAAGTCAAAATATGTAATTAGTTGTAATTCAATAACACATAGTCCGATTTCATTCATTCTTTTTTTGCTACAAAGAAAAAAATAAAAGATAACGGGATTTTTTTTTTGTCCGCGACTGTACACTGCCTGTGGGAAGCTGAGACAGATATGTAAATATGGCGGTACGAAGTTCGCCGGGTCAGCTAGTGTTATTAATAAATTTGTACAAAATTATCCGGCAATAGTTTAGTTTCTTACACGTTGTAAAAATATCGGATCTGTTATCGTATTACGTTTATATGTACATAATGTAAAGAAGGCGCTCGTTCAAGTTTCCACAAAGAGCTGTCATCAAGAAAATAAAGAAATGGAAATAGTATAACTATATTATCAAAACTAGGTTAGCTACGCAAATATAGCCCTTATTCAACAACTATCACGTGGCAAAGCATAATTCTGCTTGAATTAAATTCTCCGTGTTTGAAAGTCAATTTCCTCGACTGAAAACCAATATTTAAAGAGATAGTCGCATTGCACTGGTTTACCGATGCACACTTGAATATATTATTATGTTTATCTTTTCTGCTTTTGGGCTTCTGAGGTATGTTTAATTGAAAAGATGACGATTTTACCTTGAATGAAAACATACACTGATGTAAGGGGCAAGACCAAGTTTAAGACTTGTATGCTTTAAGGCATTTGTGGATGTTCCGAAAATGGTAAGTTGTTTGCCTAAATTCAATTAAAGTTTGCGTCATAAAAATATTTATTTCAAGTTCTATTCAAGGTATAAACAAAATAATTATTTGGGTATACATTTTTTATCATGTATTTTTTTATCGATAAAAATAAAAAAGGAGGCGATTACCATCGCAGAGAATTGAAGTGAAAGATAGATAGAATACAACTTTAA
The DNA here is from genome assembly GCA_949125395.1 of Diaphora mendica. Lineage (NCBI taxonomy): Eukaryota > Metazoa > Arthropoda > Insecta > Lepidoptera > Erebidae > Diaphora > Diaphora mendica. Next base: position 27,250,911 of record OX421312.1, on the reverse strand, counting down.
ATGCACTGTTTAACAGAATTTTAAATATACGATATAATTTTGAATCGTTTCGCTGGTATTTCAGAAAAAATAATATAAATTTTACCATAGTTGAGACCATCATCATCATCATAAACTGTTAAATGTAATGATAGTGGTCTTAGTTGTGGGTTACTAATCTTTTCCTTCAGCCACATAAAAATTAACGATAATAGAAATACTTTATGTCAATGACTAAATTTATACAATATTTTGTAATGTTTCTACTACACACATCAAAAGTGTCTAGGGATCAAGCATTTTTATGCGGATTTCTTGAGATTGAGATGTGGCTTTGGCCCTGGCCTGCTCAGTCGCCAGACTTGAACCCGATTGAGCATGCATGGGATATGCTACAGAGAAGAGCTCCGCCGAATATGGAGGGTATCCAGTCGCAAGAAGACCTTTTTTTGTGGTTGCAACGAACATGGGCGGCCATTCCACAGCGTGATTTGGATGAACTCATTTTGAGTATGCCAAACCGATTCTTGTGTTGTTAGTGTTCGCGGTAGAAACACGGATTATTAATTGTTTAAGTTACCTAATAAAATTTTAAAGAAAACTGTTATTTCAGTCTTTTTTTCGAACTTTAATGTTAGTGGTTCAAATGTCAAAAATCCCTTTATTAGGAAAACGGCAAATTTCTTTATTAATGCAAAGGTGACTTGGTTTATCGTTACTGTGACAAACGAAAACACTTTATTTGATGAATCCTTAAAGAAAATTTTAATTAATATCAATCAGGAGAAAAGTTATTGCAAAAATATATGTTGATCCCTAGACACATATGTTGATCCCTAGACACTTTTGATGTGTGTATTTAAATTTTAAATTAAAAACTAATTAAAGGCAGAGGCCGCCCGCCAATGACCTGGTGGTCAAATATAGAAAGAGACCTCAAGAAAGCCCAGTTGCCGGAACCGAAAACCCAAGACAGAAGGACTTGGCGCAGACAAGTGAGGAGACCCGACCCCACATAACGGGACCAGGGAAGGGAGAAGAAGAAGTTTCTACTATTTAAATACACATACACTGTAATAATAAAGCCGTTTAATAATTGTTTTAACATCTGAGTATATTAACAAATAGAATTATAGATAAAATATAATGATAAAATATATATAAAAGATAAAATATAATATTACATGCAACTTACAGATGGCGCCATACTAAATTTTTCGTTCAAGCTCTTTAAGAACGACAAAATTGTCTTAACACCTTTATTTTATTTAAAATGATTCATAAAAATATATAAAAGTTCTATGCGAGGTATAAAGAAAATAACTATTCGGGTATCCATTTTTTATTATGATTTTCTAACGATAAAAAAAAAAAAAAAACTAAACTTGTGCTGCCACCTAGTAATCTCTACTGAAACAAGTTATGTCTAGAGTTACTCCGTACTTGTTACATGTAACTTACAGATTTTTTTTAATGGGACTAATCCCGCCCACACGCCCACCACTGTAACTCCTGTACACCAGGATCAACAGCGGTGACCCACGAAAACACCGAGTTATGACACTCGGGAAGTCCCAGGAAAAATTTAACTGTCTTGGAACCCGCAACGAAATTAATCAGAAGAAAACTGGAGGAGTTGGAAATATAATAAGTCCACTTCCCTCCTTAGCAAAGCGGGAGACAAAATGGAGTCAAAATAGGCAGACGCCTTTTTCAAACCGGGAAGCACCACGGATAAAAATATTATGGGTCCTAAGTGAGCTATATTTGATTTCTATAGTATGTATGGCAGAATCGCTTAAACGCACGGAAATTCACCGCAGTTGACACAAGATCCCCATAATATACTACCCCAGACGTCATTTGTAAGCTATTTAGCATCATGTTACGTTCATTGTGCCAAAGACTACATTCCCAGAGGATATGATGAGCCGACTGTTCACAGCTAGAATCAGGTGTTGAGCATTGACACAATGGTGAATCGACTAATTTAAATGAGTATAGTTTGCTCTTAAAGTTACCGTGGCCTGTAAGAAATTGAGCGACACAGTGATCTACCTCGAGCCATGTCCTTGACAACCTTTCGCGAACAGATGGAAAGAACTGGTAAAGGTGGCGCCCCTTAGATGATTCGTCCCATCGTTTCTACCATTCATCCAAGAGGTCGTTATAGACATTGGTTTTTTGTTGAAACAATCTTATGATTTTACCGCGGTCTCGTATGCCCAAAAAATCGCATTCCATGTTTTGTAGTGTGGAATAGTACATGGCTGCACGTCTTTGCACCTCGAGATCGACCGGAAGAACACCTGCCAACACCGGTAAAGCCTCAGTGCTAACCGTCCTGTATGCCTTGCACAAGAAAATCAATGCAGGTCGTTGGCCTTGTAACAGTTTGCGACGGACAGCACCTACAGTCGCCCTATCTGCCCATACAGGAGCACCATAGCAAATAGAACCCAAATAAGTAGCTCCATATATGATCTTTAGTGTATTATATGACAGACCCCATGTCGCAGTTGATATCCTCGTCAGTGCAAAGAAACTCTTTTTAGACTTTTCATTAACTGTTCTAATATGTTCAATAAATGAAAAATTTCTTTCTAAAACCAATCCTAAATAACAAACCGAGGTTTTATTTTTAATAGTAATATTTTCAAATTTAATACAAGGCGGTGATTTGAGGTTACCTTTCAGAAGTAGCTGGAAGGTTTTGTTTGGTGCAAACGTCAACCGATTACGCCCACCCCACCGAGATATTAAGTCCAAACATTCACTGGCCAGCCTCTCAAGCCCCGTTCTAGTATCCGACTCTATCAATAACAAACCGTCGTCCGCGTACGCATTCAGGGTACATCCGGACGGCACAGGCATTGCCAGAAAATCGTCGAAGCCTATGTTCCACAAGTATGGTCCTAGCACTGACCCTTGAGGACACCCCATCGTAAGCGCCTTCGACACAGAATGATGCCCAAGTCTCAATTTAGTAGTACCTTGTAAGAAGTACGAGGAGATAAGGGAATAAATATTTTTAAAGCAACCTCTTAATTTTAATTTTAGCAATAGCATGGGCCACCACGCATTGTCAAAGGCGCCAGATATATCTAAGAAGATGCCTAAAACGTATTGAAAACTTGACTCGGTGACAGTTTTCCTTACAGATATAACCGCATCAGTTGTCGATTTTCCCAACGTAAAGCCGAATTGTCTATCATGAAATTTAACTCCACCCGGTAGAAGTCGTGGTACTACAAGACGCTCTAAAAGCTTTCCCAGCGATGGTAACAGTGTTATGGGTCGATAGGATTTAGGATCGTCCGGCGGCTTATCGCCGCTTTTTGGTATTATTCGAATATTACCGCACCGCCAAACACTAGGAAATACTCCTTCCGCAATGCAACGTTTAAAAACTGTTAAAACCGTATCACCCGAAAGTTTACAAGCTTCTTTTATCATTTTGTTTGATATTTTATCGTCGCCCGAAGCCTTATTTAGTGGCAATGACCTAACAATACTGAGGAATTCGTCTGAAGATGGTAAGTCAGACATTGGAGACAATGGTGGTTCAATAGCCCACTGCCTAATTTGTCGGTGATAATCCGTGTCATCCTCCGGCCGATCGTCAGGCACAAGTGATTCTAAAAGATATTCTGTGGTTTGTTCTACTCCTGTAGTATAACTATTATTAATTTTGATGTTCTGTACGTATGCAAGGTCGATTGATCTATTTGCTTTAAATTCATGATACAAAGGTGACCAGGGACCCTCTCTATCGAGTTTATCAACAAGTTTACGTATTAAATTTCCCTTTGATTTCTCCACAGCAGCTCTATAATGAGACCTGGCAACTCTAAGAGCAATAAGAGCATTATTGTAAATAACTCCTGTTACGTTACGCTTTTTAATGTCATTTAGTTTTTTACGAGCTTTTCGATAGATTCTACGTAATTCGACTAATTTATAATTCCACCAATCACATCTACGAGTGTTAGTGATAGATCCACGGCCGATACAAACATCAGCACAATATGTGAAAGTATCTGATAATATGTTTGCGCTTTCCTCAGCTGATAGACCACTGCGACTGAAGTCTTTGGCATGTACTGCAAAGAGTGAACCAAATAAAGCCCAATTTGCCCCTTTAGTTTTATACCTAAAATTGTAAGGAGTTCTTTGTGGATATTGTGCAACCATTGGTATGAATTCGTACACGATTAAGCGGTGATCACTACAGGATGCGTCCGGTAGGACACGCCATCCAGATATCGAGACGTCGCCGCGCGTAAGCGTCACGTCAATAGAAGACTCACCCATTGGGCTGCAAAAAGTTGGTGGTGCATCAGGGGTATTGTGGATAGTAAGATTCATTTCCGCAATAAAATCTTCAACCGCACAGCGACGAGCCATGTCAGCTGCACGCAATTTGCCATACCATAAAGTAGAAGAAGCATTGACATCAGCGCCAATAATAATTTTGTGTCCTATGAGGGACCGCAAAACGAAACGTAAATGATGTAGATGAGGATCAATAGGATGTGAAAATTGAAAATAACAGCTCACTATGTAAACCCTACAGGTAGAGGATGAGATCTCAGCAACGGCGCAGTGTGACGTCATAAGGTTACGCAAAGATGTTACCGTAAAATTAGAACTTGCAACATATATCCCAGCCCGCGACCGGCCATCTAGTTGTACTACATAATTCCGCAATTGAGCGCTTTGATATTGCTCTTGTATAAGGACAATGTCTAACTTTTGTTCCAAAACTAAGCGATCTAATTCTGACGTGGCTATTTTATCATTATGAAGATTTAACTGGCCTATTGAGATATTATCCATTTTATTAAAAAGGTACTACAGCTACTACTGTATAAGCTATTCAGTAATTAGTATTTAGGATTAGCTGCTCTAATTTAAGTTTATATGTGGAGCAGTCTTGTGATCCACATCGATGGTCACATGGTTTTTTGTACCGGCTGCATTGTGCGCATTTCGGTTTAAAATCTGGTGTGTCCTTATCCGGGCAAGCCCTTGTATCGTGGCTGGCCGCGCAATTAGCACACGTAGGAGTTTTAATAGTGCAAAATTTTTGAACATGACCGAATTGTTGACAGTTTAAGCAACGAACTACTTCTAAGTCGTCTATAAACCTACATGTGGCCCAGTCTATATATAATTTATCTTTTGTGCTAGCCAAGTGTTTCCTAACCTCTGTCTCTAATTCTAAGCCTATCCATTGACGTCCGTTTTCCAGTTTACGATGCCTGACAATTTTGGTCGTTTTTAAAAAATCGCTTTCGCTTAATTTTAATTCGTCCTTGATATTCTGACGATATAAAGCTGTTAGGAAGGTACGATCCTCCATAGAACCGGGCACGTCTTTTACAATTATACGGGGCCTTCGGCCTTTCGGCTTTTCTAAGCGTAAGCCTACAGATTTAATGGCGTTTACTGCTTCTAGTTTTTTAAGCTGCCGTTCATTTGCGACCCGCAACACGACGCCTGCCTTTGCGGTTTTTTTGACGCCTACAATTTGAAAACCTTCGTCGCTAGGTTTAATAGCCTTCATGAGAGCTTCTTTTGTAGCTGACGAAGTTGCATAGTCCGCTGAACGTTCCGTAGTAGGATACGCAATAACACACGGCCTAGATACGCGCGCCTCTGCGGACACCGGACACGGGGCTGATCCAGGTGGTAAGCGAAGCCTAAGCTTGTCCGCGTACGTCAAGCCCGGCTGTTGAACGGCGACACCCCCCACCCGGCGCTCGAGATTCGCTAATTTCGTTTCATTGCTAGCAGATTTAATTGCCAACAATGAGACGATACCGGTAATCCGCTGGGTTACGTCCATAATGGCGGTCCTATTCCCCACATTCATTCGCGACCCCTGATCGTTTACCAATTCGTTAATTTTTGCCAAATATTCGGTTGCCTGAGACACCAACTCAAAATAATCATACTCCCCACAGTTAACACGACCACTAAGAGACGAAACACTCTCGCCCAAGTCCGAAGCCCTAATTCGTTCAGTTCTACTTTCATTTGACGATAAATTTGATGGCGACATTCTACCAAACAATTTATTTCCGGTTGGTGTTCGAAATTCATTTGTACCACCGGGATCCGGCAACTCGCCAACAACCGACATGGCCAAACAAAGACACACCAGACAAAAGAAATATCAATAAAAACAACTTCAAAATCAAAAAACACGAAAAGAAAATTAATACAAACAAAATATTACTCCTACCTACCTTTATGAATAAAATAAATTGACTTACCGATAGCCGTAGTAAAAGAAACTAACACAATATTTGTATTTATAAGGCGTAAAACTTACAGATTATTTGTCAAAAACACTATATACAACCTTATACCGCCCACAAACCGGGTAACAGTCGCAAGGATACACAAAAACAATATTTAAATTATTAAAACGCGACGTCACACGTGAACCGTTCAGACCCGCGGAGGGAAGTGACAGATTATATAGATTGTTTGTTAACGAAATAAAAAAAAATATTTCTGACATTTTTTTTTAAATGCATACATATTATACATAGAAAACAACTCCCAAAAAACAAATATTTGCAGATCAAAAAATTATTTAATCCTAAACGGGATTCGAACCCGAGACCTCAGAAACTGCTCATACGCTACCATTTTGACACCGAGGCATCAATCGTACTTTGTGGACGTTTTTTGCCGGCTAGGGTACCCCTCCGCAACGCCCCATAAGGAACTTCGTTCCAAAAAGATTGCAATGTATGATAAATTCGGCCCCATGGAGGTAGAAGTAAATAGGTTTAACGATGTTCACAAGTGCACACGATGTTCTAAATTCAATTTACTTTATTCTGTAGCGGATAAAAACGGCATTTGCACTCAGATATCGAAGAGCAAAAATACTCTTACCGAGATGGGTGGATGAAAAGTATCTAAATAAAGCATTGTAATTACATTACGGTTGTTAGGATTATTAGAAAAAAATATATTCGCTTCGGCTTTTTGCATCTCTCTGTATACCTACACCCAGTTTTATTTATATTTATTTGATCTTTTTTTAAATGTGTGTCATGTGTGAGCTCAGAGCGTTTTCATGGCTTTTTATGTCCCGTCTGCCCAGCGTGATTCTTCTTTAGGAATGTAATTGTTTGCACGTGGTTAAAGAAGAAGGTAAGTTATAACAATAAAGGAGAAGCTAAGTTAATTGATACCACAAGTCTCCGTCCAAGTGGTATGGCATCAAAATGCTCAATTTTTACCTCACCGGTTGCTTAAAGCCTTACAACTGTGAGGTTTTAATTCGTGTAAGCGATTTAAATGATATTTTTGTATACGTTTCCCATAGTGTGATGACAATAAAGCTATATACCTTGTGTATATAAAATATACCATAAGTTTTGCTGGTTTTTTCCAAGAAATAATTACAGTATACTCTTTATATCAGATCCCTTTTCTGGAATACCCTACGTAACTAAGTTAAAATAAAAAGAGTTACAGAGAAAATTTTATGTTGAGATTTTAGGTAAGGAAACCATTATTTTTATTTTACGTTACTCTTTAATTGTTTAGTATTTATTAATTATAAAAAATACAAAACTTTTTTTGCTAGAAAGAGTGTTATTATCCGTTTAAAAACTACAAACTGTATGTCTTCCCAAACTCCACTGCATCTGCATCGTCAGCAGTCTTTAATAGTCTACTGCTGGACATATACCTCTTCTTAGGAAGGAGGTTTTGGACTACTGTACCACGATGACCTGACGGGTTGGTATAGCACTTCCGTTTACAGTTCCGTTTTGTTCCGAACTAATGAGAATTTGTTGTAAGTGACGACCTGGGTGAGACTCCATTTTGTAACTTTAGGTTTAAAGCCAGATGAAATGGCACGGTATCTCTACATTAGAAGGGTTGTTAAGACATAATGCTAAAATCTTTTAGGAAATGACGGTGCACAGAATTTCGTTACTAATAGCAGTATAATTATAAATAGTTATTTGTTATACAAGAGTGCAAAGTTGCTTTTTAACCGCGTGCTCAATTTTGATGACCGAGCAAGCAAAGGATTCTAAATTTGAATCCCGAGCTTAGCGAGTGATTCAAAAATTAGAATCCTGAGCGTCAGCGAGGGAATCAAAAGAGCACGAGGTGAAAAATCTTTGCACTCGAGTGCAACACGTAACTTTTCATTCCACCTCAGCGAGGAAACAACTAAATGCAAAAAAAGCATTAACAATCACAAGATACTTTTATTTTAGTTTAGGTATTAATATTTATTAAGTACTGCATTATGATAAGTAAGTATTACAGATGTATTTTTAAATTATTTCAAAAATACTTAGGTACTCGCTCAACCCCGCGGTGTTACCCGCGATTTTTGTCGTACCGCTAGTTACACTGCGGGACGAAGCTAGTCTAAAAAAGTAGCCTGAGTTACTCCTTAGATTATCAGCTATCTGCCAGTGAAAGTCCCGTCAAAATCAGTCCAGCCCTTCCAGAGATTACCCGGAACAAACAGACCGACTGACAGACAGACAATGTAACAGAAATTGTAAAAACATAAAATTTTAGTATATGTACCGTGTATACATACATATGCATTTCGTAAAAAGCGATTATTTTAATATTACAGACATTTCAATTTTATTTATTTGTATATTGTATAGATAAATTAAGAAAAAAATAAAGTTACGTTGCTATAGTTACTTAAGAAGAAAATGGTGCGGCCAAAGCAAATAAAAAAAAACTACACCAAGAAGGTCCGAGTCTAAGTTATTAACAAATAAAAAAATATTGTATGATAAATTCGGCACCATGGAGTTGAAGTAAATAGGTTTACCTAATGATGTTTTGAATTCACAAACTTAGTGCACCCGAGCGATGTTCTAAATTCAATTTACTTTATTCTCTAGAGGATAAAAGCGGCTTTTACACTCAGATATCGAAGGGCAAATATACTCTTTACGAGCTGGTGGGATGAAAAGTATTTTACACTCACTAACATAGATTTTACCCAACAGTTATTACTATAAATACTTAGGTAGTTGTATTTTAGACAGGACAAACGCAAAGTAGATAGATCGGCTAACGAGGTCGCTCGACTGCGGTGTCACTCCATTAACAAAACAGATTAGTTGAATGGACTGCAAACATGGCCTGATATTGTCTTGTCGTTGCATACATTTTGTAGATAGATAGATAATTTATTATTCTTAAATTTTTCACCAGGGTTTTACTGGACATGAAATGTACAAAAATTGGTGTTCTTTTTTCGTACTACATACATGTGTATACTATATTATCTGTAAGTGTCCGTGCAATTGTAAATAAAATGTGGATTCAAAGCTTTCTTTAAAGCAATCTTTGTGTGAACAACTTGAGGGATCTAACTAACACTGACCTAAATTGAGTATATGAGGAAAACTTAGGTTAAGGATAAAATTATTATAACTGACTGAGTCTGGATAGACCTAATGTCGATCCTGGGGGCCTTAAACAACGTGGTCCGGGTCCTCCTCAGAGCAGGGCACCCGAGGAGTCGGAGATCCGAAGGGATGATGCATCCCGTCAGCAAAAAAAAAGGACCGCGCCGGTTTGTCCGAAGCTAGATAGAGAGAGAAGAGATCAGATTCACTTACTCGATGTTCTTTCTGATTAATATTGACACAGGGATACCAACTGGCCGGTACGATACATGAAATTAAATAAAGCATTTCTGGACATACAGGCACCTCCTAATTGAATAGGCTCCGATTTAATACGTTCAAAAGTGTTGATCAGCATAACTCTCACCAGTATTGTTTGTAATAGGATAGGGATAAATGAGAATACCGATCACCTGTGGAAGAGATTAACGCCGCCCATAACCACCTACAATTTAAGGGTCATTCATAATTACGTTGCTGCTTTTTGAGTGCAGTTGCAGTGCAGTGCAGTTAGGGCGTGATGTGCCTCTGGAAACCTCACTCACAGCACTCGGTAAAATTACTAGACTAAATATCAAAAGTGACTCCTAATGGTTCGTGTAATATTACACACGGTGCTGCTCGCCAGCTCTGTTAGTTTGAACTTGGCTTGACACGCTACCACGTGTTTAGATTGCTTAAACCCAGTTTTCTGTGAGGCCAACTTCGGTCGGGCCGGCAAATAAATGCCGTAGTTTGGCCAATAGTGGATTACTCGGTGCTGACGAATGATGACGATGTTGGTTATAAAGAGCTTACCTTTATAAATGAGAGGTATTTGTTCTAGTTCAGTTCTAGTATAAACTGTTTTAATTTCTAATGACTAGGTGTGCAGTTGCGAAGATAAGATATGAATACTTCAAGAAACGTGAATATTACGTAGGCGCTAGACGCTAACGTAATTTTAATAGCACAATATAGCTGTTCTTCCCCTGTTCTATTTTCATTTTCTGATTACGTCTTTTACTATTTCTGTAGTAGATCGTTCTTGTTAGTTATAAATAATTGACAAGAAGAAACACCACATTTTCACCTTTTCTTTAATATAATTACTTTCATATTAAATAAACGACAAAATGAATTTAGAACAATTGAAACCATACGAAGATATCATAAGATACCCGCTCATTTTGCCCGACTGCCCCTGTGGCGTAGTGGTAGCATTTGCTACAGCTGTGCTTGAGGTATCGGGTTCGATTCCCGGGTCGGTAAATACGTATATCATATACGTATTTACAGAAAAAAGTATATACCTATGTATATATTTATATCAGTTGTCTAGTAGCCATAACAGAAGCTCTGCTTAGCTTGGGGCTAGATATCCGACGTTAAGGGGCCGGCGGTCACTGAGTTCTCCATACAAATTGAATACCAAAATAATTTGTAGTTTGCACATATTTCCACCATATTATGTTGATATCCAGATTTAAAAAGTATTTTTCCAGGCTCCTTTTCCCTTTTTATTTAAAAAAAACTTACGTAAAGTAACGAAAAAGTTGAATTTAATTTTGCACATTTTTACAGCGTAAATGGCATGTTTTAAGTTTGTTTTTTCTATATTATAAACAGCAATACGTATAATATTTATTATAAAAACCAAATAGTTACTATAGCTATCGCAGCAAACAGATGTCAATATACTACGCCAGGTATGGCTTACCGAGATACAGTGACGAGATATTAGATATATATTTTATTTTATTATATATTAGATACAGCAATATTCCGAACAAATTTCAATTTCCAGTTGCGAGCGTCGGTCGCCGCGCTCTTAAATGTCCAAAATATTTATTATTTATTTAGACAGGGACTCTTTTTGGCCGCAAAAACTTAAAAAGTTGTGTTGTGTCGTGGTACACTACATAGGAACGAAGTTCATTATCAAAAATACAGGTGGCGCTATACAAAATTTTTCGTTCACTAAATAAATAAATATTTATTTCATTTTTTTTAAATACATACATATTTCACATAGAAAAAAAAACAAATATTTGCAGATCAAAAAAAAATGGTGATCCTACCCGGATTCGAACCCGAGACCTCAATCACATCATTCTCATACGCTACCATTTTGACACCAAGGCGTCAATCTTACGTTCTGGACGTTTTTTGCCGGCTAGGGTACCCCTCCGCAACGCCCCATAAGGAACCTCGTTTCAAAAAGATAACGGCGACTCTAATCATCCCAGATGTGTCACCATGTGTCACTGAGTTACTATAGTACTACTGCTAGTAACATTTTTGTATACTACAGAGTTCATACTACAAAATAAATGAATATAGTCTTACAGCCATATCCGACTACAGCGATTGTTTCGTGACTTCTAGTTAGAGTATGAAACATTTTTATATTACAGCAAGTTGCTATACAGACAGGCATTTGTCGACGACCCTTAAAGTTACATTTTTACTGCGTCACTGCTCTTGCTTCACGTCAATTTCTGCTACTATAATAACGTTCTCCTATATGCTATTCACATTGCAAGTATAAAGTCCAAAGTAATACTTTGATTGTTCCCTAAATCGACAACGTCCTTACATACTTCGTAATATAAAGTAGTCAAATATCAATCGTAATTCGCTTCAATATTAATACAATGCTGAAAGCGTCAATATCAAAACAAGCTATCAGCTAATAAACCTCAAAGACAAGGTGATATTGATATCGCTGTCCTCTTTAATACGTCTAATAAAAGATCGTAGATGAAAGAAGCTTATTAATTACACGAAGGTCATATTCACTACTTAATAATCCACAATATCTGATACAATATCTACTTCTTATCAAACAAAACAATGTAGTCAAATATTTTATCATGAAATATATTTTTAAGCTGGCAAGATTATAATAGAAAATCACAACTAAAGTGAACCAACAAGACAGGCAGAAACGTCTAAATTCATTTCATTCCAAAAATATTTTCTTCACAAGTTAAGGGTGAATTCACGCCAATAATGGGATCAGTTAAACGAAAATACCTTTTAGCTCTGAATAGTTTGCGGTCATTTTCAGTTATATTTTTACTGTGCAATAATAAAACCCTTTCGGGAAAATTCACGTTCCAGCAAACAGTGTCGGTATCCAATTCGATATCATAATTGTTTATATAAACAAATTTCGATAAAAAAAGTTAACTGAATATAAATGCTGTCTATAAATGCTGCTCTGATTATATTATCATCATGAACATAAACCTATTATAGTTATAACACCAACTAGTTCATGGCCGCCGTAAACGATGATACAACTAGCCCCGAAATGTGTATTATTTAAGGGTTATTTGTCTTGTAACTCATCGAAAAAAATTATCATAAATGATCATTGATCTAAAAAAATTGGAATCTAAATCACTTTGCGTAGAAACAATACTAGTGAATACGAACTAAAATAAAAAAAATCAAAAACCCTCTACGCAAGCACTTAATCGAGTAATCATACGCCTCAAAAATGCCTTACATCATTTTGGAAAAGAGCAACTCTTATACTGCTGAACCGATATGAACCAAATATAGCTAAAAACTAGCGCATTGAAACTGGCTTTGAAATGAAAAGAACCGCAGCGAAATCGGTCCATACGTTTGAGGTTTGAGAGCTACGATGTCACAGATAGACACACACACACACACACACACAGACAGACATCGACGTCAAACTTATAACACCCCTCTTTTGCGTCGGGGGTCAAATAATAAAAACAGTTATGAAATAGAAACTTAAAAATGCAGTAATTTGGGTTCCTACCTTCCGGGTAAACATTTACGTCGTGTTGTTACTTCTATATAAAACCAGTGTTACTGGAAATCGAGTCTTAATTTAATCAGAAATACGAATAAATTCCGCTGCAGCTAAGAATACTATTATTAATGATTTCGTCAAATAGTTCCACTGGTCCATAAAAGGGTAAATAGGGATCTAATTCAAATACGGAAACCAAATCAAATTTATTTTAGAATTCTACGAAAGTTGGAACTATGGTGTAAAATCCGGCTCACGGATTTATCAGTACTTAAATGTATAGAGATGCTTAGTGACCTGAACTATTAGAAAATATTATTATTATTACTATTATTCCTGGCGTTGTGTGTTAGATGTCCGAAAAAATAAAATTATTAATTTAACGTTGGCTTCTTTAGGAATGCTTAATTATTTATTTAGATAGAACGCGTTTTTCCTAGTTAGAATTAGTTTTTAATGTACGCCTTTGTTAATAATAGCATTAACTAATGCTCAAAACGAATATCAGTTAAACTAGTTCTTACTAGACAAAACGCGTTCTATCTAAAAACTAGTTTTAACTGTAACATAACTAACACGATTTTGTTTCATATATATAAGATGTGCTAAATTTTATCCAGATTCATTCAGTCATTTTGGTGTGATAGAATTACAAACATCAATACATCCACTCTCACAGTCCCGTTAAATCTAATTGACGTCTGCGGTTCCATTGTTACTCAAATACCTTCTTCCTACGAGCACTTTCATAAATGCGCTGGATGCAATCCGCATCGATGCAGAGAAAGTTATAAATGGTGAGAAATAGCGTATGGCAATAAACGCTTTATTGCGTATTTTTGTTTGATCTTTTATTACCTAGTCATCTCTAGTTTTCTTCGCTGGCTAATTCTTTGTATGCGCTTTAAATGTCTAATTAACTCGGTTTTTGTTGGTTATAAAACTCGTATAAAAAATTTACACGTCAAAAGAATTTAAAATAGGAAAGCTGATTAATACATATGAGTTTAAAAGTATTTGACAGCGGTCCTTTGCACGGGCAGTAGCCTATTTTTTTTTTTTACGTGTGTAAATCCCCTTGGACCGTCACCCCACCGGGGCTTGCGGCGGGGCGGTGTGTCGGACTCGAACCGACTAAAACCACACGGTGTGCCACTCTGCGCCTGTGAAGGGAGGAGTCCGGGAACTGCAGCAGAAGAGATTACATCTTCGCAGAAGGTTGCGACCGCGGTAAAACTGCTATCGCTACCGGCCATGGAGCGTATGACGGCCGGTAGCGAGAGATCTCCTCCGATGACTGCAGTGAGGGCCCGACGTTGCGGCGCCCAAGCGGGGCAAACCGCCAGCGTGTGCTGGGCCGAGTCCTCACTGCAGTCGCAGTGGAGGCAGGCGGGACTCAATTCCCTCCTAGCGACCGAGTGCAGGTACTTCCCGAAGCAACCGTGCCCGGAAGAGACCTGCGTCAGTCGGAAGGAAAGGGTCCCGTGCTGCCGCCCTGCCCACTCGAGGATGACCGGCTGGAGGGCCTCCACGGCGGCAAAGCCAGCGCGTGGAGTCTCCAGCCGTAACGACCATCTAGCCATAGTGGCTTGACGGGCGGCTTCAAGCCACTCGCGTACCTCTTCGGGCGGAGGGCGGTAGCCATACTCCGCCCGATATTCAGCCACCCGTCGATAAACTTCGGCGAGCACTTCCGCCTCCAAATACCACGGGGGTGTTCCGTCCAGGGCGCATGCCGCCTCTGTCGACACCGTGCGGTATCCGCGTATGGCTCTGACTGCCAATACCCTCTGAGGCCGCCAGAGGCGGGCCTTATTTAGGGCAGTCAGAGCCGCCACCCACACCGGTGCACCATACAGCGCCATCGACCGGACAACCCCCGTGACTCCTGTAGTCGCGTTGCGACGCTGGCTGGCTAGGAGTCCTTAAGGGCCTTCACGAAGGTACCCTTAAGGTTGACGGATTTGGTGGCCACCTTGTGGATGATAGCCACCGCCGCGTCCGCTCTCTCCTGCATGGAGGATGGTGTTTGGGGAACAGAATCCCTCACCATCGGCTCCTTGATCTTCAGCCGGAGATCTGCGATCTCCTCCTCCGCCTGAAATTCACCGCCCGCTCGAGCCCGCCTATAGGATCCCGCCCTAGAAAAGGCGGAACCCGACGGGGCCGGCACCGGGGTCAGCGATCGCTCCCTCTGACTGGTTGGCACCTTAGGAGGCAACATCGCCTGAGCGATGTCACTCTCGCAGCCAGTGGGGCGTCCGCGCTTCCGGTCTGCCTCCACGTCTATCGGCTCCGGCGCGTCCGTCCTCGCACCGGAACTACCACCCGCGACATTCACGGCGGACTTGGAACGCGTGCGTTCCATTGTTCTTCGGCTCCCAGTAGTCAGATCGACTTCTGGGAGCCCCACCGCTGCAGGCGTTCCTGCTGCAGCAATCTCCTCATTGGATGAGTGGGCGTCCGCCTTCCGAAACTGCCCTCGGCTGTTCCTCGACGGGCGCGACACTGCCCCACTTCTTTTCTCCGCGTCCTTCGCGTTAATTTCGGTGCCGGATTTGACGCTCGGCGACGGGCGTGTGTGACATTGAATGCCCCCCCCCATAATACGATTGGGGGCTGTCGGAGCCGACTGGCTCCGGGAGGGATTCCCCAGACGCGTCGCGTCTAGGACCCTCCTGGGTAGGTTTTATCCTGTATTTGTCCATTGTCATAAGTGTTTAAGTTTTATGTCCTCCGACAGAGGACGCCCTTGGCACTGGACACCCTCCAGCGATTCAGCTCATTGCCAGGCGTCAGAGCGTGAGCTGGGCCGGACGGGGTCTGCACCAGACCGGATCCGTCCGCCCCCTGTCCCTCTCGGAACTACTGGCACTCTAATACGCCCTCTGCTAGAGCAGAGGTATCCCATTTAGTCTGGGGTCTCCTTCTGGGCCTATCCGGCATGAGTGGCTCTACCGGCATAGCCCCAGAAATCATCGACCCACGCAAGCCCCACCACGACGACAACGTAGGGATACATTGGGGGGTACGGGCAGTAGCCTGAAGTAAGGTATTAATTTTTAATTAACGATAAGCCCTTGGAATAACTAAATTTGAACTCTCCCTTTCCATGTGATTTAGATTTAGTGTCCAGGTATAAACTATTTATACTTTTACTTAAATACTTACCTTTGTTTTGCTTAATACACGAAAACACATAGCAGGAAAAATAATTATGTGAGGAGCGCAATTATTTGGCTTATGTCTGGATATAAATTAACTATATGCATATATTTAAATAGAATGTGCCCGGATAACGGCAGAGAGCTGTTCAAATACGATATATACGATTATATACCTATAATAAAGTAGATGTTAAATACGAATCTTTCTGTTCCTTCGTTTCGGCTTAAAACGAGCGTGTAAGCAACTCTCACGTACTTCGGACAAAAGAAACTTAAAATTATATATTTCCCAATTTATTAAAAAAATAATTTATGTTTGAAAAGGTTAATTTCCTTGACAATAGGGACAATTTTTTAATATTATATTAACTCTTGTATTTACCGGCAGCCCCCTTCAGTGAAGTATAGTTATACCGCAGTGAAATCGGTCCATCCGTTTGAGAGCTACGGTACCACAGACAGACACACACACAGACAAACAGACATACATCGACGTCAAACTTATAACACCCCTTCTTTGTTAAGGACAGGACCACAAACACGACCGTAACTACTCATTAATATTTATGCTTTACGAGTTGTACTCGTATTTACCTGCCAAGCAATTTCTATTGTCAGAATTAATGAAGGAATGTGTCTATAAAAGACAGCCAAGTTCCAGAAGGAATATAATTTTACTACCTTTCCTTGCGGAGTGTACTCTCTAACAAAAATAAACTTCGGCTTCGGCTGCAACAAAAACCACAACTTGAACCAAAGTTATACAATTTTTAGAAATATGTTCATGAACGACGAAGTGTAGCTTCTGAAGTTATTAACAAATTCCCAGGGCCTGAAAATAACTCGAAAAAGTGATATAAACGTGCTTCGGGTTCGAGAACTTGCTTTCGCTTCTTATTTCATTAAAAATCTGTTATTAGAGCAACGAGATATATCTCGTATAATCATATAGGATTATCGAGATGTACCCGAAGGGAATAATGAATTAGAATTTATTATTCCCTTCACGTACACGTCATTTAGTATAATATAGGTACTCCAGTTGAAACTTAATGAATTATGGTTGAAATTTGATTCTCAGGCGATTTCTAGTGTATGAATTTATCAGACGAAATGTAATAATATAGTTGGAACTTGTTTAATTGAGATGACCAAGTTTCAAGTTATATTGGAACTTGCTATAAATGTTGCCTCTCGGGTTAATTGTGTCTTCTTTCTTAAGTAGTAGTAGTATTTGACAAAACCATATTTGTAAACTTAATTCCAATACTGTAGAACCAAAAAAGTCTTCGGTAATGTTTGTAATTAATCTATACTCTTTGCGCTGTAGCATGGTGCGTGGTGGTTTAGTTTAATTTAATTTACTTTAATTTACTACAGTTTATTGTTTAATTTAATTTACTACGGTTATTAATGATTTAATATATTGCGAATGTGGTACAGCTGAAATACTAAATCAGTAAATCGTGGCAACTTTCAAGAGTGAAACGAAATGTTACTGAACCATGCTACAGCGCAAAGAGTATATAATGTTTGAATATTATATTGAAATTATGTTCACTTAAAGATTAAACAGCTGTATGTAAGATACGTCAGGTTATTATAAAAGAAAAATGGGCAGGATCTTCTAAATTGTTGCTATTAAACGTGAACGAAGCTATAAATAACGTGAAAGTGCTATACACACCGCAGCGTTATCCTTTTAACTTAGATCCTAAATTGAAACCAGCAGGCACGAGCACACTAACAAAGCGACTGAGATAATGAACCAACCGTCTCCCCCACAATCGCCTGCCAAAATTGAATCCGTGTGCTATAAAAGAGTGCCTGGGTAGTCATCGTGTGCGGCTGAATTATTAATTAGCGTTTTGTTTGATTAATTAGCATATTATCCTCATTAGAAGCTACTCTATACATCTAGTTTAAAAACGTAGATTGGAATGAACATGAATTGTAAAAGTTTCGAGACTTAGAAAAATCTCTAACATAGCCATCTATTTCAATAGTTAATTAACGTGTCGATTGGAAGTATTAATAATCTATATATATAAAAGCGAAATACCACTCACTTATTAATCACGAAATCTCAGAAACTATAACACCTACAAACTTGAAATTTGGCAGGTAGGTTCCTTATAGCGTGTAGACATCCACTAAGAACGGATTTTACGAAACTCCACCCCTAAGGGGGTAAAATGGGGGATGGAAGTTTATATGAAAGTCCTATGTTTTTGAAGTAAGAGACTTGAAATTTAAAATGTATGCTCTATAGACGGTGTGAAGGTGTACTAATAATGTATCTTTAAAAATCCACCACATTCCGGGGTTAAAACGGGGGATGGTAGTTTGTATGAAAGTACAATGTTATTGAAGTTAAAATAATTATGGCAGAAGGATTTCAAATGGTATTTATGTAGTAGAATTATCATATAGGTATGTATACTAGCTGAGCCCCGTGGTGTTACCCAAGGTACAACAACCACGGGCAACGCCGCGGTGCAAGCTAGTAACAATATAAAAGACTACATAGAACACTTTTTGGGTTTTATAATTATTCCAACATAAGTGTTATTTATTTTTACTGTTATCGTATCGTATAGTAATTATGTCATACTTTATGTGAAATGTATTTACCGATCATTTACAAATTAATGAGGTTAATTGTATTGCTGCCATTATAAAATACAAAATTTTGTCCGTGGCTTCGATCGTGTTCAATTCTCATTTAGCAGCCAATGTGCAATTTTATCTCTGTGCTCAATTTAATCCAGATCCATTCAGCTGTTCACATTATCGCTTTTATAATACTCATGGGGTCATAATAATTTTCCCTACTGTGGAAAGTTTAATTTTTTTATATAGATAAATTAGAACGAATATATAAGTGTCATTTTCGTTTATAAGTTTAATAATAATCAAGGCTATTCAAGTATTAAAAACTGCGCTATCTAAATTAGTTTATAGAGCAGTTTAACCATTTTCACAAGGTTTTTCCTCGAATTTTACCGTGTATAATTAGCTTCAATAACTTATATTTAGTTTTACGCACTATGCGTCATAAATCCATTATATCGTATTTATAGGTACGTCTCATTAATAAAGTATTGGTTCCACTCTTGGATTCTGCTTATGCTTTACGTCAGGCAGAGTGTAGTCATTTTGGCAGGCCCTCATATAAAAAGAAAAAGAAAAATGTGAAATGTCAATATTATTGTTGACGTTTTAATCAAGGTAAAAAGGCAAAGTCGTTTCCACCGCGTGTTGAACGCAACGTAATTCACATTTCGAGGAGCAGAACTATTCTAATACGATGTATAATGCAAACTGCAAACGGGCCAATAGCAGTAGGGAAATATTTTAACAAGATATTGTAACGAGAATCGAGAGAATAAATAAATCTTGCCAATCGTTTGCTTAAAGGTATTTCGATCTTCAAATATATTAAGTAGAACCAAGAAAGGGTGAAATAAACGTGTTAACAAATTTACAATAAGTTAAAAAGTAATTCGCAAATAAATTTCACGGTAGTGCCCTCCAATTTGCCGATAACCAAAGCTCAAACAAGTAGTAATTGTTTCCAATCAAAATATTTATATTGAAGACTTAATTTTGCTCTTAAATAAATGAATTTATTGCCAGCGAAAAATACCCATGTTGAAAAGAATTTTCACAAAGATAAAACAAAGTTTATTTATTCAATATAACGTTTACTTTTAAATGGCTTTTTATTGTACCTAAGCCTAAGAGGCTTATGTATTTTTATAATGAACCAACCTCACCTAACGGAGTCAATTAAGTATCAAAGTAATTTTTATTTGTACGTATCCTAACTAATATTATAAATGCGAATGTGAGTATGTTCGATACTTACGTTTTTACCTCTAAACAACTAAACTGATTTTAATCATTCATTAAGATAGTGGTAAAATAAGAAATCTACATAGGCATTAGTAAAACAATAAATTGAAAGCATAAAGTCACGAATACACAGATGTATGTGCTTAGATCAGCGTGAGTAAGCGAACTTAGAAAGGCTTGGCTTAGAATTAGTAGCTCAGTATGAAACCAACATATAAATGTGTTAAATTATATTTGATGTTAATATTAAACTATGCACGAGTTTCATATTTTACATATAAAACAGGAATTTAGAGTCCACTTCTACCAAGAAGTGGACTCTGAATTCCTTTTGTTTATTTAGTGAAAGAACTTGCCTTATTTACTTGTTACACTAATTTTGTTATTTTTATGAAACAAGCGTGCCCTATTTTGTTATGTTTTAATTATGTTAACTAAAGCATTTTCGGGTCCTAGAAAAGATGAACTGTTTTGAAACACGAAACAAATTTAATCGAATTCGAAACGTAAACGTACTTAATTACCCGCGTTAAGTCAGCAAGGTTTAATAGACTCTTTTATAGACACTGAGCCCGTTACGGTATCGATCGTAGAACAGAATACCCAATTAGAATGACGTAGTTTATATTTTATTTACTAACTTTTAACTCGCAGTTTAATGACGATTTTTCAATGCTTTCTTCCTCGATAAAATGTATTCCATATGATATCAAACAATTATCTACCTCTCTAATAAATTATAAACACGTTTGAGCCATTCTAATCACAACATTCATTTTCACAAACTTTTGCGTTTATTATATTAGTTTGATCTAACTTCTTGACCATAAAATTGCAAACTTCAGTAAGCGTATCAATACAACTAAACTGATTTCGAACTCCATTAAGTTTGCATTATTATAAACTTTCATTCTTCTACTTTATAATAGTATAAATCACGTGATAAACTAAATCACAACGAAACAACATCTAACTTTTCTCTTCTCGGAATATACTAACTTGCGAATAACGAATAGCGCGGTGGTAAATTGTACGGAACGAAACAATCATTTACGCTTGAAATAAAATCTTGAATGTACGTTACCATATATTTCATTGTTAAAAAACTCTATGTATGTTATACAGACTGAAAGAAACAGCGGCAGTTGTATCCACTTGTATTCAGAAGTGTCTAAATATGAATACAGACCGAAGCATGTCGACTACAAATCAAATGGTTTTATTAATTACTCTGGTTATAAAAAATATGCTATTGGAGGAGGATGGTTTAGTTAAAAAAGGAGGTTCGCAGGTTCGCAATTCCCACTCTAAGCAAATAAATTGTCTGATGATTACGACTATTTATTCTACGTCTGGGTATTTTATCTATAAAATAATAGTATACTAAATATTTCGGACATTTAACACACAACGCCATCTAGTCCTAAACTAAGTAGAGCTTGTGTTATGGGTACTAGACAACTGACATAAATACCTAAATACTTTTATTAACTTAAATTTTTTGTAAATACATACATATAATAAATAGAAAACACCCTTTTTTTTTTTTTTTTTTTTTTTTTCCGTGCGGAAATCCTCTCGGATACCACCTCCTGGTGGCATGTCGGACCCGAACCGACTAAAACCGCACGCCGTCTCGGGTACTAGAAGCCGGGGACCAGGTGTACCCTAGCAAGGAAAGCCCTGGAACCCCGACGTACCTCGGGCCACCTACGGTTCGTAGATAGCCCCCTACTGTGTGGGAACCCCGATGTTCCCGTTACCCTCCCCTGGGGCGCGGATGCTGCGATCCGCTGCGTCCGCGCTTCCACCCGAGCCTGCTTCTGCTAGGGTGGTAGGGTGACAGATGGCCTCATCTGTCACCCTCAGGCTTGCGCTTATGGAGGACGGAGATCGTTCTGAGATCTCCGGCGCCCGAGTCGCCTGCGGTACCTGGCCCGTTCCCGGGCCTGGCGGGCCGGTAGAGTTCTAAATCTCTCCCGGTCCCGCTCCGCCGTCTCCTTGGCAAGCATAACTTGCTCGCAGAAGGAAACGGCGGAGTTCCACGCGCTCTCGCTCCGCAACATGGCCGCAATCATATTACCGAGCGAGAGAACCCCCACCCCGACGGCCGCGACGAGATCACGCCTCGGCTCCCCCCATGCCGGACATTCTACCAGCGTGTGGAGAGCCGTGTCCACGATCTGGCCATCGCAGTGGTGGCACTCGGCCGTTGGCTCCTTACGGATTAGACACAGGTGATCTCCGAAGCATCCTTTCCCAGTGATCACCTGCGTCAGCCGGTATGAGAGGGTCCCGTGACGCCTCTCGAGCCAATCCTCCATAACGGGTCTTACCGCCGCAATAACGGCGTGCCCAGCGCTTGGTTGCCCAAGTCGTTCCTTCCATTCCTCCATGAGGACCTGGCGGAGTTGGGATTTCTGGTTTTCGTTTTCTCGAGACTCAGGACTCCTACCCAACTCCCGCGCCTCCTTGCGCCACTGATAAAGAGCCGCAAGGGCTCTCGCCTCCAGGTCCCATGGTGGAGTTCCAGCCAGGAGACTTGCCGCCTCAAAAGAGATCGTGCGGTACCCCCTTATGATCCTGATGGCCAGCACCCGTTGCGGTCGCCGCAATAATGCGATAGTGCTGGCCTTCAGGGCCTCCGCATACACTGTCCATAAAGGGCCATGGACCGCACAACCCCCGCGTAAAGTCTCCTGCAGGAGTCATCGGGCCCCCTCATGTTTGGCAGCAACCGTGCCAATGCACGTGCTGCGCCAACCAGCTTGGGGACCAGACTTCGGAAGTGGTGTCCGAAGTCCCATCGGCCGTCGAGTACGAGCCCTAAATACCTCATAGAGGGCTCGATGCCGATGCGAGTACCTCCTACTATGAGGCTGAGTCGATCAGGTGGCTTGCTCCGAGGCCCATGAAGATAATAGAAAACACCCTAACTTCGAAACAAATATTTGGGCGGACCCGGAAATCGAACCCGAGAACTTAAGCACAGCAGTCGCATACGCGCTACCAAGGCAGTATAGTATTTATAGTAGTATGTTTATCAACAATCTGATAGCGGTAGTATAATCAGGTAGTACACGCACAAATTTGGGACCAGATGCCCGTGCCTGAGACCTATGAAGTTAGCATTATTATTATGCTGCTGGACATGCGTTAACGCAATCTCAGCTTCTTATGTGCTATTGCAGTCTAAGGCTGAAATTTATAAAGCGTGCTTAGATTTTACTCAGATTTTGTTTACGCTAAACTTACTTAAGTTCCTGCTCAGTGTAATCTTAGCATTCGAATTTATTGTCCTTTAAGCTAAGAATTTAATGAGTGTATGCTAAGCAAAAACTCAGGAAAAAATGTTTAACGTTTCAATTTGTATAGCATATTTATTTAAATTATATAAGTATTTCAAAAACATATTTTTTTAAGTAGCTGTAATAAATTACTAAATTATTAGTAATCTAAGAATCTTTATTATATAACTTTATTTCAATCAATTTAAACCGTTAGTTTTTATTGATTTTAAATGAAAAAGGGCAAAAATAACACATATACAAGTAAAACAGAATGTATCTTTGACTTATCAATAAAATGTCAAAATACTCGTAATATTTTAGATTGTCTCGATTTCAATTACATATAATTACCAATTTCCAAAAAGAACTTTTTACTTTGACCCTGGCATGCCTTACGGACTTCTGTTACAACGCTTTCAAACTAGATTACGGCTTTTCTACCTGAACAATCGAACCATTTTTACGAGCGCGTAAGTAATCGCTAAGTCAAGGATTTCGGTGACTTAGACTATGCCAAGCATTTGCTCAGCTTGAGCTAAGCATAATGACTATAGTTTTCAAACTTGTGAAGTAAGGCTAAGCAAAGCCTAAGCACGCTTTATAAATTTCCACTGTCCTGAGACTTACCGTAACCTAGCTCCTTCACTCTTCTCCTTCGTTTTAACCATCTGAAAACGATGGGTTTGTAACAGGCCCTAAATGAAACCAGTATACCAAATTAAGCTGATTTTAATTAAATCTATAATTTAGATATACATATATTGCGATAATGCTACATAAATATCCTGCCACGTACTAATCTTGTCTATACTTGTCTATGTCCTATGAATATGGAACAGACACAAGATACTGTTTAGTTAGTCTAAACTTAGTTTCTTTACTTCTGAGAGTTAAAAATTCAGTTGAACAAAAACGGTTTTATTGAAAAATAAATTATCAGCACATCATTCCATGATAAGTAATCTCCACAAATGTAATGCTGTCCGTAGATAAGAACGTCAGTTGATAAAGTCTCGATCTGGACTGATTTTAAAACTGTTGAAATGTTCGTAACAGTTCAGATTAAACACCAGAAAAGTTACCCCTAAAAGCGATATAAAATTCAAAGTCATATTTAATTTAAAGTGTACAATGTAATTTGACGTCGTTTAAAATTAAATCAGATTATTGAATCATTAATAAGACAGGGTCTGTCGAGTCACTAGCTGAATCTGTGAATAATAAATATAATATATAAAAGAACAAGTAACAAGTATTTTTATTATTCTAATAAAATATGAATTCAGGAGGACTGATAAATTGTTTAATTCAACTCCATTCAATTATTGTGTTTTGAATTAATTTAGATTTGTTGATTTTAAAAGTTTTAACAGTGGGATAGCATGTCAAACATTGATTGAATATTATATTACGGTAGTCCCACAAAGCCGCTCAGAATATACCTACATAACTTCATTAAATGGTATGAAATGTGTGCTTCTTAGAGGCTTCTGATATATTTCATAGAGTACAAATTATAATCATACAAAATCCCACTTCCAGTCACATTATTTATTTAATAGTGGAGTAAAACCATTTTATAATGTACGCAACCCTGAGGGGGTGATACTGTGACGAACAAACAAGCGATATGCATGGGTGAGTAATAACTGGACTAGCCCCTTTTTTACCCTTTTATACCCTTATTAATTGACTTATTAAGGGTATAAAATTGGACACTTCTATTATAACGATAGTTTGTTATCGCTTTTAGCAAGACTAAAATGTTAAATATGTATATTTTTATATTCAGAAACATCGATATGTATTTTGAACGTTACAGTGCACTTATTTTTATAATGCTGTTAAAAAATACTCACTTAGAATTCTACACGAGCTTCGAAATATTTGCACATAGAGTGTAAAACGAAAATACAGCAGAACATCTATCTGAGGTCTTGCTTATTAGACCCTTAAGTCCCACTAGTTTAAAAAAACAATCTCATCAATATCTTTATCGTATTCAAATAACAGAATTTACCATGTTCTCCTTGCAAAATGTGTAAAATTTTCATACTTCTTTATTTTATTATGTATTTTAAAAAAATGTATTATTTTATGGTACTCAATTTTATATATATGTGTACCTAGATTATAAATACCAAAACGAGAATATTTAACAGTGAGTCTAAAAACCCCTGATTTGACAGACGAAATATAATTATCTCACTCCTTTTCAGCATTTAAAAGATCGTTAAAACCTAATCGACTTTCTATTAAAGTATTTTGCAGCAGATGGGTGGTCTAAGTATTCGGACTTACGATTCGACCGTCTCGACATTCAATTAGAACATCCAATTTAAAAGTTTTATTGACATACTAGCTGACCTACGCAACCTCGTTTGCGTCCAAACTACGATCCCCCGTTTAACCCCAAAAGGGGGTTGATTTCTAAAGATACGTTATTAGTACACCTCCACACCAACTATAGAGCATACATTTTAAATTTCAAGTCTCTTACTTCAAAAACATAGGACTTTCATGCAAACTTCCAACCCCCGTTTTACCCCTTGGGGTGGAGTTTCGTAAAATCCGTTCTTAGCGGATGTCTACATCCTATAAGGAACCTACCTGCTTAATTTCAAGTTTGTGGGTGTTATAGCTTCTGAGATTTCGTGATTAATAAGTTAGTGGTATTTTGCTTGGGGGGGGGTTGGAAGTTTGTATAAAAGTCCTATGTTTTTGAAGTAAGAGATTAGAAATTTAAAATGTATGCTCTGTAGATGGTGTTAAGGTGTACTAATAATATATCTTTAGAAATCAACTCCCTTTTGGGGTTAAAACGGAGGACGGTAGTTTGGACGCAAACGAGGTTGCGTAGGTCAGCTTGTTATATATATATATAACATTATTTTGTGTCAGTCTTAAAAAAAAATTTAATACATAATATAGAAACCTAAGTGCATAACCATAAAATTAAGAAAACAATAACAATGTTTACATACATGCGTCAAAAAACTCCACATCTTCGCCTACTAGTAGCGTTCCCAAAAGACTGGCAGCATTACCACGTTGAATATTGTCAGTCTTTATAATCCAATAGCTCAAGCTTACTTGATTTTGTCCTTTTTACGTAGTTCTTTTTTTTAAGAAAACTGTACTAAATGCCAGCTGTACTGTACCAAACTACGCTATGGTACATAATGAGGCACAAAGTGAACGCCAAAAATAGATATAAACAGTATCTGATTCGTCGCCGTCAATCCGGTTTGTAAATCGTCTCAATCGGTACAACATTTTTTGAGGTTTTGAAACGCACATACCTAGACCCAGGTTAAATTTTTGAAGTGAAATCTTCTAAAGGTAGGTTTGTATGAGAAGTAAATTATTCATGTAATAGAGTAAGATCCCAGAGCCGTAAGACACAACTTATTTTCTAAAGCATATAACTTTTGGTTCTCAGTAGTCTCTTGTGTACTTTTTAATACCTGAATGTTTGTGGAGCTTGCCCGGTGACACCTACGCAGGTACCAGGTGAGAAAGGTAACTAAAAATCAGAGTTACTTAACTTAAATTTTTATGACTGATTTTTATATATGTTTTGTAGAATATTACTCAGAAGTGATATAAAAATATCAGACATCTTTTTTTCAATCATCTTCATCATCATCATAGTAATCATTAGATTTTTCATAATTGAGTACATCACGAAACTGTCCATCCAAGTCATCATCTGATATGTTATTGTTGCTAGCAGCATGTTCTGTAAAAACAAAAAGATAAACAATTATAAAACAGAACAAAGTACGGTACCTGGTTCTTGAAGTGATTCACTAACGAATCCTGGTAATTGGTCACCATCAAACCAATAAAAAAGATACTGGTTATCTTCTAACGTCCATCCATTGTTTTCAGGAGTAAAAGTAGTTGGTCGTTTTTCATTTGCATTATTCCGTATGCTAGTAATATAATTAGCTCGGAGAAATTGTTGATATAATTCTGTTTTGCATGGTGGTAAATTACTTGCATCGAAATTTTTTAGATTTTTTGAATTGAATTCTTCATTAATATCAGACACAGTATAATTATTTAAAAACAGCTGAAGCCGGGCAGCATCAACGTCGCATACACTAGAAACATTATAAATATCGCAGATAAATTTTTGTACTTGGTAGAAAATATCTTATAGTATGTTTTCATCGGTAAATGACTCTGGATCTCCGAATCGCATAAAAGGTCGCTGATACTCATGTTTCTTCATCGTTATATGAAATGGTATTTGTTAACCTTTTTTAAAATAGTAAGATATTTTACTCTAAAACGCATGTATAGTGCTCTCGCGCTCATATTCATGGTTGAGTAATTTTTATGTTTAGGGGATGTTTGGTCATTGCAATTTGTCTGACTGATTAAATATAACATTGTAATAATTATCTTAATAACATATTAAAAAATTAGACATTTAAAAATAAATTAAGTTCATTTATTTTTCTTACAGCTTTAAAGCGTCTGATAAAAGTTTTGGCCCATGGAAAGCGTCTGATTTTTTTTATATCACTTCAGAGTAATATTCTACAAAACATATATAAAAATCAGTCATAAAAATTTAAGTTAAGTAACTCTGATTTTTAGTTACCTTTCTCACCTGGTACCTGCGTAGGTGTCACCGGGCAAGCTCCACAAAAATTCTGGTATTAAAAATTACACAAGAGACTACTGGGAACCGAAAGTTACATGCTTTAGAAAATAAGTTGTGTCTTACGGCTCTGGGATCTTGGACTATAGCTGTGAATGTATTCAAATCTCGTTCAGCGTATGTATTTAGGTACTTTATATCTGTTGCCCGTCACGTAATTTGTGTTTTAAAGTTTTGATTTTTTCTTTAGTTATGGTAAAGTATAAGGAGGTATCAGAGAGACCGGTTGTTCTGCGTCGTTACATTTAGGACTAATTATAGTGGGAGCGACATAGTATCCTAATGTTATTGTCAATTTAAACTTCTTGTATAACAATAACGAATTTCCGTTGATAGTAGATTAAAAATCTATACCTATTTTTTTTGTTAAAAACACTCCTTATTAATTGTTCAGTAAAAAGCATCAGATTAGTTCCATGTCATTATAATATTGTATTGTCACGCTGTATACATATGCTTGCAAAATTTCAGCAAAATTGGTTGAAGATATCTGCTTCAAAATTGAATTGCAAGATTCCACCCAAACATACATACATTGCAAGTTACATAAAAACTTGTAAAAAAGAACCTATCTACAATTATAAGGTCAAATTGGGATGGCGGTTGCTCCATATCTTCGACTTATTTCTCTAACACATGAATTAGTACTGACTTATCAGTGTGAATATAGGCATCACCATCATCAATATATTAAACTTTATCGACGAAATTGTGTTACTTTGGCTTGTGGCTATCGTCCGATTATATATTTTTCGTTATCCCTGAATGATTTCCCACAAAATAAAAAAAAATAGCCACGCTCGAGAATGTCGAGATGACGTTTTTTTTTACAACTTTATAGCCCTCCCCTTTCCTTACGTCACTTTCAAATTATCAGATTAGTGGAATATACACTTTTTAGCGTGTAATTAACTCACCCTGCCTTAATCTGACGCGCTCGAGAATGTCTGATGATCAATTTTTTTACTAATCTGATCCTTTATTCCTGACTGGCGGCCATATATACAGGGCTCATATTTGGGGAGGTATTAATCTGCCGCGCTTGAGTAAATCCCGAAATTCCGTCTAGGGCTCCCCTACTATTACTAGAATGTTTTAATATGCTTATGTGGAGCATAGTTCCAGTTGTATTGCGAGATTAATTCGCGATAAATATAAAATAAGACGTGAGTCACTCGGAGACTGCCGCGGTAAAGCTATTGCTATAGTATTTTTATCAACTTATGCAAGTATATTTTTTAATTTTTTTTTATTTATGCAGTATGTATAATATTGTGAATGAAAAATACTAAACTAGTAAATTAGTACCAACATCGTCACTAGATAGGAAAATTCCTGTTTAATGAGCTACATAGCCCGGGAACTACATAACAATGAAATCGGCTCCATTAAGCTTCACGGACCCAAGATATTATCTATTATATTTCCATTTAAACGTAATTAAAAATAAATAGAGGTTTATCGAAATACAGACAAACTTTAACAATTTATCTAAATCTAACAATGTTAACATGTGTACACTTTAAAGAGTCTACTTTAGTACTTTAAAGAATATTAAGCAAAAGTATTAGATCAACTGGTATTTTTTTGGTAATTTTCTTAGTGAAATAAAAATGTTATTTTTGTTCAGATATTCAATACCGTTCGTAGCAATATATTTGTGACGAGTTCGTTTAAGTAAAGACATCATATGAATATAAATAAAAATAAAAAAATAATAAATATTTCGGACATCTAACACACAACGCCATCTAGTCCCAAGCTAAGCAGAGCTTGTGTTATGGGTACTAGACAACTAATATACGTATGTATATATATATCCTTTTTTTTTACATTTTACATTCTGTGTCGAAGGCGCTTACGATGGGGTGTCCTCAAGGGTCAGTGCTAGGACCATACTTGTGGAACATAGGCTTCGACGATTTTCTGGCAATGCCTGTGCCGTCCGGATGCGTACGCGGACGACGGTTTGTTATTGATAGAGTCGGATACTAGAACGGGGCTTGAGAGGCTGGCCAGTGAATGTTTGGAGTTAATATCTCGGTGGGGTGGGCGTAATCGGTTGACGTTTGCACCAAACAAAACCTTCCAGCTACTTCTGAAAGGTAACCTCAAATCACCGCCGTGTATTAAATTTGAAAATGTTACTATTAAAAATAAAACCTCGGTATGTTATTTAGGATTGGTTTTAGAAAAATTTTTTTCATTTATTGAACATATTAGAACAGTTAATGAAAAGTCTAAAAAGAGTTTTTTGCACTGACGAGGATATCAACTGCGACTGTCATATAATACACTAAAGATCATATATGGAGCTACTTATTTGGGTTCTATTTGCTATGGTGCTCCTGTATGGGCAGATAGGGCGACTGTAGGTGCTGTCCGTCGGAAACTGTTACAAGGCCAACGACCTGCATTGATTTTCTTGTGCAAGGCATATAGGACGGTTAGCACTGAGGCTTTACCGGTGTTGGCAGGTGTTCTTCCGGTTGATCTCGAGGTGCAAAGACGTGCAGCCATGTACTATTCCACACTACAAAACATGGAATGCGATTTTTTGGGCATACGAGACCGCGGTAAAATCATAAGATTGTTTCAACAAAAATCCAATGTCTATAACGACCTCTTGGATGAATGGCAGCAACGATGGGACGAATCATCTAAGGGGCGCCACCTCTACCAGTTCTTTCCATCTGTTTGCGAAAGGTTGTCAAGGACATGGCTCGAGGTAGATCACTGTGTCGCTCAATTTCTTACAGGCCACGGTAACTTTAAGAGCAAACTATACTCATTTAAATTAGTCGATTCACCATTGTTCAATGCTCAACACCTGATTCTAGCTGTGAACAGTCGGCTCATCATATCCTCTGGGAATGTAGTCTTTGGTACAATGAACGTAACATGATGCTAAATAGCTTACAAATGACGTCTGGGGTAGTATATTATGGGGATCTTGTGTCAACTGCGGTGAATTTCCGTGCGTTTAAGCGATTCTGCCATACATACTATAGAAATCAAATATAGCTCACTTAGGACCCATAATATTTTTATCCGTGGTGCTTCCCGGTTTGAAAAAGGCGTCTGCCTATTTTGACTACATTTTGTCTCCCGCTTTGCTAAGGAGGGAAGTGGACTTATTATATTTCCAACTCCTCCAGTTTTCTTCTGATTAATTTCATTGCGGGTTCCAAGACAGTTAAATTTTTCCTGGGACTTCCCGAGTGTCATAACTCGGTGTTTTCGTGGGTCACCGCTGTTGATCCTGGTGTACACGAGTTACAGTGGTGGGCGTGTGGGCGGGATTAGTCCCATATACTTTTTTTTGTAAATACATACATATTATACATAGGAAACACCCAAACTCCGAGACAAATATTTGCAGATCATACAAACATTTGTTCTGACCCGGGGAATCCAACCCGAGACCACAACCAAATCAACCACAGTAATATTATCTCCTGAATTTTTCATCAGATTGTTTTGTATGGCTACAAGTCTTTTTGACATTGAATTAGTGTAATACTTTTTTGTTATTTTTACTCAAATATATGTCTTGACCTTAAATAAAACACCCTTTTGCTAAAAGTACATTAATAAATTTCTAATTTATCGTGGCATTTTTACGGATCGATACTGACATATCTCGAGTTATCGATTCATGTATACAGAGAAGGGAATCGCCAAATTAATTGTAACACGAAAAACTTGCTCTTATTTGAAACCCTCTCTAAACTTTCAGAAGTGCAAGAGAAGAACAGATATATATTGTTGGCCTTATTTAACAAAAGATCTGAGGGATTAGGCTTACATATCAAATGATGAGAGAGACATATCAAATGATGGTATCAAAATGTTGAAAATACAATCCTAAAAATGAACTTTCTTATAGAGTACTAAATACATTTTAAGTTATAATGAAAACATCATGACAAAGTTCTTTATAAAGAACATAACTAGACTGGTTAATCTGCCATGTACCACTACATATGTTACCGGAAATGTATGAAATCAAGGAATTGTATACAAATCCTAAAAAATGAGTACAATTCCGATACTATTTAGGAAATGTATAAAATATTATTTGAAAAACTATTTAATACATAGGTATCCTAGGAAATGTATAAATTTCCTCGGAATTGTATATAATTCCAATATCGTATTAGGAAATGTATAAAGTAAATGCTTTCTGTAATAAAACACGTTGTTAATAATATTTTTTTATCATAGCACTTATTGAGACAATCGTGTAACAGTCATACCGTAAAATAATAATAATATGTTCACATTATCTTAATACCGTAAAATAATAATAATAATACATATGTTCATATGTTCTAACCTAACCTAAAAGTAATTACCCACCAATATCTTAAATGTTTTACATTTCCGATTGCTATTTAGGAAATGTGTAGATTTTTTTAGGAAATGTGTAATGTGTAAGTATAATATAATTTATTTCACACATTTCCGTGCGATTTTAGGAATTACATACATTTCCTAGGAATTGTATACAATGACGGATTACATACATTTCCGTATATATAATAAATAATAATAAATATTTTTGTACATCTAACATACAACGCCATCTAATCTAGTCCCAAGCTAAGCAGAGCTTGTGTTATGGGTGCCAGACAACTGATATAAATACATATATACTTTTTTTTTGTAAATATATACATATTATACATAGAAAACACCCAAACTCCGAAACAAATATTTGCAGATCATACAAACATTTGTTCTGACACATCTGACACAAGCACAGCAGTCGCATACACTACCACTACGCCACCGAGGCAGTTAAAGTTATATATTTTGTTTGTGCGTGCGTTAACTAAGGAAATTACATCACCGGGGTTTTCGGGATGTCGGTGGCTAGACAGCAGCGACTGTACGTCTCACCCACTGTTACAGTATACCCAGGACCATACATTACTAAAACGAGTTTTATAAGGTAGTAGAGCCACGCTGATTTCAGCACGAATGGGCCGACTCGACCGGGGCGGTACTACCCTCGCACAGAAAATCAACGTAAAATGACCACGATCGTGCTGTCGTGTTTCGTTGGTGAGTGCGAGGAGGCCCAAATAGTCTAGTCAACAAGTCCCATACTTGTTGACTAGACTAAAAGATGCAGCAGCATCACCAGGCCGCCATGGTGTGGGTCACCATACTGCATTGTCTGCATTCGCAGTGAGTATGGCGACCAATACTCTTGGATTCTGCTTATGCTTTCCATCAGGCAGAGTAGAGTCATTTTAGAGGGCCATACATAAAAAAAAAATTCTTACGTCTAAATCTAACGATTAAATATATCGACCACCACCGCTCGGAGAGTTGTCAGCTGTCACTGCTGTCCCGTGGCTGTTAAAATAAAAATACCTCTAATCAATTTCAAATACAACTTCAATTCGTTCTACGAGTAGTGTATTCAATCTATTTTCTGTTGTCGCTCGGATGAATGAACACAGACGGACTTTTCAAACAAGATTTAAAAAGAATGCTATTGACTATATTTGTATGTATTCATAATGCTCATTTTCAATCTCAAATTGAAGTATGTCTGTATCGTGCATTATATTACTTTGTAGCAAAAATAATCTTACGAGCATGATAAGATATTAAGATTAATGCAAGTATTAACAAGGATAATTATCTAACCCATAGTAACCAGCCGTCGAAGCTAGCTTTCGGAATATTTATTTTCTTGGTTTGCTGACAGATGTAAACTGCCTCGGTGGCGCAATGGTAGCGTATGCGACTGCTGTGCTTGAGGTCTCGGGTTCGATTCCTGGGACGGACCAAATGTTTGTATGATCTGCAAATATTTGTTTAGGAGTTTGGGTGTTTCCTATGTATAATATGTATATATTTACAAAAAAGAAGTATATAAGGCGTTGTGTGTTAGATGTCCGAAATATTTATTATTATTATTTATTTATATTCATATGATGTCTTTACTTAAACAAACTCGTTACAAATATATTGCTACGAACGGTATGAAATATCTGAACATTTTTATTTCACTAAGAAAATTACCAAAAAAATACCAGTTGATCTAATACTTTTGCTTAATATTCGCCTAATTATATGTATTTAGCACTAAGAGAATTATATATACCTCGAAGAAAAAGAATAAAAAATAATAATAATAATAATACTAAAACTGTGAGGAAACCGTTTGTTTCTCCTAGTAGCTAGGGTCACCAGAGCCTTTACGCAAATATAGACTAACTAGCTGAGCCCGCGACTTCGTCCGCGTGGAACAGTGACTTTGGGTAGCAGATTTAATTATTAAGGCTAATATTATTTTAAAAATAAGACACACTTTTCACTGTTAAAAACATATTTAAGTATTTATATAAGTACATAAAATAAAAAGTATTTTGTATGAGCTTATTTCGACATTCGACATGGCCAAGGCTTTCAACCTGTTCTTGCACCGTTCGCTTCTCTCCGAGCTCTAAGCATTCGGTCTGCCTCCTAGAGTCGTCTCTAGATTGACTCTTTTCTTCATCAGCGCCTTCGCATTCGGGTTCTTTGCGACGGACGGCACGGCCTCTGTTTTTCTGGAGGTAAACGCTAGCGTACCTCAGAATTCGGTCCTGTCGCCCAAGATGTTTCTTCTGCATGTCAATGACATATTAGCCCTTGGCAATATACATTGCTATGCAGACGATAGCACAGTGCATGGGCGATATTATGGATACCCTGCAGCCAAGCTGGTAGACGTTGAGGAAAATCGACAGGAGCTCGTCGCTGAGCTCGACCGGGGTTTGAACCGCATTTCACAATAGGGTGATGAGAATTTGGTCGAGTTCAATGTTAAGAAAACATAGGTGTGCCCTTTCTCCACCAAAAAGTCTCCGTTTCTTCCCCTCCCCACTCTTCAGAGCACTCAACTGCCACTACGGGATAAGCTCGGTGTCCTGGGCATGGATATTTGCCGAGACCTCAACCCACGGAAGTACATCGAGGGCACCACTAAGGCGGCCTGAACAGGGTGAGACGATTCTTCCCGCCCGAGCATATGTGTCTCCTTTATAAGACCCTGGTTCGCTCGTCCGTACTGTTCTCATCTTTGTGATGGATCCACGCAGTATTTGCTTGATGTTCTCGATCGGTTGCAGCGGCGAGCAGTCCGCATGATCAACAGTCCTGATACCACAGAGTCCCTTGGGCCTCTGCAGTTGCGGAGAGACATCGCCTCTATGGCAATCCTCTACCGCTTTACCATGGAGAGTGTTCTGAAGAGTTCTTCCAACTGATCCCACCTTCTCCCTTACTCTACAGAACAACACGTGCTGGCCTTGAAGTCACCGCCTCAGTCTTAGAAATACGCTCTCGAACCAAACGGTTTGGTTCTGCATTGTCTGGGTTCGCAGCGAGTACGGTTGCCTCCACTGTTGGATTCTGCTTGAGTTTTCCCTCAGGCTGAGCAGATTTTCAATTTTTTCAATTTTATCAACTACGTTTTTTGATTTGCCATCTTTTGCCAAAATATAGAGATTTTGCGGATTTGATACACGTGATTATGCTGCCCATGGGAAAAACATGTTTTTTTTTCTAAATGAACTGCAACTTTAAGCGTCTGTCTTTGGGCTTTGATAATTGTTATTGCAAATTTTGTTTTCAGTGGAAACTACATTCTTTTAAATTGAAATTGCAAATAAGTTTGAATTATTGGAATAAGTGTACTTAAAACATTTTCTCCTTTTGCCATTCCATGCATCATGATTGTAGCTTTTACAATGTTATACCCCAGATGTGTATTTTTATAGCTTTGGCGCTCAAGATTTCCCATTAATAGGACTGGAACATTAAGTTTCAGTCTCAACTTATGGTAAGGCGCTCCTGATAATTCTAAAGAGTTGAGAAACTCTATGCATAAGCTATGATATGACTGGTTCAGTGTCCTTTGCATTTCTTAAGAGGTATTCGATAACATCTTCCTCCACGTCTGACATGATCCGTTCGTTTATTTGATAACTGTCTCATTAGTCGGCGGATCAGAATAGTTATTATTTTTAGATCATCTGTGCCATCATATACCAGAACTCACGTCTTAGTGTAATCATGTCGATACTGTCAGTTGGCATACAATCTTCTCCGATTTTTAGAAGAGCATTTGCATATTGACACTGCTCATAAATAATTGTGAAGTTGTACTCGCATAATTGTAATAAGACAAAACTTTGTAACATGTACCCATAGTACATATGTTTCATACAGGCATTTATTTCATCTTGCGGCGTACCCCTTTTCCTTTTTTTTTGTGCATAAATCCCCCCGGATCCTTTTCTGTCGGATTTTTTCACGAAGAACATTAACTGAATAAAGAAAATATCATGTAAAAAAATCTAATCGCAGTGAATAATAACGAATTTGTAGTGGCAAAATTCAACATCCGCATGCGGCACAGTCGTCTGCCCTCACGTGTCTGCCCGTTCGAGTAAGCACACTCAGGCATATTGTGATAACTTAGTAAATGTTACATCAGAATAGCTCTAATATTTTGTCTCCTGTCGCAAACTTATGAAGCATTTTCACAAACCTTGCATAACACTGAAAGAATTTTTCAAATTGGACCAGTAGTTCCTGAGATTAGCGCGTTCAAACAAACAAACAAACAAACTCTGCAGCTTTATAATATTAGTATAGATATATATATATTAGCTGACCCACGCAACGTCGTTTGTGTCTCATATTGCCCGTAGCGTGATAAATTACCCCCGTTTTTGAAACATTCTTCATTGGTGCTCCGCTCCTATTGGTCTTAGCGTGATGATATATAGCCTGTAGCCTTTCTCGATAAACGGGCTATCTAACACTGAAATATTTTTTCAAATTGGACCAGTAGTTCCTGAGATTAGCGCGTTCAAACAAACAAAAACTCTTCAGCTTTATATATTAGTATAGATGTATTTATTATACTCTTCTAAGATCTAATACTCATAATCAACAACACATTTATTTGGATAAAGACTAATATTAGGTATTATGTTGATAAAAACTCTTTGACAAATAACTCAATAATAGGTACCAACTCTTAGCGTCTTATACTTGTGATAACTTCTAAACGAAATGTCCGAATGGGGTGAAACAAAAAGTATTTTACTTCTACATAAATACCCTTGATAACATAATGCTTTATTTGCATAAGGATTAATATTACGATACACATTTAATGTAGTTTCTTTCTTCAGACGATTTAATAATTTTTTTGAACACAAAAGCGGTTATTGTGTCTAAACCATGATAGTTAGATATATGCTCTCGCGGACTTTTTTGTAGATCTTAATGGGAGCTACAAACCCGTAATACATGATTTTGTTCTGTTTTCAATACTTTTGGCAGCGCACGCAATAAATAGGTTTTCGATTTCACACCTTGGGTTACAAAATAGCAATTGTCTTACGGATCTCTAATTTTTTTGGAAATAAAATATAGCCTATAGCCTTCCTCGATAAATGGACTATCCAACACTGAAAGAATTTTTCAAATCGGACTAGTAGATCCTGAGATTAGCGCGTTCAAACAAACAAACAAACAAACAAACTCTTCAGCTTTATATATTAGTATAGATTGCTGTTGCAAGTGTTTATATAGGTCAGTAGAGAACGTCTGCAATCAGACGAGTCGTCCGCACATTTGAAAAGGCTGTAGACTTTTCAACACTAACGATATTACTATAGGTTCATTCTAACTAGGTAATATTTATGTATAAAAGAATGTTAAACAATGTGTTATTAATTTTAAAACATACTACGAAAGATCATAATCTTCTTATCTTAGATTATTAATATGTCTAGATGGACTGTCAAAGCTGTAAAAACACACGAAAAAATAGGCTCTAACACTAACGCCTAAATGTTTTTCCGCGTTTAGTACCAAATGCACTGTCAGTGGATACACACATATTGCTGTCATTTTTGTGTTGATAAAAATGGCGAATTGTGCGATATAAGTGTGTAGAAATTACAGAGTACGATCTAAATTAACAAAGAAAGTTACCTATTATCGTTAAGTACCATTGATATGTATCTATTACAGCAAACAAAGCCATTAAATAATTTCTAAAATAAATAATTATTGTAGTCGCCATTTTGGGTGTTGCTAGTTTATGAAGTCAAAACTCCCTCATAAAATGTGGCAGGCGGAGTTGTGTTGTATAAAATACTTCATGGTAGATAATAGATACGCTAAGAATTTCAAATCATTTTTGTAATTCAATATGGCCGCCGCATAATTTTTGTAAAATGACACTATGGGTATCTTGTAAGAGGTTTTTAGGTATACCGAGTCTAGATTTCATATCATTTTTTGAATCCAATAATTATGGCCGCCACACCATTTTTGTAAAATGTCACTATGGGTATCGTGTTAGGGATTTTAGGTATACTGAGTATTAAAGTAAATCAAATATGGCCTCCGCACCGTTTTTGTAAAATGTCACTATGTTTAAGGGTTTTTAGGTATACTTACTAGATATGAGCTCCTCTCTGTTTTAAAAAAACAACTCCCGCATTACGAATATACATCACAAAGAACACCCAGACTCAGAACTACAATTTGTGGGTCACACAAAGTGTTGTCCTATTTAGGATTTGAACCCACAACACCTGGCTTAATAGAAAGCGGCGTGGCGACAACTTAAACTACTAGACCAACCGTGCAGTCATGCATTTTTCAAGTCCAGTTTTTATTATTAAAAACAAGTATATCTTCGAATGTTCTTATCAACAGATAAGAATTGAGAAAATTTAACTTAAAAACTACTCGTCAGATCTCGTTCAGATAAAAAAAATAGCTAATTGTAAATGTAATAAAACAAATTGAAAGCCCAAGGTCTAATCCCCATAATATTAATACTGAGCTATCTTGTAAATGTCCTAAATCTAACACAAAAAAGATAATTAAATCGGTCTAATAGAAAAGTAATGTACACAATTTTTTTCTTACAAAGGTACAAAGAAGAAAGCTTCTTTTTTAATGTTGGTCAAAAAGACAATTAGATGGGCTAATTTTATATCTTAAATATTTTAAAAGGTTTAAAAATCGTTAAGTACTGCTTTTACAATACCAGACCAAAATTAATATCTAGTATGACATATTTTTAATCATCACCAACAGCCTTTAACAGTCCACTGCTAATGATAATAAATAATAAAAAAACACGAGACAAATTATTAGGTTGTATCACATTTTGTTTCCTAGCATATTTTTCTAGATAGAAAAGTTATTCAACACTATTATAATTGTTTCCCCATTTTCACAAAAACAACTCAACAACTGGTATCATTTACGCACTCACACTAGGAAATTTAGAATGACATGAGGCGAGTGTAAGACGTAGCTGTCACGCACACAAATATCGAAAAGTTGTGTCATTTAATTTTGTTCTTTTGTATCGCGATGCTCTATCTAGACATATTAATAATCAAAGCTTCTTATATATAAAAATGAATTGCTGTTCGTTTGTCTGGCTAAAACTCAAGAACCGCCGGGCCGATTTAGCTGATTTAGGTTTTGCAATGTTTGTCGTAGTTCAGGGAAGGTTTAAACGGTGAGAAAATATGGAAAAATTGCGAGGAAGATAATAAAAACATCAATTTCCTTTTGCCCATATAAACTGTTCTACCAACTTTCCTGTCAAACTTTTGACTGTCAACTTGAAGCACTTATTAAAATAAGGGTTTTAAATAGACATCATATATATTATTACACGAATCAAATAAAGGGTTTTAAATAGACACCACATATTGTTTATGTATTATTATCGCGTATTTTAATATTATTATTTTGATGGTTGTTATTGTTGGTTCATGCAGAAATTTCTGTCATTATATTGACATATTTTGATGGTTGTCACTTTTTAGAATGCAATAAAAGTATTATGGGAGATCGTTTTTTGTTTTTTCGGAAGACGGTCCCCATTTCATCTCATCCACGTTTTTTATATTTTTAAGCATTAATTTCATCACGACGAAGACTTAAAGACTTGAAGACTTATAATTTGAAGACTAAACACTTGACATTGGCAGAAATAGCTGATCCGAGAGATCCGGCTGGTTGCCATTTCATCAAAAGAAGAAGAAGAAAAGTATTATGCCATATATATATATAGATACATATACATATATAGAGGTCATATCACAAACAAAATGATAATACTGTTAATAAAATCAAAACACTGTTTTGTTGAAATGCGAAAAAAATATTGATGTCAATCGTCTGTCGAACATTAGACGAAAGATTATAAATACAGGCTATTTTTGCACCTACGGCATATAAAGTACCTGTCATTCTATTACCGTTATTAAAATCTCCTATCATCAGTTTGTCAGTGTGTGAGAATTTTATTTACTACTAGCTGATCTGGCAAACGGTGTTTTGCCAAAAAAAAAATGGGATATTAAAATTGACGATGGTCGATTCTCGACCTACCCTATATGCACACCAAATTTCATAAAAATCGGTCCAGCCGTTTCAGAGGAGTATGGTAACTAACATTGTGACACGAGAATTTTATATAATAAGAATATTGTTTGAAAATGCCAAGGCAAAGACGCAGTTCGTAGGTCGTCGAAGTCAATCAGATGTGCGACGAGCTACCTCACGTGCAATCCGCACTGATGACCAGCGAGAGACAGATAATGATAACATTCGTATTGCTATGGCAGAATTGCGTTCTACAGTGAATAATGGCGGCTCCGTCCACTTAGATCCCCTGCATAAATCCCCTGGGGGATCCACGTGGAAATTTCGTCCACACTGATCCCTTAGGGGATCTATTTGGATTTCAATTCCATTTTGATCCCCCAAGGGTTTCATTTGGAAGATTTTCGTCCACTTCGATCCCCTGCTTAAACCGATAAGGGATTTATCTGTATTTTTTATCCACATCGATCTCCAATGGAATCTTTTAGAATTTTCAATACATTTCAATTATTAATTTAGAAGGTTTTCATAACAAAAGTTCCATAAATATTCATACTTTTATACGATTTAAAATATATTTTTTATGAATGAATTTAATACTAGGATTTTTAATGAGTTTTAAGTTATGTAGGTAATCTTTGGTGGTGAAATGTATTAATAGGTATGGTAGTAAACCTATATACTATATAGGCCATAAATAGCTATGCCACACAAAAAAATCAAAAAAGTCCCATATCGGTTTAAGTAGGGGATCGAAGTGGACGAAAATCTTCCAAATGAATCCCCTTGGGGATCAAAATGGAATCGAAATCCAAATAGATTCCCTAGGGGAATAGGGACGAAATTTTTACATGGATCCCTCAGGGGATCTAAGCAGGGGATCAAATGGACGGAGCCGCTTAGAATGGAACGAGTTCGGGCACACGAAACACAACAACAGCGAGCACGACGCAATGAAATCGAGCGATACCGCAGAAACAGTGCTCCTTCGAACCTGGAACGAGTAGCATTCCACTTCAATCTGGAAGTAGATTATTGTGCCGACAATTCCATGACAGTTGGGGAAATGACAATTATTTGTCAATATTGTAAAGCGTTAAAATACATTTGTATCACAAATAATAATTTAACAAGATAATTGCCGATACAAGGACAATTTATCACTGACTGGGAGCACTGTTGCCACTTCCAGATGTGGACCACCAATTTTTACAAATTTATTTTATGGGCAATCAAGATGCGGAAGTTGAAAGGCGTTGTGCTTATAATCCAACAGTGAAACGAACCATTGTCCAAGAACTGCAAACGTTTCTTCATCAGAACAATAATTTAGTCAAAATGTTTAAAATGGCCTTAGATCGTATGCCATCGGACAGCCATAATATTGTAATCAGAGCTGACAAAAGTCCTGCTGGTGAGCATGCAAAGAGGTTTAATTCACTGACAATCGACGAAGTGGCTATTGTCGTTGTTGGAGAAATTTGCAGTCTAGAGATATTATGCTTCATCGTCGGAACAATGAATTGAAACGTGTGTCTGAAACGCATAGGTCTAATGACGCGTTACAATATCCATTAATCTTCTGGCAGGTAGTAGATTGATATTATTTTAATATCAAAATGATTAATCAAGTAAATGGTAATGATATTAGATAATATTTTTAAAATTCAGTATCAACATATCTATTTATATAAAAATGTATCGCCCAAATGTATGTACGCGCATAACTTCCGATCGGCTGCACCAAATTAAATAATTGTTTTTTATGTGTTAGGACAAGGTTTGCGTATAAGAAAAGTTTAAAGATAGTGGGAAGTCTCTTTTTTTTGTCCGCGACGGGAAGCTGAGATAGATATGTAAATATGGCGGTACGAAGTTCGCCGGGTCAGCTAGTATATTATATAAATATAAAACTTGATAAATAATAGACACTACCAGCAACCGTCCCCAACTTTGCACGGGGTCATTCAACATTCTTGTAAGTCACTTAAATATATTTTTCGACATCTTCCGAAATGTTATTTATTTTTCTATTATTTATTATTTTCTGTCAGTCTTTTGGGAACGCTACCAGTAGGCGAAGATGTGGAGTTTTTTGACGCTTGTATGTAAATATTGTTATTGTTGTTTTTTTTTAATTATGGCTATGTACATATTGTACATAGGCTTCTATATTATTTAATAAATAAGTAGTTTAAAATTTTTCTATTTAAAATAAATCTGGGTTTGATTTTAAAATATTTACATACTTACATCTTTATAAATACACATATATGTATATTTACTTTCCTTGAAAGAATATGATTGAACTGATGACAAAAAAAATGTTTTCATTAAAATTGAGTGGTACAGATTTTTTCAAATACCTACGGCCTTTTAAGAGTGTTAATGCATTTCTAAATTCTAAATACGAGGGTGAGTGTCCTACGATGAAGACAACCTTAAACTCGCACACTTAGTAATGCGGGTGGGAGTGCGCGGGGTTGCGGTAAGCGGGGTGCCTTTTTCAATACGCTTTCCCATTCTCCCTTGCGGGTGATCCGCGTGCTACACAAGTTACAATGCCACCAGTTCGAATTTGAACCTGGCATGGTTAGTTCTCCACAATAACTTTGGATCAGCCTCACAAGTTTATTGACCAAAAATTATTGTGCGATCCAA
Organism: Diaphora mendica; assembly: GCA_949125395.1. Lineage (NCBI taxonomy): Eukaryota > Metazoa > Arthropoda > Insecta > Lepidoptera > Erebidae > Diaphora > Diaphora mendica. The sequence continues at coordinate 27,207,634 of OX421312.1, read as the reverse complement.
ATGTTGCCCTCCCTTGTTCTAACTTATTCGGAGTGGCCAAAACATTTATGCGGGTTTGTTTTATTTCTCAGACTTTGTGAAGTGTTTCAGTGTGATGTGTGACAGTGTTGTATAACTTTATACGTGGGTGTTGTTTTCGCTGTTTCAAAGTTAAATCTTGTAAAAAAGAGCATTTCTATCACTACTCGCCTATTTTTATTTATTCAGAATACACAGAAGCGAGTGGAACATAAATTTTAATATTGAATGACGCAATTCTTTTACTGTTTCATTCTAATATTATTGACGTCAATAATTGAATCTGAAGTAAATCAAATACAAGGCATTCCTGAACGATTTATCTCTCAGTATATTTACATTGGACATTCAAAGTAAATAAGTGGTTTATGATTATTGTAACATCTGGTAAGCCAAATTAATTTCTCTGTGATCGATCTTTGACAGTGTAGTAATTTAAATAAAGGTCAATTTAATAAGTGTTATTATCAACTGTGTTCTAACAGTTTACCATGGTTGAAAATTAATCCGGCAATGATTAATTTAAGCTGAAAATTATTTATTTATTGAATGTTTATTTTAATTATTTATTTATACATATATGATGTAGCCTGAGCCGCACTCCAGATGCTCATTTTTGTATTGGCAACTCTCTCCCTCCGCAAGTAGAACGGATCCATAACAATAAAAAATCTTCTGTGCGGAGGCAGGACTTTCAGTCGACAACATAGCTTCGTGTTATGTCCTTGCAGCCGTATAATATTTCATATTTATTTTCATATTGATTCTTTGGTATTTGGTATACAAATACACTTACAACCAAGTTAAACGTCAAATGCTTTATTACTACGACATCGTAGCGGTTATCGATGTGTTAATTGAAGTTCAACTCTGACCGGTTTGTTTTTAAGTCCAAATTCATAAATTGGGTTTGAGCATGAGTACTATAGGGCTTACCGCAGGTTTCCTTAATGGGAATACCCGGCGTACTTACAATAGACTCCACGATACAGCGAGTGGTTTTAGGGCGTTATCTACTATTTCACTACGAAGTACTGACAGGGGGTTACCCACGCGTCAAATATAATTCCGATCGATAAATGAAATATTTTTAATTCTTTTAATTAATTTATGTTGTAGTCTTGATGATAAATTTCGGTATCATCGCTAGTTAAACTACAATAGAAACAAATTTACCCAACACACTGACATATACACAGTGAAGTATTTTACGTAATTTTAAATTATACAACATATTGTTTAAGAGCTTTAGCTTCTGCCGTTCTACATATTAACGTTAATTATTCTAAATGTGATAGGCTGTGGTGCATAATATTAAAAAAAAAATACAAGTTATATTTTTCACATATTAAAATTAAGATAACATAGTATTATTTTGTACAAAACACAATAAGACTCTTTACAACGTCAAAAACATGCTACAATCAAATTTCAATTAATACGTCTGCCGTCTGATTACGAAGTAATTTTCCAGAACGACGAAGTAATTTTGACGTAGTTGATTTTCTGCACTTTGCTTTACGGGTAGCAAGTTAGAATATGAATTATTATTCAAAGATGAACACCTGCTTATTTCGCCAAAAATATTCAAAGAATCAGGGGAAGACGCCTGGCATTGTTTGCAGTTATTCTCTCGTTTGAATTTTTGAGTTAGTGCTGACAACATGGGGTTACTTGAACCACTTGGATTTTGTATTCCTGTATTTTAGAGGACACTATATTATTTATCAGTACTTGGGCAGACGAACAATTTGTTGTCTTGTTTAGTCTGGTGACAGATTTTCCGGTATATCTTATTGGTGGTAAAATATCGAATTTAGAATCACCATCGGTCTCATTATCTGATTTTGCAGTAGATGGGGCGCGAATTTTAATATTTTTCAAAATGTTTACCTTTTGTACAGGAGAATTTCTGACTGGAGTAAATGCAGTCTGCAACACTTTTCTAAAATTTAACAGTTTACCTTCATCAGATCGATCCATAACACAAAAACCAATGCGCTTCTGTATCGAAACTTTGCACTACACTAAACTAGGAAGCGCGGCGGCCCCGCCGTCCGCGCCTCATTCCGTGCGGCTATGAGGCCTGCAATTCTTGAGGCTGATTAGACCTCTCTTCGCACTAGACGAAATTAATTTCAGTTCAGTGCGTATGGGATCTATTAAACCTCATATAGTTATAACTGAACCGTGACCCCAAGCTTCGTGAAAGAAACAATCTATATATATAAAAGCGAAATACCACTCACTTATTAATCACGAAATCTCAGGAACTATAACACCTCCAAACTTGAAATTTGGCAGATAGGTTCCTTATAGGGTGTAGACATCCGCTAAGAACGGATTTTACGAAACTCCACCCCTAAGGGGGTAAATCGGGGGTTGGAAGTTTGTATGGAAGTCCTATGTTTTTGAAGTAAGAGACTTGAAATTTAAAATATATGCTCTATAGATGGTGTGGAGGTGTACTAATAATGTATCTTCAGAAATCAACCCCCTTTTGGGGTTAAAACGGGGGATGGTAGTTTGGACGCAAACGAGGTTGCGTAGGTCAGCTAGTTTCATATATTTGTCTCGATTGTAGTCATTGAAATGTTAATATAGTCGCCACCCGCACAGAGTCAAAGAACGCGAGTTTGACAGCCGCACCTGCGAGAAGTCTCGTATGTGGCTTATTCGACCTCATAACGCAGTGAACGTGTTAATAAAAAGTTACATATAAAATTATAAAGAATAATAAAACAAAAAGTTTATGAAACATTTTCATAAAATCGAATATTCAATCATTAAATTCTTGCCCTGTAATGTAAATGAAAAATTCCAGTATAACGTATAAATATGTACAAGATATTTAAGATATTAGATATTACGAGTATGGTAATTAACATTGTGACACGAGAATTTTATATATAAGATAAGGAAGTCGTTAATGGTATTAGTAGAATTATTGAACGGATTTGGTTAAACATTTACAGTAATACATGACAATAACACGTAGGCCATTTATTTAGTAGATGGTGTATAGACATTAACCAACTTAATTGATTGAAGTAATTAGGAATTATTATTATTTTTTGCACTACAATATAAAACGTGTATTAAATGCTTACCTTATACCTACTGTATAATTAAAACGAGCGCAGACGGCTACTGGGCTGCGGCATTTTACAATTACTCGTCGCTCTAGTGAAGGCAGATATATAAAATGTGAGATTACACATCATTATTAATATTATACATCCACCAAATTGTGAGATGTGTAATATTGTGGACGATGTTCAACATTTGTTTATCTTCATTGGAATATGTCAAGAATCAATCTAAAATAAATATAGTAATGAAGCAGTTAAACCTGAATACTATTAAATTGTGCAATCTAGTAACATATAATATGTAAATTGATATTGGTTTAAGTTAAGGCCTTATGGAATTGGCATACCCTAATAGGGTAAAAGTCCCTAACAATAAAGGATAAGAAAATGAAATGAATAATTCTATAACAATATTAAGTTTGTTACTTTTTATGATGACAATTTTCCAAACGAATGTAATAGCAGTTACACGACTTTCCATCCATAGTCTAAAACAAACAGACGAATAAATGATGTTGAAAAGGTATTGAAAAAAGTGAACGTTATTAGAACGCAGAAGCATACCACCTAAATCGTTGCCTATTTTTTGTTAGATTCGTATACGTACATATTTACATATTTATATAATCAATGTAATATATTATAAACTCTATGGGGTGTTGTTGTGGAGTGCGGCGTAGAAATATATTTAAAACTCTAGATATCATTGCCCAATTAACAGATGGTCTAAGATGCGAATAGAAACGACCTTCACCCATCGTGTTTATTGGATAAAATGTATTTTATATCAAATTTAATATATTGATTAATATATCGCAGGTGGGTTTGCTAAAAAAATCCTGGCCAAATATTTTTTTTATTTATACTCAGTGCATTAGGGTATTTGACTTGCTTCCTCCGGTATCGTATCGGCGCCCGACACCGATCGGATAATACGAAAACGTTTTGACTGCACGTTTGGCCTAGTGGTTTAACGGTCACCACGCCGTTTCCTACTTCGCCAAGTGTCGTGGCTTCAAATCCCACGTAGGACAACACTTTGTGTGATCCACAAATTGTTGTTCTGAGTCTGGGTGTTCTTTGTGTCCGTTTCATGTATGTTTGTAAAATCCCCCACTCGACACAGGATTTATTCCTAGTGCGGGAGTTGTATTTAAAAAAAAATTTGTAAGTAACTCTGTCTGTCTGTTACGCTTTCACGGCTAAGCCGCTACACCGATTTTAATGAAATTTGATATAAAGATACTTTGATTCTTGAGAAAGGACATAGCTTACTTCTTACCGCGATAACCGTTATACACTTGGGCGGTGCCTCTGCCAAATATAGTACACATTTTGCCTGCGGCTCCGTCCGCGTAAAGGTCGGATATCGTGGTGATTCTTCAAACTGACATAACAAACACTAAATGGTAAGTGAAGCAAACCACAAAAGATTGGTGAAAACCGCATTCAAATCGGTCGGGCTGATCCTGAGATTAGCATGCACAAACGCACAGACAAACAGACAAAAATTCTAAAAATCATTGTTTTGGGTTCTATTGCATTCATAAAGCCCCCTATAATAGTTTTTCTGATATATCTTCCATGTTCAGACAGCAATCACTAGGATTTATTATATGTATTGATAAAAACTAGCCTTTTGTGCCAGTGGTTAATGAGTCAATGGCCCTGCTCAGCCAGTAGTCATAGCTCCAATACGCACCCAAAAGGAATAATAATGTGATCTGCACGATTTCAAGCAATTATTAATATTATATTTTTCACTAGTCTGATAATATAACAGCGCGCTTAGTTTGGAATCGCACGGTCACTATTTCGCTGCTAAGAGTTACTATTTCGATATATATTTAAGTGATAAAACCTCCAAGTGGTTGTGTAGAACTAAATACTCGCAAAAACACTTATGAACTTAATAAATTAAATTAAAAATATTTTAAAAACAAGCTCTTACTGTATTGCCTTGAGACGAATCAAACGAGTCCAAATTCGATGATGTTGCGACGTTTCTTTACAGAGTTTATATGGCCATCTTCCAGTGTTATTATAATGTTGTCACGCTGTATACATAAGCTTGCAAAATTTCAGCAAAATCGGTTGAAGATATCTGCTTCAAAATTGAGTTGTAATATTCCACCCGAACATACATACATTGCAAGTTAATAAAAAGCTTGTAAAAACAGGCTCTTTCGGTGAAAGTCTGGCGAACGGCGAACCGACTACTAAATTGTACGTGCTACGAAAATGTTTAGTAGCATTAGTTTCGTAGCGTAATCGTAGACGTGGTAAATTAGTAAAATGGTTATATTCTCAAAAAATCAACTTACTCCCTACATAAATAACGAGCAAACCGGAGGCCCAATAATGCATAAGCATCTCAATAAGCCGCAATAGTGTGGGTCACCATGTTGCATTGTCTGCATTCGCAGTGAGTATGGTGACCACCATTCTTGGATTCTGCTTATGCTTTCCATCAGGCAGAGTAGAGTAATATGTTAATAATAATAATTTATTTATTTCTCTTCTAGCAATTACCAACACATGCAATATGAATTTTTTCGCAATAATTCACAACAGGACAACAATACAGTAATTGGAAAGAGTCACTTTGGCATGCTCATATAAAAAAAGAACAGAATGCTACGAAAATGGTACTAGCATTACTATCGTAGCGTAGTCGTTAACATAGCAATTAACTCAAATGGTTATGTTTGAAAAGAAATCAACTACTTCTGTGTAACTCCCTACATTCATATACTCGTATTTACATCACAAATTAAAAAAATATAATCTAGCAAACAACCACTACTACGGGTACAACTTCTAAAGAACAACTACAGAACAGAGAATAAGCAGATTTATTTCCTCAGACGTTATTAAAAGGTTCGTGCTGATAATGAAAAAAAACAAAGTGAAACCGCAGTCACGTCAACACTCGCAAACACGTAATCTCTATTTAAACCTGCAAACAAAACATCCATTGAGTCGTCCCAAATAAAAGGGGAAAACGCGCACAGTTGACTTTTATCACTGCGACAATTTCCTCCCTCTGATCCGGTTTCGGTCCAAACTTTCTAAATTTCTACGGATAAAACAATCAGCGTGACAAAAGTTATCCGTGCGCGCTCGCCACGATCCTGCTGCTTCACAAAGTCAGTCACAGAACAGCGGTCGCCCGTTTCGGCAGTGTGCCGAAGTGCGTTTTCCGGTAACCGGTACAAAACCGGTCAGTGCCACATAAACCCGCAGTGACCCAAATAATTATGTTTTTGTGATTAACAACTGAAAGTAACACGAGTTTATTTAATTGTTTAAAAGTGAATAATATTTATTAATAATTATGTTATTATTGACAAATAAGAAATAAAACAAGTTAAAAAAAAGTTCCAAGTATAATAGTTACAAAAAAAAAACATGTTAAAAATATTAGTTATCAGTGTAAGTGATATTTTTGTAATAGTTTTTCATATCGTCAATTAAACGACTTTGTTAAAACACTAGCTGTTGCCCGCGGCTTCGCCCGCGTGTATGTCGGTTATCGTATTAAATAGCCTAAGTGTTATTCTGATGTATAAGCTATATTACTGTAAAGTTTCATCCAAATCCGTTCAGTAGTTTTTGCATGAAAGAGTACCAAACATCCATCCATCCATCCATTCATACAAAATTATGCGTTTATAATATTAGTAGGAAGTAGGATATATATTAGTGTGATAAAGTAGGATAGCATTATTTAACCATTTTAATAGCATTTATTCAGTATAAAATTTCCCTTAATTTTTCATAGATTTAATTTCCCGTATTATACAAATACAACATCAAATTGAATTGGATGCGTGTGCACTACAATCATGTGTATTTTTATATAGTTTCACGATACATACTTAATCTTCTTAACCTAACCCTGATCGCCGGTTGGTCATTGCAACTGAACCGCATACAACGCGGCAATGCTGCAAGTATAATGGGTACGTTTCCACCGGAAGCGATCAGCAATGGATTAATTTAGCTGTCATTGTATACTAAGTTTACTTTTTTTAAATAATAAGCTTCTTTAAACTTGATAATATTCAAAATATATTAATCTGCATATATAATCATTCAATAATATCATCATTGTCATCAGTATATTGCTAATATTGGATTAAAACTGTAGGTAATTATGTAATTATATTTCATTTTATTTTTGTACTATAAATTACCTTGTTGCGTTGAATCAGGTTGCGCCATCTCCCCGGTATAGTTGAAACTACCCCTGCAATAATGCAACGGCAGTTTCAAGGATAATAGGTTATCACTATTATTTCCTAATTCGTTTAATATTCAATTCTGATTTCCTCTCAATCTCACGAATAATATCATAAAATATAATTTCGTAGTAAATAATTACTAAGATTATCTGAATATTGATTCAACTATCAGTTATTATAATTAAAGATAAAAATACATTATAGTAAATGTTGGATTCATAAAACTTTACTAGAAAATACCTATTTACGACGTTCCTGAGATCGAGAGAAGATAGGTAGATGAGTTTTAAAATATTTTTTGTTACAAGAATTGACCTTCAGGAATTAACTGTTGTAGGGACTCCCTTCTGTGAAAACCTCTTATTTTTAACTTTTTCATTGTATAATTTAAGCTATGGCAGATCTTTATTCCGACTATCAATGACACGCTAATAGCACTGCTTCTATATTGATTGGTCTGGGTAAAATTTATTACAGTGACCTCTATTAGGTTATGACGGTACTAACTTCAATTCACTCTCTGTTGTAGTACTTCATACCACACCTAGATGGCACTCTAAAACTGCATAATTCTTCTCTGTATAGAGAACGTGCAGGAACTATAGGTGGCAGCACTAAATTGACGAAAGCGACTCTATGCGGACAGTAAAGGAACTTATCAGACCTGTCATCGTGCTTTCAAATAAGTAAACAAAACTTATATTTTAATATTTTATATACGATAAAAGTTAAAGCATGGGTTCCGAACTATCAATAATGATCGTCAGCGTGGCCAACATATGTCAATCTAGACACGCGGTTTCTAGACAAGCCAAGTTCAAGCAAAGGAACTGGCTAGCCAGTGCCGAGTGTAATATTACACGAACCACTTGGTGCCACTTTTGACTACGTGTGTTTAATTATATCCATAAGGACATCTAGAAGCCCAAATATCATGAAGCTAGCTTAAACGGTTATAAAGATATGAAGGTCAAAAAGTTGTAAATTTTAGCACTGACTGACATATATAGTACCTAAACCTAACCTACTTCCAGATGATCTAGAAGGATGCAATTTTGAATTCAGCTCGGTAATTGTGTGTAAGCGTAGGAAAAATCTAAAAATAAAAAAAGCGAAAAAATACGGGGGTCCAAATACAAGAAAAAAAAATTGTAGCGTTGGAACCGTCGTTACAAGCAGATATTTGAAACTATCCAAATAAATGTATTATTAAATCTCAATACCTGCCTAGTTTTCTTAACAAAAAGTAATGATATCCGGGATATCCCACCAAAAACATAAATGTAAAAAAGGAGAGCCAAGTTCAATACAAAAATTGTGCTTGGCTGTGGGCTTCGTCGCAAAAAGAATGGAGATCTAAATGAGTGCCAAGTTCTATGCAAAATCCAAATATGTATTTATAGGAACAAAATAAAATTATGAACAAGTATTAAAATCTATTTTTTTGCTTTATTGGATACCTATAACAATTGCTGTTATTTAAAAATGTGAGATCTTAAAGTAGGTTAGACTTGACTTGGCCAGTTTTTATCAGAATTAATATATAATATATGTTGAATAACTTTATAAAATGACTGATATTATGAAAACTGGCCAAGTCAAATCTAACCTACTTTAAGATCTCACATTTTTAAATAACAGCAATTGTTATAGGTGTCCAATAAAGCAAAGAAATAGAGTTTAATACTTGTCCATAATTTTATTTTGTTCCTATAAATACATATTTGGATTTTGCATAGAACTTGGCACTCATTTAGATCTCCATTCTTTTTGCGACGAAACCCACAGCCAAGCACAATTTTTGTATTGAACTTGGCTCTCTTTTTTTACATTTATGTTTTTGGTGGGATTTTTATCACTCTTATCATAATAATATAATATCATTGCTCTTATCAGCATTTATTTCTACAGACTTAATTAACTCGTTGCATTCAACGTTGGTGTCTTTTAAATCTTTGCAATTTTTACTTTTTTTTTTTTTTACTAGTGAAAATTGTAGGAACATATGACGGATGTACGGGATTTTCTGATTTTTTTGTTGCCAATGAAGTGGGCACTGCATATTACATTATTATTATCCTTGACACAGGTTATAACGTAACTTAGTGAGATCAGACCACAATTATTGTAACATGTTAGTTATTATACAATGTAAGAATTATTATACCCATGTACTGCAATACAATTTGTATTTTTAGATGGAAGTCAATCATTCGTATGTTTGCTGAAAACTGATTGAAAGATTGACTGTATTATGACAAAACTTAGTAATTTTCACTACAAATATTATTTCTAAATACTCAATACCCATGCTTACTACTTCTTAACGGCGTTTATCCATTTTTTTGTGTTTTCCACATAACCATGGCATGAGAGTATATACTATTCTTTGGAAAGTAATAAAATTTGACGCTATTTGATTTATTTTTAGATTTTCTGGATGTATTGGTATATCCAAAAATACAACAATGCATTATGATTAGCTAAATGAATAATTTTCACTAATAAAATTAATTCTGTTTACTTCTTATAAATGTCTAGTCAAGTACAAGATGCAGAAAAAGCCTGTAACTGTAGGTTTGGCCTAGTGGTTTGGCGGTCACCACCACGCCGTTTCCTACTACGCCAAGTGTCGTGGGTTCAAATCCCACATAGGACAACACTTTGTGTGATCCACAAATTGTTGTACTGAGTCTGGGTGTTCTTTGTGTCCGTTTCATGTTGTATGTAAAGTCCCCCGCGACACAGGATTTATTCCTAGTGCGGGAGATGTCAAAAAAATGCATATTTTGGAAAGCCAATATATATCTTAGAAGGTCTAATAGGATTTAACATAAACTGACATATGTATATTTGCAACTTAAATAAAAGATAGGCAAATCATTGTCTATTACAGGACTATTGACTAGGATATAGCGCAAGATCTAATGTAATAGCTAGCCATACACGTACAGATCTGCCCGGCAGGCAGTACGGGCAACTGACGGGCAGTAGTTAAAATCGTAACTCCAGCATATACGCTCATATACGGTTGTCTGTAAAAATGTCTATTTCAAAGCCTAAATTGCTTTGTATCTGCAGCGGGATTGATTTTGTTGCATTTTCGACCAATTTTTCGTATGCTTGTGCCTTTAATTCTATAATAAGGTACAATTGCTCATCTTTGACTCTTCAAAAACAAGGCAAGGACTTAAAGGCTCTATAAAACTTGTCCAAAATGCTTTATTTTCGCTTAACACCATTTTTGTGATCAAACGCATTTAAACTAATTAGAGTGTTAGTGCGCGACTGACGTCAAATCTGGCGGGTACATCCGTCGCTAGGCACACACGTACAGTTGGGAGCTCGGATCTGCCCGCCCCGTGCCCGATCCGCTCGATTTGACCGCGGGCAGCGGGCAGGCACCCGGCGGGCAAATCCGTGTCCGTTCTCACCATACACGCACGGATCTGTCAGCCAGGCACGTCTGTCGGGCAGATCCGACGGGCGAGTGAGTGTATGGCTAGCTATTAGCTAGCCATACACTCACAGATCTGCCCGTTTTAAAATAGAATTTTTACAGACAACCGTATATGCTGGAGTTACGATTTGAAGTACTGCCCGTCAGTATAACCTTCTATCATCAGCTCACCTAAATAATTTGAAAGAATACGGCTAAAGGTACCATACATACATATGATATTTAAAGATTTATCCTCCAACTCCTAACCGTTAAGCAGTTGTGCCTTACATCATCAGCTCATCATCATAAAATGATGACTACCAGACGCAAATACCGGTGTAACTTCAGAAAATATACGAAAAACATAGTATGTGCCTGAAAAAAAATGAGGGTTTCCCTCGATTTCCCGATGTGTAAATCCATTAAAAAATATACATACAGTGGAACATAGAACCTCCTCCTTTTTGGAAGTCGGTTACTAATACAAGTATGGCATTCTGAGATACATAGAGGACGAGATGACGTCATCAGCATTATCGCTGGTTCAGTGTCACCAGTAGGTGAAATAATAACTCCCCAACCACCATTATTCCCTTTGTGAATTCGATAGAACAATAAAGTTTTACGTTATCATATATTTAAATTCAAATATTTTGTTTGATTATGTACACAAGCCCTGCTCAGAACACTCGATACTCCTTTGATAGCACCACGCCCCCTATCAGTAGCGCTGATGTAGTGTTTTCGGTCAAGCACATGAAAAATAGCCGCAGTCCGGGAAATGATGGGGTTACCACAGAGGTACTGAAATTCGGCAAACTAATTTTGATACCTTACTTAACCCAACTATTTAACAATATTTTGCATATAGGAAATATACTAAACCAGTTTTGTCACTTCAATATTATCCTACTTCACAAAAAAGGCAGCATAACTGATATAAATAATTACAGGCCAATTAGTTTAATCTCTCACATTTACAAGATGTTTATATAAATCATTGAGAACCGCATTGCCGCCACACTTGACCATCATCAACCGCCAGAACAGGCTGGATTCCGTCCATGTTTTTCAAGAACAGACCACCTTCATACACTCAACCACATTATCGAAAAGTCCATAGACGTTGATACACCTCCATATCTGGCATTTGTGGGTTACCTAAGGCTTTCGACAGCCTTCATCACTCTGCGATTTTTACATCACTTCGCAATACACCTTGCGAAGAGACTTACGTCAAGCTTCTGGAGATGGTCTACAATAACAGTACTGCATCCATCCAACTACCTCACGAGGGCCAATTTTTAGGGTTCTGTGCCCAAGGCAAAAAACGGAACCCTTATAGATTCGTCATGTCTGTCTGTCTGTCTGTCCGTCTGTCTGTCCGTCCGTATGTCACAGCCACTTTTTTCCGAAACTATAAGACCTATAATGTTGAAGCTTGGTAAGTAGATGTATTCTGTGAACCGCATTAAGATTTTCACACAAAAATAAAAAAAAAAAACAATCAATTTTGGGGGTCCCCATACTTAGAACTGAAACTCAAAAAATTTTTTTCATCAAACCCATTCGTATGGGGTATCTATGGATAGGCCTACGAGAATGATATTGAGGTTTCTAATATATTTTTTTTCTAAACTGAATAGATTGCGCGAGAGACACTTCCAAAGTGGTAAAATGTGCCCCCCCCTCCCCCCCTGTAACTTCTAAAATAAGAGAATCATAAATCTAAAAAAAATATATGATGTACATTACCATGCAAACTTCCAACGAAAATTAGTTTGAACGAAATCTAGTAAGTAGCTTTTTTTAATACACATCATAAATCGTAAACTGCAATTTACCTTTCATTCAATCAACACAAATATAAAAATAAAATAAAAATTATATTATGTTTGTTGCTGTTGCGGAACCCTTCATGGGCGAGTCCGACTCGCACTTAGCCGCTTTTTTTAAAATAGGGAAAGCCGTGAAACAGGGAGACCCTCTATCACCGAAACTATTTACAAGCACCCTGGAGGAGGTCTTTAGAAAACTGGCAGTCTCGTGGGAAACGAGGGGCGTTGTCGTTGGTGAACGAAGATTTACGAATCTTCGTTTTGCCGACGACATTGTACTTTTCGCACCCACGGCCCGAAAACTGCAAAAAATGAAGGATTTTTTTATTTGGACAGAAAACACAGAAACCTATTCTGTACTGAATGTTTTCGTCTGCGCTAAAAAGTAACAATGTCCTTCCTCAACAATCACAATCTCTCTATACCAAATTGCATTAAAATCGGTGCAGCGGTTTAGTCGTGTAAGCGTGACAAACAGACTTTTACTTTTGAATCTATGCAAATTAATGAAATTGGAGTGTCTGTTTATAATATTAAAATAACCAATTTTTACTAAATGCATATGTACATGTAATGTCTATGTATATATATACACGGCACATATACCAAAAATGTATTTTTAAAATTTTTGTCTGTCTGTTCGTTCCGGGTAATCTCTGGAACGGCTGGACCGTTTTGACGAGACTTTCACTGATAGGTAGCTGATGATATAAGGAGTAACTTAGGCAACTTTTTTTAACTAGCTTCACCCTGCGGCGTCACGCGCAGTTCGACAATAACCGCGGGTAACACCGCAGGACTCACCTAGTTTATAATATTAGTATGAATTGTAAACAAAACAATATTTATTTCAACGATTCATATAAACTTTTCTTTGAATTACAAAGTAATTGCTTGATGTTTAAATGCGACATCTAGGTACGCAACAAAGAACGACCTAGATGTCGCGTTTAGTACCTACTTCGACGCCAGCCCTGTTCAAACAAAAACATTGTATTGTCAGGCGTCGAAGTTCATAAAAGTACCGATAGATGTCAGTAAAATAAAATTATATTTCTATTATTTTCAACTAACTGCCCGGACAGACTTCGTTCTGCGAACCTCCAGTCGACACGCATTTTTTTTATTATTAATTCCTCCCGTGGACCTTAAGGTTCATATATAATATAAATTACGCGAATTGGTCTAGCCATTCTCGAGTTATGCGCTTAGCAACATTCATTTTTATCTAATACACTAGCAACCCGCCCCGGCTTCGCACGGGTCCTTTATGGAGAATAGAATAGGTATAGTCTATGTTACTTCGAGAAGATGCAGCTTTCCAATGGTGAAAGAACTTTTAAAATCGATTTAGTAGGTTGATATAAATCGTAACAAACAATAAAATTACATCTTTCTTCTATATAACATTAGTTTAGATTAGTTTAGAATTATAAAATATTTTTTTTAAGTTTGTAAATTCAAAACATCATTAAAACTATTTACTTCTTCCTCCATGGTGCAGAATTTATCATACAACCTTTTTTAATTTCTTAAAAACTCAGACTAGGGACCTTCTTGCTGTACTTTTTTTTTAATTTGCTTTACCCGCGCCATTTTCTTTTTTGCATTTAGTCATTTCCTCGCTGAGGTGGGATGAAAAGTTACGTGTTGCACTCGAGTGCAAATATTTTTCAATTCTTACTCTTTTAATTCCCTCGCTAACTCTCAGGATTCCAATTTTTAAATCACTCCCTGCGATCGTGATTCAATTTTAAAATCCTTTGCTTGCACGGTCATCAAAATTGAGCACGCGATTAAAAAGCAACTTTGCACTCTTGTATAAAAAAATATTATTATTGGCTGAAATTTACATAGGTATTCACAATGCCTCTTGAGCCAATGTTACCCGAATTCGTGAGTCAAAGTATCCCTATCAAGTTAAAAAACACTTAATATTTGAAGTTGTGGTATTTAAACCTGTGAAAAAGCAATCATTTCCATAAAAATTCTACTCCTAAATATATTTCTGATATTATCCTATATATAATAAGATATTCATATTCATGAAAATATATATATAGTATGATAAAATTTTCGGATAACGCTTGAATCTTTAGGGACTTTTGTGTTATATGTATTTTTTATATTTTTTTAAGTACAATTTTTATAATCATTAAATTAAGAAAATAATATGTTCGTCATCGCAAAGTTATGTCGATCAGAAAAATTTACATCTGTCAAAAAGATCAAGCTATCTTTAACAGAGTATATAATATTGTTTGTTTGTATGTTATCTTTATTTCATTTGTGGATCAATTTCAATCATTCTCATTTCAATTTTAAAATGTCCGAAAATTCTTTCTACAGTTGAATTGGTATGTCAAGGTCAAAGAAAATATTTCAGTAAGTCCAAGACATATTAATTATAATATAATAATTAAATCAATCTTTAAACCTAATTAATCTGAGAAAAATAATTATTATTATTATTCTACTCAGGAAAAAGTACTGGCTAATAAAAAGGTAATAAGTATTGTCTACCCGCATATAAAAACATCCTTACTATTATAAATGTGAATATAAGTTTCTTTGTTACGCTTGCACGTGAAAACTACCTACTTAACCGATCATCATGAAACTTTGTACACATATTCTTGGAGGTATTAGAAGTAACATAAGATACTTTTTGTTAAATGCGAGCGATACCACAGGCGTAAACTAGTTAAAAGATAAAATTGGCTCGCCTTTTGTTTCATTCATTTCCCATCGCCGATATCTGGACCAATCATGATGGAAGTATTTGGGAAAGCCTAGCTTCAATAGTCTATTGCCAAAATAAGACAAAATAAAATGAGGATTTCGTTAACTGATATTTATCTAGAAGTGTCTAATTCATCCCATGTCTAGTCGCATAATACCTATAGGTACTTATTTATTTTATGATTTTATGCAGACTTAAAACTGTGTTATTAAAATTTAACAGTTCTTATAGCAATATATTTTGTAAACACCAAAACAGCTTTAAAACAGTGACTGAAATACTCCAAGTGACAAAATAGACAAAGAATGTATTCTAATCAATCTACAAAATATAACTGGAATTGCAATAATCAAATATAATACATATCTAGTTTGTGAATAAAAAGTAAATAAATAGCGTAATACATTAGACAAGTAGTACGTGATTTTTGGAACATTTTTAGTGAAAGAAAAGAGATTTTTTAAACACCATATGTATAGAAATATTATTTAGTTATAAAAATGTGTAAAGTGCGATGTGGAGAGTGTGTTGTTGATAAGTGAAAATGCTAAGTCGTTGGAAAAGCAAAGACAAGTCGGAGAAGACATCGAAGTCTTCAAACTCTAGTGGAAAGAAGAAACGGAAGGGCAGAGAGAATGGTAAGCAATTATTTTTTATAACTACCGTTGATAATTACAAAATAGTATATTTCATTACGAGTGCGGAAAGCCTGTCATTGCAAAGAGTTCTGACAAATGTCTACCCGAGCCGAGGCGCAGCCGAAGGTGAGGGTTGACAGTCGGAACAAGTTGCAATGACGGTTCTGCACGTGTACTGAACAACTATTTTTAATACAGTTGCGAAAAAATTAAGCAATTTAATATAATAATAAAAACATAATAAACTCAACTAACTAATAATTTTGGAAAATGGCGCCAACCGTAAAAGAATTTAAGCCTAAGATTTAAGCAGAGATTTTTTTTTGTTTTCCTGACCCAATCTGGGTAGGCAAAGAAAACTATGCCCATACAGCCAAGTCTTCAGTAGAATTTTTTTATTGATATGAAATGAAAATTAAATCTAATGAGATGAAATGAAACCTAACCTAACTCATAGAATCAAATCATTAAATCTGATATTGAAACAAATTAGTAGCTTCTGTTTAGATATATTTGTATGAATCATAAAAACTTCTATGAATTTTTTATTGTAAAAACGTCGTGGTTGGTTTTTTTCTTTTTAATAGACATTATTTTGACAGTTGGTAAAGAGAACGCACGAGTTCGGTAAAGGTACAGAAAAAGCTCGAGTATGTAACCAGAGTAGTGAGTAGACCACATCCCGAACGCTATACGTCCCTGCAATACGCAACTTTTTGAGCAACTGTATTAAAAACTACTTTTTACGACATCACCTTCTAGGGCGAATCTAGGGCGAAGGAAAATAGGCGTGATTTTATGTTTACTCCTGGTTCTAATAAATATATGTGTATGTACATTAAAATCATGATTACAATCCAGCAATTGCATTGTCACTAATAGCGCTATTGCCGCCTGCCACCGCTGCGCGGCTGCGCCACTATAAGTAATGATTATATCAATGCTATTTTATTTTTTGTGTAACTATCAGAACTGAACCACCCCTATATTATACACGTGTAACCGAAGCAGCTAAGTTATCATAGTTAAAAGGGCTATTCCCTATTTTATTTTACACATTCACTATTAATAGCTACGATATCCAAAACTATCAGGTTCTGTTTTATTCCGATATACTCGAAATGCGAGAATGAGATAACAGGGTACATTAGTTATATCCTGTATTTTCGGCGGATAAAGTCAAAGACAAACGAAAAATAATATAGCTAAAGATTGTTAAACTAATTTAAAACAGGAATGGAAAATTAATTGTAATTCTGCTCACCGTGTTGCTTACTATGTTACGCGATAAAATTACAGCTTTAAATCGCACTCTTGCCTAGTCGGGGCAGGTTGTTATTGTGTTATAAATTTAATGAACATACGACAACGGCTTCAAAAAGCTATAAGCACACAGTATATATGTTTATGTCATGGTTAGAGACGTGTATACATTGAGAGTTCAAGTTATCTTGGTGATTGATTCAAAATAGGAAATTTGTCAGTTATGGGAGAAGTTTGATTATCGGGCTTGTCTAGCATACGTGTCCAGTATTGACGAAATTGGTGATATTGGAAGTTTGTTTGATTTGATTGATTATCGTTTTCAGAATTGATCAATAAATAAAAAAACATTTTAAATCTTTACTTAAAAGTTCTATTCAAAGTTTTTATAATAATTACAAATAAATTAAATTAAAAAGCTTTTTAAAAACAAGCTTTTACTGGAATGCCTGGAGACGAATCAAACGAGTCCAAACTCGATGATGTTGCGATGTTTCTTTACAGAGTTCCTATGGCCACCTTCCAGCTCCAGTATCAGATCAGCTCCATGTCATTATAATATTGTACTGTCACGCTGTATACATATGCTTGCAAAATTTCAACAAAATCGGTTGAATAAAACTGCTTCAAAATTGAGTTGCAAGATTCCACCCGAACATACAAGCATACATACATACGTCGCAAGTTAATAAAAAGCTTAAAAAAAAAAATATCAATGCTATTTTATTTTTTGTGTAACTATCAGAACTGAACCACCCCTATATTATACACGTGTAACCGAAGCAGCTAAGTTATCATAGTTAAAAGGGCTATTCCCTATTTTATTTTACACATTCACTATTAATAGCTACGATATCCAAAACTATCAGGTTCTGTTTTATTCCGATATACTCGAAATGCGAGAATGAGATAACAGGGTACATTAGTTATATCCTGTATTTTCGGCGGATAAAGTCAAAGACAAACGAAAAATAATATAGCTAAAGATTGTTAAACTAATTTAAAACAGGAATGGAAAATTAATTGTAATTCTGCTCACCGTGTTGCTTACTATGTTACGCGATAAAATTACAGCTTTAAATAGCACTCTTGCCTAGTCGGGGCAGGTTGTTATTGTGTTATAAATTTAATGAACATACGACAACGGCTTCAAAAAGCTATAAGCACACAGTATATATGTTTATGTCATGGTTAGAGACGTGTATACATTGAGAGTTCAAGTTATCTTGGTGATTGATTCAAAATAGGAAATTTGTCAGTTATGGGAGAAGTTTGATTATCGGGCTTGTCTAGCATACGTGTCCAGTATTGACGAAATTGGTGATATTGGAAGTTTGTTTGATTTGATTGATTATCGTTTTCAGAATTGATCAATAAATAAAAAAACATTTTAAATCTTTACTTAAAAGTTCTATTCAAAGTTTTTATAATAATTACAAATAAATTAAATTAAAAAGCTTTTTAAAAACAAGCTTTTACTGGAATGCCTGGAGACGAATCAAACGAGTCCAAACTCGATGATGTTGCGATGTTTCTTTACAGAGTTCCTATGGCCACCTTCCAGCTCCAGTATCAGATCAGCTCCATGTCATTATAATATTGTACTGTCACGCTGTATACATATGCTTGCAAAATTTCAACAAAATCGGTTGAATAAAACTGCTTCAAAATTGAGTTGCAAGATTCCACCCGAACATACAAGCATACATACATACGTCGCAAGTTAATAAAAAGCTTGTAATAAAATAGAGTAACGTCTTCGCGTTGGAGTGAAATTGTTACAATCAAGTAACTTTTTAATGTATTACTAGCTTAGAATAATAACGCATAGAAACCGAGTCCGCGCATCCGTTTTGAAGCACCTCAAATGGAGCCATCCATGGCTTCAAACGCCGGGCCGCTTCGTAGTGTTCAAGGTCAAAGTACCTACGCCAAACGTGTCTCGCGAAAAAAAACAATTATGACGGTTTGTTCAATTGAATTGTGTCACAACGCATCTGAAAAACAAAACAAGTGTGATAACATCACTTTTCACAGGTAAGTTTTTAATATTTCACAGTATTTTGTAAATAATTAGGTCAAAATAGAAATGTTTTATTTCAATATTCCGTTTGCATGTGTGCGTATCGCCGCGCGTACCTACGTAATCGTCACACCCATGTGAATCGGTTCAGTGCTTCATTTTTGGCAGGGCGCTTGTATGAAGACTATCTTTCTATGCGTTATTATTCTAAGATTACTAGCTTATTCCCGCGGTGCTACCCGTGGTTATTGTTGAACATTTACAACCGCGTGTAATATCCCACTGAATTGTGAATCTAAACCATTCTCGAATCCTCAGGAATAGACACATTTTTTTTAATTAAAATCGGTTCAGTCGTTTAGGATGAGTTTAGTGAGTAAGATACGAGATAAAGATAGAGTAAGATACCAACATGATACAGATTTGAAAACTCAATTAAATATTAGCAACAACTTCGTTTAATAAAGACGAATGAGCGTTTAAGGTATGCGCGTAGCAAGTGCCAGGTAATCAAAAGTGTATAAAGAAGAACCCAAGATCAATTCGTTAGCGTATTGCTCTCCACTGCTGAATGAAGGCCTTCCCTAAAGAGCGCCAACTATCTCGGTCTTGGGCAGTCCTGGTAACACATATGTCGGATCACCGACCATCAGCCCGCCGGGTGACATGACTGGCCTTCTACTTCAGTGTACTAATTGAAGTGAAAACTTCTATAGCCGCGTTGAGTACTTTTTGGTAGTGGAAAATCTTATGAGTTCGCGTCACCGCGTCACCGACGTGTTGACGTCACAAAACTTCTTTGGCCGCGATGAGCACTTTTTGGGAGGGAAAAATCTTATGAGTTCGCGTCACCGTTACATGATGATTTTATTTAAACACTAGCTGTGCCCGCGACTTCGTCCGCGTGGAACAGTGACTTTGTGTAGCATTTTTAAATATTGAGGCTAATATTATTTTACAAATAAAACACACACGTTTCACTATCAAAAACTTATTTAAGTATTTATTTATATAAGTACATATTTATGAGCTTATTTCGACATTCAACATGGCCAAGGTTTTCGATCGGGTCTGGCACCGCTCGCTTTTCTCCAAGCTCTCGGCATTGGGTCTGCCTCCTAGACTCGTGACTCGCATTGATGCTTTTCTTCATCAGGGCCGCATTAGGGGCCTTTGGGATGGCGCGTTCTCTTATTTTCTCGAGGTAAACGCTGGCATACTTCAGGGTTCAGTCCTGTCGCCCACGCTATTTCTTCTGCATATCAATGACATGTTATCCCTTGGCAACGTATATTGCTATGTAGACCATAGCACAGTTCATTGGCAATATTTTGGACACCGTGCAGCCAAGCTTTCAGACGTTGAGGAAAATCGACAAAAGCTAAGCTCGACCGGGTTTTGAACCGAATTTGAAATGGGGTGATGAGAATCTGGTCGAGTTCAACGCTAAGAAAACACAGTTGTGCGCATTATCTACCAAAAAGCCTCCATTTTTTCCCTCCCCACTTTTCATAGCCCTCAACTGCCACTACGGGATAAGCTCGGTTTCCTGAGCATATATATTTGCCGGGACCTCAAACCACGGAAGTACATCGAGAGCATCACTAAGGCGGCCTCGCGGAAACTTGGCGTACTGAACAGAGTGAGACGGTTCTTCGCGCCCGAGCATTTGTGTTTTCTTTATAAGACCCAGGTTCGCTCGTGGATGGAGTACTGTTCTCATCTTTGTGATGGATCTGCGCAGTATTTGCTTGGTGCTTTAGATCGGTTGCAGCGGTGAGCAGTCCGCCTTTCAACAGTCCCGAAGCCACCGAGCTCCTTTAACCTTTTCAGTCACCATTATATTTAAAAAAATGTAAAATGCATTTAAATTGTTGTTTTGTGTGCACAATCAAACAAAATATTTGAATTTAAATATATGATAACGTATAACTTTATTGTTCTATAGAATTCACAAAGGGAATAATGGTGGTTGGGAGTTATTATTTCATACTACTGATAACACTCAAACGTGCTATGTCAGTGTTTTTCTGTATGTCGTTATCTTCGTTACACGCATAAGTCTGTCTCGTTCAGTGCTAGTGTATACAGCTATTCTCAAATATTTATTTGTATTTATAATATAAAACAAAATGATTTGTTGTTCTATTCGGAACTGTAAGAGCAGAGCTATAAAAGGCGGTACAATATTTTTTCTGATCGAAGCAAATGCTTCTAAAAGACTATGGGCAGAAGCAATACTACATAATCAATCTAACTCCTTCCAGAACTTTGAAACACCCTTTTAAAGAATGGATGAATATAATACAATCATCTCTACATTTTAGGTATAGGCTACGGAAATTACTACGATAACCAATATGCATGCAGGTGGAGCCGGCAAAAAAAAAACGGGCCCACTTTCAGCTTAGTGAGTACCCATTCCTTTCTGAGTAAATGTTAGACTACCTAGCCTTAAAATTTCATCTTTCCTAAAATTTCGTAATTCTGGGCCGACTCTCAGTCTATATAGTTTGTCCCTCACAATCATGATCAAAATTTATGTATTCAAATTATTTTCTGAATTTTAATTATTGACTAAATTAAGTAGGTTGTAAAATCTCCCCAAAAGTATAAAATTTGAGAACCAGCGATAGTTATGATGACGTCATCTCGTGCTGTATCTCGGAATGTCATACCTGTATTTTTTATATCATGGTGACAGCTTTGTTTATTCGTTGTCATGACGCCCGGCGTAGGTAACGCGCATGCGTATGGCGAGTGAACCGCCCGACTTCTATACAACCATTATTCCCCACTTTAAACCCCTTACAACCCTTTTTTCGCATTAAAAAGTAGCATATGTCCTTTCTCTACTCTCTAGGCTCTAGACTATCTATGTACCAAATTTCATTGAAATCGGTGCAGCGGTCTGGCCGTGAAAGCAAGACAGACAGAGTTACTTTCGCATTTATAATATAAAAAGTATGGATTAAGAAATTTCTAATTTTACAAATTATTTTAAGTTATAAGATTTCACTTCTATTGACAGTCCTTATGACTGCCAATATTTCTTTATATATAGCTATCGATTTAAGTTTAATCAAATCAACAATTCACCGTTCACTGATGAACGAAGGTCCAAGGAGCGCCTAGATATAGTTCGCATACTAAGTTCAATATTTTTTTATAATTAGTAACCCACCTTCTCTTCGTAAATAAGAAATAACTAATACCCCTTGTACCTAATAGCAATTATGCCTGTAAACATCTTTAAAAGTAACTTTCTCTTCCATACATGTTAATTTTGTATGTCGATATAAGTTATATGGATTATTCCCTCTATATTTGAGTTCAATTTCATTATTATCACATTTTTACGAATTTGCATGTCAAACGCCACAAAGTTGTTGCTGTAGGACAAAATGATTACATTCGTACAGAACACCAACAAAAACGATTCTAACAAAGTCAATTACAATGTTACTCACATGTTTTCAAAAATAACTTTTTTATAGATTTCATAGAAACAAATGTACATTATACAGTTGTATAAAAGAAAAGTGTAGGTACACAAAGGATTGAAAAATCGTGTTGAAACGTACAGGAACAGGTTTCAAATAAAAATCACGAGATTTGCAAATATTAACACGAGAGTGCTATCTGATGTTCCCAATTGTCTTTTTTTAAATGTTATCCCATGAAAGTGATATAAAATGAAAAGATGTAACTGCAAATATGTAGTTTTTTACAGTTCAATTTTCAAACAAATGCACAGCTAACACAGTCTATCACGCCATTTTAGAAATATAAATTAAGCATGTTGATGTAAAACATAATATACTATTGAGGATAACGAAAAAAGTAAATGTAACCAAGGTATACTTTACTTTTATTTGTTTAATTTATTTATATCTTATTGATACAATCCTAATCTGAAAGTTTACCTCTAACGACGAGGGATCAAGTTGATATATTAAATGTTAGTAATATTATTCTAAATAAGTGCCTGTTAGAATAGGTTTAGATGTTTCCTTTGGAGTTTTTTGCTAGTAAACCTTATTCAAAGAATATATAGGCACATTTTATTTAGAAACTCATCAAAGGACATGTTACCTCTGTTTTTATTTAGGCAACGGTACTTATACGATTAAAATAAGTACAAAAGCTTGCAACATAATGGCCGTCTTGCCTTTAATTTACTCAAACGTATTTAGAAAAAATCTTACCCGAAGTATTTCTTCACAAATATTAAATTCCAGGTGTAATTTAGTTTTTTTTTCAATTCTATGTTACCGAGTTCGTCCCCAGCACGAAATGAAGCTCTAACGAGAACAGTTCGCGCAAAATTGAAGCAAGTTCAGGCGAACTAACTGGCTAACTAAACTCTTTTAAAGGTAATTTCAGATCTGGCAGCAGGTCAACTAAGGTAGAAATACGAATATTAATATTCTTTTGACATATGTACATACATGTTATGTATCTAAGATAACTAATAAGATACAAAAATTAAAATTGCTATTTTAAAAATGTATAATTTTGTCTCTTAAATACGAGTATATTAGTTTTATTGTCATGTTTAACAATTAATTTTAGTTTTTAAAATCTATTACCGTTTTCAAAACGCCTACGTAGTGTTGAATGAAAAAAAAACTATTATATAGTATTCTTCCTTTTTTAACCGACTTCAAAAAAGGAGGTAGTTATCAATTCGACGGTTGGAGCGTGTCAAGCCAAGTTCAAGCAAAGGAACTGGCTAGCCAGCGCCGAGTGTAATATTACACGAACCACTCGTTGCCACTTTTGACCCTTCTTTAACTCAAAACCTAAACACATACGTAAACACATAAAACTACGTGTGTTTAATTATATCCATAAGGACATCTAGAAGCCCAAATTTCATGAAGCTAGCTCAAACGGTTATAAAGATATGAAGGTCAAAAAGTCGTAAATTTTAGCACTGACTGAGATAATAATAACAGCTCGAAGTTTTGAAGTTGGGGTCTGAATATAGTACCTAAACCTAACCTACTTCCAGATGACCTAGAGGGATGAAATTTGGAATCCAGCTTGGTAATTGTGTGTAAGCGTAGGAAAAAATCTAAAAATAAAAAAAAAGTTTAATAATAGGGGGGGTTTAAAAATATGTATTGAAAGGAACAGAATAAAATTATGAACAAGCATTAAACTCTTCTTTGCTTTATTGGATACCATAACCATTGCTGTTATTTAAAAATGTGAGATCTTAAAGTAGGTTAGATTTGACTTGGCCAGTTTTTATCAGAATTAAAATATATATATGTTGAATAACTTTATAAAATGACTGATGTTATGAAAACTGGCTAACAACCGAGATAACAGAGTTCCTCAGCCGCCTCCGCCGCTGCCGCCGACTGCTGAACTGTGTGGTCTCGTTTCTCCTACTTTTACTCAAGAGAGTGAGAGAGAGACTGGTGAAATTTTAATTATAAATAAATAAATAAATATTTCGGACATCTAACACACAACGCCATCTAGTCCCAAGATAAGTAGAGCTTGTGTTATGGGGTACTAGACAACTGATACAAATACATCTATATTTTATTTTTTTGTAAATACATACATATTATACATAGAAAACACCCAAACTCCGAAACAAATATTTGTAGATAATACAAACATTTGGTCCGACCCGGGAATCGAACCCAAGACCTCATGATCAGCAGTCGCACACTCCAACCGCGGGACCAACGAGGCAGTCATTAATTTATTATATCTATCATAAATTTATTAATTAATTAATAATAATAACTTGACTAGCTTAAAAATGCCAACTGGCAACGTAATAATTAATTTTACAAATTGTTCAAATTTTTATAACTGCTTTAACAAGTAAGTTTTATTTATTTCCTCGCAAATATGTTATAAAACGTCGTATGACATAGGTACGTGCGCTTTGATAATTACAGCCTCAACTTTCTTGTAGCCCTGGCCTGCGGCTCACGCTAGCAATATCGCCTCGGTTTTAATTTTCAACTTACCGCACTTATATCATAACTAATGTACTATTATAAACATAAAATAAGGCATTAAATATTACTTATCTAAAAAGGATTTCTTTTTCGATTTTTAAATCAGACTTTGTTTTTGGATTAGCTAAAATAAGTTTATCCCTCCCTAAATAATGAAATAAAACAACAAATATTTTATTTATTCTATTTTCCGTTAAAATATATTTTATTCCAAAGTAAAAGGTCACAAGCGGTACCTGTGACGCAAAGCAATACTGAATCGGTTCGGCGGGAGAAACGTGGGACGGCTATCATTCAAGGCCATGAAATTTATATACAGTGAGTTGGGATCACCGAAGTTAGTGTGCTGCAAGACGTGACGGTACGCGCTGCACTCCTTGTAACAAACGTTTGTTCATCGCGTAAATAATACAAGTAATTGAAAGTGTATCTAAAAATCACATTTTCTCTTTTAATCGCTACAACAACCGTTAAACAATTGAATTAATTTTTTGCACACATATGGGCTTTGTTCTTAGGAAACTAACTTTTTAAAAGTAATGCTAACAAGAATGCGATCTGTTTTTGTTGTAAAAGTTTTTGGATAATTTGTGATATAATTGTTCTTGAATCATTGTTACCATTTACCGTGCGATAGGTAATGTTATGACGCCATCATTTTCAGTCAAGTGGATTGTGCTGGTTTTCAAATTTTAAGAGAAATATATCGTGCTTGTGTTAATTACTATTACAATAACGGGAGTGAGATTTTTTTAAATCAATTTTCGATATTGAGAAAAGAGGAATAAATTAGAAAGGTTTTTGTTGGCCTTATTATTTCTAAAGACATTTTTCGGAGAAAGAGATTATTCACCTAAATATTTATTTCAGTTGGGTATTTTATACCTATGGTTATTCGAGACGTCTGAAGTGAGACTATAGTAACTCGAAAAAGTATAGTGAGTTAGGTAGCTAAAGTTAATGTTACTTGTATAAAAAATGTATTCAGATATCTTTAAAAATCTTTTTTTTAAAAGAAATAATACAAATTTATATAATTGTTTTAAATAGATTCGAGAGGTTTAATTTGACGTTGCGTATCAGTAGCAAATCGTATAATAGTTAATCGCTTGTAAACATTTAAAATCATTTTGTTTATTGTGATGTCACTTGTTTAAATTATAAAACTATTTATCTCGCTAGCTCTAAGGCAGGTTTAACAATAGAATAAATATTGTTATGATTTATTTTGCTGTGAGAAGTACAATTTCCAATAAATTGATATTGATGAGGTTGCTCTATGCACCTTGCCCTCAACAAGAACATCTATCATTGATTCTGAGAATGAAAAGCTCTCGATTGAGAAATACAATATCGTGATTCTTAGTGGTACAGAGCCGCTATTGTCAAGTGCATCTATTGTCTTGCACGCTCTCAGGATATTAGAATGCTATCTTTGTCATGCTTATGGCATAGGTGGCAAAATAACAGATTGTACAATTTAGTGGTAAATTATTACCGCCCTAGGGGTTAGAATTAGGGAAAATAGAGGATACGCTCCTGTAACCTCAAGCACTCGGTGAAAAGTTAAAAATTCTTTAGCATCACTCTTGTCAATTATGTTGTAATTAACTTACTTCTGTAGCCGCGCGGCTGAAAACCGCTACGGCATAATTCACGTCACAGCGTAGCAAGATGGCGGTTTTATAGGTACTGCACACACTTGACGACAGAAATGCAACAAGGTAGACAAGCTTCAAATTTCGTGTCTTTTGCCGTGAAACGAGCACTTTGGGAAGAAAAAATGGAAAATTGAGAATATATTTAAAGGTTATTGTAGTTAGGTGGGGCAAGCGATGGAGGTTTATTGCTTACTAGCTGACCCACGCAACCTCGTTTGCGTCTCCTATTGCCCGTAGCGTGATAATTTTCCCCCATTTTTGAAACATTCTTCATTGGTGCTCCGCTCCTATTTGTCTAAGCGTGATAATATATAGTCTATAGCCTTCCTCGATAAATGGGCTATCTAACACTAAAATATTTTTTCAAATCGGACCAGCGGTTCCTGAGATTAGCGCCTTCAAACAAACAAACAAACTCATATTAATATAGATTTATAATATTAGTATAGATTACAGTTTAAGCGATAACGATAATACCTACCAATATTAACTGAGTATTGACAATACGAGCCCAAATGTTGCTTTCCGTCTTTCTTTTTTTTCTAAAAAAATGAATTTATAAGGAACTTCTAAAAATAAAATGTCAAATCGATCCAGCCTCCCTCTTTGTTTTGTACTTGATTACTTTGCCTTTGTACGAATCTTTTGCACTTGAAATAATGTCAAATAAGTCGTTGTTGTTTTATAATCTGTTGTTAATGAGTATTCATCCATAATGAAAAGGGCAAGCGGCCAAGGCGATTTTTGTCAGCGAGTTAACAGAACAGTTTCTGTTACTGTGTCATGTCATCAAAGTGTAGTGCGCCTACAAAGGGTGACTGATATATAAGAAGCCTTTGTTATGTCCAGATGGCAGTTGTCGAAGTTGTCATATTCAGTCAACATTTGATATGTAGACAAAAATATTTAAATTAATTAATGGGCGACTTTGACAGATTGTTCAGTGGAATATTCTTATGTATATACCCTTGATTTCTTTTTATGTTTTGAATTGTTTTTTTTTAATGTTAATTTAGATTTTGTCTGATTTCGTCCTATTATTTGATTTTTATATTTAGGTGCCTACCTAAATATCCTTGACGCCTGTCAAGGAGTAGTTATTGTTTTTCTGTGGTAAGTTAGATAAAATACATTGATGACGTCTGCTGTTGTCAAACTAAAATGTCACCAGGTTGTCTCATTGTGTTATCGCACACACATCCTTATGCATATCCGTTAAAACGGTTATGATGAGAACAATCAATCTAACACATATTAAAGAGTGAAAGTAAGTTTGTTTGTTACGTTTTTACGGGCAAACTACTTAACCAATCATCATGAAACTTTGTACACATATTCTTGGAGGTATTAGAAGTAACATATTATACTTTTATTAAATGCGAGCGAAGCCCCCGGTGAAAGCTAGTAGTTCTATAAATGTCATTGTTATAAATAAATAATTAGAAACACTAAACGAAACGAACAAAGCCCATACTGTTAAGAACGCTCGGGTTTTAACATAAATCGCTTCACACATTTCAGCTGTGTTAATATTCGTTACATTTTCTAGTTAACATTAAAGCCGAACCATGTCGTGTCGTGCATATGTCAAGGCTATGCATTGCATCCGGTATGATAGGAAGGAAGCTACCTTCGAACATTTGTGTTACATAAACTATTTAGCGCGGACACCCATCGCCATCGGCGCCGCGTCAACGAGTAAAGGTATCTATATGCTTCAAGATAATCTATACTAATTATAAACGCGAATGTTTGTAAGTATGGATGGATGGATGGATGGATAGATCTATGTATGGATGGATGGATGTTTGTTACTCTTTCACGCAAAAACTACTGAACGGATTTGGATGAAACTTTACAGTATATAGCTTATACATCAGAATAACACATAGGCTACTATTTGCAGCGATAACCGACATACACGCGGGCAGAGCCGCGGGCAACAACTAGTTAATTATATTAGACATCTAACACACAACGCCATCTAGACCCGAATTAAGTAGAGCTTACATTATGGGTACTAGACAACTAATATAATTATATTTATACTTTTGTAAGTACTTACATATTATACATAGAAAACATCCAAACTCCGAAACAAATATTTGGTCCGACCCGGGAATCGAACCCGAGACCTCAAGCACAGCAGTCACATACGCTACCACTGCGTTTAAAGGTTACGTAAGGGACAGACCGTGTCTTTAACATGACGTGTTTTATTCAAGCAAATACTCTATAGTCTATTTTTAATTCTTATTGTAAAAATAAATGCAATCTGGATCTGAGAGTACCTACTGTGTTCTTTTAAAAGTTTAGTTAGTAGACCACCGACTTCGGGTCTGTACCCGAGGTCAATGGTCTACTATTTTTAATATTTTTAAATGTATTTGTTTTTATATGTATATTCAAAAATGTAAATAATATGTTAAAATGATTTTAATAAAGAGAATAATAATTTTATTTTTAATTGGCTCGATATCGAACCCACGGCCACCGGCTTAACAGCCAGGTGTCATTAACAACGTAGTAGTTTTAATAAAGCTAGAAATAAAGTTCAAGTTGAATTAAAACCGATTTTTCGATGAATAGGATTGCTATTGTAATTCTATAACGGTGATTTTAGTCATAATATAATGAGACTATGATATGTAAAAAATGTCGTGTCTTATTTATGGCGTGTTTTTTCTTTAAGTTTTACAAAATTAAATATTATGAAAAAAAAAATTATTTTTAATTATAATGTAATTTGATACATATTTTTTTTTTTTTTTTTGGGGTCTTTTTCTTGGACATCTTCTTTCTTCTTTTGAAAAAGTCCGTGTACCAAAAATAAAACCTCTAGCATGAAAATTAGTGAAATTCTCATACAAACTTCCACCCCCCAATTTTGGGGTTGGGGGACAAAAGTAAAAGGTTTATGAATTTTTTGTTGTTTATATTAGTCCGGTCGAATTAGACCAAAAAATAAGAGTAAAGTTACCTAAATTCCCACCAAGCTGAAAATCGGTAAGATTGTTTAAAATATCATTAAAAACAAAATTTGAAAGTTCCCCATCTTTTCCATGTAAGGCAAAAAATTTATTCAAGGTCAAAGGTCAAAAAAAATAGTTTTTCGCGATTTTCAGCAAAATGATAAGTTTTATCATAAAAGTAGTTTGGACAAAATTGTAGATCATAAAATTATCTTTTATTACTTTTTACTTATGATCTACAATTTTGTTTCAGGTACTTTTATGATAAAACTTACCATTTTGCTGAAAATCGCGAAAAACATTTTTTTTGACCTTTGACCTTGAATTTTTTTTTCCTTACAGGGGAAAGATTGGGAACTTTCAAATTTTGTTTTTAATGATATTTTAAACAATCTTACCGATTTTCAGCTTGGTGGGAATTTAGGTAACTCCGAATGTCTAAATTGACCGGACTAATATACCAAACTTAGTGTACACACCAAATTTCTAGCACTTCGGGAAGGACCCTAACAGTTTTGATGATTATCAGTATGTCAGTGACGAAATCGGTGTTTTTTAGGTATCAATAAAATCTAAAGTATCAGAGCTATGCAATTGAAACTTTGTATGTTTCATTAGTCTATTACTGACATCATATCCTGAGAATTTGAACGATCTGGTATATCGGAAACCAAAGTTATAAGGGTGCAAAAGACGAAAAAACACTTCGAGAAAAGGTAGGTAGTGCCCTTGCGCTTCGCTTGCCTCGTCTTGGCGGGGGCACGACCGTGCCCCCAGATGTTTTTCGGACAACAGGAGTAACAGGTCAGGGAGAGTTCGTACTCCAGATTTCTGTCTGGTTTTCTGTGATTGTGACTACTTTTACTACTAAGCGTACCTTTGTGCTATTAAGTTTAGAGAATAAAATATGGATTTCACTGATACCTTGATTCAAATCTTCTATATATATAAAAGAGTAAGGTGACTGACTGACTGACATACCCAGAGATCAACGCACAGCCCAAACCGCTGAAACTAGAATCCTGATTTTTTGGATGTAGGTTCTTTATGTAACGTAAGTGAGCACTAAGAAAGGAATTTTTGAAA
The DNA here is from genome assembly GCA_949125395.1 of Diaphora mendica. NCBI lineage: Eukaryota > Metazoa > Arthropoda > Insecta > Lepidoptera > Erebidae > Diaphora > Diaphora mendica. The sequence goes on along the minus strand of OX421312.1, from coordinate 27,176,621 downwards.
TTCCTCCCTTAAGGGGGTGAAATAGGGGTTGAAAGTTTGTATGGAAGTTCGTCATTTTTTAAGTAAGAAACATCAAACTTTACTTTTGGGCTACTGATTTAAAAAGAGTAGATACGTATTGAAGCATTTCTGGATATTCTACCCCTAAGGGGTGAAATAGGGGTTATTATTTCGTATATAGGTCAGTCTGGAAGTTCGTCATTTTTGAAGTTAGAAACATGAAACTTTTTTTTTTTGCTGCTGATTAAAAATGAATTGATACGTGTTTCAGCGTTTTTGAATATTCTACCACTAAGGGGTGAAATAGGGGTTGAAAGTTTGTATGGAAGTTCGTTTTTTTAAAGTAAGAAACATGAAACTTTATTTTTGGGGTACTGATTTAAAATGAATAGATACGTATTTAAACGTTTCTTAATATTCTACCCCTAAGGGGGTGGAATAGACGTTGAAATTTTTTATGGAAGTTCGTCATTTTTTAATTTAGAATCATGAAACTGTATTTTTAGACTACTGATGAAAAAAGAGTAGATACGTATTTAAGCGTTTCTGGATATTCTACCCTTAAGGGGGTGAAATAGGGGTTGAAAGTTTGTATGGAAGTCCGTAATTTTTTAAATAAGAAATATAAACCTTTATTTTTGGGCTTCTAAATAAAAATGAGTAGATACGTATTGTAGCGTTTCTGGATATTCTACCCCTAAGGCAGGGGTCACCAAATGGCGGACCGCGGTCCGGATCCGGACCGCCAACCTATCTTGTGCGGACCTTGTTGAATTTCATTTTTTCCGCGCTATCTTTGCTACCGTCGACTCACCAACGAATGACGCGGAGCGCAAGATCAGCAAACTGTTGCGTTAATTAAAGGCTCGAATATAAAACGACATTATGAGACCAAACACAAATCATTTGCCGCCAATTTTCCACTTGGCAGTTAATAATTTGCAAGTTAATAAGCTTGACAATAGTCAAGCTACGTATCTTCAACTCAAATCATGAGTCGTTCAATGACTGAGCAGGAAAAATGTTTTGAGGCTTCTTTACGTATTTCTTGGATTCTAGCTAAGCTATATATAGCATATGAAACCATTCACCGATGCTGGCATAGTCAAGGAATGCATGCTGGAGCCAGGCAATGTTTTGTTTGACAACAGAAAAGACGTTGTTGAAACTATTCGACGGATTCCGTTATCTGCGAGTACTAACTCAAGAAACCCACACGTTTTGGCAGAAGAAAATCATTGTGATGTGAAAGTGCAGTTAAATAATTCCGACTACTATGCCTTGGCTATGGATGAATCATGTGACATTACTGATAAAGCACAACTGGTTATTTTTGTACGCTTCTTGGACAAAATGAGAGAAACTTTTGTTGAAGAGCTATTGGTTATTTTACCGTTAACTGGAAGAACAAAAGGAGAAGACATGGTCGAAGCGATGATGGATTATTTCGTTAAAAATGAGATAGACTTAAAAAAGCTTTTATCAGTAACTACCGACGGTGCACCAGCGATGGTTGTGTCCAAAAAAGGATTAGTTCACCTACTGAGCACCAATGCAAAATGTAATGAAAACTTGATTTCCTATCACTGTATCATTCATCAAACTGTGCTTTGCTGCAGACTCAATCCTAATCTTGAGAGAATAATGCAAGGAGTGATGAAAATAATAAACTTTCCTCGTGCAAAATCAGCACTGAGACATCGTGAATTTAAAATACTTCTTTACGAAGTGGACGCTCAATATGACGATCTGTTGCTGCATAATAATGTGAGATGGTTAAGCAAAGGCAGTGTTTTACAACGATTCTTCACCATTTTAGAAGACTTAAAGACATTTCTTTTCAACATTGATCAGACATCAGCAAACCCCCACTTAAGTTTTTTTAGCGATAAAGAAAACGTAACTTAACATCGCTTTCCTATCAGATATTTTTAAACACATCAATGATCTGAACCTTAAACTTCAAGGCAAAGAAAAGCTTGTATGGGAGCTCCTGGCAGAAGTAAAAAGCTTTTTACGAAAACTCGATCTTTTCAACATCGATGTTAATAACGAACGCCTGCACTTTCCTAATTTAAAAAAAATCAGCAGTGACAACGAGCTTGACGTCGGTCAATACAACACGTTCCTTATGAATCTTAAATCAGAATTTGAAAACAGATTCGCAGAATTAAAAAAAAATGAGAATGTCGTCGACATCCTCAGTAACATTTACTCTCTGCATCCTGGTGATGAATGGAGCAATGAAGCTGCAAATGTTTTCGGGAGTAATAAAGCTGCTGTTCAAATGGAAATGATCGATTTCCAAGAATGAATTTCAAGAATTTCATGAGTTTTGGATAAAATTTGTTTGTCCTAATTAATATTCAGAATTTAAAAAAAATGCCTTGAAACTTCTCACTTTGTTTGGGTAAACATATGTTTGTGAAGCAGCATAAAATAATGTTCCGAAACATATTCTTTTTAATTATTCAATAATAATGTATCTACATACATTTATATAGTACAGTTTAGGGTGGTTTTTTTCTTTCCGGACCGCGACGATCATGTTATTTAAAAAAAGGACCTCTAATGAAAGTAATTGGTGACCCCTGCCCTAAGGGGTGAAATAGGGGTTGAAAGTTTGTAAGGAAATCCGTCATTTTTTAAGTGAGAAACACGAAAATTTGTGTTCTGGCTGATTAAAAATGAGTAGATACATATTTAAGCGTTTCTGGATATTCCAACCCTGAGGGGGTGAAATAGGGGTTGAAATTTCGTATATGGGTTATTCTGGAAGTCCGTCATTCTTGAAGTTAGAAACATGCAACTTTATTTATGGCTACTGATTAGAAATGAGTAGATACGTATGTACGAACATTTTCTACCGGAACCGGTTGTGGTTCACGGTGCCGTTCTCGAAGTTGTTCAAAAATATGTGTGGTACCTCGGGCAGACTTTGCAGTTAAGTAGAAACAACTTCGAGGACGAGGTGAACAGTAGAATTCAGCCGGGTTGGGCAACGTTTGGAAACTTCGTTGGGTCTTATTATTGTCAATCCCCAGTCAGGGATCGGAAAACCCATGCATAACGGTATGCGTTATAAACGGTTACCGAATCAATCTGTAACCGTTTCAAAGGGTTACTCTTTGATTCGGTTAACAGATTGTATATGTTATTGTTTTAACTCAAACAATGAGGGTTAACCCAAATTAAAGGGTTTATGTTTTTGAAATTGTTAACCCAAATGATAGAAGTTAACCCAATATTTTGGTTATTTTACGACGTTCGCAATTCGAAAATAATCAGTTTTACTTGATCTCTTGTGAAAAAAAATTACTTGTTATTAGCCGAGATCCCCCTCTTCCCATCTCACGCAAATAATGCCGACTGTAACGAAAAATTAGTCACGGACCTACAAATATCCAGAAACCTATATGCAATTCGGTTAAGGTTAACCGTAATTATCCTGTGTTAGACTATTCCTGTTAACAGTTATAATTCGGTAACATCTATTTATGTTAATCCTAAATTTAGGTTAACCCATTTCCAAAAGGGTTAATAACAGATTATTTCGGTTAGGTTAACCCTAACCGGAATATCCCTGCCCACAGTGCCTTAATACGAAAGTCTTCAATCAATACGTCCTGCCTGTCATGACATACGGTGCCGAAACGTGGACACTTTCGACACGGCTGGTCCACAAGTTCAAAGTCGCTCAGCGTGCTATGGAGAGGGCTATAATAATAATAATGATTTATTGTTCTCATCACAAACGCTCAACGTTTCTCTAAGGGATCGCATCAAGAATGAGGTGATCCGGTAGAGAACCAATGTCATTGACGTAGCCCACAGGATAAGCAAGGTGAAGGGACAGTGGGCTGGCTATATTAGCTGCAGAACTGATAACCGTTGGGGTAAACGGGTTCGTGAATGGCGACCGCGTCTCGGTAAACGTAGCGTAGAACGTCCACAGGCCAGCTGGAATAATGATCTGCCCAAGACGGCTGGCAGGAGCTGGATGAGAGAAGCTGAGGATCGAACCTAGTGGCGTGCAATTGTAGATGCCTATGTCCAGCAGTGATCTGCGATGATGATGATGAGATACGTATTTAAGCGTTTCTGGATATTCTATCCATAGGCTAGACTGGAAGTCCGTCATTTTTTAATTTAGTAGCCTGAAACTTTGTCTTCAGGCTTTTGATTACAAATAAATGAATCAGCATTTATGGGAATTCTATTCCTAAAGGGGTTAAAATAAGGGTCGAAAGTGTGTATGAAAGTCAATTTTAATGGACTATTGATTATAAATAAATACATTTAAAAACATGAACACAGTATTCATAGATACTTACACAGTTTTAATTAAATACATATAATCAACTTCCACGCGAGCAAAGCTGCGGGCAACAGCTAGTAGAATAATAAAAACTTTAGTTGCAGGTACATAGTTGGTTGGTTGTTGGTTTTTAGTTGTTCCTTGGTGGTTTTAGTTGCTATAAGTGTGTGGGTCATTGTATTTTTTTTGTTAGTGATAAAATTAATAAAAAAAGTTAAAGTTCTAATTCTCTTCTCATCTTACTTCCAATAACTTGTACAATTTGTGAATTCTATAAAATTATGTACTAAATCAATGAAAATTTGTTTCAGAAGACGATTGGCATGGAGATGGCTCCAAGGCGGACGGTGAGTTTCAAATAATATTTTTTGTATAGTTAATGTGTCGCTCATAGCCCAGTTGCACTTGGTGGTTAGAAAAAATTGCCGAGGGTAAGCAACGACGGCGCGGTCAGTACCTGGATGAGTGACCGCTGGTGGCATGATACCATGAGCGGTTGTTTTCATAGGATTACAGTCGTGAAGCTTAGTTGGAGGCCTTTGGGCGGCCTAAAAACTTTCAACGGCAAGATTATATGTATACATAGCCACAACGTTGTATCGCCAATCCCCAACCAAATCGAAACGTATGGCCTTAACCCTCTTCCGAGAGGAGACCCGAGCCCAGCAGTAGGACAATATGAAATATGATGACGATGATGGTTATGTATAGTTAATGTATGTTCATAAATACAAAACTACTAAAATACTTTGGAAGGAAACGACTATATTTATCTGCATAGTAAATACTTTGAAAACATATTTTTCCTCTTTTTTATCTGGCAACTTAGTATTATTAATAATTTAATGATTTGAGATCGAATTTTACTCCCCGACGACCATTATTATGTAAAAAATAATAAACATTTTGCTACCTAATAAACATTTTGTGTTTACTTTGGGTAAGTAAGAAAACAATATTAAAAAAATAGATTTTCACCCGTTGTTTCAATACAAAAGGTTGTCGGGAAAACGGGGCTTTTAACGTTAAGACCACTCTCTGTACTTATCGCCTATTTTCAATGGCTCCTAATTATGTTTAATCAGTCTAAAACGGCGCAAACAGGACGTAATGTTCTATCTATTTTTAGATACTTCTAAACTAAGTATTTACGAAAGCTAACGGAACAAGTGGTGCGTGGGCACAGAAATAAATCAGGATAGAGTGGTGAAAGAGGCGTGCCACGTGTGCCGAAAGCATGCACTATTCATCATCAACAACCCATAATGTCCCACTGCTGGGCTCGGGTCTCCTCTCAGGAGAGTGTAAAGGACATACGTCCCAACGCTGGGGTGCGGGTTGGGGACTGACTAAAGCACTATAGTGCATAGTATTATTGTCGCCCGCTCATTACGCAGCAAGATTCACGGAACGGGGCGTTCGTAGCGTAACAAAACAACAAACACTTTATTACGATGCCGTATTGTGCAATCACTAGTGTATAAGAGTAGTGAAGAAAGGAGGCATTTCGTTTCATCAGTGAGTAAGTACTATTGTTTAGTAAAAACAAAGATAAACAAGAATCAAAATGTGCTTTCAACTAGTATTACGTTGTCAACTAGAAGCATATCTATTTAGTTTTTTTTAAGGTATCGTAATGGATACAGGATACCTACCTGTATCCATTACGATCAAGTGTATTGTATAATACACTTACTTATTGCCGTGAAGTGACAGCGCAATGAATATCGAAATAAACAATCGATCTGAACGCTCAATTAAGCTGTGTGTACGTAGTAGGTATGTCCGATAGTCCGACACGCCGACTTGCGTTTGAGCTTGATACACTATGAATGTATCGATAAATTGTTATTATGCCAAGAGACTATTTAATTCTGGTAGTGTTATTTCTATATTGTATTTATATATGTGTTTGTACATATATAAGGTACCAGAAAAAAATCATTGTTACTTTTACAACTGATCGTATGTAATTAATGCCGCCGGTGGAAACTCACACCATTTAAAAAAAACGAGCTTTACTCACTGGTCTCACCTTCTGCCTTCCTCTATTCGATGATATCTAAAACAATGACTCGATATCACAAGTTTTTTTTAGCGTAGGTACTTTACATAATACTGTTCACGTAGTTATTATAACTACATATTATCGAATCGTTGGCAACATGATTATGTTCGAATAACCTAATCAGTTGTAGCCTCAGATCAAAAAAGAAGGTATATAACGCACCGCCTTGTTCCTATTGAAGCAGAAAAAAGGCGCTTAGTTTACTTTTCATCAGTATCGTACAAGTATCGTACTACTCTACTTTGCGTCATTATCGTATAAGTACTTATACGATAATGACGCAAAGTAGAGTAGTTTATAGCATAGTTAGTGCGTAACGCGTGTGTTTACTTGGAACTAAGCGCCTTTTTTCTGCTTCAACAAGAACAAGGCGGTGCGTTATCTACCTTTTTTTTATTTGATCTGAAGTTGTAGCACACACCGTATTTCGCACTCATAAAAGACTTACAATATACCAACACTAGGTGCATTCATAGTAATTGAAACGTTGAAAATAAAATATATATATATATAAACTCTTTTGCAAAAAAAAACGTCCACTTAAGCAAATAACTATTTTATAGTTACTATTAGTTTGTTTGACAATTTTAGGTATTGTTATCCTCAGAATTTTATAAATTCATTAGGAAGGAATAGTTTTCATCAGTTTTATCATAACATTTTGATTAAATTATTGAGAAATAATGTTTAAGCTCAAAACACTATTATTGTACCTGCTCGCTAAATAAAAATGAAACGCGTTAATTTCTTTGTTTTTCTTGCAGATAAAAGTTTAGTATTTTTTTTATTTTTTTTATGTTATCCCTTGGGATAACGCTGCTTTCCCCCGTCCATGATAACGACAGGACCTTGCTACTAGTCATATATATATTTGCTGTTCATTGATGTGCCTTGCACCAAGTGCCTCCCATCCATCTCTTTGCTTTTGTTAATTTTCCATCTATTGTCTTATTACTATACAGAATTTAGTTGATTTTTCTATTTAGTGTTTAATTACGTTACAGAATTTATACAATAGAATGTTAATTTCTAAAATTTTACGGTTATAATACGAACCATATGATTTTTACGTTGCAGGCTTTATTGTTAGGTTTGTTGAGAGTCTTACGTATTTTTAATTTATATTCAATGTATTCTATTAATTTCTTATACCTCTATATTGTTATTCTCAGTGCATATTTCTATTATCATACTATTATTATTATACTATTATTATTACTACTATTATGTATACTGTTTTATTTTAGCTGTCTTCTATTTATACTGTTCATGCTTTGTTTTCCTTTTATATATTCTATTTTATCTAATACGTTTACCTGTTGTTATTGTTTAGTCTGTTTATTCTGCAAATGGCTTTTTGAATGTCTTCTCCTAATCTGTGAGATCATGGCATTTTGTGACTTGTGTATTTTGTTTTTGTACATGTCCAGTGTTTAATTATGTGTGTATAGTTTTATCTAAGGTGTATTTTGATTTGTTATTTAATCTGTGTGTATATAATCTATATGTGATGTTTGTGTCTGGGTGTTTTTTATTTTTAGCATTAATTCCACCTTTGTTAGCATATATGCGTAAATATATGCAATTATTGTAATCCTGGTCGTGAATTTGTTATGCTGTTCCTTTTAGTTATGTGTGCGTGTCTGGTGTTTGTGTGCGTGTTACGATATCTCCATATATATTCACTATATACTTTTAAAATCTGTGTGTGTGTATGTTCCTGTGTCGTGTGTGTATGATCGAGTGTGTCACAAATATGCCGTACTTAATCTCGCCAGATAGTCCCACTTTTTGCGGATTGGGCACTCGGCGCTGAAGGCGTTGTGCCCTGTGCTGCTCAGCTTCTCCCCTTGGCAGTTGCAACAGTTTGGTTTTGCACCACTGGCAGCGTCCGGGCATTCGGCCTTTAGGTGGGGCCCTCCGCAATGGCTGCACTTGAGTTCTGTTGTGGTACAGAACTTCCTGTTATGTCCGTATCCCAGGTACAGGGAGCACTGCACTAAGGGAGATTGGTCCGCAACCTTAATCGGTTGTAGGTCAATATGCAGTCTACCTATGTCTAGGGCACGAGACCAAACCGCCGGGGAGACCCTGAGCACCACGTGGCACATGTGGGGATTCTTTGCTCGCCTCCTATAGAGCACTGTCAGCCTGTCCTGGTCCGGTGTTAATTCCCGGAATATATTCTGGTTTCTGCACCTCACAGCTTTTAGTAGAGTACCAGTAGGGGATCCCTGTTCTTTATTTCTTCCACCACAAGATCTTTCGCTTTCTCTATTAACCTTTTCTGGGCCTTTTTTCTGTCTTCTTCCGTTTTGTAACCGATTATTACTTTTCTGTCTTTAGCCTTTCTTATTTTCTCTGCCTTCACCCATCCCTCGTCCTCGTCCGCAGCTTTCCTCAGTCGCTCTATGACCTGCTCCCCGGTGTCCAGTTCGTTTTTGGACGTGACGACCACCGAGTGCAGGGTCGTCCTCTCCGGGAGCCGAGCTTCAGAGCGGCCCGCCACCGCATAGGTCGCTGTATGTGTTCCTTTTCTCTCCCTTTCATCGTGCTTTCCAATCATTTCCTTTATCTCTCCTAGGACTTTAACGTTCTCCTTCAATATCCTCTCATTCTCTTTCGGTGTTACTTTTCTCTCCTTTTCACTATCATCTTGTTTTTCTATTCGTTCCTTTATCTGTCCTAGAACTTTAACGTTTTCCTTCAGTATTCTCTCGTTCTCTTTTGATGTTCCTTTTCTCTCCCTCTCCTTTTCCCTATCATCTTGCTTTTCTATGCTTTCCTTTATCTCTCCCAGGACCTTTGCGTTCTCCTTCAACATCTTCTCATTGTCTTGTATTTTCCTGAGGATTTCGTTGTTAACATTTGTATTTGGAACCTCCGTGACCTCAGTATTCTGCCCTTGTTTCGATCTATTTGCTTCCTCTTCAGAATACGCTTTAATTATTCGCTCTAGGAGATCGACTCTTCTGTCGATCTCCCGCTTTATCTCTCTCTTGAGGTTCCTTGATTCGTTGAAAAAAAGTTTAGTATTGAGTGTGACCCCCTCTTGCTGAAATCACGGCTTGCATTCGACTGAGCATGCTAGCGAGTATATCTTTTATGGTTTCTTGGGGAATACGTTCCCACTCTGCGGTAATCACATTCTTTAGCTCTCTGATGGTCTGCGGAGCCGGCTGCACTGATCTCACTCGTCGCTTCAGAACGTCCCAGACATGCTCTATGGGATTGAGGTCCGGACTTCTAACTGACCAGTCCAAACGACGAATTCCGATTTCTAGCATATACGCTTCAACATCGCCAGACCGGTGGGCGTGAGCGTTGTCGTCCATAAAAGTTGAGTATTCGCCAAGAGCGGTTAAAGCGGGTTGTGCATAAGGAATTAGAACTTCCGTTATGTATTGGTGTCCAGTCAAATTTATTCCTGCCCAAAACATAACAGAGCCCCCTCCATAAGGTGTGATTTCTTCAAAACATGCATCTGCAAAGCGTTCTCCTCGTCTACGTAGCACTCGCCGACGTCGGTCTTCACCATGCAGAGATATCCTGGCTTCATCGGAGAACAATACCCTATCCCAGTCTTCATGAGTTCATGACACACAATTTCGAGCGAAGCGAAGCCTGGCAACTCGATGTCCACGGAGTAATTAAGGGCCGCGTGCCGGGCGATGACTGTATATATTAGCAGCGAGAAGCCTCCTCCTGACCGTCCATAGACTAATTTGCACATTTCTTACTTCTTCGAGGCTGTTCTTGAGGTCCACATAAGAAGATTTGCGATTTCTCAACGCTTGACTAACTAGAAAACGATCATCCCGTGGTTCGGTACATTTCTTTCTGCCAGAACCAGGCCTTCTCTTGACGGAACCGGTCTCTTGATAGCGCTGCCAGGTCCTTTAAAGTGTCGACCAGGTACTCACATTTAGCCTCTGAGCCACGAAGCATTGGCTGCAACCTTCTTCAAGCAGCGCAATAATTTTGCTCGCTTTTATCACTTTATCTACCATTTTCGAGATTGCTAAACAGCAATAACAATACTTTTTAATGTTAAGGACATCAGATAATTTATTAAAAATTGACAAAAAGTTAATTAGAGTCGATATTAACTATAGGGAATTCGCGCCACAAAATGTAGTTAAAAGTTATTTTCTTTGAAAACCAGGCTCAGTCAAAAATTTTAATTTGGAATGTACTCTTATAAACATTATGGCACTTTTATAACTGGCCAGTAACATTTTCAAATAATTAAAACCTTTTTGGTATTTTATTTTTATCAGCCAGGAAGAAAATCGAAACCGCCCGTTTTTTTGCAAATGAGTGTATGTTTGCAAAGTCTTCGGCGACGCAGGATTTTTAAAGAATCTATAAATTTAAATCAGATAGAATAAGTATTCATTTATGGAATTTGTTACCAATTATAATTACATAGTTAAAAGGACTGAGTAAATCTAACAATGAACACTTATTATTATGAGTTGTCAATGCTGTAGAAAAGATGTTCGCGGAATCAGACGAAACGTGAAATAAGACGCTTCCACTTTATTGTTCCTTCAATTGCCAGAATCAGTGAAATACAGACTCCCTCTTACCCCTAGTACTATACATTTTTTTCAAATAGATCATCTCTTTTTTACGCAAATTTAAAAAATTGTGTGGTTTTCAAGCTTACTTTCATAATAAATATCTTTATTTTTTTAATCGTGCGGAAGTGCTCTCGGGTACCCCCGATACCGCTTGAATGATCAGGTCGCACTTGAACCGATGAAAAGTGTAGCGTAGTGTAGTGTACCAAGTGTACCCTATAAAGAAAATCCCTGGTACCCAACCTGATGGAACTCGGACCATCTACTGCTTTTATCCTCTCGTGTTTAAGAACCGTGTTCTCGTGTTTGAAACTCTTTACAGTTTCAACTTCTTAGAGAAGGAAGTTAGAGATAAAGCAGTCGTGGAAAGTTAATATTATCATCTTCAACCTAATTCCTCTAAGTGAACATTAACCAAGGTCGTTTATTCCCTTTTACTTTTCTGGCCTTTCTTCCTTCGGATCTTCTTGTTCAGTATTGAATATACTTCACTTAGATCACAATATGGACGATTCTCGAAGGGTATGGGACCCTTCGAGAATCGTCCATAAACATTGTTGCTCCCAAAGATGTTCCTTTTCTAATATTTCCAATACAACTCAAATATTAGATTTATCTGTAAGTTACATCAAGTAAACATTAAATCTAATACACTTTATCTCGCCGTGGTTGTCAAATGTTTTTTTTGTGTGTTTTGTTCAATCTTGTGATTGGTTAAATCCATTGGTTGATTAAATTCAATGTTTGAAATTGTTTAGATGCAGTATGCCAATAGGCTTCGGGAACACAGTGCTATAAAACAGATTTAAAACTTAAAAAATAGCATATAGATAAAAAAAAACGGTCAGAAGAGTTGTCTGGCTATCAGAGCCGTGAAGTTATTATGTTTGATTAAATTCATCTACTCACTAAGGAACATGTCACAGATATACGACATGTTTCATTACCTAATTTGAGGTAAAACAAACCTAAAATAAACATTTAATATTAAATGAGCAAGCATATAAATTATTTTAACGAAATTCGAAGTAAATCTGCAAAAGCAAAGGCTGCCAATTATTAAATGAAACATCACATGTTCCATATCAGTTGATTGGTTATTAAGAGTTGAACTGTGTGATTTGTGAATCAATATACCCTTGTTTGGGGAATTCATTTGCTGATTGACATATTGTAAAGAATATTCACTATATTGTTGAATTCACAAAAGAATTTAAGAACAGCGGTGACGATGGTAATATCCTTGTCATTTTACTTAAAAGGAAGGTAGACAACCAAATTTATGTTTCTTAATATGTTATAAATTTTTAGAGTATATAATAATATTATAATTGACTAGTTGTTGCTCGCGGCTCCGCCCGCGTATATGTCGGTTATCGGTGCAAATAGTGGCCTATGTGTTATTCTGATGTATAAGCTATATTACTGTAAAGTATCATACAAATCCGTTCAGTAGTTTTTGGATGATAGAGTAACAAACATCCATCCATCCATACTTACAAACTTTCACGTTTATAATATTAGTAGGATTTAACGCCGACCCTAACCTGGCTTAGAAAATAAGCTGAGGAAATTTATTTATTTATTTAATTAGGGAGAACAAACATCTGTTCGTGTATCTACACATTCATCTTACATCTAATATTAACAAGAAAATATATAAATGTGTAACTTACAACGTTATCCATATGTTACAACATAAATTGACAAGTTTATCCTATACCTATCCATAGATAGGTACACCGTACGTGTCATTACGTGTGGTGTATCTATGGATAGGTCTTCAAAAATGATATTGAGGTTTCTAATATCATATTTTCCTAAACTGAATAGTTTGCGCGAGAGACACTTCCAAAGTGGTAAAATGTGTGCCCCCCCCCCTTTTAAAATAAGAGAATAATAAAACTAAAAAAAATATATGATGTAAATTACCATTCAAACTTCCACCGAAAATTGGTTTGAACGAGATCTAGTAAGTAGTTTTTAATAAACTTATATAAACACAAACAAACGATCAAAGTTACAACGAACTACAAGACTTTTATATTATGTTACTTGCTGCTTCCTTCATGGGCGAGTCCGACTCACACTTGGCTGCTTTTTTTTAATATGTGTTTTGCTGGCGTGCTAATATAGGATAGTTAGCATCACGCTTAGACCAATTAGAGCCGAGGATGATTTAAAAGAGATGCAGACGAAGTTGCGTGGGCTAGTGTGTGATAAAATCCAAATAGCCTAAATTAATTCAGCATCTTCTTATCTACTCGTTGGATGCTTCCAGCTGACTAAATGATTGCTAAATACAAACTGAGTATTATCTAATATTAATTCCATAAGCGTGATCGTAAACTTAGCATAAGATTTGGAATAGTTCAAAGCTTACATAGAAGATGAAATGTAGATAAATAATAGGGTCGCGAACTATGTTGCTCCTTAATCATGATAAATGATAACAAGCTGGCTAGGTTCTTTAATTACCCGACTACGGCAAAGCCAAAGGAGGCTTATGATTTTGACAGGCTATGTATGTATGTAAGTGTGTTCACCTGTTCCCTCATAGCTCATTAACTATTTATTAGAACTGGACAAATGAGGCATCGTTAGAAGCGTCTTGATCGTCCATTGGTTGGCTATATGACGTGTCACTGAATCTAATGTGGCGCCCTCTAGCCGACATAAAGACCTGTATTAAAAAATAAATTGGATATAAATATGCCATGTTTGGTATCATTCGAAAGGGCGTTACTTGTACATTTTAAATAATATACAAATGTTAACAAAAAAAAAAACCAACTTCAATCTGGATCAAATTTAAATGGGACCACACGGGAAGCACCAGCTTTTAAATAAAATAAAGAATTATTAAAATCAGTTCACCCAGTCGAAAGTTATGAGGTGACAAACATAAAAAATAAAAATAAATACAGTCGAATTGAGAACCTCTTCCTTTTTTTGAATTCGTTTAAAAATATATATTGTTAGCATTTTCTCGTGACTTTGTCCGTTCAATAATTAGTATATTTTTAACTGACTTCTAAAAGGAGGAGATTCTCAATTTCATCGCTTTTTTTTCCCCAATTTTTCAGTGAAAATTAAATGTTGATTCTTCGCTTTTGAGTAGGCTGATTCTTAATTTGCCTAAGTGCGTTAATTGGCCCAATTAAGAGGCTTAGTGCTGGAATAGCCCGACAAAACAAACGATTTGCCTAAGTTGTAAAATCTATTGTTTTCACAAAATATTGTTTTCCCTAATAAATTGACATAATTTTTTAGATGATTTAGTAACACACATGCATTATGCGTAGTGAACACAGTGAACAACGCAAAAACTAAAATACTTTACAAACTGTTAGTAATTATTTGTGCCTAATTATTACCTACATGAATTTTCCGTAAAAAGTTTTAACTTATTTCACAGTTTTATTTAAATTTTTCATATTTTCCCGAATAGGTACCAACAGCATAATAATAGGTCAAACATGCTTTCTAGAATCTTAAATTAATAACGACGTAGTTATTGACAGACATTCTCAAATAGGTTAAAAAAAAAAACAAATTTGTATCTTTTTTTCTCACATTACATTACCTCATATGTTTGATGAAAATATACTTTCATTTGACCTAAGTTTTACTCCCGTCCATGGAAGGCAGATCTATACAACAGAATGTTATGTGCTACGATTTTGACATACAACACGAATGAACCTCTTTAAAATTCATCAGCTTTTGTATACGCTCGCCGGTTTCGAGTGCTTTTAATGAGACTCCAGGGGCCCGCTGTTTACAAGTATGTTTTTGTAAGCTGTTCTTAAAGAGCAACCGTTCAAATAAGCAGAAGACATATACTCGTATTTGTCTGAGATCGATTAGTTTTTAAGTTTTATTTAGTTCATTCGATTTTTGGAAACGACAAACTGTGCATCGAGAAACATGGCAGTTTGAGTGGTGGGTGGAATCTGTGGACGGTGCATGTAAATGACGGCGCAATAATTATTTGTTAATGACGTGATTATGTATCCTAAATTATATTATTGTTAATAATGTAATTTAGGTAACACTTTCTGGACGAGGGTAGTACCTCTTCGGTCGAGCCGGTCCGTTCTTGCTGAAATCAGCGTGGCTCTACCACTTACTTGTTTTAGTATGGCATTTACAGATAAAAAAAGTATCATAATGAAACTATAGTAGCTTTCTGCACTCCTCCATATAAACTTTGACTGTGTCAAATTTCAAACATCTCTGTTCACCTAATTTTCGTTAAAAGGAGTAGAAAGTTTTTGCTTTACATATTATTGTATGCTTTGATGTAATTGCATAGCATAAATACTTTGTCCGCGGCTTCGCCCGCGTGTATCTCGGTTATCTCGGTAAATAGTAGCCTTTAATATATATAGAAGTATACGACTGTAAGTTTTACCTAAATTTGTACACTAGTTTTTGCATGAAAGAGTATCAAACATTCAGAGACCCGCGCAAACTTCTGCAAATAATATTTTAGTCGGTGTTCCTATAAAATTACCGAGAAAAATTCGGGTCGAATCCCCTTAAACTGGCCGCCAGATAGCGGTAAAGTCTTGATACGCTTTGAAAAAATTATAAATGCTTTTATTTATGAGGATAACACGTTAATTAACGACGAAGGTTTACTAAAGTAATCACATCTCCTCTTGTGCCTTATTACGTTATCTAAGTAACAAGTATCTATAAAAAAATACCGACTTCCAACAAGAAGCAAAACTCTCTGCCAAAATACACTTAAAAGCGTAAAATAAACTGGTTCTTCATAAATTGCCTATACCTAATTCTTTATTCATTTAAATAGTAGTATTATAATGTGTGCTAGGTACCTAGAAGCTGTTTTAGTCGGTGCCAAGTGACTATCGCTTAGACTTTTGTAATTGTTCGTTTGTATTATTTTTGGCTTAGCACCGACTTCAAACATTCCCTGGGATCCCATCATCAGATCCTGATATGGTGGCAATGGGACTACCTCGGGAGCATACCGTTTCGAATACAAAAAAAATTCAAAATCGGTCCACAATTGACGGAGTAATCGGTGAACAAACATAAAAAAAAAATACACACAGTGGAACAAAGAACCTCCTCCTTTTTGGAAGTCGGTTAAAAATGAAGCACGTGGAAATATTTTCAATAACAAATTTTAATGAGCAGGTTTTTCTATTGGTACAAAACATAATATTACACAGTGACTTGAATAAAACGCAAGTATTGCCGCAGACATTTTATAATGGTAATTGATATTACGTACCGTATGTATTATATTGTGCTCCGACAGAATATAAGATTGAAAATAGTCTACAAAATTGATTTTCTATTGACACCGTACCATGGGAGAGCCACGCTTCGGCATGAATGGGCCGGCTCGACCGGAGTGATACCACCCCCTCACAGAAAACCGGTGTGAAACAGAGCTTACGCTGTGTTTCACCGAGTGAGTGAGGATACCGGAGGCCCATCCCCCAAACCCCCCTATGATGGACGCGACCGTACTGTGCAGTGGGCATTTGTCGAACGAGTGACAAAACGTAACACATGTAGTGTGCTACATAAACTAAGGTGCTAAAGGGACAATGCTCTACAAAGCCGAAATTAGTCGAATGTCTCTTTCTAGAGGTCGATGTGCATTATTTCTTAACCAGTACTGTAAATTTTATTGAAGAGTTTATTAGAAATAAAACTCATGAAAATTAAAAAAAAATAACTAAAATACATTGAAAGACGTAGAAATAATAGGTCTTTACCTATGAAATTGCCGTTTTGTATGCAATAAGTGAAAGTACTTATTTTTTCAAACTTTTCTATTTCTGTTATTCGAAGTAATCACCTATGTAATTGGCGCATCTTTGCCAACGCATTGGCAGTTTATTGATGCCCTTCTTGTAAAAATCAGCTGGACGGGAGGCAACAAACTCTTCAAAGGCATTTTGTACTGCCTCTCGGGAATTGACATTTTTTATTGAATTTTTTACCCACTAAAAAGTTGTCTAAATTTTGGAAAAAGTAATAGTCGGTAGGTGCAAGGTCTGGTGAGTATGGCGGATGAGGGAGAGCTTCCAACCCCGTTTTGAACGTCATGTCACAACAATTTACTATATTAAGAAATTCCGAATATGCTAACAAGGGCTAGATGTAGAGCACAGTTATCACCCCCGGACTCGTCGCCCCGCTCCGCCATACCACCCACGGAAGCAATAGTTGAAGTTTCAGCTGTTGAAGTGGCGTGGAGCTCATCTTCCAGCGACGAGTTTTTCTCTCCGCCGACGTCGCCAACACCTGTACGTCGGCAGGGGAGAGGCCGGCCACCGACCAGCTTGGGATCCCGAGGACCACTGACCTCGAACAGGGCCCCCGCTGCCGGTGGTGATGTGCGCCGCATGAAGTGGACACATTCTATAAATGAGAATGTCATGCGGGCTACAGAGCTGGGAACGAACCTTACAGCGTACCGTGTTCGACTAGCCTCTTTGTTTCAGGAGCTTGAGCCAGCCGTTAACGTATCCGCACAACGATTGTCGGATCAAGTACGCAAGCTATACAGCGCTGTCACCTGCTGGATGATGCCGTACTTGAGAGGATACGCTCGGATGTACGGAATACTTTGACTATCCCTTCTTCGTCACATGTTGTGGATGTGGTAGCTAATACACCACAACTACCATACAGTGAAGATGTTGACAACAAGTGGAGAGTGAAATTATATCCTTAAGTACCCAATATAATGATAAGATAAGGAGTGCTGTGGAGGATGCGATTCAGGAGTACCGGTATGTTAATTATACTAACAGACCTCTGTTGCCCCGTTTGCCCATACATAAACGTAATTTAGCATTGGTGAGTGCCCTGAATTCGTTATTACCGGATTATTTTGGTAATAGCGAAGATCTTAGTGATACACATTCTATTTTGTTCTGTGCGGCTATTGCAGTTTGTCGAGTAGCTGGTGTTAAATTTGTTGAACAAATCACTACTAGACCCAAAAATACTGTGCCAGCTTGGCAGTGCAGAATAGAACGTCGTATTGCTGAGACCAGGACAGTCATTGCCAAACTAATTGTGTTTAAATTAGGTAATACGCGGCCAAGAGTCATGCGCTTTGTGAAACAGGCATTCTTGGGGACTGCCATCAGTCCTCAACAGTATATGTCGAGTGTCACGGAGCGCATTGATTTCTTGAAACAAAAAGTTTATGCATGGGCAAATAGGATAAGACGGTCCAAAAAACGAGGAGACCGGTTCAATCAGAATCGTATGTTCCAAAGAAATGAGAAGTGGGTGTATCGAAAATGGGAGGCACCGAATCCATGTGAGAGTGATGGGGAATTACCAGATGAAAATGTCACAAATTCATTTTGGCGTAACATTTGGTCGGTGCCTGTCACTCACACAGATTGTGATTGGATGCGGGATGTCAGTCGCTCATGTGAGTCCATAACATCTATGGAACCAGTTGTCATTGATGAAGATGATGTAAGTTGTGCAGTCCGTTCATTGGCAAACTGGAAATCACCTGGTCCAGTCGGTCTGCATAACTTTTGGCTTAAATGGTTCCGTAGCTCACATGCGTGTCTGGCATCTCAATTACAGGCAGCATTGGATTCGGGTTCATTACCACAATTTTTAACCACGGGTATAACCCACTTACTCTATAAATCTGGTAGTGCCATGGATCCCAAAAATTTTAGGCAAATAACTTGTTTACCAACTTTATATAAACTTCCAACATCTATTCTGAGACTCAAAATTACTAAACACATTAATAATAATTCGATCATTTCTGTTTCTCAGAATGGATGTAGAAGTGGGACCCGTGGCACTAAAGAGCTCCTTATTATAGACATGACCATTAGCCAACAGGTACGTCGTAATCGTAAGAGTCTGGCGACATGTTGGATAGATTATAAGAAGGCTTATGATTCGGTTCCACATACATGGCTTTTGAAGGTGCTAGAGTTGTATAAAATTGATACAACTCTGTGCACTTTCTTGAAGTCATGTATGAGGCAATGGAGAACTGCACTTCGCTATCCAGGATGTCGGCAGGCTGCGGTAAACGATGTACCAATAAAGATCGAGCGGGGCATATTTCAAGGTGACAGTCTGAGTCCCTTGTGGTTTTGCCTGGCTTTGAACCCTTTAAGTACTTTATTAGAGGGTTCAGGGTTAGGTTATAGGTTGCAGAAAGGTGTTCCAGTTATATCTTACCTCTTTTATATGGATGATTTGAAACTACATATTTGCCCCCACTAAATTACAATTGACAGCGTTACTAAGGGTTACGGAAAACTTTAGTAATTCTATCAAAATGGAATTTGGTGTAGACAAGTGTGCAGTTATGCATGTAAAGAAAGGTGTGATTGTGGAATCTGAAGGAATAGAGCTTTCAGATTCCACAAAACTCAGATCTCTGTCTGTAACCGAAACCTACAAATATCTAGGTTTTTCTCAGTCCTTAGGAATACCAGAAGCTAGCATGAAACAAACGTTGCGGATACGTTTCTTTGGCCGCCTGAAAGAAGTACTTAAAAGTCTTTTATCAGGGGGTAACAAGGTGTGAGCCTGCAATGGTTGGGTCATGCCGGTTTTGATGTATTCCTTTGGCGTACTTAGATGGACTCAGACAGAATTAGATGCCCTTGACAGGAGAGTCCGTACATTGCTGACTACATTTCGAATGCACCACCCACGTTCGTCGGTTATGAGATTGTATATCCCGCGAAAGTTTGGGGGTCGTGGACTATTGAATATTAAGACCCTACACAATCGCGAGATACACAATCTTAGAGATTATTTTCTACATACTGACGTGGGAGTGCATCGCAGTGTGGTTGCAGTTGATACCGGGTTCACTCCTCTCGCTCTGGCTAAAGAGAATTGGCGCAAACCTATAGTACTTAGTACTAATGAAGCAGGGAGGTATGGAAGGGCAAAGAACTCCATGGAAGGTTTTATCGGGCCCTTAATGGGCCCGATATAGACTTCAAGGCCTCAACCTCCTGGCTAGGGTATGGTGATCTCTTCGGAGAAACCGAAGGTTTTATTTGTGCGATTATGGACGAAGTTATGACGAATAACTATCGGAAGTATATCCTGAAAGATGGTACGGTTGATATCTGTCGGGCATGTCACCGTCCCGGGGAATCTATTAGGCATATTATTTCTGGTTATTCTCGTCTTGCCAACGGCGAATATTTGCACAGGCACAACCAAGTAGCCAGGATCGTACATCAACAGCTTGCCCTTAAATACAAACTTGTGAATTCAGAGGTGCCATACTACAGGTATGTGCCCGACCCAGTTCTCGAGAATGGTCGTGCTACGTTATATTGGGATCGATCTATTATCACAGACAGGACTATTGTTGCCAATAAGCCTGATGTAGTGGTGATAGATCGATTAGAGCGCCGCGCAATGATTGTCAACATCGCCGTTCCTCATGACGAGAATCTCGTGAAAGTTGAAAAAGAAAAACAAATGAAATATTTGGATTTATCTCACGAGATTGTCGAAATGTGGGATGTAGATTCGGTGATCATTGTTCCGATAATTGTATCTGTTCACGGATTGATAGCCAAGAGCCTCGACCAACACCTTAAGAGACTCACGTTGGACGGTTGGATCAAGGGTCTGATGCAGAAGGCAGTCCTCCTAGACACGGCACGTATAGTGAGGAGGTTCCTGTCTTTGGAGCCCTAACCACCGGTTTCTTGGTCCCTGTACCCGAAGTCGGTGGTCTACTATTTTTTATATTTTTAAATGTTTTTTTTTACATGTATATTTAAAAATGTAATTAATATGTATATAAATGTAATAAAGAGAATAATAATAATAAGTTATTTGCCAAAGAGTTGTTATCAACATAATACCTAATATTAATCTTTATCCAAATAAATGTGTTGTTGATTATGAGTATTAGATCTTAGAAGAGTATAATAAATACATCTACACTAATATTATAAAGCTGAAGAGTTTGTTTGTTTGTTTGAACGCGCTAATCTCAGGAACTACTGGTTCAATTTAAAATATTATTTCAGTGTTAGATAGCCCATTTATCGAGGAAGGCTATAGGCAATAATCATCACGCTAAGACCAATAGGAGCGAAGTACAAATGAAGAATGTTTAAAAACCGGGTGAAAATTATCACGCTACGGGCAATAGGATACGCAAACGACGTTGCGTGGGTCAGCTAGTTAATTATAAAAATATTTTTACAACTAAATATTTTGGACATCTTTTATATATACGTATAAACTATTACTAGATCACAAAGCTTTTTCATTTTAGAGATCCGTAGCAAGACTAGGACCCTTAAGTTCGCCATATCCGTCAGTCCTTCCGACGGTGCTCAGCTTAGAAGCTTAGTAATAGCATATATATTGATCAAGCCAACAAAATAGTAATATAAAATTACCCCTCCAGTTGCTTATTTGTCGTTTAATCGTTAAAATTGCGTTTTCCCTGAGAGAGTTCAGAGAAAAAATAGTTTGGGAAGACTGGGGGCAAAATGTATGTACGTGCGTTATTCTTTCATAAATCTATATTCAACTAATTTAAATATTTAGCACCAAATTCGAGTTTGCGAGTCATATCCACCGTCACAACAAAAATATAAAGCAAAGTTCGCCATCGATATCCATCCACAAAACAAAGTATTGTAACCATATGATACATCTTAAAAAAACTAGAAAAGTTTAATAACAATATAATATATAACTGTTATATTTTATCTTTTATTGGAAATACATTTATCTTTATTATTGAAATGCTCTGGAACTTATTTGGCATGAAAGACTTCGGAGTCTGTGCGTGATTCAATGATGAACGTTGTAAAATGAGTGAAGGCGCCAGGCGTCCCATTTCCCTTTCAAGCTAGAAGGAAATGAGTTCGATTATTTCGTTATGAAGAAGACTTTACTTCACCTCATTCAATAGTTTTCATCAAAATGGCTGTCTATACTACTGTAATAATTAAAATTTATACTGGTGTCAACCATTAATTCAAACATCTATATCAATATTATAAAGAGGTAAAGTTTGTTAGTTACTGGAGTTGAAGGGGTAATCATTGGATCCATTGAACTGATTCTGAAAATTCTTTTACCAATAGAAAGCTACATTATTTGTGAGTGTCTTAGATTTATATTTAATAATTACCTAGGCCAAACAACTTGTACTAAACAAAGCTATACCGGTACAAAATTATAGGAGTATCAAACTCTGGATTACGTGGTTTGTTGCCAGTGGCATTTACCCAAAGTTCTAAAGTTTCCCATGGTCAGGCACAACCACGAAATGAAATGCTCCCTGCGAGTCATGCTTTCAAATTTGCAGTTGCGGCGGTGTTGCAAACTGTATCTGCACTTGTACTTTTATAATAAACCTTCCAAAATTGGGATTATACTTGAGAAACTACAACCACAATTTGTGAGTGTTAAATGAAATTATGAAATAACGTTTAATAACTGAAGAAAGTGCCTGTTTATAAGAAATCGAGAAGGCAGTTTATATTCATAGGTTTGGTAAACATAAACGATACATAAACATAAGTATAGATACACAAAGCGGTTGACTTTACCGAAAACTCTCCAATTGCAATCTTTTTCAAGAATTATACTTCGGAATGGTCAGTTTTTTAGGGGTTCCGTGCCAAAGGCAAAAAACGGAACCCTTATAGATTCGTCATGTCTGTCTGTCTGTCCGTCCGTATGTCACAGCCACTTTTTTCCGAAACTATAAGAACTATACTGTTGAAACTTGGTAAGGTAAGATGTATTATGTGAAACGCATTAAGATTTTCACAAAAAAAAAGAAAACATATACAGCAGAACTGATTACCGTTGGGGTATGGAGACCGCGTCTCGGCAAAAGTAGTGTAGGACATCCACAGGCCAGGTGGAGTGATGATCTGTGCAAGACGGCTGGCAGGAGCTGGATGCGAGAAGCCGAGGATCGAACCAAGTGGCGCGCAATTGGAGAGGCCTATGTGACCAGCAGTGGACTGCGATAGGCTGATGATGATGATGATACTTAGAACTGAAACTCAAAATTTTTTTTCATCAATACAATACCTATCTATGGATAGGTCTTCGAAAATGATATTGAGGTTTCTCATATCATTTTTTTCTAAACTGTATAGTTTGCGCGAGAGACACTTCCAAAGTGGTAAAATGTCCCCCCCCTGACTTCCAAAATAAGATAATGATAAAACTACAAAAAATATATATATTGTATATTACCATGCAAACTTCCACCGAAAATTGGTTAGAACGAGATCTAGTAAGTTGTTATGGTTTAAGAACGTTTATTTCTCAAAAGAATACATTATTCGCTTATATGAGAACTTAAAACTATTAATGGCAATTTACAATGTCACTCTAAAGAGCGTACTTAGCATAAAAATAAAGGTAAACGTTTAAAATTATACATACAATATTGATGTTAACAAAATCAATAAATGAAGGTAGATTTGTGTGATAAACAGCCCGTCGCATAACTGCGCATCAACTGATTGCCACAGTAGTGATAGCCGGCGGTATATTGCACCAAGCGTAGCGTGTATAGTCATTACTGGATGAGACTATGATAAGTTGTAAAATAAATTTATTTATGATCGAATTTAGCTGACTTCACTATGCTTCGTGCGTTTATGTAAAAGAACTTCAAAGATTTAGCATTGGACTTTACATCTGTTTAGTTATTGGTTATTTGATGAGATATATTATTAGCTTTTATACTTATGCAGTGATTGTTCAAACAAGTTAGTTGGAGTTTTTTGAAAGAAACTTGACAATTTTAGGTGTGCCTTTGATAAATTTTATACTCAAGTTTTCTTCTCCGTTAGAAGTGCGTATTTGTAACTCATCTTTAAGTTTTTTCATATGCTTTTGCTGATTGACAGTTTGGTCCGAGAATATTCTTATATTGACTAGGGTTTTTTTGTTCTTACTTCGAAGTATTGACTTAGCTTGTTCTGTTGTTGAAAAGCATGCTTTAATGGGTCTAGTTTTGTTTGCATCATACTTCCCAAGTCGAAATATCTTCAAAGGTTCTGGACAATCGTCAATTAGCTGTTCTAGCACCTTAGTCACCTCTCTTTTGTCAGAATCACGCCTTTCCGCATCATCGT
Organism: Diaphora mendica; assembly: GCA_949125395.1. Classification (NCBI taxonomy): domain Eukaryota; kingdom Metazoa; phylum Arthropoda; class Insecta; order Lepidoptera; family Erebidae; genus Diaphora; species Diaphora mendica. The sequence goes on along the minus strand of OX421312.1, from coordinate 27,152,504 downwards.
ATGACTTTGATTCAGGAATGCCTGTAATTAACATGTTTTTCTCTCTCAGATTACGATCATAGCACTCACTCAGTATTTCTTCATATGTAATTGAAACTACTGCATTGTCATGACCACCCGTCGATCCGGTTTGAAGTTTTTTAACATCAGATTCCAGTAGTAGTAGTTTGGCTTCGTTATTTTTGGTTGTATTAGTGAGATCTAGTAATTGAGTTTTCATTACCGTTTGCTCCAGAATTACTCCATCTGTAGTCTGTTCAATTTTGTTCATTTGAGCTTTAATTGATGAAATATCTTCTCTTATTTGTGTTAAACTTTCACTTTGAGTTCGAGTAAAATCTGTCAAAATCTTCATCATAGTATCCATTTTTGTTCGCTGTTCAGATAGTTCATTCTTTATATCTTGATATTCACTCTGCCGTTTTCTTTTATTCCTCATTGTAATTTTGGACTCCTCAGACTGTTCAATGACTGAGTCCGACAAATTTGGTTCGGAACTATGATGAGGCACGCTCATGCCACTTCCAGTAGGAGAACGTCGTACACTCATGTTGATCCTAGATATACTGGGGTAATTCACTTAGATGCGTAGAAGTAAAACGCTTTTTAAGCTTGACACTATTATGAAATTTTCTACTCCAAAATCACAACGTAAGATTGATATTTGCGTGTAGTTATGTGAACATTTTACAAGTTTATTTAGCAACACGTCCGCCTTGTACGCTCAACGAACGACGAGTGGAGTGAAAAGTAATTATATTAGGAACACAAGTGGAACGAAAATTCTATGGAATATGATACATTTTATTTTATCACTTGAACAAATTGAAATTCTTGGGAAATTCTTCGTATCATATCAACTTTGATAACAAGATTTTGTGACTGGCGGTGAGAAATATTTATTTATTTATTTATTTAGAAACTTTTACAATATTATGACAGGATAACCTCCCAAGGCAATATTGCAAGCTTACAACTAATTTTACAATATAAAGAACCAAAATGTTAAATACAAATAATATTAAAATAAAAATAATTTGAAATAATAAAAGTAATGAATCAGTAAGTATACCTATCTTAACTTTGTATTTCCGAAATAATGCAGCTTTGCGCTATTTCTGTGAATTTCGGTAAGCTACAATTGTAAATGTCTATTATTGAATCAATTACGTTAATAATCCGTATGGCACGCGACAAAGGGGCAAATTTTAGAAGGTTAGTCCTAGCCACCGGGACGCTGAGTGCCGATGGGCGACGACGAGCGCCCACGCGTCCGTTAGGGGCACACAGCTGCAGGCACGCCAGCACGGCCGGGTGGTGCAGCCGCCCGCGCAGAACGCGCCACACGTAGCACGCCAGCGCGACGTCGCGTCTCACACTCAATCGTACGTACCCCACCATGCCTAGCACAAACAAACTGGGGTACATCAGTGGGTACAAAGGGTAAACTCCATATTCTTTGAGATATAAAAATCGCGCGAATTTATATGGATTCATGTGGTGACGGAGTGTCATTCTATTCATTACCTGGTTGTCGCGAGCCAACTAAGAGAATAAACTATGCAGAGTAAGAGCACTGTACAAAAAAAAAAGTTTATTTTTTATTTTTCGCTTTTTAGTCTTTCTCAAGTCTCTCATCATCATTTCACCTAAATAACTTGAAAGAATACGACTAAAGGTAACATACAAAATACTGTATAGAGTAATAAATAAATATTTCGGACATGATGTTTATAGAATATGAAGGTATGTAGACAATTGCCTTAACTTTATTGCAGGCGCTCACGTAAATTTGAGGATTTCCTTCAATTTCCTTGGGATCCCATCATCAGATCCTGATATGGTGGCCATGGGACCACATGGGGAGCATACCCTTTCGAATACAAAAATAATTTTCAAAATCGGTTCACAATTGACGGAGTAATCAATGTACATACATAAAAAAAAAACCGATGAAATTGAGAACCTCCTCCTTTTGGAAGTCGGTTAAAAAGGGAAAACTTGACACAAACCCACAAACTTCCTCTTGGAAACGTAGTATAGTAGGCCCAAAGCACGGTAGCTACATATCTCTAGCAGTAGACTATTAGACTGTTGATGTGATATGTTTAAAATATGCAGACTTTCATAATTTCCTTAATTAGATATTGTGTGATTTTCTCACCAAGTGTCGCACTTGAATGTTTTCCCGAAGGAGAGCTATGTGTCGGCACATATGGTTAGGCTCGAGCATAGTGTATCACATTCTCTCAGTGAACCGCTCCGCTTCTCCTCCGCGGTCGTGGCCAGTGCTATATAAATCTATACATCGCAACGCGCCACTGCATCCCTGCATGCGTTGCCCATATCTGAAATCAAAAAAATTTAAAAAGAAATGTTTTTCCGAATCAATTTTGGTATGGCAAGTTTTTTAAAATGTGTTTACTAATGTTGATGTACATTATTACCCGACTACGGCAAAGCCAAAGGAGGGTTATGATTTTGACAGGCTATGTGTGTATGTATGTATGTTCATCTGTTCCCTCATAGCTCCTTAACTGCTTATTAGAACTAGACAAATGAGGTATTGTTAGAAGCGTCTTGATTGTCCGCTGGTTATAGGCTATATAACGTGTCACTGAATCTAATGTGGCGCCCTCTAGCCGACATAAAGTACTGTATTAAAGAGTAAATTTGAGATAAATATGCCGTGTTTGGTATCATTGGAAAGGAAGTTACTTGTACATTTCAAATATATATATATATTATTAGCATTTACTCGTGATTTTGTCCGTATTTATTCGATAAGTGTGATATTTCTATGGTACCTATTTAAAATATACTTTGCAAAGAAATTAATATTAAAGAGGCACCAAAACATTTTAAATAAAAAAAAGTAAAAACTAAAACCCAACTACAACAAAAAACGACGCTAAAAAAGTATGAAACAAGTTTCAAAAGCCGTAGCCATCACGCGTTGTAATGAGACAGATTATTTTTTGGCCTTTTCTGACATAATTTTATAATTGACAAGTGTGAAAGAAATAGACTGTCGAATACTAAAATGTTGATTCTTTAATATGCGGAACCACTACTATATACATTATTCTTAACATCTATCTTCTTAACGTGGTAATGCTTTTCGAACCATATCCGTTTGTTGGGGAGACGGAGGGCGTATATGGGATTCACACATATGCCGGGGATTCTCGGAGAATAGGTCTACCTATTAAGGGTGACCACGATCATTTCGGTTCGACTGCACGGTTGGCCTAGTGGTTTCAGCGGTCGCACGCCTCTCGGGTTCAAATCCCACGCGGTACAAAATTTTCTGTCCCGAGTCTGGGTGTTCTTTGTGTCCGTTTCTTGTATGTTTGTAAAGTCCCTCGTGACACAGAATGTTTATTTCTAATGCGGGCGAAGATATTATCTATACTAATGCATAGACATGAAGGGTTTATATGTTAATTTAAAATATGAATACTATACTCTGTCCATTCGTTTATTTTCTTTTTGACAGTTCAAGCAATTTCGAAATTAGTGAAAGAGAATCACACATTACCGATTCTTATTTAAATTTTTTACTTTTAGTACATTATTTTCGATAAAACCGTTTAAATTAAAAACCTTTTTTGCATTTTTTTTATTATATGATCGATTTATCGTATTTCAAAAACTGTTTTATAGTCTGTGGTTGTTTGTAATGCACGGGGCACTTCACTAAACTACCGCCACCGTCAATAAAGTATGACATTACTGTAGTACATTATTCCGAAAAAAAAAGGTAATTTATAGACGTGAGCTGTCAAAAAGAAAATAAACGGATGGACATAGTATAGGAAGAAACTCTCCGATAACGTATAAATGCCTCGGTCATCTGCCAAATAAAACCCATAAAGAAGCAGCTAGGCGCCGTCTTCAATCATAATAATTAACAGAATTTTATGTTTTTTTTTCAATATTATATTTATATTTTGGACATCTAACACACAACGCCATTTAGTCCCAAGCTAAGCAGAGCTTGTGTTATGGGTACTAGACAACTGATACAAATACATATATACTTTTTTTTTGTAAATACATACATATTATACATAGAAAACACCCAAACTCCGAAACAAATATTTGTAGATCATACAAACATTTGGTCCGACCCGAGAATCGAACCTGAGACCTCATGATCAGCAGTCGCACACGCCAACCGCGAGACCAACGAGGCAGACAGCCTTATTAATCAAATACAGACAGACAGCTTTATAAAGGTAATTTAAAGAAAATATTTCTTTAAAATTTTAATATTACACAACAAATAACTGTCGCGTTATTTATCTGTTCGAGACGGTAAATAGAAACTCGTACTTGTTTATTAACTGTTAATCCCACTAGAAAATCTAATTGAAAGCATCTGCATCTTGGCTTAGGGGCCATCCATAAATTACGTCATAAGAATTTCATGTTTGTGTTATTGTGCTCCCACCTCGATGCGGTTATTACATATTTTATATTTAATAACCTAAAACAGTAAAGAACTTAAACATAAGCGTTTCTTATATTAGAGAGGTGTCAAGGGACACCCGGATGGAATGAAGTATATATATATATACTTTTTTTTTTTGATATGCTACTACTAATAAAAATGCGCATAAAATATTCAAATTATTTTAGAAATAATCAGACTGTACAAAATATACTATAAAACAATACATTTTCTGTAAATAAATGCAGAAAGCCAACATCACTTCTTATTCCCAGGCGGTCACCCATCCAAGTACTAACCACGCCCGAAGTTGCTTAACTTCGGTGATTGGACGAGAACCCGGTGTATTCAATATGGTATGGACGTTGGCAATCAGTTTGTTATATTTAACGTTGAGTATCCAGCACTATGACGTCAACTCAATGTTAAAAGTGTCGTTACAACTTTTGGTCTTAATTTTTTCCGTCTAGCCCCCTTTCGCAACGCGCGATAAGGAACTTCGTTCCAAAACTTCGTTCTAATTGTACTTACTAACGGCCCGGAGTCAAAATAGTGATTCGGCTTCACTTCAATTTACTATCCCAAAAATTAACTCGAATTGCCGTGAAATTGAGAAAATGTGTGAATATTCATATTAATGTAATATGTATTATCAAAAGCGTTAGGTTTCGAAACGTGACGTCAAGCACCTTAAGATCCCTCCCATCCCTTGTCACAATGTCACACCTTGTTGACTAGTTACGTGTGACGTAATTAGTGAATGCCCCCTTAGGTATTTATTTCTTATGATCAAGTCCTTTGATGCTCATTGCCTAGCGCTCTGTCTAACGTACCATACTTGTTTTAAGGATTAAACTTCTCGACAGTTACGAAGGAATATTTACAATGACTAAAATGTTTGTTTAATTAGCAACATAAGCAACCAAATAATTAAATTGATACGTTTCTCCGAACAAATTAATAAACATACATAAATAATTTCAATTACCTTAACGATGCCAAGGCCTTTCCATCGTTAAGGTAATTGGAATTATCATGTAACGGCTGACTGCACAGTCAGCATCATATTGATTTGTACTCTCAAAATGGTCAAAATTATGTGAAGAGTCATCAACTCAATCTTATGTTGGCAAAAATGGTACTCAAATTATTCTATGCATTCAAAATGGGCAAAATATCATAACTATCAGTTGTCAATATTGTGTTAGCTGACATAGTGTTCGTATTAATGATATCAAACAGGTTGATCAATGGTATCTGTGTGTGCATTCATACTAGTCAAAAGTCATTGTCATTAAGGCTGGCTACAATGTCGGTTTGAGTAAACTTCTGAAAAAGTATGAAACAAGTTTCAAAAGCCGTAGTCACACGTTACGTAGAAATGTACCATAACACATTAACAACGCGTGATTACGGCTTTTGAAACTTGTTTCATACATTTTCAACGTCGTTTTTTGTCGTAGTTAGGTTTTAGTTTTTAGTTGTTTTGGTGCCTCTATAACATTAATTTCTTTGCAAAGTAAATTTTAAAAAGGTACCATAGAAATACACAATTATCTAATAAATACGGACAAAATCACGAGAAAATGCTAATAATATATATATTTTTGAAATGTACAAGTCCTTTCGAATGATACCAAACGCGACATATTTATATCAAATTAATTTTTAAGACAGTACTTTATGTCGGCTAGAGGGCGTCACATTACATTCAGTGACACGTCATATAACCTATACGATCCACCATTACCACACCATACAGTCCACCAGCGGACGATCAAGACGCTTCTAACGATACCTCATTTGTCCAGTTCTAATAAGTAGATAAGAAGCTATGAGGGAACAGATGAACATGCATACATACATGGTGTCAAAATCGTAACCCTCCTTCTTAATCCAAATCATATCTAATCACTTTCTTGCAGTTGGTTGGGACCAAGAAGTATCTTCGATCTGTCGGTGGAATTAATGGTGAAACAAATGAAGGTACTTCATCTGTCAACGACTATCTACTTACATTTCTGGTCCGTAGTTTCGGTCGTGCTGCGGTATTAGGAAGCCCTATTATGACTATATTAGCCCTATTATGAATATAAGTTGGAAAAATTGCAGTTGGTGGTCGTAAATTTAGAGGCAATGAAGTTTTTATTTTACAATGTTGTAAATTATTTACATAGAAAAGACGTGTATGAAAATTTACAGAACTCTACGTGCTCTTATAGACTTTCATTTACAGACTTTATAATTAATCGTCTTACGTTCGAAGCTTAATTTCAATTTCACTAGTCTAATCTCTGCAAACCTAAACATCATCTACATTTTATTTCTATTTTGTGGTGGCTGAAATTATTTTTTATCATTTGAACTTAAGTCAAAAGGGCGTCCCGTTTCTAACCGTTCATACGTGTGGTAAGGTTATTTATAGCTGTTGTGTTGATTTCTAGCTACGCACACCCGTACATCTGGGTTAGTTTTACTCTCCGTACAATCAACGCTGATCCGTCACAATTTGGTTGTTTAAAGAAATGTTCCTTAGTTTTCGATGAGCGGCGCGTTCGATACGTCGCAGAATAAAAATTTTAGCTAATGCGTCAAATATGTGAAAAAATGTCAGTGAAAATATTTTGTAGATAATCAACAAGTGAGAAACAAGAGTCGTTAAAGTGTTATTTAATAGTTGTATGTGGTACGTGGAGTGATAATTTCGTGCATATGTACGTTTGTGCCAAATTTTCTTGTAACATAAAATCGAATACATACATAGAATTCAGTGCCTAACTTGGAATTGGATTGGATGCATGCGTTGATTGGAGTTTCGATTTCTCGGCAATAAATCCGATTTGGGTAAAGTGACCACTCTTGCATAATTATGAATTCTAAGAACGTGTTGTGTAACTATCTCCAGTTTGCATTCTTTCGATTTACTTTAATGTGGAGTAATAATATTTTTGGTTCTATGAATCTTTGAAAGGAATACCTATATTTAACCTAAATTTGCAAAAGCTTATTTTAACATGTTGCCTGATTTTAAGAAATCTTTGAATGAAGACATTGTTGAAATATTCGATTTTAGTTAACTTTTTGGCAGAATAATCAAAAGAAAAAGTAAGATCAAAAACAAAGAATAATATCTAGAAAACACAAATTTGACAACATTCAAGTAACGCCTCTGTAATATCTTATATTTTTGTTTTTATATTATCAATCATACAACAGAGCTGTATTAAATTATTTTGTTTGTTTGTTTATTGAACTAATTTAACAAAAACGTGCTTAGAAACTTCTTTAAGGCATTAAGGCCGCCTATGTACTGAAAATACATTAAGTGTAAATAAAGAAACGACCAGCAATAGCTTTCACTCGATTTGAATTACGTAATATGTATTAGTAAAGTAAATACACATATACCTGCTTTTAGGGATATATGTCTAAAAAGAGAATTCATTTTTAAAAGCCTTTTCTACAAGCATACAAAATACTCAAGGATTTTGATCAACACGCTCAATACACATTCGCTTATTGTGGCGAAATCTATTTTTAAAGTATGATTACACGGTGTAGTAACATCGAATTTATTACTATGTACTAACAAGTACAGAAGTATAAATTCAATGTTACTCTGGCAGAAGCATGGTTAATGTACTTTTAAATATAAAAATACATATACACCTTTAATTAATACTGCAACTTTGTAGTTCAGGAGTGAAAGTGTAGCACGAAAGACTAACGATATTGATATTTTTGAATAACTTATAAATCATTCTTTTCATTTCATTTGCTTGTTCGCTTACTGAGTGGTATAAAATATTTGAAACCAATACGAGATAGATAAACAATATTTTATTACTACTGCACAATAAAAAGCACTATGTTATAGCGATTTCTATTGTAGTCCTCTTTGAAAAATATCAGTTTTCGTAATTTGATCGTTTAACATTTTAAGGTAGAAAGTATTTTAGAACATGTTTCAAAATAAGTTTAAAGTAGAATAATATCTGACTTCTGTAATCTGTCAACGTACCAACTCTGCAGTTATTTTTTTTAAACCGTAAAAAATACCCCAAGTATAATTTTGTTTTCGTTACTATGAGAATGCTCCGTTCTCTAGTTAGACTACAAATACATGATTATTGAACTGTGTCTGGCAGTCTGAGCATAACAAGGTATTTATTCTTAATACGTCTAAAGATCCTAACGAGCATTTTAATTGTTTGCTGCTCAGGAACGTAGGATAAAGCCACTAAGACAGAATAAGGTCGTGTTTATTAGTTCAGTTTAATATGTCGTGAACTGACGATTGTTTTGTTATCTTTGTCATCAAAATATTGATTATTATTAACGCGCGTTAGAAACGTTCATCGGACATGGTTTTAATCCTGTGTGATGAATAATTATAATATAGGTTGGGGACTAATCTTATTTATAAAATTCTCGTGTCATAATGTTAGTTACCATACTCCTCTGAAACGGCTGGACCGATTTTTATGAAATTTGGTGTGCATATCGGGTAGGTCTGAGAATCGACCAACATCTATTTTTTATACCCCATTTCTTATGGCAAAACATCGTTTGCCGGATCAGCTAGTAATAAAAATAAGAATCACTCGAAATTTCAAACAACAGTGCTTTTATAAAAATAGTCAGACTGCTGATTAACCAGAAGAAAGGATTTTGATGGCAATAGAGTTATTTGTTCTGGGTGTTTTAAATCTAACATAATTCATCATTTTGACCGCTTTTCATCAGGCAACTGAATCGGATGCTGGAACATCCTTTATACTTTCCACGCCACTAGCTTTTGCCTTACGAAATGTGCTCAAAAGAAATTTTCAAACATCAGCAGGAAATAATTAATTAAATGAAGTCGAGTTTCCTTATCTCGCAAACCCTCAAATTATGTCCATTCGATTGCACATCAGTCAATGAGTGGTATACCATGTTTGTTCATCATAATAATCCTGACTTGCCCTTTCGGCTTGCGAGCTATTTATCTAACCAAGTAATTCGAAATTCTGTTCTATTGATTGATATACGTTTATATAAAATGCCGGAGTCCAGAAGGTATTTAATTCTATGATTCACCTACTGTGTTGAATAGTGTGTGGTTCCAACACACCACTGTGGTATACAAACTCACCACTTTACTGATTCGCGGGTGATTCCGTACAATGAAAATAAGGTGAATCTGATAAATTTATAAAACATTCTTTGTTTTTCATATTTATAAAGTAGTTATACAAAATTCAAGAATTCGTTCGGTGTGCTTGTGAATTTATAAACTTTCTTTACGATTTTATTTTATTTGTGTTTTCTTAATTCACACTTTGTGGGGTTTTATTGGTAGGTGTAAATTTGAAATGCCGGGGAAAAAAAATGTCTCCCCAAAAGTTGTCTTGTATTGTCTGGAACCGCAGAATTGTAAATAAATAAAATGGGTGATGTGAAAAGGGCAGGCCCGCGCAATGTGAGCGAGCGGTCATAACCGTGGTCATAACTAATAGATACGTCCGCAGAATTTTTTAATGCCGACGTAGTATGAATGCGCCAACGTATTCATAGTACGTTGGCGAACTGCCTAGTTGGTCTAGCGGTTAGCGTATGTGACAGTCAATCAAGTGGTCTCGGATTCGGTTCTCGGGTTTTTTTATTGTTTTGCTCTGATCTTTAAAACAGTTATATACTGCAAATCATGCATTGGAAAAGCTTCTAATATCCTAATGAATACTGCATTTAGTAAGTAAATACTTAGAGTTCCGATGTCCCTATTAACCTCATAAGACCCTATTGATGTACCGCTGCCTCAAACATAATGGATAGCTACTACCTATGTACCTATTTATGAAAACATTGAAAACCTATCTCATGCATTATCAAACAATAGGTAAATAAATAGGTACATAGAGTATTTTTAGTGTAACAAGAGGTGGATGGATATTAAATATGAACCGTTTGAATTTAATGTTTCATTTCATTAACCTGTTTAATTTTGGACTATCTTTGTGTTATATTAGGACACAATGTACACTTGAATTTTTTTTTATATAGAACTTGTGAAAATTGACTCTAATCTGCCTGCGGCTTAGTTTTATATACTCGCTTATCCGCTTTTATATAATTATTAACTTTACGCTCTACACCATTAGTTTTAATTACCAGAAAAAAAATAGGGGCTGATACAGAACGCATGTAGTTTATAAAACACCATAACAGAAATGCCAAACAAACAAAACAACAAAGTTATTAACGTTTTTAAAATCACAACACAAAATACGTCCATAATTTTGACATACCAATGTAATTTGGACACCATGTAATAATTACGCACTTAGTGTACCTAACAAATCGCTCAATGAATATTTTTATTCTTTCTCGCTTATCGCAGTCACACAGCGGGCCCGGGCGACGATTGATTAAATATTATTATTGCAGTGACTTCAATAGGTTTACGGTTAAATAGTTAAAATCCCTCATTATACTAGTTTGATCGTAATGATATACCTACCAATGTCTTATCCGATACCGTTTTATTATTAGTTTGTTTCAATTTTAAGTAATCAACTGGCAGCTACTACAGAACTTAAGTATTTCATACATACCACTACAAATACTTTAATTGTTGCAAACACGAACACACTATTAAATTTACTTTCAAACCTTTTAAAATTTCACTTCACTCTACAAGTACCTAAAAGTCCACAGGAGTTAATCGGGAGACTGTTTACAATAAACCTGTGTTGGAATTAATGCTGCCGAGTAAGGATTTCTCATTGACCAGCAATGTTCACTGTGATGGTTGAACAGTCCTATTCTTGTAAATAAATAATGTCGGTATCACAGAAATGTACTTAACAACGTCGAAATCGAAACTGCAATTATCGTCAAATGACTCCTCCCGCCCGCGCGGGCGGTTTTTTGTTTTTTGATGCGCCCGGCGGTCGTGGTCGCGAGCTCGGCACCCCTCTCGCATCCCGCAGCCACGCAGTCTAGGACATTGACCACATTGAATTATATCATAGATTATGAACAAATATTTGGTGGTTTTAGGGATAAAATTAGCGTATTGTTTTTTTTTTGTTTTAATTAAATGGATGTGCTCAGTATCGAATACCGAATACCAGATTTTTTTTCTCTGGTAATTAAAAACTAGTCGTGTAAATCGGTAAATATTTCGTACATTTATTTGGATAGATACACGCAAATATATTTAATGCGTCATATTTAAAAAAGAGTGTAAATATATTTTCTCGTATTTAAGAATGAATTTAAAATGGTGTTCAGGATTCATATTTAATGAAATAAATCAAATAATTATGTATTGTTAGGTATTAAGTATGTTTTCTAAGTGTATAAAATATGCCGCACAAGATTACAAGTATGTACATAGTTAATAGCATATTATCTGAAAATATACATGATCTCAGTTCTGTAGTAGGTAATCCGTTTAATAAAGTAAAGCAAGAAACAGTAAAAAGTAGGTATTTTGGTAAAAAATATATTTTTTCTTGATCAGACGGTAGTTTGATCGCAAAAGTGATCAAATAATTACGCTCATAACATAGTTAAATAATTTTAATCTGTTTAAGTAGTCTAGATCAATAACCATTAGTTAGACCAATAGAGCAGAGCTATATACCTAAAAGTATGTATATCTCGATGCACATAAAAAAAAGCTTAAGATCTTAGAAATTTCCAGATTTATTACAGCAATAACGCGACAAACGACTGCATTTGAACTAGCGAAAAATATACATACCATGCAAGATGGAGAGAGCACTTCATACATTGCTATAATAATAACGAAGAGTTATAGGGCGGTTCCACGTGACTTCTGAAGGCATTCCAGATGATTGAGCATTATCTATGCTAATTTCGTGTCGTTTACTGTACCCAGCCACATCATTTAGATAAAAGTATTCATATTGTAATATACCATAATATATAATAATACCACAATGACGCAGAATTATTTAGTATCCTATTAATATTATAAACGTGAAAGTTTGTATGGAAACTTTACAGTAATATAGCTTATACATCAGAATAACACAAAGGCTACTTTGCAGTGATAATCGACATACACGCGGGCGGAGCCGCGGCCAACAACTAGTTACTAATAAACATCATCAACAACTACTTAGAACGAAGGATTTGGGGCGCTGTACCACGCTAGCCAGACTGGTTAGGATAACGTTCGTTACAAGTTTTCCTTCTCTTTGAGTTGGCTGTGTTGGTCGGCCCTTATGACATCCACGATATGATGAATAAGAAGAAGCATGTATCGAATACACTTAATGATAAGGAATTTGGACTAACTGGTGCAGTCATCTTGATCAGTTAAGATCTATAATTGTAGATGTCTGTGTAAGGAAAGAAAAAAAGATTTATTTGTTATAATATAGTACTGCACGGTTTTGTATGTTTAAATGAAAGAAACTGATAGAAAGGAAGAAATGTATTTGATTCACAACTTTACATTATTATTGCTAGATGGATATGCGGCGACAGTGCGACATATTGCGCAGAATTGTGTCTTAGCAACTACTGAACCATAGCGAGTTCACATGTTTAATTCATCGCCGCGCTTCGATGTCAGCATAAAAGTAAAACTACCAGGCCGCTTGAAAAGTAGCGTATGTATAGCGAAAAGAAGTTTTTTTGTATGAGAGACTGGCCAATTATAAACTACTGGCAGTTGCCCGCGGCTCCGCCCGCGTGTATGTCGGTTATTACAAAAAATATAATAAATGAAGAACCGCTCGACCGATTTTGTGCAAACTTCACATAAACCATCTACTAAATAGTCCGAACAAAGTCTAAACATTTGGTTTGGATAGGTGAGCCGTTCTTGAGTTATAAAATTACAACGAAAAGTGGCATTGATTTTTATATATAGAATAGATAGATTATAAAAATAATGATAATTTATAAGTAAATAAATTAAATTCAAAAGCTTTTTAAGAACAAGCTTTTGCTGGAATGCCTAGAGACGAATCAAACTCAATGATGTTGCGACGTTTCTTTACAGAGTTCCTATGGCCTCCTTCCAGCTCCAGCATCAGATCAGCTCCATGTTATTGTAATATTGTATTGTCACGTTGTATACATATGCTTGCAAAATTTCAGCAGAATCGGTTGAAGATATCTGCTTCAAAATTGAGTTGCAAGATTCCACCTAAACAATTAAGCATACATATATTGCAAGATAAAAAGCTTGCAAAATAGGTACATTCCATTTTCAAAATTTCCCCATATTTTTTGCTAGCTAATTAAATTATCGTATCTGATTGAAAAATGAAATTGCGCCAGGGACACATTTGCGCTATGATTTTTTACGATTTCAAGAGTAGATGAAACCGGACGAATCATACCATAGACTTCAAATTGCATTCATGGATGAAGGCTCTTCCAAGGCAACTGTGTATCGTTGGTATAACGAATTAAAACGTGGTCGACTAACTTTGAGGGATAAAGAAAGAAGTGGTCGCCCTTTGACGGCTGTTACGGAGGAAAACGTGCTAGCAGTGAAAAAATAAATCCAAGACAATAGGCGAATTACGTATCAGGAGATTCAACACATACTGCAGATTGGATCGGGGTACCTTCACGAGATTCTACACGTGCATCTTTGCGTGAGGAGGATAGTTTCACGCTGGGTGCCGCACAACCTCACTGATGCTAAGAAGGAGGCCCTGGTGGAATGGTTCCGTGATATGATAAACAAATTTGAAGCAAGCTCGTCTCGGTGTGTTTACGACATCATTACAGGTGATGAGTCCTGGATTTATCAATACAATTCAGAAACTAAGCGCCAGTCGACCGTTTGGGTGTTTCAAAACGAATCAACGCCTACCAAATTGAAATGATCTAGAAGCGGGGGGAAGATTTTCATCGCAAGCTTTTTCAATTTCAATCTCAAAGGGAAACAATTTTCGCCGCCGGAAGATGCGCTGTCAGCGTTCGAGCAGGCTGTAAACGAGGTGTCTGCGGCGGACTGGAAAAAGTGTTTCGAAAACTGGTTCAGACGCATGAAACTTTGTATAGAAGCTTGTGGAGAGTATTTTAAACATTTAATAAAAAAAATATTCACATAGAGAACACTTTTTTTTATTTTAGCAAAATTTTCTGAGTGTCCCACATATTGTTATATACGGGTTTTCTCGTACAAGTACAAAAGATGTTATCTCATTATAATACGTTCCTTAAATTCTACCATTTCTGATGTACAAATTTTTAATCTTATGAACTAATCTAAGATCTAGAAAATAGCATCATAATTATATTTATTTTAGGTCTAGACAGTATCATTTAATAATATATCTTTATCACTTAGAAATTCCTTAGTAGTACCTATAGTATAACATTTGCTTAAGAGTAAGTCGAATAAATTACGTTTAGACTTGTTTGAGTTAAGACATTTGAGGCAATTTGATAACTTATTAAAGTATCCTATCTCCATACAGAAACAATTTTTGTTGTACGTAGCAGTGCGTTGTTTGGGAATCAATAATTTATTGGCGGATCTACTATTTATTTTAGTGACAGATATTATTTTTCTAAAAGTGTTGAGTTTTTATATACAAACATACAGATTTCCTGAATGTAAAGGCATGGGAGACGCAAGTAATCACCATGAGGTTACAAGTCTACTTGGTTGCCTCACACAATTTAGTTAGCATTCTTCTACAACTAAAAGTGTTATCACCTAGAAAAATAAATACCTTTTGCATTAGATTTATTCAAACTTACTGTCCAGTTGAGACCTTTGCCTACATAAGTATTTTTTTTGTAAATTGAGAATTTTGCCGAATATTAAACATTCTTTAAATAGAATAGAAATATGAGGCAAACGGGCAGACGTATCGCCTGATGGTAAGCGATTACCGCCGCCTACGGACACCCGCAACACCAGAGGCGTCACAAGTGCGTTGCCGGCCTTTGTGGGATGGGGAGGGGGATGGAGGGAGGGGTTGGAGTATGGGCCTCCGGTATCCTCACATCTCGGTAAAACATAGCGCAGGCGCTGTTTCACACCGGTTTTCTGTGAGGCCGTGGTATCACTCCGGTCGAGCCAGCCCATGCATGCCGAAGCGTGGCTCTCCCACGTTCATTTATGGTATTAATTTACTTTGCACCGGAATAACAAAAAAAATACTTCAAAAGGCTGCTATCGAAAGCAATTACTTTTGATTTTGATGTCGTACATCCATCGGCGCAACGACACTGGACACTGAGGGCAGTATTTCGTACATATTTTGTTACCGACAAAATTGAAACAGTAGTTGGAATGTGCAGGTTTTCGGATAAATCCGTATTGAGAGAATGTTTTTACATTTTGTTGGGTATATGTGGCTCGCTTTTGTTTCATGTCAATATTACTAAAGAACGTTATTGAATGATTTTTTAATTTTCATTCACATTTGTGTAGATATATTTCAGATTTGTATTTAATTTATTGAATTCATTGGTAGATACAATAACAATAGGTGCACAAATCGCTTCGAATTGTGTATTTTGTGAAAGTATTAGGCGTTCGTATTTATAGGACCACACATATTGCTGAACTTTTAATTAAACGAAATAGGCAGTGTAAGCGTCAGCAAGCTGGAGTCATCTCCGGGTCCGATAAAGCTTTGATCTAATGCAGTGCCGGATGAAGCCAACGCGGGGCCTGTAGAAAATTCTATCGTGGGCCCTAGTATAGCCCTATAGTAGCCTTGTTTTGGTTGTTAAATTTATGGTATGAAATTATTAAAAGAAAACTGTTACAAACAAACAATTTTGATTTAATTGGGGCGAGATTATTTATAAAAGGTAGGTAGTGTTCCCAGCGACTTCATCAATACACAAATATCATTGAATTCTTATTGATTCGTAGTCAATAAAACCTTTTTCTCCCAATTCTGATTATTATGACTCAGCATTTACCTAATACCCGATCTTGGGCAGTCTTCATCCATCCGCAGCCGCTATTTCCCATAAGTATATTCGCTGGTCCATCATGACGTAATCGAGGTCTCCAATCTAGAACATGTTGGTTCCAGCGACCATCTGTCCGCCTGGAAACATGACTAGTCCACTTTCACTTTAGCTTATTGATTCTATGCATGTTTCGGTAATCGTTTCGTCGTTTAAAATCTGTTCTACCCTTTGATAGTTATTACTTATGATACAGAAAACCTCGTCCACATATTATTATCTCTTCCATAACTAGGACGTAGGTGAACTAAGTAATCCTTCAAAATTTTCCATCCAGATGATGGCTATAACTGGTGCTACTGGGCTACCCATAGCCTACACAGTACCTAGTACCTAGTACAGCCTACGGCAAAGAAAATAGTTCCCTTCTAGACAGTTTATAAGAAAAATAATGTAGGTACTAAGTAAGCAGATAGCTGCCCTTTGTCCTCCGCTCGATGACGTCAAGGCAGTATTTAATTGAAACATCGGGGTAAAACGATTAAACATCGAATCTCACCCACCAAGGTTTGCAGTACCTTTGCTATGTGTTTGGCTACCTCGTGAGTAGGAGATTAAATTTGACTCACGTTTGGACGTAACGTCACGTCTGCTTTATGTATTTTAGGCAAGCCGTACTTAAGAGACTGCACTATCATTGGCCGGTGAAGATGCTCTAATACTTCCTCTATAAACAGGTATTTGTGGTCTGCTATCAGCATGCGTATTAGTTTATTGACTCTGGCGGTAGGGTTGTAAGACACCGGCTTGCAGATAGTCAAAACATGCTGCAGTTTTTGTTCGTAGTCACTTGTATTGCATTGCCTTTGTCAGCCTTGAGCACTAGGATATCGCGGTTGTCACGCAATTCAATCAGTGCTAATCACTCTTCTGTAGTGATGTTTGTCGTCAGTGATTTGGATTTACTTAAAATGACGGCAACATCCTGTCTTAGTGTCTCCGCGTCGGTGGTGGGTATTTTGTTACGAGTTATTGTTTCCTCCACTCCACTAATGAATATTTCATACGGAATACGTTACACGTTACAGGGTAGAACTTCAAGCACTTTGCGAGTATGTTCTGGGTAATGCTTCATATTTATGCTCGATAAGTTCTCCTGTTTTTATTTTTATTGCCAACTTACGTCTAGTGCGGTGCAATAAATAGTGATGTTAATACACTCTTATAAAAGTACTAAAATTTTAAATTATAGTTAAACATTTTAATGCAACTTGATTGATTGATTTGAGAAAATATTTTCGTAGTCTGATTTAATTTAAATCGGAGAAGATACTTTTTAACATCAGAAAGCGTTGGTGCGCGGGGCTCCCAAATGCCTGTAGCTTTTGCTACTCTCGCTACGTGGTTAATCCGCCACTGTGTTGATGTGGCTACATATCTTGCCGTTGGATGTTTTTAAGCCGCCCAAAGGCCTCCAACTAAGCTTCACGACGGTTATCCTATGCTAACAACCGGGAGACGGTCATGGTATCATGCCACCCGCGGTCACCCATCCAGGTACTGACCACGCCGTCGTTGCTTACCCTCGCAGATTGTTTCTAATCACCGAATGCAACTGGGCTATGACTCACATATCGATCTCTATTTATTGCCTTATTTGATTCTAACAAACTTTTAGTCGTCGGCTTCTTAGTCGAGAGATGTGGCTCTAGTTTTATTGTGTACTAGCTGTCCCACGCAGCCTCATTTGCGTCTCCTAATACCCTAATAAATAAATATAATAATTCTTCATTGGTGCTCCGCTCCTATTGATCTTAGCGTAATGATATATAGCCTTCCTCGATAAATGTACTATCCAACACTGAAAGAATTTTTCAAATTGGACCAGCGGTTCCTGCGATTAGCGCGTTCAAACAAACAAACTCTTCAGCTTTATAATATTATAGTATAGATTATAAATGCGTGGAATAGTTTAATATTGTTTTGCCCGTTTTGCGTAAAAATAAAGAAATTAATGACAACCCAATTTGACACTCTCGAAATACGTGTTAATTGCAAAGTTGTATTTTTTTTACATTTCAGAGTATTGTTTTACAGGTAAAAAGCAATTCGTGAGTATTTTATCGAAAAATGGTTGCGGTAACGTACTCCGGTTTTATTTGAGCTACAGATTTATTTTATTGAAATAGTTGAAAGGCCGGCAACGCACTTGTAACGCCTCGGGTTTTGCGGGTTTCCATGGGCGGCGGTAATCGCTTACCATCAGGTGATACGTCTGCTCGTTTGTCCCTATTCAATAAAAAAAATCACAAATTATTTCAATTTATAGAGGTTACATATTTTAGGTAATGGAGATTGTGTGAAATGAAACACCGAGCTATGAGACTGCAGACTTATTTGTGTCTTCGTCTTTATTTAATTCAGTGATTTATAAAAACTGATAACAGTTTGTGGTTGAATATTAACCACATAAATTAACTTCATTGTACGTGTGTACGTATACCTATTGTACGTACGTAACGTGTATTGTGTTGTATATTGACCACTTTAATTTCAAATATCAATGAGTGCATTAAAACAGGTAAACATTAGAAATTACGGGCTACTTAGTAGCTTTATGCAACTGTTTAATTATACATTAAAAAAACCGGTTAAGTGCGAGTCGGACTCGCGCACTTAGGGTTTCGTACAAACCTGTAGGTATATGTTGTACTAGCTGTTGCCCGCGGCTTTGCTCGCGTGGAAGATGATTATATGTATTTAATTAAAACTGCGTAAGTATCTATGAATACTGCGTTCATGTTTTTAAACGTATTTATTTATAATCAATAGTCCATTAAAATTTACTTTCATACACACTTTTGACCCTTATTTTAACCCCTTTAGGAATAGAATTCCCATAAATGCTGATATAAGTATTCATTTATTTGTAATCAAAAGCCTGAAGACAAAGTTTCAGGCTACTAAATTAAAAAATGACGGACTTCCAGTCTAGCCTAGGGATAGAATATCCAGAAACGCTTAAATACGTATCTCATCATCGTCATCGCAGTCCACTGCTGGACATAGGCATCTACAATTGGACGCCACTTGGTTCGATCCTCAGCTTCTCTCATCCAGCTCCTGCCATTTTGAATCAGCCAAAACACAAATTTTGATGTTTCTCACTTAAAAAATGACGGATTTCCTTACAAACTTTCAACCCCTATTTCACCCCTTAGGGGTAGAATATCCAGAAACGCTTCAATACGTATTAACTCATTTTTAAGCAGTAGCCCAAAACAATTTTTTTATGTTTCTCACTTAAAAAATGACGGACCTCCTTACAAACTTTTAACCCCTATTTCACCCCTTTAGGCATAATATCCAAAAACTCCTAAATACGTATCTAATCATTTTTATTTAGTAGCCCAAAAATAAAGTTTCATATTTCGAATTTAAAAAATTACGGACTTCCACACAAACTTTCAACCCCTATTTCACCCCTTTAAGGGTAGAATATCCAGAAACGCTGAAACACGTAACAATTCATTTTTAATCAGCAGCCAAAAAATAAAGTTTTATGTTTCTAACTTCAAAAATGATGGACTTCCAGACTGACCTATAAACGAAATAACAACCCCTATATCACCCCTTAGGGGTAGAATATCCAGAAACGCTTCAATACGTATCTGCTCATTTTTAATCAGTAGCCCAAAACTAAATTTTCATGTTTCTCACTTAAAAAATGACGGACTTCTTACAAACTTTCAACCCCTATTTCATCCCTTTAGGGGCATAATATCCAAAAACTCCTAAATACGTATCTAATCATTTTTAATCAGTAGCCCAAAAAATAAAGTTTCATATTTCTTATTTAAAAAATTACGGACTTCCATACAAACTTTCAACCCCTATTTCACTGCCTTAAAGGTAGAATATTCAGAAACGCTTAAATACGTTTCTACTCTTTTTTAATCAGTAGCCTTTAAATAAAGTTTCATGATTCTAACTTAAAAATGACGAACTTCCATACAAACTTTCAACCCCTATTTCACCCCTTTAGGGGTAGAATATTTAGAAACGCTGAAACACGTGTCAATTCATTTTTAATCTACAGCCTAAAAATAAAGTTTCATGTTTCTAGCTTCAAAAATGACGGACTTCCAGACTGACCTATATACGAAATAACAACCCCTATTTAACCCCTTAGGGGTAGAATATCCAGAAACGCTTAAATACGTTTCTACTCTTTTTTAATCAGTAGCCCAAATGTAAAGTTTCATGTTTCTTACTTAAAAAATGACGAACTTCCACACAAACTTTCAACCCCTATTTCACCCCCTTAGTGGTGGAATATCGAAAATTCCTTTCTTAGTGCTCACTTACGTTATATAAAGAACCTACATGCAAAATTTCAGGATTCTAGTTTCAGCGGTTTGGGCTGTACGTTGATCTCTGTGTATGTCAGTCAGTCAGTCAGTCACCTTACTCTTTTATATATATAGATTATATGATGTAACAAAAAAAATATGCTTTTCGTATTTTTTTATTTTTCTGTGCTATAAGACGTTCCTTTGTACCAAATTTCAATATTCTGAGTTCACGGGAAGTAAGTACCCTGTAGGTTTCGATTCCCTTGCGAGTGGCGAAAATTTTAAGCATAAACGGATGTATCTTTTAATTTTTTAGAAGTTTGATTTTTTCACAGCTCCATGGGACAGTATACTTAAGTATTTTATATTCATTTCAGCTTGATACCTTCACTCGACGGGCAACAAAGTAATCCTATAATGGTTCCGTTTGTTCTGTTCCGTTTTTAAGTACTGAAAGTTTGAAAGTTTCGCTTTCAAAAATATTAGTCAGGAAAAGGAGCTATTGTTCAATTTAACAAATAAACAAAATTTAAAATTTCGTACATTAACATCGTCATTATAAAGTTTTGTATTTAGTAAAATAATAATTAGTTCTATACTATACACTTTTGTCTCGTATTAAAGCACAATCAATTAATGAACTTCGTCAAAGCGTACAGAAATATCATACTCTTTGTTATTACCATTAGAGCTCTGCTATTGGCACATCACAAGCTGGGGATGGTACAAAACTGCCTTTGGAAGGGGAAATAATACTCTTATGAATGTGAGCTAGTTGCACACTCTTGTTAAATGCTTACGAGGCATGCGCACTATTTAGGTCATTGACATCACCCCACTTTCGTCATTCGCTTCGACATATATTTCAAATTCAAAATAAAATAAATAAATAGATTAACAATAAAAAAACAATTGATTTGATGGAAAATAAGTCGAAAATAAATTCCGCACATTTTTTTTTAAATGATTTTTTTGCCCAAATAATACAGTTAATACCGTCATTGAACATGATATTTAACAAAGAAAACAAAAAGTAATAATTGCAGCTCACATATTTATGAAAAAATGCAGTAATTGCATCGAATATGCTACTGGTTAATACGTAGATTGGTGGGCTATTGCTACCTCGCTTCGTCCTTGATACAGTTGATCGGAACTCGACGGCAGTCAGCTCAGGTACTTCACAGGTCACTCTAGACCCATCGGACACGGGTTGCGAGCGCACAACATCCGAACTATCGAACTTTTACAAACTTATTTCAAATTTTAAAATGGACGCGACATTACCTTTTGGACTATATTACGCCTCTTTTATTTGTTTACTTATCGTTAAATTCGTGATAGTGTATTGTCCGATGGTATGCGCTGACCCAGTTGAAGAAACCATTGCCGAAAACGATGAAACTTATACGGAAGAACAAGAAGATGAAATCACTAAATTTTAACGTCCTTAAGAAGATTTATTGGGTAAGTTTTTATTAGGTTGATTTGATAACAACCAATTTTTTTTTACAGATCTTATACGTTTCACAGATTGTGGCGTTGAAACTTTTTTACATTTTAGAGAAACGTTAATTCAAAAACAAGTTCAAGTATAACATACAACAAATTAAATAATTGTAAAAATATTTTATTTAATTAAATATTTTTTTTAGTAAATCTACCATTCCAAGTCTTTTTTTTTAAACAGCACATTAATGTCTAGTAAAAAAAAAGTAGAAAATTAGTTGAATAATGCTTTACGACTTTATGGCAGGCATAACTAAAATCAGATACTGATACTAACCACTAAAAATGCAAATGTACGTTAGCAATGATTAGATAAGATTACATTAATAATAAAATTTGTAAATGTTTAAAATCTTATACGTGATTTGGTTTTAAATTTCTCTCAGCATAATATATAGTTTTCTTTTGCTGGCCTTTGTTAACTAAATTGCTTAATTAATTATGCTTTTTATTATATTTATTTTATTAAAATCAAATACTTACAGAATTTAGTACTTAAAATTAGATATTTATTAAGAACAAATCTTAATTAATTTCAATTTTTTTTGCATTTTACTTTATTTTAGTATTTTTAAAATATTTCTTGTACAAATTCTTACATTTTGATAATAGTATTGGAAGAGTCGCTGACGACTGGAAACCCATTTTTAGGGTTCCGTGCCAAAGGCAAAAAACGGAACCGTTATAGATTCGTCATGTCTGTCTGTGCGTCTGTCTGTCCGTCTCTGTCTGTCCGTCTCTGTCTATCCGTGCCTATGTCACAGCCACTTTTTCCGAAACTATAAGAACTATACTGTTGATACTTGGTAAGTAGATGTGTTCTGTGAACCGCATTAAGATTTTCACACAAAGATAAAAAAAAACAATAAATTTTGGGGGTCCCCATACTTAGAACTGAAACTCAATTTTTTTTTATCAAACCCATACGTGTGGAGTATCTATAGATAGGTCTTCTAAAATGAGATTGAGGTTTCTAAAATCATTTTTTCTAAACTGAATAGTTTGCGCGAGAGACACTTCCAAAGTGGTAAAATGTATCCCCCCTCCCCTGTAACTTCTAAAATAAGAGAATGATAAAACTAAAAAAAAGATATGATGTACATTACCATGCAAACTTCCACCGAAAATTGGTTTGAACGAGATCTAGTGAGTAGTTTTTTTTAATACGTCATGTATCGTAAACCTCAATTTATCGATCAAAGATACAACGAACTACAAGAACTTTTATATTATGTTACTTGATGATACGGAACCCTTCATGTGCGAGTCCGACTCGCACTTGGTCGCTTTTTAGGGTTCCGTGCCAAAGGAAGGAACCCTTATGGCTTATAGATTCGTCATGTATGTCTGTCTGTCTGTCCGTCTGTCCGTCCGTATGTCACAGCCACTTTTTTCCGAAACTAAAAGACCTATAATGTTGAAACTTGGTAAGTAGATGTATTCTGTGAACCGCATTAAGATTTTCACACAAAAATAAGAGAAAAACAACAAATTTTGGGGGTCCCCATACATAGAACTGAAACTCATAATTTTTTTTTTCAGCATACCCATGCGTGTGGGGTATCTATGGATCGGTCTTCAAAAATGATATTGAGGTTTCTAATATCATTTTTTTCTGAACTGAATAGATTGCGCGAGAGACACTTCCAAAGTGGTAAAATGTGTGTCCCCCTAAAATAAGAGCATGATAAATCTAAAAAAAATATATGATGTACATTACCATGCAAACTTCCACTTAAAATTGGTTTGAATGAAATCTAGTAAGTACTTTTTTTTTAATACGTCATAAATGGTAAAAAAAACACTATTATTAAAACATCGATCAAAGTTACAACGAACGACAAGAACGTTTATATTATGTTACTTGCTGCTTCGGAACCCTTCATGGGCGAGTCCGACTCGCACTTAGCCGCTTTTTATTATCTAGTATTCTCAATACTCCAGAATTTTCGCATTTTATTAGATTTGTATAACGAGATGATAATGAAAAATCTGTAAAACGAAATAATTAATAAATGATTATATTAAGTATTATCTTCTGGAGTTTCCCAGATGCGTTTAAAATAGCCTTAATCCATACGGTCTTCAAGGGCGGCGACAGGAGCAGTGTCAATAATTATAATACCGAAATAGGCCTATGCCTATTTACCGTGGGAGAGCCACGCTTCGGCATGAATGGGCCGGCTCGACCGGAGTGATACCACGGCCTCACAGAAAACCGGTGTGAAATAGTGCTTGCGCTGTGTTTCACCGAGTGAGTGAGGATACCGGAGGCCCATACCCCAACCCCTCCCCCTATCTCCCCCCCATCCCCCAAAGGCCGGTAACGCACTTGTGACGCCTCTGGTGTTGCGGGTGTCCATGGGCGGCGGTAATCGCATACCATCAGGCGATACGTCTGCTCGTTTGCCGGTGTATTCCATAAAAAAAAAAAAAAGCTTCTGAATACCCGTTTCAAAAAACTTCGATACTCATGTGACACTAGTACTCTTATAGTGGTATACTTTTCGCTCTGTCAGCCTCTACTTGCCTATTGTTTGCCGGTGTGGGGTGGAGCCTGTAATACCTAATTTCTTAAACTCGAAAGAGCACAAAGAGCCGTGCTTAAAGTCATGCTTCGCAAGCCTTACAGATATCCCACTGAAAGCCTCTACGGAGAGTGCAAGGTGTTGACGGCCAGGAAATTATACGTGCTCCAATCTATAATAAGAACACACCACACCCCAATTGAAATAGCGAATAAACGTCGAGTAGATATTGTTTTGAAATATATTGCTTCGAATATATGGCCTCAACTATTACCAGTGTAAAGTTAAAGTGAAATCATGGTTGTTAGAACAAAATTATGAGGAAATAGAAAGAATATTTGTTTTCCCTTCATAAACCTTACAAGCTGACATTTATGCATGTACAATAGTATAAACTAAAACATGCACACACAAACACGTACGATCGCACTCACACACAACACACACCCACAGATGCAAACATAAATGTTTACACGCACTCATACACTTATTCACGAGATTGAGTGTTGGTAAAAATGTAAATTCTTACAAATCCTAAGTCCGAGTATAAATCAAGTGATTATGGAGGAACACTGGCTCCCAAGTCACAGGTGATAAACCTAGTTTGGGAGCCAAGATCTAACATATTCTGTTTGCATAAGAACAGATTGTTATTGTTTTTGATTCGTTTGTAAACATGTCTAATATTATCTGTAAGCAAGGTGTATTGAGTGTATTTTTTTGTAAAATAAATAAATAATAATTATTATTATTAAGTACTATTAGAAAAATTATAATAACTATTCGAATTTGAAGAAAATAATACTACAATGTTTATGTATCTACGTATTATACTCGTATTACCTATGATTAATTAAATACAGGATTATATCAAACAAAGTAAATTCGATCTAACACAAATAAATTTATCTCAATTTATTCAGCCATGAACAAAATAAAGATCATTCCAAATCTAAAAACCGTCTAAAAATAAAATATAATTAAGTATATGGTTCAAATTTTTTCGTCATATTTTATATATTTTACTTTTACATTTTTATTGTTTACATAATGTCCTGTGGTCCTACTAATATTATAAACGCGAAAGTTTGTAAGTATGGATGGATGGATGTTTGTTACTCTTTCTCGCAAAAACTACTGAACGGATTTGGATGAAACTTTACAGTAATTAGCTTATACACCAGAATAACACATAGGCTACTATTTGCCGCGATAACCGACATACACGCGGGCGGAGACGCGGGCAATAACTAATATTTATATCATTACTAGCTAACCCAGCGAGCTTCGTACCGCCATTTTTACTTATCGTCTCAGCTTCCCGTCGCGGACAAAAAAATACTTCTCCCGTTATCTTTGAATTTTCCTCGTACATAAAACTTGTCCTAACAATAACGAACACATCCGATCGGACGTTATGCGCGTACATACATTTCGACGATTAACTTATATATATATAGATAAGTTAAATACTTAATTTTAAATTTAGAGCCTTAGAACGATGAACAAATGAAACAAAACTCACTAGATAGGCCACTCACTACAGGCACTATAGTTCTTGGCAATATCAATTCCTTTGTACATATAATATATTTTGTTTTGTTTTTGCTATCTTATTACAAATTACATAATTCCTTCTATAGGGCAAAAGCATAATTGAACCTATTTTGAAAATATTATAATATTCTAATAGTAGTTACATACAACAACAACAGTTTAATAATATTTAAAATGATAAAATAAAACTAATCAATGAACTCTAAACGTAATCCTTACTTATATTATAAATGCGAAAGTAACTCTGTCTGTCTGTCTGTCGTGCTTTCACGGCCAAACCGCTGCACCGATTTCAATGAAATTTGGTACACAGATAGTGTAGAGCCTGAGAAAGGACATAGGCTTTTAATGAGAGATGACTTTCTAATGAGAAAAAATGGTTTTAAGGGATTTAAAAGGGGATGAAAGTTTGTATGATGAAAGTCTGGGGGTTCACACACGCATGCGCGTTACGTACGCCGGGCGTCTTGACAACCAATAAACAAGGGTGTCACACTCATTAAAAAGATATTCGTCAATCTGATTTGTATATATATATAGCTATAGCTATATATATATACAAGCTATATATATATAGCTCACTTAGGACCCATAATATTTTTATCCGTGGTGCTTCCCGGTTTGAAAAAGGCGTCTGCCTATTTTGACTCCATTTTGTCTCCCGCTTTGCTAAGGAGGGAAGTGGACTTATTATATTTCCAACTCCTCCAGTTTTCTTCTGATTAATTTCGTTGCGGGTTCCAAGACAGTTTAATTTTTCCTGGGACTTCCCGAGTGTCATAACTCGGTGTTTTCGTGGGTCACCGCTGTTGATCCTGGTGTACAGGAGTTACAGTGGTGGGCGTGTGGGCGGGATTAGTCCCATTAAATCTGATTTGTATGTTCATTGTATTAATAGAAATAAATAAGCCAAATTAATTTGTAAAATTCAAAAACCTCTAGAGAAGTTTAGTATCGTCAATATAAGCTAGAAGTTTGAAATTTATTTTTTAAGCTGTTGATTAGATATAAATAAAAGTGTCATTTAAAGTTTCCACACGACTGCACGTTACCTACGCCGGGCGTCTTGACAACGAATAAACAAGACTGTCACACTCATTAAAAGATATTCGTCAATCTGATTTGTATGTTCATTATATTAATAGAAATAAATTAGCCAAATTACTTTATAAACTTCAAAATCCTCTACAGAAGTATCGTCGTTATAAGCTAGAAGTTTGAAATTTATTTTCAAGCTGTTGATTAGATATAAATAAAAATGTCATTTAAAGTTTGTAAAAATTTTACCCTCAAGGGAGTAAAATAGAAACGGGATGACAGTTAGTATGGAAATATGTGAGGTTTGTGAGTTAGTTTGCGACAAGAGACAAAATATGCATTAGAGCTATTCTGATATGACATTTACGGAGTTATCACTCAGAAAATTGTATGCTAACTGACAGTAACGACATGATTACACTGAGACTTGAGTTCTGGTATATGATAGCACATATGATTTAAAAATAATATCTATCCTGATCTGCTGACTAATGAGATAGTTATCAATTAAACGAACGGATCATGTCGGGCGTGGAGGGAGATGTTGTCGAATACTTCAACTCTTTAGAATTATCTGGAGTGCCATCCCATAAGTTGAGGCTGAAAGTTAATGTTCCAGTCCTATTAAATGAGGAATCTTAACCGCGATAGCTATGTAATAGTACACGGCTAAATATAACACATCTGAGGTATACATTGTAAAATGACGCATAGAATGGCAAAAGGAGAAAATGTTTTAATTCCCCGTATTACAATAATTCCAACTTATTTGCGATTTTAATTTAAAAGAATACAGTTTCCGCTGAAAACAGCATTTTCAATTACAGTATTATCAAAACCCAAGCACAGACATGCTTAAAGTTGCAGTTATTTTTTTTCCCATGGGCAGCATACTCACGTGTATCAAATCCGCTAAATCTCGATATTTTGGCAAACGATGATAAAACAAAAAACGTACTTAGTAAAATTGTACTTTTTTATTTGAGGCTGCCAAAGTGACTCTGGTAAGCCTGATGGGTAACTCAAGCAGAAACCAAAAGTGGGGGCAACCATACTCACTGCGAAAGCAGACAATGCAGTTTTGCGTCCTACGCTATGACGGCTTAGTGAGATGTTTTTTCACGCCCCACTTAATTTCACGTCCCACTTAGAGGCCCTGGGATCATAGTGGGAGGTAAACACGTGCGCTGGTAGTGAGTTCCAGGTTTTAACTGTTCGGCACTGGAAGGAAGAACCAAACCGTTTGGTTCAAGAGCGTATTTCTAAGACTCTGAGGCGGTGACTTCCAAGGCCAGGACGTGTTGATCTGCAGAGGAAGATAGAAGGGGGACCAGTTGGAAGAGCTCTTCAGAACACTCCCCATGATACAGGCGGTAGAGGACTGCTATAGAAGCGATATCTCTTCGCAGCTGCAGAGGTTCAAGGAAATCGGTGGCTTTGGGACTGTTGATAAAGCAGACTGCTCGCCGCTGCAACCGATCGAAAGCATCAAGCAAATACTGCGCGGATCCATCACAAAGATGAGAACGCCCGAGTTAACCTGGGTCTTATAAAGAAGACACAAATGGTCGGGCGCGAAGAACCGTCTCACCCTGTTCAGTACGCCAAGTGTCCGCGAGGCCGCCTTGGTGATGCTCTCTATGTACTTACGCGGTTTGAGGTCCCGGCAAATGTTCATGCCCAGGACAGCGAGCTTATCCCGTAGTGGCAGTTCAGTGCTCTGAAAAGTAAGGTGGGAAAGAAATGGAGACTTTTTGGTAGAGAACGCGCAAATCTGTGTTTTCGTAGCGTTGAACTCGACCAGATTTTTATCACCCCATTGTAAAATGCGGTTCAAAACCCGGTCTAGCTCAGCGTCGAGCTAATGTCGATTTTTATCAACGTCTGCCAGCTTGGCTGCACGGTGTTCATGAACTGTGCTATCATCTGCATAGCAATGTATTTTGACAAGGGCTAACATTTCATTGATATGCAGAA
This sequence comes from Diaphora mendica, assembly GCA_949125395.1. Taxonomy (NCBI): domain Eukaryota; kingdom Metazoa; phylum Arthropoda; class Insecta; order Lepidoptera; family Erebidae; genus Diaphora; species Diaphora mendica. The sequence continues at coordinate 27,123,168 of OX421312.1, read as the reverse complement.
GAAATAGTGTGGGCGACTAGACTGAATCCTGAGGTACAGCAACGTTTATCTCCAGAAAATCATAGGCCGCGCCGTCGCAAATGCCCCTAATGCGGCCCTGATGAAGAAAAGCGTCAATTCAGTGAGAGAGTCTAGGAGGCAGACCGAATGCAGAGAGCTTGGAGAAAAGCCAGCGGTGCAGGACCCGGTCGAAGGCCTTGGCCATGTCGAATGTCGAAATAAGCTCATATAAATACTTTATATTTTATGTACATAAATAAATAAGTAAGTAATAATTACTTAAATAAGTTTTTAATACTAAAACGCGAAGACACTTATTTATAAAACAATATTAGCATCAATAATTAAAAATGCTACCCAAAGTCACTGTTCCACGCGGACGAAGTCGCGGGCACAGCTAGTCTATATATATAAAAGAGGAAGGTGACTGACTGACTGACTGACATACCCAGAGATCAAAGCACAGCCAAAACCGCTGAACCTACAATCCTGAAATTTTGCATGTACGTTCTTTATACAACGTAAGTGAGCACTAAGAAAGGAATTTTCGAAATTCCACCCCTAAGGAGGTAAATCAGAGGATGAAAGTCTGCGTGAGCGAAGCTGCCTGTAAAAGCTAGTTTTTAATAAAGAACTTGCTATACAATGTTTGTAGTAAGCGCCGGGAAGTTGGTGAAATGATGTTTCAGTGACACCGCTCGTCACCAGTTACAGGTTAAATGAAAATAATAATCTCATAATTGCTTCAACAAATCATTCACTGCGCTCTGTTTAGATAATACAAATGTAAAGTCACGTCTAACGAAGACACAATATGTTTTCTTAGCCGTCCCGTTGCTATACCGCAATTATTACACTTCATTGTAAACAGTTCACCATGTCCAAAACGTACGCACAATCAAGTCCGTATTGATAAGCACTAGACTTGCACTAGACAATCGTGTAGAAAAGCAGTCGATATGGATAAAATATTATCTCACAGTTTACAAACAAGAAACAACGCAACGAGTTCAAAATGTCAAACGAAAAAAAACGGCGAATGTTGAAACTGTCATTTCGTTTCGTTTTGTGGTTTATAAAAGAAAAACGTTTTGTAAAAATAAATATTTTTTCATAGCATCCACTCGAATGCTATGAAATATTTAATCATAATAATATTTATTTTGTTGATTACTCGATCAATGAGATATACATATTATTAATGTTACGATAATGAATAATCATTTCACAGTTAGAATAATTTTTAATATTACTCTGATGGAACATCAGGGAAAGAAACGTTTATCCAAAATGGCGCGTTATCTCGATACGCCAGAAACGAAAAACACCTACTTAAGTTTAAATATTTTCTATTGAAGTTGTACGAAAATGTAAATAGTTTTGTAATTTTTATTTTTATTATAATTGCATTGTCTAATGAACGAGTGAACAATAAGACTATGTTTATTTCTAGTAGGTATTTACCGAATGAACATCACTGATTTTAGTATACTTCAAGATATTCCTTTGTACATACATTAAATTTTCATAGTCAGAATATATTTATCTGTTTAAATTTGCAACGGAGAGAAAGTCGAGAGGTACGTTTCTGTAATACAAATATAGCGTTTAAAGGATACCAAAAGTAATAATTACCTACGCTATGAAAGTAATGTATTCTAGCTGTATCAACATCAGTTATATGAAAGTGAACTGAACTTTTCCTGCAACGTTGGACTACATTTTGTAGGAATTAATAATATGAACTGGCTACAAACCTGTATGTCTAAATATTAAACTCACATTATTACAAGAAGTTGTGAATGCGCCGGAATTTTCTGGCTTAGGTAATTGTTGACGAGAGGGGCGGAAAAGACAATTGAATTATTCTGTAAAATGCCGTCTTCAACAGACTATGTTGCATCAGCCCTCTTTTGTTGTGACCCAAGACTTAATCTGGGACTCACTACAATATTTGTTAGTATTATTTAAACATATAATTATGTACCTATGCATTTATATATGAGAATAGGTGGTTCCTTATCCAAAGATGTGTAGTTGAACAGTTGTCAGTGTACAAAGAAAATCTGCTTACGAAGCATCCTCTGCGATTTCTCTGAGAAAATCGTTTGAAACCACAGACTTAATTATATTTAGAGACATATTAGGTATATTACAATTTAATGCAAATTCGTGTGAATTTGTATTGCATTTCAGACCATAAATACGTGAATACAATCTTAAATGTTTATATTGTAAATAAACTGTTGTTCCATTAATATACAAATTAATGAAGTACATCAAAGATATTTTATATAGCATTGATTAGCAACATTGTAAGTTCGGCATTGCAATTCGATATTGTTGATGAATATCAATCATTAACTACCAAGCAATGTTCATAAATAAAAAAAACCCCTACGCAGCATCAGGTCGAAGTTATAAATTAATTGTCATTTTACGATTATAATGGCACGCGCGAAGCACTTAATCGAGTACCTAATCATACGCCAAAAATATATAATAATAAAGTTGTGTATTTATGGTTTGATTGAACCTTCGGTAACATCACTTATCAGGTGAATCCGTATTCGTTTTCCGTAAGGCCGTATATCATGTCGGTCGAATTTTCCACTGTATAATAGATAGCTGAGCTGACCCACGCAACGTCGTTTGCGTCTCCTATTGCCCGTAGCGTAACAATTTCGCCCGTTTTTTAAACATTCTTCATTGGTGCTCCGCTCCTTTTGGTATTGGCGTGATGATATGTAGCCTATAGCCTTCCTCTATAAATGTAGTATGCAACACTGAAAGAATTTTTCAAATCGGACCAGCGGTTCCTGAGATTAGCGTGTTCAAACAAACAAACCCTGCAGCTTTATAATATTAGTATAGATATAACCCGTGTCAAAATACCCGTTACAACGGTAACGTCAAGAAGTATTGATATCAGCTATAAGCCGCTGAAATCGAAGAGTACTCTTGATGCAAAGATACAGTGTTTAACATAAGTAAAAACTTTTTATTAAAGCTTTGACTGCCTCGTCGGTCTCGCGGTTGGCGTGTGCGACTGCTGATCATGAGGTCTTGGGTTCGATTCCCGGGTCGGACCAAATGTTTGTATGATCTATAAATATTTGTTTCGGAGTTTGGTTGTTTTCTATGTATAATATGTATGTATTTACAAAAAAAAGTATATATTATGTATTTGTATCAGTTGTGTAGTACCCATAAAACAAGCTCTGCTTAGCTTGGGACTAGATGGCGTTGTGTGTTAGATGTCCGAAATATTTATTTATTATTTATTATTATTATATTTTTGATTTTATTTTGCCTATAGGCATCAATTTTATTACTTCACATATTTTACTAAGACTTTTATGTTTAAAAGTATTTTTTAATACAATTGCTCAAAAAGTGGCGTATTGCAGGGACGTATAGCGTTCGGGATGTGAGCTATTACACACTCGAGCTTTTTCTTTACCTTTCATCATTCTTGGCATACCAAAATCTCTTTGCTTAGTACAAATTGCGTTCACGTGGCTGTATGCGTAAATGCGTTTGCCTTTCGACACAGATGATAAATAGAAAATCGGCGGCAAAGCTGATCGGCAAGCAGTCAAATGTACAATGTATTCAAAAGTAAACTAGTTTTGAGAAACTCCATGAAACATTACCCTACACGGTTTAAACAAGAAGATGATACGACAATGGTACTTTAGAATAATAAATTAAATTAAAAAGCTTTTTAAAAACAAGCTTTTACTGGAATGCCTCGAGACGAATCAAACGAGTCCAAACTCGATGATGTTGCGACGTTTCTTTACAGAGTTCCTATGGCTACCTTGCAGCTCCAGCATCAGATCAGCTCCATGTCATTATAATATTGTATTGACACGCTGCATACATATTGATTCTTGCTTGCTTGCAAAATTTCAGCAACATCGGTTGAAGATATCTGCTTCAAAATTGAGTTGCAAGTTTCCACTCGAACATACAAGCATACATACATACATTGCAAGTTAATATAAAGCTTATAAAAAAAAAGACTTGCGATCCAGGCGACTTTAACAACACTCAAGTATTCATTAAATTGCACACATTTAGGTATACCATATCACCGTACTATATTATATTCCACAAAAATTCAATATTGTTTGCATCCATCACAAAATTATTTGTTCCGCAAAATTCGATTCACAATATCGTAGAAACCACAGTTCTGTTTTAAACTTGTAGATCCATCAATTTAGTTTGTCCATATTCCTGACCGATCGTATATGGAAATGCGTTACTATTTATGTCGATGTATCTGATAGGTAGTTTGTGTATAATTGTATTGTACATTATACATATAACTGCATTGTAATTTTATTTCATTTAAATTAAAATACTGGAAGTTCTTTATTAGGCAAAACTTTCGTTTCTCTTGATTAGAGACTAGGCTTTTCAGCGAGATTACATTGTTTTTTCTAGGCAAATTGTTAAAGAGGGTCTTCAAAGAGGTACTAAAAGGATTGAATGTGGAAAGATAAGAAAATGCCATTATTAGAATTCTCTAGGATTAACTTACCGACGGCGACCAAAATAATGAGAACTTGTAGCTAAGTAAAAGAAATCTCTTTTAGACGAAGTTAGTACTTCTTATGAGGAGTCTCACTAGACTTAACTTTGCATTACTAAGATATAATGTGCACTGTCACATAGTGCACACCGTCATTATATTCACTTTATGTAGAGATGTGTAAAATGTTATTTACTGTTCGTACTTGTTACTTTCTTTCTGTTACTCTTATATTCACATGAATACATAAACATAAACTCCCGGGTCGGGCCAAATGTTTGTATGATCTACAAATATTTTTTCGGAGTTTGGGTGTTTTCTAGCCTCAGAGCGAGGTAACGCCGCATGAGTCCTGTTTTTTCGTGTGTGCAGCTGGCTCTATCGAATTATAAGACGTTGTCACGTCAAAGAAATAATAAATAAAATAAACGCACACGATTGGTCAATGCGCGAGCATCGACTAGTGAAGTGTCACGTTTTCTTGTTTATTTATCGAAGAATGTCCCATTCTTCGATAAATAAACATTGGAAAATATAATAAACTATTAGAACAGCACATTTTTTCAAAATTTATAATATTTATCGGTTATGAAATAACATACACATAATTTAGGTATAGCATGAAGGTTCCTGAAATGTGCTAATAAAGCCTTTTATTTAATAGGATCCTGGTAACTACAAAATTTATAATATTTATAATATAAATATTTTGAATAATATACTTACCAAACCTATTTTTATTTCAAATAGAAAATAAGTTTCACATTCTCATTCACAGTTGGTAGTTAAACAATATAGAAATAATACTACTAGAATTAAATAGTCTCTTAGCTGCATAATAACAAATTATCGATACATTCACGTACGTGTTGTATCAAGCTCTAGCGCAAGTCGCCATGTCGGACTATTGGGCACACCTAGTTCGTGCACTGGTATGCTTCCAGTTGACAATATAATACTAGTTGAAAGAACATTTTGTTTCTTGCTTAACTTTGGTTTTACCAAAAAATAGTAGGTATGTATGAGGACATCAGTAAGGCCATACATACTTCCAAAACATACCCGTTCCCGCGCTCGGGCTGTAAAGGTCGTTCACCTCTCAAGTGCAATCCGACACTTGAGAATGCGAGCGCGGCGGCGCGCGGGGAAAGGGCGAGGTCATAAGCCATTTTTTGTTGATAATTAGTAACATGACTCTAATAAAGTGATGTTATTGTTAATGCTTATGAATGACTCTTTCAAGAGGTGTTGAAAGTTTGTTGATATTAGTGTCTGATTTATTTTATGTAAAGGTAAACATTGACTGTTGTTGAAAAAAGTCACAGTGTGTATTTTAAACATAATTATTTTACAAAGTAGATCGATACCATATATATTTTATGACTTTAAATGGTAAAAAGGGCCTATCTACACGCGATAAAATAAAAAAAACATACTTCATACGTATAAAAATATTTATTTACAGGTTATTAGCACGTTCATTTGCTGGCGGTGCATAAATTTCGCGCGCAATTACCAATTTTTTACAACTATACGCTTTGACGAAAATAAAAAAATATTATTAGTTTATAAAATATATGCTCATATTAAAAGTTGTTGTGCAATAATTACGTTGATAGGTATATTTAATACAGTAAAAAAATATGGACTGAAGTCCCCACTTGCGTAAAAACTCACTTAACATATCTTGTTTTTTTTTTATTATTATTATTATTTTTTATTTTTTTTAAGTAACTATTTTCTACAGGAAATGCCCTTTACAATGATGTATCACACTTGTTATTCAATAGCCATCGAAAAAAACATAGGTAAAGAAATATTACTAGTCGGCACACTCGGCAAAATGGACGCAACACGTGCGCAATAAGAGCGGGGTTACATGAAATGCACTACCGGGTTTAACGCTATTTTATTTTTTAGTTATAAAATTAAACTATTATTGAATATATAATTACTTTTCACTGAGAATTGGTCACACAATTTAATAAATTACGATAAAATACCGCCAAAATTCTAGTACTTGCTACGTGCGCAGAGAAAACTTGACATAAATAAAAATATACCTATTCTCAGCTTAAAACTCAGTTGCACACGCTTAAAGTATATTATTAATTAAACATTAAATCAGTACTTACCGCAAAATATACACGACCACATACAAAATATTCAAAATTGTTCCGGCAGACCTCGCGTGACCTTGAAACAAGATGGATAAACATTTGACAAATTTCGTGACAAATTTCAAAATTCGTGTCAAAACAGGTCAAACAATAATATTTTTTGCAACCGATACATCCTGTCAGAATTTTCTTTAATTTTTTGTCAGCCTCACGACTTGATAAGAAGTTGCGAAGTTTTTCGTAGCATCCTACACATCTCCTCTTCTTTAATTTCGATTGACAAACACGTACTCGTCTAGCCTGGTGACAATTACGTAGTCTCTAGAAAGCGTTATTATATTGTAATCTCTAACTATACATACATACAATACATTACAGTGTATAATTTATTACATTATATAATGTATTTATACACCATATTTTAAATATACATAGCTGGAATTCATTTATTATATTTCTACATAATTATTTCACTTAGACTGAGTATAATTTGTAAATATTGATTGGAAACTTACCTGTTTTTCAAATATCGGTAATTTTGAATTAGATTTACCACCCAATTCCTCTTCATCATCAATAATATTATTAATTAACTTTCTTCGGCAACGTTTCGACATCCTATTATATAGTCGCGGGCGCAGCGTTCAACGTTTTGCACAACACTAACCGCGTGAAGCTAGTGCGGGGGTACGAGGTGTTCGCAACCTCGTAACGCACTGTATTAAACTTTTATTTATTCAGTGTGGTACGAGGCCTAAAATATCCGGTATTAAGGTAGGCCAAAAAACTCGGCATTAATAGCACATCTCAGATATATAGTTATCTCTTTCCTAGACTGAACCAGTCGGAAGTTACGCCTCTCGCACGACAGAGAAGTTTAAGTTTTTCCTTACCGCTATAACGACGAGACACGGACGAGGTGTTTCAAGCCTCGTTTCGCACTGAACGTGTTAAATGAATAAATAATTAGGTATAGGCAATTTATGAAACACCAGTTTATATTACGCTTTTAAGTGTTTGTTTGGCAGTTTTCGTTGGATGTTTTTTGGAAGTCGGTTTTATTTTTATAAAAAGTTTTTATTTTTCAGTTTTTAGTGTAAGTAGTAATGTTACGCTGCGGACGCCGTTCCTTGAATCTCGCTGCGTAATGTGTAGGCGACATTAATACTATGCACTGTAGTGCATGCTTTCGCCATTCTATCCTGATTTATTTCTGTGCCAGATAATCTATAGTATAAGTTTGCTATGCCGTAATAATTATAGTATTCATAAAGTCGCATGTCACTATATACTCATGTACAATACACCACCCAGTTATGTACGTGAGTGCCGTTATAAAATTTAAAAGGTGTATAGAACATAAATTGTTTCAGAAAGCTTACTCTGCGCATTAACGATTTTTTTAATGACAAGTCTGCTTGATAGTGACATAAAGTGCTTGTTCTCATTAACAAAATTGTCGATTGTTGTGCTTGATTGTAACAAAATTAAGTAAATATGAAAACAGTCTGAGTTTTTTCAAGTTTCTTCTTAGTGAGTTAAAAGTTGGAAGTTTTACTGAAAAGCACAAAAACATTAAGAATCTAAATTGTTAAAAAATGATGATTAAAATATTCATTCTTCTTTATACAAGTACCACGTAACTATATTAGTAGCTGACTTAAAAGGCATTATATGCAATATTCTAGGACGCGATATTAAATCCTTTTGCGGTTACCGCAAGCGACGTAATATTGTGCATTATTAAAAGACATATAAGTGCCCACTCTGCTCTCAAAGAGGTACATCAGACTTTTGCTAGAACTTTGAAGCCGTTGGGCTAAAATTACACACTGATACGATAAATATTAGTACGGCCCTAAAAATAAAGCTTAATTTCTGTGACAAACAGCTACCAAACCGACGAAGTAACTTTGAACGATTTTATTTTGTATCACATATATTTTAATTCTTTACATGCCAGTACCATCACAAATAAAGTACAATGCATTATAGGTAAATTCAAAAATTCACACCTAAAATGTACCTTATTAGTTCTATGATAACAATTGTGACAACTGCAACAGGGATTAAACTAAAATTTAAGAACTACAGAGAGTAATTTACAAAACAAAGTCAGTGTGAAAAAAGCAATGGACTGAGCGCTGCTTTATATCTGCCTTTCATTAGGTGGTACAGTAAGTATATTTATAACACAACATTTTTTTATTGTCCCACAGGTGGCTTATCCGACGGCGAGGCCAATCGAGGGCCATCACGCGGGCGTTCTTCCCGGCGGGATGACCCTCGACGACACACCCTCGCTGGCAACCACCTTTACATCCACCCTCACCACCCGGGACAAGTCAACATGGAAATTGAGGTAAGCCTTTAGCCTCGTAATCTCATGCTGTGTGACTGTTTTGTTTTTGACATGATAACGTCTTATAAATTGATGAACATCGTCTGCACGCACGAAAAAGCATGCATGACATGACCCATTCCCACTTTCCGCCTGGGCCGAGCGTGCAAGCGAGAGCGCGGAACAAGCGATAGAGAGCCGGCCGTTCGGCTTGTAACGCATATTTTTCATCAATGTTTTGTTATCACGTAACATTTTCGTCCGTAAACCGACTTTACAGACAACTAATTTTAAAATATAATACATTGCAACTTACGGAAATTATATTCAGGAAAGCGAATCTAGTTTAGCTAAACTAAGAATTGAATCTACAACACTGACCGCGACCTCTTAAATCACTTCGCTATTTTACTCAAGATAAGTGTTTTTTAAAATTATTTTTGTTTTACTTAAGACCAATTTATTGAGATTCGTTGAGCGTAAAAATACGTTCCGTGAGGTATTTATTATAATATAGGTATATGGAAAGAAAAAAATTCTAGCCCTTTTTAAGGTGTACAATACTGTAGTACATTATTTTGATCTATCTCGTAAGCCAGCCAGTGTTAGCAATGTAAGCGCAAAAAGATGTGTTTATTTACTACATCACATTAGAAACCTCTAAAATTATCAGTGTTTGTCTACTATATTACGCATATATTATACACATCATAAACCTTCCTCTTGAATCACTCTATCTATTATACTTTGTCCATTCGTTTATTTTCTTTTTGACAGTTCACGCCTATAAATTATCGTTTTTTTTTTCGGAATAATGTACTACAGTAATGTCATACTTTATTGACGGTGACGGTACTTTAGTGAAGTGGTCTGTGCATAACAAACGACCACAGACTATAAAACAGTACTTGAAATACGATAAATCGATCACAATTATGATGAAAATAATTTTATTTCATGTAGGTATTTTTTCTGTAAATTTATTAAAAAAAGGAAATAAACATAGTATCTATGACTCCAAGATTGATTTTTAAATTAATTAAGTCGAAATCTTGGAATTTAGGATCAAACCAAGAGTAAAGAACAATAACTCTGTTCATTCATCTAATTTACTGATTTATTATTTATTTTTTTGTTTATTTTTTACATAATAAAAAAAACTAATAAAGGAATAATTGAATTTAAACTAAAAATATTTAATTAAATCGATTGTAAGTTCTTCATAAATTAAATCGCTTTTCGTTTCAAATCGAATCGGTAATGTGTGAGGGCGTCACTAATTTCGAAATTTCTTGAACTTTTAAAAAAGAAAATAAACGAATGGACAGAGTATAAAAAGCCGCATCAAAGTCCGTTGCGTAATTTTAATATGCATATGCATACATAGGGATAGACAGAGAGCGGGAAGCGATTTTGTTTTATACTATGTAGTGATAAGATATATAGATTAGTACTACACCTCAAAAAGGTAGGTATGTTGTTTCATTGGCCAATAGAATCTACCTCTCCAATATAAGTAATATAAGTAATTATCAATAAGAGCTAATATATGTATATTATTCAAAATATTTATATTATAAATATTATAAATTTTGTCGATACCAGGATCCTATTAAATAAAAGGCCGTGCGATATTACGTCACATCATCAGCCTATCGCAGTCCACTGCTGGACATAGGCCTCTCCAATTGCTCGTCACTTGGTTCGATCCTCGGCTTCTCGCATCCAGCTCCTGCCAGCCGTCTTGCGCAGATCGTCACTCCACCTGGCCTGTGGTCGTCCTACACTATGTTTGCCGAGACGCGGTCTCCACTCAAGAACCCGTTTACCCCAACGGAAATCAGTTCTGCGGCCAATATGGCCAGCCCACTGCCACTTCAGCTTGCTAATCCTTTGGGCTATGTCGATGACCTTGGTTCTCTGCCGGATTACCTCGTTCCTGATGCGATCCCTCAGAGAAACGCCGAGCATAGCCCTTTCCGCAGCACTCTAAGCGACTTTGAACTTGTGGACCAGCCGTGCCGTAAGTGTCCACGATTTGGCTCCGTATTTCATGACGGGTAGGACGCACTGATTAAAGACTTTCGTCTTAAGGCACTGTGAGATCGACGATGAAAAGACCCGACGAAGTTTCCCAAACGCTGCCCTACCCAGCCGAATTCTCCTATTCACCTCGTCCTCGAAGTTGTTTCTACCTAACTGCAAAGTCTGCCTGAGGTAAACGTATTTTTGAACAATCTCGAAAACGGCACCGTGTACTGCGACCGGTTCCGGTAGTACATGTTCATTGAACATGACCTTGGTTTTGTCCAAGTTCATCCGTAGGCCGATACGCACAGAAGAGTCAGCCAGGTCGTTCAGCATCTGTTGTAGGTCCTGCAGCGTCTCTGCCATAATGACGATGTCGTCCGCAAATCGCAAGTGAGAGATGTATTCGCCATTGACAGATTCCACGAACAGATTCCAACGGGTTAAGATAGGCGATTGTGTCAGTTCCGGTCTCCCTATTGAGCATGGGGTTCCACAGGGGAGTATCCTTGGTCCTACATTGTTCCTGACATACATAAATGACCTTTGCGATCTTTGCATACCTGGCGGGAGGATCATTACTTTTGCCGATGACACAGTTCTTTTGCTTGAGGCGGACTCGTGGCGGGAAGTTTTCAATCAGGCGCAAAATGGACTCAACTTGGTATTATCTTGGCTTAGATATAATAAATTAACACTCAACGTTAATAAAACGAAATATATAACTTTTTCTCTAAACACTCAAAATTTACCCCTATCTGACCTACTCTCGCTAAGGGCTCATTACTGTGCAAATGTACCTTCTAGGGCATGTACTTGTCCTAAAATTACAAAAACGAATACCATCAAGTACTTAGGTATAATTGTAGACAGCAAACTTAACTTCCATTCCCACATAGATTTACTTACATCTAGAATACGGAAATTAATTTTTATTTTTAAAAATCTACGCCATGTGACCGAGTTTAACACTATAAAAACTGTTTACTATGCCCTGTGCCAATCTGTGTTAACATATTGTATAACGATTTGGGGCGGAGCACATAAAACTGTCATGCTCAATCTTGAGAGGTCCCAAAGAGCAATACTAAAAGTAAGTAAATTTCTACCATTTTACTACCTAACTAAGGATCTATACGAATGTTGCGGGTTGTTGTCGGTTCGCCAGCTCTTTATTTTGAAAATAATGCTTCGAAGGCACTCATATCTTCAGTATGAACCTAGTATTACTACGAATAAAAGACGAAAGTATGCAGTGTGCCCAAGTGGACGATTTAGAACTACTTTTTCACAAAGACACTACGAATTTCTTGGATCCCACCTATATAACAAAATTAATCGAATTTTATCAATATATCCCCTAACTAGACATCAATGCAAGATGGTAATATCTGAATGGCTGCAATCCTTGGATTATGAGAAAACTGAGCAGTTGTTGGTTATACCTTCATAATGACACACTATATACAGACAACACCATATCCTCACACCCACCTCACATGCACACACCTCACATACACACACCTCACATACACGCACCTCACATACACAGACACAAACATTTTCTCACACACATACGTAGCTCACGCACTCCACAATCACACAGCCACTCTATTCAGACACATATACAAACGTGCATGCTGTACTCCTTTCTTTTACATTTTACTGGCTTTATTTACTGCTTTACGTAAAATTCAACATGTTCGGGATGGGGCCTGGAGGTCTGTAACACAGGGGTGACCCTAGTATAGACTCCAGTCTCTCACAAAAGGACGCTTTTTATAATTTATTGTATTTACTGTATGTAACTTCTTTTGTGTTGAGAGAAATAAATAAAGCATTATTATTATTATTATTATTGATATTTATGCCACGTCTTTTCCAGTGTAGCGTCTTGAACAAATCCTCCATTGCATTTGTGAACAATTTCGGGGAAATAACATCCCCTTGTCTCACTCCTCGATGCAATGGTATGGGCTTTGTTTGCTGATTCTGTACTTGGACGGACATGGTGGCAGCTTCGTAGAGACATCTCAGCATTTGGATGTATCGCCAATACACTTGGCAACGCTGCAGGGACCCCAGAACGGACCAGATCTCGATCGAGTCAAAGGCCTTCTTATAGTCCACGAATGCTAGACACAGGGGCTGATTATATTCTTCTGTCTTCTGTATAATCTGCTCCAACATCCAGCTTGCTCCGGTGGTTAGAATTAGTCGAGTCTTCGCGCAAGATGGTTCGTGATGACTCTTGAGAGCAGCTTGTAGACGTGGCTTGGAAGCGAAATGGGTCGATAGTTCTTTAACCTGGTCTTGTCACCCTTCTTGAAGAACAAGATAACCATACTTCTGTTCCACGCCTCTGGAGTTCTCCCTTCGAACAGGGCAGCGTTAAAAAGCTTTTGGAGCTCCCTCAGTACGAGTTTACCTCCAGCTGTTAATGTGGCTCTAGAGTCTTCATTTTCGGGATCAGGTCGAGATGCATGCGAAGCGTACAAACCGCCATAGAAACGTTCCACTTCGGAAAGGACGGCCGGCTTGGAAGTAACGACTTCTCCACTTGCTGTAGTCAACTTCGTCAGGTGGCTTCTTCCGAGAGATTTGAACAAACACCTTTGACCCCCGATTCTGCTCGATCGCTCTTTCGATCGAAAGAGTATTGGAGCATCGGAGGTCGCGCCGTAATAGTTTGCTGATCTCTCGTTTTAGAGTCCGTTTTGCCGACGAAGTAAGAAGTGGGTTTTCACGTCGTTCCTTCATTAGCCCTAGGGTCCCTTCCGAAAGCTTCGATTTCTTGCCTTTACGCTGCATTCCACAAAATCTCGTACCTTCTTCCCTGAGGATTCGAACCACATTTTCAAGGTTCTGGTTTACGCCTGTTGTGGTTTCAATGGTATGGCAGCAAATCGGTTTTCCAGATTTGACTGAAACTTTTCAGATCCCATCGTGGCTTGAAGCTGAGTTGGTCGGAGCCTGGATTTCATCAAACGGACACGTTCAGCTTTAAAGTTGATATTCAGAGAGCCTCGGACGAGTCGGTGATCACTACCGGTGTTAAACCTATTGATCACTGAGACGTCTCTGAATAGCATTTGCCCCTTATGATTTCTGCTTCCAAATCCATGGGATCCTATTACCGATTCGCTTCAATTTTGTACTCCCACTTTGGCGTTGAAGTCACCCATAACAACGTTGTAGTGGGTTTTAGTAGTGGAGTGGAGGGTCCTCGATATGTCATCGAACATTTCCTCCACCTCATCGTCCGAGTGGGCCGAGGTCGGTGCGTACACTTGCACTACCTCGGTGAGCTTGACAATGAGGTACGCTACCCTGTTCGACACACTAGACATTTCCACAACGTTGCTAGACAGGGACTTGTTAACCAGAAACCCAACGCCACCTTGAGATTGTTGGTCTCCCTCACGGAAGTACATGAGATGGCCTGAGTCAAGGGTTATGGTGTCCTCCCCCTCTCTTCGGACTTCACATAACCCCAAAATATGCCATCTAATTTTTTCAAGTTCCACCTCGAGTTGTGCCAGATGCGAGTTTAGCAGTAATGTGTGGCCATTATACGTAGCCAGGGTCAGTCGGTTGTGGTGGCCTGCCGTAACTCGGGGATTCTTAGCACCCCCTGCCCCGCCGTTACCATGGTCGCCACCATGACCAGGAATAGCGAGACAATTGGCAATCGCGTTAAGTTAGAAAAGAAGTTTAAGAGAAATCGTAAAAACATATTTATTATACTTCACATGAATACTTCATTTTATTAATAAAAATGAGAAATAAAATTAACATGATTTATGTGAGTCACAGTCACACACAGTTACATTCTTCTTACTTAAATATGTTTTTCATTTGTTAATGCGTATGTGTTTTATGTTTTTTTTTTCTACCAGCATTACGGGCCTGTGCGTCCTCCAGTGAATACTCCAGAATATGCTACAATCAACAAACCTCGGGATCAAAGACCAAACCGGATTTTAGACCCGAGAATGCGGAAGGTATCTCTTGAGAATAAATAGAAATACCACTAATTGAATTAACATTCGCATATGCTAACTAACATTTTCAAATTAGAGTACCCTTAGAAGAATGTGTGGCTTCAGCTTTCACTAACATAAAGCACATTATTATAACATATTTGTCATATGTTTGCATACCTAAATGATATATAGGTATGCTATTCTTCAAATATTTCTGAGTATATTGTGAAGGAAACATGGAAGTTTACAGTTTAGTGGTTAGGTACGATCAGTAAGTATTAGGAATATAGCAAAGAAACAAGTACCTCCTAACACTCCAGCTTAGAATTAAAGGGGTACAGCAAATATATGTCGATTGTAACTTAGTTGCCAACAGCTAAATGGTACTTTTTAGAATGCCATACTTTTAATTTTCCTTATCCTGGGTAAATGGGATCTAATAGAGAAGGCTAACATGGTAAAAACTTTAGTGACAATATTTTATGGTTTTGCTGGACATAAAGGCAAATTTTTATCAGTTTGATTTCTTCGCGCATTTCTAAACAAGTATTTATTCACTTAAAACCATCTTTAAGAGTTTTTAATTTGAAAGTGGATGCAGATAATGCACGATTATCATATTATTATTAGATATCTTTTACATATCGGTCAGTATCTTAAGATACTCGAATGTGAAATATATATTATATTATATGAATTGTGTGTGGTGGTCCATTGAAATGTATAGCGATATGCCGAAGATAAGATATACACACATCAAAAGTGTCTAGGGATCAACATATGTGTCTAGGGATCAACATATATTTTTGCAATAACTTTTCTCCTGATTGATATTAATTAAAATTTTCTTTAAGGATTCATCAAATAAAGTGTTTTCGTTTGTCACAGTAACGATAAACCAAGTCACCTTTGCATTAATAAAGAAATTTGCCATTTTCCTAATAAAGGGATTTTTGACATTTAAACCACTAACATTAAAGTTCGAAAAAAAGACTGAAATAACAGTTTTCTTTAAAATTTTATTAGGTAACTTAAACAATTAATAATCCGTGTTTCTACCGCGAACACTAACAACACAAGAACATCGGTTTGGCATACTCAAAATGAGTTCATCCAAACACGCTGTGGAATGGCCGCCCATGTTCGTTGCAACAACAAAAAAAGGTCTTCTTGCGACTGGATACCCTCCATATTCGGCAGAGCTCTTCTCTGTAGCATATCCCATGCATGCTCAATCGGGTTCAAGTCTGGCGACTGAGCAGGCCAGGGCCAAAGCCACATCTCAATCTCAAGAAATCCGCATAAAAATGCTTGATCCCTAGACACTTTTGATGTGTGTATTTTTATAGTATCTTCATGGTGTGTGACGGCCTTATGTTCTAAAAGTATTTATGTGTACCGTAAATTCAGTTTTGTACCAGTAAAAAAATAACAATTGAATAACATATAAATACGGATATGACATCACACTTAATCCCTACTAATATTATAAATGTGAATGTAAGTTTGTTTGTTACGCTTTCACGCGAAAACTACTTAACCGATCATCATAAAGCTTTGTACACATATTCTTGGCGGTATTAGAAGTAACATAGGATACTTTTTATTAAATGTGAGCGAAGTCGCGGGCGAAATCTAGTATTATTATAAAATTCAATATTTAAATAGAAAATAAATTAATTAACGCACCACGCAACGTCGTTTACGTCTCCTATTGCCCGTAGCATAAAAAATTTCCCCATTTTTTTGTAACATTCTTCATTGGTGCTCCGCTCCTATTGGTCTTAGCGTGATGATATATAGCTATAGTCTTCCTCGATAAATGTACTATCCAACACTGAAAGATTTTTTTAAATTGGACCCGCGGTTCCTGAGATTAGCGCGTTCAAATAAACAAACTCTTCAGTTTTATAATATTATAGTATCGATATATAGATATATATAAAATATAAGACAGTAAATACTTTACTGTATTGTATTTTATTGCGTATAGTTTTAAGTTCGAACAGAACACCGTGCTAATGGAGAGACATCTATGTCCATTAGTCTGTCCGATTCTGCAAACGAATAATAAAAACAGCATTGAAAGGAAAGATTTATTTGTTAAGTAAAAGTAAATTGTTTGCTAGCTACCTGTACTTACTTTGAAGGAGTTCAGAGAATAATTTATTGTTTAATAAAATGGACAGTTCTGCACAGAGAGAAATGCTAAAACTATTACACTACCAACGAAACATACGCCTACAGAGATGAAGGCTTTAGTTACAGGAGCTACTTATATGTTAACTTTCTAAGTTTACAGGGGACGGCATTTTGCGGATTAAATTCACCTGGGTTCTGAATATGAGCTACACCGCATTATTCAGATTGAAAAAGTGAATTTTCGCGATACTTATCAATATAATAAAAAAATCAAAATTGACGTTGTTGTGGCGTTTCTCGTGAAACGACAGTGAAATAACTAGTTCAATTAGGAATAAAAAGTTTAACTCGAAAAATAAAATACAATTCAAGAATATATTAGGCTACATTACATCATAGTGCTTTGAGTGCACGATCGCAATAAATAAAATTTTCAATATTGCTTCAGTACTTGTTGATCTCTGTAATGACTGATGCAATCTTTACCAGTTCATTCCCAGTTCGTTCATTGTGCTATCAATCAACTTTTAGAGGAAACTGCATTCAATTTAGAAAGTGGGGTCAAATATCAACGAGTCAATCAAAATGATGAACAATGTACTAATAATATGTTTTGCCATCTAGTTTTAAACTCAGCATGGCTTGTACTGTGAAAGATACAAAATATACAAAAAACACCACAAAAACTTAAACAAAGTTTGCAGGTCATTCAAATATTTGGTCCTACGCTTAAACGACCTTGGCAAAGCAGTCGCATACGCTACCACTGCACCATAGAGGTAGTCAGTCAATGCTAATCACTTAGTTTTAATGTCTGCTCATTATACCCTTTGGGCATGTGGCCTTGTGATATTAGTTTAAAGCCTGAAATTCTTCGTTTACCGGTGATATTGATTACGATAGGCAGACGAGGATTTTATTTCACCTATGGTGAAATTCTATGCGTTTTAATTATATATCTCTTGGAATCTGTTTGGATTCAGTCATTATTACAGGAATCCAATGTAGCTCACTGACGATAGTAGGTGTCTGTGTAGTGTTTATTTTGTTTGATTGGGTGGTTATTCACTAGGTAATGTTTTGTATCCGTACAGTTCCTCTGTTTTGCTTTATTTGACAAGGAAGGAGGTAGAATATAATATATAGAGCTTTATTTAATGTTTGGCCCTGCCACAATGACTCTACTCTGCCTGATAGAAAGCATAAGCAGAATACAAGAGTGGTGGTCACCATATTCACTGCGAATGCAGACAATGCAACAATGCAGCATGGTGACCCACGCCATGGCGGACTAGTGATGCTTCTGCATCATTGGGCCTCCGGTCACGCACTCACCACCGAAACACGACAGCACGCTGTCATTTACGTTGATTTTCTGTGCGAGGGTAGTACCGCCCCGGCCGAGCCGACCCGTTCGTGCTGAAATCAGCGTGGCTCTACTACCTTGGTATATTTCTAACTCCTTTAATTGATTTTTCTATTTGTTTCCTTTCGAGTTTCCAAGAGTATTTAAGTTTGCCTCGCGTTTTCCGGTGTGTTCGATGGTTATAGATGTATAACAATTATAGCGCAGAAATGGGCGTGTAATTATCGCACCATGCCTTTGCTTTTTTGCTCGACTTGGGTGATTCGACGACTCGACTACAGAACTGGCTTATAAATCAATAAAAATGCTGGATACAGAAATTAATTTTCTTTCAGATAGTATTTAGTAGTTCAAGATGGCGCAATTTACAAGTTTTTATATGTTACTAGCTGACCCGGCGAACTTCGTACCGCCATATTTATATACAATAATTAGCAATAAATTAAAATTGCGACTATAATTTGAGATTTAAACTATCCTATCTCTCAATTTGGATCAAACTGCACATGGTGTGCAAATTTTATTATAATCGGTTAAGTGGTTTAGGAGTCCATTGAGGACAAACATTGTGACACGAGATTTATATATATTAAGATATGTTATAGCAAACTAGTTTATGTACCAGAGCATTATTGACAACACATCGGTACTAGAATTATATGTATATTATACATAATAATATGTACAAGCAGTCGGGTCGGATGATGGTGAGCGCCCACCCTCATTCACGGACCCTTTCAACTCAAAATACACAAATGTCCTTTGAGTGAAATACGATTTGGCCTGCGGTAATGGCTATTGATTTTCTTTGAGGCTATAGCATCAGTCCGGCTAAGGCAAATCGTATTTCACTCAATTACATTTGTGTATTTTGGCCCGGCCTGGCCCTCGATATTGTGTTCCAGTTAAAAGTGTGGTGACGGATTATGAATACCCAGTGACACCACCCCTTTTCATGTGATGGGTGTCGTAAGAGCCGATTAGGGAGCAAACTATGCAGTACAAAATCACTGAAAAAGAATTAAAACCTGATACAGACCTTATACCAACCTATTGCGGCCAAAACCTCCATGACAAGGAGAGGCCTTAGCAGCAGGCTGTTAATAGCTGCGGAGATATTGATGGTATGATGTGTTTCATAACCCCGCTGATACGCATCTTGTATGTTCATTTCTGAGAAGGCGTTGCGTCTTAAAGATGTTTTGCCAGGTTTTAAAATCAAAAGGTATATGATGAGGTTTGAAACAGACTAGTAATATATATAACAGTTATTGTTCAAAATTATAGAGATATAAGAAAATATCTCTGAAACACTGAAACTATCACTCAAACTACAAGTCAGGTTAAATTCAAATATTTAGGTGGCACTTATACTTTTTATTAAATGGCATATAATATAAATTTAAATTAGTATTATAGTATTACTTGCAACATGTAATTTTTATTATACTAACATTTTTTTCTAATACTGCTTATTAACTTTTCCAAATAAGTTTATATATTTCTTTGATATTTATAAAAGCGAGTCAAGGTCACTCGATTATGGTTTTTGTAAGAAGAATTGAGGTCAAATAAGTGTTGCCTATTTCACTATTCGAGATATTTAAATCACGTATGAAAGATTCCTTTTTATAGTCTATATTTATTAATGTATATAAAAGAGTAATGTGACTGACTGACATACCCAGAGATAAACGCACAGCCCAAACCGCTGAAGCTAGAATCCTAAAATTTTGCATGTAGGTTCTTTATATAACGTAAGTGAGCATTCCATCTTTTAATAGTTATATATGGCAGATAATTATCTAATACTTTATCAGACACTGGTGATATTGGCCTTAAAAGTCATTATATATTCGTTTACTAATGTCAAGTTATTGTTTCAGCCACCCTTTCCGCGTGGTTACCCACCACCGGCCAATAATCTTCTTTTCGACGATGACCCTGGCATTATGTCAGAAGTCGAAACAGCATCTACTGGCTTCAGGCGAGGAGGTAAGCAGAGGTCTTCTCTCCCCGTCGTACGAACTCCTAGTAAGACGCTGGAGCGACCTCTTGGTAAGTTATTTTTTATATTTATTGAAACGTTATATGCGTTAATAATTGATAGAGATATTTAAAATGATAATAAAAACAGCACATATTCAAATACTGCCCTCTGAATCCAAACTAGGTATCTATGTTACTATGGTACTATACTATGGTTAGATATGGTCATATATAGGGGTAATATACTATGGTATCAGACTGCATATAAAGATACTTATACGAGTACGTTGCTTAATATATACAAACTATAGATGAATTACTACAGAAAACAAATTATCGTGTTTATCACAAAGTAAAATAAATGTAGAAAATATCAGCCCTAAATTTAAATGTATAGACTTGTCATTACTATAACAGAACTAAATCCTACAATCCTGAAAGTTTGTAAGTATGGATGGATGGATGTTTGTTACTCTTTCACGCAAAAACTACTATATAGCTTATATAGCTTATACATCAGAATAACACATAGGCTACTATTTGCCGCGATAACCGACATGCACGCGTGCGGAGCTGCGAGCAAAAACTAGTATACAATATATAAACATTCTCGATCACGCCAGAGTTACTAAATAGATGTGACTAGAAATAAACTACATTTCATTCGAGATATATGGTGGCCTTTACTCTTAGATTTTACTTCTGCTTTCCATCAGGCAGACTAAAATCACTTTGACAGACTTTTAAATAAAAATAAATTACAAATCAGTCATGAGGACTGTCGACAGAAGTGAAAACTCAAAGCAATAAACAAACAAAAAAAATAAATCTCTTTGCTCTTTAAATAAGATACGCGTTAAAAAGAAGTAAGACAGTATAGCTCATGGCGTTCGGTAACGATGACGCGAGTTCCATGATTTTTGTTCACCCAAAAAGTGCTCAACGCACTAAAGAGGTTTTACCTTCAAAAATATAGTTCATGGAAAGCATTCGGTGATGATAACACGACCTCCATGATTTTTGTTCACCCAAAAAGTGCTTAATGCGCCCAAAGAAATTTTCACTTAAAAAAGTTAAATGATTTTCATAACCAACAAATACATGAAGCAAAACCAGGTAGCCAGCTTATTTTTTAACATGTATTAATAAACATTTCTGAAGGAAATCATTTTTAAGAAAGGAGACGTAGTGTGATAGGCTATTTGTACATCTCCTATTTACATCAATGAAAAGGTTGTTTCGTTAGTTGATGTAGAGGAGAAAGTTTTTTGTATTATCTAAAACAGGATGGTATATGTTTTATATGTATTTGAAACTCATGAAGATTCACCGTGTAAACAAAGATAGGTAGCTCTTATTGAATTTCCGTGCCCTGACTTAGTGAACAGTTTCCCTAACAGGCAAATTCAATGACAGTGTTTTCAACTATAAACTGAATCAGAAATCAGCGAATGATTTGAGACAGTCTAATATTAAAGTTGTTTTATTTTTATTTTCGTAGGATTGGTGTTCCTGCAATATAGAAATGAGACCAAGCGCGCCCTTCTGCCAAACGAAATTACGTCAATAGATACTGTTAAAGCCTTATTTGTTCGATCATTCCCGAAACAACTAACTATGCAATACATGGACAGTCCTATGGTCAAGATTTACATTCACGACTCTTCTAAGGATATGTTCTACGAGCTCGAAGATGACAGGTCAGTGACTATTTAAGATTTAACTTTCTTTAAAAACTATTATAGGCCTAATGATGCAGAAGCATCTCAATAGGCCTCCACAGTGTGGCTCACCATGCTGCATTGTTGCATTGTCTGCATTCGCAATGAGTATGGTGGCCACACCTCGTGGATTCTGCTCAGTTCGAATCGTTTATGTGTGAGAAAAATGCTCGGAGAAATATTAAGATCTTCGGTAGTATAGAGAAAGTGTAATAAACATTTTTAATACTATCGTTTTATCACAAAATTGGTAAGCTCGATATGTAAGCCTTATGAATGATTTTATGTTCAACGTAAACATTGACGCTAAAGAATAAAAATATATTCCTCTGTAGCAGCAGCAATATGTCAAATATTATTCGCAAATGTCATTTATACATATATTCTGATAACTAAATTTCCAGCGTGGACCGCCTGAATTGATATCATATTGTTAGAAACTAGGAGTGAAAATTAAATAAAAGAACCAAAGAGGAGATAGCCCAACCTCAGTTCTTATTTATAATTAAAACACCTTACCGACCGCTTCTCAAACAGCAAGTGTGTGTGCATAGCCAAGTACCGTCTTTTTATAGGTTCGTACTGCATAATTTATCGGTAGAATAGGGATGCACCTAACAATATGTCACAGAGCCAATAGGTATTACGTTCAATAAAGCAATTTATCGGATACGGCTTGTCTGTGCCCAAACAAAATCCGTTAAGTATCTCTTTCCATAAAATATTTGGTAAACGTAATAAGTAAGTATAGCGTACTCATTCTTGTCTGGCCAGTTGGCTTAGTGGTTGGCGGTCCTGACGTCAAAGTGAAGGTTACGGGGGTCAATTCCCACGAACGGTAAATATTTATCATTTAGAACGAAAACATATTTCGTTGTTGCCAACATCAACAGTCTCTAGCAGTCCACTACTGAACTGGAGATATTTGGCTACTAAAAAAACTAAAGTAATAAACAACACATACTTACATATAATTTTTTACTTATAGTTAACTAGCTAACCCTGCAAACTTCGTACCGCCATTCCTAAGTTTCCGAAAAACTGGCTTTAGTGTTTTACGAACGCCTCAGGTTTCCACGGATAGTATAAAGTCGCGGACTTAGAAAATGTAACCCTTCCGGTTTCCGTATAATTTTCTTCCATACAAACCTTGCCCTGACCGTAACAAACACATAATAAAAGAATCATATAATTTGGTGCTGGCGTTCGGAAATAATGCGCATACATATATTTCGGTGATTCATTTTTATTTATATAGATAGATTTAAATTAAAAATATTGTAAATATACATTTTGAAATGTGCGGAAAAATACGAATATAATATCTTATGTTCAAATATAAGACTTGCAGTGCGACTGGTCTTATGCAAAAGATTTTAAAAAAGTGCAATTGCGCACAATTACAAGAAGATAAAACACTTATAAAACCAGAGGCCTTACAAGAGTGTTGCCAAAGTTTCGACGTCTGTGAAAAAGTCTTTCAGCGACCACGGAAAACTCTTCTTTATTTGCTTATATAAAATAAGGATGTTCTCTATTCCCATGTGTTTTTGATTTGCGCCCAAATACAATTCGCCTATTTATACGTTTGAAAAAATAACTTTTTTTTATTTAGGTAAGAGGATTATGCTTTCCACTTAATCCTGTTTAAAAATACGAACGCTGAAAATAGAGTATGAAATATTTTTTTTCGCAATGTACTTTTATAGAATCAATTATTTAATTGAATTCGTTATTTACATTTAAAAATTGTTGTGTTTTCGTCTTCGGTCTTCTTAAATAAATTATTTATTAAAAAAGAGAATACTGTAAACAAATAAATTACAGTTTATGTCTAGATTATAGTGGTTAATGAGCCTCGTAATAGGACCTGTATCATATTATTATGGTCCAGTTTCATTCCGTCAAGAAAAACCTGAACTTATAGAATAATTGAATTGTAATTTAAAAAAGAAATAAAAGTACCAATAAGAAAAACATATGAGATTTCCTCTTAATCGTCTCTTCGAATGTAATGGATGAAGTTCACACGTTCTTTTTTTCATGTACCATATTCGTATACTGTCAATAAGGCCGAATTTCGATAGCGTAAGTTTGAGGTTATTGGCTGTTATTTGGACCTTTCAAGTTACTTGCCCTCAAATTGGTTCGACCTGAGTCTGGGTGTTCTTTGTACCCGTTTCATGAACGTTTGTAATGTCCCCCGCGACACTGGATGTATGTTCCTCATGCGGGAGTTGTCCTTTTTAAACGAAAATCGTATATATTTCTAATTTGGGTAGCTTATGTTTTTTTTTTGTCACATATGTACACTGATTACTCCGTCAATTGTGGACCGATTTTGAAAATTCTTTTTGTATTTGAAAGGGTATGCTCCCTATGGGACCACCCATTGCCACCATACCAGGATCTGATGATGGGATCCCAAGGTAATCGAAGGAAACCCTCAAATTTTTAGGCACGTACTATGTTTTTCATATATTTTCTAAAGCTATTACAGTATTTACATTTGGTAGTCATCAGTTCATGATGATGAGCTGATAATGGAAGATAAAACTTCTTAACGGTTAGGAGTTGGAAGATAAATCTTTAAATGTCATATGTATGTATGTTGTCTTTAGTCGTATTCTTTCAAGTTATTTAGGTGAAATGACGATGAGAGACTTTAGAAAGACTAAAAAGTTTATAATAACTTAATTTGTATGTGCTACCTATTCATAGGTTTGAAGTCGGTGCCAGGCCAAAATGTAATAGTAGGTACCGCATTCGCCGCGCGTGACCTTGAACGGGATAGCTGCTGTTCGCGCAGAACAAAACAATCGAAACTACGTCGTTGAAGTTCGTCTCAAAATATAGCTAGTGTGGTAACTAGTATTACATTTTGGCCTGGCACCGACTTCAAACCTATGAATAGGTAGCACATACAAATTAAGTTATTTTAAACTTTTTAGTCTTTTTATCATTTACATACATCGGTTTTTTAAACAAAGTTTTTTTTTATTTGTAGGTACTTATGAAACCCTAAGATTTTTTGTGGAAATTAAACCTCTAAAAGGTTAATGTGAAGAATCATCGGTTGAATGCTAGTTAAGTTCAAAGTTAGTAACACAAAATATTATAAAAGCTAATCAAGCGAGCGAAACCGTGGGCATTAGTTAGTATGTACATTTTCCATCTCCTGCATTTTGAAAAAATCCCAATGAGTTTTCTCTTCCAATTAATTTAATTTTAACTGTATTTGCTTCGGTCCGTGAAAGGTTCCAATTAAAAATTTATGCGCCAAACCTATATTCACATCTTTTTATGTTGCCCTGTCAATAACAGGTAGTTTTTGTTGGTGCTTTTACACGGAGTTGTGAATTTAATATTTACAACTCCGTGAATTCGATACACACACACACATATGAACAATATGTGTGTGTGTGTATCAAAGCTCGAAAATCCTCTGAAATGTTTGTTTTACGTCAGGTTTAAAAAGTTATATTTTAAATGAATTTCCGGCAACTGTACACGGAACCTCTACAGCTTTATGTAGTTTTATTTTACTTGATATTGTTATTTTTATATAGTAGCTTGGTCGAATAGTGGTCTCGTTGGTTACGCATTCTTTATTTGATAATTTTTATGTTTGTTACCTCATAACTTTCGACTGGGTAAACCGATTTTGATGATTTTTTTATTTATTTGAAAGCTGGTGCTTCCCGAATGGTCCCATTTAGTCCAGATTGAAGTCGGTTTTTTTTGTTAAAATTTGTAATTATTTCTTATACGAAATCACAAAAAGAAGTTTTAGGTTCGTTTACCGCGGATATATATATATATATATATATTGTTGTATATGTTTAATATGTTTATAGCGTTCCTGTTCTTAAAAGCACAATAAATCTTCGAAACAAGAACTTCATTATCTGTCTTTCAGTAAATACAGTTTTTCTAGGAAATGCGTAAAGATATAAGTCGAAGTTAAGATCATAAATTTAAAATGCGGTCAATTCAAACTATAACAATATCAAGCTTCCAAGGAAACAATTGCTTTTGTAATTAATAATGTTTCCTTTTTAGTACGTATGGTTTGCTTTTAAACTATTATATCTTTGTTCAGTGTTTGTATAATAAGATTTCCTTTTTTATGTCTTTTACTGTTTTCCTATTATTTGATACATACACTGTTGTATATAAAATCTATAGGAATCTGAATTCACAGATAGTACGTATAGTACACATTATATAATATCTATATATATAAAAGCGAAATACCATTCACTTATTAATCACGAAATCTCAGAAACTATAACACCTACAAACTTGAAATTTACCAGGTAGGTTCCTTATAGGGTGTGGACATCCGCTAAGAACGGATTTTACGAAACTCCACCCCTAAGGGGGTAAAACGGGGGTTGGGAGTTTGTATGAAAGTCCTATGTTTTTGAAGTAAGAGACTTGAAATTTAAAATGTATGCTCTATAGTTGGTGTGGAGGTGTACTAATAATGTATCTTTAGAAATCAACCCCCTTTTGGGGTTAAAACGGGGATGGTATTTGGACTTAAACGAGGTTGCGTAGGTCAGCTAGTATAGTATAGATAT
This sequence comes from Diaphora mendica, assembly GCA_949125395.1. Taxonomy (NCBI): domain Eukaryota; kingdom Metazoa; phylum Arthropoda; class Insecta; order Lepidoptera; family Erebidae; genus Diaphora; species Diaphora mendica. Next base: position 27,096,346 of record OX421312.1, on the reverse strand, counting down.
TAAGTAAGTATAGTGTGCCGAAATTCCTCTAAAACTGTAGCGTCATGGCCATTAATATTTTGTATTTCTGACTTTGAAAATGAAAAATTTCTGTACAATCGTTTATCTCTTAACCTTAATGTACCCTATTATGGTTTAAATTTCCGAAAAACCTCTCTTAACGAGTGCTTACTTATATAATTAGGTTACCTATTCCTATTATAATATATGAACTTCTTAAGACTACGTACGTGTGATACATGTATATATAATCACATCTTATAATAAACAGCTAACTTCTCCGTAGTATATTATAAATAAATTAATGTTTTCATTCGTATTTATACGGTGCCGTATCGTTACGATGATTATTATATTCTGCGCACAAAAGTGTATTCCTGTACAGAAAATAAAATAGGATAACTTTTATGTAGAAACCCGTTTTCCCCACTTCTTTTTCATTTGAATACATCAAGTATTTAGAAATTGACATTTCGCTGAGCATAAAATGTGTTGAAAAAGGGATTATCTGATATTTCTGGAAAAGTGTAAGTACTTCTCGTGATATAGTAGTCATACATTTATACTGAACACGTGCAACTAGAAGTGTTCTTATAAAGAAATATGTATTTTTTAATAAAAATAATAATCTACTTCTTGTAAATGCAAACATCAGTATGTTTAGAGAGATATTCTCTATGCACGCACCAATTTAAAACTGGATACCATTAATTATTTTCATCATCAACAGCCTTTAATAGGCCTACCACACGCGCATGTATCACCAGTAATCACCACAGTTATATCTGCGCAGGTAAAACTGTCGTTATACATTTGTTTGGCGCGTGATACAGTTTTACCAACCACACGCACGGTATTCCGTGCACAAGCCGGGGTCTGTGCAGGCAAAACTGTGGTGATACTTGCACGTGTTGTAGGCCCCTAAGAGTCTACTACAGAACATGGGATAAAGGGATATCACAGTTTTTTATGTACGGCCTTGCCAATTCAAGTTTTCCTTATCTTTGTATTTGTAGTGCTGTTTTCTTGCGTAGTTTGCTCCCTTAGTACATACATTCACACATCACATACCTACCAAACACACCTACATTCACACTAACTCACTACGATATTTGTGTCTACTTACTCTTTCAAGTGGTAACAGTTCTCAAACAACTTCCTTCAAATTATAATTTTTATTATTATTAAGTAAATGTACTGGCGTGGTCAAAGCGAATTGTTCTCAAGTGTTCATAGTTCTTGTGTCAATTTCCTGGATGTAAGGGAGTGGGGCGATGTAAGGGAGTGGGGCGCTGGCGAATGTAGCACAGTTTATACTAGTACTCAATCGTCAACGAATACATTTTAATTAAAAGCTTATAACAAAACCAAAATGTAAATAGGTTAAGAGAATAATGTGGCACCATTATGATGAAATAAAGTTATTATTATTAAAAAAAAATTGTTCTCTCTTAGGACACGAGAAGGGTAGGTAGGTACGTGACACTCCATATGCATATTTCGTCACGATAAGAAAACCAAATTTAAGATGTCTGATTTGAGAACCTGCTAACTTTAAGACAATACTGCATATAAAAAAATAAATAAAATAAATACCGACTTCAAGGTTCGACTCGATTTCTCTTGGATGCCAGCATCATATCTTAGTGTCCTTATCATGGTACCACCGTTGGGATATCTTCTTTCCATTAAAAAAAGAATCATCAAAATCGGTTCATTAACGACGAAGTTATCACCGAACACACTTAAAAAAAAAAAAAACCGTCGAATTGAGAAACCTCCTCCTTTTTTTGAAGTCGGTTAACAAAACAATATCACATTGTTAAAACCCAACTTACGTGTTTCAATTTTACGCAGTTTAAATTTCACGCTCAGAATATCATTTGTTTTTCTGACATTGTAACTTCTGCTTTCTTTGAATATAGCAATGAACTAAGTGTTTACAATCTCTTTCAACTTGTATAACAAGAAATCGCATCTACATAGAGAAACAACAAGCGATATGTGCATAGCACCAATAATATTTACACTATATCTCAAATCAAATCAAATCAAAATCATTTATTCATCTAAGACACCAAGTGACACTTATGAACGTCAAATTGAAGCTATAGTTAAAAATCATAGATCGACACAAACAGAGGCCACAGCATGTGCTGTATTGTCGAGGTAAGTTAGGCGAAAACACCAAAATCTACTGCCTGCCTGTGTCGATCCATAACTTCCAGTTTCCAAAATGCGTAGAGCTCATGAGAAGAATACTGGCAAAGAAACTCATGGCTACTCTTTTTCAAAATCTGATTTTCAGGTACAATAGTGTTAGTATTACATGTAAGGTAAACAGTATGCAAGCTGTTGCCACCTGAAATTCCTTTTATTAAAAAGCTCCAAAATCTAACGCGCAAACAAACAAAAAACACTCAGTGATAACGTTGAAGGTTTGAGTCTATTAAACATAGAACAAAATAGAAACAAGGTGCACATCCACTTACATTCAGTTGCAAAATCTACTGTTGAAAATAATTCGTGACTGGATTAAGAGGCTAGGGTTGCAGTTGAACGAACCAGAATAATAGTATTGTCTAAAGAATCGCTGACTAGGCCGACCAGTCACCCCAAGCAGCACCCGTTCACGAGTATGACGCATGGACCAGCCATCATCTCCTTCGCCATATCAGAGGGAAGGAAACGACCCGCCCCACGACGACACCGCAAGCAATGACATTTTAGTGAGCATGACAAACCATAGTCTAGATACTGATAAAAATCACTACTAATTAAATTACCATGATAATCGCCACGCATTACTTTCAACTAACAATGGTTTGTTAATATTTAGCTTTATTAAAAGACAAAGAAGTTTGTGTGTATCTATTTAAATTCTAATGACACCTTAAGCCCATGACTGTTTGTCGTTTAGATAATCGTTGATCGTATAGTAGGCTTTCCTAATAAGGTGATTTTTTACAGTTAGCTTGAATTTATTTACAGGAAGGTCGATTACATGTATAGGAATTTTATTATAAAAACGTACACCAAGACCTTCGAACGAGTTGTGTACCTTATGTAATCGATGATAGGTACCAATGAGTTTAGATTTGTTTCTAGTATTAATATTGTGTACATCACTGTTTTTCTTGTAGTCATTAATGTTGTGTCTAACAAACATAATATTAGCAAATATATACTGTGATGCAACAGTTAAAATACCTATATCTTTAAACAACTCTCGAAGAGAGACTCTAGCACCTAAATTGTACATTGAGCGGATGGCTCGTTTTTGTAGAATAAAAATCGTTTCAATATCAGCCGCTTTGCCCCAAAGTAGTATACCATAGGACATGACGCTATGAAAGTAGCTAAAATAAACTAACCTAGCTGTGTCCGTATCAGTGAGCTGACGTACCTTCCATACTGCATAAGCTGCCGAACTAAGTCTACCCGCAAGGCTATCTATCTGGGCTCCCCATTGAAGTTTACTATCTAATGTAATTCCTAAGAATACTGTTGAGTCTACCATACTTATGATTTCATTATTTATAGTTAGATTAGTGCCTAGTTGTTTTACATTTGGCATAGTAAATCTCACACACTTTGTTTTATTTGAATTCAGTAGGAGATTATTCGTTGTAAACCAATTCAATACATCATTTAGTGCCCTATTCACATCGTCAAAAACTGTTTTCTTACGATCGACTTTAAAAATAAGTGACGTATCATCAGCAAATAGAACTATATCACAGAGATCTTTTAAATAATATGGTAAGTCATTTACATATATGAGAAAAAGTAGAGGACCCAGTATGGAGCCCTGCGGAACGCCCATAGTAACAGGTAGTCCAGATGACCTCGCACCATTGACATCTACATGTTGAATTCTATCTTTCAAGTAGGAAACGATTAGTTCCAAAGCAATACCATTAACACCATAATGCCTAAGTTTAAGAAAAAGCGTGTTATGTTCTACACAGTCAAAAGCTTTTGAAAGATCGCAAAATACACCTATCGCATCTTGTGAATTCTCCCATGCACTAAATATATGTCTCAAAAGAGTTGCACCCGCATCAATTGTTGAACGACCCTTTGTAAAGCCATATTGTTCTTTGTGAAATAAATTATTTAGATTAAAATGGCTTTCTAGTTGTTGCAAAATGACTTTTTCAAAAATTTTACTAATAGCCGGTAAGATTGAGATTGGCCTAAAGTTACTTGGTTCGGTTGTACAACCCTTCTTGAATAAAGGTATTACTTTACTATACTTCATCAGGTTAGGAAAAACCCCAGAATCAACACATCGATTGAATGTTATTGCTAGAAATGGTGCTATATCAATTATAATAGTTTCTATTAATTTAACTGAAATCCCCCATAAGTCCCCTGTTTTCTTAGAGTTAAGAGACTTAAACGTTTTTATAATATCTGTGGGGTTTATGTATTCAAATTTAAATAGATTCTTACATTCATTTACATTGGCCCTTAACAACAGTTCAGACCCGGACGCACAAGAATTCAAGGTACTCGTTGTGCTAACTGGTACACTTGTGAAAAAGGTATTAAAAGATTCAGCTATGTCTAAATTGTTTGTTATAAACCTATTATTGATATTTAATTTTAAATCATTATCTCGAGGTTTACAACGTCCCGTTTCATTATTAATAATGTTCCATGTAGCTGTTATTTTATTATTTGAAGACTTAATTTTATCACTTATATACAAAGACTTCGCCACACCACAGGCTCTCCTAAAAATCCTTGAGTAATTTTTTACATATTCATGAAATTTTGGGTCAAAATTACCCTTTTTCACAGCATACAAATCATACAGCTTTTCCCTACTTTTGTATATTCCTGTTGTCGCCCAATCACAGAACGTCATTTTGGGCCGTTGCATTATTGTTTTTGTCTTAAATATACTGGTAAATTCGATTTCTATCATGTTGAATAGGTAGCCGTAAAGCTTATCCGGATCCCTTTGAGTCCAATCTAAATTGGAAACCTTATCCTTAATGTTATTACTAAAATTTAATAATCGGTTACTAGTAATGGGCCTGCATATGGTTTTGTTTACTTTATTTTCTCTCATACAAGGCAATGTAACAAATTGCCCACAGTGATCAGATGTTAAATCACTTAAAATTGACCTATTTAAATATTCCCCATTGCAAAAGATGTTATCTAAGCAAGTTGCCGAGTGAGAAGTAATTCTTGTGGGCTCAGAAAATAAGTGATTCAAGTCAAATGATTCAAATAGGCTTACTAATCGTATACTGATAGGACACTTTTCTAATAAATTAATATTAAAATCTCCACAAACTACCAAAATCTTACTACTGACACATAAACGTTTCAATACTTCTTCCATAACTATCTCAAAAATGCTAAAGTCACTCTGTGGTGGCCGATACACACTAACTACAATATGGTGTTCCAGTTCTACACAAGAAAGCTCTACAGTGCGCTCAGTAGACAAATTTACAATATCTTTCCGTTCTTTAGACTTAATACTATTACGAATAAATATTAAGGACCCTCCATGGATTGACTTCTTTCTTACATACACACTTCTAGCAGAATAAAGTTCTTTATCAAGAATTAACTGGTGAGCCTGAAGCCAATGCTCTGTGATGCAGAGCACATCGACATTATGTTTATCAAAAAATAATTCTACTTCTAAGTCTTTCCTAGATAAACCTTGAATATTTTGATGTACTATGTTTATGGTCATTAATTTTTTCACTTTATTGATACAATTTTTATTTATTTTTAGATTTCTACTAACAATACTATTATTGAGTAAATGATTTGATATGCAAGAGATAGGCTCTTTTGTCTTAGTAATTAATTTAAAGAACTTATGTCACCATGTGTGGCCAAGCTATTGCCTGAATTAATATTAATAGAGTCATTATTAATTAGCTCAGAAGGAGCAATATGTGAAGCCAAATGTTTGGCTACAGTGTTCTTACATACTAAGGGGGCTACAGTGTTCTTACATACTAAGGGGTGCTCTATAGGAGCTGTCAGGTTAGCCAAGTTCTTGGCTGTTATACTAAAATAATATGATAGCGAAACAGCTATTTGTCTTTTATAATAATGGGGCAGATAATAACTATCTGTGTTCAAAAAAACATTATCATAGACAATCCTATTAATGTCAATTAAATGAAATTTATGATAAAATCTACCATTAATTTGGCTTGTCAAATTAAACATAGTCATGTTTAAACTAATCCTAATATTTTTTTCGTGTTGAGACAACCCTTTGCTAATGGGCAGTGTAAATAGTACTATTTTATTTGCATTGAGTTCCGATAATTGTTCAAAGTATTTTATAAATGTTTTTTTATTTACACTACCTCTATTGCCACTAAAAATTATGAGACTAGTATTTTTGTCAAAAGTTGCACTAATAGCATTTTCTAGAATCCTATTATATGCTAGGTTTGGCATACAGAAGTTGCTAAATGCATATTCTTTATTTGAGTTTGCCATTAACATACCTAAACCTTTACCAATTTCATCGCTAAACATTATTACATTACTATTGGTACAGTATAATTGATGTTGAATAGTTGTATTGCTATTCTGTAAATTAACTACACTCTTGTTATTTGCTGCTCTAGGAGCACATGTTACAGGTAAACTGTCTAAAGAACTAATAGTTTCATTGTGGTTATCCGAAAATAACAATGAATCATTCCTACAATTGCATGAATTAACTAACTTACCTATTGCCAAAACTTGTTCCCTACTTTGTTTTTGAGAAATCTCATATTTACCACTAATAGTTCTCAGTTGCTCCTCAAGTTTCTTAATTTCTGTTTGAAGAGCTCGTGTGTCATCAAAGTATTGTGAAGACATGTTATCTACTTCTATGGAGTACATATTAACCTGATCAATTAAATGCAGCCTCTGCTTATTTAATGCTACACTATCTATGAAGAACTTATGTTTATAAATAAGCTTTTTTGTTTTTGTAATAAATCTTTTAACACGAAGGTACTTTTTTAATTTATTCTTGCTACATTTGATGACTTTTTGAGAATGATTAACTCTGAAGGAGTCGTTGTCATTAGTTAGATCTATAATGAGAGCTGAATGGTTGTTAACCACCAATGGTGAATTGGGAGCGACCAGCTCCTCGTACAGACTCTGATTTGATGCAGCTACTATCCTGTCCTTGAAGTCTTCAAATGATGTTATGGTGCTGTGTGCTTCATATAGTTGGCGTTCTAAAACCCTGATGCGTTTCAGAGCTTGCTCGTACTCATCCCTGCATGTGTCGAATGAGTCAACAAGGAGCTGTAGTCTGTCCCGAGCATTGGTAATCTCAACATTTTGTGAATGCAATGAAGATAGCTGAAGTCTTAGATTATCGTTTTCATGCAAAGTATCTAGGAGTGTTTGTTCACTGTCATTCCTCTCTTTCATCAGTTGATCACACCTCTCCTTGGTAGCTTTTAGTTCTTTTAGTGTCATTTGGAGTTTGGCCTCCTCCTGACGTGCCAAAGCTTTGCGAGTTTGAATCATTTTAAAAAGGTCTGAGTTAAAAATAAAATAAGTTATAACTTTAAAACAGGAAGAATTGCAATCAACTAATGGGAGGTAGTTTTAAACAGTATAAGATTGAATTACTGTTAATATGTCTGTAAAACTGTACTTAACTGTGAATACAGTATGTTTATAAGAATGATAAGATGATAAATACCTTGAAAGAGATAACAATAAATGCACAGTGATCACTTAAAATAAATTTTTCATAATATCAGTTGCAACGCAACTGTCACTTCAGAATTATCCGTAAGCTTACAATTACACTTATTAACGATGAAATTTATATTTTTCTTATAATTACTAGGATGTTTAGCGTGAAATTGGTTATTCAATGTTATATTTTAGTAATTAATAAATTATTTTTATAAAAATTATCGGAACAAAATCTTAATAATATAAAGATGTAAAGTTTGTGCGGTTATAGGAAGTAATCTCTCGATTTGCCGATTTTGAAAGTGCTTTTATCAATATGAAAGCCACATTGTTTTTGAGTATCATAACCTATAGCCTAATTAACCCGAAAAATGATTACCGTGATATCCGACATACAGCGGAGTCGGGGACAAAAGCAAGTATTAAAATAAAATACTAACGATGACTTACAATTACAAAAAATAAAAAGACTAACTGACAACGCATTTTGGAAGCACTTGAAGGACTATCTTATAAATAAATATTACTACGGTATTACAGATTTTAGCGCTGATAAAATAAAATAAAAATAAAAAAGACTTTTAATTTCCTGTAAATTTTACATTCTATGCATATGTTAGTATTGGTTTTATTCTATGATTTAAGTTTTGTTTTTTATTTTGTTTAATCTAAATGTGTATCAAATTATAAAATATGGTGAAGTCACCTCGAAGCAAAACATTTCAAGTTTCCGGTTCAACTTTAATTGGAAAGGTTTTCTTATATCAAGCAAAATATTTTATCCTAATAATATTAAAGTATTGTAGCAAAATAATTAATTTTCATAGTAATGAGCTCTATAATTGAATTGAGTCTTCATGTGTTGTGCTTTTCGTTGCCATTACTGGGTTACGTAATGACTATGAAAACCTTGTAACGTTAAAAGGAGTTGGGACACAATAGATTAATTAACTTGAAGCCGCCCATATGCTAAGTATGTAGGTACGCGGTTAACTAGAACTACTAGCGCAATAGAATCAGTGCCTAACTAGGTAATTGCTGCCGTCAGACGGGCTCTAAGGTTATATAATTCCAATAGGTACTAGGCTTATTCCAATAGGTACTATTTCTTTTATATATGAATTTATTATTTTTGCTTGTCTTCTGTGTAGTAAACATAGTTTAACGTCTGCCTTCTTTTACAATTTGATAATTACTATTTATTACGTAGTAGGCGTAGCGTAAACTGAGTTGACTTGATGGAAACACGGGCCCAACGATTTTATTTTTTATCAGACAATTTTTTTTTATTTTTTACCTTTTAGTACATTATTTTCGATAAAACCGTTTAAATTAAAAAACTTTTTTATATCTTTTTTATTTTCAAGTTTTTAGGTTTAATTTTTCATAGTAATAATCAGATACCTAAATTACAGATTCAATTTCTAAATTTAAATCTTATTATTATACGCCATTTGGTGGCTGCGCCCATCTTAAATATTGAGGTTGTATAGTGCACTGTATTCTTCTTGTCAAGCCCTTTTATTTGATACCCATATTGGTGGGGTTGATAAAAAATTGTTATCAGCCATTTGGTAGCGGCGGCCATCTTAGATTTCAATTTTGCATAGTAAATTGTATTCTACTTGTTGAGACCTTTCATTTGATACCCATGTTGATGGGATTGATAAAACCTAAGTTATCCGCCATTTTGTAGAGGCCGCCATCTTGTATTTTAATTTTATATAGTACATTGTATTATACTGGTTGAGCACTTTCATTTGATACCCATATTGATGGGATCGATAAAACCTACGTTATCCGCCATTTTGTAGCGGCCGCCATCTTGTATTTCAATTTTATATAGTACATTGTATTATACTGGTTGAGCACTTTCATTTGATACCCATATTGATGGGATCGATAAAACCTACGTTATCCGCCATTTTGTAGCGGCCGCCATCTTGTATTTCAATTTTTATAGTACATTGTATTCTGATTGTTAAGCCCTTTCATTTGATACCCATATTGATGGGATTAATAAAACATAAATTATCCGCCATTTTGTAGCGGCGGCCATCTTGAATTTATAATGATAATGAATAAACATAATTGTATTGTCACCAAAATCCAAAGTGTATACAAAATTTCAGATTAATCGGTTGACAGGAAGATGGTGAAATTTGAATTACTAAATTTGACCCAAGAATAATAAATAAATAAAACAAACGGGGTGAGCTAAATAAAACCGTTTAATGAGCTAAATAAAACCGTTTAAAAAAAGCCTTTTAATTTCCTGTTAATTTTACATTCTATGCATATGTTAGTATTGGTTTTATTCTATGATTTAAGTTTTGTTTTTTATTTTGTTTAATCTAAATGTGTATCAGTAGGCATCTTAACTATTTGTATGTATATATTATTATATTAATGTAAACACTAGATACTATTTCTTAAACATCACTCACACTCACTAAGTAATATATTCTAAAAATAGAAAAAAAACTGCAACCCAAAAAGTACCTATACTATATAGGTACTTTTTATATGTTATCTATGCTATATAATAAATATACCTATCTATGTATCATAAATATCTATTTCTATCTATGATTATTTTGGATACCTATATTTATTTAAACTAATATAACTATTGTTTTTATCTACAGGAAGATCTATTTTACTATATTTATAATTTATTTATTATTTTGTTCATTCTTAACATCCGAGTGGTAGGAGGGGCGTAATTGCTGTGTTCTTACTTTTTTACCTTCTTGACTGTTTTTAATTTTTGTTGCATTTTTATCAACCAAGTAGTTAAGCATGCTAGGTTTTGAAACTTCCTCTGAGATACTATTCGACCTATTGGTTTTATTCCCAGACAGCTGTTTCTTATTTTTTGTACTAGCTTGAGTGTATTTGTCTTGTTTAGGTGGCGTGCTGTTTTCTGGTGATGATGTAAGTTTCCTTTTGCTGTGATTTTTTGTTATAAGAATAATTTTATCATATTTGAGTATAGCTGTATTTCCTTTTTCTCTCTCTATTTCCAATTGTTCCTGAAGTTCAAATTTTTTTCAATTTCAAATGTTCACCAAAACAATAACACTGAAAACTGTATCTCAATTTTGTCTTTCGAGTGTTTTATAATTGCCTGTAACTATATAGCACTGACTTCATTGCCTCCATTTATTGCCTGTATAAATAAACGCATAAAACAATTTTATAGCTCTTCACTGGGATTCTATATCTAGGAAATTTAACTATGTTAATGATGTCAACATTCGCGCCCTGATATAATAAAAGTACACAATAAAATTGCCTCAGTAATATGTTTTGAACGTTCCATTTATACGTCGCCGCATCGTCGTTGAGACAGTTCTTAAGAGAATTATGACGACCTTATAGGCGGTCCACACTACAACCTACAACGATATATCGTAGCGATTTAACTGTGCAGTTCGTTTTAGCAGTTTTATCGTACGTGTGGACGGAAATTGGCTCAGATTTTTTGAGAAATATCTAAGCCAATTTCCGTCCACACGTACGATAAAACTGTTAAAACGAACTGCACAGTTAAATCGCTACGATATATCGTTGTAGTGTGGACCGCCTATTAGAAACACCGGTGTTAAGTAAATTTTTCATTTTTTTTCAAAAAATCATATCGTCAACAGCCTTTACCAGTTTACTGCTGGATATAGGCTTCCCTTGAGAAAGGAAGTTATGGCCTATTAGTGCACGGGTCAGACGGGTGGGTATAGAGTTTGTTTCAACCTGCTAAACACAGCTGCTATTTGACTATGTTTATCAGGATAAACATAGTTAAATAGTCCTGAATACATACAATATATTATCCGAATCACCGAATTGTTCTTCGGATGAACCTGAGCAAGACGAAGGTCATGTACTATGACCTCGTTGCTCCGGGAAAAGTAATCATTGATGGCACGATTGGCACGCCTCTCGAAGTTGTCAAGGAATGTCTCGGGCAACTAATGCAGTTGGGTCGATACAACTTCGAGAAGGAAGCCGATAGGAGGATCCAGTTGGGCTGGACAGCGCGTTCAGGAAGTTGAAACACATATTTTCGTCGACTATATCACAGAGCCTGAAGACGAAAGTCTTCAACCAGTGCGTTCTTCTTGTACTTACGGTGCCGAAACGTGGACACTGAATGTAGGGCTAATCCATAAGCTTAAAGTCACTCAACGTACCATGGAGAAAGCTATGCTTGGAGTGTCTCTGAAAACAAAATTCGTAACAAGGAAATTCGTCAGAGAACCGAAGTGACTGACATAGCTCTGAGAGTTGGTAGGTTGAAGTGGCAATGGGCTGGTCACATATGTCGCAGAACTGACAATCGCTTGAGTAAGCGCTGGAGTGGAGACCGCGTCTGGGCAAACGTAGTGTGGGACGCCCTCTGGCCAGATGGTGGGACAACTTGCATAGGAGGGCTAGTAGGCAGCGACTGTATACAAAAAGCAACAGACCAGGCTCTATGGTCTTCCTTGGCAGAGGCCTATGTCGTAGGCAGTGGACTTCAACGGGCCGATGATGATGACATATTACAGATAAATTAATTACACTCAAACACGTGCTTATCACATAATAGTTTATATTGGGTAGGTAACCCAAGACCTCTGGCTTAGCAATCAATGTCACTAACCACTAGACCTAGAGACTAATCATAATAAACAGCTCACAGAAAACCGGTGTGAAACACCGAGTGAGTGAGGATACCGGGGGCCCATATCCCAACCCCTTCCCCAATCCACCTCCCCATCCCCCAAAGGCCGGTAACGCACTTGTGACGCCTCTGGTATTGCGGGTGTCCATAGGCGGCGGTAATCGCTAACCATCCGGCGATACGTCTGCTCGCTTGCCCCTTACTTATACCATAAAAAAGTTACTGCTTATATCATCCGCCATCTGCCAGGACAACGCACAGACAGACCAAAACTTTAAAAATTGCTTTTTTGATCTAAGTAACACATATACATACCTTCTTATGCATTTTAGTGAAAATCTGTTAATATGAAACAAACAGACACTTCAATATAACTTTTTTGTATAGAAAAAATTCGCTTACTTTTGGTACCTCTTCCTTTCAACTTATTCATAAGTAGGTACTTACAAGAAACTGAAATTACGTATTGAAATATCTATAAACGAGTGTTGCAACGAAATATACCTTTTCTCTACTGAAGTGTACGTGAAAAGAAGCTATTTTTTATTTAAGTGCATGATTGATAGAATATTATTTTGGTCGTGTATATTACTTATATATTCTCTTAGCAAAATTTTATAGTGGCCTGCCATCTATCGTAAGTTACGAGAACTATATAAAGTTTAGTAAGGCTTGAAGCTGCAATATAAAATTTAAAATAACGCCATCTACAGTATGTTATATACCTTTGCCTCCGCAATCAGTCAACAGATGGAGTTACTAACATGTCTAGCATTTATTTATTAACCGAAAAAACAAACAGAATCACAAGCTTCGTTTCTCAAAACCTGGTTGATGGTTTGACGGGGGGATCGAGTCCCCGTACAATTATGAGCTTATAAAATAAATAATAATGGTTATAATATACCTATAAATTAGTAGTAGCTGCTATTACTTAAAACTAACAATTAGTAACAAAAACTTACGACTACCTATTAAGAAATTATTTTTAAACTATTATAGGGAGATACAACAAAAAATTATTATAGTGAATCTAAGAAATACTTTTTTGTTTCCTCATAAAAATATCTTTTTTTTCTTCAAGATACAAGATCGGTTATTGGCCCAATACATTAGTATACACACACAGAGCTTGAATTAAAATATATATCTTCTATTCTATATAAAAACCAATTGCTGTTCGTTTGTCTCGCAACAAACACGGCTGGGCTGATTTTGGTTTTGAAATGTTTGTAGTACGAGGCATGCCTTTCAAGTTTTGTCGTTTGGAGAAAAAAACACAACTAGAACGTGACTAGAACCTTATAGTACTTTTTATTGTTTTTCAAAGTATTCACCACGTAGCTTAATGCACGTTTCCATTCGCTTAAACCAGTTATTATAACATTTATTCCACTCAAAAGTGGGGATGTTCAAAATGGCTGACTTGAAAGCGTCGACTGCTTCTTCACCGGAGTGGAACCTTTGACGACGGAGACTTTTCTTAATTTTAGGAAATACAAAGAAAGCGTTAGGGCTAGGTCAAGACTGTATGGAGGACGGTCAAGAATTTCTACTTTTTTCTGCTTCAAATACTCAATCGATTGACGAGCGCTATGTGAGCTTGCGTTGTCGTGGTGCAGGATGATGCGTCGCTTTGAGTTAGATTTTCGAAGTTCAGCGATGACTTGTGGTAAACCAACTGTGGTATACCACTCTGCCTTAACCGTTCTGCGATCTCAAGTGCAGTAGTAGCAACATGGCCGGTTTTTCCAACGAACGTGGCCAAGATTCGTCACCACTGATGATTTCGTAGTCGTGATTTGATTCTCCTCGGTTGAACTTTTGCAAACTTTTCTTACACAATCTGACGCGGGCCGCCCTGTCATCTCCGGAAATCAGGTGCGGTATCCAACAGCAAACTAGCTTTCTCACACCAAGCGCTTCATGCAAGATCTTCTCAATGGTTGTCCCTGAGATGCCTAATATAGCCTCTATCTCTCGTCTACGATCTTCGAGAATTAGTTGTCTCACAGCAATGATGTTATCTTCAGTGAAGGCGGATTTAGGGCGTCCTTCGCGAGATTTGTCACTAACACTAGTATGTCCACGCTGGAATTCTAAATACCAGCGTTCGACAGGCCGCATAAATGGGGCTTCATCACTGAACACAGATGTTAGCTCTTCAAAACACTGAAGCCGTGTCAGGCCTCTTCTAAAGTTGTAAAAAAGTATTGCACGAACATTTTCCTTAGAAAGATTCATTTTCGTACGTAACCTGACAGATTCCAATCGACAGGCGTGTCTCCTGCGGCTAAAAATAACAAAACAAATTAACAAAACTTGTTAACTAAACATGTTAGCGAAAACTCGCAGGAGACGGACTTTTAAACGAACATCAAACACGATTACACGAATTACACGAAAATCAAAAATCTTTTATCTACTCGACAAAATGACATAAAGTACACTTACTTACTTACTTTTATAGTATAAATATGAATAATATAAGTATTAATGTTAGTTCAGTTCAGTTTCATTATACGAGAAGTATACGCTGGGATGTTTTCAGTCCGCTTTGGATATCATGTTTGCTTGTTAAAATTAACAAAACAGTTAGGCCACGCCCATATTTTGTTAAATATGTGATGTTTTGTGTTTAAAAACATAAAACAGTGTCGCAGGAGACCCGGCTATACTTTCAACTGTTTTGTGATTCAAAATTTAAACACATTCGAATATAGAACAGTTCCAAATTCAAAATTGCCGGGAAATATGGAAACGACAGAACTTAAAAGGCATGCCTAGTAGTCCAGGGAAGATTTAAACGGTGAAAATTTAAAAATAACTTAAAAATCCAAATGTCACGTGTGTCACAAGCACAGCTAGTGTATTTATATATTTTATCACTACAGTCTTTATTTACCATCTGTCAGTAGTCATTAATATGTACAAAATAAATAAAAAATAGATGTCCAAAATTTTCACATTTTTTTACATGTCCAGAATTAGAATTTAACTGTTAAAAATTAAATAATGCTGTAATGCTTTCTCTAATATTAGTCTTATTAATTTTTTTCTTAGTCTTAGGACTGTGTATTCCAACATTTTGTTAATTTGTTAAATATAATTTGCGCCAGGCAAAATAAACTCTTTCGTCCTGGAATCGTGTACACAAACTTAATAATCTGTCAGATAACCGTTTTGATTTAATTTAACGAACATTACAGTTTTGAAAATGTACGTCGATGGCAAGGTTAATATTGTATCTATAGTAATATATAAAGCTGAAGAGTTTATTTGTTTGCTTGAACGCGGTAATCTCAGCAAGTACTGGTCCGATTTGAAAAATTATTTCAGTGTTAGAAAGCCCATTTATCGAGGAAGGTTATATATCACCACGCTAAGACCGATAGGAGCGGAGCAATTGGAGGAGATTTGAGATATTACCTCTACTGCCATATGGCATCAAATGTGGCGTCAAATTTTTGAACCAATATGTCATGACATGACCGACACCGTCAAAGGCGTGTGTCTGTGTCGTATCACAGAATACAGTATACACTGGCAATATGCCAGTGTATACTGGTTGTATACTATGTATATATATATGTATACTACTTATCTACTTGTTGAATGAGAATGTAGAAAGTCATACATTGCAATGTTTATCATTCTTTCTAAATCCTTTTTGTTCATTAGCAAGTATATTATATCTTTCTACGTAGGCATGTAGTTTTATGTATAAATATTATTCAAGTATTCGTTCGTTCTGAAATTTGCGTGGCTCCACTACATTGTCCACTACCTTGAGAGAGTATCTTAGAGAGTATGCTAATACGCGATATTGGTCTATAGACATGTATTAGCTCTATATTGTCTTTTTTAAATAATGGTTTAACTATAGATAGATATTTTAAGTACTTCCGGGAAGATGCCCTATTCTATGCATAGATTAATTATATACTTGTAAGTATAGACTTAGGTGGACAGACCGTCATTTCATACGCTATTTGTGTTTTTAAGCCTTTTATGATTCTAAATACCTCTAGTGGCGTACATGGCATCAGAAAAAATGAGTCCTTATATTTTTCTATCAGGATTTTTTTACCAGATTCTGATATTAGATCGATAAAGTAGTTGTTGAATGCGTTAGCAATGTCATTTGGGTCAGTAATAATATAATATTATTGTCAACTGTGATTTTATTGATACAGCCTTTAGGACTGTTCAGTTTTTCATTACTAATTATTTTCCACTTGACTTTTGATTTTTTGTCCGAAGTGTTTATTACATGATTATTTTAAACCCGTTTAGTTAGCATTATCAATCAATCAACCAATCGCCGTCCACTGCTGAACGTAGGTCTCCCCCAAAGAGCGCCAACCATCCCGGTCCTGGGCAGTCCTCATCCATCCGCTGCCAGCCACTTTCCTTAGATCGTCAGTCCACCGAGCCGCAGGGCGCCCTACACTACGTTTGCCTAATCGCGGTCTCCACTCAAGCACATTTCGGCTCCATCGACCATCGGTACGTCTAGAGACATGACCGGCCCATTTCCACTTCAGCGTACTGATTCTCCGTGCGATGTCGGTCACTCTAGTTCTCTGTCGAATAGCCTCATTGCGAATTCTATCAGACAGAGAGACACCCAACATCGCACGCTCCATCGCCCGCTGAGCCACTTTAAATTTGTGGACCAGTCCAATGGTGAGTGTCCACGTCTCGGCTCCGTATGTCATCACGGGTAGGACGCATTGGTTAAAAACCTTGGTTTTCAATGACTGCGGTATCGGCGACTCAAAGATATGACGTAGCTTCCCGTACGCCGCCCAGCCGAGACGAATTCTTCTATCGGCCTCCCGATCGAAGTTGTGCCGGCCGAGTTGGATAGTTTGGCCAAGATAGATGTATTCTTGCACAACCCCGATAGTGACGCCATCAACGGTCACGGGACTCGGGGACTCATGCCGATTATGCATGATTTTCGTCTTTTCCATGTTCATCCCTAGTCCCACTCGTTTAGAAGAGTCGTCCAGACTGTTAAGCATTTCTTCTATGTCCTGCAGAGACTCCGCCAGAATGACTATGTCGTCTGCAAACCGCAGGTGTGAGAGGAATCGGCCATTTATATTGATTCCCCGTCCGTTCCAATCGAGCGTCTTGAAGACGTCTTCCAAGGCATTAGTAAACAGTTTCGGAGATATAACATCTCCCTGTCTTACTCCTCGATGCACTTGGATTGGTCTTGTGCTCTTTTCTTGTACTTGGACGGTCATCGTTGCAGCTTCATAGAGGCATCTCAACACCTCGATATATCGGCAGTCGACCAGGCACCTCTGCATGGATTCCAGAACAGCCCAGGTCTCAATGGTATCGAAGGCTTTTTCGTAGTCCACATACGCTAGACAGAGAGGCTGATTATATTCCTCTGTCTTCTCGATAATTTGTCTTAGAGTGTGTATGTGGTCCACAGTACTGAAGCCTTTTCGAAACCCAGCCTGCTCCACAGGCTGAAAGTCATCGAGTTTTTGGGCGAGACGATTCGTAATGACCCTCGAAAACAACTTGTACACATGGGTCAGGAGTGAAATTGGGCGGTAGTTCTTCAGTAGGCTTTTGTCTCCTTTCTTGAAGAAAAGCACTACCGCGCTCCTACCCCATGCCTCCGGTGTAGTGCCGGTATGAATGACGGAATTAAATAGTTGTGAGAGCTCTACTAACATAGGAGTTCCACCAGCCTTTAGGAGCTCTGTTGTAATTCCGTCTTCGCCCGGAGCTTTGTTATTGTGTAGTTGTCCGAGTGCCATTCTAATCTCACCCAGATCGATGTCGGGAAGCTCGTCTATGAGGTGGCGTGTCAGTCTAGCACGCGGGTCATCCGCGCTGTGGGTATCGGGTGGACTGGTTCGTGAAGAATATAGATCCTCGTAAAACTTTTCGACTTCAGCGAGAATCTCTGTTTCAGAGGTGACGGTGGTGCCTTGTGCTGTTCTGAGCTTGGACAGGTGGTAACAGGAGGCCTTAGGCTTGGCAAAGACTTTTGAACCCTTGTTCCGAGCAATCGCATCCTCGATCACTCGAGTATTCGACTGTCGAACGTCTTGTCTGACCAGCCTTCTTATCTGCCTGTTCAGTTCCTGTCGCTCAGAGGGTGTGGCGTTTAGTGCTTCTCGTCGTTTCCTCATGAGATCAAGAGTCTCGCTGCTGAGCTTCGACTTGCGTCCAGTGCTCTTTGGTCGAAAGTGTTTATAACCCACCTCGCGGACGACACGTACCAGACTGTCGGCGGCGTCATTTACGTCCTGCACGGTTTCCAACGTGCTAAACCGATTTTGGAGCTCCAACTGGAAGCTTTCGCATCCAGCTTCGACCTGAGGCAGAGTTGGTCTAAGAGTCGACTTCATCAAGCGCGCCCGTTCTCTGTTGACGCTTAGATTCAGGGTACCTCTTACGAGTCGGTGATCACTTCCGGTGTTGAATCTATTGATCACAGAGACGTCCCTGAATATTTGGCGTTTGTTTGTCATGATGAAGTCGTTCTCGTTCTTTGTCGCGCTGTCTGGGCTTTGCCAGGTCCACTTCCTGTGGGGCCCCTTCTGGAAGAAGGAATTCATTAGAAAGAGCCCCTGAGCCTCGAGGAAGTTTATCAGCATTTGACCTCGGTGATTTCTGCGCCCATAGCCGAACGGTCCCACTCTGGTCTCGCCATAATCTCGTACTCCCGCTTTCGCATTGAAATCGCCCATGACAACCGTGAAAGAAGTTTTGTTACGAGACAGGGCCTTGGATATGTCTTCGTACATGGCTTCAACCTCATCATCAGGATGTGTGGATGTGGGTGCATACACTTGTACAACCTTCAAGGAATACCTTTTGTTTATTTTTAAGACGAGGTAAGCTACCCTTGACGATACACTGCCAACCTCCTCCACGCTGCCCTTGAGCGACTTGTGGACCATAAATCCGACACCACCTTGGGATGGTTGGTCTCCCTGTCGGAAATAGAGGAGGTGACCAGAATCCAAGGCTATCATATCCTCACCCTGTCTTCGGACTTCTGATAGCCCCAAAATATGCCAGTTTATGTTGTTCACCTCCGCCTCTAATTCCGAAAGGCGATCGTCCAGCTGCAGCGTGCGTCCATTATACGTCGCCAGATATAGTCGTCGGTGGTACCCTGCCGTAACCCGGGGATTCTTCGCACCCCCTGCCGCACCGTTACCATGACCGGTACCTTGGCCAGGAATAGTGCGACTGCCGGGAACTGGGGGCCGTAGAATATGGTTTCTGTCCATGGGGGGAATTTGCCATAGTCACCACGCTTGGCAGGCGGGTTGGTGACCGCAGTGGCGGGAATCATTTATCTGGTAACGCTGCTGCCCGTTGCCAGTATCGATATTTAGTGATTTCCGCAGTGGTGTGGTTATACCGCCATGAGTCGGTCGCCAGAGCCTCGTCCGTTATTTAGCAGGGTGCACCGCGCGCAGGTGAGGTTGGCTATATGGGGCCCGGGATGGTAGGTGGCCCCGTTACACCCTGCATTATAATTTTATAAACTAATATAATTTTACTACAATTTTATTTTACTAAATAATTTTGAGTAATTTGTTAATTTGATTTTATTGGTTTGATTTGGCTTTAATCTATATTGTCATAGGAGATGTTTTTTCCTTTTAATACATATCTTCATCCCTCGTGACACCCATTTTGTATTTTTCATAGTATGCTTTTTAAATAATTCTTTTTATAATTGTTTTAAATAATAAATTATGCTTAACAATAAAGCACGTACCTACTCACTAATAACTTGCCTTGATTTTTGATGTTTTTTCTTTTTTTTATACAATTTTTAAATTTTTTAGGAAAAAATGTAAAAATGCTATGAAAAAATAAATAAAAGGATGAAGTAGGTATTTAAAATAACTGTCCCGTAAAATGTAGATATTTATTCAATAACTGTCCACCTTAGACTATTTCAATGGCATTTAAGTCATTATTTATGAACTGCAATCAATTATATTTATCAAGTGTAAAAAATCAGGGGATGAAAGTCTGCGTGAGCGAAGCAATTGAAGCAATCGTTCACAAAATCAAAGCCTGTCCCTGGAGCTTCTGAAACTGAAGATGAACTGCTACTGCTGCTGAGACGATGAACGACATTATCCGTTTGACTGTCGATATAATAGCAGTAACATGCTATATGTACAGACACTTCCGAAACAGTTCGTGAAAATTGTTCATTTACCTCATCATTCTTTGCTACTCCTCGGTCGAGTAAGGTTTTTACTCCTTTCGCCTTTACAGTTCTGATTTTATATTCGCCTGAAGAAAATGATTTTGAAGATACACTGCCGACAATGACGCCACTTCCTTCTTCGTTTCTCCATCAAGTATTTGAAATAGAATATCAACCAAACCGCAGCCTGGTCCATCAAAAAGACCGAGGATAGAGTAATTATGTGATTTAGAAAATGACCGTGGATTATGCCTATAGGGGATACCACGTTACAAATAAAGAGCCTCCAAACTCTACCTCGTAGGTGGTGGGGCAAAGAGTAAATAATTAATTAATAATCTACCTCGTAGGTGGTGGGGCAAAGAGTAAATAATTAATTAATAATAATTAATTAATTATTTACTCTTTGCCCCACCACCTACGAGGTAGAGTTTGGAGGCTCTTTATTTGTAACGATTTTATATAACGATATTACATTATCAATAATAAATAAGATTATGATAAAAAATGATTGAAAATTATCGGAAATCATTAACATGTTTGTAGAGTTGTGAATGCTGAATAATAATGTTTGTTTTGCAGCGCAGTAAAACCTTCAAAAATAAATGAAATTGTAAAAAAAATATAGTGCAAATTATTCCTTACAAACGCTGCTATAAAAACGATCTGATATCATTGGTTTGGTATAATGATCAGAAAAAAAGTTATGGCGACCAATAGAATTTCTTTCCAAAAATTTTCATAGATTTTCGCTTTTAACGTCTATATTTTTGGTTCTACGACTAAAAGTTATGAGAAAAAGTTGTAGATCCCACCAAAAACATTTTCATGTAAAATGTTGCCAAGACGACTGCGTATGGCTTATCCTGTGAAAAAGATATCAGATCTCATGTAGAGCCAAGGATCTAAATCTACACGCCCTATCTCTACCAACCCTAACTTCACAAACTCTACAGCTCAGTAAAAATGTATGGCTTCGCCGTTTCGCTACCATACCGTCACGAAGGGGAAACGAACGCCTTTTGTGTTTGCAAATATCTAGTTTCTGAAGTAATGTGTTATACGAATATTTAGTTTCTGAAGTAACGAAACAGCCAAGCCATACATTTTGACTGAGATGTAGAGTTTATGAAGTTAGGGTTGGTAGAGTTAGGGCGTGTAGATTTAGATCCTTGGCTCTACATGAGATCTGATATCTTTTTCACAGGGTAAGCCATATGCAGTCGTCTTGGCAACATTTTACATGAAAATGTTTTTGGTGGGATTTCATTTCTTTTTGTAAGTTGCTTAAGGCAGTACGTTTTTTCGTGTATTTCTTGTACGTCTTCTTTCTTCTTTCGAAAAAGTCCGTATACCAAAAATAAAGCCTCAAGCATAAAAAATTGTGAAAGTCTCATACAAACTTCCACCCCCCAAATTTGAGGGTTTGGGGGCAAAAGTATTAGGTTTATGATTTTTTTGTGGTTTGTGTACTAAACTTAGTTTACATACCAAATTTCAGCTTTCTAGCACTTGAGGAAGTACCCTAACAGTTTTGATGATCATCAGTGTGTCAGTGACGAAATCGGTGTTTTTTAGATATAATAAGAATAGATATAATAAAATCTAAAGTATCAGAGCTATGCAATTGAAACTTTGTATGTTTCATTAGTCCGGTGTTAACATTATATCCTGAGAATATGAACGATCTGGTATATCGGAAACCAAAGTTATGAGGGTTCAAAAAAACGACGAAACAGTTCGAGAAAAGGTAGGTAGTGCCCTTGCGCTTCGCTCGGCTCGTCTTGGCGGGGGCACGACCGTGCCCCCAGATAATCCTATTGGCAACGAAAATTGTTAGAAAAAGTTTTGTCATACCTATACTTTGGCAGATAAACCATAAAAACCATTTGCACCCCTTTTTTCAAGATGGCGGTCGGGGGACAAGGATTGCAACCACACAAACTTGAATTTAACTTTACACTAACACTCCTTCATATCTAAAAAATAAAATTGCGTCCTCTGAGAAATGCAACCCCAAATGTAACTTTTCAATGGACTATTTCCGAAATATTGGCTATCTTTTTGAGCTCAACAAATTGGTGTTTGTTTTTTATCAGAATGCACGCTCCAGCTCACTTGCTCTCCTGTCTGCAATATGACGCCGCTTAATTGATAGTTCGCAAGTTTTAAACATTGTTCATATCCTGCCATAATGAAAGGTTCAGTGATGCACAATATTTCCATATTTATACCCTTGCCAGGTAATTCATTTAGGCATACTCTGAGGCAAATAAAAATATTATTGGTCACGAAAAAAACCTGTCAGCGTTTCTTAATTCACATAATTTTCGATTAATGAATTTTCTGTCAAGCCATAGTCATAGCCATAGCCAAATCAGGCCTCCGTCACTCCATGTACTTGCGCGCTATAAGTGCCTACCGCCCAGCCGAGCGGTCTCGGTCCGCCGGCGGATCAAATTCAGTGCGGTTTTCGCAAGCGAAGCGCGCGCACGCCGTTTAATTTTAATAGTGCTGTTCGTTCGTACGCGTATTACGATGCCGTGTGGTGCCTTATGTGCTGTAGATGGGTGTCAATCAAGCAAAAGAAGGGATAAACACCTAACATTTTTCCATTTACCTGTCAATGCAGAAAGGTAAGTGATAAATTATTACTAGTTTTTGTCGTTTACATTTTTTTCCATTCACATACCGTCATTAGAGACATAATTAAAAGACAGTAGGTGTGCGGACACCGGTATCCACTTAGAATTTGACAGTTTAATAGGTATATACTAAGCATTAGCTTGCCTTTCAGACACAGATTTACATAATATTGTTACATAGAAACGTTATACCACAGAATAATTAATAGTACAAGGCACAGAAGATGCACTCTTCGAAAGAAAACATTCGAATATAAACTGCTAAACTAACAACTGCAATAATGATAATAAAACATTGCAAAGCACGGACGTGACCTTCAAAAAATGTGCCTACAAGTCCTTGACGCGCTCGTAACGAATCAAAATGCGCTTTAAGTCTGTGTAGCGAGAGTTCTTTTTCTTACGCCCGATGAAAACCTTTGAACAAGCCGCGTCTGTTGTAAGGTTACTTGTTGCGAGAAAACGAATTAAATTTATTAATCTTAATAAATTTGATTCTTGATAATTGGTAGTAGTACAATACACCTAGATATGTACAACTAGGAACTAGATATATTTTTTTTATTTTGAAGGCCATCGACTTTTCGCGTGAAAACTTTCGAAAACTGCAGTGTTTATGTATTTTTGTGTGAGAGTGTTACACTCGTTAATAAAATAATAGTAAAAATAAGTGCCACTTTAAAAGTGTTGAAAACGTTATAATTATGAAGGTACCTTTTGGGATCATTAGGAAGAGTAAAAATTTAAAAGTCGTCATTTCTGTTGTTAGCTAAGTACCCATCCATGTTATAGATAATACATTTTTGAGGTTGATCTAGGTACCGATCTCCTTTTTTAGACCTATCCTATTTTATTATTCTTATTTTTTTCAGGCGTAAAACATGGGCTGAATTGATTGGCAGGCCCGATTTAGCAAGGCCAGACACCAAGCCAAAAAGTCATTATGTGTGTTGTCTTCATTTTGAAAAGTCGGTGATTATTCATATACCACAGTTACGACCTGACGCTTTGCCTACAAAACTGCTGCCATCTCTTCCAACTACTTCGTGCTAGTACTACTACTAGTAAAACAATATCTCATAAAACTTTTTATTAGATTCAGGATTTTTTCTACACTAAAATTTAATAATCGAGAACTTAGAAAAGGTAAGAAATTTATAAAAAATTATATAAAAATAAAACACGTGTAACTTTAAAGATTTTTTTATTTTACCTACACACTGATGTCTATAATTATGTTTTATCTAGGTTTCTTCCACAGCCAGCACCAATATATAAAACAAAACAAACTTACAAATATAATAAAACAAACTTTAAAAAAGAGAACCGACTTCAAAACACTAAACCGTAAGAAATAATTTCTTCTTTGATGTCTGTGCTTTTTCGATTCGTAATTACCAGCTGTTAGCACTAACATAAAAAAAAAACAAATTATTTCTTACGGCTTAGTGCTTTATTTGAAGTCGGTTCTCTTTTTTAAGGCTTTTTTTTCATTTCTAGTGAACATCTCCGAAGATCATCATCAAACTAAGAAGTATTATACTTATTTTAAAACGTTCTCCTAAATGTAACAAATCCTTTTCTGAAAACCGCATCGATATCGGTTTAGCCAAACGCGAGATTATCGCGCACAAACATACATACCTACAAACCATACAAGTCAAACATCTCAGTTTGGCCTGTATGTCTGATCACCTCCTTTTTTTTAAGTTGGTTAAATATTTTATAAATGATAAAAATTTTAACTGCCACATAAAAGTCAGAACATATTCACAGTTCTCAATAACATAGATAAAAAGTTATGTTAATTTAATTTTCTCAAAGAGGCAGCCCTGCGATTACTGTGGAATCGCGCGGTGCGAAGCAATCACTGCTGTACGCTTGAGCATTTAGGCGCATTTTAGCATACAGTGGTTGTTGACGCGAGGGAGTAGGCAATTATCGTAATAGGTATTGGAAATTTTCTACTGAGTGAAGTATCTGTTACGTAGTAACTATTCAGTAATCTGTGGCCAAATGGTCAAAAATTGTTTTAAGTCCTGTTCTAATTACGCTTGAGTATTTATAAAACATGCTATAATAATCCTACTAATATTATAAGTTTGTAGCGAAAGTTTGTAAGTATGTATGGATGTTTGTTACTCTTTCACGCAAAAAGTACTGAACGGATTTTGATGAAACTTTACAGTAATATAGCTAATACATCAGAATAACACAGAGGCTAATATTTGCAGCGATAACCGATATACACGCGGACGGAGCCGCGGGCAACAGCTAGTAATCTTATATATATTTGTACTTATAATAAAAATGTAACAGGTCCGATTCTATACATTAAAGATATTTGGAAAAAAATTTTTGGAGGGCTCTCTGTAATCGACACTGAAGATAAGTTATGGAATCAGGCGTTACTTTGCGTAAATCCATGACATTAAATGCTATGAAATATATTTAGCTTTAATTCCGCGAGACAAATATCCAGGTCTGAAAGTAGGGCACAAATCCCACCGTCATGCACACTCACATGCGTATATAGATTAAAATTGTAGCCAAGTAAGTTTGTGAGTGGGGAGACATATAATTATGTTTGTCTCTTTAATGTTTTGTAAAATATGTCGGATATGCGGAACCATTTTGAAATAATCATTCGTAATCTTAAAATCATCTTCCCCTATTAATATTAAATAATAGTCGTTCGTTAGTGAAGTTATATAACTGTGTTTCTATGCCACTGAATAGTTGTTCTATCACTCCGTATGAAGTTTTGTAATGGCATAGGTTACTATATATTTTGTCAAATGTATCTTCTGCCACTGATAAAACTTTATTGTTTTTGTTCGTACTATTTTATGCCATATAATATGCATATTTTCTTTTCACACAGTTTATTTCGTGATGATCCTGAATATATAAATTGTTTATTGATTGACATCGCTTATGTTTTGATCAATGTTTATGAGTTGTATATCACTTTTCTGACATAAGTGGTTCACACAGTCCAATTCCAAAGCGGCACCTGTGGGGTGTTTTTTTTTTTTAATGTTTGGCCCGCCAAAATGACTCTACTCTGCCTGATGGAAAGCATAAGCAGAATCCACGAGTGGTGGCCACCATACTCAATGCGAATGCAACAATGCAGCATGGTGACCCACACTATGGCGGCCTAGTGATGCTTGTGCATCTTTTAGTCTAGTCAACAAGTATGGAACTTGTTGACTAGACTAATTGGGCCTCCGGTCTCGCACTCACCAACGAAACACGACAGCACTGCTGCTGTCATTTTACGTTGATTTTCTGTGCGAGGGTAGTACCGCCCCGGTCGAGCCGGCCCGTTCGTGCTGAAATCAGCGTGGCTCTACTACCTTTTCAGTAGTAGAGTGTGTTTTATAACATATGTTTTCTTAAAGCTTTAGTTGAAATGTAAAAATGAAAACTAGTTGATAGCAGACTAGGTACTAAACAAAAAAAAACCTGCCAAGTGCGAGCCAGACTAGCGCACCGAGGGTTCCGTACAAACCTGTAGATATATAAGTAAAATTTATGCTTTTCGCAATTTTTCCTTTATCTGTTCTATAAGACGTTGCTTAGTACTAAATTTCAAGTTTCTGGTTTCACGAGAAGTACCCTGTAGGTTTTGATTCCCTTGCGAGTATCGAAAATTTGCAGCATAAACGGCTGTATCTTTTGATTGCGTTGGCTTAGACGTTTGTTTTTTAGCACGGCTCCAAGGGACAGTATTTGATATTAATTTGATACCTCTACGCGTTCCTGAGAAAAGGGTCATGACAGACAGACGTACAACAAAGTGGTCCTATAAGGGTTCCGTTTTTACCTTTTGGGGAACAGAAAACTAAAAAGTAAATAACTTAAGTTATGGAATCAGGCGTTACTTTGCGGAAATCCATGACATTAAATGCTATGAAATATATTTAGCTTTAATTCCGCGAGACAAATATCCAGGTCTGAAAGCCGGGCATAAATCCCACCATCATGCACACTTACATGCGTATCATGCATATGTACACATACAAAACAAGTGAGAAATAATTAGCATGCCATATTTTTGGCGGAAATATTTATGGACTACTTCGAATGTAAATATGTGGTGGGCGAGCCCAACATTCTGTTTTATTATAGATATGTGGATGACGTAATTATCTGTTGGACAGGTACTAATCGTCAATTAGATATTTTCGTAAATAGGCTCAACACTCACCACCCCAAAATTAAATTCAAATTAGAATTAGAATCAAATCAGTCCGTTAATTTTTTGGATCTAACAATCACAAGAGTCAATAACAAACTCGATTTCCAAATTTATCGAAAGCCCACACACACGGACACAACGATTCCCGCTTCATCCTGTCACCCACTACAGCATAAACTAGCAGCCTTCCGCAGCTATGTCCACCGTTTAATGTCACTCCCACTGTCCACGGATAATTACGCAAAAGAACTCAAAATATTGTATCAAATCGCGACTTCAAACGGTTACACCAAACAAGTTATTGATAATATAATTAAGAAAAAGCAGAATGACCGGGCTCGCTCAGCACTTTATGCATGTACCCCTGAAAGAATTAACAAGAATGTCGGGAGTCTCACTTACATAGGCCCAATTTCAAATAGAATCGCGAATATGAAATTAGGTACAGGGAACATGTTGCCGCTCACAGGTATGGCCATCCAGATAAATCACATTTCGATAACATTTAATCGACACCGGCCACTCCTTGAGCGGCAACAATACCTATAACATTCTGCATGCTTGCGATAAGGGTTTCCGGATGAGTGTGTTGGAACAGTTAGAAATATCAAAATATAACAATAATAACGCATATACACTGTTGAATGACCAAACAAACTTATTTCCATCACCACTTCTAAGTATGATTGCGGGTAGTTCGGCACAGATGTCGTTGTGACATTGTATCGATCGTGATTATAGCGTCATCGAAACGGTATATAAAGGGCCGACAGCGATGAGCTAGCGCATTCGAGCTCAAACGCTCGACGAGTCAACATCTCCTGAGGATGCCCCGTGGAGGGGCGAAACACGTGTCGAGTATAGGTTTGGTTGCATGGCATGCTAATTATTTCTCACTTGTTTTGTATGTGTACATATGCATGATACGCATGTGAGTGTGCATGACGGTGGGATTTGTGCCCGGCTTTCAGACCTGGATATTTGTCTCGCGGAATTAAAGCTAAATATATTTCATAGCATTTAAAGTAAATAACTTGACAAACAGCAGAGAAAAACATGCTGAAAAGTTATTGCAAAAATATATGTTGATCCCTAGACACATATGTTGATCCCTAGACACTTTTGATGTGTGTATATTGTTTTTAGGCTATAACACGTGTTTAGTTTATGATAGCAACAATACCTTACATAGTTAATATAATACACTCATCAAAAGTGTCTAGGGATCAACATATATTTTTGCAATAACTTTTCTCCTGATTGATATTAATTAAAATTTTCTTTAAGGATTCATCAAATAAAGTGTTTTCGTTTGTCACAGTAACGATAAACCAAGTCACATTTGCATTAATAAAGAAATTTGCCATTTTCCTAATAAAGGGAATTTTGACATTTGAACCACTAACATTAAAGTTCGACAAAAAGACTGAAATAACAGTTTTATTTAAAATTTTATTAGGTAACTTAAACAATTAATAATCCGTGTTTCTACCGCGAACACTAACACAAGAACATCGGTTTGGCATACTCAAAATGAGTTCATCCAAATCACGCTGTGGAATGGCCGCCCATGTTCGTTGCAACAACAAAAAAAGGTCTTCTTGCGACTGGATACCCTCCATATTCGGCAGAGCTCTTCTCTGTAGCATATCCCATGCATGCTCAATCGGGTTCAAGTCTGGCGACTGAGCAGGCCAGGGCCAAACTCACATCTCAATCTCAAGAAATCCGCATAAAAATGCTTGATCCCTAGACACTTTTGATGTGTGTATTTTAAATCATACTAAACTGTGTAAGTTTTCTGGGGCCTATTAATAACTCTATTGGCTCCACCCGAAAAACTCAAATCAAGATGTCGTACCCTTTTCCTCTATCGTGATCACACTTACACTCACTTAAATAACCATTACAGACAGATTTGTAAAAGTATCTGTAATTCAAAATGAAGGTCAATTATTAATTCTAATATATCTAAAAAAAACTTACAGATTCTAAATTCCTAAATTCTAAAAAAAAATAAAAAAAAATCTAAAAAAAAAAATTAAAACTTAAAAACGAAGCTGATAAACTTAATAAATTAGATATATTGAATTGAAAATGTAAATTACATATAGTAATTATATGATTACAATAATAAATGTAGAAGATTGTTTATCTAGTGTTTACGGCGGCGCGGCGGGTTGTCCTTGCGAGCCATACTACCCCATCGGGGTAGCTTCAGTATACTTCCCGCCGCCGTCGCTGTCTCATCCGTACAGCCGTTTCAGTACATGCGGAAAACTTAATTTCGTTTATCGCGATGCGTCCAAGTCGTAGTTTCACGCACATCCACGATTACCGATGCCCGTAAGTGCTTATTTAATTACAAATACAAATTATATAAATGTCACCTATTTTTTTCTATATTTTCAACTTCGACACCCTTAATTAATTTTATCATTTAATGTCACGGTGTACTCTTGCTTGTGTTTGTATGATGATGATAATATGATAGGGGTTATATTCATTTATTATGTAGTAGGTGTAGGTATATTTTTGTATAAACTATAGCGATTTCTAGTAGATACTGTCCAGTTTAATTTGAACATGCCTATGTATACATATGTGTTTATCAGGGTTGATAAAAATCATGATTTCTTTAAAAAAATCATAAAAATCGGATTAATTTGATTTAAATCTGATTTTTTTATTGAAATCAGTTTTTTTTTTTACTTTCTTGTCTTTTTTATTACTTTAATGGTCAGTTATTTATTATATGAAAGCAACGTATTTTTTAAATTGAATTAATAAATCAATTAAAAGGTAATTTAACAAGTTCTAATAAAATCAACAATTTAAAAAAGAGTAGTGTTGAAAAAATAGCAAGGAAAGTAAAAAACTTTATAACTCATTAAAGTACATATTCTAAATCTTTCCAGATGAGTACACTATCTGAAATAGGATACTTGTCGCTTTGCATTGAATTTGAATAGAATGCTCGAAATGATTCGATCTGTAATATTTGATAACTTTTAGAACATGTCCTGTATAGTATTTGGAATCCCGGAACTGGTCGGTAATCGCTCGCTCGCACGGCATTGTGCACTATGTCAGGGGAAGTCCCTAGACGATTTTTGGCCGATTTGAATGCAGCAAAATCAATCAAAATCACGATTTAAATCACTGATAACAACCCTGGTGTTTATATAGTTATCTGTTTTATAGTTTTTTTAATTAAATTATTTACCTTCCTGAATAAATATTGAGATAACTAAATTAATTAAATTGAGTGAGTGAATGAGCTCATTAATATTAGGTATATAATGAATAGTCATAAGTATCATCGTATAACAAACTTAGTTTGTCTTAAACAAATGTAAGATGAACCCTTTTTGTCTATTGTAAATAATTTGTAAATGACAAAAAATTGTTGCACACTTCACGGAAATAGCAATCTTATTTTTTTTTATGTATATTAAAGCACTAGGAACCGACGAGCATGCATGCATGGATTGATAAACGTGAAAGAAGCAAAAGCGGTGTGTGAGGACCCTTTTTAGGGTTCCGTGCCAAAGGCAAAAAACGGAACCCTTATAGATTCGTCATGTCTGTCTGTCTGTCTGTCTGTCTATCTGTCTGTCCGTCTGTCTGTCCGTCCGTATGTCACAGCCACTTTTTTCGAAACTATTAGACCTATAATGTTGAAACTTGGTAAGTAGATGTATTCTGTGAACCGCTTTAAGATTTTTACACAAAAATAAAAAAAAAACAATAAATTTTGGGGGTCCCCATACTTAGAACTGAAACTCAAGAATTTTTTTTCCTCAAACCAATACGTGTTATCTATGGATAGGTCTTCGAAAATGATATTGAGGTTTCTAATATCATTTTTTTCTAAACTGAATAGGTTGCGCGAGAGACACTTCCAAAGTGGTAAAATGAGTGCCCCCCCCCCCCCCTTAACTTCTAAAATAAGAGAATGATAAATCTAAAAAAAATATATCGCAAATATAAAAATAAAATAAAAATTATATTATGTTACTTGCTGCGTCGGAACCCTTCATGGGCGAGTCCGACTCGCACTTGGCCGCTTTTTTGTTATCTTTATCTATATATATAAAAGCGAAATACCACTCACTTATTAATCACGAAATCTCAGAAACTATAACACCTACAAAACTTGAAATTTAGTAGGTAGATACCTTATGGGTATAGACATCCGCTAAGAACGGATTTTACGAAACTCCACCCCTAAGGGGGTTAAACGGGGGTTAGAAGTTTGTATGAAAGTCCTATGTTTTTGAAGTAAGAGACTTGAAAATTTAAAATGTATGCTCTATAGTTGGTGTGGAGGTGTACTAATAATGTATCTTTAGAAATCAACCCCATTTTGGTGTTAAACCGAGGGATGGTAGTTTGGACGCAAACGAGGTTGCGTAGATCAGCTAGTAACATATAAAA
This sequence comes from Diaphora mendica, assembly GCA_949125395.1. Taxonomy (NCBI): domain Eukaryota; kingdom Metazoa; phylum Arthropoda; class Insecta; order Lepidoptera; family Erebidae; genus Diaphora; species Diaphora mendica. Next base: position 27,064,463 of record OX421312.1, on the reverse strand, counting down.
ATTAAAAAGCAAATATTAAGTAAATATCATCATTAGTTTCGCTCTTGTTCATCAACAACCCATAACGTCCCACTGCTGGGCTCGCGTCTCAGGAGAGGGTTAAAGCCGTACGCCCTCAAGCTGGCCAAGTGCGGGTTGGGTACTGGCAAGAAAACGTTGTGGCTACGTAATCCTACCGTTGGATGTTTTTAAGCCGCCCAAAGACATCCAACTAGGCTTCACGACTGTTATCTACAATAACAACCGGGACCGACTACTTATCGTGACCTCCTAATCACGGAGACGATCATGGTATCATGCCACCAGCGATCACCCATCCAGGTACTGACCGCGTCGTCGTTGCTTACCCTCGGTAATTGTTTCTAATCACCGAGTGCAACTGGGGTATGAGCGCCTCATTGTTCTCATTCATTATCATGTGAACCAACAGTTAATCAACACGGAAACATGTTAGAAACAAGAAGCATTGCATACTCGTATTATTAGTGATTATTGAAATCCTTAGATGTTAAGTGAAATTCTTAATTAATATCCAGTTTTAGTCTTTAAGGTACCGCTGCCTTTAATAGGAGATTATAATCCAATAGTAAGTAGGATCACAATGTCAAGGTCGAGTATTATTCGTCTGTGAAAATAAATTATTTCAACAAACCTGTTGAATCCTGATGGCTAAGTTGCCTTTGCCTTTCTAAGTTATATTATATTTGTTTGTATGTTTATTTCTCTCAAAAAGGTACACAATCTTATTAATACAATACATAATAGCTGCACAGTTATAACCTTTAGGAGAGCTGGAGTCTGCACTAGGTTCTAGACCTGTATATATTAAGTGCACTGAAAAGTTTATTTTCTTTCGAAAAGGTCTTCCTCTTCCGTATTGGACGATGGGCATGTTTATAAAAGATTATTAGCTTTTGTATGTAATCGCTCAAATATAACATTTTTATAAACTATCCCTTCTTCCTTCCTTAATATTCCACCCATAGGTTGAAAAAAAAGGAATAAATAAAATTTAAATTATATTAAGTTTACCTTTTACGTTTAACGTGTTAAATTCTGTTTTGCTGGCGTGCCTAAGATCAGATAACTAACATTACGCTATAGGTCTATAGGAGCCGAGCAAGAATGAAAAAGACACAGACAAAGTAGCGTGGGTCAGCTAGTTAAAATATGATAAAAGAATGACTAGTATATCCATGAACATGAAAAAACATGAGTACCTAGTTCTCTATCATTCTTACCCTACTATAGACCGATAAATTATTTCTGAGATGTTGTTCTAGGAAATTAAAAATAATATTAATCTAATTGTATTTCATTATATTAAAAATTTTCTAGCAGTTGAAGTGTTTTTTGAAAACTTATTTACAGAAATAAATGACTTTGACTTAGAAAATTATGCAGTCCGCGAGTCATTTTAATCGACACATCAAATATGTAACCATTGTAAAGTTTACGTAAAATACACAAAACTGCAACAGTCAATAATAAAACAAGTAAGCAAAAAAAAAAACAAGTACAAAACTGTAGTGTACCTCCCCTCCTTTCGCACACCTGTACGTCCCGCTGATACCTAAAGTTGTATGCTGCGCATAGACACGCACGATGTTCTGAGTCGCCATAAAGTTTGGTTCGGTCTATAAACGTGTTTTGACGGATTAAGAATACAGAGTGTCACCACCCTTATTCATCCCACAGGTGTCGTAAAAGGCGACTAAGAGAACAAACTACGCAGAACAACATCACTGCGCAAAGAAGGATATTAAACAATCCTTACACCAAACCGTCTTGCCTGCGTGATACAGTAGGTAGGCTACAACCTTTTTTTAAAGGAAAGGCTTATGGCAAGCAGTTATATACTGTTGATGTGATGTGTGTTTCTATCTTATTTTGTTATTTGATAGAAGTGATCGAATGCTGTTCAAGAAAAGGTCGTATCCTCACCTAGAAGGCCGGTATCATAACTGTTGAATTGTAGCTATTCATGTATTGCTCTCTGTCATTAATTCTATAATTTTTAAACATCAGTCAATAACATTGGAGACATTAAGCTCATTTCCTGCTTAGGAAAAAGTTCTTACCAACACTTGTTCAATTAGCAAAAGTTTAGTAAAGTTTTGTTGGCCTGTTATTTCGTCTTGAATGGAATTTGCGTGAACGTAAAGACCGAGTGCTGCTCCTTGCCTCTCTACTAATTAATGATTTAAAAAAGTCTGAAGTATAACAAAAAAATCGGTCAAGTGCGAGTCGGACTCGCGCAGGAAGGGTTCTGTACCATTATCTATACATTTCAAGCGTCTACCTGTTGCCGTTATCAATATCGAGCAAAAACGAGCAATAAAATCACGTTTGTTGTAGGTGAGCCCCCTTAGATATTTATTTTATTCTGTTTTTCAGTATTTGTTATAGCGGCAACAGAAATACATTATCTCGGAAAATTTCAACTGTCTAACTATCACGGTTCATGAGATACAGTCTGGTGACAGACGGATGGACAGACTCTTAGTAATACCCTGGTCACGTTTTACCTTTTGGGTACGGAACCCTAATAAAAAAGTCTAAAAAGGAATTTAAATCCTAACAAAAACTTTAATGTACATATCTAAATTTTGTATCTAAATCCTAGTTGTTTATGATAAAGTTAGTGGGTAAGTAAATATAATTACCTACTTCTTCTGTTTATTATTAGTACTTTTTGTTTATATAAATATCAACTCATCACACAAATTTACTATAGTTTTTATAAATTACATTAAGCGATCCTATTTTTGATTTAAATATAGATAGACACTTATATGCAATCAAAATTCCATGCAGCGCCCGTATCATGCATTGAGTTTTATGGAATGCTAACTTGTATATATTTCGATTGCGTACTGCAGACACTAGAGTTCCCTTTATGAATTAGTGGACAGACATTGGGACCAATCACGGTTTGAGCGTAAACTTTGGAGGGCACTAGAAAACATGCACATTTCAAAGGGAGTCAAGATCGCGTTTATTCGACAATCTGTCAAAGGAACAAACGAGCTTTAAACTGAGATCCATATGCAATGTATTTGAACCGATCGGTTATCGAATTGATCGTCGTCTCGTCTGTCTTTTAGGAATTTCTAAAAAGCAGACCATTTTCAATTCGGTTGTCTTTTTATATGTTAGCTGGAGTAGAAATCTGTGACCGATTCGGAAAATTCTTTATTCTCACAAGGGTATACTTCCTGTTTTGTGCTTATACTCTTAAATACCCCTATAATAATAATAAAAATTAAAGTTAAATAAGTTTACTTCAATTCTTAATGACGTAGGTACTTGAAAGTCGATGAGATTGTTTTTAAACTTCATTGAGTTTTAACATTATTATATTGTAAAACAAATTTTTGAGAAGTTTTTAACAACACTGAATATGAGAAAGGTGAAATCAAAAAATAATCGTTACGCTTTTAGTTATTAAAACTACAAACGTTGGTGGTGATTCTCTTGTTGTCATCACTAAACTAAAATTCACTAAAATTTGTTATTGGATTATAATCTATATGTATGTAATCTATGTAATCTTATATATAAAATTCTCGTGTCACAATGTTAGTTACCATACTCCTCTGAAACGGCTGGACCGATTTTTATGAAAGTTGGTGTGCATATCGGGTAGGTCTGAGAATCGACCAACATCTATTTTTTATCTATTTTTTTTATGGCAAAACAAAGTTTGCCTGATCAGCTAGTATATAAATGTATAATATATATAATTATCTAATTTAATCCGCTTACAGTCCATTTTTCGATATCTCACATCTCAGCTGTACACACATTAATTAGAAACACAAGCTTGTTTATTGCTTGAAAAAGTAAAATTTACTTTGGCATAACCAAAATTTGTTAAATTACTCAACTTAGGCCATATTTTTATTTTGCTATTCTTGTGTAGAACGTGTAACGTGTGACGTAAAACTTGACATGTCGCACTAAACTTAGACGACGTCTAAATATATATTAAATAATTAATCGAACACATTCAGCGTATACGGCTGAAATTATGCGATTTCTATATTTTAAGATGATCTTTGTGATGTGTTAGGGCAACCTTTGGTGCTGTGCGTCGGCAAATATTGTAAGGTCAACGTCTCTCGATATTTTATAAGGGTCAGTACCGAGGCTTTCGTACGGGCGGTACTTAGAATGATTTCTCAGATGGCCTGTACATACAATTCAACAAAAGATTTGATTGTTACTTTCAGGATTGCTAGAGACTGTGGAATTCACTAGGTTGTATCAATTTGTGATCTATATCGCTGAGATAATTTTAATATTAATATGTGAAAAAAAAATTGTAGGATTTTTTAAAATATATGGCAAAGAAGTATATCTAAGAAGAGACCATTCTCCAGCAATCTACTGTTAAAAGCTGACGATCATGTCGAGCATATTATATTTGTTCTATCCACCTTATGTCTAACTCAATTGTGAACAATACGACCATTCATTTTAGAGAGCTTTTGCTACAGCTGGGCGCTGGCGTTGTATCTACAATTTTCTAAGCAAATAGCAAAGGCATTTTTACTACCAATATTTTTAGTATAGGACCTAGAAAGTGTGAAGAACCCGTTCCTCGTTAACGTGTTTTTTTTTATTTAATGAAAGATTGAGATTCTTGACCACACTACCAACCAACTATATTTGCTTTCCAAAGTGAGCATAAAGTTTTAAATGTCGGAAGGAAGGTAGATGATAATAATAGGTAATGGTGCTAATTCTGTTGTTCGAAAACTCTAAAAACTAATTTAAAAATATAAAAAAATCACTAACAAAAGATCACTTAGAATGACTTTTACCCTGTCAAACAACTTTTTTCATATCAAAGATTAATTATAACTAGATATGTTACACTAAAAATAGACAATAGCATTTTGGAAATCACTAAAATAACAATAGAAGATAATATATGATAAATTTTGATTTAGTAGACTCAACAACAGAATTATCACCAATATCAGTACTAGGCATCCATATTCACTATGGAGGAACGCTACGCTAAAAATATTAAAATCTAATATTGATCGAAAGTTATTCAAGCCAGGTTGTAAACTAAAATCCGTCAAAAAAATAAAAACTGGAAAATTAAAATGCGGTGTGGATAGGACAAGTTCTGATAGGAAAACGTCGATGTAAAATATATAAATATTAATAAAGTTCTCGACTGCAACCGGCGTGTGGCAGCATTATATTAAACGGTTTAGGTTTCAATTTTCTATGTAGGACCAATTAATAGGAAACAATTTGATTTTCATTTCATAAGGGGTACAAGTCTTGTATATCATGGGTTAAATAGTATTTTGGATTAAAAATTTGACCGTTTTCTTGTAACTTAACAAGAAAAGGTTTGAGAAATTATAACCCGACTACGTAATACCTTTTCATAAAATGTATTTAGCCTATCATTAGCCTCAGTCAAGTCGTTATTAGGAATCTATTGATACCTAATTCATCAAAAACTGATATATGTGCTACGGTGCAACATACATACGTAGATTGCCAAAACTATTAGTAAAAAAAGGAAACCACTTAATGTGACTGAGAAAATATTTTTTTTAAATGTTTGTTTATGAATGCTGTCTAGTTATTGATAAAAATCGTAATCAAATATTATTAATGATTTGATTTTTTCGTACACAGGTAAGGACTGCTATTTAAGCTGTTTTCAGAAAATATTTGAAGACCCAATTTTTCCTATTTAATAGTATATCCAGTATTTTTTTATTATAATATAGATATTTATATTGTATTTCTTACGTGAAGTTACGTAAGGTTAGACTGAACGATAACTCTTTCAACATCAATAGCATTTAACAGTCCACTACCCTCTCCTTAGAAAGGAGGAATTGGTCTACTATATCGCCCAGAGGTTAATTTTCCAGTAAGTAATTCTACACCTCGTAAGCGCATGTTTATGTAAACTGAGTAAATAAAATGTAATGTTTTTTTTTTATGTTTGGCCCGCCAAAATGACTCTACTCTGCCTGATGGAAAGCATAAGCAGAATCCAGGAGTGGTGATCACCATACTCATTGCGAATGCAACAATGCAGCATGGCGGCCTAGTGATGCTTCTGCATCATTTAGTCTAGTCAACAAATATGGAACTTGTTCACTAGACTATTTGGGCCTTCGGTCTCGCACTCACCAACGAAACACGTGATATAAATATACATATGCATGCTTAACTGACAGTTTTTTTTTTTTGTAAATATCGAAGAATCGTGGTTTTGTTTTAAGGGCTGTCTTCGTATGTATTTACTGTTAGGCGTCGCCGTCATAATACAATTTAAGGCCCCACTCGAAACGAACCAGCTTTTAATAATGTCAAACAGAGCTCTCACCAAAGCTAACTGAGTTTGTACTGCCATTCCCGAGTAATAGAAACAATACATAACCTAGCTTTACATACGACAATGGTATCTTTTAAGTTGAATAATATTTTAATATCATCCACATCGCGTTTAAACATCTATGTTTGACTGCCTCGTTGGTCTAGCGGTTGGCGTGTGCGACTGCTGATCAAGAGGTCTCGGGTTCGATTCCCGGGTCGGACCAAATGTTTGTATGATCTACAAATATTTGTTTCGGAGTTTGGGTGTTTTCTATGTATAATATGTATGTATTTACAAAAAAAAAGTATATATGTATTTGTAATTTGTATCAGTTGTCTAGTACCCATAACACAAGCTCTGCTTAGCTTGGGACTAGATGGCGTTGTGTGTTAAATGTCCGAAATATTTATTTATTTATTTATGTAGTAATGTATGTTACAAAATCTCGTAGAGACTCAAACATCAGTATAACGTTGCTATTGTAGCGATTGGAGCCATCGCCGTACCTATACAACCTCCACGTCATAATATTAGCAGGTGAAAACTCCTGTTTTTTCTTCTTTTGATGAAATGGCAACCAGCCGGATCTCTCGGATCAGCTATTTCTGCCAATGTCAAGTGTTAATTATCTTCGTATCATAAGTCCTCATGTCTTTAGTCTTCGTCGTGATGAAATTAATGATAAAAAATATAAAAAATTTAGATGAGATGAAATGGGGACCGTCTTCCGAAAAAACAAAAAACAATCTCTGTTTTTTTAATGCTGAAGAGAAGATACACGTCAGGGGTCGCGGAGTCAAGACAACTGGCAGTGAAATATAAATAATTGTATTCCTACATTGTAAAATTGTTATCTAGCAGAAAAGCGTATAATACTTTTAGTCATATTGTTATTTCCCGAATTTCAGGTACATAACCCTCAAAGCTCGTACTTGAGAAGGTATGGGTACCGCACTATCTAATAGTGCAGGTATTTCCAACCAATAAGGATATCAGGAATTGCTATCGGTTGTTTTAAAATACACTTTTCTGTCGTAACATTTACAGCTACAGGTAAGGTTGATTTAATCCAGCGAGATCAACGCTTCAGCCATTACGGTACCTTTGAATTTAAATGTCATTCGATTGAAGATTTTAACAGTGCTTTTTGAGAAACAGAGAAGTTAATGCAAGCCGTGAAATAAAATAAATTGATGAAATAAAACGTACTTTAAAAGTTAACAGTATACGTTATATATGTATGTATGTAACCATTTATCAATAATACTGAAATTACAGTGTCAGAAGCCTGACTAATTTTATATAGCGCCCAATCAAGTCGACGTGTGGTAATAAACCTTGTATGAATATTAAAAAGTATACAATAAACAACTACAGATTCATCAAAACCGCAGAATTTAAGAAGAGTTGTGCGTATATTTTTTTTCTGTGACGTTGTTATTTTAAACCGTAGCAAGTAGGTGTAAAATTTTCTGTTTCGCAAAAGTCTCAATCGCCAAGCTGTAACGAACCTTTAATTAACTGACGACGTAGTGTACAATATAATGAGAAACAGAAACTAACAATATTTTTACTAGATATTGCTTGATGGTCGGAATTTGACTAGGCGTATCGTATCTTTTCCATTTTGACTCTTTTAGTCTTTTCGACACATTCAAACTACTATTTATTTACACGCGTGATACAAAGTAATAGTATCACATATTTATTTTCTTATCCCATCTTATCTTAATATTAACGCAATATAATTCTTGAAATATGTATGTTTATGTTCTCGTGGAATCTCTTCGTAACTCCAACAATTTTACATATAACAACGTCAAGTATTTATTATAGACGCAAGTAGAGATTAATTTATTTAATATATGTATACACACTATGCAAATTCAAATCATAGTTATTATAGGGTAGTTGAAGTTTCTACGCGGATGACTAAGGCGTGTCTCCTGCGCCTAAAAATAACAAAACAAACTAACAAAACATTTTAACTAAACATGTTAGCAAAAAGTCGCAGGAGACCGACTTTTAAACGAACATCAAACACGATTACACGAATAGCAAACATCTTTTATCTACTCGACAAAATGACAGTACACTTACTTACTTACTTTTATAGTATAAATATGAATAATATAAGTATTAATGTTAGTTCAGGTCAGTTTCATTATACGAGAAGTATACGCTGGGATGTTTTCTGTCTGCCTCGGATAACATGTTTGCTTGTTTTAGTTAATAAAACAGTTAGGCCACGCCCATGTTTTGTTAGATTTTTAATGTTAGGTTTTAGAAAACACAAAATAGTGTCGCAGGAGACCCGGCTTTTTGTAGCCGAACATTACCTTACCTTTAATATAAGAGGAATTTTAAGAATTTTTAATGGCAGTTGACAATACTGTTATAGGGTTAATTTGATGCCTTCATTAATTAATAAAGGTTGAGCACATTGAGGCAGAAACGGTTTCTTGTTATTTGCTGAATCGACAACTATATCTATACAAATAAATAAAGTTAGACTGTCTATTTGTAACATTAAAAGAACCGCTTTTTACTAAATGCATGTGCATGTATACACGATACACATACCAAAATATTTTTTTTTACAATTTTTGTCTGTCTGTTATGGAATAAGGGGCAAACAATCAGGCGTATCACCTGAAGGTAAGCGATTACCGCCGCCCATGGACACCCACAACACCAGAGGCGTCACTAGTGTATTGCCGGCCATTGGGGGATGGGAAAGGTGATGGGGGGAGGGGTTTGGGGTATGGGCCTCCTGTATCCTCACTCACTCGGTGAAACACAGCGCAAGCGCTGTTTCACACCGGTTTTCTGTGAGGCCGTGGTATTACTCCGGTCGAGTTGGCCCATTCATGACGAAGCGTGGTTCTTCGACGATTCCAAGGAAACCAAGAATCAACCCCTTAAATTTTATAAGCACGTGTTATGTGGTTTAGATATTTTCTTGCACCGACTTCTAACATATTCTCGATTTCTAGTATACATTTTATTACTAGTTTATTTTACGCTTTTAAGTATTTCTAGGCAGGGAGTTTTCGTCAAATGTTTTTTTTGGAATTGGTTAATTATTTTTTTCTTAAAAATGTTTTACGGCTATGACATAGTCGCGAGCTGTTGAAACTCAACACTATAGAAATGTAGAACTTAAAAATACTATTAAAAATTAAATCTTTCAACAAAAAGACGTGTGGCACTCGGGGACTGCCGCGGTAAAGCTATTGCATAGCATTTTTTATAAACTTATGCAATTATAATTATAATTATTTATTTATTTTTTATTTATTCAGTAGTGTATGGCTACCATTAATATGACTGCCTCGTTGGTCTCCCGTTTGGCGTGTGCGACTGCTGATCATGAGGTCTCGGATTCGATTCCCAGGTCGGACCAAATGTTTGTATGATCTACAAATATTTGTTTCGGAGTTTGGGTGTTTTCTGTGTATAATATGTATGTATTTACAGTAAATGTATTTGTATCAGTTGTCTAGTACCCATAACACAAGATCTGCTTAGCTTGGGACTAGATGGCGTTGTGTGTTAGATGTCCAAAATATTTATTATTATTATTATTTATTATTAATAATTTTATACATTATATGACATAATTAATCTTCGTGTTCAAGGCAACGAATCATCCTTGACAAATTTCAATACGCCTGCGCGGCCGGCTGTTGACATATTCATGGTCTAAGAAAACAAGATCTCGCATTCCGAGAGTGGCTCGATTTGACGTCACTATCCGTTACCACTTTATAGCAACATAACACGAATTGAACCACTATGATATTATACAATATCATTGACCAACCGCAACCAGCGATAGTGATGATGACGTCATCTCGATCTCTCTGTCTTCTCGTCACTGTATCTCGGAAAGCCACAGAGATAGACAGATTCGTCGATTCGTCGTTCGGAGCAGCTATTCTCCATCCGTGCGAGCTTCGGGTGTCAGGTTTTATTTTCGTTACGTTACGGAATTTCTTGATTCGGTCGCCGCGCTCAAAGGCCTCAAAGCCCGCGATAAAAGCTATGCAATAGCTTAAAAAAAACATAAAACTGTAAATAAAAAAACACAAAACTTGCTGTTTTGTAGCCTTATAATAGCAGTCTTATATTCTGTGACACGATTTTTTTTTTGCTACCGTAAAGGTTAGAGGACAATCATGAATCAAATGCCTCGATGCTAGATACTTTTCAACTAACTATCAAACATTTAAACAATCCTTTAAATAACATACACTTAGTAACAGTTATTAATGTTTTAAAACAAATCATGAAGTATTAAGTAATATCGAGAGGTGCTATTAGATCGATATCAGGAAACAGCAGAGTTAAAAACATAATTTAATAATTAATTAATCTCAGAGTAGCATTCTATAGCCCTTTAAAAGTATACAGGCGCCATCATCTTAATAAATAGAAGGAAAACACAATTTCCATTAATGTAAATTAAGTAATGAAGCAGCGTTTTATCCAGTTCTCCAATTATTACCCAAAAATGACAAATGTAACTCAGTAGTAATATCGTATTATCTAGGAGAACTTGTACCTTTTGTACTAAATAAAAAATCGAGTTCGAAAGTAGCTTTTTTAGGCATACCTATATATATAGAAATTAAAATCAATATGTATGGATGTAAGGGAGTGAACCATAATCTCACCTGCACGCGGTACATCCTGCTGAACGACGAACAAGGCTCTGGCAACCGACCGATGGCGGTATATCCATCCCAACATGCGTAGTTAAATGCAATAGGCCGGTGACGGGCAGCAGCGCCACCGGTGCAAAGAACTGCGCCCTGCGATCACCAACCCGCCTGCCCAGCGTGGTGATTATGGGCATTAACCTCCATGCAGCTGCAAAATAAGCCACGGCCCCCAGTTCCCGGCAGTCTCGCTATTCCTGGTCATGGTGGCGATCATGGTAACGGCGGGGCGGGGGGCGCTAAGAATCTCCGGGTTACGGCAGGCCACCACAACCGACTGACCCTGGCTACGTATAATGGCCGCACATTACGGCTAGACTCGCATCTGGCACAACTCGAGGTGGAACTTGAGAAAATTAGATGGCATATTTTAGGGTTATGTGAAGTCTGAAGAGAGGGGGAGGACACCATAACCCTTGACTCAGGCCATCTCATGTACTTCCGTGAGGGAGACCAACAATCTCAAGGTGGCGTTGGGTTTCTGATTAACAAGTCCCTGTCTAGCAACGTTGTGGAAATGTCTAGTGTGTCGAACAGGGTAGCGTACCTCATTGTCAAGCTCACCGAGAGGTATAGCCTCAAGGTAGTGCAAGTGTACGCACCGACCTCGGCCCACTCGGACGATGAGGTGGATATGTTCGATGACATATCGAGGGCCCTCCACTTCACTACTAAAACCCACTACAACGTTGTTATGGGTGACTTCAACGCCAAAGTGGGAGTACAAAATTGCAGTGAACCGGTAATAGGATCCCATGGCTTTGGAAGCAGAAATCATAGGGGGCAAATGCTCGTCAACTTTCTCGAACGAGAGGGGCTGTTCTTGATGAACTCGTTCTTTAAAAAACGGCCCCAAAGGAAGTGGACGTGGCAAAGCCCCGACGCTATGACCAAAAATGAGATCGATTTCATCATAACTGACAGAAAGCACATATTCAGAGACGTCTCAGTGATCAATAGGTTCAACACCGGTAGCGATCACCGACTCGTCCGAGGCTCTCTGAATATCAACTTTAAAGCTGAACGTGTCCGTTTGATGAAATCCAGGCTCCGACCAACTCTGCTTCAAGCCGTGATGGGATCTGAAAAGTTTCAGTCAAATCTGGAGAACCGATTTGCTGCCATGGAAACCACAACAAGCGTAAACCAGAACCTTGAAAATGTGGGTCAAATCCTCAGGGAAGAAGGTACGAGATTTTGTAAAATGCAGCGTAAGAGCAGGAAATCGAAGCTTTCGGAAGGGACCCTAGGCCTTATGAAGGAACGATGTGAAAACCGACTTCTTACTTCGTCGGCAAAACGGACTCTAAACCGAGAGATCAGCAAACTAGTACGACACGATGCTCCAATACTCTTTCGATCGAAAGAGCGATCGAGCAGAATCGGGGGTCAAAGGTGTTTGTACAATCTCTCGGAAGAAGCCACCTGACGAAGTTGACTACAGCAAGTGGAGAAGTCGTTACTTCCAAGCCGGCCGTCCTTTCCGAAGTGGAACGTTTCTATGGCGGTTTGTACGCTTCGCATGCATCTCGACCTGATCCCGGAAATGAGGACTCTAGAGCCACATTAACACGCCACTACACCGAAGATCTGCCAGAAGTCAGCATTGACGAAATCGAGATGGCTCTTAGACAGCTGAAAAATGGAAAAGCCCCTGGAGAGGACGGCGTTACAACAGAACTGTTAAAGGCTGGAGGAAAACCCGTACTGAGGGAGCTCCAAAAGCTTTTTAACGCTGTCCTTTTCGAAGGGAGAACTCCAGAGGCGTGGAGCAGAAGCGTGGTCATCTTGTTCTTCAAGAAGGGTGATAAGACCAGGTTGAAGAACTATCGACCCATTTTGCTTCTAAGCCACGTCTACAAGCTGTTCTCAAGAGTCATCACGAACCGTTTTGCGCGAAGACTCGACGAATTCCAACCACCGGAGCAAGCTGGATTTCGGAGCGGATATGGCACCATGGACCACATCCACACAGTGCGGCAGATTATACAGAAGACAGAAGAGTATAATCAGCCTCTGTGTCTAGCATTCGTGGACTATGAGAAGGCCTTTGACTCGATCGAGATCTGGTCTGTTCTGGAGTCCCTGCAGCGTTGCCAAGTAGATTGGCGATACATCCAAGTGCTGAGATGTCTCTACGAAGCCGCCACCATGTCCGTCCAAGTACAGAATCAGCAAACAAGGCCCATACCATTGCATCGAGGAGTGAGACAAGGGGATGTTATTTCCCCGAAATTGTTCACAGGTAGTACCTCTAGAGGTAGTAGAGCCACGCTGATTTCAGCACGAATGGGCCGGCTCGACCGGGGCAGTACTACCCTCGCACAGAAAATCAACGTAAAATGACCACGTTCGTGCTGTCGTGTTTCGTTGGTGAGTGCGAGACCGGAGGCCCAAATAGTCTAGTCAACAAGTTCCATACTTGTTGACTAGACTAAAAGATGCAGCAGCATCACTAGGCCGCCATGGTGTGGGTCGCCATACTGCATTGTCTGCATTCGCAGTGAGTATGGCGACCAATACTTTTGGATTCTGCTTATGCTTTCCATCAGGCAGAGTAGAGTCATTTTGGCGCGCCGTACTTAAAAAAAAAAAAAAATGCAATGGAGGATTTGTTCAAGACGCTACACTGGAAAGGACGTGGCATAAATATCAATGGCGAATACATCTCTCACTTGCGATTTGCGGACGACATCGTCATTATGGCAGAGACGCTGCAGGACCTACAACAGATGCTGAACGACCTGGCTGACTCTTCTGTGCGCATCGGCCTACGGATGAACTTGGACAAAACCAAGGTCATGTTCAATGAACATGTACTACCGGAACCGGTCGCAGTACACGGTGCCGTTCTCGAAGTTGTTCAAAAATATGTTTACCTCGGGCAGACTTTGCAGTTAGGTAGAAACAACTTCGAGGACGAGGTGAACAGGAGAATTCAGCTGGGTTGGGCAGCGTTTGGGAAACTTCGTCGGGTCTTTTCATCGTCGATCCCACAGTGCCTTAAGACAAAAGTCTTTAATAAGTGCGTCCTACCCGTCATGACATACGGAGCCGAAACGTGGACACTTACGGCACGGCTGGTCCACAAGTTCAAAGTCGCTCAGCGTGCTATGGAGAGGGCTATGCTCGGCGTTTCTCTGAGGGATCGCATCAGGAATGAGGTAATCCGGCAGAGAACCAAGGTCATCGACATAGCCCAAAGGATTAGCAAGCTGAAGTGGCAGTGGGCTGGCCATATTAGCCGCAGAACTGATTACCGTTGGGGTAAACGGGTTCTTGAGTGGAGACCGCGTCTCGGCAAACGTAGTGTAGGACGTCCACAGGCCAGGTGGAGTGATGATCTGCGCAAGACGGCTGGCAGGAGCTGGATGCGAGAAGCCGAGGATCGAACCAAGTGGCGCGCAATTGGAGAGGCCTATGTCCAGCAGTGGACTGCGATGGGCTGATGATGATGATGATGAAAATCAATAGTGATAAGCATGCTAGGCAAAAAAACCTTGTCAAAAATGATTGCTAAATAATTATAAACTGAAAAAATCCACAAATTTTTAATTGATAGGATTTAAATTATATTACCAGCTAGGTAGTTTCAAGAGCTGCTTTGAATTTTTACATTTTAACTGTTTACAAAAGCAAAGCAATATACATCTTGGTTTTATTTTAGTAGGTACGCAAAATCTAGGTACTAAAAGATCCATTACATTGATATGTGAATGGTCTGACATTCGTTGTTTCTACGTATTTCCGATAATAACATTTCGATAGCCGGAACTGACAGCAATGGCGCGGTTTTCTACTGTTTTGATTTTGTATCCATTAATTGAACGGCAGATTGAACGAAATATTGACAGCTCTTCCACAAAAACCCTATCAACAGAGAAACTTCACCCACAATGTGTTATTCATTAAATATTAAAATCGTTTCTTCATATATATTATTTATAAAATGTATTTAACTTATCAGATATCTGCCCTTAATAAGTAACCTACTTCGATGAGTAAAGGTATAAAAACTGTTTAGACTTTAACATCATTTTGAGTCGGTCGCCATACCGCTTTCTACTGCGCCAAATGTTGTGTGTTTAAATCCCACATAGGACATGGATAAAATCCCACACGTTTCGTGTATTTTTTTTTACAACTCCCGCATTAGGTTGCTAGGCTAGGCTTTACAAACAGGCCCCCGCGACGCAGGATGTATATACCTAATGCGGGAGTTGTTTAAAAATATCTTCTTCTTATATATAAAAGTCAATTGCTGTTCGTTTGTCTCGCTAAAACTCGAGAAAGGCTGGGCCGATTTAGCTGATTTTCGTTTTGAAATGTTTACCGTAGTCCAGGGAAGGTTTAAACGGTGAACAATTAAAAAAAATATTGAAAAACCAAATGTCACGTGTACAACGTATTACGGGCACAGCTAGTATACTATATATTTCTGTATAAATTTACCAATAATTATATATATTATAATATATAATTATAAATGTATAAATGATACACATTAGGAGTATCCCATTCCATCTACGAGTATTCGTTAAACTTATTTGTTCTCTACTTAATAACGTTTCATATTTCATTTGGTACAGGCACCTTTGAAGTTTCCATGAACTTATCATTTATATACTGAGAATTGGCTTTGTTTGTTGCGACATCAAATGTGTTCTAGACAGTTAAATTACATTATTACCATAGTCAAAGCTCTACTATGTGAGGCGTAATTACGTTCAAAATCGAATTGGTAAACGTAACCTTAACAGGTTAAAAGACGAATCGTGTTAAAGTCATTCGTATACCTCCTTTTATCTTAAAATCTAAGAAGTTGAAGATAATGTTAGTTGTGTTTTGTTTTGTTTAGAGCCCATCTCCGAGACATACGGGACCGCTCCGTTCTTCGCTTGTTCGAAGCGACAGACATTGGAGGCGGTGCTTTCCCGGGTGCAGTAGGCGTGGGCTCTCTCAGCATGCCATCTGGAGCAGCGTCCTGTTCAGGACCTTCAAGCTGGGATCAAGTACGTACATATTTGCAATATAATTAATGAGTTGTGGAAAAAAAATATCAGACTTAAGTAAAAATTACTAAAATGTAAGATTACTCCTGTCAAACGACACTGAGTTGTTAAATGAAACACAACATGCTCGCGACAACTACATCTGATCAACAAAGGTCCTAAATAACGTGTCATGTTTACTATTTCTTACATAACAACCTCTAATTTTTATTCATTATCATTTAAGGTAATCTAGATTGTGTTTTCCATGTAATCTCCTGATAGCTTCAATTCTTCTTGTACATACCTATTTGTGGGTTATAGCATGCACATGGCACTCATTCCGAGCTACGTTATATTAGTCCTAAAACACGCTAACTAAGTACTACAAATATCATTCTATGGTAATAAAATTTAATATATAATATATTGTTCCTGGCAAGATATGTTTAATGCCACATCTTCTTTTTTACAGGATCAGAGTTACTTCAGCGAACCTGAAATTGACTCCGAGTACCATCACCAACACGTGCATAAGTCCAAGGTAAGTTTCATTAGGAGTTTAGACATCCTTGCTTCCCAGCTTTAAGATCAGATTTGGCCCTGAATAGATCATGACGATGAAAGGTAAGGTCAATACCGCATCAATGATTTTGCGTTTTAGTCATTATAGAAATGTATTTATCCAAAAAGAAAAGTAACGCAAAATCATTTGTGTATTTATATTTATTATTTGTAAATTCTTGTTGGACTTACAGCGGTGCTGTGTTATATTGATAATGGTCGTAACTACCTTAGTATTCATTTTAAAATAATAAATAATTAAACACATATTTCTCTAAAGATTTATTTAAAATAAGTGGTAACAATAATGGTAATATATACTTAGAACTACAGAAAAAGTAATTAAGTTGTATTTTAATTAAATCTTACATCTACAATAAATAATATAAACACGAGTTGTTTTCCAATACATTGATTAAATAGCAGATACTTCAATAAAACTGTTAGCCTCAGTCAACAAGCATAATACAATTTATACATAATCTATAAATTTAAAATTTAAAAAATCCCCTATGCAGCATCAGGTCGAAGTTATCAATTACATAATTGTCATTTAACGATTATACTGGCACGTTTTGCAGACATTCGGTTATTCTTCCCCACTTTCACCCCCATAACTGTTAAACGACTCAACCGATTTTCATGAAACATATCTAAGAACACTCACCCACTCACGTAACTCACCTTTCATACAAAAAAAAACTAAATTGAAATCGCTTCATCCGTTCGTGAGCTACGGTGCCACAGACAGACAGACAGACAAACAGACAGACAGACACGTCAAACTTATAACACCCCTCTTTTTGCGTCGTAGGTTAAAAATTAAAAAAGTTTTTACTCTAACTCTTAACTAGATGGCGATGTTAGTATTAGGTTAAAAATACTCAGAGTGAAGTGTAGACAAGCATATCTACAGATTGTCTATACAAGGGTTTGTTTACACAGTTATTCGTGTAGCAGTTTAGAAAGCCCTGCAGATAGGCAAACCTTTGTAGTAATGCGCACCGCTGTAAAGTTTCTTAGGTGTAGCTCTCCAAGAGATTACAAGGGCTTTCTTGAAGGGCTCCGTGGCGCAACCGCTGCATACCTGCATTACAGCTTTGACCTCTGCTTCTGCAGGTTCTCTTTCATCAACCTGTAATCATGATAATTATGACAATTTCAGAACTTAGTACTAGATTACGATAATTAACAAGGTCTGATTATCTTAGTTCTCATCTCTAAATAAAAGAATTTACACACGTTCTCACATTATCAACTTTAGATGAGCAAATGACAAATCATTATTATAAATCATATAACTTAGGTATATAAAACTAAGCGAACAGGAACCTATATTGAATTATTATGTGTCTCGTTTGCCGTGATATAATGGGTCATAACTAATACTAATATTATAAACGCGAAAGTTTCTAAGTATGGATGGATGGATGGATGTTTGTTACTCTTTCACGCAAAAACTACTGAACGGATTCGGATAAAACTTTACAGTAATATAGCTTATACATAAGAATAACACATTTGCCGCGATAACCGACATATACGCGGGCGGAGCCGCGGGCAACAACTAGTGGGTCATAATTACTTCAAAGATTTAAATATTCGTGAATGATATCAATCACCTATGAACATTCCTGCGAAATTATTATAGTAAAAATAATAAATATATATTTTAAAACAAAAGTTTGCTCAACCAAGATAAAAACTGATTAATTTGATAAATACACACAATTTGATAAAGTCACAGGATTCGGTTGCGGATATAATCTCAGTAAAGGATAAATCGTATTTATTAACATTGTTTTGTTAATTGTAACCACGATTGTAACCCTCAAAACTTCCATATTCACAGAGTAAGAATATTGAATTTAAAATTAATATGTGATCGGTCGTAATAATATGTACCTAGTTGTGAACACTATTGGTAAATATCTGTATCAAATTCAATATCAGTGTAACAAATAGGGATTCTTCCATATTATAATATCGGATACCGAAGTCAAACAAATTCCCGTTCACCGTAGAAAATAATGCTGAAAATTTATTCTATTACAAAGGCTTATTTTTAACTTCATTTTCTTTGTTTACACATAGAAAAAACTACTCTAGCAATACTTGTGTTGTTCAATGTCTATTTACAAAAGAGTACATTGTTTATTACAGTCGTAAAACGATATTGTCGTATTTACACAGTCGTAATATCAAGCCTTCTAATTGAGTAACAATTAGTCATTATTATTATACATACATTTATATATGGCATTAGATGAGTATAAAAGTCAGTATTAATTAATGTATAAATCCTTATAATACGAATTGTGTTAATTAAACGTTGTCACTATCTTTTGTTTTGTGGGGGTAGCTACCGCCAACCTATTCAATGTGGGCGGTATCCAATTAGATAAACGCTCTACGCCTTTGTTAAATTACACGACAAATGTCTGTATCTAAGCATAATATTATTGCTAAGAACCTGTCTAGCGGTAAGAGGCCGGTGGCTATCACCCCTGTGGCT
The DNA here is from genome assembly GCA_949125395.1 of Diaphora mendica. Lineage (NCBI taxonomy): Eukaryota > Metazoa > Arthropoda > Insecta > Lepidoptera > Erebidae > Diaphora > Diaphora mendica. The sequence continues at coordinate 27,045,305 of OX421312.1, read as the reverse complement.
GCCTCCTATTGTTAACGGATTTGTTTAGGAGTTGAATGCAATTAGACTATATATTGAAAGGGAAATATAGGCAAGCAAAAAGGTAACGCAAGAAAACGTATTTAATTTATTTCCAAGCCATTCTTAATAAAGTCGAATTTAGTATGTAAGACTTAATTGTGCAGCTGAGCTACGTTCATTTAAAATTAACTTATTTATAGATTAGGTAGATTTATAGGTTTTGTTAGATAAACATATGCTATGTTTATCTAACAAAACCCTATACGGCTTAAGGACTTTTGCGTGCGAAAAATGCGTTTCATTGTTTATCAAATGCGACTCTTGAAATAGGTATTAGAGTCGGTTAATTTCTATTAATTAATAGAATGTAATATGTATTTATATGTTTATTTATAAACTCACGTCTTTCAATTTTTGGAGAATACTATTTCACAACTAATTCTATTACATATATACTACCAACCTGACTTCTTATGGGTACTTCTTAATTTGTTTTTTTATTTCAATACCGATACAAAATTATCAGATCAAATCTATTTGACAAACCGAATTAAATCTAAAGAAATCATTTTCCTTTCTTTTCAACTGTTAAATTGGTCGATTTTCACATAACATGTTTATCATCTACTAAACTAAATGAATGTGGTTTACCTTTTGTAGAACTGGTTAAATTTGCTTACGAAATTTATACATAGTTGCTTTAGAGTTATGTAACATAACCTAATTTAGGTATTATTGAGTAATCTATTTAATACGCTTATAATCAACCAGGTACCACATAACACTTTCAGTAACCTTATTCTTTCTAAATGACATGCCGATGAAATGTTATTTTGTATAATTATAGATAACTAGCGACCCGCCCCGGCTTCGCACGGGTGGATTTCAGATGCCCCCGCCGACGACACGATTCGTGCATTTTAAATCTGTAATATCTTCGAATATATTCATTTTAATTAGATACTGTAAACGGCCAATTTGATCTATATTAAATGCACAATGATTTAATTTACTTAATTGTATAAGGATTCATTCTATATTGCTTAAAATCACTTCGTAAGTAAGCCATCATTTCTCGTAAATAGAAAGGAATAAAAGTGGTTGTTGTGGGTTATCCCTAAGAGATATACATATGCCGTCGCGGACTTTTTTGTTGTACTTTTTAAGGTGTACAATACTGTAGTACATTATTTTGATCTATCTCGTAGGGTGCAACCAGCGTTTGCAATGTAAGCGCAAAAAAATGTGTTTATTTGCTACATCACATTAGAAACCTCGAATATTAATAGTGTTTCCATACTATATTATGCATTTATTATACATAAAAACCTTTCTCTTGAATCACTCTATCTATTAAAGAAACCCGCATCGAAATCCGTTGCGTAGTTTTAAAGATTTAAGCACACATAGGGATATAGGGACAGAGAAAGCGATTATACTATGTAGTGATAACTAAAGTAACATTATCCGAAAATGTTTCATTATCTTTATCATTTTAACCTCTGTCGGACATAGGCCTCCCCCAATGCTCTCCACAAAAATTGGTGCCGTGCTTCGCGCATCTAACGGCTACCCGCGACCTTCACCAGATGCCCAGATCACCTTGTAGAGAGCTTACCAGTTTTTGTCTTTCGGTGTGTGATTGTGACTCCAGAAATATTTGGCCCCATCAGCCGTCTTTTAAAAATAAGTTTAGAAAAAAAACAACTTCTGAAATACACTAAATAAATTGGCATTACTTACGGTTTCCTTCTGCATGTTCTGTACTGGTAGGTTCCCGACAAAACCAGCGAGACCGTGTAGTAACGACTGTTGGAATATCATTTCATCTTCCCTTGCATGGTCACCTATCGAGTCTGCACTGAAAAGAGCCTCATCCACTATTGTTCCGTCGGACAGTGCCACTAAACCTCGTTTGTCTTTTTTTCCTGTAAAATAAAACAATATATTTGAAACTGCTATTTAATTAATGTATTTATTATTTAATTAAAATCATTTAACATGTGAAATGTGACCCAAATGTCTAAAAGTGAAACCATGAATAGTTACATTTTCCTTTGGCAAAATGAATATGTTATAATTCTTAATCTACAATAATTTGTTTAACGCCTTTGAATAGGAGCATGAATAGGAGTAGTTTTAAAAAATATTGTTCATGCGTAGATAATCTTTAAATTTTGGTATCTATGATTTCACATTTCATTTTGCTAAAATCACAAATTGTATACTGAATTAAATTTTGGCCTTCTGTATCTTAGATATTTTAGTTACAAAAAAAATAGAATTATTAACACTGACCTGAACTTAGCTCTTCAGCTAACTCTTTCTCTGGGTTATCTCTCTTGTCGCGTTTGGAACCTCTCTTAAAGAGATTGTGTTGCACTGAATCGTCAATATACTTCACATTAGCTGGGTTCAAGAGTGTGCCAGATAATAAAACTGATGTACTTTTTGATGGACCGAAGGGTCTCGCAAAACCTTGGCTTGAGCTTTGACCAATCTGTGACGGCATAGGTACCAACGAAATCTGTGATGGTGAAGCCGGTTGCAGGCTGTTTAAAAGTTGTTCAGAGACAAGTCTACTTCCAAGTTGGCCGTTGATGTATTCCTGCTGTAACTGCAAACCGTTAGGTAGTTGTACAGGCACCATTTGTTGCGAACCCGCTAGGTTTAGTTGTGGAGCACGCTGCAACTGACCACCAATCAAGAAGTTTCCATTTCCAAGTGGAGTAGCTTGTGGAGGTGGAGCTTCGGTTGCAGCTTGAGTAGATGATTCCAATGGAGTCCCATCATGTTTGAAGTGATGTACGTGATGATGTTTGTGATCCTTATGAGCTTTGCCAGCCGTTAACGCCACATGATATAATTGGAGCATCGTAATTTCACCCATCAATCCAGATTGCCCTGTAAGACGATTACGTTAACACTCATTCTTAAGAAATTACATCATTTGTGTTCCGATACTTACTGGCACCTGGTTCTATAGAGTCTGTATTGTAAAGAAGTGATTGGTCCTGGCCTGAGATTGACAAACCCCCTCCTTTAATGACGTAGCCTACGAGCTGGAAGGACATAAACAAATATTATATGTATTTGTTACTTGTGTTCTTTTGTGAAACTTTAATAATAATATAGCTTACTCTGTTATGAAATCCTCGGCCAACACGCTCACCGTTCACCCATACTTGCCACTCTCCAGTTTTCCCATTCCATGACTGACACGAGTGGTACCACCTGAGTAATGGATTTCGTTTTAATTAAATTCCAAATATTGTTATTTACAAAACTTATTGGACTACTTAATTGAGGTTAATTTATAAGGATGCCTTCAAAACGAATTCGATATGTTCTTAATATTACAAGGAGCAACAGTGTGTGCCTGTATTTCCAGACAGGTAAGTGATAGCATTAATAAAAGAAATTGTTTTGGTTAAAAAAGCATGTTCGAAATGTTATCGCTTTGAATGGTGTGCTAATAAAGCGCATATATAATATGTAGTGTATGTTTTCAACGGCTACATTGCCTGATTAATTATACAAGATTTATAAATAATGTTGATTCGAATTCTGTTTTATTTTAATGTTTTGAACCAATGCTAATTCGAATCAAACTGAATTCAAATGAGCATCGATGTGGTAACAAACACGTCGGACCCACGTTCCAGCCGCTTTACTTCTTTGTAACCACGATTGTCACGTCAGACTAAATCCAGTGTGTGACATGAGTTTACGAGAAGTTTCCTTTCTCGATGTTTTGAAACTCAATCTCAGATTGTTTTAAATTGTAATCATTCTTGCGGTGCGGGGAACATTTTATCTAGCGCTATAGATATTTGGTTGACGATTTCGTTTGTAAAAGCCATAGCTGAATTATTAAACAATCGATGATTACTGCATAAAATTCTTACTATTTTTCCAACCAGTAGTGTTGTGTGTTCGTGTCCTATTATGGACCAGTACGCAAATAAATGCATCGGTTTATTTATTTTCTCTACTTAGCTCTAGACTATTTGTGGAAAGTACAGATATTTTATAAGTAATCAAGGTTCTGTTTCATTAGACCCTGCCTAAAAACTTACCTTATAGCTTTTTTTTTACGCGGCGAATGTTTTTCGCACTATACCTACCCTCGGTTGGGGAGACAGAGGGTGTGTGTGGGACTCCCGGAGTGTCGATCTACCCACTAAATCCCGCAAGCTCCTAAGCGTATCAGCAGTTTCTAGCTGATCTTATTAATTCTACTTGCACCTTTTTTGTATAGATTATTGACGGTCGACATACCTTCTAATTATATATGTCGCTATGAAAAATTATGGTGAAATCTTTCAAATATGAATTAGCAATAGTATCAGTAACAACACGAAAAATCATTTTTATCAACCCACTATATAGTCTACTTGCAAGTCTTAATGTAAACACTCGGACATAAATAAATAAAATGAACTAACACAATTATATTATAAGTTCATTATGAATGAATGTAGAGAAAAGCGAACAAAAATAAAGAAACAGAAAAAATCGAATTCTTACTATTATTTATCTCCACAATAATAATTATAAAAGTTGAAAATACAGAATAGAGTTTAATAAAAACGATTATCTTTTATTGTTTAGTCGAGTATTGCCTACTTTGGCACTGAGGGATTGTATTATACTCGTAGTAGGTACATACCTATCTGTGAAACGGTATTGCAATACCTATGCTCAAATTTAATTATCAAGTATCTTTTTTAGATTCTGATTTTGAAATAACTACCTTATGTGGCACAATCAAGGCTATTTTTATCCGAGCTCAATTAGTTCTTCACACATTCAGCAAGAATTTCCGATCAGGTTTCCTAATGCGTTCCTAATGCTTGACCTTACATTTTTTAAATAAAGAAAGTACTAGTTATGTCTAACTTGACACGTGGGAGAGCCCCGCTTCGGCATGAATGGGCCGCCTCGACCGGAGTATACCACGGCCTCACAGAAAACCGGTTTGAAATAGTGCTTGCGCTGTGTTTCAACGTGTGAGTGAGGATACCGGAGCCCCATACCCCAACCGCTAACCCCTATTCCCCCCCCCCCTCCCATCTCGCCAAAGGCTGGCAACGCACTTGTGACACCTCTGATGTTGCGGGTGTCCATGGGCGGCGGTAATGGTTTACCATCAGGCGATACGTCTGCTCGTTTGACAGCCTATTCCATGTATAAAAAAAATATTTTATAGACTAAAACAGAAATATAGGAACTGGCCTAATCTTCTTTGCATAATATCTTCGTTATAATGAGGTAATTGATGATGATGAATTGTAATGTGATAAAAAACAATGGCCAAAAACATAAATGTAAAAAAGGAGAGCCAAGCTCAATACAAAAATACCGGCACGGTCTAATCTAACCTACTTTAAGATCTAACATTTTTAAATAAAAGCAAAGAAATAGAGTTTAATACTTTTTCATAATGTCATTTTTAAATACACATATTTAATACATAAATTTATTCAAATAAAAATACAAGTCAAGTCTACATAAAATCAAAGAAAATACAAATAATGTTATTTTGTTTTTATAAATACATATTTGGATTTTGCATAGAACTTGGCACTCATTTAGATCTCCATTCTTTTTGCGGCGAAGTCCACAGCCAAGCATAATTTTTGTATTGAACTTGGCTCTCCTTTTTTACATTTATGTTTTTGATGGGTATATTTTGACAACAATTGTTTAGATTATAACCTGAAAGTCGTACTGCTGTCGCTGCTTTTACGTGGCAGTTACCATTTGCCTTCAGCTTAAAACTAATGACAATAACACATTAGTATAAGAACTCGAAATATTTTATAGGCGTAATAGCGCGTGACACAAATCCACATTTATTTAGGTGTGGTAATAGGTAAATTATGCAATGGGTTGACCATTAAGACATTTTTGTAGGTCATTCAAAAGTCTGTTGCCACATCTTATTTAAAAAGCAAGTCAAAATTAAAGGTTTTGATCATAAGCGAATTAAAATTAGATAATATAGGGAAACTTAGATCGTTATAGTTAGGTAATTAGATTTCACGCATTAAAATGATTTACAGTTGATGCATTAACCAACTGGCAGAAAAAAACACATGATTGTAATGACTATTAGAAAGCAGTCTTACTTAACTTAAGTGAGACGTTCACGTCACTACAATAGAAAAAATCAAATTATAGTGCGTGCGGGCCCCATTCAATCGGAGACACCGCTGATTTTGTTGCATTACTACGATTTATTATTTCATATTTAAGTAGATAGGTACGTATATAAATGTTCCGCTTATCCAATATAGTTCTGAATATAGCACCCTCTTCTGCTTTTAATGTTCCGGATAACATGTTTAGTTATTCCTAGATGAAAATATCGAACATATCGAATAATATTTTCAGTAAAGTCGCGCAGATAAAATTATATATCATTTTTATTTCATATAATACACCAATTGTCTCAATATTGTTGAAGATTCTTATGATCGATTACGTATTGATATGTTGATTTCTTACACATACGCAATATGTATGTTACCCTGTGTTAACTATACTTACTTTGTTTCAAATGATTAATTATACATACATTTTCAAGTCAATTATACTCTAGAAACTAGATTCTTTCAAAAATCGATAAGGACTTTTAGTAGATTAATATTCTTTAGTTTCAGCAAACTTAAACAGAGTTTTATTATATTTTTAGTTATTGCTTAGATGTAAAGGTTAGGATAAAATTGACTTAGTAAATAGTATAGTTTATACTGGGTAAGTTAATATTCTTAAATACGTTTATGTATAGATAAAGTACAGTAGTACGTACAGGGCAAGAAGTACGTCCTCATTGCATTCAAAATTGTAAAAGCTGCACTTAATATTACTCATTGCTTCACATTCAGAACGTGTAAACACAGAATTTAGAGAACGTTTAATTATAACAATGAAACAAGACATGTCTAAATACTTTAATTGTAATAAAATATCACTGTAAATTTTATTTTCATAATAATATGTCGTCGTCCAATCCCTTTCTCCGAACACGTTATGCTCGCTTATTTACATAACATTGCATACCTTTATTTTCATATTTAGAGCACATTACCTTACTTGATCAGAATCCCAGAGAAAATAAAGGAACCAGTTGTTTAGACGTACTTAATGTAGGTATGTGCGTGCCGTAGGCACAAGCAATTCGTGCGGTTTGTAAAGGGCTCCTCGTATTATTCATAAATAGATAAACAATTTGAACTGTATGTAATAACTCGTGTTTATCGAATTTATTTGTCTGACAAACGTCTCCAACACCTTTTGTAATCCCGTTTTGTAAGTTTTTTGTTTGAATATTCAAAATGGTTAAATTTACAGAGTGTGGGAAAAGTGTCTGTTTTTCTTCAAATTCATGACCCAAGTTTCGCTACTTCTAAATGTCTGCTAACAAAATTAATAACTTAGAAAAAATCATAATTCGGAACATAAAACAGATATGAAGAACTAGACACTCGTATTCTTGAAATCTATTATTACACGTGCCGAATCTACCTAATGAGTACCTACTTCAAATATATATTCATCGGTTTGTGTTTGTAATATCTATTTCGTATTAAAAGGAAAATATTATACGAAAACTTAGGTCGGTACGTACGTATGTACTGTTTATATGGCTTATAATACTCTTCAATTTCGCCCGGTGTACGTACATACGTTGCTACTTTACATCAAACTTTGGGTATGGGCCAATATTTTTTGTTCTCAATTGTGAACGGGTCTGTATATATGAATTTTCTATTAGTCCCTATCTGAATCATACTAGATTCACCAACAAAGTGCACTTTGCAATAGAAGTCCATTGAACAAAGTTTTCGATAGACAATTACACTACAGACATTATCAAAGCTAAGTAGAAACACAAAATTAATGACTTACTGCCCATAATCTATACTGCGAATTGCCCAATACAGTTACATAAGTGACATCGTGTGTAATAAGTGTAACAAATTTAACCTACTTAATTCAGGTTTGTTTTACTGTTACAGTTACATATCGATTTCTTATCCCTTGCGGCTATTTTATCAGAGTAATTGTAATGATTTATATTATATTCGAGATCGCCTGCTACGATCGATGGACCATTTTGAATGACTTACTTTATTTCATTGAGCAGTAAAACGTGTCATTTGTAATATGACTGACTTTTATAGCATGACAGATTAAAATACGTACTGGACTATTCTTATTTTATGTAGGTAACCGTTTTTACAAAAAAGAAAACTTAACGTTATGCCATATTTGCTTTTTGTCATTTATATAAATTATCTAGCTGACCCACGCAACGTCGTTTGCGTCTCCTATTGCCCGTAGCATAAAAATTTTCACCCTTTTTTGAAACATTCTTTATTGGTGCTCCGGTCTTATTGGTCTTAGCGTGATGATATATAGCCTATAGACTTCGTCGATAAATGGGCTATCTAACACTGAAAGAATTTTTCAAATTTGACCAGTAGTTCCTGACATTAGCGCGTTCAAACAAACAAACTAACTCTTCAGTTTTATATATTAGTAAAGATGTATTTATTATACTCTTATATGATCTAATACTCATAATCAACAACACATTAATTTAGATTTAGATTAATATTAGGTATTATGTTGATAAAACTCTTTGGCAAATAACTCATTGTTAGGTACCAACTCTTAGCGTCTTATACTCGTGATAACTTCTAAACGAAATGTCTGGGATGAAACAAAAAGTATTTTACTTCTACATAAATAATAAATACCCTTGATAACATAATGCTTAATTTGGATAAGGTTCAATATTACGATACACATTTAACGTAGTTTCTTCAGACGATTTAATAATTTTTTTGAACGCAAAAGCGGTTATTGTGACTAAACCATGACAGTTAGATATATGCTCTCGCGGACTTTTTTGTAGATCTTAATGGGACCTACAAACCCGTAATACATTATTTTGTCCTATTGTCAATAGTTATTGCAGCGCACGCAAAAATAGGTTTTCGATTTCACACCTTGGGTTACAAAATAGCAATTTTCTTACGGATCCCTAATTTATTTGAAAATAAAATATAGCCTATAGCCTTCCTCGATAAATGGACTATCCAACACTGAAATAATTTTTCAAATCGGACCAGCAGTTCCTGAGATTAACGCGTTCAAACAAACAAACAAACTCTGCAGCTTTATAATATTAGTATAGATTCGTTACGTGCGCCATATTGTTTTGAAAAGGGATGGAAAGAATTTCATTCACGTATTAATATATATTATAAGACTACGTTAGTTCGTATGATTGTCTAAGACTCTAAGTAATAAGGAGTGTGAGCAACAGTGAATGTAAAAAGAAATAAAATTAGTAAACATGTTATTCATAAACTTTTGGAATATAAAGTACATAATATACGTAAAAAATCGGCCAAGTGCGAGTATGACTCGCGCAGGTAGGGTTCTGTACTATTATCTATATATTTCAAGCGTCTACCTGTTATCGTTATCAATAGCGAGCAAAAACGAGCAAAAAAATCACGTTTGGTGTGTGGGAGCCCCCTTAAATATAAACATTATCACGGTAAATGTATCACATGAGAATTTTATGATTTTCAGCTTTTAAACTAGTTCAATAAAATTAAATATTCATTTTCTACTCAACTCCATCAAATTGTATTCGAAAACCTTCCGTGCCCGACACTAAAAGCCTTCTTCTCAAAGTGTTACTACTGCATAAAAAGTTCTTGCTGTAAAACAAGACACAAACGTTTATAAAAAATTTAAGAAATTTTTCATTGAATAAAAGCTTACGCAATAATGAACAATGTTATATTTCTGCCGAGGCTTCTTCTCGGCTCTCCATTAACATGTATTCTTTTATTGAATACTATCGTTTCGACACGTCCTTGCCGGTATTGACTGTGTTTATCTGTTCAAACACATAAAACAGACGCTTCTCTGTTTGTAATGGCCTACAAACAGCTTTTTACAAAAAGCATCTCTTTGTTAACACAGAACTTCTGAAGGTACAGATTTATGAGTTAACATTTTTCTTGTGTTTAGACATTTTTAATCTATTTTTGATTATGGTTATAGTATTACGATTAAGATTAAGGTTTTGAAACATGTGGTTATGAAAGTATGTACCTAATTAAAAATCTTCTGTTTCACTGAGATCGATAACTAAAATGACTCTGATGGAAAGCATAAGCAGAATCCAAGAGTGGTGGTCACCATACTCATTGCGAATGCAGACAATGCAACGATGCAGCATGGTGACTCACACCATGGCGGCATAGTGATGCTTCTGCATCATTGGGCCTCCGGTCTTGCACTCACCAACGAACCACGACGGCACGAACGCTGTCATTTAACGTTGATTTTCTGTTTCACGCTCAGTGGCTTAAAATTGCTTGCTATAGAGTATATCCCTTACGTTAATAACGTGTCCAATCAGTATGTTTGAACAAGCGTTCAATCCACTCCCCTTAAGTCAAACATCAATTAATTGAATAATGATGAAGTAATTATCAGAACCCGTTTGATATAAACTAATGATCTACTCGTATGTGTATATGTAGCCATACCTCGACAACACATTAGTGTTGCTAGACTATTTAATAATGTGTACTTAGCGAGCTAGCCATGTATAATTATTACGGTTGTATCTAATTATGTAGATTATAGATACTGAAAATCAAATATAGCATACAAAATATTATTAAAAATTAACTAAATTTATAGTGTGTATATATATCAATGCAGTTACAGGTATTTTATTTGGGAGTTATTTCCAATTTTAAATGTTATTCCTGTTTTAAGTAAAAATAGATCTAGCAAACTTGCAACATTGGTTTTAAATACCAAAACCAAAATGAATTTCGTTAAAAAATACACTTAGTATTTTTAACACCTCACCGTCGATTTGATGTACAAACACCGTGTACACCGCCGAGGTTGGTAATAAATGTTTTGTGTAAGGAAACGGTGAACAAAGGTATAAAAATCAATGTCTACGTTTTTCAAACATATATAATACTTAACCAACACTTGGCTACCAAGCTATTCGAAGTCCTCTATCTGCTCAAACATACTGCTACTTACCTATTTGGTTGAAACAATGTAACTTATTCTATTTAATGCTGTGCTGCATGAAATTGCATAAGTTTAAAATACGGCTGATGAAGAACTAACAAGGCTGTTTAAGAACGTCTGAGAAATGTGTCATTACCACAAATTACTTGTTTAACTAATAAGTACCTGACCGAGAGAGTTTCGCTCGCTTCGTGTTTATGTTTATTACCCGACTGCGAAAGAAGGGTTGTTTTTCAAGTATATATATCTTAATATATATATTTCTTGTGTGCGTGTGTATGTGACTGAACTCCTCCTAAACGACTGGACCAATTTTGATGAAATTTTTTGTGTGTGTTCAAGGGGATCTGGGAATGGTTTAGATTCACAAAAACGTAAACGATGTTACGTGGGTCATAAATATGGCGGTACGAAGTTCGCCGGATCAGCTAGTGTATGTATATTTCTTTGGCACGCCCTAGAGCCTAAACGGCTTGTCGTATTTTTATGTGACTGGTGTCAATAGATTCGTCTTAGTCGTGAGAGTGACACTGGGTACACCAAATTTAAAAAAAAATAGAATAAGGATTTTTGGCGCCAAGGCGCCAAAAAGTAATATAAAAAAAATGTTTTCAAAATACATCGAGTGTGGTATCAAAATAAATAATTTTTCCCGGTGGTTACGAATATATATATATAACTTATATGTTTTTAATTATTAAATATTGAAGCAGTCGTCGGGTTGTTTATTTTTAATAATTTGTTTCATATTCGTTTCGACAGAGAAATATCAATTTGTTTGTATGTTTGTATACCGCAATGCCGTGGGTGACTACAACGGTATTCTTCAGAGTGCATAGCTTAAACGATCGGTGAAAGAGCCTCGTAGAGAAATTGAACCCGTGTATAAGAAAGCAGAAATTCTCAAACGTTTTATTGAATATCGATGAGGGTATATTGCCTGCACCGGTGTCTACTATGCCAGAGACCTTTTGACCGAGGAACTTATTTTTGTTAATCTCGTTTCTTTGAGGCAATATTCCTCAAGACGAATTCAAAAAGCAAAACTTTCCAATTACGTAATTTGATTCAGATCTTCAGATCCATTTTCGATACACCGAAATATACATATTTAACGTGTGGTGATCGAATTTCAAACATATTTTGGTGTTTTTTCTACCCCAGTAACTATACGTTGAGCAATCATTATATAAACGATATATTAAACATGTAAAGTCAACATTATATGTTGAAGGTGTGTAACTTATTGTAGACGTTTTTACGTCATTTTTAAACTTATCACTTAAATCTTTTGAAAATTTAATAATTTTCGCTGTCTGTTATGTAAACTTTGAGTAATTCTCGTTGTGTCTTTGTAAGCGATGTTTTTTAAGTAGCTATAAAGTTTGCTGTATTTATATATATATATATACTTAGGTACCACACTTTCGGCAATACAAAAATTTTAGGAAGTCATTATTTTATTTTACAACATGAACAATATACCACGTAGCCTTAAAACTTCTTTTCAACCGACTTCAAAAAAGGAGAAGGTTCTCAATTCGACTTTTTTTTATTTATTTTTATTTTTGTTACCTCATAACTTTGGACTGGGTGAACCGATTTTGATGATTCTTTTTTTATTTGAAAGCTGATGCTTCCCGAATGGTCCCATTTAAATTTGGTCCAGTTCTGACATGTCATCCATGAGAAAACCATATAAGTCTTCAATTTGCATTATGTATGTACGCGACAAATTAACGAGTAACTCAATATTCCCGTATGGTCCCATTTACATTTTTGAAGTCGGTTTTTTTTTTGTTAAAATTTATGATTATATTTAATAGTTTAGTGTATTGTGTTCCTGGATTGTGTGATAAAGTGACTTGTTTTTTGTTCTAAAGATCCTTATACTCAAATAATTGATCCTGCATGCATTTAATAAGTCTTTTTAAAATGGAGATTTGGTATAGCATCAGTCGAAAGACCATATTTAGAAAACTATGAACGAAAACTTCCACCAAATAAAAAATTTTAAATTTTCAAGTTTTTACGTGTCATGTTTGACATCACTACATGATGCATCTCATGATTCACATGCCTAGGTATTAGAGCGCAGCCTTTGATGTTTGTACGCGTATAATTACCGTGATGACAAGCGCATGCCGTGAAACATTTAACTCAAAATATTATGCTATTGTCTCTCTTAGGGAATTAAATGTTTACCCACATAAACTATTTGACAAAGGAAGTAGATTACAAGACTGCGCTCATGGGTTTCATTACAAAATTGGTCAAAAAGATGTAAGTTTTATCATCATCATAATCAACAGCCTTTAAAGTTAACTGTTGGGCTGCTCTTCTTAACAAAAGAAGGTACGGCCTATTGTACCACGATGGCCAGACACTCCGTATTATTTATCTAATGTTAATTATAATATATAAGAATTATAACTTACGTGTTGAGCTTTAAAGGGTAGTTGAGTCTGAAGAAGGTCTGGCCATGCACAGCCATGCTGAAGTAACTCGCTTCTTGAGTGTTCGATATCCACGCTGATATCTCTTTTGGATTATCGGCAACTGTGAACAAATTATAGAATTCGAACTCACGTCAACTGTCATAATATTTAGATAGCTTAAGTACCTAATTACTATTCCAAATCTAATTAAAGCGGACTGTGAGGTCTTTGTTTAATAACATGGTAATGAAATTCACTGGTCATTCTCTCAAAGTATTAGAGTGTTAGATGATGAGTGCTTACCTCCGTAGAGACCTGCAACTCAAGTAGTAGTTTGCCCTATGACGGTTATAATCACACTGATAAATAGGTAGGTACTCTTTATTGCACTATGGATACACATTATCACAGAAAAACAGATGATACAATGGGCGGTCTTAATCACGGTCTTAAAACAGTCTTTGATCTCTCAGGCAACCTTTACATAGGCCATACTGTATAGTAATATGTAGTTTGTGGTACGCATTTATAATTTACTTAGATAAACTAATATTAAATTACTTAATAACGTACACAAATACTTATTCATACAATTGCAGCGAGTAGATGGGCCGCTTTCATTACTTGAAATCTCGGGTTTGCTTTAAAATATAAACGGAACTGTCTGGTAATGAAGAGTTTAATTAAACACACACATATTGCACTGAGATTGCATTCAGTAGATGAATATTAATATTTGTTTCATGTAGTTAGTATGTGTTCAAACACTTTAGAGATTACGCAATACATTTTTAATAGACCGTATGCAGAGCATAAAAACTACTGTTGTCGGTGGTAGGCGGATGTACCGCCAGAAATATTGTAAATGTAAAAAAACAAGTAATAATTAAAATGTAAAAAAAAACAAACAAAAATACTTAGTGAGTTCGCAATTAAAACATACAAAATAATATGTAATAAAACGAATTCTCAATTTTTTTAATTTAGTTGCTGTAATTATAGACTCTATTTTTGTATAAAATTATAGAATAGGAAATATGCATGTTTTTTTATTTTTTAATGTGATCATTTAGGTCTCTATAACATAGAAAAAATATAAATAGGCTGGAAAATAGTCAATCCAATTTCAAAGTGAAATTTAAAACACTGATTAAATTTGAGCTATTCAAACGCCGCCATTTTGCGCGCGCTTTTGACACGGCCATTAAAGTCATTGTCATTTCGTGTTTGTTTACTTCTTTAGCGTTTCGACGGCAAACGTTTCGTTTAGGAGTAATTACATTTTAGCAGACCAAAACGCGGCCACTTATGTCGCACCACGCACTGTGACATCCTGTGTATCCAAGAAACCCACAGAGATGAAACTCAAGGTCGGCCTTCATGCCTGCACTCACGCTTATCGCCAAGATCTGCATCGCTCCCGGCGTAAGCACAATGTCAAGTAAATGTTCGACCCGTTTGTTTACTATTCAGTGTTTCAGTTACTTTATACCTACTTATTTACAGTTTTAATTACTCTAAAAATCTTGAATGAAGTTATTTTTTCTCACAAACACTACTAACATTGTAGGAAATTCGACGCCGATAATTTCGATAAAGTCGTGACCATCGACATCACTTTTCGTTTTGACCAAGAGTGACGCGTTTTGTAAGTTTAAATTTCCCTTCCTTAATTTCTCTTTTTATTTAATATTTTCTGGGTTTAAATAATCACTAACTAAAAAAATACCTTAACAGAATTGTAAAGACAATAAAGAATCTAGAAAAAATATTTAACTTAAATAAAAGTTTTATGCATATTCCCTATTGTAATATAGACACATTTTTAAAGCCAACAGATCTCGGGGCTCATCACCTTTCAATTTGACTGTTTGAAAATAACAAGGCTTTTTGTAGAGCGAATCCATCAGATCTCCATGACCCAAGTAAGTTCTAGACGATATCAAAGTTCAGGAGGGGGACTCTTGTTTGACTTAGGGTTTTAACTTCCCGTAACGGTTGCCTGCTCAACCAGGCACGAAAAGAAATTAAGACCTGGACTTGGATTGCTTAACTTTGCGGTATAATAACCTACTCGGTTACTATTTAGCCACGAAATCTTTACGCTTGCTTATCTACATTATATATTTATACAGGACCAGTCATGGTTTCGTAAATCACACATCAAGTTTCTCTTGAATGACGCCGGAAACATAGGCACTAGGTTAATGTGATGAATATCATAAATTTTAACATAATTAGCATAGGTTATGTTTAGTTGGAAAAAGACATTTGCCAATAGCCACTTTCACAAAACAGTTTTTATGCAACACCCGTTAAGTTATTTATTGCTTGATCAACAATTAAAACCAAATAAAAAAATTGGTTGTCTGTAAAGTCGGTTTACGGACGATAGTTTAACGTGACAACGTCATAGCTATACATTGATGAAATGATGAGAGATAGTCACATACAACGATGTACAATGAGCGTAACGGGACAATGCGAGTAACAGCCATGAGATTTCGTGCATGCCACCGGTGTTCATCAATTTATTAGACGTTGTCACGTCAGAAACAAATAAATTATATTTATGTAAATTTAAGAACAAAATACTATTAATATAAATATTTAAAATAATAAGTAATGTTCTAGAATATAAAAATAGAATATAGATTTAAAAAAGTGTCGTGAAGTTACAAACAGTTCGGAAACAATCCACATTTGTATAACTGGTGCTAAGCTATTTAAGTTGCTTTTCATGTACAAGTGTATGGGTATTGATTATTTGAAGGCCCCCCTACTTCAGGAAGCACTCAAAATGACGACCGCATTTGTATCTCGAATGTTCCATTTTTTTATAAACGGCAATTCTTTAATATTAGATCCACGCATTTGCCCCTAATTTTTCCAAGTCAAATTATTTTTATACATATACTCGTACATATAACACTAACTGCGTCCCGCGATGCTCCTCACAATTGTTGTTGTACTTTGCTCATCCCACGTTTTAAAAGTAACCTATGTGTTATACTTACAGAAATCTAAATAAGGTTTAGATTTCTGTGCTTGGCATAAGCACAGAAATCTAAACCTTATTTAGATTTCTGTCTATGACTATAATCTATCTGTGCTGAATTTCGTCCGAAACGTTATTGCGTCAAAGATTAACGAACATTTATACATCCATCCACACATAGTAAAACACAAAATCTAGACCTTATCATATATTATGCCAAGTCCATGTTATATTACGCGATGGATTATAATGACACGACAGGTGTATTATAATACTAATTCTGCTTGTGCAATGCACATATTTTTTGCTTAAGCGCATCGTTTAAATTTCGTTTTAAATAGGACAAAACCATCATCAATTTAATATTGCGCAGTTACAATTACACAGTGTGTTGACAGAAGAGCAACAAGAGCAACTAGAGCAAATAGGTCTCGCATTGCAATCAATTAGTGGGCTTACAAACATTTATAATAATACTAGCTAATCCGGCTAACGTTTTTTTGCCATAAAAAAATGGGTTATGAAAATAGATGTTGGTCGATTCTCAGACCTACCCGACATGCACACCAAATTTCATAAAAATCGGTCCAGCCCTTTCAGAGGAGTATGGTAACTAACATTGTGACACGAGAATTTTATATATAAGATATGTCCCGACCGACGTTTCTATTAAAATAAATATCTGTTTTCCTGCACTTTATGCGGTAATAATAAATTTGTCTAAGTACTATGTTTTCTTTTCTTTTTTTTCCAAAGGCTACTCCCGTATTAGGAATATACATCCTGTGTCGCGGGGGACCTTAAAAACATAAATATGAAACAATTTGTGGATCACCAAAGTGTTGTCCCATATGGGATTTGAACCCGCAACACACGGCGTAATAGAAACCGGGGCGTGGCGACCGCACTTTTTTTTTTTTTTTTTTAACGTGTGGAAATCCCCTCGGACCGTCACCCCACCGGGGCTTGCGGCGGGGCGGTGTGTCGGACTCGAACCGACTAAAACCACACGGTGTGCCACTCTGCGCCTGTGAAGGGAGGAATCCGGGAACTGCAGTTGTTAACACGTCCGGACCCCTCCCAGCGCTTGCCCGCACAAAAGCGGGCACCGTCAGCTGTTAACCTCTCATTTTAGGCAACGTACGGCACACACGTAACGTCGCCTCCTCGCGGGTGGCCACTAGAGCGGATGGAAGGGAAAGCCCGTCCCGACCATCCGCGGCCACACTCAGGGCGGCATGAGGCGCTGATAGGCGCGCCTCCGCCGCCCGGTTCGCCGGCGGCGGATGTCATCCTCCCGGGCCTTCTCCGCCACCTCCTTCTGCGAGATGACTTCTTCGCAGAAGGTTGCGACCGCGGTAAAACTGCTATCGCTACCGGCCATGGAGCGTATGACGGCCGGTAGCGAGAGATCTCCTCCGATGACTGCAGTGAGGGCCCGACGCTGCGGCGCCCAAGCGGGGCAAACCGCCAGCGTGTGCTGGGCCGAGTCCTCACTGCAGTCGCAGTGGTGGCAGGCGGGACTCAATTCCCTCCTGGCGACTGAGTGCAGGTACTTTCCGAAGCAACCGTGCCCGGAAAGGACCTGCGTCAGTCGGAAGGAAAGGGTCCCGTGCTGCCGCCCTGCCCACTCGAGGATGACCGGCTGGAGAGCCTCCACAGCGGCAAAGCCAGCACGTGGAGTCTCCAGCCGGAACGACCATCTAGCCATGGTGGCTCGACGGGCGGCTTCACGCCACTCGCGTACCTCTTCGGGCGGAGGGCGATAGCCATACTCCGCCCGATATTCAGCCACCCGTCGATAAACTTCGGCGAGCACTTCCGCCTCCAAATCCCATGGGGGTGTCCCGGCCAGGGCGCACGCCGCCTCGGTCGACACCGTGCGGTATCCACGTATGGCTCTGACCGCCAATACCCTCTGAGGCCGCCAGAGGCGCGCCTTATTTAGGGCGGTCAGAGCCGCTACCCACACCGGTGCGCCATACAGCGCCATAGACCGGACCACCCCCGTGTAGAGGTGTCGCGTTGCGACGCTGGCTCCACCCAGATTGGGCAAAAGTCGCCCAAGGGCGGAGGCAGCGTCGACCAGCTTGGGTCCAAGCTGTCGGAAGTGCTCGTCGAAGAGCCACCTACCGTCGAGGATCAGGCCCAGATACCTCATCTGGGCCCGAACCGGTACGAGGACCGAGTTGACCTCTATGGAGGCGCCGGCGGGTGGACCACGACGGGGCCCATGGAACAATAGGGCCTCCGTCTTGTCCAGGGCCACCCGTAAGCCCAGCGCCTCGATGCGCCCGACCACCAGAGAAACACCCCAGGTGGCCAGGCGCGCCGCCTCTTGGAAGTTCACCCCCCGGGCTGTGACAAGAGTGTCATCGGCGTAACATATTACGCCCAGCCCGGGGGGGAGACGACCTCGTAGGACCCAGTCGTATCCCACGTTCCACAGGAGTGGTCCAAGGACAGACCCCTGCGGAACGCCGCACGACATGGGTCGCCGTCTCAAGACGCCCTCTCGGTCCTCGTACACGACGGTACGCTCCTCTAGATAGTCTGCCACTAGCTGCCTCAGGAGTACCTGAGGCAGCTAGTGGCAGATGTCCAAGGACACCGCCAACACCACGCCGCCACAGCTCACTGCCTCTTCGGTCACGGCCCTAAGGCGCATCACGGCATCGACCGTCGAACGCCCCTCCCGGAATCCGAATTGGGCGTCCGACAGGTCGGGCCCCACCTCGCAGAGGTGCCGGACGATGCGGGCAGAGAGTATCCTCTCAAAAAGTTTACCCGCCTCGTCCAGCAACACAATGGGCCTATAGGCCGCGACCGAATCGGTAGGCCGTCCCGGCTTCCTCAACAGGACCAGCTTCCCGCATTTCCAGCACTCAGGGAAGCGTCCGGACACCAGGCTAGCGTCCAACACTTCCCTGAGGCGGTCCGACATATGGTCGAGGGCTCGGGCCATCACTCGGGCTGGAACCCCGTCCGGCCCGGGGGCGGTGTTCTTGGAACGGATCCGAAGAACAGCCGCCCCAACCTCTGATTCCCTAACGGGCGGCACATTGTCCTCTCTACCCCCGTCGTCTATGACCGCATAGGCCATCGACGGGGGTGTGTGCTCCGCCCGCTCAGGGAAAAGGCCCTCGACCACTTCCTGCAGGAAGCTGGGCTGGAGAGTCTCGGTAAGGGGGGGGCCCGACGTGCGGAGCTTCTGACGCACCGCACGGTATGGGCGACCCCAGGGGTCACGGTCGAGACTCTCCAGCATCTCCTTTCTCTTTACCTCTTTGGCGCGGCAAATGGCCAGCTTCAGAGTTTTCCGCGCTTCGCGGTACTCCTCATGAAGCTGGTCCCCGCCACCGTCTCCACGGTGACGGTGGCGACCGCACTAGGACAACCGTGCAGTCAAATATGTAGTATTATATATAGTATATTTGGCCAGACTAACTTCATAAGGTAGCTGGGATGGACTCAATTGGCGTATGATAATACCCTAAATATTATCTAATATAGTAAAAAAAATGTCAAGATAATTCCTCGTCTATTTTGGAACAGTTTATCATAAAGACCTCCCTAAGAGTTTTATTGTACCTAAAGGCGATCAGAGAAATCTTGAAATCATCTTTGTAATACATATCATTTTTTGCAAAAAACATATTGAATCAAATATTTGTGTAGGATAAACATACGTCATCGCTTGAGAAGATTTCGGCTATTTTCCATATGAATCCGCGCCATATATCTGGGGTTAACCCTTTGATTATTTTGTAATAGATACAAAATATGTGGGAGAAATTGTTCTTGGATGTTGTTTATGCCTAAATATTTGCTTTAGTTGAGTAGTTAAAGCGTGAAAGCATGATAAAGTAAACAAACAAATTAAGTCAGAAATTAGCTTTCATAATAACCATTTACATATGAATTCTACGCTTCAGTAAACTGTTACAAGTTCTGTACTATATCATTTAGAAACAGATATAAGTTTGAAGAAATATTTATACGAGGGAAAGTATATATTAATACAGTCCTCTAATTTGATGTGATTAATTAGTCTTATTACCAAAAAGATACTTACCGGAATAAGAAAATAGAGGATGGTCCGTCGAATGATTATGGAACTTCTTCCACATACATAGAGTGAATTCCTTCAGATCTGGAAGGTGCTTCTCATACTCCACGTACTGATAGAACAGTTCCTGGTTCATAGAAACCTTGTAGACACTGCAGGTGTCTGACATCGGACTTGGACTGGGACTAAACAGGCTTACTTTATGGCCATGCGGCGAAATGTGCTGACTCGATGATATTGGTCTTCGGTTTATGATTTTCAGATGCGACCTGCAAGAAAATAATTTCCTTATTTTTTTTTTTACGATTTTATAACTATATTTTATTTTGAAATGATACTGAGTAATGCTGTTATTTGTTACGTTTATATGTGCACGAAGAATAATTAAATATATTTTTGCGTTAAGATACAATAGTTATTTTTTATACAAGAGTGCAAAGTTGTTTTTTAACCGCGTGCTCAATTTTTAAGAAGAGAAGGATTCTAAAATTAGAATCCTGAGCGTCAGCGAGGGAATCAAAAGAGCACGAGGTGAAAAATCTTTGAACTCGAGTGCAACACGTAACTTTTCATCCCACCTCAGCGAGGAAACAACTAAATGCAAAGCAAATTTAAAAAAAGTATACCAAGTAGGTTCTGAGTCGGAGTTTTATGATAAATTCGGCACCATGGAGGTAAAAGTAAATAGGTTAAGTGATTTTTTGAATGCACACGATGTTCTAAATTCAATTTACTTTATACTCTAGCGGGTAAAAACGGCTTTTGCACTCAGACATCGAAGGGCAAAAATACTCTTTCCGAGATGGGGGGACGAAAATTATTTTTACCTTAAGGTTTATTTGTCATCATCGAGGTATATATAGCCATAACAAAAATGAGTTTTTTATTGCAAATTTTAAATCGACAGACAGCTACTAAAGTTTTAAACACTTATCTTTTTTAATCAAATAAAATGTCCCAAGAAAAGCCCTCGCCTCTTAATTCTATTACTCGTGTCTCATTACACTATTTTCAGAGTAGAAAATGGTCGCGCTAATGACCTTGCAACGCATTCTAGAATATGGCTTCTATTGAAGGAATTACTGTTCTACAAAGCAATCTTTGTATGTATTTCTAATATTCCTCAGGCACTTCACTGTTTATTACAAACGCCTTCAATCACCTCGATCTTAATCTTATTTATCTCTTACTTTCATCTTAGTACTAGCAGAGGAATCATAGATATTAGGGGTGTTAGTTATGTTTATTAGGAAATAGCTTAGTTTGTTTTCTAAATGCTGTTTTTATGACTGGCAAACTAACGAAGATAGAGGGCTATCTTTTACTGTATCATCTACCGATAGAAAATCCAAATACGCTGTCTCGTTGCATGTTCTGGGTACCAAACCAGTATACACGGCTACGATCTTGCCGTCTCTTAACTGCGCCGCAGGTACGAACGTGTACGGCACAATACGCTCCCACGAGCCAGGCAGTTAGTCTGCTCAATGCTCTAATTGCTCAATACCCGGATATCGACTTATTCCATACCAAATTAAGTACATTTTTTAAATTCTGTGTACTTTTCCTTAGGAGTAGGCTTTAATATTAGTATTGATAAGCATCAATTATGCTATTGTTAACATTATTAAATAAAAATTATTGTACTGGCTCACTGTACATGTTGGGCAAACTGTAAGTGCAGTGAGCAGCTGATTGTATAAATAAATAAATAAATACCGAGCTCTTTCTAAATTACAGATACGGCGTTTAAAAAAAGTGATCTTCTACTTACCTAGAATCTGAAGATCTTTCTGATGCGTGATAAGGCTGATAACTGGCGGTAGACTGCGGTAGGATAGGTTGCCAATTATTTTCCTCTGCTATTGCAGTGGCCAAGAAGGCAATTACTGCGAATAAACGCATTTTCTGTAACAAAGATATATAAATTAAATGTTATCGTTCGGGTAGAAATAATTTAACTAGGTATATTCCAAAAACTAGTTTATAAATTGCAAGTTATATACATACAAGAATTAAAAGCATGTAAAGTAAAAACTCAACACAATAAAAAATATCCACATATTATTTGTATCTCTGTCTTCGACAAACGTCTATAAACGCAATGAGCGCAACGTTAAGTAAGCGTGTAACCTAAAGTAAAGATCTTTGCAAACCATCTACAAATCAGCCGTCGTGCTCCAATATATATCAAATATATGAGACAAAATAAATGCTGAAATATCTGTTACGAAATATGATTTCATCAAATTCTATTTAACTATTATAAATCAATGACATTTAAAGTTTAGATCCAAGAGATAACCATAGTGATCGTAAAAAACCAGATCATTAAGCATCTATCACTGATAAGTTACTTCGGTAACTTCGGTATTTGTGTCAAAGAATCTACATTTTTAACCAATGCTGTGTCTACATAGATGTTATCAATTGTATAGCATTAAGTTAACAAATAATAAAATCACATCACTAGTAGTAATCTAGGCTGAAGCAATTGATTACTAATGCCTACAATTAGCAATAGCAACAATAATTACACCATGTTGCAACCTACCCCAATTTAACTTTAACTTAGACTCGGTTACTCAAGTTCCAAGTGAAAGACTTGACTTTAACGCTACTGCATCCATCTTAAATTCTAAATATTTATATAGTTATTTACTTATTTTACGTTATAAGCAAGCAAGACGAAATGTATACTAATATTATAAAGTTTGCTTTGTTTGTATGATTGTAGGGTACCCCCTGGATCGGATCAATACTTCGGAAGTACTGATCCGATCCAGAAAATTCTTTCACTAACAGAAAGCGACACTAATTAGGAGTGACATGGGCCATATTTTATTAAGTTTGAACAAAAAAAAATATAAAATAGTATTTGTAAATGAAATCGAACAAAAGCTGGTGTTTAACTCCTAATAAAGTGGGCACGGATCGGCTAGTACAAACTAAATGGATTCTGAACATATTAAACGGTTTCAAATTTTCAGTAAAAACTATGCATATTCTATCTCCTCTACAGTATTATATGATTATACAGAATGAATAATATATAAAACGCTTTTGTAATATACTGCAGCTTTTCTATGATAAGGTTCTAACTGGATCTTATTAGACCCGGAAACAATATTGATGTAATTTCCTTTAGCATCATATGATGCTAAAGGAAATTACATCGTCTTTTTATCTCTTACCAATCTTGCATGTTTCAAGAAAAGGAAGCCTTATACTCCCACGGCTCCTGGCTACGTAGACACCTAGTTAGCATAGGTACACAAACCAGACTAAAAGGGGTGATTTTTATCTCCCTTTTATAAATTGGAAATGAAATTTTTATTTCTCGCTAAAGATCTAAAATATCGACATGCGCACCTTGTTGCCATTACCTTCGCTTTCGCAAAGAATCTTTTAGCATTTTACCGACCATCAAATTATGTGTGAGAGAGAGTGTGTTGGAGAAGGAAAACTGTATGGTTTATTATTATTAGCCGTCTTTATAACAAGGTCCAGTTTCTCACTTCGATGTATATTTTATGCCTCACGGATTAATAAAAAAAATAGATTTAATTTATTTCAATACAGTGAAATTTAAAGTAGTTTAGCAATAAATAGGAAGTTTATTTAATTATAAAAATATAATATTTGCGACTTAAGTATTTTCCTGGTTTTTGTAAAACAACGTAACGAGATTCTCTGGCCTTTTAAAGACTTAAAAAAACTAAATTTATAATTTACTGTTTAAAGAAACTGTGACTATATTTATGATCGATAAATTCTTCAACCAGTTCATGCATTGATATTATAAACGAATTGTGTTAATTTTAATGCTTGGCCGCGTATTTTGTGGGTGTGGTTGAGCAATGCATTTAGGAATGAATATTTAAAGGATTTGAAATTGTGTTATAATGAATATTGTAACACCACTTGCCTATCGCAAAATGATTGACGTGTCGTAATCCTTTATCTTTGATATGGTTTTGATATCGTTGTTATCGTTTTTTTAATATTAAATTATATGTTAAATTGATATGAACCTTCTCCCCGTAAACTGGCAAAGCTCACATGGTGGTACATATTTCAGTAGGATTATTTTAGTGAGTTTCAAAAAACAAGGAAAAGTTTTTTTGTGAAATCAATTCAAAGGTAAACCTACCCAAGTAAACCTAATGTACTTAAATTCTATTATACACACTCAAAGTAGGTTTTGTTATAAGGTAAGTTTATTTAGTTCTAACTTAACTTATTTTAACAAAGACTTCATTACTTGTAAAGACCCATCGTTCAGATGAGCCATTTAGCCTGTATTCCAAATTACAACAGTTCTTAACAATAGTGAGAAATACATATATATAATAGATAGTTATCATACGTCACCATAAAAAATATTTCTAATTTAAATCCTTGGAAAATATTGACCTAAAAGTTAATATTAAGGTTGTCGAACCATATATCACGTTATAATTTCATAACATAGGTTATTAGTTGAGAATATTTTACTACAAAATCGTCAGAACGTGCTCATTGGCGTAGGAATATTAAGATCAATACGTTACACGCAGGAAGTACTTACGGATTAAAACTTCCAGATTTTAAAAGTAAACGAGTTTACCAATACACACCTTTATCATTTATATATCCTAATGTAAGTACCAAAAATGTAGTCTAGGTGTACACTCTTTTGTCGAATATATTTTGATATAAGACAGGCCGAAAGGGATGCCCCGTGGGAATTCAAGTTTTGAAATAGATATTTTTATGGATCTCTTAACTTATAATATATTATATAACTTATACTTAGTAAAGTATGAACGCGCCACATTTGCTTTGGTGAGGAGACATTACTCTATTTATAACTCCCTTGAGAGTTATTTTTCCTTTCTTTATATATTACTTTTAGGTTTTCAGTTCTATTGTAGTATTGTTACATTCCACAAGCCGGAATACTGTTTACGAAATGTAACAATGGTATATCAATAAGTTATAAACTTTCTGTCGAGTTTATTTAGCAGCCTACGAACTCTCACACTATTTTGAATTTTATGAAGACGCTGTTGTTGATAATATTAGCTTCGTTTTTTTAGTCTTCTTTGAATGACAGTTGAAATTAAGAATCATTTATAATCTCTTTGAGAACAAAATAGTAATCTTTTAATGGCCTTTCTGCAATAAAAATTGTGGGTTTGTTGGCGATCTCCGTTTTGTTGCCTATTGGTCGTCTGCTTTACATCCGCAGCATATTTACTACATAATTAATAATAAACATACTAATAAAGTTACTTTATATAAATGTTTGAGCCTGCCAAAGTGTCAAACTCCACTCTGTCTGACGGAAAGCATGACCAGAATCCAAGAGCGGTTGTCACCAAACTCATTGCGAATGCAGACCCATATACGACGGCCTATTGAGATGCTTCTACATCATTGGACCTCCCGTCTCGCACTCACCAACGAAACACGACAGCTCAAATGCTGTCATAAGTTGGTCTTCTGTGAGAGAGTAGTACCGAGCCGGTCGAGCCGGCCCGTTCGTGCTGAAATTAACCGTTGGTCTGCAACTGCCTCGTTGGTCCCGCGGTTGGCGTGTGCGACTGCTGATCATGAGGTCTCGGGTTCGATTCCCGGGTGGGACCAAATGTGTCTATGATCTACAAATATTTGTTTCGGAGTATGGGTGTTTTCTATGTATAATATGTATGTATTTACAAAAAAAAAGGATAATTATGTATTTGTATCAGTTGTCTCGTAGCCATAACGCAAGGGACTAGATGGCGCTGTGTGTTAGTTATCCGAAATATTTTAAAAAAAAACCTGGCTCTACTACCTTGAACTTAATAGGTCTTTACCTATGAAATTGCCGTTTTGTATGCAATAAGTGAAAGTACTTATTTTTTCAAACTTTTTTATTTCTGTTATTCGAAGTAATCACCCATGCAATCGACGCATCTTTGCCAACGCATTGGCAGTTTAATGATGCCCTTCTTGTAAAAATCAGCTGGATGGGAGGCAACAAACTCTTCAAAGGCATTTTGTACTGACTTCGGGAATTGAATTTTTTACCCACTAAAAAGTTGTCTAAATTTTGGAAAAAGTAATAGCGCGTAGGTGCAAGTTCTGGTGAGTATGGCGGATGAGGGAGAGCTTCCAACCCCAGCTCTTGCAGCTTGGAGACTGTCTGTTGCGCAGTATGGGGTCGCGCGTTGTCGTGACGGAGCTGTTGTTCGTAAAGACCTATTATAAGCATAAGTCAGTATTATTGTAAGGATTGAGCGGTTACTGTATGCATGACGACGACAACAGGGATCATGTTTGGGTTCTAAATTGATAATACATAAAATGACAATAATATTACCTAGTTTTTTTTGAGAATAAACTACGAATACGAAAATATTATAGATGAAGTACAGATGAACACGAACACAACAGTGTGCTGTCGTGTTTCGTTGGTGAGTGTGAGACCGGAGCCCCAATGATGCAGAAGCATCACTAGGCCGCCATAATGTAGGTCACCATGCTACATTGTCTGCATTCGCAGTGAGTGTGGTGACCACCACTCTTGGATTCTGCTTATGTTTTCCATCAGGCAGAGTAGAGTCATTTTGGCAGGGTCAAACATAAAAAAAAAGAGACGGCAGACGGAAGATGATAAAGCACGTAGAAAACAAGGTTTTGCAACCGGTAACAGAAACGAATATATCTTGTGATTTGATAGAGTATAGGTCGAAACTATGATAAATACGGAAAGTTAAATAATTATATACGAGAATAAATCGCGCGGAAGGAAACTAACGACTGCACGACTATTGCATATTGTGAAATTGTTGGTTTTTCTGTTCAAGCCTATCGGTTTGTTCCATTTTATATTATTATCATTTAATCAGTTACGTTATTTGGATGTAAACACATTAATATTTTGGACAAATATTTTCGGACATCTAACACACAAATCCATCTTGTCCCAAACTAAGCAGAGCTTGTATTATTGGTAGGTACTAGACAACAGTTTAATTTTTTTAAAAGACAACTCCCGCATTAGGAATAAACATCCTGTATCGCGGGGGACTTTACAAACATACTTGAAACGGACACGAAGATCACCCAGACTCAGAACAACAGTTGTTTTGAGTCTGTTGTCCATGAGGGATTTGAACCCATAACACTTGGCGTAGGGGAAACCTCGTGGCAACCGCTTAAACCTCATGGACAACCGTGCATTCTATACACACATATTATACATGGAAAACATCAAATTAATACTGTTCATGTTTGTCTCATTGTTTCTTAATCTAACACACGGAAAAATAATAAAAACTATAATTTCTAGACTCAATAGACAGCTCCGAGATTGATATCGCGGTGAAAAACCGGTGTACTTCGTGTAGCATACAATCTACTACTAAACGCGATATCAGTCCGTCATGCTTTCTGACTCGTTATATAACATAATTATACAATTTTTGATTCGCCGCAACATGTCATTATTCAATTTGTAGAGGAAAGCCGACACTGAACTAATCACTGTGTGACATGAAAATGAATTAGCTGTGCTGTGGCGTGTGCGGTATAAATGTATATAATTTACTTTAATCCGTATTATGTATTAAACTCAGCAATTCCTAACCAATAAAAAAAATTGAAAGTCATTATTTCATTAAGTGCGCCAATAGACAATAATCAAATAATCATTTTAAAAGATTTTATGCAAGAATGTGAACAAGTCTATCATTCAGGTCCTACCTCCATTATCAGATCATATTATCACTACATAGTATAAAACAAAGTCGCTTTCTCTGTTCCTATATCCCTATGTTTGCTTAAATCTTTAAAACTACGCAACGGATTTTGATGCGTTTTTTTTAATAGATAGAGTGATTCAAGAGGAAGGTTTTTATGTATAATAAATGCATAATATAGCATGGAAAACTGTTAATTTTCGAGGTTTTTAATGTGATGTAACAAATAAACACATTTTTTGTGCTTACATTGCAAACGCTGGTTGCACCCTACGAGATAGATCAAAATAATGTACTACAGTATTGTACACCTTAAAAAAGGTCTACAAAAAGTCCGCGACGGTATATGTCTATCTCTTAGGGATAACCCACAATAAACATTTTTTATTCCTTTCTTTTTACGAGATATAATGGCTTATTTACGAAGCGATATTAATCAATACAGAATGAATCCTTATACAATTAAGTAAATTAAATATATTGTGCATTTAATATGTATGAAAATGGCTCTTTACTGTATCTAATTTCAATGAATATATTCGAAGATATTACAGATTTAAAATGCACGAATTGTGTCGTCGACGCGGCGGGGGCATCTAAACTCCACCCGTGCGATGCCGGGGCGGGTCGCTAGTTAACTATAAACTAATCTGCTACCAAGTCGTTCCAAGTTGAAATAAAGAGTTTTATTGTAACTTTTAATCGTGGGAAATAAGAGTTCAGTTTTCAATAAAAAGCGTCAAGCATCAAAATCAATGTGTTCTGATTACATACGACAACTTACTACTGTTATTCTTTAAAATTTATACAGACAGCACATTTTAATTAAATATTTAACTGCATAACGTAACATGTATGATTAAATCTAAGAATTTATTCATCTTAAAGTCACTGAAGCAACCCGAATTGATTTAACATTGAAGTAAAATTAATAAAAAATAAAGTTCGAACCTCTATTTTTGTAGTTTGATAAAATACTAGACTTTTGTTCTCCGTTCGCATAGTTTTCGTAAAAAGGAGTTCAAGTTTTTGCTTCTCTTATTAATATATGTATACATTTGAAATTTCTCTGACTGTAATGCTTTTCAATTTACTATGATTTTACTTTATAAATTTATGTCTGTAAAAAGGAGTTACTGAAAAGTATACAATTTATTTTAAAAGTATTTTTTAAATCAAATAAAGCAAAGATTATAAATACTTAAACATTTATATATATGTCGGAGACACAAGAATAAACGAGAACATCAATGACAGATACAGCCAATCTGGACTAAAGCCAAACACTAATCATTACTAAACGTATACGAATTAACTTAAACACCATCAGCAACCCCCACGAGGGGGTTGGGGCAACGCTCACTTCACCGCGGTGCCCTTTGGAATTCGCCTCCTAGGCTAGTAATTCCCCCACTGATAAATATAGCCTCGTACACACGATATAAAACACAGAGATACCGACTCATGGAACCGTTCGACAGTGGCAAATGTTTGTAACACTTTTATTATTCGGATACCCTCATTCCGACATATATAACGACGAATAAAAGTCTTTGTGAACCCTTGAACAATAATGCGTTTGTGTAGTCTTGAATAGGTTTATGAATCAACAAGCGTTTTCCCGCGGGTCGGTAAAAAAAGTAGTCTATATCCTATTCTGATTTGTGAGCTACATTGCTGTAAAGTTTCATATAAATACGTTCAGTACCTAGTTGTTGCGTGAAAGACTTACAAACATCCATTCATCTTCCTAAACTTTCGCATTAATATTATTAGTAGGATAAGATAACAAAACAGTTAAAAGTTTATTATGGTTTAAGAGCTAGAAACAAAACGGATTGAGTTTTGATAAGTGTTAAAATTTATATTGGAACCAAACAATCCTTAGGCGCGAAATACACACAAATGGCGTAAGGCATAAGGCGCGGCGCAGGCGTGGAACGGATACGGCACGGACGCGATTTAAATTATATAGAAGAGACGAAGCGACGGCACGATGCGTCATTATACAGGCTGATTTCGTTGCGATAGCATGTCTTCCTCTTCAGATGACGAAGATACGCTTGCTTTGCTGCAACTCATTAATGTGCAGAAGCACAGAAGATATTGGATCCACCCTGTGTGGCAATTATGAGAAGAGCATAGACATTTTAAAATAATGGATAAATTACATGAATATCTTGCTCCCCTAGCTAAGTTGCAAGCGTTCTTCTTTCTGCAATCGTTAACACCTAAATTCTCGTGTGTTATTGGCTAATCTTAAACAAAGTAATCTGAGACAAAGTATTAGCCAATGTCACACAAGAATTTAGGCGTTAACGATTGCAGAAAGAAGAACGCTTGCAACTTGGCTAGGGGGGGCTGATCGTTTTCGCACAGTATACAAAATTTCACAAGAATGGTTCCATATTATACTGTCGAAAGTAAAACATTGTCTTCAGAAGCAGCATACACATTGGAGAGAACCAGTATGTGTTGAAGAAAGACTAATTGATAATATTAAGGTAAGCCGGTCGACAATTTCGCAGAACTGTATAATAAATTCTATATCATCACGCATTTTGTTACTGATAAATAATAGTCATCCCATATAGCAATCGACGTGCTCCTTGCATTGCGTGACGCTTCAGTTGTGCCTGCGCCAGGCGTGCCTGTGCCGCGCCGCTTGAGTGTAATTCACAATACGTACATACGTCTCTTTAGTACATTTTGTATGCAACAGTTTTGAAGCGGCATCGTGCCTGCGCCGCGCCTTAACTCCTCGCCGTTTGTGTGTAGTTTGCGCCTTATGTTTAGAGTTAAGACATTATTCAATATTGTTTAACCTTAATGAATAGGAATATTGAGAATGTGATTATGTTTAAATTATTAACTTCAGTTTCTAAAGAAAGTTTGGTTCCTATGATACTTTACCCTATTACCACAGATAATAAGATCACTCGGTTCTATATATAGTAAATGAAGTGGTAGTTCACCTATTTCTATAATAAATAAATCAAAAGACAGTTTAATCTAATAGGCAGGCAGGCATATAATACTTTGTCGAGTCCTTTAGCTTGCAGGATATACTTTTAGCTTATAACTTTTAATATACCTACTCAAGGCTCTAAATTACCCGTTTGTCTACGGGAAGAAAATGCTCTCAGCATTAAATTTGCCCGCTGCAATGCTGCAGGAAGTTTCAAATAACATAATTTTATGATTGATTTGAGTAATATCGTTTGTGAAAGTGAGTACATTAACCCGCATTACATTCGTCATACAATCTTAGTTTCGGCCGCATTTTGTTTGCCTGCAGGCAGATTACTGTGCTTTATGTTAAACACGTTTGATTGTGTGTCATAAAACAATAGAAGAACTCAGATCATATAAAAAAGGTAAATAACGCACGGTCTTATTCTTGTTTAAGCAAAAAAAGCGTAGTTCCAGGTAAACACACGCGATACACACTAACTATGCTACAAACTACGCTACTTTTTGTCAGTATTGTATAAGTTGTCGATCCGAACAAGAACAAGGTGGTGCGTTATCTACCTTTTTTCATTTGATCTGAGTTATCTGAATCTATACTTATAATATAAAGCTGAAGAGTTTGTTTGTTTGATCTAATCTCAGGAACCACTGGTCCGATTTAAAAACTCTTTCAGTGTTAGATAGTCCATTTATCGAGGAAGGCTATAGGCTATATATCATTACGCTAAGACAAATAGAAGCGGAGCACCAACGAAGAATGTTACAAAAACGGGGAAAATTATTACGCTACGGGCAATAGGAGACGTAAACGAGCTTGCGTGGGTCAGCTTGCTATAGATAAAGAGTGTTCTCATTTTAGACTAAAGCATTTATAGATATCAAAAGATATCCATTCCAATATGAATAATGCTAATGTCAATAAAAATGATCCTAATTTTCTTTGAGTTATTTCGTATTCAAAGATTTTAGCATAACTTGAAAGACTTAATGGACTACGATAGCGTCCATGATTATGTAAAAAAATATTGTAATAGCTCTATTAAATCAAAGTCTATTGACGAGCACACTTGGGCTGAAAGCTTATCTGAAAACATATTCTAACGCAAAGAAGAAAGATTTTTAATGAAGACTTTTAATGAAGACACTTGAGACCATGTGCGTGGCTAGAAGGTGGGGATTTTGGGATCAACCCCCCCTTCCCCACTCTCCGAAATGTTTCTACACCATTGATATTTTTTACACCTCTCATATAAATTTTTATAATAATACTAGTGGTTGCCCGCGGCTCCGCCCGGGTATGTGTTCGTTATCGCAGCAAATAGTAGACCATGTTTTATTCTGATGTATAAGCTATATTACTGTAAAGTTTCATCCAAATCCGTTCAGTAGTTTTTGCGTGAAAAAGTAACAAACATCTATCCATCCATACTTACAAAGTTTCGCGTTTATAATATTAGTATAGATTACAGTTAAAGGGACGTAGTCATTTTATTATCTTGAAACTCCCCCGAAACTAAAACCTGGCTACTCTCGTGCTAATCCATTGTTACTTCATCTGTACAGCTGAACTCCAATTAATATCTAGTCTAATGAGGAAAATATTGATATGTAAATTGTCTCACCTACAGCGCGAGTTTCTACTCTCGCCTAACCGAAAATAATCTTATTTAATATTGAAATCGCGTGTCACTCTCAAACTCTACGACTAATATAGTTAATGGAAATATAAACTCAATTTCTATGTTTTCAGTCTTGGGTTTATGACGGCAAATTTTTATATTAGTCAAGAAAATATAAGAAATATTTGAAGATAAATTTAAAAAAAGCAACATATTTTTATTGCTGCTTTAGGTATTGAGGTGCTAGGTTAAGGTGTCGATAAATCAAAGAGCTTTATTTAGTCTATCCATAAATGTGGAAGTTGTACTCTGGTACTTTGTGGATTCATCGTAGAATTCACCAGGTAATCGTAGGTTTTGACCGTAGAGTAATTGAGCCGTACTAGCGCCTATGTCTTCTTTAATCGAGGCGCGCAATCCTAGTAAGACTGTAGGTAACTCGTAATACCAGTTTGCCGATTGAAGTCTCGCGGTGAGTGACGCTTTGAGCGTCCGGTGCCATCTTTCAATCATTCCGTTGGCTTGCGAATGTTAGGCAGTAGTGCGAGTGCGGTGTATACCCATGCGATGCATTAACTTATTGAACAAGTCCGATTCGAACTGCCTCCCTTGGTCGGTGGTTATCGTTGCAGGACAACCAAACCGTGCTATCCAGCATTGGTAAAACGCACTGGCGACCTTCTCTGCGGTTATATCTTCTAAGGGGCAGGCTTCCGGCCATCTGGTTTTTCGTTCTATCATGGTTAATATATAACGATACCCTTCTGAGATCGTTAGCGGGCCGCAAATATCAATGTGTACGTGGGCTAACCGATCTGTCTGTTCGAAACTCGCCACAGGTGATTTCACGTGTTGGTGTACTTTGGCTCGTTGGTACGGGTCGCAGGTTCGAGTCCAACGGTTTACGTCGCTGTTCATACTAGGCCAAAAGTAACGTGCAGTGACCAACTTCCTTGTAGCTCTTATTCCTGGGTGGCTAAGGTTGTGAATCGACTGATATGCTTCTTTCCTAAATTCAGGTGGTAAGTATGGCCGTGCCGTGTTTGATGAAAGCTCGCAGGTGACTTTATTACTTGCGTTTGGTAAGACGATTTTCTTGAAAGCGTATTTATTTTTATTGTTTTTTATTAGCATCTTTAACTCATCATCCTGATCTTGTATTTTCGATAGTTCGTTGTAATCGATTGGAGTCGGGCAGGTGATCGTTTCTATACGCGACAGTGCGTCGGCAACCTGGTTGTCTTTGCCGGCTACATGTTGAATATTGGACGTAAACTGTCCTATATATTCTAGGTATCTAGTCCGTCGCGGTGTCTCTGCCTTGCTATTTGTTGTCAGTGCGTGTGTTAACGGTTTATGATCGGTATAAACGATTAATGTACGTCCTTGACGAAAATGTCGTATTGCCATATATATAGACAACAATTCCCTGTCGTACGTGCTGTATTTTTGTTGTGCGTCGCTGAACTTCTTAGAGAAGAATCCAAGTGGTTTCCATGTACCGTTAATCTTCTGTTGTATAACGGCACCGGCACAGGTGTTAGACGCATCCGTCATCAATGCGAATGGTTCGCTCGGAGATGGGTAAGAGAGAAGTACCGCGTTTTTTATGTCTTGTTTACATTTTTCGAACGCTTGTGTCGTTGTCGCTGTCCATTGTATTATGGTTTTGTCGTTCTTCTTAGCGTTGTGGAAATAGTTATTTAATTCTTTTTGATGTTCGGCTGCGTGAGGAATATTTAAACGATAAAAGTTTAACATTCCTATGAAGCGTCGTAGATCTTGTATTGTTTTTGGTAGTGGGAATTTTGTGATAGCTTCCACTTTTTCTTCTGTCGGAGTTATACCTTCTGAGCTAATGGTGTGCCCAAGGAAATCCAGTTTTGACTGTACAAAAACACACTTAGCGACGTTAATACGCAGTCCGTTGTCGTTCAGTCTTTTAAATACTTCTTCTAACTCTCTTCTGTGTTCTTCTTTGCTTCTGGAGCTGACTAAAATATCGTCGACAAATGGGTAGACGGGTAGGCCGCGAAGAACATTGTCGATGTGTCGCTGAAAGGTTTGGGTCACCGCGCGCCGCTACACTGCGATAAATTTTTGTCGAAGATTATATACATACTTTCACCTACATGTCAGACAAATTCGCTCGCGTGCTGCATATAATACTTGTAAATTAACGTATCGTATCGTATTAGTTAAAAAATATATACGGTCGAATTGAGAAACCTCCTCCTTTTTTTGAAGTTGGTTAATAACGTTTATGAATAAGACTGTATACTGTAAAACTAAAAAGAAACTATAAGATGTGACTCTGTTATGAACGGATCTATATAATACTTCTCTATTCTCTACAACAACTTTTGGCATTTTAGTATCAAGCAGGTGAATTTCTTACATATACACACATCAAAAGTGTCTAGGGATCAACATATGTGTCTAGGGATCAACATATATTTTTGCAATAACTTTTCTCCTGATTGATATTAATTAAAATTTTCTTTAAGGATTCATCAAATAAAGTGTTTTCGTTTGTCACAGTAACGATAAACCAAGTCACCTTTGCATTAATAAAGAAATTTGCCATTTTCCTAATAAAAGGATTTTTGACATTTGAACCACTAACATTTAAGTTCGAAAAAAAGACTGAAATAACAGTTTTCTTTAAAATTTTATTAGGTAACTTAAACAATTAATAATCCGTGTTTCTACCGCGAACACTAACACAAGAACATCGGTTTGGCATACTCAAAATGAGTTCATCCAAATCACGCTGTGGAATGGCCGCCCATGTTCGTTGCAACAACAAAAAAAGGTCTTCTTGCGACTGGATACCCTCCATATTCGGCAGAGCTCTTCTCTGTAGCATATCCCATGCATGTTCAATCGGGTTCAAGTCTGGCGACTGAGCAGGCCAGGGCCAAAGCCACATCTCAATCTCAAGAAATCCGCATAAAAATGCTTGATCCCTAGACACTTTTGATGTGTGTAGTATGTATGTATAGGTTCTTGATCAATCAATATTTGACTATACTTGAATTGTAAATTAATTATTATTACTACCGATATATTCCCAAGGTAATATATCTACACTATTATATACAGGGGTGCCCTCTGTCACCCTTAATTTTTAACATTTTTATTGAATATACCATAAAAAAAATAATAGAATCAGGCAAGGGAGGGGTTAAATTTAATGGGGAGACTATACGCTTTATTAGATTTGCAGATGATATTGCAGCAATAGCCGATAGCACAGACAGCTTGGAACAGCTACTAACAGTGATGAATGATATTTTTGGGGATGTTGGATTAAGTATAAACTTCAATAAAACCAAGATTTTAATCACCTCCAAATCTCAACCCATAAACAGCCATATCAAAATTAATGACAGTCACATGGAACAGGTGCAAAGCTTTAAATATCTGGGTAGCCGAATAACACAGGATTCGAGATGTTCACCGGATATAGTAGAGAGACTCGCAATCGCTAAACAAGCCTACAACCGAAAGAAACACCTGTTCAGCGGAAAAATTAACACCAAAACAAAAAAACAGCTAATCAAAACTTATATTTGGAGCATTGCACTTTATGGCTGCGAAACGTGGACACTAACTCAAAGGGACAGAGACAGGTTGGCGGCGTTTGAGATGTGATGCTGGAGGCGGATGATAAACATCAGTTGTCAGAAAAAAATATCCAACGAGGAAGTCCTAATTATGGTTGGTGAAAAGAGGGAATTGTTGGAAAGTATTGATAACAGAAGAGGCAAAATGGTTGGCCACTTGATAAGACACGACAATCTGTTTAAAACAATACTAGAAGGAAAGATAGAAGGCAAGAAAAAACGAGGAAGGCCTAGAATAAGTTATTTACAGCAAATAAAGGAGAAAGTAGGGGTCGTGGCCTATCAAGAGGTCAAACAGATCGCGGAAGATAGAGAGGAGTGGCGATTGCTCCACCGACAAAGGACCAACCCTTAAATTGAGAGAGAGAGAGATTAATTCTTTAACCAATGGAAGGCTACGTTATTTGTGTTATATAGTCAATATAATAACCGGAAAAGTGGTAAGAATTTTTCGTGGTAGCTCAATTTGCAAAGTAAGTCGGAGTAAAAAATGTTTACCGCCCAACGAAGTGGGCGTGGGTCGGCTAGTTATGAATTTAAAAAAAATCACCAAATTATTGCACGCTGCATAGAATAATTAAAGAGTAATTTATGTGTATATATAAGTACATCACGATCAAAACATGAACACAAAGGAATTTATAATGTATTGAAGTATTACTCACGAAAGTAATACTTAGTATTAATAGTAAATCTTGTTTAGTAAAGCATCTTTCCCCAGTCCAGTGGCAGCTTTAAATTAGATCGAGAAATACCGGTACGACCTACTTTTTAAATCAGTTTTATACGTCAGAAAATAAAATGAAACGTTAATTTTTGCTCAAAGCTTCTCTCACTGTCACGACACACCGTGAAAGTTCCGTTTGTTTACCGATCTGAATAAAACTTTTAGTGATACTTTCACTTAGTATATCCTTTCTGCATTTAAATTTATTGTAGTGCCAATCAGCATGGCTAGACGACTATTGTCCAATCGCTAGCATGAGATTTATAGACATATAGACGAGTGTAGGATGTCGCGACGCTATCTTGATTTACAGTCATCGATTGTAATATATTGTTCGCTTTGAGACAGAATGTGTGCCAACTGGAGTGTGCATGTGGTTAGTTATTGCATTATTATATGTTTGCAGTGAGATACAATTAGTTTGTCTTAGTAGTAGTACGCAACTAGGAAGTACATCTTTATTAGAACAATTTACGTAGGTTGTCATTTAACTAGTTTATAAGAGCTTAGTTTTTGCAGTATTATTTATAGTTTAGAAGGCAACTTAAGAATCTGAAGCCGATGTGAAAATCAACGAAAGTTCACTTCAAATACCACTCTACACTCATCTATTTAAATCTTTGGTAATTGTGTACAGAGCAGTGACGGAATGTTAAATGATAAATATAAAAAGAAAAAAACAAGAAAAGGGTATACAATGACAAAAAAACAAAAAAAAAACTAAATATAATACCAGTAATACAATGCAAAGGGGAAAAACTAAGTTAACAAGAAATAAAAGAAAAGTAAATTCGGAGTATGTAACACCCCATTCATAAACATAGCGCGTTTTAGATCCATCGAAACCTTGTCAAAAAAAATACAAGAACTTCTATAAATAACTATTGTATCCATCGCTTACAAAATTAAAAGTTGTATACCACACTAATATTATAAAGGCGAAAATTTGTGAGTGTGTATGTTTATTACTTCTTTACGCAAAAACTACTGGACGGATTTGAATGAATCTTTACAGTAATATAGCTTATACATCAGAATAACATGTAGGCTACTATTTGCCGCGATAACCGATATACCCGCGAGCGGAGCCGAGGGCAACAGCTAGTACTAAATAATTTCTAAAATCAAACTTTAGAATGTGTTTATTGTTGTAATGTATTGTTACTGTTTTTGAAAAGATAGGTCACTAAATATTTTTACTCTATTGAATAAATAATTACCTTTGTCTACCAGAAAACGGTGACTAATTCATTTTGCTAGATACTTTTTACTCTGCTGGTGAAACTCAGCTTTATGATGGTTTATTATATTTTAAAAGGTGAAGGAAAACACGATGTTCGTCGTTTTATTACAATTACACTTTAAATTTAAAAACATCTCTATTAAGCCTAATTATGTTGAGATTTCAGGGTGAATGTCAATGGGTTATATTTATATACTTGGTTCATCGGTTATCTTGCATATCTTGCGAGGCCAACACCCAGTTTGGGTACACGCTCCAAGTGTTCCTGATGTCGAGGTAGATTAGCCGGGCCGCTGGCTACTTGGTGATGCTCTAAATGCTCTTATAAATAAGCTGAGTTTGGTAAAAAAATCTACCGATCAATATTGGGAAGTCGTACGCTTGCGGTACGGTAGCCATAACTTTTCGTAGTATAGTAGTTGCGCAAGAAATTTCTTTCAGTGAAATTCTTTCTGCCGCTACCTATGTTGAGTTTCATTAGTTCACCAGTATTTCTAAATATTTGTAGTCCATCATCTAATTGTCTTTATACTGGCATTCAAACGATATGGTTTTTGTGTTTGACAAACATTTTGATATCAATCTATTCACAAATTGGGATCTTTTGAAATAACATGATGAATTAAGTCAAAGAGTTTTTTTTATCTGCCCACAGCGTAATGATGATTTTAGCTTTACTTATAATAAAAATTATAGCTTCATATAGCACGTAGAATGCTCCAAATATTGGTGCTACAACCGACCGGTATCACTTAACAACACAGTTGCGTAAAGTGTCATAGTCGTGCATTATTCATGACAGTACAAAGAGATATCAACTTAAAC
The DNA here is from genome assembly GCA_949125395.1 of Diaphora mendica. NCBI lineage: Eukaryota > Metazoa > Arthropoda > Insecta > Lepidoptera > Erebidae > Diaphora > Diaphora mendica. The sequence continues at coordinate 27,005,960 of OX421312.1, read as the reverse complement.
TATTTAACCTATTAAATCTATACACGCAGATAGACGGCTTGGCGTGAAATCGTGCGTTTACTACACTGTGTTAGTTACAGCTCATTGATAATTTATGGTAATAACAATTATGATGTTCATTATACGTTGGTTCTTATGTTAGTAGGTTAAATTGATATTATTTTGGAATAAAGACTCAAACTTGTCAACGATATTTGGATTTCATGAAATTTGCGCCTTTTGTTTCTCCGCATTTTTATCACTGTGGAGAAGCTGTTGCCAGTCTTGGACATCATGGCCTTTCTTGTAGCAGAATCGCCGGCCGTATATCTCGACAAGTCAATATTAACGAAATTATCCGTCGTGCTCTTGTTACTGCCGGCGTTCCAGCTGTACGTGAACCAAATGGTCTGGTACGAGACGATGGCAAGAGACCGGATGGTATGTCGTTAATGCCATGGAAGATGGGTAGGCCTTTGGTGTGGGACGCAGCTTGCGTCGACACCCTAGCGCCATCTCATCTTCCAAGTACAGCTAGTTATGCCGGCGCAGCTGCTCCTTCTGCGGAAAGCCTCAAACGGCGTAAGTACCAAAATCTAATAGGTAATTACATTTTTGAGCCGTTTGGGGTCGAGACGCTAGGTTCATGGGGTCCGAGTGCTCGCGCTATGTTTAAACAACTAGCTGAGCAACTGATCGATGCTTCTCGGCCTTTTTCTAGCACAGAGAATTAGCATTGCCATTCAACGTGGCAATGCTGCCAGCCTTTTGGGAATACTACCAGTACGCGATGATGCGGAGGAATTTTTTGACGCCTGTATGTAAATATCGTTGCTTCCTTTTTTATTATTATTTTTACTTAATTTTAAGATAATATATTTGAGCCTTAACTGAATTATCATGTGTAATAATATACACACATCAAAAGTATCTAGGGATCAACATATATTTTTGCAATAACTTTTCTCCTAATTGATATTAATTAAAATTTTCTTTAAGGATTCATCAAATAAAGTGTTTTCGTTTGTCACAGTAACGATAAACCAAGTCACCTTTGCATTAATAAAGAAATTTGCCATTTTCCTAATAAAAGGATTTTTGACATTTGAACCACTAACATTAAAGTTAGAAAAAAAGACTGAAATAACAGTTTTCTTTAAAATTTTATTAGGTAACTTAAACAATTAATAATCCGTGTTTCTACCGCGAACACTAACACAAGAACATCGGTTTTGGCATACTCAAAATGAGTTCATCCAAATCACGCTGTGGAATGGCCGCCCATGTTCGTTGCAACAACAAAAAAAGGTCTTCTTGCGACTGGATACCCTCCATATTCGGCAGAGCTCTTCTCTGTAGCATATCCCATGCATGCTCAATCGGGTTCAAGTCTGGCGACTGAGCAGGCCAGGGCCAAAGCCACATCTCAATCTCAAGAAATCCGCATAAAAATGCTTGATCCCTAGACACTTTTGATGTGTGTATTTTGCATATTCTTGAACGTCGTTAAATAGTTGCCAGCTGTGTGTTAGATAGGGTGGTATAAGTTTCCTTCTCTTTGCAGCCTTGTTGTCCTGTGTAATTTGCTCCCTTAGTTGGCTCTTATGGCACCCATGGTATGAATAGGGGTGGCACACTGTATTCCTAATTCATCACTACTCGTCATACTTACACTGTGTGGTTACTTAGATGCTACGTAGGGGTTATGGGCTTAGGCATCGAAGCATCTAAGGTGCGTGGCGTGGCACGCCAAACTAATAGCATACCTATGTCTAAAAATAATTCTAAAACGGGGTCTAAGATCATCTAAGGTGCGTGGCGTGGCACGCCAAACTAATAGCATACCTATGTCTAAAAATAATTCTAAAACGGGGTCTAAGATCATCTAAGGTGCGTGGCGTGGCACGCCAAACTAATAGCATACCTATGTCTAAAAATAATTCTAAAACGGGGTCTAAGATCATCTAAGGTGCGTGGCGTGGCACGCCAAACTAATAGCATACCTATGTCTAAAAATAATTCTAAAACGGGGTCTAAGATCATCTAAGGTGTGTGGCGTGGCACGCCAAACTAATAGCATACCTATGTCTAAAAATAATTCTAAAACGGGGTCTAAGATCATCTAAGGTGCGTGGCGTGGCACGCCAAACTAATAGCATACCTATGTCTAAAAATAATTCTAAAACGGGGTCTAAGATCATCTAAGGTGCGTGGCGTGGCACGCCAAACTAATAGCATACCTATGTCTAAAAATAATTCTAAAACGGGGTCTAAGATCATCTAAGGTGTGTGGCGTGGCACGCCAAACTAATAGCATACCTATGTCTAAAAATAATTCTAAAACGGGGTCTAAGATAAAACAATTCACTCCAGTCTTGAAGATAATAGCGAACAGATTTCTCTTTGTATTCATTGTCACTTTCCATGACGTGATATGAAAATTAAACGACTATTAATTTTGTCAATGCAACAACACGTAAGAAACGTCTCGAAAATGGAAGATTAAATTTTGAATTTGAATGATGTTTTCTATAAATGAAGGTTAGTGTTAGATTCGATAGTAGCAGTCCAAATAATGGAACACAAAGTTTTGGTTGCTAGATGGAAGTAACAATTGCAAATTATAATATGTACCTACGTAGATAGTGTTTTGATAAAATTGAGGAACAAACTCGAAACCTCGTTTGGTTGAATTGGTTTCACCAAACTAATATTAAATTAACACATTTGAATTAACAATTAATTATTAGATGAAGCAAAATGGCATGCTTTTGTATACGTATTCAAATAGTAGGGTAATTTACCCTATTTTACAGCACTGTCGAATCTAGCATGCACAGTACAACGTTATAATAATACACTACAAAGCACAGTAAGCTGAACATAATATGACTAACCCAAGCAAAACTTGTAGCTGTAAGAGCCTTACAATCTCTATGTCGCAACTGAAAATACACAATGACGTAAAAGTCCGATCTCTCCAAATGCATCCTCCTACATGGCTAAAACAGAATTGTAACAATCAATTTGCTCCTTAATTGGGTTAACCAAGTATAAGTGTATTCCAAGTATAAGTGTATTTTTATGCTTAAATGTGTTACTGATAATAATATATTTTCATTAATTTTAATTTTGTTTTGTTAAAATAATTATGATGATACATTTTTGAATTAAAATCACTTGTACTTACTCCACTATTTTATTTTTGTTTACACCTGACCGGTTTCGCCTTATGGCATCATCAAAGGTTACTGATTATACAAAATAAAATATTCACATCTAAAACCCACCAACTGCGGGTACATGTAAATATCAGTGTGACCGTGTAAGGAATTTTCCCCGAAATCAGGGAAATTGTATTTGTCTCCACCTACGCTATTTGTTAAATTAGTAACTTACAGCTACACAAAGTCCCAGTTATGATATGAACATACTAATTACAAATAATATATTAATTTTAATAATTAAAAATTATTAAAATCGACATTAATGCTGAAAAATTTTGAAATGAAATGATTATGTCATGTCCTCTTTATATTTAATGTCCAAAATTGTGTCATACTATATGTCTATTAAATTATATGTCGAAAATTCATAAAAGTCATTAAATGTGTTAACTATAACCCGTCTAAATTATACAAACTCCCCTTACAAATATTGTAGATGACATTACTTGAAATATTTTAATAGTGCCGACAATCGAGAGAATAAATTACTTAATTATGATGACCTTTTAACACTACCATTAAAAATACTGAAAAATCCTTATCGGAACGCTAATGTTGATAATTTCAAGCTAGCTTAGGTAGCTATATATAATATTGATTTTTACACTTTATTGCAGTTTAACTATATTTCAATATGGTTGAGCATTGATGCAATGAATGTCAATCGTTTTGGTCGTTAATCTAATAATAATATGTTTAAAAAAATGCATAAGTTTTTAATAAAGATAATATAGCGACATGTGTGTAAGTTCACACTGTATTTTCTTAAATCCCCTTCTAAAATAAGATAAATGTGAGTATAACAATGGCATTGGAAACCGATCACAAAGAAATAAATCGTTCTTAGACAACTGTCAGTGAATACAAGAGTATGCAACAAAGGAAGTACTCCCTTCCATGTTTTAGGACCTGTACGAGTTTTTGACAGACAGTTCCTTCTCTAGGAATAAATCCTGCGTCGCGTGGGTCTTTACAAACATACATGAAACACAAAGAACTCCCAGACTCAGAATAACAATTTGTGGATCACACAAAGTAAATTCCCATGTGGGTTTTGAACCCACAACACTTGACGAAGCAGGAAACGGCGTGGCGACCGCTTAAACCACTAGGCCAAACGTGCAGTTTATAGTCGTTAGAATTATTGTGAATAAAACCTTTTCTAATGTACGTTCGTTCAAACTACGAGTATTAGAGGACTATGCAAGTATGTTTTATGTAAGACAATTTAGCAAGGTTTACTTTTAACGCTATATAAATATCACTCGCAACTTTAGGGCTTTCATTTGAACTTTCCAAAACCCATTGTGAATTTCGGAAACCCTATACACGAATTAAAATATTCTATGACTTAATTTTTTTATTAAAGTGTTCAGTCTTTTTACCTACACAACCTGCATCACATAAACAACGCTTATGCCAAAAGTGAAAAAATCCTCAGATCCAATGAACAACGTTACAAGTTTGTTTACAGCAATTAACACAGCACGAGCGAAACGAAACCTTGGAATGTCTCAAATTGGTGTTATTATCTTATCGATTATTGGTATTTTATGTTTATTTTTGATAATCTGTATTAATTATGGAGCCCGCGTCTTAACATCCGCCACCGCGTCGGTTTCCGCTGTCGCCCATTCACTCACGTATCACCACGATAGTGAATAAGTGAAATTATTCAACACTACACGTGTTGCATAACCAACTCTTCCGGACACTATGATACAACTCTCGTTACAAAGTCGATTCTCTCCGATATGGACTGACTTCTTTCTTATTTCTCAGAAAAAGCAGTTTTTACTGCGACACAACGTGCACCACGAGAAGATTTTAACTAGTAATAGACGATAATGTTTACAATTGAGCTAAAATAGAAAAACTGAAAACCACTAAGTAGTTATTAGAAACTTAATATTAAAACCTTAAAGCATTTCAATTGCTTGTTTCTAAGAATCTTGAAAGCGGTTTTAAAATCTCTAAAAGTTGCCTTACAAATAATCATAATCCCACTTTATGCATATAACTTAACACTAATAAAAACCTTCAATATTTCTCTTCAGGACCAAGAGATATTTTGATAAACATGGCACGCGTCTAGCGGAATAGTGACGCATGCATCGGTATAACGGTATCAAAGAGTTTCCTCTACTCTCAGATTAAAAAAATTACTAGATTAATGGGCTCAGTCATGCGGCATGCCTGATTATGGAAACTTAGAACATTTTCCTTTCCTCATTAAGTTACTTTTCCAGATGAAAAGGATGGTTATATACGACTTAAACAAACTAAAAACCGCACCATTTCAAGGGTACCAGTAGCAGAGAAACCAGGTGCATCCTAGAAAATCCCTGGAACTTAACGTACTTCGGGCCATCTACCGCTTAGCAATTGGCTAGCAAGATAGTTGAATGAACAATTTTGAATGTACGTTGAATTTTGAACTTTGAAAGTTCAATGTTACGGTTGTTTTTTTTTATTAAATTATGTTAATTGCTGTTCGAAACTAAATGTGTTTGTATACATATTACAAATTTATGTGTTGGTGATTTAATATTGATTGCGCTGCTAATTTTAATAGTGATTTATATCAGATTAATCGTTTTTAGTTTCGAAATTATTTGTGTAATTAATAAAGGACATTTAATGGATTTAATTCAAATAGTTATTAACCTTCATTTTGCACTTTTGTAATCAAGGAAACTAAGACGATTATCTAAATACTTGCTTATTTATTGACTGTAATTATATCACTTACCTACTTAATAATAACGCAATAAACGACAACTAAATATATTTTACTTTCATCAGTGGAAAGATCTTACTTAAGGGTTTAGTTGTAGATGTGTCATACAATTAATAAAGTGCTTAAGAACTTCTAGCACTTGTCGTATAAAATTAATCTAGCATGTATCTATACTTAAATATACTTAAATATTACTATAAACGCGAAAGTTTGTAAGTATGGATGAATGGATGGATGTTTGTTACTATTTCACGCAAAATCTACTGAACGGATTTTGATGAAACTTTACAGTAATATAGCTTATACATCAGAATAATACATAGGCTACAATTTGCCGTGATAACCGACATATACGCGGGCAGAGCCGCGGGCAACAACTAGTAAAAGAATAAAGAAACCGTAACAGGGCACGACAAAATTCTTCTCAATATACGAGTAACTTAAGAGATCAAGAGCATTACTGAGGTAGAGTTATGTAATACTAGAGAAGATAGTCAACGCTGGTCCTAATGGGTTTGTAACTTTATTAACACTAATAACAATTTACGTATATGTATCTTCGTGTAAGTACGTATGTGTACAATTAACTCGCTTTTAATATCACTGGAACAAAAATACACATCTCGATAAACCAAGTATCTACAGCTTCGTTTAAGTTACTACACTTAGAACAGTAATATTATAAACTAGCTGACCCGGCGAACTTCGTACCGCCATATTTACATACACACATCAAAAGTGTCTAGGGATCAAGCATTTTTATGCGGATTTCTTGAGATTGATATGTGGCTTTGGCCCTGGCCTGCTCAGTCGCCAGACTTGAACCCGATTGAGCATGCATGGGATATGCTACAGAGAAGAGCTCTGCCGAATATGGAGGGTATCCAGTCGCAAGAAGACCTTTTTTTGTTGTTGCAACGAACATGGGCGGCCATTCCACAGCGTGATTTGGATGAACTCATTTTGAATATGCCAAACCGATGTTCTTGTGTTAGTGTTCGCGGTAGAAACACGGATTATTAATTGTTTAAGTTACCTAATAAAATTTTAAAGAAAACTGTTATTTCAGTCTTTTTTTCGAACTATGATGTTAGTGGTTCAAATGTCAAAAATCCCTTTATTAGGAAAATGGCAAATTTCTTTATTAATGCAAAGGTGACTTGGTTTATCGTTACTGTGACAAACGAAAACACTTTATTTGATGAATCCTTAAAGAAAATTTTAATTAATATCAATCAGGAGAAAAGTTATTGCAAAAATATATGTTGATCCCTAGACACATATGTTGATCCCTAGACACTTTTGATGTGTGTATTTGTCTCAGATTCCCACAAGCAGTGTACAGTCGCGGACAAAAAAAAAGACGTTATCTTTCATTTATTTTCTTTCTAGCTTCTAAAAAAAGAATTAAAGAAATCGGACTATGTGTTATTGAATTACAACTATTTTCATATTTTGTCTCTGTCCAAGAAACCGTGCTTCAGGATAAAATAAATAAATATTTCGGACATCTAACACACAACGCCATCTAGACCCAAGCTAAGCAGAGCTTGTGTTATGGGTACTAAACAACTGATACAAATACATATATACTTTTTTTTTTGTAAATACATACATAATATACATAGAAAACACCCAAACTCCGAAACAAATATTTGTAGATCATGCAAACATTTCGTCCGACCCGGGAATCGAACCCAAGACCTCATGATCAGCAGTCGCACACGCCAACCGCGAGACCAACGAGGCAGTCAAAAAATGTATACCATATCCTACTTCGTAGTATGAACTCAAATCATGTCAAGTTCATTTAAATCCATTCAGTAGTTTCAGCGTGATGCGCTGCCAAGATACAAACAGACAGACAAAAATAAAAATAATTACAGTTTTGGCTATAGTATCGATTATAGAGAGCCTTCCAAAAAAAATTTCAAAATATCTTTAATGTACAGAATTTAAAAAAAAATCGGACATCAAACACACAACGCGATCTAGTCCCATGCTAAGCAGAGCTTGTGTTATGGGTACTAAGATAACTGATCCAAATACATATATACTTTTTTTCTTCTAAATACATACATATTATACATAGAAAACACCCAATTGGACCTGTTACATTTTTATTATTAGTAGTATAGATTAGACAGTAACTTTATCTGTCTGTCTGACTATTATGCTAAGCCGCTTCACCGATTTCAATGAGATTTTGCATGAATATGGATACTTTGATTGTTGAGGAAGGACATAGGCTACTCTTGACTGCGATAACCGATATGCACGTTTGCAGAGACGCGGGCAAAAGCTAAAGTCTTAAATCCGTTTATCATAAGTGAAATTCACCATAAAATTACTTCAAGCTCTTACGCCACACATCACCTGTTATTCAACCCGAGCCCTGGTATAATTAGGTTTAAAGTCAAATGCTTTTATATAACTCTCTTCATAACAGCATCATTAACTATGATATATAGACGATGCACGTTGTCCCATAATGGTATACTTAATATTGAGCCGGGTTGTAAATAAGGCAATAAAATCTTCTATACATCTATACTCTATAGAAATAAATAAAATTGGAGTGTCTGTTTGCAATATTAAAATAACCGCTTTTTAATAAATGCATATGTATATGCATACACGGTACATATACCTTTTTTTTTACGATTTTTGTCTTTCTCTCTGTCGGTCTGTCTGTCTGTCTATCTTTCTGTTGGTTCTGGCTAATCTCTGGAACGGCTGGACCGCTTTTGACGAGAGTTCCACTGATAGGTAGCTGATGATATAAGGAGTAACTTAGGCTACTTTTTTAGACTAGTTTCGCAAAGCGGCGTTACCCGTGGTACGTTAATAACCGCGGGTAACACCGCGGGGTTCAGGTAGTAATCTATATTTTCACTGTTTATTTATTTGTATTTCAATTAGACCAGTGATTCAAAAAACGAAAAAGTTTATTTCGTATTGCATTTACTTATAACATTTTATTGATGTATTTAAATTAAAAAAAAAAAAACTAATTCAGATATAAATCTTAAAGTATTTTCGTAAACAAACCTATACATTTTCTAAAAAGACAACACAGAGGTCGGTTAACCACATTTGGTTTACGGCCCACATTTAAACTCTTATTGGTTATAAGCGCCTAGACTTTGACCTTTTTGGATTCACGGCGCTTAATTAATTATAATGATTCCAAATATCGCGACATTCGAGACAAAGAGCACACAATTTCTCATATATTTTCAGCTCGCTAAAATCCTTTACTACGAAATTGTTGTGACATGGGATTTAATTAAGTTCATGTTTATTTAGATTTTAAGTGTTTTATTGGAGAATGATATTTTTTAAAACAAGATATTATTGCTCTTGGTACAGTTAGTTTTCAGATAGTGAAAGAGCCACGCTTCGGCATGAATGAGCCGGCTCGACCGGAGTGATACCACGGCCTCACAGAAAACCGGTCGGCTGACTAAATGCCGGAAGCTGCATCTAGGAGGCATCCTAGGATAGCCGACTAAGTCTAGGAGGCATCCTAGACTCAGTAACTGGATTGCCGCTTTTCTGCACCAGCGCCGCATTAGGGTCCTTTGCGACGGCGCGGCCTCTGAGTTTCTGCAGGTAAACGCTGGCGTACCACAGGGTTCAGTTCTATCGGCCACGCTGTTTCTTCTGCATATCACCCTGCAGCCAAGCTGTCAGACGTTGAGAAAAAACGACGAGAGCTTGTCGCTGAGCTCGACCGGGTTCTGAGCCACGTTTCACAATTTGGTGAAATGTGAAAATCTGGTCGAGTTCAACGCTAAGAAAACACAGGCGTGCGTGTTCTCTACCAAAAAGTCTCCGTTTCTTCCCCTCCCCACTTTTCAGAGCACTCAACTGCCACTACGGGATAAGCTCGGTGTCCTGGTCATGGATATTTGCCGGGACCTCAACCCGCGGGAGTACATCGATAGCATCACTAAGGCGGCCTCGCGGAAACTTGGCGTACTGAACAAGGTGAGACGGTTCTTCACACGTGCATTTGTGCCTTCTTTATAAGACCCAGGTACGCTCGTGCGTGGAGTACTGTTCTCATCTTTGTGATGGATCAGCGCAGTACTTGCTTGATGCTCTCGACCGGTTGCAGCGGCGAGCAGTCCGCATTATCAACAGTCCCGATGCCACCGAGTCCCTTGAGCCTCTGCAGTTGCGGAGAGATATCGCCTCTACGGCAGTCCTCTACCGCCTTTACCATGGAGAGTGCTCTGAAGCTCTTCCAATTAATCCCTTTCTCTACAGAACAACACGTGCTGGTCTTGGAAGCCACCGCCTTAGAGTCGTAGAAATACGCTCTCGAACCAAACGGTTTGGTTCTGCCTTCCTGTGCCAAGCAGTTAAAAACTGGAACTCACTACCAGCGCACGTGATTCCCTCCCACTGTAATCCCAGGTCCTTTAAGCGGGGCGTGAAAAAGCATCTCACTAAGCCGCCATAGTGTGGGACGCCGTACTGCATTGTCTGCTTTCGCAGTGAGTATGGTGGCCCCCACTGTTGGATTTTGCTTGAGCTTACCATCAGGCTGAGCAGAGTCTCTTTGGCAGGTAAGTTATAAAAAAAAAACTGGATGATTTTTTCTGTAATCTAACTGAATTGGTATAACGTTACAGGTTTTATTTTGCTGACAAAACCATTAAGAAATAAATAAACACCCAAATTTCACTATAATTTTCTTCTTTTGTCTTTTAGTACAACAGCTATTGAAAATAAGTAGGCAATACCCCATGTGTCCGTCTTTTGTTACATGAGGTTTTAGGACATACATCAACTGGTATAGAATCACATTAATTAAACGGAGCTATCCAATAATATTTTGGTCTTGACTGTACACATCGTTCATCAATATTGTGCAGTTAGAGTTGGTTATTAACTGTCGTCATAGAAATTCTATGCACAATATGACAAGAGGCGGATACTGTAGTAAACAGAAAATAAAAATAAATTGAATGTTGATGTTATGGCACATGATTAAAATTTCTTTCAAGATTTTTGAACCGTTTGGAAGGTAAGCCGAGGACGGACGGACAGACATGACGAAACTACAAGGATTTCGAGACGTGAATACGGAAACCTAAAAATAAAACGACTATAATTTCGCACACATTTACATTATAAAAATACATAGATATAATATCTATACTAAATTCTTTTAAAACTTGGGAACATTTGAGTTACTTTCGGATCGCGTGTTTGAGCTTAACTGTTGGATTTACAATGAGAGGATTGTAGTACGACTAATCAGGTACATCAGCAATATTTATCTATATCTAACACTAGTTTATCAACTATCAATATATTGATACTTTATATCTGTATCAAGTATCAACACCATATTTAAAGTGTCATTAAAAAATGCAGATCAGTTCTTAACCTTTTAAATGACGCCCTTTTTTTATTAAGTTTTATCAGCCGTATCTAAAATACGAGGGTCTTGAAGTCCTAAGTAAACGCAATCTTTAATGTGCAAAGGAACTCTTAAACTATAAAGATCAGAGCAAAATTTGTTACGCTCGATTGAGTATTCAACACGGCCGGCGCACAGCCTCGCATGAAACTGTTTTTAAAAAGTCACTGCGTCGACAAATATTTACTTAAAAAAACGTAGCAATCAACTGAAATCCTTCTAACGATACTGAAACTGTATCGTTGAGAAACACAACGTATTTTTTTTATAATTTTATGGCGTAGTAGGTTATTTAGTATGTATATCTATTTACAAAATATTAAGATATGTGATGTACCGCGAAGCCGAGTTTATTAAAAGAGTTTTTTTTTTAATACTTGTTAATGGAAACAAAATCAGGGTACACCGTGAACATTTAAATCTACTTAAGATAATTCATTCATTTTATGCTTCATACTTTTATATTTTAGCATTAGTAAAGGCTAAAATGGGACTTGGAATAACACAATTTATACTGTTTTGAATTCTTATTAATTCATAAATTACTATTTTCGTCAACCTAGGAGCAAATGCCATAGTAGCAACATACTAATTCAAATTAGTAGCATAGTTCCATTGATGAACAATTTATCTATGAGTTTATTAATTTTAGTGTACAACTATTGATTGATGATACAACTTGATTGATTGTGTCAGGTAAATTGTTCTATAACGAATAAATTTTCCAATGAGATATCGATATCGAAATTCCTGGAATATTGGAATACTGTTTGATTATTGAATATTTAATTAACACATTCTAATAACGAATTTGTTAAGCTTCCTTGCCTTTAGGCTGTTGACTCCTTAAATTATTTCAAGTTTATGAACAGTTAAGTATAATAATGGCCGTGACTGTATATTTGTTGCCCGATATTGCCCATACCCATGGAGTATACTGAGGACAGGGTGTGTGGTCAGTATTTAAATAATTATTCTCATTAATTTATTTAGTGCCATAACTTGTTGAGTTTAGTAATTTAACGTGAGCCCAAGTAATACGAACAAATTTGTTATTATCCATACGAATACATTTTGTAAATTCGAAAGTAACTCTGCCTGTCTATCTGTTACGCTTTCATGGGTAAATCTCTGCACCGATTTCAATTAAATTTGGCATTAAGATACTTTTATTTTAAAGGAAGAACATAGACTACTCTTTGCGCCCTCGTGAAGCCGCAGGAAAAAGTTCGTTTTCAATAAAATAAGCTTAAATTTTCTCTTTATGATTTTGTTTTGTTCTAGTACAAACTTTTTTTAGTAGATACGGTTACTTTATATTCAATTCCGATTTCTTCCTTGGAAAGCTGTTCTAATAATGTGTTATTGCATATTAACTTCCTGCTTAACTTCTTCGCTCATCCTACGGAAGGTAGCAGTTAGACATGTCAACTAATCACGAGACTTATCTATCTATCCATCCATAAACGACTTACTGCATTCGTGCGAATTCGCAGTTATGTGTGGGAGTTACCTCATAGGAAATTGCAATATAGGTAATAATAAAACATCGCGACGTAGGTACATAAAAATAATTATAAATCACATTTTACACACTGTCATGTTATCCCAACTAGGCAGAACCTGTACTATATCACTCTATATCTATAGTAACTAGACTAGACTATTGATAATCATGCTTATATATTTCTAAACCCGTTCACCCAATAGGTGGATAAGTTCAACTGAGACAAAACAAGTTATCGTACTCATCGCACTAATATTGGGTAAGAGCCGAACCAACTAAAAACTAAACAAGAATAATCACAAATTTTAACGGAAAAAAAAATCCACTTCAAGAACTGGACCAAATAGAAATGAGACCACACGGGAAGCACCAGCTTTCAAATAAATAATTCAAAATAAAATACAGTCGAATTGATAACCTTCTCCTTTTTAACCAACTTCAAAACCGGAGGAGGTTTTCAATTCGACTGTATTTTTTTTATGATTGTTACCTCATATTTTTCGACTGGGTGAACCGATTTTGATGATTTTTTTTTTATTTGAAAGCTGGTGCTTCCCGTGTGGTCCCATTTCAATTTGGTGCAGTTCTTCATGTCAGATTTTTTTGTTAAAATTTGTTTGAAGTCGCTTAAAAAGAAACAAGCACCCTACTACGTAAAAACGTTTGATATAATTTTATAGCCTTTATAGCCTATAGCGTCACCAGGGGTATTATTACGAATCTACCGACCTGTTCCATCAAAATCCGTTTAGGGGCTACTATGGAACATACAAACATACATAGACTGCCAAAACAATTACTCTTCCTCTTAGTTTCGCCATAGTCGTGTAAAAACTAAAACATACACAGTCTTACAGACCAGAAGAACTAAATGATGTCGATTTTATATTTCATTAATATTATTCATGACCAATATACATAGTTTTAGAAATGACTTGCATTATAAATCATAAATCATTGACTCTTATCAATAATTTGTTTATTCAAATAAATGAATATCTATGCAAATCTCGGCTTTAACTTATCGGAATATGTATCAAAATTTCTAAATCTTAGGCCGCGTACACGAACTCAGCAGAAGCGGAGTGGGCAGCGGCACGTTCAAATGTATAGACTTATATGAAAGTGTTCACGAACACAGTGGAGCGGGTTAATGTTGTGATTTTATCAAATTTATTCAATAGGAGAGGCCTATATCCAGCAGTGGACTGCGGTAGGCTGATGATGATGATTCAATTAATATTTTATTTATTTGTTGCTATTAAAACATTTTAATCATCATTATTACTTGTAAATTGTATTTTGTTCGCTTGGTTGATGTTGTTTTTTTTATTGTGCTTTCTGTGATCTTCTACAAGTGAATGAGTATAGTAAACTAATACCCCCCTAATTTGTCAAATAAAATAAATTGTTGTGTTTGAAATTAGACCTATCAAGTATTAAGAAAAAAATAATTTAAATAATAATAATAAATCACTTTATTGTACACCAGATTAATTACATAGGTAACGCAAAACTAGGAAGTGCAATCAGCGGCCTTATCGCCCAAAGGCAATCTCTTACAGGTAACCATGATGATGATTATAATGCTTATTTATGATGCTATAACATAAGTAGGTACCCTAATTAAACCAAATATTATCAAACATTGATCGATTTTACTAATTATTTTAAATCACTAGTCATTTTCTGTGGGATCTGTCTTCCGTATCAAGCTTTTTACGAGGTATAATTTCTCATAACACAACACTAAACCGCTCTAGCACCCGCGCCTAGCCCGGTGGTTTCGAAAACGGGTTAGCGTTCCCGCTCCGCTTGCACCGCCGCTCCGCTCTCCGCTGACTTCGAAAACGCGGCCTTATAGATAAATGTATTATGTCAATTTTTTAAGTTGTGAACAGACTCTTATAACCTGTAAGATAATCAGTTAAGTTATTATAATTTCTTTCTGTAAAGTCCTGAACAGCTCACAGGGTCGAATAGTAGTTTTTTAACGACTGCTCCCGCATTAGAAATATACACCCTGTGTCGCGAGGGTTTTACAAAGAGACATGAAACGGACACAAAAAACACCCTGACTCAGAACAACAATCTGTGGACCACACAAAGTACTGTCTCGTGTGGGATTTGAACCCACGACACTTGGCAGTAGAGAACGGCGTGGCTCCCGCTTAACCACTAGGCCAACCGTGCAGTCGAAAGAATAGACTTTGTTTCATATAGGAACATCACGAGTAGCACTCATTGTGAATTTTACCGAATGTCACATGCTTCTATAGATATTATTGATAGAAGATAGAGAAAGAAGTAGAGTAGAGCCTCTTAGTTAATGGGCCATCCGATGCAAGAATATTTCATTATACTGGTAGTAAAAGTCTATCTACGACTTTTTATTAAGCTCGGAAATCGGATGTAAAATATATTTTTTCCATAACAAGGCAACATTTTTTTTCTGGATAAATATGAACTGAACTGTGAAATTTCGTATGAAATCAAATATACAGTACGGTAGTATATAAAATACAAACAAGTTTTTAAAGAAAAATAATTTATGAATACATTTTGTCTCCTACTCTGTGTTCATTCATGGCTAGCTTTTTATAAATAATAATCAACGTATCGATAACTCGTTCGAAAATTACATTACTCATTACTACAATAAAATTAAGTAAGTAAACTAAAAATGTTTCATTCTCATTGTATTTAAAAAAACATTTAATAAAATGATAACTCGTCCAATTATTCTCAAACAAATCAATAATGAAGTGTACACTCAGAATCGTTAAGCCGAGTGAGCGTTGGTGGTTGGGTATTCACTCTGGGAGAGGTACTACAAGAGAGATTTTAATATACTCAGATAATTTACTCAGTATTTAGGTATTTACCTACTATTTAAAAGTAAGACAAACAGTTTCGCTTTCCTGCAAAGCCTTGTAATTCAAATGTCACTCGGTACAGAAGCACAAATGATAGTGATCCATAATAGTGAACTGTCATAAATCTTACACACGACCGTCTAAGGGCTCCCACACATAGCTATAGCATAGCAAATTCACAATGCATGTCAAATATCTGCGAACTCGCACGAATGCACCGCAAGAACTTCACGCCGCATCGCATCGCATTTATGTGTGAGAGCCCTAATACCAAACTAGTCAGAGCCTGTAATATTTGGTAAGTAGACCGTTGATAAACTTACATAGATGAATTTCACCCACATACAGAACTAATGAAGATTACTACTGCTGTAGATAGCATTTCTGATTCTCTTAGGAGAATGAAAAATAAAGGCATGATCCTTAATGTAAACTAACCCAAAATCTCAGCCACTCTCTCTCCACTTATAGAGAGATCGTGCTCCTCGACAATTATGTGTTTCGGGTAAATTTAACTCGGCTTGATATTTGAATTCCCGCCCAGAAACCTTCCGGGAAGAAGAGATTCGATTCCCGTAGGAGTTATAAAAACAGTATCTCCTAAAACTTTGCTGATTATTATGGATGTGTGTAATGATATGCTTGTTTTTGCATTATGTGTGTATTTATGTTTGCGTTGAGTTTATCTATGTATTTGTGTATACTTTTCGCAACTATTCCATAAGGAATTGTTGCGAAAAGTATACACAAATACATAGATATCAGAAATACATAGATCATCAGATCCTACTACTATGGGTATGGTTTCTGCGTTGGTGTTCCAGAGTCTGGTTACTTCTACTTTCGGAGGGTGGTATTAATTTGCTGATTTTCTCTATTTCCTTTGGAGCTATAGTGTAGTATCAGACGGTATCGTTACATCTATTAGGTACGATTTATTTTTGTCTTATTTATGTAAATGATATCGGGTATATTGTGAGTGATTGTTACATCTGCTTGTACCGGTATCTTTCACATTAGTATTGCATTGCCGTTTTCTTTTATTTGTGGTTGAGTTAAGTTTTCTTGCCACCAAAGAAATTTGTGTTTTTTTGCTATATCATACGATAATAATTATTACTATATTATTAATTAAGTGGGTATCGAACATACGGCCAACGGCTTAACAGGCAGGGACATCAACAACTTAGAAGGTTTAATAAAGATATAAATAAAATTCAAGTTGAATTAAAACCGATTTACCGATGAATAGAATAGCTATTGTAATCCTATAACGGTGACTATTATAGACTATTATATAGACTATTATATGTAAAAAATTATTGGTTGTCTGTAAAGTCGGTTTACGGACGATAGTTTAACGTGACAACGTCATAACAATCTATCTCTCATACAACGACGTGCAATGAACGTAACGGGACCATAAGCGTAACAGCAGCGTTCATCAATTTATTAGACGTTGTTACGCCAAGTGTCATTTCTTACTTATGGCGCGTTTTTTCTTTAAGTTTTACGAAATTTTATATTATGAAAAAAATGTTCTTTTTAATTATAATATAATTTGATACATATAAAATATTTTTTTGAAATTGAAAATTAATTAAATTGAATCCTAAACACAAAAACATAAAATTATACTGTGATTATCACTATTGTAAATAATATAACTAAAATATTAATAAAACTAAAAATGTAAAAATTAATTCGCAAAAGCTCATAAAAAATCGCTTCGCACTCAACACAACCGTTAACACGCAAAAATAATTATTTGAACGCACAATACAATGAATAAGGTATGCAAAACACTTACGATTTCGTTTTCTCGAAAGCGAATTTTGAAGCGCGGCCGCACGCGATGGCACTACGCACACACTGCCCGATCGTCGCAAACGCAAACCTACCCCACCTTAGTCATAAAGGCTTTCTTCTGAATACACTCCTCTTTTAGTGGCCACTGACTGTGTCTTGATATATTTTTTTAATAGAGTAATGTGCGTTTGTCTTTCAACTCACTCAAAGGAAAGCGACGATCAAGGCAAAGATACACATGGGTATAAAAAACCTCTTTACTCTTAAACGTTCTAGGTCTAGGAGTGAATGTTTCATTCTGTCTTTGTGTTGTGAATGCTGTATGCCATTTGAATAATCAGAAAAGTGTTTACGCACATTCGATAGTACACTATAAGTTTCTTAGTAATTGTCGTCATTGTGATTCGTTTAGAATTCCTGAGATACTTATTTATTTATGTATATAGTAAAAAAAACGACAGAATTAAACTTTACGATGAAATCATAAAAGTGTAAGGAATTTCTAGAATATATAAATACGTGAATGTTGTCTTCTTTTTTAATGTATATAAAATATTCTGAATAGAAAACCGGATATTGTAACATAGCAGATGACATTAATTTAATGGTTTGCATATCCCTCAATATATAATTATGCAGGTTTAAATGTCTGTACAGGTGAACAAGATCAAAAATAAAAATAGATCTGATTTAAACTGAATATCCTGAATTCTACATAAAAATAGAATCGTTTTCCAATTTCATTATCAATTCCAAAGGTTTTTCAGCGAGCTGTCAACTTTATTCTAATCGTGAGCCGTCAAGTTGCTTATTTAACATATATTTATATAATTTATTTAAATTCATTTCAAAGTTAATGTCTGTGAATTAATAAATATTTTTATTATCTGAACAAGGTCAAAAAGAAATCGAAATTTCACTTATGTATAGTGGTAACTGACATTTAGTAATTATTATAATAGGTCTTTACCTATGAAATTGCCGTTTTGTATGCAATAAGTGAAAGTACTTATTTTTTCAAACTTTTTATTTCTGTTATTCGAAGTAATCACCCATGCAATCGACGCATCTTTGCCAACGCATTGGCAGTTTATTGATGCCCTTCTTGTAAAAATCAGATGGACGGGCAACAAACTCTTCAAAAGCATTTTGTACTGCCTCTCGGGAATTGAATTTTTTACTCACTAAAAAGTTGTCTAAATTTTGGAGAAAGTAATAGTCGGTAGGTGCAAGGTCTGGTGAGAATGGCGGATGAGGGAGAGCTTCCAACCCCAGCTCTTGCAGCTTGGAGACTGTCTGTTGCGCAGTATGGGGTCGCACGTTGTCGTGAAGGAGCAGTGGGGACGACCGATTGACCAAAGCTGGTTGCAGATGTGCCAGCTTCCCCATCATTCTCTCCAGTTCTTCACAGTACACATCTGCATTAATGCTCATGCCGTTTTGTAAAAGCTGTGGTGAATCACACCCGCACTAGACCACCAAACAGTGACCATCACCTTTTTAGGGGTCATCTTTGGTTTAGGGCATTGCTTTGGTGCTGAACCAGGGTCTAACCAACTTGCTGAGCACTTTCGATTGTCGAACAGAATCCATTTTTGTCGCACGTAACAATTCGTTTCAAAATTCCTTCATTTCTTTGCCTGTTGAGCCTGTTGAGCAGCGCAAGGCAGGTCTCGACGCGTACGTTGCGCTGGCGATTGTTAAGGTCGTGGGGCACCCATCTATCAAGCTTTTTTACCTTGCCAATTTGTCGCAAATGGATCAATATTGTTTTGATGCTTACATTAAAAGCTGCTGCTAGCTCAGCTGTAGATTGAGTTTCGTCAGCTTCCACAATCGCCTTTAATTCATTATTGTAAACCAAAGTCTCCGGACGACCACGAGCTTCATTTTTCAAGTCAAAATTTCCAGAACAGAACCGGGAAAACCAATAACGGGTTGTGCGTTCGTTTGTACAGTTCTCTCCGTAAACGTTTTTGATGTTACGTGCCGTTTGTGTCGTGTTGGTGTCACGACGGAACTTATATTCCATAATTACACGACTTTTTAAAGTATCCATTATGACGAAAAATGTTCAAGTGTAATGAAAATACAACGCTAATCAAAAAACAAAAGACTGAGTTTGTAAATAGAATGTCATGGTTTTAAAACAAAATTAATTTGAATTTAGAATACAGAGCCATTACAAACTTTTTTTTTATTTGAAATGACCAGTACTGAAGAAAGGCAATTTCATAGGTAAAGACCTAATAATATATATTAACACATTCAATAATTGAGTAAAGGTCCTGAAACCCGATTTATTTTAGAAAATAATAATTGAGAAACCACAAATTTGATGAGGACCAAAGTGTTGACATTACTTTTCCAATATTATTATTATTTGACAATATTATAAAATTTCATTCCATTACCACCTGAAACTACAAATTGCGGGACTGATTTAATTGTGGTATGTACCAAAACGCAGCGTTAATCCGTATTGATGTATACATTGGCAATATTAAAGAGTGAAACTATTAAGATGATTAAACTGATTGCATTATGTTAAAAAAAATCAACCGCACTCTTTTCCTTTTTAATTTTTTTTTCTTTTTTGCCCTAGCCCTTAATTTGGCAAGCAAAAATTTTTTATCATATGACCTTCCACTCAAATTATGTTGTCAATAGACATCTCAGAATTAAGAAAAAAAATTATAAAACTTAAAAAATAAAATTAATTAACTTAAAAAAAAACTTAAAATTAATAAATAAAATATTTATACATTTTTTAGATAATTTTATGATCTACAATTTTGTCCAAGGTTATGATAAAACTTACCGTTTTGCTGAAAATTGCGCAAAACTAAATTTTTTGACCTTTGACCTTGAATAAAAAAAATCCATACACTGGAATGATGGGGAACTTTCAAATTTTATTTTAAACATATTTTTAACAACCTTACTGATTTTCAACTTGATGGGAATTTATGTACCTTCGAATGTTTAAATTGACCGGACTATATGTGTGTGGTTTTCATTTTAATTATTTGGATACTATTTTCTCGTTGTGATTTTTGATTCCGTTCCGTTGATGATTTGGTTATTGATTTTAAAAGCGGTTTTAGGTAGTACCTCTAAACTAGAGCTACATTCTAAATTAAGTAATATGTATATCTATCTTACTAATATTATAAACGCGAAAGTTTGTAAGTATGGATGGATAGATGGATGGATGTTTGTTACTCTTTCACGCAAAAACTAATGAACAGATTTGGATGAAACTTTATAGTAATATAGCTTATACATCAGAATAACACATAGACTACTATTTGCCGTGATAATCAACATATACGCGGGCGGAGCCGCGGGCAACGACTAGTATTATAAAAAGGTGTTTAAACTGTCATCTAGTAACATAAAAAGAGTTTTTTTTGCATTATGGTACGTTAATTAATTAAGGGAAAACATGACATGCTATTTTCCATAAAAATCAAAACAATTTAGTAGTAGTATCAAATCTCTCATTTTTACATCCGGTCGATCCATACTTAATTACTAATATTATAAATTTAAAAGTAACTCTATCTGCCTATCACACTTTCACGGTTAAACCATTACACCGATTTTAATGAAATTTAGCATATAGATACTTTGATTGTTGAGGAAGGATATAGGCAACATTTTACCGTGATGTGAGACATAACATATAATGATAACATTATATTTTTACATGAACCGCATGCAAATGCTAGTATTTTATATATGAAAAACAATTCATACAACATTTGTAGAAAACGTTTAGTAACATTACAGACAAAAGAAAATTTCGCAAATGAATTACCATCCTATTTACATAATATGATAATGTAGCTACTTATGTATTATGTTTCCTATTTATAATCACAAAGGCATACATAAAAGCGTGTTTAAAACATTGAACATAATTATTACACAACCTTTGTTATATTTCTTCGCAATTAATAAATAAAAAAGCGGCCAAGTGCGAGTCGGACTCGCCCATGAAAGGTTCCGATGCAGCAAGTAGCATAATATAAATGTTCTTGTAATTCGATGTAACTTTGAATACTTTGATCGATGTTTTATTAATAGTTTTTTTTTTGCGGTTTACAATTTATGGCGTATTAAAAAGAAACTACTTACTAGATCTCGTTCAAACCAATTTTCGGTGGAAGTTTGCATCATATATTTTTTTTAGTTTTATCATTCTCTTATTTTAGAAGTTACAGGGGAGGACCAACATTTTACAACTTTGGAAGTGTCTCTCGCGCAAACTATTCAGTTTAGAAAAAAATGATATTAGAAACCTCAATATCATTTTCGAAGACCTATCCATAGTTCACACACACGTATGGGTTCGATGAAAAAAAAAATTTGAGTTTCAGTTCTAAGTATGGAGACCCCCAAAATATATTGTTTTTTTTTGGGGTGAAAATCTTAATGCGGTTCACAGAATACATTTACTTACCAAGTTTCAACAGTATAGTTCTTATAGTTTTGGAAAAAAAGTGGCTGTGATGGATGGACAGACAGACAGAAATGACGAATCTATAAGGGTTCCGTTTTTTGCCTTTGGCACGGAACCCTAATAAAGTACAAATGTCATAAATGTACCGTTGTAACACTCGGCCCCTTTCTTATTTGGAGTGAATTTCATGCATGCATGCACGTCGGTGAATTCGACGTGGGTATGCATACAACTCGCGCATTTCGTCATAAGCTTTGGAAGTAGGTATCTATTTCATATTGTAAACAAGCCTATAATCCATTTTATGGTTTTGGATGACATTGGGATTCTAATGGCCTTTGGACAGATTTTTAAAGTTTAAAGACGTATTAGTAGTGTAGGACGCCCACAGGACAGATGGTGTGGTGATTGGTAGGAACTAGATGCGAGTAGCCCAAAATCGATCAGAGTGACGT
The DNA here is from genome assembly GCA_949125395.1 of Diaphora mendica. Classification (NCBI taxonomy): domain Eukaryota; kingdom Metazoa; phylum Arthropoda; class Insecta; order Lepidoptera; family Erebidae; genus Diaphora; species Diaphora mendica. The sequence goes on along the minus strand of OX421312.1, from coordinate 26,983,462 downwards.
GTAATGGGAGAGGCCTATATGTCCAGCAGAGGACCGCAATAGGCTGATGATGATGATGAAAGACATAATTATAGCCAATGCTTTTGTAATTTTGATAATATTATATTTGAGAAATTAAGAATAATAGGTAAATAAAAAACAATACGGGTACAAATTTCTCGATTGAACAAAATGCAATTTAAATTAATAATCACTACATAGTATAAAAGTGACCCTATAAATGCTTAGAACTTTAAAACTACACTATGGATGTTGATGCGGTTTTCTTTAGTAAATAGAGTGATTCAAGAGGAAGGTTTATATGTATAATACATGTATAATATAGTAGAGAAACACTGATAATTTTAAAAGTTTCTAATGTTATGTCGTAAAAAAGCATATTTTTGGCGCTTACATTGCAAACCGCGCTGGCTAAAACCCACGAGATAGATGAAAATAATGTACTACGGTATTGTATTAAACGTCTATAAAAAATCCGCGATGATATATGTTTATCTCAAGGATAACCCACAATAACCATTTTTATTCCTTTCTTTTTACGAGAAAAAATGATTTATTTACGAAGCGATTTTAAGCAATACAGAATTAATCCTTATTCAATTAAGTACCTTAAATGCATTGTGCATTTAATATCGATGAATATGGCCCGTAACGGTATGTAATTTTAATGAAGATATTACAGATTTAAAAAGCACGAATCGTGTCGTGTCGTCGGTGGGTGCATCTGAAATCCACCCGCGCGAAGCCGGGGCGGGTCGCTAGTTCTATATAAACATACACACAATACATTTCCTACGCCACTTTGATTATATGAGAACAATAATATGCGATTACTCTGTTACATAAAACATACTTTATAGTAATTAATTATAATCAAGCTTTTAGGGATAGTAAATTAATTTAGTGAAGATCTCAGCAAACCCGCTCACAAAGTCAATAAAGAATTTATTTTACAACTTATTTAACATAATAAAATCCTTTTAGAAGATTTTTTCGACAGACTAAAGAAATGTTTGAATCCCTTTGTTCACAAAAGTAATGGTTTGCAAAACTGAGTATACAAACCAAACAGTTCTGTAGGAGTAAATCTAAATTATGTAACTGGCACAGAGCTAACATTACAAAATCTTTTAAAATGTTATAGAACTGTGCTCCGATTGTTTGTCAAATATTTACTACACAAAGCTTAATAACATTAAATCCTTGGATCAAGTATATTCCTCGTATAAAATGTTGCTGTCTTGTAAATAACGTTCCAAAGCAAAGAGGGTACATCTTGAACATCTTTGCTCTTTCACGAACGGTACTGTGCCTACAATTTAGTATACTTATATAGTTGACTGCCTCGTTGGTCTCGCGGTTGGCGTGTGCGACTGCTGATCATGAGGTCTCGGGTTCGATTCCCGGGTCGGACCAAATGTTTTGTATGATTACAAATATTTGTTTCGGAGTTTAGGTGTTTTCTTTCTATAATATGTATGTATTTACAAAACAAAAAAAATATATGTATTTGTATCAGTTGTCTAGTACCCATAACACAAGCTCTGCTTAGCTTGGGACTATATGGCGTTGTGTGTTAGATGTCTGAAATATTTATTATTATTATTATAGTTACTAGTTTTTAAAATATAATATTAATTCGAATGCTTGTAAACATTTAAGAAATATTGTAATATAACGTATGTGGATTTATGATAGAACTCTTTCACACCAAGCGATTTAACAACTTTGAATCAAAGTGTGAATTACAATTTGTGTTGTTGTAACCCGTTAAAAAGTTTCCAAAGTTAGTCTATATCTGCCAGATATCATCTTTCTTCCAGAGAAAGTTCCATCAAAATAAAAGCCGGAACAAACAGACAGACAGACAAAACTTTAAAAAATGCAATTTTGATGAAAGTACCATATATAAGTGTAGTCCGTTTTGTACGACTTTGCATTTAGCAACCAACCGTTTTTAGCGACGAAGTATAGGCGTATGTTTGGTTTTAGAATGAGCTTATATGAAATGACATTCTTTTATTACGACCAGGCGCAGTTCCAGGGGAGGGGAGTCAAAGGGGACATGACCCCCCCAAAATTGTAGCCATGTAACTTTTTGCAGACGAGCAAGCGAGAAGTGCAATTTTTGTAACTTTTTGCTGAAGTGCAAGCGAGAGATAGATGCGGCGCAAGCAAGATTATCCTGTTGGTTACCTAAATATTAATAAACACATTACATATAAGTATTAATCAAACACAAAAATTGTCTGTTCATTTAGTACGCCTTCCGGTTAGTACGAGGTAATATCACCGGTCCCTTGGCCGTCGTTATAACCGGATTTTACTGTATATATATACTATTCAGCACTATGACGTCAACTCAATGTTAAAAGTGTCGTTACAACGAAAAGTGTCGTTACAACGAAAAGTGTCGTTACAACTTAATCCGTCTAGCCCCCTTTCGCAACGCGCCTTATGGAACTTCGTTCCAAAATTTTTTTTCACCGTTACGATGTTTAATGATTAGGAATTCGACCAAATGTTTAACGTGATATAACAACTGGATTAATACGCCATATTTATTGAGTATCTATAAATCTATGTATTTTTTAATTTTAATACCTTTTAATACACAACTAATAATTTACTTATAAATTCTTTAAAGGAAGGCCAATAAGAACATAAAGAAGCAATGTGATACGTTTCTATAAATCGCCGGTCCATATATGCACATGTATGCAAATACCACTTCCAATAGTGGCAATGAATTCAATAAAATCCTATTTAAATAAATAAAAAAATCATTAACGTTGTGCAGACCGGCATTCCTCGTAATAATAACAACTACTTCAAAACACGTATCACATTAAAAAACACTCGATACCGTAATGTAACCTTAACATAATCTTGCACAGTAAATCTAGCATAACGACGGAAGTGGGTATTGCATATTACAAACTGTCCTAATAAATATTTAATGCCTTAATTAATGGGTCTTGTAAAAAATATTGCATGGAACAAGTTTGAAAGTTCAGGGTTAAGATAAAAATGATCCCTGAAAAGGTCAGCGATCGTAAGATAAAAATGTGTTTACAAATGATTGTTTATTCAATGAGACGTATTTAATGCCACCGACGCGGGCGTATTGAAGAATTGATAGATCTCAGTAGATTTATTCTCACACAAGCACAACCATGTTATCCTTGGTTATCTTAAAGCAAAGTTTTTATACCCATGTGATAAATTATGGATAGTAAAAATAATGGTGACCTAGATGTCACTGAACAGATAAAAGATAAAACAAAATTTCACCTCTAGATATAATAAAACCTAAAACGTGCAAGTATTACATTGTAGAAATTTAGCGTAGTAACTAAATGCTTTTGTACTACTGTTTACAAGGACTATTTCAGTTTTGAGCTGACCAAGCACAACATTCCAGAAGTATATAGATTGCTAGAAAGGTCGATAAGAACTCCTTGGGATGTAGTCAGCCACCGCAATCTGACCAATTAAGGCATCAAAGAAAGTGTTCTCATAAGAAATTATTATCCCAAATGACATCAACACGTTTAATTTCTTTGAATAGATGTGTAAAATTATATTAATCATTTAATAATAATATACATGTACATAAATTTCCAATATAGTATAGGATATTCTGATTATGGCACCTTGATATTAAGAAGTTACAGCGTGCATACATTTCATAGTGCAGTGTGCTTTACAACATGGATTCTGTTTGACTAAAGTTTTAAGTTTCTTCAAGCTCAGATTTTGTATGTGGTTTGGGATTAAGTTAAAAGCATTTACCTTGGCCTTTAATTTAAAAATTGCCTCAATATATAGTTTTCGCCTGTACAGTAAAAGAAGTTCTTCCTTATATCACATCTATATTTAGGTATACGTTTCTTATGTTATGACAGAACACTTGAACCATAAAAAAGACGTGTGGCACTGCGGGGACTGCCGCGGTAAAGCTATTGCATAACATTTTTTATGAACTTATGCAATTATATTGTATGGCTATCATGATTTTTATACATTATTTTATACATTATTAGGCTGGATGCGAGAAGCCGAGGATCGAACTAAGTGGCGTGCAATTGGAGAGGCCTATGTCCAGCAGTGGACTGCGATAGGCTGATGATGATGATGATTATACATTATATGACATAACAAATCTTCGTGTCAAAGGCAACGAATCTTCCTTGACGTATTTCAATACGCCTGCTCGGCCGGCTGTTGACATATTCATGGTCTAAGAAAACAAGATCTCGCATTCCGAGAGTGGCTCGATTTGACGTCACTATCCAGTTACCACTTTATAGCAACATAAAACGAAATGAACCAACCACAATGATATTATATAATATCATTGACCAATCACAACCAGCAATAGTTGTGATGACGTCATCTCGATCTCTCTGTCTTCTTGTCACTGTATCTCGGAAAGCCACAGAGACAGACAAATTCGTTCGGAGCAGCTCGTCTCGATCCGTGCGAGCTTCGGGTGTCAGGTTTTATTTTCGTTACGTTACGTTACGGAATTTCTTGATTTGGTCGCTGTGCTCAAAGGCCTCAAAGCCCGCGATAAAAGCTATGCAATAGCTTAAAATAAAATAACTTTACACATCTGACACACATCAACATCCTAGACTGGGCAGCCTGTGAAATAAAGAGACGAATATTACATATACAATACGTTCTGAGCTAAACTAACTTGTTACTGTTATCTATATTCTATTTTAAGAGCTGCTCTAATCAGAGTTTTTTTTTGTCCGTATATCGCCCGGATACCACTCGCTTGTACTTACGTCGTCTACCTGCCTCGTTGGTCTTTTTATTTATTTTATTTATTTATTTAAGGTTAACCAACAGTTGTTACAGATAATTATTGCAAACATAGGAATATACAAGAATGATTGTCTTATATCTAACTGCACAACCAATTACAGGCAAACACCACATGCAATGTGTTTTATGTATCAACATGGTAACATAGCTATATGAATTTAAAACTTATTAGTTAGGTACACTTAAACTCTAGTTGATTACAATATATATTTATAAAAATAATACTAATACTACTAATTATATTAATGGCTTATTTTATTATAGTGCGTTTGATGTGTCTGACAACCGTCGACAGCGAATCAGAATACATATCAACCAGGTCGCTGCACTCATTTACAACTTTGCACATGCGGGGTATAGGTGAATTGGCACCAAACACTGTATGGCGCAGAGGCGGAACCAGGGGAGTTATCGGTCTGCGAGGCGGTCTGCGGGGTACTCTGAAGTTGAATCTGTTTAATAACTCAGGGCAGTCAATGTGTCTTGCGGTTGACGTATGCGACTGCCGATCAAGAGGTCTCGGGTTCGAATCCCGGGTCTGGTCAAAAGTGTTATTGTTAAATCTCTCCCCGGTCGTGTCGGTTAACCGTCCCATCGTATAGAGAGAGAGGGAACAGAGAGTGCACCTGTGTTTGCGCACACACTTGTGCACTATAATATATCCTGCGTAGTTGGCTGGTCTCCGTTGAGACTGGCCGCCGTGGCCGTAATCGACTAGGAGAACACTTCACTTACGTCGAACTCGAACCGATCAAAAACCGCACCCCGTCTCATGTAATAATAACCGAAGATCCCGAAGAACCAGGTTTACTCTCTGAAACCCTGACGTCATCTGGACCAGTATATTGGGCGATGTACTAACGCAGTTTTGTTTACTTTACTCTTAAATACCACTCAACATTGACCACCGGCGTGGTTGACACACCATTAATTAAATTATATTACTTTTTACAAAGTTCCAGCACAAACGTCAGAGTGGAAACCTCCCTCGTGATCCCAATATGCATTCATTTAACCTTCAGTTTATTATATCATATGTATATTTGAGAGATGAGATGATTTAAATATTTCAATTCGTTGTGATCTTCATCAAGCCCTTGGCCCTTCTCCAAGTTTGTTTGGGGTCGACGTAATGATTTTTCTTCTTTTAGTTCATTCTTGAACGAAAAATCAATATTTATGTAGTGCATACTTTTGAAATGACATAAGTATATGTAAAATATTATGTATTTGATTCAAATTAACATATTTTAATAAAAAAATAATAAATAGTTATCGTCGTCATATATTTAAATATGGTAATAATTTTTATTTTAACATAATTATAATTCACTAGCTGACCCACGCTACGTCGTTTACGTCTCCTATTGCCCGTAGCGTAAAAAAAATCCCCCGTTTTTGTAACATTCTTCATTGGTGTTCCGCTCTTATTGGTCTTAGCGTGATGGTATATAGCCTATAGCCTTCCTCGATAAATGCACTATCCAACACTGAAAGAATTTTTCAAATCGGACCAGCGGCTCCTGAGATTAGCGCGATCAAACAAACAAACAAACTCTTCAGCTTTATAATATTAGTATAGATTTTTTCTAGAAACAACGCGTACTTGTCGAATTAACAGTAATTTCTAAACTAATATCTCGTAAACTTAATTTATTACTTAATATGTTCCGCTTTGGCAATCAATGTAACTAAGTTGCTGTACTTAATTTCGAGTCTTGCCTGGTGCTCTAGTAGCTGTTGAACTAATGGTCATGGGTTCGGTTCCCACCGAGAAAATATAATTAAGAAAGCCAGATTATTTGTTCCATGGTCTGGGTGTAATTTGATGCATGTACTGAGAAGTATTTATGTTATTGTTCTTAGCAGTCTGCAGACTCTGACTTGGTTGGGTTCAGACGACCGTACGCGAGATATAGATAGTTATTATTATTATAGGATTCAACTGTACAGTATATAAACTACTTAATAACACGTTTTGTAACAAAATAGTATAATTACCATTTGGTTTGGTTCTTATTTCATATCAGCAACACAAAAAAGAATTAAATAAATTTTACATAGTTCATATATCTAAAGTCTTGTAAATTATATACGGAATTTAAGATTATCATTACCCAGAAAAAAATCTATAACTCGGACATAATGGCGTTCTATCGACGGACACGTTATCCGACGGTTTGATCGATTTCACACTGATCGTAACTTCGTAACAGAACTTCAACAATCGACTAAAAAAAAGGTATCATGCCTTATAATATACTATCGCGATTAAATTTCAATTTATGCATCTAATCAAATGAGGTTATATAACATTTATGTTACATGAGTCTTATGTTACGACAATATCAAAAGTGGTGCAATAATTTCATTAAAAAGTCGACATTCATTTGTATTGACTGTGGATATTCATTAGCGAGTGGTTTTAGTAGGTTACGGGTATATCTACTTGGTAATCAAATATGTCTAAAACATGGCTTTTAAATTTTACAACCAAAAGACGTGCTTTATGAATACATACTGTGTAGCGGGGAACTTTACAAACATTAATAATAAATAAATAAATATTTCGGACATCTAACACACAACGCCATCTAGTCCCAAGCGAAGCGGAGCTTGTGTTATGGGTACCTACTAGACAACTGATACAAATACATATATAATATATACTATTTTGTAAATACATACATATTATACATAGAAAACACCTAAACTCCGAAACAAATATTTGTAGATCATACAAATATTTGGTCCGCTCCGGGAATCGAACCCGAGACCTCATGATCAGCAGTCGCACACGCCAACCGCGAGACCAACGAGGCAGTCAGAAAAGGAACACAAAAAGCACCTTGAAAAGCACTTTGTGGATTAAACAAAGTGTTATTCATGTGGAGCTCAAACCCTTATCACTTAGCGCAGTAAGATGAAGGAAAGTGAGCGTTCAAACCACCATACCATCCGTCCAGTCAGTCAGTTTCTTTAGTATTTTAACTTAGTAATAAATTACCTACATCTTACTGTTTTAATGCTATAGCCGGGGACCTTTATATATCGCATTTGATGCAATAAAAATGTCAAAATTTAAGAAGTAGGTACACAAAGATACTATGAATTTAAGTGATCCACAAATTTGTCACGATGCTGCTAGTTTTTCAGCATTAGATTGTTGAAGATAACTTTCTTCTAAAAAATAAAAAAAAAAAAACATGAAATGCATATTGCACGCACTTGACCCGAATTTATGTAATTAATTTCAACTATAAGAAAATGCAAAAAGAGCTACATTAATTATTTACAACTAAATATTACCTATATAATTAACACGAAAAATTGTGACTATCGCTTACTCCAATTAAGAAGGTGTTTCTTTCCTGTATATCGAAAACATTACATTTCCTCTATATAAAAATGTGTCGCTGGGTCACTAAAACTAGGAGAGTAATTTATCGGTCCACAATTGCGTGATTAACAACTACATAATTAAAACATGACTTGCCTTTTTGTATGCTAGATTATCTTATAGACTAATCACTGCGTAAAATGTTACTGGGTCATTTAATAACATTAATAATCCTCTTCTTATTGCAAAAAAATAGTAATTTAGTTTACTGTTGTGGTTTCGATGCCTACATAGGATAGCACTTTGTGTGATCCACAAATTGTTGTTCTGAGTCTGGGTGTTCTTTGTTTCCGTTATCTATCAACAACCCACAACGACCCACTGCTGGGCTCGGGTCTCCTCTCAGAAGATGGTTAAGGCCATACGTCCCCACGCTGGCCATGTACGGGTTGGGGACTGTCCTTTACATGTATCTTTATAAGGTTCACAGAATTCATTACTAATGTGAGAGTTGTCTTATAAAACCATTTTGTTCTGTATAGAATCAAATAGAAACGAATGCATTTAAAGCCTCCGATAGAGTTTGACTGCACGGTTGGCCTAGTGGTGTAACGGTCACCACGCCGTATCCTACTTCGCCAAGTGTCGTGGGTTCAAATCCCACGTAGGACAACACTTTGTGTGATCCACAAATTGTTGTTCTGAGTCTGGATGTTCTTTGTGTCCGTTTCATGTATGATTGTAAAGTCCCCCGCGACACAGGATTTATTCCTAGTGCGGGCATTGTCTTTAAAAAAATAAAAATTGATTATCTACGCGATAGCGACAGTCTTTTGAATGATAGTGTCTTGATATTGTCGTGGCCTTTAAAACCAGTCCTGGTTTTGATAGTATCAGTATCGCTGCAGTAGCTTTAATAGATTTTTAAGGTAATATAGGAGAGAAATAGTTTGAGTTATCAATATTCCTTACGCAATAGACCGCTTCCTTCAGCTCATTAGTATCAATAATTATAGATCCTAGACCAATTCATCCGAAAGTACTTAGGTACATTGTCGACACTTTTTTATATCAATCAAACCTGAAAACATATTAAAGTTGATCTCATTATATACTTTTAGTCCAGGTGCCAATGTGACAATGTAAATAAGTCGTAGATATATTATTAACAATCAACGATCGAATTACATAATCTTATATAAATATTCAAATAAAATACAACTAAACACAGAAAGCAATCATTTTATAATTACAGGCAGATTCCAAGCGAAACGATTAACACTTGGCAGTTATTCATAACTTAATTATCAAAATAAATAAAATAAAACTATACCCACACCAAATTGCAATCATAAATCTTTGAAAGTAATGTTATTGGTATGTACTCGTAGTATCTCTGCTAAGCAAATCGTTCGTTTGTAATTCGTTAGTTGAAACAGTAAAGTTTTAAGACGTTGAAAATTGCTTCCTAATAATAACAACTTTTATGCATCTCATAAACAGCTGCCTGATCCCAAACTAAGGTCCTACCAAATAGTAATTTGATAATGAGATTATTGGAACTAAGTTCCTTATGGGGCGTTGCGTAGGGCTACCCTAGCCGGCAAAAAGCGTCCGTAACGTAAGATTGACGCTCTGTGTCACAATGGTAGCGTATGCGAATGCTGTGTTTGAGGTCTCGGGTTCGAATCTCGGGTCGGATCAAATATTTTTTATGATCTTCAAATATTTGCTTTTACGGAGTTTGGATGTTTCTTTGTATAATGTGTGTGTATTTACAAAAAAAAGATGTCCGGAATATTTATTTATTTTATTTTGTGAACGAAAAATGTAGTATAGCGTAGTAATCTGTAAGTTGTATGCAACAAGTTCGGATTAACTCTAGACAGAACTTGTTTCAGTAGAGATTACTAGGTGGCAGCACAAGTGACCAGTTTAGTTTTATTTTTTATTTTTATCGATAAAAAATCATAATAAAAAATGTATACCTGAATAGTTGTTTTCTTTATAACTCGCATAGAACTTTTATATATTTTTAAAAATAATTTTAAATAAAATAAAGGTGTTTAGACAATTTTGTGATTTTTAAAAAGCGTGAACGAAAAATTTAGTATGGCGCCATCTGTATTTTCAATTAGAAACTTCGTTCCTATCTGGTGTCCCACGACACCACCGACTTTTTTAATTTATATATTTTGAAATCATCATCAGCCTTTCGCAGTCCTCTGCTGGACGTAGGTCTCTCCAATGGCACGCCACTTGATTTGATCCTTAGCTTCTCGCATCCAGCTTCTTCCAGCCATCTTGCGCAAATCATCACTCTAACTGGTCTGTGAATGTCATACACTACATTAAATAAATAATTCGAAATAGATACATCCAACCAAATACATTTTCATGTTAAATGTTGCCAAGACGACTGCATATGGCTTACCCTGTGAAAAGATATTAGATCTCATGTAGAGCCAAGTTTCTGAATCTACACGCCCTAACTCTACCAACCCTAACTTCACAAACTCTACATCTTAGTAAAAATGTATGGCTGCCCCGTTTCGCTACCGTCACGAAGGCGAAATGAATACCTTTTGTGTTTGCTTTCTAGTTTCTGAAGTAATGTGTTATGCAAATATGTAGTTTCTGAAGTAACGAAACAGCCAAACCATATACACACATCAAAAGTGTCTAGGGATCAACATATGTGTCTAGGGATCAACATAGATTTTTGCAATAACTTTTCTCCTGATTGATATTAATTAAAATTTTCTTTAAGGATTCATCAAATAAAGTGTTTTCGTTTGTCACAGTAACGATAAACCAAGTCACCTTTGCATTAATAAAGAAATTTGCCATTTTCCTAATAAAAGGATTTTTGACATTTGAACCACTAACATTAAAGTTCGAAAAAAATACTGAAATAACAGTTTTCTTTAAAATTTTATTAGGTAACTTAAACAATTAATAATCCGTGTTTCTACCGCGAACACTAACACAAGAACATCGGTTTGGCATACTCAAAATGAGTTCATCCAAATCACGCTGTGGAATGGCCGCCCATGTTCGTTGCAACAACAAAAAAAGGTCTTCTTGCGACTGAATACCCTCCATATTCGGCAGAGCTCTTCTCTGTAGCATATCCCATGCATGCTCAATCGGGTTCAAGTCTGGCGACTGAGCAGGCCAGGGCCAAAGCCACATCTCAATCTCAAGAAATCCGCATAAAAATGCTTGATCCCTAGACACTTTTGATGTGTGTATTTTGACTGAGATGTAGAGACTGTGAAGTTAGGGTTGGTAGAGTTAGGGCGTGTTGATACAGAAGCTTGACTCTACATGAGATCTAATATCTTTTTCACAGGGTAAGCCATATGCAGTCGTCTTGGCAAATTTTACGTGAATATGTTTTTGGCTGGATTTCATTTATTTTTGTAAGTTGCTTATAGTAGTATGCAATATTTTAAATTGTTTTTTTGGGGTGTATTTCTTGTACATCATCTTTCTTCTTTCGAAATAGTCCTTATACTAAAAATAAAACCTCTATCATAAAAATTTGTGAAAGTCTCATACAAACTGCCACCTCCAAGAGATTTTGGGGATTGGGGGGCAAAAGTAAAAGGTTCATGATTCTTTTTTTTGTTTGTATACTTAACTTAGTTTACATAACAAATTTCAGCTTTCTAGCACTTAAGAAGTACCCTAACAGTTTAGATGATCATCAGTGTGTCAGTGACGAAATCGGTATATTTTAGGTATCAATAAAGTCTAAAGTTTCAGAGCTATACAATTAAAACTTTGTATGTTTAATTAGTCTATTATTAACATCATATCCTGCAAATTTGAACTATGTGGTATATTGGAAGCCAAACTTATGAGGGTTCAAAAAAACCGACTAAGCACTTCGAGAAAAGGTAGGTAGGTAGGCCCTTGCGCTTGGCTCGTCTTGGCGGGGGTACGACCGTGCTCCCAGATTTTATAGATATACTGCACAGACAATTTGCTTGTTTGCTAAAAGTACATAATTGTAGACACGTCACTGCCGGGGAAATTTGCGAACTCTCTAGTGGTTCAACGAGCTTGTTGTGAAGGTTTTCACGATACTGATTTCAAGAAAGGAATGTACAGCGTTCTTGAGAGACGGCAACATTCTTGAGATTTCTTTAGGGTTTCAAGTGTCCATAGGCGATGGTAAGCGTTCAGCGTCAAACTATCCATACGTTTATTTACTTTATTGTAACGAGATTTTTTTTCAAAATAGAATTTTCAAAATAGAATTTTCAAAATACATTCATTATTTATATCAAACTGCAACACTTTTTCAAAAATAATGGATTGCAAATTATTGTCTGATTTACCAGAATCGTATTGAACTACGGTCCCGATCGTGTTGGTTTCAGTGCACAAAGTAGTGACTTTAAACTACCGCGCTGCAGTGTTTACCTACACATGTTCATATACATTAGAGTCTGAAATCGTCAGGTTCGTTTCTGCGATAGTCCAAATTAGCATTTGAAGTCGTAATTCTATTAATAAATTTGGCTCGATCCCTGTTCAAATTAATAACTGTTTTTTCTGCACATCATCTTAATTGCGCTATGGACTTTCACATACTATACTAAGGACTATCATTATTCAATTTTAGATAAATTAAAGTCATTTGTCCGATTCAAGTTTTTATACTTATTAATTTTTAATTCACATACAAATCTTGAGGAAAAGTAAAAATCGGTAAAGATGTACTTGTGGACGGGCAAATTCAATCTAGTGATTGATTCCTGCTTCCAGTGCACGTTCTGGAATTGCGTCCTAGCCTAGCAGTTCTTTTTTTGACCCTTTAGGATATAGTCCGCATCGTTTGATTTATTTAAGAATTTCCGCGCCTGGGTTTATAATGGCAAGACATCATTTGATGTGTCTATTCATAACTATGAAATTAAAAAAATTCAAAAGTTACTTGTTGTTTTGTGCTAGCCGCCTTAAGAAATGTGAGTGGGAGAGAGGAGTTGTCTCTCAGATTATATTGAAAGAAGAATGAAACACTCATGCAATTATAAATTGTACAATGTACATATACTATTTGTAATTTCCATTGCCATAACACTGTAAGTAGTTAGACGCAACTACCTTTTTCACTCATTAATGCTTGCTTTATATTAAAATTGTAAAAGTAAGTTTATTGACCTTTTTTTTTAAATAAATATTTTCGGACATCTTACACACAACGCCATCTAGTCCCAAGCTAAACAGAGCTTTTGTTATGGGTACTAGACTTCTGATATAAATACATATATACATGTAAATGGGTGTTTGTTTGTTATGGAAATATTTGTTTCGGAGTTTGGGTGTTTTCTATGTAAATACATACATATTATACATAGAAAACACCCAAACTCCGAAACAAATATTTGCAGATCATACAAACATTTGGTCCGACCCGGTAATCGAACCCGAGACCTCATGATCAGCAGTCGCTCACGCCAACCGCGAGACCAACGAGGCAGTCGTTTTTTGTTGTTGACCTTTAACTTTAATATGGTTAAATAACTTGTAAAAATCATGCCATTTGTGTTGATTAATCAAGTTGTTTCGTATGGTTCAGATCATTATCATAAGAATCCGCGATTCAGTAGGTAATCTGTCAACCATTTTTATTTCAATATAGTTTCAAAGAAATTAAAATTTCAGACAAATATGGGACGTTAGAAAGTATTAGAGGAATCTTGAACTGGTTTTAATAAGAAATAAAATATAATATTTAAAAAGATTATTATGTTCATTTTTTGCGGGTACCAGCAACTCTAGCATCATTTAACACAGCAATTTTTGATACCTCGAACTAGTAGCATCTGAAACCAACGCATTTAAATCAACTGTACAACATATAGCAATGAATATCATACATTGCCCAACTCCAATTAAATTTACAATTATTCTAAAATGATAAGATTTGAAGATAAAAAGTATGTAATACTTAAAAATCTGTAATTAAATAAAGTTTTTATTACTTAACAAAATAATTATAAATAATACTTTAAAAAAGTATGTTTTCATTAAACGGTGTAACTGTTTCATAATTAATTACCATCTGGAGTTCGGAAATATGACATAACACTGTTATTTAATAAAAAATACTCTTCGTTTGGGTTTCCACGTCGCCCATTCACTGATGTTATCTTTAGTCGCAGAATGTGTTTGTGTATATTTATTTTAGTGGAGACCGCGTCTCGGTAAACGTTGTATAGGACGCCCAATAGGCCAGGTGGAATGACGACTTGCGACGAGTTCATATAAGTATTTAACCGGAAGGATTATTTTTACTAATCTTCATGATAAATTTATTATTTTACCAGTATGTAGTATTATTAATATTGTTACATTTGTTACTTCGACTCCTTAAGATCTTTACTACTAAAGTAAATAAACTATATATAAAGGTATTTAGTTTTATCGTAATTTTTTTGTTTCATCGATATTCAATCTTATTTTATACTAGCTGACCCGGCGAACTTCGTACCGCCATATTTACATATCTGTCTCAGCTTCCCACAGGCAGTGTACAGTCGCGTACAAAAAAAACACTTTTCCCGTTATTTTTTTTCTTTCTAGCAAAAAAATTATGAATGAAATCGGACTATGTGTTATTGAATTGCAATTAAGTACATATTTTGACTTTCATCCCCTCTCTCCAGGAAACCGTGCTGAATTTCGGGATAAAAGTATCCTATGTCCTACCTCGTAGTATGAACTCAAATCATGCTAAGTTTCATTTGAATCCGTTCAGTAGTTTCGGCGTGATGCGCAGCCAAGATACAGACAGACAGACAGACAGACAGACGGACAGACAGACAGACAAAAAAGAAAAAAAATACAGTTTTGGCTTCAGTATCAAATATTGTGAGCCCTCCAAAAAAAATTTGAAAATATCTCTAATGTACAGAATTGGACCTGTTACATTTTTATTATAAGTATAGATAGATATAATCGAACCTGTATATCTGAAACCAAATACCTACTTCTAAAACACTAAAGCAGAAAAAGAGAAAAAAGTTTCCAAATTATTGTTTCGTTTTCATCAGAACACAATACAGCAGAAACTCGATTAACCGGACTCGTTAGGATAGAACAATCGAAAATCCAGATAGTCGAATGTATGATAAGCGGGTTTTGTGCACATGTAACATAATGTAAAAAAACAACAAATGCATACCAACTAAAATCAATGTTTATTATGAACTTACCCACGCCGCGGGTCGCGGACCGAGTAACGCCAGTTCCGACACGTTCATGCTTACATAAATTCGACTTGTAGTACATTTGTTATACATTTTGTAACTTGGCTCAAATATGACTTAATTATTTAATTGGTCGCGGTTGGTAGTCCGGATAATTGGGAATCCGTATAACTGAGGACCGGATAATCGAATTTCTACATATCATACTAGAGATAATGATAGTGAACTATTTCTTTTACTTTAAGAACTATGTAGTTTAACTTTTTTTATATATCACTCAAAGAAAATTGGTTGAAATAGGTCATAAGAGAAAATTGTTTTAGTATTTTCTCTACGCCTTCATTGTTTTTGTGTAAATACCATTGCGCTAATGACCGTGAATGGAAATGAGAGCGTTAAAAAGGCTCACATACAATGCCGGCGGCTTGCCCGGCGGGTACTCTGTCATCGGCCTTATTGACAGCATGCACACGAGGTAATTTATCCGCCTCGCCGGCGTGGCCGCTCTACAACTACCCTGGCAATTAATGATACCACCGCAATGTTAATATTGGCAGCTTCATTGTTATCCAATCATTTACAATGAAATGTGCACCAACAGCGTTCTGTGCGGCTGTCAGAACTGTAATGATGCACCCCGGCTTCGTGTCAGTGTATGCGACGTGTGCCGGCGGTAAGAGCTGACCGGCGCGGTGGCACGATCGTTCGGCAAAAACCCGGCGGCGGTGCCGCTGATACTGTGCGTAGGGGCTACAATACATTCCTAATAAGTTTCATTACATAATGCCATACCTTTTACGGATTTAGATACTTAGAAAAATACAAAAAAAGACTTGAGCTTTCTACGCCGTGTTTAAATATTTTTTTTCTTTCTATACACCTACACTGATTAGATTTATTGATTGCTAATATGTTTCTTTCATTGGTATAGAGATTTGCGAAATAGCACTGATTGTTCATAAGTATCTACATGTAGTATCTTTTTATTTTATCGTTCACTAGCTTCAACGCATGGAATGGGAATTTATTTTTATTATAAAAGAAATACAGAGTTTAATATTACTAAATTTTAGGAGTATTACAACTTACAGTATTTACCTACTTTAAACCAATATTAGTGGCACCACGTGGGACAATGATATTACGAGTAAAAACATCAATTACTAAATAAACTACTTTTTTCCGATAAGCTGGATATATATTTGGAATTGTAATTTTTCTAAGGATAATACGAGTATTTCACTGTTGCTACCAGTTGTGTTAGTTGTTAACTTGTTACCGATGATTGGCCTCAATTTCGTAAATAAAATAAATAACTCGTAATCTCGTGTCAGTACAACGCGACGTTTTGGCTTATCGAATTAGATCATTTTCAAACGCTGATCTTAAAACTTGTCAGTTGACTTTGAAAGGCTAAATGACTCGACAAAATGTTGTACCAAATACTATTACGAAATTAAACCACTTATTTCGATATATTCTAGAATATTTTATGATTCAAAGATTCTAACTGTTCTGATTCGTTAAGGATGAGCTCAGAGCTATGTCTATCTGATCTACTCAGATAGATTGTTTAGTTTTTTTGTCTGTGAAATAGTTTAAGGGCTATATACATAAGTGCAATGCGATGCGATGCGGCGTGAAATTCTTGCAGTGCATTGGTGCGAGCTCGCAGATATTTGCGATGCGTTGCGTATTCTCAGTTATGTGTGGGAGCCCTGAGACTCATCACCACTAAACTATATGACTGGCTAATATGACAATAAGTATTAAAAATTATATTTTAGGCAGTTATTTGTACTATGTGGCTACGTAATGTATTTTACGAGTAGTTAATGTGTAATTTGCATTACGGAAAAACATTCGTTCAGTGTTGGTGTGCTCGTAGATCGAAAATATTATTTTCAAATATTCCCCTTTTATTTTTTTTAATTATGAAGACTCAAAGCCATATATCACTTTCTAATTCCTGAATATATCCCTTTAATATTGACCTGGTCTTTGCCGAGATTTGCTTCTCGAATAACCAGACAACTACTTATAGATAGTCTGGCGTACCTATTTCGTTTAACTTAAGATAAACCATAAATTTCGGATATGTATATAGGTATATTGTATATATTTCAGTTCATTTATATTTATCTCTTAGAAATTTAACATAATTATACAGTAAAAAACGTATGAGACTTTCAAAAATCGCATTTGATATGTAACATAATTAAAAATAAGATGTCTATCTCATGTACCATCTGACGGCCAACGGCAAATTCAAAAAGTCAACAAACTGGAAAGTATGAACTAATGAGCATATGCTGAAATATGGTGAAGCAATTGCATAGTCAATTTCCTCTTATAAACTTCTTTCTTTCTACAGGATCAGAGTCTGTGAGTCGGCCGATTATGCTGCAAAAATTTTATTATAAAACGTAAAGCCACTCTGGTTACAGCAATATGCTGAGATAGTCGCCTTTTCTGGCATTGCACAGTATTGGCAACCCAACAAAGATCCATAGACATTTCCGGGTTTATATATAGCTAGCCATATACGTACAGATCTGCCCGTCGGATCTGCCCGGCAGGCAGATCCGTGATTCACCACACACGCACAGATCTGCCCGGCAGGCAGTACGGGCAACTGACGGGTAGTAGTTCAAATCGTAACTCCAGCATATATGCTCATATAAGGTTGTCTGTAAAAATGTCTATTTCAAAGCCTAAATTACTTTGTATCTGCAGCGGGATCGATTTTGTTGCATTTTCGACCAATTTTTCGTATGCTTGTGCCTTTAATTCTATATTAAGGTACAATTGCTCATCTTTGACTCTTCAAAAACAAGGCAAAGACTTTAAGGCTCTATAAAACTTGTTCAAAATGCTTTATTTTCGCTTGACACCATTTTTGTGATCAAACGCATTTAAACTAATTAGAGTGTTAGTGCGCGACTGACGTCAAATCTGGCGGGCACATCTGTCGCTAGCCACACACGTACAGTTGGGAGCTCGGATCTGCCCGCCCCGTGCCCGATCCGCGCGATTTGACCATGGGCAGCGGGTAGGCACCCGGCGGGCAAATCCGCCCCCGTTCTCACCATACACGCACGGATCTATCCGCCAGGCACGTCTGCCGGGCAGATCCGACTGGCAGATCTGTACGTGTATGGCTAGCTTATCTAGTGTTTATATATCTACAGTCGCACACGCCAACCGCGACGCGAGACCAACGAGGCAGTATGGTTTAAGAGGAAGTTTCTCATATATGAACACGGCTTAAATGCCGCAAAGACAGCCTTGAAACGGGATTCTTGATCGTGACTAACGTAGATGGCACTCAAGTGATTTAACTGATAGATTGCATGGCAATTAGTTCTTTGAAATTACAAAGCTAGTTCTTAAAAGATTGTTATTGTCCAACAAAAGACTATACAATAAAACCAAGGACAGAAGACTAAAAAGTTCCTTAGCATCTTTCGAAGTATGGAATAGGGAATATGCATAAAATTTTTATTTGTCTCAAATATTTTTTCTAGATTCTTTTTATTTAGTGATTATTTAAACCCAGAAGATATTAAATAAAAAGTGTAAATTAAGGAAGGGAAGTTCAAACTAACAAAACGCGTCACTATTGTTCGAAACGACATGTGACGTCGTTGGTCACTTTATCGAAATTATTGGCGTCGAAATTCCTACTGAGTTGTAGTGTTTGTGAGAAAAATTAACTTCTTCCATGATTTAAAACTGTAAATAAGTATAAAGTAACTGAAACACTGAATAGTAGACAAACACGAAATGACAATGACGTCATTGGCCATGACAAAAGCGTGCGTAAAATGGCAGCGTTTAAATAGCTCAAGTTTAGTGTTTTAAATTTCACTTTGAAAATTAGTTTGACTATTTTCAAGCCTATTTATATTTTTTCTATGTTATAAAATATAATAATATTTCGTACATCTAGTCTCAAACTAGGCAGAGCTTGTATTATGGGTACTAGATAACTGTTATAGATACATATATACTTTTTTTGTAAATACATACATATTATACATATAAACACCCAAACTCCGTAACAAATATTTGCAGATCATACAAACATTTGGTCCGACCCAGGAATCGAACCCAAGACCTCATGCACAGCAGCCGCGTACGCTACCACTGCACTAACGAGGCAGTCAAATGATCAGATTAAGAAATAAAAAAAATCATGCATATTCCCTCTAACCATTCTTAAAAAATATGCCCTACTTTTCTATAAATTTTGGGGGAAGTTAGACTGTATCACATCCACTTTATGATTTCTAACAATATACCTATCAGTCATAAAACGGGGTATTAGAAACAAACTTGAACATTAGACCCCTCTCATGATTTTGATGTTATGCTCCATTCCAACAGTACAAAAACAACTAAATAATTTTAGTAAAAACAGCATAGAAACCCAATATTTGATCATAGACCTAAAACCTTATGGCGTTATAAATTTTCCAAAATTACGAAGCCATTTACCAGTAGGAGTAATGTTGTGAAATGTATAGGTAGCGGTACTTTGCGTAATAGATTCGTTCTAGTTACGTTCCCACGCTGATATTGAAGGAAGGAACATGTTGTACACTTATGTAAATGAACTGTATCAGACGTCGTATATTGTCACCCTGCAACTAAATGCATCTCAATAATGACTTTAACATGATGTCTTGATGATTAAATCTTGACTTCAAACATGATATATCAAAGCTCAAGAACGGGTAATAGATGAGATAAGAAAAAAAGTTGCAATGACTTCTATTTTCAGGCTATTAAATCAGATCTCTACACCCCCCAAAGGTTGACTGGTAGAGAATGCCCTGGGCATTAAGTCCGCCGATGTACACAAGTGCATAAAGTTGTAAAATAAATAAATAAATAAATAAATCAAGCTTATAATCACTACATAGTATAAAACAAAGTCGCTTTCTCTGTCCCTATGTCCCTTTGTTTGCTTAAATCTTTAAAACTACGCAACGGATTTTGATGCGAGTTTCTTGAATAGATGGAGTGATTCAAGAGAAAGGTTTTTATGTATAATAAATGCATAATATAGTATGGGAACACTGTTAATTTTCGAGATTACTAATGTGATGTAGCAAATAAACACATTTTTTTGCACTTACATTGCAAACGCTGGTTGCACCCTACGAGATAGATCAAAATAATATACTACAGTATTGTACACCTTAAAAAGGACTACAAAAAAGTCCGCGACGGTATATGTATATCTCTTAGGGATAACCCACAGCAACTATTTTTTATTCCTTTCTTTTTACGAGAAATAATGGCTTATTTACGAAGTGATTTTAAGCAATACAGAATGAATCCTTATACAATTAAGTAAATTAAATACATTGTGCATTTTATATAGATCAAAATGGTCCTTGACAGTATCTAATTTAAATGAACATATTCGAAGATATTACAGATTTAGAATGCACGAATCGTGTCGTCGGCGGGGGCATCTGAAATCCACCCGTGCGAAGCCGGGGCGGGTCGCTAGTACCACATAAAAGTCTTACCAGACAGTAACGTATGATCATTTTTATCTATTAATTTTCGAAATATATCTACATGAAAGTTGGCGCGTGTGTGATTTACAACGGATTAGAGTCATCCAAAGTTTTTAATTAGATCATTTAAAGGATCAGCAGATTACCTACCTTTCGTTAATAGTAAGTGGTTTTCCTGTTACCTAATCCTCTTGTACATTTGTAGACCAACAATACCTGTCATATCAGACATGACATGGAGAGAAACTTTAGCCTGTTTTGGAAGTTTTTAATGAATTTAATAGCACCTGAGATTTATTTAGACTATATTTGAAGAGATATTCAGTTCTTTTTTGTTGTATATTAACGAAAAGTTTAATTTTAATCTTTGTCAATATTGTGTTTTATTCTTTAACAACCGTACAAAACCGACGTGGCCAATTATTAAATTTCACATTCGAGTAAGGTACACCTACACTTATATTTATCTTATACAACTTAAGAGTTTTGGAAATTATCATGGGGGTGTAACCGGTCCTAATTAGTGTAAAATTCATAGCTTGGAAAATTTAAACTATCCAGTTCCGTTTTAAACGTGTAGGTACCATATATTTTTGTCGCAGCCTCATACATAATACTAATACCACCTACTGCTCTGAACATGGCCTGCGGCGTGTGGATTTAACGATTTGTTTATGTAATGCAATCAAAGCCAATGTTATTCTTATCTAATCAAATTATTATATATAGAAACATTAAACATGTCTTCAGCCAGTTTCGAGCGTCCGTTACGTTCTAAAACCCTCATCCGGCATCCTTTACTAGCAATGTCATTACGTTCACAACTAATATAAATTGGGCAGTCATTCTCAACTCAATCAAATTCCAAAATTTATGTACGTGTACGTATAAAAAAAATCGAACCAAGGAGAGAACCAAGTGGCGTGCAATTGTAGACGCCTATTTCTAGTAGTCGACTGCAACAGGTTGGTGATGAATAAAAAAATATTCGAACAGGGATAATAAAAAGTTTTAATTGAATTGTACACGAAAAACAATATGTGGTATTGTAGACTGAAGAAAGATAATGTCTACATATACATAGATATGTAAATCAAAATACTTGTGGCACTCGGGGACTGACGCGGTAAAGCTATTGTATAGCATTTTTTATCAACGTATGCAATTATTATTATTTATTTATTTTTTATTTATGCAGTATTTGTTTTTCTTTGAACATGTATACTTACGGGGCGCACATGCGGCGAGTGTGGCATTATAAAGATATGATAGATACCTATACACCTATATACTTTCTCACAAACAGCTGCTTACGTATTCGTCAGATTTCGGAGCAGTTCCTCTCGATCCGTGCGAGCTTCGGGTGTTAGGTTTTATTTTCGTTACGGAAT
This sequence comes from Diaphora mendica, assembly GCA_949125395.1. NCBI lineage: Eukaryota > Metazoa > Arthropoda > Insecta > Lepidoptera > Erebidae > Diaphora > Diaphora mendica. The sequence goes on along the minus strand of OX421312.1, from coordinate 26,961,132 downwards.
TTCTTGATTCGGTCGCCGTGATAAAAGCTATGCAATAGCTTAAAAACTTTATCGATAGAGTACCCTGTTCAGGAACTGTGACGGAATTAGCTATTGTCCTGCTAATGCAATTTTACGACGTAAAATTTAAAAAGATTACTGTAATTAAACTAAATTGTTATCTATCTAAGTATTACAGCTAACCACGAAGCGCATGGATTGCAATACCTTCTGTTCTAAATAACTAGAACACCGTTAACTAGTACTTACGGTTTATGCCACCAAAACAAGATGTACGTTAACTGCTTACTGCTGTCTTGGAAACTAAATACGTAGTAATTTTGACGATTACAAAATTACACCCGACGCCAATCAGACTGAGGAGTTGCAGTACATATTGCAATCCTATAAAGTAATAAATATCTTTATTATTGTAACGTAAAATGTCGATGACACATTTTCCGAGATTCTTGCCTCGACACTAACAATGAGAACCATCGAAATGAATGCAATTTCGAAACAAATTTTGGACAAATTGTTGAAGTCTAAGACGAATTCGAGGCTTATTAGTTACAGTTGAAAGTATGTGAACAAAGTTATGACTAAGCTGATAAATGATGCAAGGCTAGCGTGACAAGTTTGATGGTCCTCATGTCTTCATATATAATCAGCAATGACTGTACCATATGGCATTAAATCAGAATATCTCATGTGTATTAATTACTAACATTTATACAAATTTTAGATAATTTAAAGTGACATTGACTAAAATCTTATGATAATGTGAATTCACTACAGCTTTATTAACGCTGTGAATTTATCCTGAAATAAAATTAATATAAATTTTAATCATCATTTCTATTCTGTGATTTTGTTCTCCCTGATTTGGTACCTATAAATTTATTCTTAGTTTTAAGCATTCTTCTTTCAAATTCACAATGCTGAAGATACAAATATCAAAATCATTAAACTTTCAACGTCATCGTCTTTATCAACAGCCTTACCGCATTTTTATTATAATTCATGTAATATTATACGTAAAGATCCGAAAAATCTATTGCACTTATGTATAGCCCGTTCTGCTTTTTAGTCCATCGTCGAAAATTAACGAATAGCCCAAGATTTTAATGAAAACTTAAACCTTACAACGGCATAAACATAGGAACTGGTGTATAAGAAACCAGGTTCTCCTCTTTTTACAGCACAGCGCTAGCTAATCACAAAGGATCCCTTTTCACACTTTATAACTAAGTAGATAGTTGAAGTGTTGTCCGGTTCATAAGCAAGTTATTTTCTTCGGGCTTTCAAAATGTGGATTGACCTTTCTCAAAAAAAGAAATTTAAACTGTTTCACAGTTTAAAACAAAGAAACAACATCATGGTTTTGAAATCTTCGCAAGGAAAGAAAAGCAAGGAAATCAACTCTGACTACATTGGCATAGAAAAATAAACATCACTTTAGAAATAATCTGATAAGGAATAAATGTAAGTCAGAAAATAATAGGTGCGTCAGTCGATTAAAACACTATATAATTTAGGTGTATGTAAATGGTATGGTAGGTAAATGGGGAAAATATCTCGGGAAACAGCTTTTCATTTCTATTATAAATTTTAATCAAATAAACATTGAAACATACCTATTGCTCAATTGAGTAGTCTAAAACAGTGACGTCACAAGTTTGTATTTAGTACATTTTTCATATAAAATTATCGTTTTGAAAGATGATAAAAAGTAACTAAAATGATAGACTACGGGCCTGTGTCGAAAATTTATGGGTTTTGGCGTTGCGGGATAATGGATTAGAAGAGGTATTGAAATTGTATGGAACCGATGCCGTACAAAATCAAATGGCCAAATTGACGGAGAGAATCTCCTTGAAATAAAAAAAAAAAACAACTTTGTGGCGCACTATTTTTGTACGGCATCGATTCCACACTATTTCAATACCTCTTCTAATCCATTATTCCGCAACTCCATACAAAAATCATATAACAAGGGAGAAAAATCGAGGGTTGCTACCCTTCCCTTCACCAGTACTCAGTTGGACAGCTTACAAGTGACGGCTTGGTGCTGAATGTTATTGTTTTATACCCCTGTATCTTTCTAAAAAGGTTTCCTGGTGGTTCACATGACCCATGAATTTTCGACACGAGCCCATAGTCTATGACTAAGGTGTCCTCTATCCTCTACCCTATTATGTAGTAACTCTGTCTTTTTTGAAGTCGATAAAAATGAATATGCAGTACTTAGTGTCCTTAGTATTTGAGGATTAGCTAGTCTAAAGTTTTGATGATGAAATATCACAAAGAGTGAGCCGTTACATATTTTAGGCGGTTTACGATTTCGTATGGCTTAAGCGTTATGTAATTGCACAGTCTCGTTTGCACGTGCTCTCGCCTCTACTTGTTTTGCTTGTTACGCCAATGAGACACTGTTACATCGCGCATTTCATTTTTCAAAGACCTTGAACTGATTTCTGTTAAACTCACTTCAATTTTATGTTAATATACCCTGTATTTGCTTTATATTCTTATTTTTATCTAATCTAAAATTAAAATCAGTGGTTGTAGTTCTCTTTGTCCTGCAGAGGACCTCTTTCGGTTAAGAATAATAAAATCAATGATTTATTTATATTTATTCTCTTATTGATTGTTTATTTTTCTGTTTCCAATTAACATTCCAAATGACGTAGACGACAGTATCTGCTATTCTGTTCGCCTTATGAAATGTATTCTATACATAAATAAAATTTGGGTGACCACTTTCGAGATTCTTCTGAAATCGACTCTACCTAGTGATAACTCACAGTAGTTCACATGTATTCACTTAAATGATAACTTCCTTCATTTTCTTTTTAATTTAAAGCCTTACTAAGTTTCCTGATTTTTATAATAGGTACAAGAGTTCTCTTCAGATAGTATATGTAATAATAAAAGAATAAATAGATTATTAACAACATCCCCACAAACTAAATTCTCTCGCTTTGGAAGAAAAACAATAAACCAGAAAATAAACCAGACATGAAAGTAGAAAGATGATGGGGATGGTTCAAAAACTAAAAAACACTCCCAGGTCACATTACATCAACAATCTTAACCAGTCCACTGCTGGACATAGGCCTCTCCTTAGCCAACATATTTCAATTAACGTTATTAAATGTAAAAATTACAACTGTAAGTGTAACAAGTAATTCTCGTGAAATGAACTGTCACCTGCGGTATTCCCGGACCAATACGACCTTCAAACCTTCAAGAAACGAGCGTACTCCTTCTTAAAGGGCCGGCAACGTACTTGTGTCGCCTCTGGCGTTGCGGGAGTCCATGGGCAGCGGCGGTCACCATCAGGCGATACGTCGGCCCGTTTGCCCACTATCTCATAAAAAAAATCCTTGTAAATAAGATTCTAATATTCATAAACAGTGTTTATTTCAATTTTAAACAATTAAAATTAACGTATCGTTTGTTTAAAAAAACCCGCAAAGGTCCGTCCTTTTTCTGGGAAATGCGCCACCAAAAAGTCTGACTGGTGTCTTGCTCCAATCTATAAATAACTTCAAGTTATTCTGAAAATTTGATTCTTGCAACGAACACTTTTTATAATTTTGCATTATGAACTCGATACCTACATTAGTTTTCATTCTTAGAGGAGATATTATGTGTGTCTTATCGATGCTCCCGTCAGGCTGCACATATAAAACACGATCATAAAATTCAACATTTTTACAAATTCTTGGACTGAGTGACCCCGGTACTGTTGAGTAAACATTTTTGCTATCAACATCAGACCTGTATTTGTTTATATCAGGTACTCTTTCATCTCCACCCACAAAGCTTTTCTTATTCTGTTCTACACTATCTCCAATTATCGGCCGCTCATTCAGGGCATTTCCTATTTTGACATTCTTATTAAAACTGTTCTTTACGAAACCTTTTGTGATCGGTCTGCCGCTCGTCTGCTCGACGTTGCTTTTACTATTTTGTTTTCTTACTGGTAAAAATCCATGGTTATACTTTAAAATTGAAACAGAATCTGTATTAGTGTTCGATTGGTTTGTTATTTCCTTAGCTAATTCTCTGCCTTTTATAATAAACTCATCTTCTTTATAGTGCACTAGTTTTCGTATTTCAGGGTTATATTTTAAGCGAAGTGAAGGGTGTTTTCTGGCCAGTTGATCAATTTTTTCATTTAAAGTTTTTTGGCTGTCTTCAAACCCCATTTTTATTTCCCTTGGTGTGTAGTCATTACTATAAGATTTGACATTATGCCACTTATTGCCAGTAGATAAACTTCGAGTATAAATATCACTATTATTTGAATGGTATTTTGTTTCAAGCGTTTCTGAATCATCAATAAAGTACTCTAAAGATTTTAAGAATGGAAGAATTGTCATCAAGTTATAAGTTTGCAAAGATACATTTCCTATTGGATTTACCTTTCTAGTCTTAGCGAAATCAAATGATTTTGTATGGAGTTCCCTGGACTCAGAACTTTCTCGACTTGACTCTTGATAATCGACATTTCTGTAAAATCTGCCTTCCTGTCGTTTTCGCATTCCTCTGTTAGATATTTCAACATTCTTAGGGAATGTCTGTGCATGACTTCTGATGATATTACTTCTTAAATCGTCTTCTAATATTTTTATATTTATTTGTGGCATTCTTTTACTTTCAAAATATTGTTTCTCTACTATATTTTTACGTTGAAACTGTGTTGGAGCACGGACTTTAATGCCATTAAAACTAGACGCATAAGGAAAGCTGTCAAATGTTTTAGTTAATGGAATAGTTTGTGGTACTAAGGATTTTATCTGTCTCATTTTTCGTAATTGAAGATTTTTTAAGTAATTTAGTACGCTGCCTGCAAATTTGGAACTTGTCCACTGGCCATAAGCTTTTGCATTTTTGTCTAAAGGTGGTGGAGTTTCAACTTCAGATAATTTTTGCTGGTGTCTTTGTTCAAATTTGGTATGTGCTTCAGAATCTTCGTTTATTTTATATATTGACTCGGTAATTCCTTGACTTTCTCCTCCAAAGGATTTGTATAGATTTGCATTAGAAACAGGCGGAGGGACTTCGAACTCGGATATAAATGACGGTCCATTAGCATTTGCGTTATGCATGTCATCTTTATGTCTATTTGCTGATCTATATTTACCACTATGTGTATTAAGATTCCAAGTATTTACTTTAGTATGTTGTTTATTTTTGTCAGTAACGGGCAAAGGAAAAAAATTGTTAGCGTTAATAGAACCTCCTATACCGTTTTTCTCGTGACGACCAATTTCATGTTCAATAAAACTATAAGGCGTACGAAATCTAATAAAACTTTTTGTTGAATTTATGAAAGGAGCTTTCGAGGTAGTTTCAAAATTATTGTTTACTTCATCAGTTTGCAAATCACCTAGTACGATGTATCTAGCATTGGGCTCACCACCTTTCATCGTATTTTTATGAAATGACTTTTGTTCATATTTAGGATCATTTTTTAAAGTGTGGTTCCTTTCAATAGTCGAACTTAAGATCATATTAGTTCCAAATATTTCTCCTTCTAAACCATTCTGGGCACCTGTAATAATTAATTTGTTTATATATATTAATAATTTTAAATAGCCACTTCCAAAGTCTTAGTTTTATTTACTGACCGTTTACATCAGTGCCATATCCTACAATAAGGCTGCCATTGCCAGGTAATATGAAGCCAAAGACCTGAAATGTGAAAACAATTTTGTAAATGATCCAACATAACTTCTGTTACGCAATAAATTTTGCTTGCATTACTCAACAATTTATCAAGGTTCTAATTAGCCTCAAGTAATCACGACAGATTTGATGTACTATCTTTTTATTTCCACGATAACCTTGTCTGTATAGTATATCCAGTTCTTTCATAACAGCTATCCATGTTACGTGATTGCATGATCAATAAATCTATGCACACGCATTGAACAAAGACCTACAAGTTGTACCTAATAATCCCCAATTACAGTGTTCGAAAGAAATGCCATAAATAACAATAGATGACAAACAACATAAAGAGAAGAAATGTTTTAAATAATAAAACTTTTTAAAACCCTTATTGTGAACATATATTACTGAAACAATCTGTTAGAACAATTTTCTCATATCTCTTTCATAATGTGATGGTGATGAACCTATATACTTTAATGTCCATAGGTAATACTCAATAATAATAACACCATGGTATCTATAAACTGATTACGATGTCATCCGCATTACATCGATCAATCGAGACAATATATAATTATATGGCTTTTAATTATGTTTTTACAATCACATGTACCTCGTGAACTTTACATTTCAGTCAGGATACCTGTCACTAATTGCAGATACTTACACTTTGTGATGCCTGGCAAGAGATAAGGCGCGAGTCCATGTAGATAGCCCACGCGCCGTAGTCCGACTGATAAGACAAACAGATATGCCGCCAAACATTTTTCGTAATATCCACCGGCGTATTTGACGTCACTTTGCCATTAATTGAGACATTAATGTGCCGCCCTCCGGAATCCAACCAAAGCCTTACCACGCGATTGTTGCCTTGAGCTTTAAAAAATATAATAAACACTTTATTACTGCAATTTACTGCTAACTGAATTTGAGACACGAAACCAACTATATGCATATTTTTGATCACACTGTAGGTAATCACCAATACATATTTCGTAACAGCTTTTCTACTACTGCTAACAGTTCTTGATATTATGAATAGTTGTATATTCTGATTAATGGACTATTCATACTTGTTGAATAAGATTACGTGGCTAAAGTAAGCAGGTTGTAAATGAATCTACACATAAAAATAATATTACAGTGTCTGTTTGAAATTTCAAATCGATAGCTTTTAACCAAATGCATCTATGCAAGTATGTACGGTACTTAGGTACATCAAAAATCAATTTGTAATTTTTTTCTCAGTCTGTCGGTCTGTTTGCTCCGTCTAATCTCTGGAACGGCTGGACTGATTTTTATCTGATGTTATAAAGAGTTACGTAAGCTACTTTTATTTTAGCAAGAAATTTAAAGAAAAAATACAATCGAATTGTTCACCTCGTTTTTTGAAGTCGGTTAAAAACAAGAAACCCACATGTAATGCCACGGGGCACAGCTAATTCTGAGTAAGTAAAACCAACCTCAGATGATACGAGTTGAGTGCCAGTTAAAACTTGTGAGTATTAGAATTTGTTCAAGTTAAGACGTCAACATGCTTTAGGAGAGCCCGTCAGATTAAACAACCTATATTAGAACCCTCAGATCAAATAAAAAAGGTAGATAATGCACGGCCTTGTTCTTGTTGAAGCAAAAAAAGTAGCGTAGTTCCAAGTAAACACACGTGTTAACGCACTAACTATGCCATTAAACTACGCTACTTTTCGTCAGTATCGTACAAGTATCGACAACTTGTACGATGCTGATGAAAAGTAGCGTAGTTTCTTAGCATGTGTGTGCTTCTTAGCATGTCTTTTTTTGCTTCAACAAGAACAAGGCCGTGCGTTATCTACCTTGTTTTATTGGATCTGAGTTTGAACCCAACGTGCGCTTCACGCTTGTAGTGTGAACCTACTCTTATGGTTAATATAGATATGCTTTAATAAAATATTTCGTAAATACAAACATGTCATTTATGTTACAATAAAACATTTATAAAGGTCACAGTTGCGCAACATTTAGGTCTGAGTAAAACCAGATTATGTTAAAGGGGTCAAAATGCTACAATAACGCAATCACCCTATTTGAATTTACTTTTACCAATTCATGGCATTTGGTATCGGCCTCTTTACGACTAGTTTGCAACTATAAAGGAATAACGAATATACTTTACACACTTACCGACATAAGTAAATATACTTTGATCACCAGACAAGTCATAGATTCGAAACCAAGTGCAGAATGTAAATTCCCTGAGCGGCGGCGTATCGATGTCATATTGGAGAAACTGAAATATTTATCAGTACACATTGTTATACGCATATTCATCTTAAATCAGTCGCAACTTATCTTGTCTTTGATAAAATGTTACTATGAGGTAGGTTTTCATTCACAAATCCTGCATATATACTATTTACTATTCTATGCTTTCATTAGTATATTGGTCTTTTTATTGACATACAAGCATGAGTTCCAAGGTCCCTATTCAAAAAAGTTCGTAATAAATGCACCCATATACATATAGAGAGTCTATATAAATTGTTTATTACACATCTACAAAAAGATCGTCTAAAAAATGAGTAAGCTCAAAAATATCTAGTAAGATAGGTTCTACAAATATTAAGATTATTATAGTATATAATATAATTTAATAAGAGATAAGGTAAGATATTTTAAAAATATATTAAAATATTTGTAAAAAATAAATGATGAATTTTTAATGAACAATTTAGTCAAAAATGATTGATGAATATTGTATTTCTTACCTGTGCGAATCCTTTTTGTGTAAGTGCTACTTTATAAACAGGGCGATTGATCGACAAGCCCATAGAAAGTATACGTAGAAACACGATTGTTTTCAACCACGACATATGGCTAGAAGATGAAAGAAAATTTAAGGAATTCTGATTGGTTCACACCATACTAAGAAATGAATACACATTGACGAAACAACCAATTAGAAAGTATTATTCACATGTTCAAATACCTGTTGTTAATGTTAGCAAAATTTTGAAAAAGGTTAATATTCTATCCAAGATTGTGAGAAAAATCAATTACGTATCAGGTGTTTTCTCTAGAAAAACAAAAGACTGAATGACTCTTTGACGCATCACTCACAATTGTTGATGCTTTGATAGTATATTTGTAAACCGCGTTGTTATTTTTACAGTAGGTACATTGTTATGTTCTGATTGTGTTTCAGCCTATAATTTATTGTTTATCGTGAGCTCTCTCTTGTATATTCAATGATTAGGTTTTAATAAGTAATTATTTTTTATTGATTAGCGGCGCGATGAATGTGAGGAATCCGAGCACATACATCCAAAAAATGGAGTCAAATAACACCTTTAGACTAGTTCAAATACGATCAAGACGTATTTCAACCACTTTGATAATAATTGTCACTTTTAATGAAATTGTATTCATCAACTAATGAAAATAAATTTCTTTATTACCCACTAGGTTTAATGAAATATCGCTCATCATATAGGTATGGTGAAAATCAACTGTAAGCCGTCCGTGATGATGTGCAAGTAATACTGTGGGTATCATTATCAACACCCTTTAACAGTCTACTGCTGTATAATATGAGCAAATAGATTAATTCTAATTAGACCCTGTTAAATATTAAACTATCAATATAGGATTTAAACGCCAACTACAAATACGATAACAAGCAACATACATAATAAATTCAATGTTAATTTTTCTGTTGTAGGTAAAAGCGCCAGCTTACTACATCGGCGGGCAAGCTCCCAGCACCCTGCCTCGTGGAGGCACCATGATGCGCGCATTTTCGCCAGCTGCGGCACCCGTTCCGGCCGACCGTGGCAAGACACATCCGGGCGCAGGTGATATACAATCTAGAATTTAATAAACTTTCCAGGAATTTAACAACCCTACTCAAAGAAATTGGTGTAGGTATGATACTGAAATACCTTTTATTACAACCCAAATTGAATCAGGAAGCGAGTAAATTGTTTCCTATTCCATTTCAATTATTTGACAGCGAGTTCCATTTCCTTGCTGACTTCACTTAAGTTAATTTTAGAGAGAACTCTTTCACTAGATAAAAAATGATTTTGAGGGAATGAGGTACCTTTTTTGTTAGGGTGTTGTCTGGGATGTTCTCATTAGGTACAGAGCGGTGTGTGTGTAGGTCCCCCAATACTGGTCAAGCCGTATCGCACATACATCCCAGGCAGTGGGTCAGAACGCTGTTTCCCCTTCGCTGCGGCAACAGATTGCTCCCGGGGTGGCGATCAACTATACACTATCCCCGGTAACCAGACCCACTTCCTTTGAAAAAGTTTATTTCGCTTCAAGAACTTATTTGCTAATGCTTTATATGTTCAAGTTATTAATGTTGCGCTAAAAATCCTCTTCCTTTATTCCATATACTTTTATCAATGTTTACCCAATGAGTGTACCTTCCTGAACTAATGTTTTGGCCAGTAACAAATAGAACGATCATTTCAAGTCACTCTCATTCGTCTCATAAATTCTACCATTGTGTACCTTCGGAATTATTTTCCAACTGAATTTCTTCTAACATGACTGTGTTTCTATTCATCAAAATTAATTTCGTAAAATTCGCATGCTTAAAAATGACTAGCTTTATTATAACTACATTTATTTGACACTTACAAAATTACTACTTCATGTTTGATGTCGTAAAACTAATACGAAATCATTGAATTAGTCGATGGAGTTAAAAGTGTATGCTGTTCTATACTCATGTAGGCCATGCTGAGGGGTACATGTCCTCGCCGGAGCGTGGAGCAGTTCGGCCTCCCTATGAAGATCCCTACTACACCCAGTACTTGGGGACTGCGGCTGGCAGACCGACTATAACACCTGTCATAGATGAAGAGGCTGTGTAAGTATTTTTATAAACTACTATAATCTATACCTAACCTAACTGCTGTCTAAGAAATGTGCGATATTAAGGGAATAGGTTAGTTTATTATCATGTTTTTCTGTGTAGCGATACCGTGATCATTGACGATGCTTATGGGATGTATGGAGTTAACCCCATCACAACGGCTCCGCGACCCATGCCTCGCCCTCCATACGACGCCAGGTAACTGAAGGCACTGAATTAATCTCAAGTGACGGTGCATTTTAAAATAATACTAGATGGCAAATTTCGTAATAGACACGAACTTTTTTGCATTTCTCATGGGCTTTGTTAGACAAAGCCGCTAATATTTTGCTGTCAGAAAATACACAAAAATACACTAGACATTACGATTCTCTTGTTTTTTTCGTACTCAATATTTTTCACATATTGTAGTTATTCGTCAACTTCACTGCGTAAATCATGTATTAATTGATAATTTTGTGACATCTGCGATCTACATAATGTGTAAAAGAAGGAACAACACATTTCAAAATATTATTGCATTTAAACAAATAAATGTAAATGTCACCTTTGTTTTCAATTATCATCTATGCGATATTGTGGCCACAATACACCTACATATAAAGGCTTGCGTCATATTGTGTCAAAAGCGAATTTTGTCTATCACCTGAAGAAGAATAAAAATTCTCCAACGTGATGGATAGATAGGATTCACAACATTTTTCTAGGCCCCAGCTTGACGAAATGCAACGCTTGCGTGTTGAGAAGATGGAAAGGCAACTAGCCAACTTGACTGGCCTTGTCCAGAAAGCTTTACAAGTTCCGAATCAGTCGCCTGCTCCGATTGTTACTCCCCGTCATGAGTACCAAGTATACCAGCCGCCCCGACCAGCTACCCAAGGTAAGCTTTTAAAGCCTGAACACTGAGTTTGTTACACGTTTCAAAACAGCAAGTACATATAGGTCAGAATAACTGTTCAAATATAACTTATTGAAATCTGTTTCCATACTTAATTTATGAGTTTAGTTTACAAACTATTTTCATATGAGTCCATTCCATTTAACACATGAACTGTATTGGAACGAAACAGTTTTATATTAGTTTTCAAGGTATATTAATTCCGAGTATCGTTATGGCACATCCTATAAGTATACCTTTATGAGCCGCAGTTGATGGCATATATTTGTAATTGCATAACAATTTTCATCTGAAGCGCAACTCTTTTCATGACCTATGGATGTTTATCATGATTCAGTATGTATGGAGTGCTATGTACATCTTAAACCGGATTGAGGAATGTTGATATTATATTAAACACACTAATTATTCATTACTACCGAAGTATACTCGTAAATGTGTGATTTTTGCGCTTTAGCTGCACAATATATTGGTTAAAAGTGGCGCTTGTAAAAATACATTTTAAAGTCGGATATCCTTAACTGTTTGGTACCTAAATAGTTTAACTGTAGCCCTCAAGTCTATATATTAGTCTGACACTATAATGTTACTCTGTACACACCTGCAAAGTCTATTTCGTGTATCAGACGTTGCCTCCTGAATCTGATTTTTTTATCAATGCTCAATTCTTCTTCAAATGGTATTTACAATTTCATTTCATATTATTTAACAATCAATCGTGAGCTATACCCCAGACGTAGGCAAAGTTATGTGCGTAAGTATTACGTGAAAAGCAACTGGTCAACAACGATTCGATCAATTATACCATAGATGTTTAATCGGTGCTCAAGAGATGGCACTGAATAAATTAACTTTTTACATTTGGATCATTATTAAAACGTTTCTGTTATCTATTGAACAGTTTCAGTTTTTTTAAGTATAAGCCCCTAGAGTGGTTTTGTATCACATAACAAAGACTCTAATCTATGCTTTGTAAAATAAGACAGTTATATGAAAATGGAAATACGTACTACTTTAAAGTAACATCGCACAACGACCAAACACCGTTTTTTACAAGTTACAAATTGATATAAGTTATAAAAATATGTTCCTCTTTTATCTCATCTCTATTAACTCATCTATTCTAATGTTATAATGAAGAGTTTGTATGTTTGAACGCGGTAATCTCAGGAACCGGTGGTCCGATTTGAAAAATTCTTTCAGTGTTGGATAGTACATTTATCGAGAAAGGCTATAGGCTATTGTATCATCACGCTAAGACCAATAGGAGCGGAGTACCAATGAAGAATGTTACAAAAACGTTGACAGGCTGTCTTTTTTTATTAAAACTAGTACCCACGGGTTTGGCTGCTTTTGAATTGTAAATTGTTCACTATTTTATTGGTTTTAATCTTGTTCTAATAAAAAGGTATATATATTTTCTTAAATAAAGACATTATCTATCTGCCAGTGAAAGTCTCGTCTAAATTGGTTCGGCTGTTCCAGAGATTAGTCGGAACAGACAGACAGACAAAAATGTTAAAATAGACATTTTGGTGTTAGTACCGTATACACCTCATAAATATGCATTTAGTGATAAGCTGTTAATTTGAAATCATAATTTGATACTTCAATTTTTTATTTGTATAGATTTCGTTTTTGGAGAACATATTATTCTGAAATTTGAAACTTAACAGGAGTACTACCGCTTTTTTAAACGATTTCCAAAAAGGAGGAGGTTCTATGTTTCACTGTATGTTTATTTTTTCTTTTTTTTAATGTATGTTCACCGATTATTTATTTATTTATTTATTTTACAACTTTATGCACTTGTGTACATCGGCGGACTTAATGTCCAGGGCATTCTCTACCAGTCAACCTTTGGGGGGTGTAGAGATCTGATAATCGAGGTTACACCTGTAATCAGCAACAGGTATAGATGCAATTAACATGAACTAACCAAAATAAAAATGCATATAAATAAATACATACATACACAAAACATAAATACATATTCTTTATAATCGTTCGAGTGGGAGCGCATTCCATAGCAGCACTGCTTGGACAAAGAACTCCGTCAATTGTGGACCGATTTTGAATATTTTTTTTGTATTCGAAAGGGTATGCTTCCGAGGTGGTCCCATTGCCACCATATCAGGATCTGATGATGGGATCCTAGGGAAATCGAGAGAAACCCTCAATTTTTATAGGCACATACTATGTTTTTCGTATATTTTCTGAAGTTACACCGGTATTTGCGTCTGGTAGTCATCATTTTAGGATGTCCTTGTTTGTGTTGCTGTGCTCTTAATAAGAAAATTAAGAAGACCAATTAACTATTAACTATCTGATCGTATCCCTAGCAGTGAGTGACCTGTGTGTAGCTCTAATGGTGATGCCAGTAGCCACTGTGTACGATATTATGGGAACGTGGCCTTTCGGACCAGTCATTTGTGATTTTTGGGTATCAAGTGACGTTCTGTCTTGTACTGCAAGCATACTCAATACCTTAACGGTTAGGAGTTGGAGGATAAATCTTTAAAGATCATATGTATATATGTTACCTTTAGTCGTATTATTTCAAATTATTTAGGTAAGCTGATGATGGAAGGTGAAAGGTACAACCCCTCAACGGTTAGGAGTTGGAGGATAATTCTTTCAATTTCATACGTATCTAAAGACCTTCAGTCGTATACTTTCAAGTTATTTAGGTGAGCTGATGATAGAATGTTAAACTCTTCAACAGTGAGGGATTAGAGGATGATTTTAATATAACACGTACCTACGTATAGACATTAATTTGTATTCTTGATGATGAAATTTGATGAAATAGTTCAACTTACTACTTACCTACGATTATTTGTACTAAAAACTTAAAAATAAAAACATTTTATAAAAAAAACCGACTTCCAAAAAACACCCAACGAAAACTCTCTGCCACAAAAACACTTAAAAGCGTAAAATAAACTGGTTCTTCATAAATTGCCTATGCCTAATTCTTTATTCATTTAAATAGTAGTATTATAATGTGTGCTAGGTACCTTGAATCTGTTTGAAGTCGGTGCCAAGTGACTATCGCTTAGACTTTTATAATTGTTCGTTTGTATTCTTTTTGGCTTAGCACCGACTTCAAGTTTTTTTTTTTTTTTAAACAATCCAGTCATGAAATTTATGACTATTATGTTGACAGCCTTAGGTTTTGATTACTCTATTAGTCATTTGCCTGAAGGCTCAAACACATAAATGCGAATTCGCAACGCATCGCAAATATCTGCGAGCTCGTACGAATGCACCGCAAGAACTTCACGCTGCATCGCATTGCAGTTATGTGATAAGCATTTCTGAAAAAAAATTTTTTATATCTATCAAAACATTTTTATACAACTTTTTAAGAAATCTATCTTTATGAATCGAAACTTAAAAAACAGTTCAATCCATAGGTTCATCAATTGAATTTATTTGATAATAATTATAGGTATTTTAACGGCAGAAAGTGTAATATTTTTTGTGTAAAAAAGTATATCTTAATAACTTTTAATTAATTTAAAAGGGCTTTCTAATGCAGATATTCCTTCCTCTCTTTCAAACATGTTAGGTACCGTCGATTTCTTACTCACATTGTATCATAAAAATAAGGATTTCATGAAAAAATATGCAAAAGTAATAAATGAATGAATTGAGAGAAGTAGATTAATCGTAGCGAGAAATAAAAAATCGGCCAAGTGCAAGTCAAGCAAGTCAACTGTCTAACTATCACGGTTCATGAGATACAGCCTGGTGACAGACAGACTGATGGACGAACAGACTGACAGACGGACAGCGGAGTCTAAGTAATACGGTCCTGATTTTAAGCTTTGGGTACAGAACCCTAAATTTTATTTTTTTAAAGCATAGCAAAATTAAACATTTAGCAATAACTATAAATGTGAATTAAACCATACCGAACACACAGATCAAGAAATTTACTGATCCTTAAATATGTACCTATTATATTCTATGTTACATTGACAATGCGTAAGATGTTAACATTGTATTCATGTAATCCAGCTTTTTAGAAGGACGGCATAACCCACATAGAAATCTCGTATCATCTCGTGCCCCCGTTAGACGTTATTTTTCTTATAAAATTTGTATCTATGGTATATTTGATCGAAGTCATACTATCTTATATTAATTATACCTACTCTATAAAGTGTTATCAATTTATTAACAAAAGTTTTAACTTCAAAAAAGTTTTCTAAATTGGCTTAACATGTCACGAACTTGCAACCGAAATTTCACGAACCGGTTTATTAATATTTCACAGACAAATCAATAGTTAATATTGGCTTGCGTTTTCCTCTACTCAGATGGGGCGCGTTTTTCGACTGCCGAGCGACCTCCTAAATTAGGGAGGGATAAATTTCGTAAGTGTGGTTGGAGGCGGTAACGATAGTAAACGTTGATGCATTACTAATGTCTAACCCAACAATAAACGGAAAATACCTTATTTCTAAAAGACCAGGAAACTGATTACAATATATATTTTAATGTACAACTTGTCTTGTACAACTTCCTAAGCCTGAGACATTCTATAGTGACGCTGATTTAACAGCTTGAAATCGTGGGGAAAACAAAACCGCAACTTATTGTTTTTACCACATTCCATTTCCATCCAAGTTAAGTGCTGGTGATGCTTCCGCACATCTTGATAATCTGTTGGTCAGGGAAAGCGTCACTTTCACGGAAAGTATTTAAATAATATATAAAAGTTAACAAGGACATTCGCAATGCATCTGGCGACCTTATGACTATCACACCGAAAGCTTGCTTGCTAACTCGAGTGGTATTTTTTTTATTTTGAGCTTGATTATAAACAAACGTTTTAGGTTATATGCATCTGTTTTATTCTATCTTTGTATTTACTATAATTGGCATCTCATTATCAGTACTATGTACAATCGTTTAGTTTGCATACCAGAGCGCTGTGAAATGTTCATAACATAATTTGTTACTAATAAATGCTATTATGATTCTGGCGATGAAAACATCAAGAGTCTTATGCTAGTGGAGGCTTTTTCGTAGATATATCATTGCTACATACAATGAAATACCGAAGGCGTAGTTGTGGCTATATGGTTATGAAACGTGTAGGGGTTAAAGAAAGGGCCTCGTAAGTTAGTTTTTGTTCTGAATTTAGTAGAACTCGCAAGTTTTAGTGAGTTTTTGTATCATGTTTTGTGTCATTAGTGTGCGTTTTGGACTTTAATTTTTATTATATTTATTTATTTGGTGTCTAAGTTTATTTGATAAGATGATCAGATGCAATATTGTCTGCTCGTGTTTTTATACTAAAATAAAATATAACTGTACTTTATCTCATACATCTGTTAATATTATGCACTTTTTTCTTTTTGATCGTTTTAAAACTATATGTAGACACCCCTTCAATTCAAGACAATTTTCGATTCTAACCACGATATGTGTTTTTGAAATTCAATACGAGCACGTACTCATAATTTTATCCTACACGACCGACACCTTTTGGTACACGTTTTTTTCTTTTCTGGACCGGGTATATTTTTATATTTTATTTGAATGTACATACATGGCCCAGTAGTGTTGTTGCAAAATGGTTTGATACATTAAGGCATTATCAACTATAAAAATAAAACGTTGTATAAAATATTCTTGACTGACCAAGTTAACATTTATAATTTCAGAAAAATCTGTATCATTTGAAAAATCGGTGTCGTTCAGCGATGATCCACCAGACATGAGCTCTCCCAAACAGCATTCACCACAACATTCAGGTATGCATATAACTGATATCTTATTATAAATCCCTTGTTGCAAGTTGACTGCATTTATTATATTCTCTAATTCGTAGTTAAAATCGTGAAGGGTGAATAGTGTATTGTTTTTGATTAGTATACCCTCGGTGGTGGTTCTTTTCTAAAGGTACACACTAACTATGCCGTCACTCACAAAGCACCAATGTCAACCGTAGATGACAATTTGTCATCACGAGAACACAGTCTTTAACATAATGGAAAACGCGTACCTGCCTGTACACCTTTCTGTTTATTGTTTTGTGTTTTCAAATATTAATGAAATCATCGAATTCGATTGATGCCAGCGTTTTTATAAAGAAAGTTATTATACTTTTAAATTTGAACACATAAAAATGCTGGCTATCATACAAATTCCTTTTGTGAACTGAAATCGTCCCCCTACATAGTACATTCATAATCAATAAAAAAACAGATCGAGTTTTATAGTTATTGTTTGTTTGTTTATAATTTAGCACCATTGTACCCATTGATCAAGAATGGAATGGTCACATCCTCGATTCCCAACTTGATATTTTTTGTGAGTTATATTGAGGATGAAGTGAGAGTTTATGCGATAACATTATCAGCATCATTGTCACATCATTCTCAACGCAGTCAAAATCCTCTCCTGTGTATCTTTTCTGATCATTCGTAGTTGAGATCATAACCATGTTCATAATTCTTGTATTTGATTTCTTTCCGCTTACTTCTTTGCCATAACAAGCTGATACAAAACCAACCAAACCAGCAATCAAATCTTCGACGTTGCCACGGACGTCTTCTCAAGGTAATTTTTTGTATCCATAGATTAATTTAATAATAATGTTATATGGATGTGGAGATACTAAAAATAATTGTGCCGCATACACTCACCCAGAGTATTACTTGTCGCAACATTGTGGTGGGCATAGTGTTTTTAATCATTCGAAAAAAGCTTGGTAACAGTTTTGAATGACAGAAATATTTAGCTCGTATATCTAGCGCCACCGTCCAGTAGCAGAGATGATACGCTTCCATTGTTAGCTTTGTTTAGTGTTGTTGCTATCACTTTTCTTTGACGTATAGAAATCTATAAAATTGATTTTCAGAGCGTGATCGCCTGAAACCAGCCCCTCCTCCAAAACCTGCTGGGCTGGTCGGACAGCAACTTGTCATAATACCGCAAAGGACATACACCATTAACGTGAGCCCTGACTTTTTCAATCAGCTCCGTGTGCTACAGAAGCAGAGCCATGACCTTCGCATTGAGGTATGTTGAACAATACAACTTTATTAAGCCTTGCCATGAACTAAAGCGAGTGCTACCAAAAAGCTTTGTGCGAAATAATGAGCATCTGCGAATAATCTTACAGAACTGATAAAGTAGGTTCACAGATTAAGTTACAAGTGTTTTAATTCACAGACACGCAATTTACGTCGATCAACACTGGCTCACGCCATACAGATGAGGCAACTTATGGCTGAGACCATTGTCAAGATAGGTGCTTTAGCTGCCGGATTCTGCGAAACCGACCCCGAAGCTGTGCGTATCCCGAAACGAAATTTATATGTTTAAATTTATATTTTTGTTATATTTCTTGATGATATGATTTCTTTTTAGCAAATCACTCGGGAGGAAGAGGTGTATCGTCAAGACATGCTGCTGCTGGAAAATGATCTGTATGAACTCGAGGCCACTGTGGAGCGCCTCCGTGGTCAGGCAGCTAACAAGTTCGTTATGTTATCTTACTTATTGTTTATTTCACTCAGATTTATTATTTGAGGATGAATATCACTTTCATAAGCATAGGATATGCCGTTATGCGTTAAAGTACTTATGCAAGATTTAAAGAAATGTCCTTCCCTCTGTAAGACATCTAAGTTTAAAAAATTTATACGCTGATAATGCTACACACACATGTATATCATTTGATGTAAAAACTTTTATTGACAAACGAGCAATCGGGGAGCCATCAGGTGATCATGGTAAGTGACTGCTGGCATCTACAAAAGTCTATTACTCATCACAAGTTTGTTGCCAATCTTGGATTATCACCTTCCAAAATTTGTGAGAGGCGTCGGGGATTTATTGGCCTCTAGAACCTCATTTATTCCGTGAAATGAAAACATCGGCTGTACGTATGGCCTAGTGTTTTAAGCGGTCGCCACGCTGTTTACTACTTTACCAAGGGTTGTGGGTTCAAATTCTACGTGAGGCAACACTTTGTGTGATCCACAAATTGTTGTACTGAGTCTGGGTGTTCTTGGTATCTGTTTCGTTTATGTTTGCAAAGTCCCATGTGACACAGAATATATTCAAAAGAAAAAAAGGATTACCTTTCAAGCCGCTCCCAATGTACCTAATCTTAGCTCTCTCAGTGTTTGCATCGGACATTTTGTAAATGAATAATATTAAATATTGGAGTTATTTCAACCCAGGGAGACCCGTGTCAACATGGCTGATATAGAACGCATTGCTATGGTACTTTCCAAGAGTAGCAAGACTGTAGCTGACTGGAAGCTGAAGTTCCCGATCCTGCAGGACACCATGAAGACCAGGCTGTCCGCTGAGATGGATAAGGTTAGATCATGAAGTTTACATACATTTAGTTGCCGATGAACATGAGTGCACATACTTGCACAGCTATTTGTTTGAAGGTTATAAATATTTTCCTTATTTAGATATATTGAATAGAAAGGTAAATAAAAAGGACAGGCAATAGGATAAAACAAGACTTGCTTAAATAGCAGTTTAACTACAAAAAGTAAAATTTTAACAATATAAAAACCGACTTCAAAGTTCGACTCGATTTCTCTTAGATGCCATCATCAGATCTTAGTGTCCTTATCATGGTACCGCCGTCGGGATATCTCCTTTCTATTAAAAAAAGAATCATCCAAATCGGTTCCTAAACGACGAAGTTGTCCGCGAACACACATAAAAAAACATATATATGGCCGAATTGAGAACCTCCTCCTTTTTGAAGTCGGTTAACAAAAAGAATAAAAGGTTTGGTTGTCATAACCTTCTTTTTTAATTCGAATCTGTTATCACTGGAAAGTGTGAGCCCTTAATCTAGAGATGTATGTAACCTAATTAGTTTGGATTTGTTAGGAGACATTGTCCCAACCACATACACAGTGCACAGTATTCGGTTGCTTTCTGAAAACCAACCAAACAACTGAAGCATTTCCTGGCATAAAAGGAGACAAATTCATCATTGTTTTTTTTTATCATTTTAGGTTGTGCGCAAAGAGAAGCTGTTGGAAGAGGAGCCTGAACGCTTGGAGCTTGCTCTACGCCGTTGCAAGAAACTCACTGGAACTCTGGTCACCTTGAAACGGTATGTTATTAAGAAATCGCATAACAAATATATATTTGTTTATTATTAAACAATTTCTGTCAACAAGTCATAAAGAAATAGATTTCAAGTAGGTATAATATTGTAATCGGTTCGGCAGTCTCGCCTGCGTCCAGGAGCAACGCTTGCCGCTGACTGACGGTCGCCTCTCACCAATGTCATCGCAGAGTTCATTCACTGCAGGACCATCTTCTGAAGATTGTGCTTCTGACAGTACTTGTCATATTGCACAAACCCACGACAAGGTATTAAAGTCATAATTCATTTGGTCTTAACTTACGAATTAAGCCATACATGAAGCAAGGAGCAACATCTAGTTGATAAAGTCCATACATTTTTCATATTATAACCGTTTATTTGCAGATAGACTAAGCAGAAAATATTATTGGGAACAAGTTTCATAGATTATTATTTATAAATGTACTATGCGCTTAACAATTGCAGGTTTGCCAAGAGTTATAAAATTTGCATTTTTTTCCAACAAAGTTATAAAACATTTCATTTGCCGAACACTTCACCTCTTTAGTTTATTGATACCAACTGTTAACTATTGCTTATTTAATACTATTTGCATAAGCCCCTGTTGATTTTTGATACACAAATCTAGCATGTTTATTGCACTTGTTTTGTAAGCTTTTTCTAACCATACCTACTGTTCAAAAGGACGTTTATACAAATGTAGATATGCTTATATTTTTTATTTCTTATTATATTTAAAGTTGTAATCTTATATTTATTACATCAATTGCGCATTTTGACTTATTGCAATTGATAATATATTATATATATATCATTATCGTCCTCTGTATTCTGGGTAACCAAGTGAAATAAGATCAAAATTATTTTTACCTACGAAATGTATATGACATTACATTTACATTTCGTCATTAATCAACTAGAAACTGAAATTGGCATTTATAAATTAAAATTTCTTGTAATAAAATTCATCACACTCTGTCTTGAAATGGAATACAATTTAGTCATGCTTTCATATGGAACTTTGCAAATTCCATGCGAGACTAATAAATTTTATTCTAATTCGAGTAGTAAAACAACTTCAAATACACATTTTCTACGACTTTGAGTATTTTTCAATGGAATTTAAATAACAATTATTATAAATAAAGCTAATAATTTTAATGAAGCTTATGGCAAATACTAGCTCAAAACACTTAAATATGGGAAAAGATTTGAATTTCGACAGAAAGGTTTTCTTAATAAATTATATTGGTACAAAAACAAAACACAAATTTTAACAAAAAAAAAAACGACTCTAATAACTGAACCAAATTGAAATGGGACCACATAGGAAGCACCAGCTTTCAAATAAAAAATAATCATCAAAATAGGTTCACCAAGTCGGAAGTTCTGAGGTAACAAACATAAAAAAATACAGTCGGATTGATAACCTCCTCCTTTTTTGAGTCGGTTAAAAACTAAGATATCGTGCAGAATTTGTTGTGATCTGATCTAATACTCAGCAATCTTCCACGTGTAAATTTATGTATTTAAATACTTACTAGTACCACAATATTTCGTGATTCGCTAATTTTCTTTCTATTGTTTTGAACAGAGCAATTGTATCCACGAAAACAATTTTAAATTTGGCTTTTAATGCTGAAAACATTTGACCTACTTCCACGTTACAATTGTGTTAATCCGTAAAATATATAATAGACTCAAATATTTAGTTGGTATCATATTAACATATAGTACTAACTTCAAGTAGATTGTGAAATTGATGCTTTAATATGCGCTTGTAGTGTAAGTAGCATTAGAAGTGCAATAAGGTACACGGTATGCCATGCACATGTAGAATCTCACAGTTTTGCATAGAACAATTTGTTGGACCCGAACTATAGAATCAATTTTATAGGAAATATTGCATATAAGAAGTAATTGAAGAAGCTAAGGTTTGCGGTAAGTTGGACTTTCTAGAAGTTTATAGAACACATGATATTAGTATTGACTGATGCTGGTTCATACATATTGTTAAACATCAAATAATTTCAGTGGTGACGACCCAATATTGGCGCGACCGACTTGATTAACCAAGTGAATGTTACGTCCATATCACAGTTATTGCCGTTCATGCTTTAACACTAGTCTATATCTAGGTATGTCTATGTCTCTTAAGGCGCGTCTCCACCAAAATTGTTGACAACTTTTGTTTCCATTTGCCTACACCGAGTCGCCAACAATTTGAAAAACATTCGAACTAAGCGTCACCATAGAGCCAATAAATATTTGCAACAAGCGTATTCTTTTGACGTTTGCCGCCAAAAACGGAAACACTGTGCCTAACATATGTTGACAATTTTTGTTGCAAACACAAGAAAATTACTGAAACTTTAGTCACCAACACGTGTTGACAACACAAAAATTGTCAATTTTTGTTCGGTGAAGACCCGGCTTTACGGACTGGATGTTTTAAACATAAGCGAGGCGTGATTAACATCTCACTAGGCTGCCGTGGAGTCAAAATTCGCTGCACTGTCCACATTCGCAATGAGGATGGTGAACACCACTCTTGGATTTTATTCTTGCTTTCCATCAATCAGAGTAGAGTTATTTTTGTAGGCTAAAATATAAAAACTATATATACCAGGTTTCTGAGAATTTCTTTGGATATTTCTTTGGATATACAATTTACTCCGTAGAGTCGATCATAATCCAGGTTTGAAAAATGTATGATCATGGTTAGCGTTGTCACGAGACATATGGACCCGATCTATCTATGTATATGTCACCGTAAGATTGTAAAAACCGTTAGATTATAATCTACCAAGTGAGATTGCAAACTATCGACAGATTGTCAACTACGATAAACTGCTTACGCGCGTCAAATTATCGTCCCTGATTGGTCGGTTTTAGAGTAGGCCGTTCAATAGCCATAGAGTTCGGTTAGGTTAGAACTTCTATAATTAATCATAAATTAATTTTACTGTCACAACAATTTTAGATAACAAATTCTAAGTAGAAAGCAGTGAGGTATTTTCAACATGAAATCAATTTACAATCACAAAAATACTTTACATTCGGCAACAAAGACGAATTAACAAACAATTAGGGCGGCGCGGGACATATGCTGTTGAACCAATCAGCGCGCGACTTGTGATTCGTTGATACCATTTTACAATCTTTCGACTGTTTGCCATCTCGCGAGATAGATTACAATTTAACGGTTTTGACAATCTGACGGAAACATATTTATATTATTACGTGAAAAGTAAAGTTTCTACCTCTTTTTACGGAAATTACGCGAACAGAGGAGTATAAAATTTGATACTGTTAACGTTTATATGGAGGAGGAGCGCAGAACGCTGAAAATGAAAAGGAAATGAAAATATAACAAAAGTCTATGAAGTATAGCCGAATTTTAACCACTGGGCGACTACGAATAGTAAGTAGTAATTAGGTGTGCGATGCCATACTGATTCAAGTCATCTAGTGTATTGGAGGTAAGTTTGGGATTAATAGTGATGACCTAAAATAAAACATACATAACGGAAAAATAACGTTCGTTATCTCGGCAAGAATTGTGCTAAGGTATGGACGTATTTATTAGTATGAACTATAACTTAAGTCCCGTTATAAGGTACAAATGAAGTGGACAGAGTGTGATGTAATGATTTCAGAATACAACGAATCTTAAAATTCTTTTGCACATATCCCTGCAACCAATGCACCATCCGTAAGTTTTATAATCCTTGCTTCCGGAAAACAATGCCAATTTTAACAACATATCAAGCATATTGAGACGGACCTGCCTCTCACTACCACGTCAGAACTTGCGTCATTCCGATGTTTTGTTATTAGACTTTGAAACTGCATCAACACAATATCAGAGAAATAGGTATAATAATTCATGTGAACCTTCAGTAAACCATGTGGATTGCTATTTGTTCTGTTGCACCATTGGAAATGACTCGCATAGATTTAATCCGTACCTTGTGTAGTGCATCAGCCACGAACTAAGATAAGTTGTCATTAAGATAATGACTATACAATCTGGACCATTCTAACCTATATGCCTACAGTGATATATTAAGTTGTGTCCAATTTTTAACAATGGATTTAATGGTTTTTTTTCCGTGATGGTACCGGTCCTCCTTCGTGACGATAGTACGCCTGGCGTGAATCTCAGTACTTCAGAGAAGCTATAGTTGTTAACGAGTAATAAATCTCTTCGTAATATCCATTATTATTATTCATAAACTACATTTCGATTATTTATTTCTATATTTTATTATTCCACATCAGTACTTTATTATAATATTTTACTTTTAATACTTTCCAATTTTATATAACTTTCTATATCACAAGTTTTTATTATACTTTTGTAGGCATGTTGGTGCACAAAACTTTATAATATACCTACGCTTTAGAAAATAAAATTTATCCAAAACCGCTTGTCTGGAATATACCTATATTGAAAAGACTTACAGACTTTTTGCATATTTTTTCCAGTTCGACTATTGAAACAATCGGTACGCATGCTTATTTTATTAAAAAAATTACTGTTCCAAAAATACATAAATGTATCAACCGATTCATCGAAAATCTTTTAAAGTTAAATAGTATCGATGGCGTTTCGACTTTCAAATTAATTCTAAAAATGTATAATGGTATTTTTTTTTATTGAGTAGTTCATGATCAGATGAGTACCTACCTAATTAAAGTAATAATGACTAAGTACGATATTATTTAACTTTAATAAATCTAATACACAACTTTCAACTGTAGGAATAATAAAATTATTGCAGAGACCCCTTTTTTGTTATTGTGTTCTGATAATTTCGTCCAGTGGAAAGTTGGGTAAAAGTCTTTCAATATCATAATCATAAAGTTTACAAAATTCTAAATTTTGTAAACTTTATTTTATAGTAGGGGAGTTAGTAGTAAAATAGTTTATCGAGAAACTTATTAGTATATGTCGTTGGACATACGCAAAATATTTTCATTACCGATACCGATGTTTTAAGATAGAATATTGTTGGACTCCTCCGCTATGAAATTTTTATATATTATTATGTTATCAACAGTACATTAGCATTGCACGCTGCATGCTTTTGTATGATATTTACCACTTTATATAATATGGCGTAATAGTACCATATGGTCGCTAACTCGCTCTAAACATTTTGATATCTTTTCCTATAAATTGATGTTTAAAACGAGTTCAGCGTTTAAAAACGGTACACGAAAACTTATATTTCTCTTTAATAGTAAGTATAAGTAATTTTTAAACAATGTGACGTAATCTAGTTGACGTGTATTCACATTACTGCGATTAAAATTCCCACCCTTCTTTTATCATTTTGAAATTTATTTTTTCTTTAATTTCCTATTGCACCTATGTGAAATGTAAATACACGTTGAAAATCTGGTTGTTCTCATATGTGTAACGCATGTTGTACTGATAGAAGCTTTTAACGCAATAGTTTGTGCATTTGGCTGTTTTTTGTTTCTGTTGCAGCGCATACTCGATATCAGGAGCAGCTCACAGCCCAGAAGTTCTGGAAATGAATGAAATGCCTTAACAACCTTCTTAGATCCTATGCATAGTTCTATTAGATGTGTTTACCCTCAGGGCGATTGCTTCCCTTTGCCATAATTTCTTTTCTATCGGACGAGATAGTCCAACATCAAAATTCTTAATTATGTCTAATTATAAAAGATACATGCAAGTGGTCCTGTTGACTGCCTCTATTGACTGCCCCTTAATGCATATGAATAATATAAAAGTACTAACCCACATCTCCGGAACGCAGGTATTTATTAAAAGAATATGTATTTGCTTTTACATAATTCGTGTTTACCTTTAAATTTTGTAACGTTACCTTGTACGTCACGTTTTGTACGGTTATCTTTCATATACTTTGTAGTGGTCGCAGTAATTCACTTTGAGCTTTTATTAGATTAGTTTTTACTACAATGTCACTTCGACATTAGCTTCCTTATCGTAGAAGTTAACATTCAATTTATTACTATTTACACACTTTATAAAATTTTTGACTAATGGCAAAATTACCACAATTGTTAAGAGTGAGTAAATTCCTAATATTTACTTATCTACTTATCTTGTATGCATTGTGTGAAGACACAAAATAAAATGGTCACATTATTTTATTTACGTAATATCACACCTGACGTATCTATGTATTACTGTTTCTATGTATCTCTTGTAATTATGTTTCGCCTGTCCGATGGTCTCGTCCGATGACCGTCGCTTCGGTTTTACTTATCACTCAACATTGGCGCTCGACACAAGTTCTTTTCATTTCTTGTCGTTGAATAATATCACTAATGCGAAAACTGTAGTCTGTAGTTTTTTTAACAACAATGAATGACAGTTTAGATAAGAAAACACTAACGTTTTTTGCTAAATGATATATTTGACGACAAGGAAGGAGGAGCATTCGCCTTTTTGGTTTCTATTTTATTCCTTTTGAATGACGCCATAAGACAATTCATCTATAAATAACTGTCAATACTAAGTGTTCTTAATGGATTTTTACTTGAATGATTGTTTCTAAATGTTATTTCGATAAGTGTTTAGTTCTACGTTAAAAACGCGGTTGCAATGTGCTTTCATATTTTATGCCAACTACAATTAAGTCTATAATCGCCGGAGTCACGGGGGGCTTATTTGCAACCGCGCTTTTATAATGTCTGTTGGAGATCGGCGGGCACAGCTAGAAGTGCGTGGAATGGTGCAGGGCTTCGGCGGCACCTGCGTCGGGCGAGGCGGTGTGGGCAGGGGAGCGGATGTGCGAACAGAGAACGCACTCGATGCGTTATTAGACGAGCTGCAGACGTTCGCAAAGCCGACGGCGCCGAGCGTCGGAGCGCGCGGCGAGGGATCGCTTCGCCGCCTGCACTCGTACCCGAGCGGCAGCGACACCGACGCGTCGCCACCGGTGCGCGCGCGCGGCCAGCACCCACCCAAGCCGCCCGTGCCGGAGCGCCACCCCGAGCTGCTGGCGCTGGCCGCCCGCCGCGCACCGCCGCCACCGCCGCCGCCGCGCACCACGTCCCGCTCGCCGCTTGCCTCACCCACCTCCCCCGCCTCCCCCGCCTCTCCCGCTTCGCCACCCGAGCTGCAATGCGATCTCGACCCACACCACTCACACCCCACCGACCCTTCCTCCGACGACGACAAGGCCACGTCTCGACAAACACTCCTCGAACAACGCCATCAAGAACTACTGAAGAAACAGAAGGCGCTACAGGAGCAGTATGCGCGCCTACAGATGATCCAACGCAGCGGACCTACGCTTCCACCCAATGCTCAACTCGAACTTAAAAAGACGGGCAGCGAATCGAACCTGCTGACGAAGATGAACTTGAACATGGCACCGGCCAGTTTTTCCGGGAGCATGACGCACCTCGCGGCCGACTGCGAGCGCAAGCACAGCGCAGACGCCGGCGTGTCTGACAAGCCGGAGCCTGTCGCCACCACTAATAAAGTTTACGAGACTGACATACTGTGACCTTATGGTCGTTCCTTCATATCTGTTTAATTCGTAAAAATTTCTTTATATTAAAGGCACTAAGTAAATCGTCTCTGTACTCCCACATGTGTGATTGTAATTAGTTGATAGTTAGGTCATAGCCCATTTTATTGTACCTACTAGTTAGGTTGTTTTCAAGGTTATGTTGTTATGTTGGATTTCTTACAAAGAAATCTTTTTTTTTTTCATCACAACCCCTCCCGCATCCTCCGTCAAAATTTTCAAACAACAATATCGCCAGGCAAACGGACTAAGGAATAAATAAACTTAATACATTATTTATCAATGTCTCATAAAAAAACTAAAAAAAAAACTGCATGCGTATTAACAATTAAACATGATATTGACTAGTATAAATATTGTAACTGTGCAACTACTAGGTATAGCTCCGCTTTATGAGTAATCATTTCTCTTGTATATCGAAGGACACGACGTCACCCACTCTAACGACTCACTACTGTAAATACCTACCACATGTCACTCTTAGGTGTAACTCTATTACCTAACCTAGATCCTAACCTTTCTTACTGGTGTAGCTATTAAGTCCTTATTATTGAGTGCCAAATTCTTTTATAATAACAACCTGCCAGTAACGAGCAATGCTCTTACGACGTAGCATGAGTTTTGTTTTTATTTCCTCACATTTCACAGCTTTGTTTGAAGCATCATCTAGTACAACGAAATTTATGTTTTAAAGCTATCAAATTGTTATTTAGTTTCATCTTTTATAAACTTATTAAACTATGTATAATATTTTTGACGGCTCGCATATAAAAAAAAAGTTTTGTCAAATACCTATTCCTACGACTGTGATAAAAAAGTTAACTAAATAAGTACATGCCTAAGAATTGAATTGCTATTGTTATACATAAAGTACCTCCACGGCTGGCTCCACTATCTCCCGTTCACGTAGTTCTGACTCCTATTTTGGATAATATAAATAAAATCATTTAATAAAACTCATTGCTTATTTAAATTAACAGACTGCATGGAATATTATATTCGTGGCTTAAATCTCACCAACCTACTCGCATTTACAATCCGTCATTAATATTAGTTATAGTTACAGACATTATTTATTAATGTTCTTAGTATAAATGAAGTCAAATTGATTAATGAGTGATATTAAGATTTATATTTATTTGAAAATTATTTTTAGACTCGAAATATATATGTATCTCTACATTAGAAATAAAAATGTACTAACATAGAACATTAGCTAATATATAATAAATATATTACACCAAAATAAAATGTAAGCGCTTTTTGAATGTCTGTTGCAAATCACGATTACAAAGAAACATAATATACATTCTATATACTTATTCTGCACAATTTAAAGCACTTAGAACTTAATTTTTGACATAGACTAAAATTGAGTGGGATTCTATCAAAATTACTATTACCAAATGTCAAAAATGATGACTTTTTTCATAGAGGTATTATAGGTAGAGCAGGGGAGCTAGGCCTCCAGCCATCCCTCGGTTAGAAAGAGAGAGACGATCGCGGTGCCTGTCTCTCTCTACTCGCGTATGCGCAGTTGGCGCGGAAAAGCAGCATAGCAGAACGATTCGACGGTTAATTGTTGTGATTGGATTACCATTATTAGTCCTTTCCCGCGCATGCGTCAGTAGAGAAAGACAGATGGGGTACCGCGATCTTCCCTCTCTTTTTAACCGTTGGACGTTTCCGCTTACAGGCAACCGTATGTCTTCCCTACTCTATCTATAATAACTCTGTTTTTTTCTGGTTTGATCGCCTAACTATAACAGTATGAAATTGACGTATAAAATCCTACTGATAACGGTGTCATATTGTATTAATTAGGAGTATGATAGTAAAGTAAGGAATCGTCGTCTAATTTTATTGGTTTTACATTCCTATTTTTGTTATAGTTTTGTTTCACTCATTTATATCTTTATTCTTTGTTTCTCATTAAATATTCCGTATACTTAGCAATTTTATAGGTTTTTTAATCTTTTTTCTTGGTCATCTCGATCGATTGATAATCGCGGCTTAATCAACTCGACTGCAACGCCCCTCATTAACTGATTAAAACTGTATTTGATTTCATTATTACCCCTTTCTTTATTTCAATGTTGTATTGTTGTTTATGAAAATGTGCCAAATCTTTGCTTTTTTGATATTATATACCTACCTAACTGTATACCTAGGTTATGCTCATATAACTTTTTATTGTCTTTTGTATAGTTTTATTATTTAAAACTTAATATTGATGGTATGTCCATAAATTTATTAAAAATACATTTTAAACTATTTTATAGCTAATTATTCTTAATTTCGATATAACGATTAATACTTATTTTAAGCTTAAAGCATATCTATTGTATTTTGTTGTTAAAGTAATCATTATTGAATATTATTATTGTTTAGTTATCATGTTAATTCTATGGTGAAATCAAAATAGCGTCAACAATGTTTTAATGTCAAATAAATAAATAAGTTTATGATCAGTGTTTTATTTAAGTTTACCTTGTCGTTGTCTATGACTTCAATACTTATGGATGTTACTCGTAATAACACATCCGATTTTCTCTTAATTTTCTTCTATACAAACCTTGTCCTAACAATAAAGGACACATAAAAAAGAATTACCCAATTTGGTGCAGTTGATCGGAAGTAATGCTTACTTACATATGTTTCGGCGATATATTTATTTTATTTTATTTTATTTTATTCAATAGGTACAGATACAGATAACAGATTGAAAAAATACAAAAAGCAGTTTTAACAGTACATTATAGTAAACCTGCCATCCAGTTACAATATTTTTACAGATTCTGCTAAATTAATATCTATCATCATCAACAACAGTCGCTGACAGTCCACTACTGCCCCCTTAGCCAAGTTGCAAGCGTTCTACTTTCTGCAATCGTTGACGCCTAAATTCTCGTGTGTCATTGACTAATCTTAGACAAAGTAATCTCAGAAAAAGTATTAGCCAATGACACACGAGAATTTAAGCGTCAACGATTGCAGAAAGAAGAACGCTTGCAACTTGGCTAGGGAGGCTGGACATAGATTTCGCCTTAAAAAGGAGGTTTTGGTCATCAGTACCGGCCAGACCAGTTGGCATAGGGAAGGGATTGTTTCAAGTTTTTCTTCTCTTTGCCGCCCTGTTATCCTGTGTAGTTTGCTTTCTTAGTCGGCTCTTATGACAGACGTGACGTATGATTCGTCACCGCAAGGATGATAATAGGGTAGATGACTGTATCGTAAATAAATACCAATGTCTCCAGCAGTAAAACGAATATTACAACACATCTCGGCAAATAAAATTATTACAGCTTTTCGATTTCAAAACAAATTTTAATCCAAAAAACATTGAAATATATTGCTCAATTGAGTAGTCTAAATCAGTTACGAACGGACCGATTTACTATCCTCTCACAGAAGACCCACCTAAAATGACAGCTGACGTGTTTTATTGGTGAGTGCGTAACCGGACGCCCAATGATGCAAAAGCATCTGAATGGGACGCCATAGGGTGAGTCACCATGCTGCATTGTTGCATTATCTGCATTCGCATCGCACCTTACCCTCTATCGGGAGACGAAGGGCGTATGTGGGACCCCACAAATATACCCATACAAACGTGTGATACGTTTGTATTTAGTACATTTTTCATACAAAGTTATCGTTGTGACGATGATAAAAAGTAACTAATTTTACTAAGGTGTCATCTACCCTATTCTGGGGTTTACAAAAAAATCAAATGAATAATATAATCAATAGTTTATTTTACCATAGGGAAGTCCCTAAAACTTATATCTAGCATTATTATGACTGGTGTGTCTGACTAATTATTTTTTATATTAAATATAAATACAACATTAAGGTTAAGTCACTTTGGTTCTCTTTCTGCTGACTACGCATCTGATGTGTACACCTGGAAACAAGAAAAAATAACGTTAATAATTAAAAGCTGAAAAACTACTAGGGAGTCGTAGAAGTTTATACGTTATACGTACCTACCAAAACACTAAGTAAATAAAAAACAGATATCTGACACACAACGCCACCTAGCTTCAAAGCAGAGCTTGCACTATGACAGCTAGATTAAGTTTAAGAATAGTTAAAAACTAATAAAAAAAAATGTGCAGATCATAAATACATTTGGTTCGACTCAAGAATCGAATCCGAGACCTCAGCACAGCAGCAGCAGTCGCAGATGTTTCAACTGCGCCACGGAAGCAGTTCGGTGGATACGAACCTCTTTGTGATACGAACGTGCGGTGAAACAAGCAATTGTGCTGTGGTTTAACTTAGTAACAATATTTTAGTCACATATAGATTTTAGTAGCCGCTCTAACTGATCTCTCACTAAGTTATGCCCTAAAGGAGATCCGAAATAACTTGTACCTATATACTATCCCATGTGAAAAACACTGATAAGTAAGAAAAAAGAATTCCCTTTAAGTATATGTAATATCATTATCATCATCAGTGAAAAACACTGATAAGTAAGAAAAAAGAATTCCCTTTAAGTATATATAATATTATTATCATCAGTGAAAAACACTGATAAGTAAGAAAAAAGAATTCCCTTAAGTATATGTAATATCATTATCATAATCAGTGAAAAACACTGATAAGTAAGAAAAACGAATTCCCTTTAAGTATATGTAATATCATTATCATCATCAGTGAAAAACACTGATAAGTAAGAAAAAATAATTCCCTAAGTATATGTAATATCATTATCATAATCAGTGACAAACACTGATAAGTAAGAAAAACGAATTACCTTTAAGTACATGTAATATCATTATCATCATCAGTGAAAAACACTGATAAGCAAGAAAACAGAATTCCCTTTAAGTATATATAATATTATTATCATCAGTGAAAAACACTGATAAGTCAGAAAAAAGAATTCCCTTAAGTATATGTATTATCATGGCCTTTATTACGGATCTATTGACATCTTATTGATTGAAACCTCTTCAGTAGTTTAGACGTTATGGAACACACATAGCTGGATTGCCAAAAATAAAATTGTTTCTTTTGGCTTCGCCTTAGTCGGGAAAAATGATTTACCGTTATCAAGAATGTTAGGCAGAATATCTGCTGCATCTAGTTATGTTGAGTCCTATTTTACGCAGATGTATCTTCTGTACATCGGTAATTTAAATATATTCCGTGAATAGGTAGACTGGTTGACAAAAGACTGACCTTTTTCCTCATCTTGATATTTCTACTGTCGATGTACTCTTGCAACGCGAGGTATATGAACCTGTATTGCTGCTTATTTTGCACCATTCCGTTCCTTTGTGCCCGGACCAGCTTCACCGCCGAATGGACATCAATATTACAGCTGAATCCTACGAAGAAAATACTAATTCAGCAACATTTACAAGACCGTACAAATCGCAAGTACATGCTCAGCAATTTCTATTATACAATTATTAAAACAATACATGACATACATACAGTACAATAAGACAATATAATATAGTAATGAAACTAATATAAAACAATCGCAACAGAATACATGCACAAAATGAATACAAGCCAAATTCGCTTATTACATTTATGGGTATACCAATGTTTGGTAATTCGTATTTTATGCGCTATTGTACCGCTCCGAGCATTATACAGTATATGATCTCACATGCAGAAGTAAGCGTAATACATATTTATTCGTAGGTATACCTATATGAAGAAAGGGGACAGTACGGAAGTCAGGCAATTGCTAAATAAATTAAATATACAGTAGGTTTATGGGCAAGCCTCACCGGAAGATTTAATGTTGTCGATAAGCATGTCGAGTACTATGAACGTGCCCGTCCTGCCGACGCCAGCTGAACAGTGGACACAGAGAACATTCTGGAAAGAAAAAATATTTTCTCGTGAATCTCTTACCTCTTGCTCTTTTCTATTGTATGTTTGTACTTAAACACGTGTGTGTATTAGGTGTGTTTCGATGTACAGTAGAATAATATTAAACGTCACCCATATACATTTTGGAACGAGCGGGATTTGAAAGCGCAGCCTTTGCATGAGCAGGAAGCACATGCACACGCTAACATTAGCAACAAATACATCAGTGGCAGTACGTCGTACGCGTTACATTCAATACTTTTAGAAGGAATCGAGTTCAATGAGGGCCTTTGAATGTATAATATGTGTGGAATATGTTTGTAGAAATAAGAAGAAAGAATAAGAACTGTCGCACTCTCGCACAGGGCAGTGTTCGCTTTTTCGCAAGTGCATATGACGTATTAGGAAAATCTATGATTGGAATAATTAATAAAAGATATGTGTATTCTTACCTGTTCAGGAGCTGTGTTGTCTTGTGAAATTTGGATCATCTTGCGGTTAATGTCGTCTATAAATGTTAATACCCCGTCCGGATCTATCGGCGTACCATGATCGGGCCATGCCTACAATATTAAAAAAAGTTACTGTAGTTCAAATACGTGTTACTTACATGTTATGTACACGAGAATTAATCGTTTTTGTTGGAATATTCAAATTGCTATTTCCAATACACTCTAGATAGGAATATTTGCATTTGCTAGTAGGGCGCTCATTTAGCGCGATAAATTATTTATCGCTGGCAATGAGAATACACATAGAGGTGTGTCAAGATAAAACCATAATAATCTAAGACACGACCTGGTTCCCATACATACATTCAGTGGAGAAATACTTCTCTATTGGAGAACATAAATAAATAAATATGGATCGCCAAACGTGTTGCCAAGCGCAAAACTCTAGAACCGCTCGTTAATTCTTTTTTGAATTTTTTTGTTATGGTACAAGAAGGTTATTATGGAGAGAAAAAACGTAAAAATAAAAAATAGTAAAAAAAACACTTTTCCCATAGTAAAATAAAACGTCTGACAACAGAACAAAGTCTGTCACGGCAGCTAGTAAGAAATAAAAATTGGTTTACAAAAATAAAATAATTTGCAGAAGGCTTCGCATTTCTCATTTTTTAGTTTTGTGATTTAGCAGGAGCATAATTCAAAATATACATGTTCGCTTCTTACCGTAAACTGATACTGGAAGATGGTACGGCAAATCTTATCATCGCTGACATCGAACTCCCTCAGCAGATAGTCTTCGTAGTAAGTTTCAGATATTGACTTGACTGTAAGGTTGTCGAACCTCTCATCGTGCCCTGATAGAGGCCAATAGCGCTCACATTTTTTCTGGAAAATTTATTAACTATTAATTATTACTTTAGTTGATAGGTGGCAATTATTGGTCAGAATAATTAAGTTGTAAGTTATAATAAGAGTGCGGCTCGTAATGACATGGTAAACTTGATCGACTTTTGATGAGAATGGAAGAATGTGTACTTTTTACTTATCTTTAACAGAATTTGTTCAATATGATTATATCAAGGAAAG
This sequence comes from Diaphora mendica, assembly GCA_949125395.1. Lineage (NCBI taxonomy): Eukaryota > Metazoa > Arthropoda > Insecta > Lepidoptera > Erebidae > Diaphora > Diaphora mendica. Next base: position 26,925,671 of record OX421312.1, on the reverse strand, counting down.
AAAGAATAAGACTAGCTTTCTGAATTCATTCTCACTTTTTCAATCATGTCTAAATGTAACCATACTATTTATAGCACAGGAACTAAGATGATGTATTATCATACCTTGCAATTTTCAACCTCGTTCGTGATCATAGCAATAACCCTTACGTCTTCTTGCCAAATCATCCGCCAGAAATCGTCTTTTGTATTTGAGAGACAACCCTGCGCCGCAATATACACTTTGTCTTTTACTGAAAATAGAACAATCCATTATAAAAGCTGGAACAAAGAAGAAAGTAAAAGAGGGAGAGAGAAAGGTAGCTTTTATATTCTCTGATTCTTGTACATTTTCTTTATTTTATCTCCTTCCTCGTTTTTAGGTAAGATGATGGTACAGTTAACGACATACTCTGATTCCAATCAGACTACCATCTATTTTACCTTAAGATTGCTTTGGTATAGCACAAGGTGAGCTATATAACCATCAAAACAGAAAGATAAACTTTGAAAAAGTGTAGTATTCAGACAACTAATGATTTAGTTACTAGAATTTATAACCTTAATTGAAAAAAAATACTATAACTTTCAATAGTTAGTAGTTCTTATTCAGCCTAATATCGTCCACTGCGGAACGAAGGCCTCTCCCAAAGAGCGGCAACCATCCTGGTCTTGGGCAACCCTTATCTACGTTTGCATAATGCCTAATAAGTTTGGGGACTAATCCCGCCCACATGCCCACCACTGTAACTCCTGTACACCAGGATCAACAGCAGTGACCCACTAATACACCGAGTTATGACACTCGGAAAATCCCAGGAAAAATTAAACTGTCTTGGAACCCGCAACGAACGAATCAGAAGAAAAACCGGAGGAGTTGGAAATATAATAAGTCCACTTCCCTCCATAGCAAAGCGGGAGACAAAATGAAATCAAAATAGGCACACCTTATTCAAACCGGGAAGCTCCACGGATAAAATATTATGGGTCCTAAGTGGCTGTATTTGATTATCTACTTATAGTATGTATGGCAGAATCGCCTAAACGCACGAAAATTCACCACAGTTGACACAAGATCCGCATAGTATACCGCTCCAGATGTCATTTGTAAGCTATTTAGCATTATGTTAAGTTCATTGTTAATAAGTTAGTAGTTTTGTGTTAAAAATGCATACCTGTCACATCGCGGCACAAGTTGCCGTTAAGTTTGTCTAGTTTGATAAATTTCTTGACCTCCCTCAAAGCTTCGTCTGACAGTGATTTTGATACCAGTGGGGGAGCTTTCTTCGATACATTGTTTAGGATCAAAGCTGGAAATAATAAAATTAATTTGTTTTAAATACTGACCGATGGTCAATCGCAAGATTGCAATATCCATTACAAGGTAACATCAACAAACCTTGTAGTTGTGTACGTGGACAGAGACAAATATAAAAAGAAAATAAATAAATTCATCGTTTCATAGTCAATATGTAGAGAACGTCAGGGTGACAAGCTAAGCTTCTGGCTTGCGGAAAATCGCAATAAAAAAGGAAAAAAATATTTCAGACAGTTAACAAACAACGCCATCTAGTCTCAAACTAAGCAGAGCTAGTACTATGGCAGCTAAATTGACTGATAGAATACTTACATACATACTTTTTTTTGTAAAAACATATATATATATTGTACCTACATAGAAAACAACCAAACTCCGAAACAAATATTTGTAGTAGATCATATTAATGTTTGATCCGACCCAAGAATCTAATCGAGACCTCAGAAATACGATACCACTGCGCCACCGATTCAGTAAAATAATATTTTTGAAAACAGGTTTAGTGGATATGATGTTCTCCTAGCCGATTACGGCCACGGCGGACAGTGTCAACGGAGACCAGCCAACTACGCAGGCAATATTATAGTGCACAAGTGTGAGCGCAAACACCGGTGCACTCTCTGTTCCCTCACTCTCATAATACGATGGGATGGTTAACCGACACTATCGGTGAGAGATCAGGCGCAGGCCCGACAGCTTTACGTGCTCTCCGAGGCATGGGGGTTCAGACCCCAACTTTCAAACTCTTAGCTGTTATTAAGTATTTCTATAATATGTAATCTAGTTAGGTAGCGCTTGTAAGAAGGCTTTCAATAGTAGTATTTCTAACGACACGACGATTCTTAGACTGAAACTTATAACAGGTATGTAACCTATGACAGGTATGTATGTTCATGGTATTAGGTCTTTACCTATGAAATTGCCGTTTTGTATGCAATAAGTGAAAGTACTTATTTTTTCAAACTTTTTTATTTCTGTTATTCGAAGTAATCACCCATGCAATCGACGCATCTTTGCCAACGCATTGGCAGTTTATTGATGCCCTTCTTGTAAAAATCAGCTGGACGGGAGGCAACAAACTCTTCAAAGGCATTTTGTACTGCCTCTCGGGAATTGAAATTTTTACCCACTAAAAGTTGTCTAAATTTTGGAAAAAGTAATAGTCGGTAGGTGCAAGGTCTGGTGAGTATGGCGGATGAGAGAGAGCTTCCAACCCCAGGTCTTGCACTTCCTCTCTTCCAACTCCCTCATCCGCCATACTCACCAGACCTTGCACCTACCGACTATTACTTTTTCCAAAATTTAGACAACTTTTAGTGGGTAAAAATTTCAATTCCCGAGAGGCAGTACAAAATGCCTTTGAAGAGTTTGTTGCCAGAACAAATGATCGTGTTCATCACACAAACGTTATCTTTTTTAGAACCCACTACCTCTCGGTACAGACCGAACATAATATTCTAGTATTTTATTATTATAACTAGCTGTGCCCGCTACTTCGTACACGTGACATTTAATTTTTTTACCGTTTAAACCTTCCCTGGACTATGACCACGACAACGCGCGACCCCATACTGCGCAACAGACAGTCTCCAAGCTGCAAGAGCAGGGGTTGGAAGCTCTCCCTCATCCGCCATACTCACCAGACCTTGCACCTACCGACTATTACTATTTCCAAAATTTAGACAACTTTTTAGTGGGTTAAAATTTCAATTCCCGAGAGGCGTCCAGCTGATTTTTACAAGAAGGGCATCAATAAACTGCCAATGCGTTGGCAAAGATGCGTCGATTGCATGGGTGATTACTTCGAATAACAGAAATAAAAAAGTTTGAAAAAATAAGTACTTTCACTTATTGCATACAAAACGGCAATTTCATAGGTAAAGACCTATTATTTCAATAGAATAATATAATAGTCAAATGAAGAACACGGAGACTGTTGAAGTTGATTCGAAACATCATGCATGACCACAATAACGTATTTTGTTAAAACAGTAATAAATTTTAATACGTCTATTGTTCCTGTTTCATTTGGTATTCTCTTCAAGACTGTGGTGCCTAGTGACGCACTTGACAAAATTATATTTTCCTTGTACATCTGAAATACATGCATGGATCGCTTCCAATAAACCCAGTATCGTAAAAAGCCAAGGCGAGTAAGGTATTAATTATTGATCTAAAGAGGTCCTATTAGGTACGTTTGCCTAGGTAATAACAAACGTATTTAAAGAGATAATAATAAATATTTCAGACATCTAAACACACAACACCATCTAGTCCCAAGCTAAGCAGAGCTTGTGTTATGGGTACTAGACAACTGATACAAATACATATATACTTTTTTTTTTGTAAATACATACATATTATACATAGAAAACACCCAAACTCCGAAACACATATTTGTAGATCATACAAACATTTGGTCCGACCCGGGAATCGAACCCGAGACCTCATGATCAGCAGTCGCACACGCCAACCGCGAGACCAACGAGGCAGTTTAATGAAAGTAGGTTATAATGAAAGTAGGTTAACAAACTTGTATTGAGTCGTGTTTAGTTTTCTCTAAAACGCTGTTTAGTGTAACAACCCTTTAGTAGTCTTTATGGCGTTGGTTAAAGAGAAAAGTGGGTCGATTTTGATTGCGATTAAAACTTAATTGTTCGACCAGTTTTACAAATAATAAAAAAACTAATTTCAAAATTTTCATGTTAGTGGTTATTTTCTGTCGAATTAGTTTGTCAGATGTTACTAAAACATACTTCTGTAACACCAATGAGCAATACAAATTATTGTATGGCTTCAAAACTTCAAATTGTATAAATTATTATATACATAATATATTAAATATTAGCTAATCAATTCGGACCGTTTAAATATGTATTTGCACTTTTGATGTAACTTAAATAACTTAGAAGACATAGCTAGTAAGAGTGTTTTAGTCCACGCTGACTTCAATTTCATCAAGTTTGTGTTAAGTTTTTTTTTATTGCAGTAATGTTATTTTGAGTACTTTGTTCCCTTATTTGGCTTTTACTACACCCACGGGATGTATTCGCAATCATTTACGATTAACCTCGTATATAATATACTAACTTTTGCGCGCGGCTCCGCCCGCATGTTTTTCGGTTATCGCAGCAAAGAGAAGCCCATATGTCCTTCCTCAAGAATCAAAGTATCTTCATGCCAAATTTCATTAAAATTGGTGCAGCAGTTTGACCGTGAAAGCAGGACAGACAGACTGACTTCCTTTCGCATTTGTAAAACATATAAAGTATGGATTAATACTACTTACATTGTACGCTGTCCAGACTTTCATTGGAGGATTGTACTGAGGAGGAGGAGTCGCTTAGTCTTGTGGGGCGCACGAAACTAGCGTTAATGTAGTCAGAGTCCGTCCGACCCTCACGCTGACGGAGTATCACTCGCGTCTGGTCATCTGAACAAATATTTATAAGTTAAATTTACATTATAATTGTTTATTTATGAAATGGCGCATGTATGCAAGGTGTGTCAGGACCGTACTATGTGGCGATCAATTGTCTCTGCCTAGTCCTCTGGGAAATAAGCGTGACATTATGTATGTAAATTAACAAGAAGCTGCCACAGAATGTCATTAAACTGTTTCATAACATGAATCAGTTATTATTCGGTATGAGCGTTTCAGTGTTTCTGCAACAAGGTAGTACCCAACACTTCAAAGATTTAAATTTGGCAGTGTGCAGTGGCAGAAAAATATTTTTGAGCCCCAAAGTTCACACTGTTTAAGATATTGCTCTTGCCACTGCATCCCCGAGATTGCTAAATCAACTTCTCCAGATAATAATAGTTTATTTTTTATTCTAGATAAGTAAGTGTAAGTAGCATTTAAACAAGTCAATGACATATATCTATGAACAATTAATACTAAATATATTACTGTGTATTGTGTATAATATTGATTTTTATTTAAATTAATAAAGAACCTTAAAGTGTTGGCAGAACCACATAAATAGTGTAGTTTAACATTTAATCTGGTGAGTTTTTAGGTAAAAAACATTTTCTAAGACATGCATATAATAGCCGTCAGCCCGAGTCATTATAACGTAATTAATAACCGTTAACACCCCGGGGGTCATATATTAAACCACGTTGCATTAAAAACATCTCAAAAATTACGAGTATGTCTTTATTCTTAACAGCCATAAAAGTTTCAATATTTCTAGAATTCATAAAGGTAAATAAGTGACGACTTACAAGGAATTATGTTTCTGTATCTGTTCTTGGTAATATTCTCTGGTTTGGTGCCAGCAATCGAGGTGAACACGTGTCGATCTTCCAGCATTCTTAATGACTGGAATTCGCCATCGAATCCGCAGTTATTATCAATTTTTGGATAATCTTCTCCCTCCTGAAATGAAAAAAAAAATTATATCTCTCGTAAGAATCAACTAAGGTAACAATCCCTGGAGGTGTTCGTTTGTGGTCAGCATAGTAAAGAAAAGGAAATCTTGAAGCGTACTATATCGACCCGTCTGGCCAGTGTGGTTAATTGCACGTTCGATTACAATTTTATCCTACTCGAGTCTCATCATCATCATCAACAGTCTATAACAGTCCACTACTGGACATAGACATCTCCTTAGTTTTTTTTTTTTTCACACAACTCCGTTTAGTACAAACTAAGGAGAGCTTGTATTGTGGGTACGAGATAACTGATATAAATACATAAATACTTTTAATTGGTAACGTATGCGACTGCTGTTTTTGAGATCTCGGGTTCGATTCCCGGGTCGGACCAAATCTTTGTATGACCTGCAAATGTTTGTTTCGGCGTTTGGGTGTTTTCTATGTATAATATGTATGTATTTTCAAAAGAAAAGTATATATTATGTATTCATATCAGTTGTCTAGTACCCATAACGCAAGCTCTGCTTAGCTTGGGACTAGATGGCGTTGTGTGTTAGATGTCCGAAACATTTATTAATTATATTTAATCATAGAAAAACCTTGCCTAGATATTACTTCAACATGCAATATGAGAACAATACATATTTATAATCATTTTCCTATCGGCTATGTGTAAACGTTGCTTAAGCGCAAAACAGAATACATTGTTCACGCAACAGCGATCGAATCGAGGTATTTTTTTATGAAATGCACGGCATATTGACAGCCACGTGCCTAATTAACAGTGGATTTATATTTCTTATAGTATGTCATGTTTTATTCACCTCCTAAGTAAATTCATAACAATGAAGTTCTTTGTTACATACAAGTTATGTCGTGTTGTTTTAATGATATTATGCCTTAAGATGATCATCATCACCACGTCCACTGCTGGAAATAGGCGGTAAAGTGCTGCCTGCATCCTTGGGTTTCCCGCGACCTTCATCAGTTTGTCGAACCACCTTGTAGGGCCTACCCTACGTAGTCGCCACTCCACGTTTTGTTTTATGACGTGGAGGGCAAATGAGCCAACAGACCAACAGTACCTAATAGTCCGGGATCCCCGGAACAAATTTTACAAGTTATTACTATCAAGCTAATTTCTCGTGAGTGGCTTCATTTTGATTAGGGGCCCACCTTTCACCTTACAAATATTTTCGATTATGGTAGCTAACAGGGGTAGCAGGAACAAAAAGCTTTTGAGCGTAGGACCGGAATAACGTACCACGCAATTTGTAGGACAATGTGGCTGTTAAATAATATAACTCATGTCACTCACGAAAAATTAGCTTGATAGTAATAACTTGTAATTTTTTTTCCCGGGATCGCGGACTATAACTAGATGGGAAATAACTACCGATTCCTATATTTCTAGGCACATAAGAGTTGCACACGAAGTAGCGTGGATCAGCCAGTAGGTACCTTTTGTATTTGTAAATATGAATTATAACACATATTTTTCATTTTATAAATAACAATATAATTATAAATATTTCACACAACGCCATCTAGTCCCAAGCTGAAATAAATACAAAATATATATACTTTTTTTTGTAAATACATACATATAATACATAGAAAACACCCAAACTCCGAAACAAATATTTACAGAGCATACAAACGTTTGGTCCGACCCGGGAATCGAACCCGAAACCTCAGGCACAGCAGTCGCATACGCTACCACTACGCCACTGAGGTAAGGTTAATGAATGAAAGCGACATAAACATCCTTTATTTTCATTTTATGATAGCTATTTGATGATTAACCTGTAACTGAATAATGAGCTTACCTGCATTTCTTGAACCTTCCGATCAATGTTGTGGGCCCTGACTCTGGTACCGCTGACTGGCTGCAGCAGTCGCAGCACGTCACCGGACGTCTCAATCATTGGGTACGACCGAAAGTGTTCAATCAAGCCCACGAGATCGTCAAACTGCTCACCACTCCCAACGTCGTACTTGTTATGCTGCAGAAAGAAAGGTCTTAAGTGAGTTGATAGGTACACAATATCCTACTAATATTATAAACGCGAAAGTTTGTAAGTATGGATGGATGCAAAACTACTAAACGGATTTAGATGAAACTTTACAGTAATATAGCTTATACATCAGAATAACACATAGGCTACTATACCGCAATAACCGACATACAGGCGGGCGGAGCCGCGAGCAAAACCGGTTAGAACTAAATATATTTTATTATGAACTAACTTCTTCCCGTGGTATTGCCTGATTTTTGTTGCTTATGTTGTTCATTATTACTTCATTGGCTTTAGGTTTTTTTTGGCGTTGTCCTGTTTTTTTTTCAAAAATAAAAGTAGCCTTAGTTACTCGTTCTTACATTAGCTATTTGTTGGTCCAGCCGGTCCAGAGATAAGCCGGAACAAACAGAATAACAAAAAATACTAAAAACAGAGTAAAATAAATATTTAAAGGGGCTCCCATACATCAAACGTGATTCTGCGCGAGTCCGACTCGCACTTGGCCGATTTTTTTATTTGCGGATTATGAATTATTTACTGGGTAATCTTCTCATATCTTATAGGATTGGCTTCAACACATCACCAACATTACTACACGCCCATTTGAAGTAAACAAAGACATACTACTTATATTTCGCCCTGCGTCGTAACTCGGTAATTGAAGGTTACAATTCATTATAATAAGGCTATAAAACGCTTTGTTTGTCGTAGGTACATGAGCAGTTATGTTATGATTTATAATGTCCAACTGAAATCTTAAACGCTCCTTACTGGTCTAATGATTAGTAATCCAGACTGTCAAATCCGAGGTCGTGGATTCGAATCCCGGACAAATATTTGTGTGGTGAACACGATCATTTGTTCTGTGTCTGGGTGTAATCTAACTATTGCGTGAAGAAAACACTTTGCACCTGCACCTACTCCCCCCATTTACGAAAATTATGCGAACGGAGGAAAATGAAATTTGCAATAGTTAAAGTTTATCTTTCATAAAGATGCTTAAAATACATTAAATTAGTAAAAAACTAGCTGATCCGGTTCCAATTCGGATCCGGCATGCAATTAACGAATTAATGTATGTAGGTATGTCAAAGTCAAATTAGAAAGATGATATTATTATTATTTGTCTATAGTCCTACTGAATGTCAAAAGTGGCCATGATGAATTCTTTGATTAAATGCCTTGACAAAAGAAATCTATTCAAACTAAAAAAATCGGCCAAGCGCGAGTCGGACTCGCGCAGGAAGGGTTCCGTACCATTATCTATACATTTCAAGCGTTTACCTGAAGCCATGCAAAAACGAGCAAAAAAATGTAGATGTAAAAGTTTGTAGTATGGGGGCCCCCTAAATTTTATTCTGTTTTTTAGTATTTGTTGCTATAGCGGCAACAGAAATACATCATCTCTGAAAGTTTCAACTGTCTGACTATCACGGTGCATGATACAGCTTGGTGACAGACAGACGGACAGCGAAGTCTTAGTAATAGGGTCCCGTTTTACCCTTTGGTACGGAACCCTAAAAATCAAAAGAATTATTTTAGAATTTCGACCGCTGGGGGACCACTAGTACAAAACTTGTGAAACGTAAAACTGTAGTTATTTAGCAGACAAGTTCATTACAGTCTATCAGGGGCTTTATCAGCAAGTGGCCCTAGGGCTGAATTCACCAGTACCTGATAAGGTTTAACGAAACGAAATTGCAGTTATCTGGCAGATAAGTTCAAAATATCAGCAGATATTGAAACTGGCCCTTAATAATTCAAATTTACTCATACATTTTGTGTAGGTATTTTATGTATTTCGTGAGCGTTACTTTAACGCTCACGAAATACATACAACCTACATCAGAATTTTATGTTATTTCGCATATTTAGTTACCTACATGAATAATTTTAAGTACCGTCAATTTTATTTCAGAATGAAATAAATACTTTGGATTTACCTTACCTTTTAAATATTTCAAGAATGTATTTACTGTCATTGTTACCTCTTCACCTTAACCGAAGCATTATTCTACTCATAAGAATAATATTTTAACAAAATAATATCGTAACTAAACGCGGAAATAAAGAGAATTCCTCCAACAGCAAAAAGTATCATCTTGTGTTTATTCGTGCTTTTTAAAAATGAGAATAATGATGTACATAAACATAAATTCAACATATAAGACTTTTTAAATTAGATTTGTAATAAGGAATGTCAACCTTTTGACTAGATTAGATTTCAATGGTCATTAACTGGCTGCGTAGAAATTTTACACTAACCGACTTCTATTTCTAATGATGTAGATACAAGCAATTATTTTCTCCCGGTATATTAAATCTACACCTATCTACTATATTACAAAGGGTTACATAACAAGCTGGGTCTCCAAAACCAGTATCAATATGTCACCCAAAATAATTAAGTTTACGATTCAGGTTAATCCCGTCTTTAAGAACACGCTCGTAGCGCTTACAAGGCCATAATATCCGGACAATAGTCACGTAAATGGACAATGTCCTTCTCAACACCATAGTGTTTCCTTGTACGTATTACTATTCAGCAGACATTAACCAAAGTATGGACATGTACATATTCATATCACGTACAAGCTTTGTTTACTATCTAGAAGGAAAAATTGTGCGTACCTATATAATTTTATTTGGCAATTGTCTGTCGGTCATTTGTGTGTCGCCTTCTCCGTGTTTATTTCCGACTGTTATCTACTCTTAAGTACTACAAGATAAACTTGAGATACTAAAAATTTACGGAAATTTGTTTATATTCAGACAATATATATTTTTACCCAATAGTCCCCCTGAAACTATAATTATAATATTTAGATTTAAGCTTAGCATTTACAAAAAGGTATTAAAATATTATCAGGATAGTTCTGATACTAAGTATTAGACCAGATGGTGTTCATTAGATCAACAAATATATAAAACCTTTATAAAGTGACCCAGTAAAAGTGTCAATTGTATCATAGTTTTCCAGTTATGTATTTTAACTCTTTAATACTTTTTTGCCACTATTTTTCTTTAAGAGTTTTACTTTATTTTAAATGTGTTCACTTTAATTTCAATCTTTTTATTCATCTCAACAAAACCAATGTCTAACTATTGATGGAGAAGAATTATCATTTGTTATATTTTGTATGAATATAAACTTTAAATATAAAAACTACAAAAGAAAAACGTAGTTATAAGATTGTTTGTTGTTGTTGCATCAGAGAATGAAAATTAAGAATCAAAAATTAGAAATTTCAAAGACAAAACAAGACGTTTGCTTTATCAAAATTAAGTACTTACTTGAAGCCTAGTGAAAAAACTCAAGTTTATCCTGAAGACTTTCACTGGAAAGCGAGGCAAAGAAAATCTACTTAAATGTTTACACAGACCTCTGCTGTTTCACACGACACCTGCTAAGTCAAAACGAATTGTCTGTCACTAAATCATTAAACTGACTTACACGCGAGGTAACAAAAAAGTCATCTATTGACACGAAACACAGGCAAACGTTGTCGAAATGCAAGAAGTTCGTCTTTTCTAGTTCATTCACATCGAAATGTTTACTTAGAGTACCTACATATCGTGCTCTATATGACACTTCGCGTTTGCGCAGTACCACCCTTCTGAATAACAACCTCCTTACTTCGTCTGGTCGCCTGGTACTTTTTCCAAGGGTATGTACTATATTGATGTTATGCATAAAGGTGGAGTGACGAGTTTGTACTCGACCTGATATTTCACGCATGCGGTTTAACATTATGTTCTAGCTACAGGTGTTTATGTATACTGTTTTTAATGTATTCCTGCATTATTAATATTGAACTTTATTAAAAACTAGCAACCTGCCCCGGCTTAGCACGGACTATTTACGGAAAATATAATATAGCCAATGTTACCCCAAGAAGATGTGCGGCTTAATTTTGCCCGACGCCGCGACGTCTTCAATAAACATCGTTATATTTTAGGCATAAGATAGGCATAGGATACCTAAAACAAAAAAAAAATTATATACGAAAACCTTCCTCAAGAATCACTCTATCTATTACAGTGTTACATTACAATTAATCTTTATTTAAAAACGTATTCTCTAGACTCTTTTGAAGAACTTTGTGTTTAAATATCTTACTTTTTTATATCATTCTCCCTTGGCTAAAGAGCTGTCTTAATTCATCATACGAGCTTCCTCCACATTTATTTAACATTTCATCCAGAAGAAATTTCCATAATACGTGTCGTCAGAGTTTTAACTTAGTTTGGATAACCTGCCATAAGCTCATACCAATAGAGTACTGTGATTTAAAATCAAAAAATTACCGTGTTGGTTGGTACAAATAGTAACGTGGCATCACATATTACCAATTAAAAATAACAGTGTCTTATATAACTGTCACCGCGGTAAACAATACAATTATTTAATGTTTTCTGGTTTATATTATTGATTACTGTTTTATTGGCATTTCCACAAGCAGCCTGTAGACATTTTTCAATTTTTGTCGCTAGGCGGCAGATATTTATTGGTTCAAATGTGATTTCAAATCATTAATTGAAAATAGCACATTTTGTCAACTTCACAAAAAATATTATTCACAACTGAAAAGTTGATTGTTTAGGTATAGATTAGGTATCTCTCTGAGGATAATTTTTCTATAGCAAGAGAATCCTGAAGGCAGAAGGAATAAGATATGTGTAGCATTTATTTGATTATTATCGCGATGTAGTAATTGATGTATACAGCAAGAAATAACTAGTATTACTAGTGTAGAATTATTAATATATCTTTGATAACATTATTTACCAAGCTTTTATTTTATGATAGCTTATTAGTGAATTGTTATTAGGAATATTTCCACTTCTGTAGCCTCACTTTGTAGCGCGTGAGGATTTCGCAACTATAACTTCTGAAATAAACCTTCTACATGTATCTAATACCCTGGTACTGATAACTACTATGTATAAGAAACATTTAAAGTCACTAAGTAAACGAATATGATATTACCTACTTAGTCAAAGTTCAAGCAAGTTTATAGCAATTGTTAAAACGATTACCGTATAAGGTAAATTATACCTTCTGGAAAGAATTTTAACGATTCTATTGCGATTTCTCGCTTCGTACGAAGATTTGTTGTTGATGTTGAAATACTACCACGTCAATCTACTATCCTAGTACTCGAAACTATCTTGTAGATCCCACGCACCCATAGACGATGTTGAAACCATTCTATTTCTTTCATTACTTGTATTTATAATAAATAAATATTTATTTTATATATTTGTTGTAAAAGCGGCAACAGAAATGATAATTTCAACTGTCTAACTAGCAAGGTTCATGAGATACAGCCTGGTGACAGACGGATGGACAGACGGACAGCGAAGTCTTAGTATTTTTTTAGTTTGGTACGGAACCCTAAAAACTGGTATTATTTCTCGACTTGTCTGTTCAAAAATATTTTTATATTCAATAAAAATATCATAAATTATAATTTTTTTAATCCTGCAATTAACTCATTCCCTTTGTTTCTAATTAGAGTGCGATTAGAGTGACCAAACATTTTCCAATCTTAAAAAAATATAAAATTAATTCCAATCTATCAGATTTACATAAACGTTCGTAATGCAAGTGGATATACCATTAATTCTGTGTTGCTAAGTTATACTGTAATAATTAGGTAATTAAAGTAAAAAACATCCAAGCCTGCTTCAGAAAATGCAATTGTAGGAACTCGTGTTACCAAACAGAACAAACGAAATCGCTCCCACAGATTGCGGAAAGGCGAGAAGAAATATTCACACATCAGAAATATTTGTAGGTAAAATCCTTTCGTAATTTTTGCAAATTAAAATAAATTAATAACACCCACGCTGCCTAGTGTAGCTGTCACGGCAGTTAAAATTTTGTATGATTTTCTTGATAATAAACTTCGTACACGTGACATTTGGATTTTCAAGTTATTTTTTATTATTTACCGTTTAAGCCTTCCCTGGCCTACGACAAACATTTCAAAACCAAAATCAGTTAAATCGGCCCAGCCGTTCTCGAGTCTTTAGCGAGACAAACGAATAGCAATAATTTATTTTTATTTAAAAGAAGATAAATTACCCATTGTTGTTATGTGTTCGCTACTGCAGGAGAAATTTCTAGCAAAAAAAAACCTAAAATGCCTTATTCTATAAACATATTTTACTTTCCCTAGTATGATAATAGTTATTTGTTATACAAGAGTGCAAAGTTGCTTTTTAACCGCGTGCTCATTTTTGATGACCGAGCAAGCGAAGGATTCTAAAATTGAATCACGAGCTCAGCGAGTTTCGAAAATTAGAATCCTGAGCGTTAGTGCACACGATGTTCTGCACGGTTGGCCTAGTGGTTTAGGCGGTCGCCACGCCGCTTGCCAATTCGCCAAGTGTTGTGGGTTCAAACCCTATATCTTACAACACTTTGTGTGATCCACAAATTGTTGTTCTGAGTTTGGGTGTTAATTGTGTCCGTTTCATGTATGTCTGTAAAGTCCCCCGCGACACAGGATGTTCATTCATAATGCGGGAGTTGTCTTTAAAAAAAAAAAAATACTTTATCCTCTAGCGGATAAAAACGGCTTTTACACTCAGATATCGAAAGGCAAAAATACTCTTTCCGAGATGGTGGGATGAAAATTTATTGTTTTAAAATGATACCATTATTACGCAGAAATATTAACAAAATATGTATGCACATCTGCAATATATTTACGTAACTTTGCATATTTTACTGCGAGATCGATAATAACAAGTGCCAAGGTCGAACGTATGGTGTAATCTATACTATTATATAAAGCTGAAGAGTTTGTTTGTTTGTTTGAACGCGCTAATATCAGGAACCGCTGGTCCGATTTGAAAAATTCTTTCTAGGCTATATAACGTCACGCTAATCGTAGCGTGACGTTATATAGCCTAGAAAGAATTTCCCCCCGTTTTTGTAACATTTTTCATTGGTGCTCCGCTCCTATTGCGACCAATAGGAGCGGAGCACTAATGAACAATGAAAAAAAATGAAAAATGTAAAACGGGGGGAAATTATCACGCTACGGGCAATAGGAGACGCAAACGAGGTTACGTGGGTCCGCTAGTATGAAGAATAAAAACCGACTTCCAAAAACATCCAACGAAAACTCTCTGTCAAAAAACACTTAAAAGCGTAAAATAAACTGGTTCGTCATAAATTGCCTATACCTAATTCTTTATTCATTTAAATAGTAGTATTATAATGGGTGCTAGGTACCTAAAATCTGTTTGAAGTCGGTGCCAAGTGACTATCGCTTAGACTTTTGTAATTGTTCGTTTATATTCTTTTTGGCTTAGCACCGATTTCAAACAGATTTTAGGTATCTAGCACCCATTATAATACTACTATTTAAATGAATAAAGAATTAGGTATAGGCAATTTATGAAGAACCAGTTTATTTTACGCTTTTAAGTGTTTTTTGACAGAGAGTTTTCGTTGGATGTTTTTGGAAGTCGGTTTTTTTTTTTATAAAAAGTTTTCATTTTACAGTTTTTAGTGCAAACAATCGTAGGTAAGTAGTAAGTTGAATTATTTCATCAAATTTCATCATCAAGAATACAAATTAAGGTACGTGTAATATTAAAATCATCCTCTAATCCCTAACTGTTGAAGAGTTTAATCTTGTATCATCAGCTCACCTAAATAGCTTGAAAGTATACGACTGAAGGTCTTTAGATACGTATGAAATTGAAAGAATTATTCTCCAACTCCTAACCGTTGAGGAGTTGTACCTTCCACCTTCCATCATCAGCTTACCTAAATAATTTGTAATAATACGACTAAAGGTAACTTATATACATATGATATTTAAAGATTTATCCTCCAACTCCTAACCGTTAAGGAGTGGTACCTTACATCATCAGCTCATCATCATAAAATGATGACTACCAGACGCAAATACCGGTGTAACTTCAGAAAATATACGAAAAACATAGTATGTGCCTATAAAAAATGAGGGTTTCCCTCGATTTCCCTGGGATCCCATCATCAGATCCTGATATGCTGGCAATGGGACCACCACGGAAGCATACCCTGTCGAATACAAAAAAAAACTTCAAAATCGGTCCACAACTGACGGAGTAATCAGGTAACATACATAAAAAAAAAAAAAAAAAATACATACAGTGGAACATAGAACCTCCTCCTTTTTGGAAGTCGGTTAAAAAATAGATGTGGGCACTGCCATGGATAAGACCACGATTTATGTATATCGATGGAGCGTGGGAAGCATAGTTAAGATACATTTTTTGCAAACCATATTTTTGTTGGGCATAATGTGATGTATTGACTTTAAATAAGTTTGTTATTGAAATGTTATGGTTAGATCGGAAACGATATTGTCTTCTTAGAAGGCTGTTTGTTAAAAAAAAATATAACAGCTGGTTCTAAAAATAATCACAAATTTAACAAAAAAAAACACTTCAATCTGGACCAAATTTAAATGGGACAACTCGGGAAGAACCAGCTTTCAAATAAAAAAAGAATCAATACAATTAGTTCACCCAGTCGAAAGTTATGAGGTAACAAACATACAAAAATAGTCGAATTGGGAACCTCCTCCTTTTTTTGAAGTCCGTTAAATAACTTCCACGAGAGACAACATGTAGTCTATATCGGGGTAGTTATGAAACAACACAAAATTACTGACCTACAGATAGCAAAAAGGGATTTACCCTAACCTAGAAATACGTGTAGGTAATTGTAAGAAGTAGTTTCTAGTAGAGAATTTTAAATCTACTTCCTGTCCTAGCTCTGTGTCGAGCGATCCTTGTTTGTGGTTCTATTTTCTTGTGGTAATCTAATTAATAAAAAACGAGGCTAACTAAATATTTGTAAAAAAGGGAATTAAGAAGCTATCTAATAGTGGAAAGGAAGTAGAGGTATATTAAATTTGTAAGCAAAGACATCTATTTTCGATATAAAGGTTGACACGGTATTTACAAGACGATGTTTCCGACGACGTATTACCACCTCCATTTAAGGTAAATCCAAGACGATTACTGTTTAAAATATTACAGGGAGCACAAAGCTGTGCAATATAATATAGACAGATTTATGAATAAAACAATACGAGAAAATATTGTGTTGAAGACTAGTCCATGTTTGTTTATGAGTCACCTTGCAATTAAGGTTACGTACATGTTTGTAACTTCAATAGTAGCCCTTAGTCCAATTAAGGTGTACGAAATTATCCTACTAATATTATAAACGCGAAAGTTTGTAAGTATGGATGGATGTTTGTTACTCTTTCACGCAAAAACTACTGAACGGATTTGGATGAAACTTTACAGTAATATAGCTTATACATCAGAATAACACATAGGCTACTATTTGCCGCGATAACCGACATATACGCGGGCGGAGCCACGGACAACAACTAGTTAATAAATATATTGATGTACCCTCTGTACTGTTCTTTGATGGATCTGTTCTGTTAGTCAATTCGTCAGTGAGCCTGACGTCTTCGAAGGTTCGACTCGGCAATCTCACTTTAAATATGATAGTTCCTCAAACATTATGATGTTTTTTTTATTCACACGCTTTTATTAGCTTGACCTGTATGTGTGTATGTAACGGAATCTTTCAACTTAATTTTCACCTACTTTTAGGAGTCTGATTAACTTGAAAATTTGCACAGGGGTCAAGGGCCGATGAGAATACAATAGTTGGAAAAAAAAACTAAAAAAAATTCTGAAAATATTTCAACAATGTCGCCCCACGCTTTTTACATTAAATTTACTTTCTTCTACTTTTTAGTTCGATTGCTATTCAAGCGTGATTTTTTAGTTTTTTTAAACTATAATTTATATTATATCTCTTTAAATATATTTTTCTCATAGCAATAACAATATAATAAATCTCATAATCGATATCACTAAACTTTTAAGAAACGAAGTGGTGTTAACGATTTTAACAAGTCTAGTAATAAATACTAATTTATCCGGACATATGAAAGGGACTATGAAACATTTGCCAATACGTTAGTAAGTGTATGAGGTTACTGAAGCCCTCTCTCTTTGAGTGCTGTGACCCGTGTGTAGCGTGTATGTTGCACAACTGTGCAGGTACGTCTTCTACTCAGCCCAAGCTTACTTGAGAGGTGTAATTGAGCAGTATAACCTGTCAGGTATACCTTACCGTTTATAGTTAGCTTTACAGGAGTCTGTGGGCGGTGGTAATCATTTAGGCACCCTGCGACCCGTCTGCTCTAAAAGCTATCAAAAACTCACGTTTATGCTTAAAATTCTCCAGTTACTTGCATTACACCTACGCAGTCAAAAGATTCGTAAATTACCTTAAATGGACTCTACTTCATACTAGCATTCATTGATTCATTCAGCCATAAACATATTTCTTTGAACTAATAACATCATGTATGTGAATCATGTTAATACGATGGTATAGGAAGCTATATTTTCAATTCATGCACACGATAATCGAATTAAGATGTTTCCTAGATTTGATTGCTAAGATTTACTTATTTCATAGCGTTAAATGTAAACAGATAAGGTTCTTATTCGCTTTTACCAAAGCGTGACGTAAGGCTGTTTGATTCTACACCCCATAATTTTACTTTTTAACTTATCATTACGAATAACAGTTACTTAATTAAAATTGCAGTTGCAATATGAATCACATTATGAAACAAGTAAAAATTATTAAAAATAAAAAACCCGACTGCGTCAATATTTAACAATAAAAACATATAAGTTTTATATATATTCGTAATCACCGTAAAAAATGCTTTATTTTGATAACACACTCTATGTATTTTGAAAACATTACTTTTTTGTATATTACTTTTTGGCGCCAAAAATCCTTGTTTTTTTCATTTTGATGTACCCAGCGTCACCCTCACGACTAAGACGAATCTATTGACACCACTCACATAAAAATACGACAAGCCGTTTAGGCTCTAGGGGGTGCCAAAGAAATATACATACATACATACACTCGAAAAACATAACCCTCCTCTCGCAGTCGGGTAATTAAACCAAAATGATATTTACATAAACGGTAGGTAGTAGAGCCACGCTGATTTCAGCACAACTGGGCCGGCTCGACCGGGGCGGTACTACCCTCGTACAGAAGACCAACCTAAAATGACAGTTTTGATGCTGTCGTATTTCGTTGGTGAGTACGAGACCGGAGGCCCAATGATGCAGGGGTGACAGTTATCGTGGTAAGTGTGTGAGCAGTGGAATGCTCGTAGAGTCATGTTGAGGATGACGTGGATCGAACCGTCGGCCAGGGAGACCTGTAGAAACGGTGGTGCCGCTGGCCGCCCGCGGCATAGAGAGGGGCCCAACCACGGCTAACCACCCTGGGAGGCTGCCCCGTCAGGTCGCGCATAATCCACGGAGTGGCTCGTCGTGCCGGTTGGTGACCGGACGGTGGGACCAGGCGACCACTTCCGGGAGGGTATGGGAGCCCTTCCGTCTGACGGTTCGGTCACCGTCATGGCTCACTATTGTATGGCGACACAGCATTCCGAGCCTCAGTATTACACTGCCACGATGACTGTCACGCCTTTTACGCCCCCACTTCCCTCCCTCACTTTTAAATCATGGCAGTAAGAAAAAGGAATAAGCGTTCAACAGCGGCACGCCATCCTCCCACCAACCCGCTATTTGAGGTGGAGTTCACTAACATCCGTGGACTCCATGCAAACCTCAACGCCGTCCACCAGCATCTTGAGACGGCTCGGCCGGCCATGCTTTTCCTAACGGAGACACAAATACGCCGCCCTGCCGACACGACATATCTTCACTACCCCGGCTACGTGCTTGAGGAGTGCTTCCTCGCGAAGGCTGGGGTATGTCTTTTCGTTAGGGCGGACGTTTGTTGTCACCGATTACGCTGCCTTGAGGACCCATCCTTCTCCACTATTTGGCTACACGTGGATATTGGCTCTATGAGCCGAATCTACGTATGCCTATACCGATCCCATTCTGGAGACTCCGAGACAACTCGACTTTTTGATCATCTCAGTCAGGCAGCGGACAAAGCGCAGGAACAGTTTCCGACCGCCGAACTGGTGTTTCTGGGAGACTTTAATGCCCACCATGAGTCCTGGTTGGGATCTTCCAGAACAGACCACGCGGGTCGGACTGTCCACGCATTCGCTCTCACGCATGACCTCACCCAGTTGGTACTCCAGCCCACCAGGATACCAGATATACTGAGTCAAGCGCCTTCCTTGCTGGACCTTCTGCTGACGAGTCACCCAGTGCAGTACAGTGTATCGGTGCTCGCCCCTCTGGGATCCTCCGATCACTGCCTGGTATCCACCACGGTGCCTCTAGTTGCCCTCCCACGACCAGTGGCAGCTAAAAGACGGTTATGGCACTACTCGTCAGCAGACTGGGATGGAATGCGGGACTATTTCGCATCCATCCCGTGGGCACAACGCTGCTTTAAATATGGAGATCTGACGCAAAGTGCGGCCGCAGTGGCTGGCGAAATCACTCTAGGAATGGAATACTATATTCCCTACAGTGAGGTCGCCAGCGCAACTACCCGGCCCTGGTTCAATCGCGAATGCGCTCAAGCTGTTGCCCAAAAGCAATCGGCCTACCGCGCATGGACCTGGGCCCGCGCTCACGGCCACCCCGACGTGGATCGACTAAAAGCAGCGTTCAACAAAGCCACCAGGGTTTGCAAGAAGGCTTACCTAACAGCGGATGCCCAGCGCATTGCACGACTTGGCCAAGAACTCGTCGCATTCCCTACGGGTAGCCGAAAGTTCTGGCGATTGGCTAAAGCCGTGCAGTCCAACTTCTGCCAGGCCTCGCTACCACCGCTGAAATATCCTGACGGATCACTTGCCCACCAGCCGCAGGAGAAAGCGAAACTGCTTGTAGATCTCTTTGCGGCTAACTCCCGAATCGATGACCGTGGCATGCACCCGCCTACCATTCCGGCCTGCGACGCTACAATGCGGGATATTCGCATCCGGCTGAGTGATGTCCGAGCGGAGCTTCGGTCACTCGACGTCCGGAAAGCTAGTGGACCCGACGGTATCCCAGCGGTGGTTCTTAAGAACTGCGCACCAGAGTTGTCTCCGGTATTGACGCGCCTGTATCGCCTGTCATATTCCTCGGGAACTGTTCCGGATGCCTGGAGAGAGGCGAATGTTCAACCCATCCCCAAAAAAGGCGACCGCTCCAACCCAGCCAACTACCGCCCGATAACTGTCACCCCCATTATCTGCAAAGTGTTCGAGCGGATCATCAATAAACAATTGATCCACTACCTGGAGGATCACTCCCTACTTAATGATCGTCAATATGGTTTTAGACCGAAACGATCCACGGGTGATCTTCTAGCGTACGTCACACACCTTTGGAGTGAGGCTATTGACAGACACGGAGAATCTTTGGCCATCAGCCTCGACATGGCCAAGGCCTTTGATAGGGTTTGGCACCGTTCGCTTCTCTCCAAACTGCCGGCCTTCGGCTTGCCCCCCAAACTTTGCAACTGGGTTGCCGCATTCCTGCACCAGCGCCGCATCAGAGTCCTTTGCGACGGTGCGGCCTCCGACTTTCAGTCGATTAACGCCGGAGTGCCACAGGGTTCCGTCCTGTCCCCCACGCTGTTTCTTCTGCATATCAATGACATGTTAGCCCTTGGCAACATTCATTGCTATGCAGACGACAGCACAGTTCATGGGAGATACTTCGGACGTCCTGCAGCAAAGTCAGCAGATATTGAGGAAAAACGACAGGAGCTTGTCGCTGAACTCGACCATATTCTGTGCCGCATTTCTCAATGGGGCTCTGAGAACCTGGTCGAGTTCAATGCCAAGAAAACACAGGTGTGTGCGTTTTCTGCCAAAAAATCTCCATTCCTTCCCCTTCCGACTTTTCAGAACACTCAACTGCCACTACAAGGCAGACTCGATATCCTGGGCATGGGCATCTGCCGCGACCTAAACCCGCGCGAGTACGTTGAGGGCGTCACTAAGGCGGCCTCGCGGAAGTTAGGTGTTCTAAACAAGGTGAGACGGTTCTTCTCGCCGGAGCACCTGTGTCTTCTTTATAAGACCCAGGTTCGCTCGTGCGTGGAGTACTGTTCTCACCTTTGCGATGGTGCCGCGCAGTATCTGTTCGACGCTCTCGACCGGTTGCAGCGGCGAGCAATCCGAATTGTCGGCAGTCCTGAAGCCACCGAGTCCCTTGAGCCTCTGCAGATGCGTAGAGATATCGCCTCCATGGCAGTCCTCTATCGTCTTTATCATGGGGAGTGTTCTGAAGAGCTCTTCCAACTAGTCCCGCCTTCTCCCTTCCTCTACAGGACAACACGTGCCAGCCTCAGAAGTCACCGCCTCAGAGTGGAAGACATACGCTCTCGCACTCATCGATTCGGTTCTTCTTTCCTGTGCCGATCGATTAAAACCTGGAACTCACTACCAGCGCACGTGTTTCCGTCCAACTATGATCCCGGGTCCTTTAAGCGGGGCGTGAAAAAGCATCTCACTAGGCCGCCATAGTGCTGGTCGCCATGCTGCACTGTCCTTGTTCACATTGAGGATGGTGACCACCACTCTTGGATTCTGCTTGTGCTTTCCATCAGGCAGGGCAGAGTCATTTTGGCAGCTAAAATATAAAAAAAAAAAAAAAAAAAAAAAACTACTTGAGAAGTTTAGATTCTTTGATAAATTATACGGTTCATGAAATCAAACATTTATAAATTTTAAAAGTTTATCATGACATCGATACATTAATAAATTGAATTAATGCATTCTATGTTGTAATGAAATAAATATGTTTAGATTTATAGAAACACTTTCAAAAAATTCGACCAGTTGAGCAGCAAACTTTTTTCTACTATGTATATTCTGTAATGTAATGTAACCTAATGTAATATACATGTTAAAACATAATAGTTGTAGTAAATAACCTGATTTAAATGACGAATTATCAACTGTCGTACTAAAACCAATTACGGGGTTTTTTTATCTCATGTATTGGTTTTTATCGTCAGTAACGTTAGTAATTGTACAATTGTATTGTTGGAAATGTTGAATAATAAATCTCGTCGTAGGTGGACATGTGCTAATTTAAAAATCATCTCCTTACATCTGATGCCAAACTGCGTACCATTTATATTACGACCTGGTTTTTGTGCACTGCCTTGTATGTTGAACAATTAATTTAAAAACATCAAGTGTGCGAGGAGTATGAGCACTCCGCACCTACATGTGCCTTACTAGTCCATTAGTTTTATGTAATTTTATCTATACTGACATTATAAAGAGGTAAAACAAATTGAGATTGAAGGAGATAATCACTGGATTCACTACACCGATTTTAAAAATTCTTTTACCAATAGAAAGTCACATTGCTTGGAGTGTCATAGGCTACATTTTATCCCAAAAATGGTTACGGGTGAAGGCGCGGGCAACAGCTAGTTTTTTTATAAACTTATTTTTTAGGGTACCGAGAAATTTAAAAGGAAAACTATCATGCCTAAATTACCTAAGCCCATTTTGGGGTAGTAACTGACTAAAGTTATAAAATGTAACAATCTGTTACTTTGAAAACTTTCTAAAAAGTAAGTAATCGTCATCCTATCGCAGACCACTGTTGGACGCAAGCCCCTCCAATTGATAATCATTAATAACAATAATGTAATTATCAATTATATTAATTGATCTACGACTCAAATACTTACCTATACTTAAGCCGGGTTATTGTAAAATACGCCACAAAACACTGGACGTGGGGTGATATGTGCCTCTTGAGCTAATGATGTTTATTATCTAATAAGAAACAAGAATAACCGCGTTAAGGCGAATAGACCTTCAAAACATGCCGTAAAAAGTTATCATTTAATATGTACTGATTACGGGCACTAAATTACAATTCCTTTACTTTTTTGCAATAACCGTTCAATGTAATCGTACAAAAATAATTATAAAAGGACAAATAAGAAGCAAAATGCAATTTACTAACGAATACACGCAACAATAGGTTTACGCAATGTTTGTATTAAATAAATAAATTAACCGTTTTGTAATCGCAATGGCGGCCTTAACTTAGAATACAAGTGACCTTTCATATTTCTGCCACTAGTCTTTAGAAAACTAGGCCTGAAGTTCTCGACAACAGTGTCTATCGATCGCAATACAACAAATATCGATACGATACGATCGAAAGATACGATATTTTTAATTAAACATAAAAAAAAACATTAACTCTGTTCATACTTAAAAGATGAACGAAAGTTTAAAAAATAATAATTTAATATCTCTTTCTGTAACTTCACTTTTGAAAAAATCGTCATCATCAGCCTACCGCAGTCCACTACTGGACATAGACCTATACCTACAATTGGTTTGTTTCTCAGCTTCTCGTATTCAGCTCCCGCCAGAGGGCTCTCTTGCGTAGATCATCTCTCCACCTGGCCTGTGGTCGTAATAATCTACTTTAAAAAAAAAACTGAAAATACCTGTAACTACACACATCAAAGGTGTCTAGGGATCAAGCATTTATATGCGGATTTCTTGAGATTGAGATGTGGCTTTGTAATAAATTTATGATTTTATAAATTTATATGAATCCTTTTTGGTGCATTTCATAATTTGAATCAGGAACTGTCAATCAAATTCGAGTAAAAGATGAAAATCAGCTGTCAATATTTTCCCTATAAAAACATACAACGCATTGAAGACATTATTAGTGCTACTGTTTCCCTACTAGTGATTAAAACCAACGTTATTATGGAGCGGCGACGTCATTTAAGCAGGGAAGAAATGCTCAGAGCCGTGGGAATGATAGAAGCTGGTTCCCAGCAACGTACTGTGGCTTTAGCTCTGAATACAAGTCAGAGTGTTATCAGTCGACTTTGGACACGTTACCGAAGCACTGGTACCGTGGCTGAGCGCCATGGAGGGCGGTATCGCTGCACCACACGGAGACAAGACCGATACATTCAAATCTTAACTCGAAGAGCTCCAACAATAACCGCCATGATGTTAGCCGTGAGGCTTCATCACTCTTCAGGCAACTTAATTAGCGACCAAACAGTCAGAAACCGCTTGCATGAAGTGAACCTTCATTCCCGAAGACCGCTACGGGTACCACCTATAGCAATGCACAATCGTAGGATTCGATATCAATGGGCTCTTGAACACAGAAATTGGGCAGAAGAACAATGGCGTTTCGTGTGCTTTTCTGATGAGTCTCGTTTTGGTATGAGACCGGATACAAGACGTATACGACACTGGAGAACCCCTGGACGCCAACAGCGATTAAAATCCTGCCAGGAAGTCCATCCTTATAGTGGTGGAACCATCATGGTATGGGCGGGTATTTGGATCGGCGGAAGAACTGGGTTGATTTGGATCAGAGGCAACCTCAACGCTCAAATTTATGCTGAGACGATTGTATCAGACGTCATCGTTCCTCTACAAGTGCAAATCGGTCCCTTATTTCAGTTAATGCATGATAATGCACGACCGCACACCGCAAGAGTTGTAAGACAGACTCTCGCCGCAGCTAACATCAACGTCCTGCCCTGGCCTGCTCAGTCGCCAGACTTGAACCCGATTGAGCATGCATGGGATATGCTACAG
The DNA here is from genome assembly GCA_949125395.1 of Diaphora mendica. Taxonomy (NCBI): domain Eukaryota; kingdom Metazoa; phylum Arthropoda; class Insecta; order Lepidoptera; family Erebidae; genus Diaphora; species Diaphora mendica. The sequence continues at coordinate 26,900,359 of OX421312.1, read as the reverse complement.
AGAAGAGCTCTGCCGAATATGGAGGGTATCCAGTCGCAAGAAGACCTTTTTTTGTTGTTGCAACGAACATGGGCGGCCATTCCACAGCGTGATTTGGATGAACTCATTTTGAGTATGCCAAACCGATGTTCTTGTGTTGTTAGTGTTCGCGGTAGAAACACGGATTATTAATTGTTTAAGTTACCTAATAAAATTTTAAAGAAAACTGTTATTTCAGTCTTTTTTTCGAACTTTAATGTTAGTGGTTCAAATGTCAAAAATCCCTTTATTAGGAAAATGGCAAATTTCTTTATTAATGCAAAGGTGACTTGGTTTATCGTTACTGTGACAAACGAAAACACTTTATTTGATGAATCCTTAAAGAAAATTTTAATTAATATCAATCAGGAGAAAAGTTATCGCAAAAATATATGTTGATCCCTAGACACTTTTGATGTGTGTAGATGTAATAAATTTTTCATCGCAATGTGTAATGTGTTACATAATTATACATTTTATGTGTTTTTAATATATAACACATCAATTAACTAGGCAGCTAATAATTACAGTAATAACATAAAGTAATAAAACGTAATAATCATCTAGGATGCTGCTAAGTCTACGGTTATACATTAATGTCTCTTACGAAATTTGCAGCAGTAAGGAGGTACTTGAGTTATCTTTACATCTGTTTTATTTTTGTCACTACTCACTTATTGATTCTTGTTCGAAGATTGCTCGTATATGTTTACTGCACTATACTCACAAGTTTTATAATACAACTAGCTTTTGCCCGCGGCGCAGCGCGCATATATGTTGGTTATCGCGGTAAAAAGTATGCTATTACCTTCGTCAACAATCAAAGTAACTCCATGCCAAATTTCATTGAAATCGGTGCAGCGGTTTAGCCTTAAAAGCTTAACAGACAGACAAGGTTACTTTCGAATTTATAATATTAGCATGAATATGAATTAGTTTAATTCATTACATTTGCAGATAACGCCCTTGTGGGTAAATGTACCCACATTCGAATAGCTTAAACATAATCAAGAAACTCGCATAATATTTATCCATACTTATATTATAAATGTGAAAGTAACTCTGTCTGTCTGTCTGTCTGTCTTGCTTTCACGGCCAAACCGCTGCACCGATTACAATGAAATTTGGTACACAGATAGTCAAGAGCCTGAGAAAGGACATAGGCTACTTTTTATTGCGAAAAAAAGGTAAAAAGGGGTTGAAAGGGGGGATGAAAGATTGTATTGAAGAGTGGTTGGTAACTCGCAACACGCATGCGCGTTGCCTTAGTGACACAGGGCGTCTTGGCAACGAGTTAACAAGGATGTCAAATTCATTCAAAAGATTTCACTTTTTAAACAAAGACTTAAATTAATATGATAATCTAAGATTAATACATACATTGATAAATCTGATTTGTATGTTCATTATAATAATAGAAAGAAATAAGAGAAATTACAAAACAGTGTTTCTAAACTTCAAAAATCTCTACAAAAGTATTGTCACTTTAAGATAAAATAATAATATTTATTTTTTAAGCTGTTGATTAGATATATATAAAAACGTAATTTGAATTTTGTAAAAATTTTACCATAAAGGGCGTAAAATAGCAATAGGGGATGAAAGTTTGTATGGAAATATGCAAGGTTTGTGAAAATTTAGAGCTATTCAGATGTAACATTTACTGAATTATCACAATATGCCTAAGTGTGCTTACCCGAACGGGCAGACACGTGAAGGCAGACGACTATGCCGCATGCGGATGTTCAACTACAAATTCGTTATTATTCAATAGGATTAGATTTGTTTACATTATTTTTTGTGTAATCAAATAATTTTCTTCCTGAAAAAATCGGAAGAAAAGTACCTATCCGGGGGGATTTAAACACAAAATAATACAAAATTTTAACAAAAAAAAAACCGACTTCAAGGACGACCAAATTGAATTAAGTTATTTTTCGCGCACATACGTAATGCAAATTGAAGATTTATATGATTTTCTAATGGATGACATGTCAGAACTAGACCACATTAAAATGGGACCACATGAGAAAGAAACAAGTTTTAAAATAAAAAAGGAATCACCAAAATCAGTTAACCAAGTCAAAAGTTATGAGGTAACAAACATAAAAAAAAACAGTCGAATTGAGAATCTCCTCCTTTTTTTGAAGTCGGTTAAAAAAGCAAAAGGGGTACGCCGCAAGATGAAATAATGCCTGTATGAAACATATGTATTATGGGTACATGTTAAAAAGTTTTGTCTTAATACAATTATGCGAGTACAACTTCACAATGATTTATGAGCAGTGTCAATATGCAAATGCTCATCTAAAAATAGGAGAAGATTGTATGCCAAATGACAGTAAAGACATGATTGCACTGAGACGTGAATCCTGGTATATGATGGCACACATGATCTAAAAATAATATCTATTCTGATTCGCCGACTAATGAGACAGTTATCAAATAAACGAACGGATCATGTCAGACGTGGACGAAGATGTTATCGAATACCTCTCAGGAAACAATGCAAGGGAAACTGAACCAGTTATATCATAGCTTATGCATAAAGTTTCTCAACTCTTTAGAATTATCAGGAGCGCCTTCCCATAAGTTGAGACTGAAAGTTAATGTTCCAGTCCTATTAATAAGAAGTCTTGAGCACCAAAGCTATGTAATGGTACACGGCTACAAAATACACAAGTGAGGTACAACACTGTAAAAGAAAATGTTTTAATTCCCCGTATTTCGAAAATTCAAACTTATCTGCAATTTCAATTTAAAAGAATGCAGTTTCCGCTGAAAACAACATTTGCAATACAAATTATCAAAGCCCAAAGACAGACGGTTAAAGTTGCAGTTCACTTAAAGAAAAATATGTTTTTCCAATGGGCAGCATAATCGCGTGTATCAAATCAGCTCAATCACAATATTTTGGCAAAAGATGGCAAATCAAAAACGTAATATTTTAAAATTGTAAAAATTGAGAAGAATTTGCTCAGCCTGAGGGAAAACTCAAGCAAAATCCAACAGTGGAGGTAACCATACTAGCTGAGAAAGCAGACAATGCAGAACGAAACCGTTTGTTTCGAGAGCGTATTTCTAAGAATGAAGCGGTGACTTCAAAGACCAGCACGTGTTGTTCTGTAGAGGAAGGGAGAAGGTGGGATCAGTTGGAAGAACGCTTCAGAACACTTTCAATGGTAAAGCGGTAGAGGACTGCAATAGAGGCGATATCTCTCCGCAACTGCAGAGGCTCAAGGGACTCGGTGGTATCGGGACTATTGATAATGCGGACTGCTGGCCGTTGCAAAAGATCGAGAAAATCAAGTAAATACTGCCTGGATCCATCACAAAGATGAGAACAGTACGGACGAGCAAACCTGGGTCTTATAAAGGAGACACAAATGCTCGGGCGCGAAAAACCGTCTCACAGTGTTAAGGCTGCATTAGTGGTGCCCTCGATGTACTCCCGTGGGTTGAGGTCTCGGCAAATATCCATGCCCAGGACACCGAGCTTATCCCGTAGTGGCAGTTGAGTGCTCTGAAAAGTGGGGAGGGGAAGAAAAGGAGACTTTTTGGTAGAGAACGGGCACAACTGTGTTTTCTTAACGTTGAACTCGAAAAGATTCTCATCACCCCATTGTTAAATGCGGTTCAAAACCCGGTCAAGCTCAGCGACAAGCTCCTATCAATTTTACTTAAAGTCCACCATCTTGGCTGCAGGGTATCCATGATATCGTCAATGTACTGTGATATCGTCTGCATAGCAATGTATATTGCAAAGAGCTAATATGTCATTGACATGCAGAAGAAACATCTTGGGCGACAGGACTGAACCCTGAGGTACGCTAGCGTTTACATCCAGAAAAAAAGAGGCCGCGCCGTCCGTCGCAAAGAACTCTAATGCGAAGGCGCTGATGAAGAAAAGCGTCAATCTAGACACGAGTCTAGGAGGCAGACCGAATGCTTAGAGCTCGGAGAGAAGGGAAGGGTGAAAGAACAGGTTGAAAGTCTTGGCCATGTCGAATGTCGAAATAAGCTCATATAAAATAAATTTTATTTTATGTACTTATATAAATACTTAATTATATTTTTAACAGTGAAAAGTGTGTCTTATTTTTGAAATAATATTAGCCTTAATAATTAAAACTGCTACCCAAAGTCACTGTTCAATGCGGACGAAGTCGCGGGCACAGCTAGTAAATATATAAGGTTTGATATATAAATGTATATAATCCCCTTTCCACACGTCTGTCAAAACCTTTTTTTATGTAAGAGCTGCCAAAATGACTTGACTTGAATTGAGATCCCGGCCGATATCTATACCTAGGATATCGAGCTTATCTTGTAGAGGCAGTTGAATGTTCTGAAAAGTGAGAAGGAATCTCTTCTTTCTAAGGAGATCCCTATGCCCAGCAGTGGTCTATTAAAGCCTTAAAGGCTGTTACTTGATGGTCAGTATCACAGTCAGTATCATCCGAGTCTTTGCGTAAACAAGGCCGACGATATAAAAGCAATATAAACATTATTAATATCCTGTTTATTATGTCCTTACAGTAAGGAAAACGTAATGGTGTTGTTATTTTCTAAGTTATGTTTTAATGTGTAAATATTCAACCACAGTCAAGTAGGAGACTTATTTATTTACACCTACTTAGTTTAAAGTCAAATATACCTATATGAACACAAAATTTTAAAAATACACAAACTGTTGAGAAGCGTGTACCTATACATATACTCGTATAACCAGTTTAATTATGTAAATATTTATAATCAGTTTAATACTAACTACTGAGTTACTTCTGAAAAATTAAAAAAAATTGTATATCGTCTATCCTTCACACTAAAATTATTATAAAACTTAACCTATGTAGAAAAGACAAAAACGAATGACTTGAAATCAAATCATAGTAAAATTTATGAAAAATTGTAACCAGACAGCTTTACACACGATACAAACATCAAGAAATTATTAACAAAAATTACCAAGTCAATCGCTACAAAAATCCATGTCATACAGTAAATACGGAATTAAAATTTCAAAGGCACACAAGTCGAGTTACTTGTGTGCCAGACAGTCTTAAAAAGGTGTTATTTCCTGTATGCATATGTTTTATTAAAAGATATTTGTATTTGTAATTAAAAGGACTTACGTGAATGATTTTCGCAATCAAATGATGTTAAAGTTGCGCGACCAGCCGTACGGGTTACGGGTGTGCTGTTCCGCGCAGTATGTCCACAGTCCACCGAGTCAACTATATTAGCATATGTAAACACCACACACCAAGTCGGTTTGTATGGCCACGCGGGATATACAGACGGTATGACTCAACGAGCATATGCCACAACAATAAACGTTATATGCATCGGAAGTTACACAATTATATTATTTAAAAATATTTTATTTAATCAAGGCAGCTTTAGTACACTGAGAATATAACAATACTAATAGAAATATGATTTCACGTATTATATCGTTGCATTGCTCTAAAATACAAATTTAAGTTAATAATGATATTGAGGTTTCTAACATCATTTTCATCTAAACTGAATAGTTTGCGCGAGAGACACTTCAAAAGTGGTAAAATGGGTGCCCACCCCCTGTAACTTCTAAAATAAGAGAATGATAAAACTAAAAAATATATATGATGTACATTGCATGCAAATTCATTCCATGCAAACTTCCACCGAAAATTGGTTTCAACGAGATCTAGTGAGTAGTTTTTTTTAATACGTCATAAATCGTAAACCGCAAAGAAACACTATTATTAAAAAATCGATCAAAGTTACAACGAACTACAAGAACTTTTATATTATGTTACTTGCTGCTACGGAACTCTTCATGGACGAGTCCGACTCGCACTTAGCCGCTTTTTTTTAAATATAATCTACCTGTTTCAATGTCATCTATTGCACAAAATCACTAACCACATTTAAAACCAGACTAGACTGAACTAACGAGCTTCACTTTAAATAATATAAACTTACCAGCTACAAATCAATAAATTATATTTCCTACAATATACACGTACACGCGCCTACTCAATCTAGTCTGAATTTTACTTCATTCACCAAAACTCAATGACACGTAAGAAGGTCAGTTATTGGCCAGGTGTAAAGTCCCCAAGTTGCTACACAACCGCTGTAGCAGTATGTCACGGTGATCTTGAAAACAGTCATCATGACATCCCACACAGTTCGTTTCCATTGCTCAGATGTTTCTCTCATCGGCAAAAAATTTGTTAATAATACTTTGCGATCGTAGTAATAAATAGTTTTATTGACCTGCCATGTCATTCAATATTTATATTGCTTTAATGAGACAACTCAGAAAGAAAATATTTTGTCGTTGCGATGGTTCGTACAAAATATTCCATAAAGGATATATACTACGTAATATTGTTTTACGGCCATTAAAAGTGTAAGGAGTGACCTTGATAGAGGAATAAACGCCCCTCATACTAATTCTTAATAATTATTATTATATGTTAATATTGCTACGTGGTTTTGTCATCATCGATCTCGGCTATTTATGAACCGTTATTTTTTATAGGCGCGTATTTTTCAAGTTTTATTACAAGCTTTTTATTAACTTGCAATGTATGTATGCTTGTATGATCGGGTGGAATCTTGCAACTAAATTTTTATCTTCAACTGATTTTGCTGAAATTTTGCAAGCATATGTATACAGAATGACAATACAATATTATAATGACATGGGGGTGATATGATGCTGGAGCTGGAAGGGGGCTATAGTAACTCTGTAAAGAAACGTCGCAACATCATCGAGTTTGGACTCGTTTGATTCGTCTCAAGGCATTCCAGTAAAAGCTTGTTTTTAAAAATCTTTTTAATTTATTAATAAATAAATATAATTAGGTATGGTTTATTACAACTCTTTATGGTGTGGGCGTACCGATTTTTTTAAATATATTTTAGTATTGCCTAAAAACTATCATTACATTAGCTTTTTATATTTACACTATGTGTGGAACAGATTTAACAGAAAATGCACCGCAATACGATAAAACTAAACAAAAAGAAATAGGTACACATACCCGAGCCCTAATGTCGACTGGCAGAAAATGCTTACGGCATTAAGTCCGCCTTTGTCACTTTTGTAAAATATGTATTTAAAAAATTCAAGAAAGATATTGTGACATGTATAGGTTTAGGACTAGTTTTCAGTTGATAAATGTAATAGTGGAATAAGACCAATACATATTATGTTCTTGTAAAGAAATAGTCTCGTTTTTATTTGATAATAATAAAACAATCACTACATAGTATAAAACAAAGTCGCTTTCTCTGTCCCTATGTCCCTTTGTTTGCTTAAATCTTTAAAACTAGGCAACGGATTTTGATGCGGGTTTCTTTAATAGATAGAGTGATTCAAGAGGAAGGTTTTTATGTATAATAAATGCATAATATAGTATGAGAACACTGTTAATTTTCGAGGTTTCTAATGTGATGTAGCATATAAACACATTTTTTGCGCTTACATTGCAAACGCTGGTTGCACCCTACGAGATAGATCAAAATAATGTAGTACAGTATTGTACACCTTAAAAAGTACTACAAAAAAGTCTGCGACGGTATATGTATATCTCTTAGGGATAACCCACAACAACCATTTTTTATTTCTTACTTTTTACGAGAAATAATGACTTATTTACGAAGTGATTTTAAGCAATACAGAATGAATCCTTATACAATTAAGTAAATTAAATACATTGTGCATTTAATATAGATCAAAATGGCCCTTTACAGTATCTAATTTAAATGAATATATTCGAAGATATTACAGATTTAAAATGCACGAATCGTGTTGTCGGCGGGGGCATCTGAAATCCACCCGTGCGAAGCCGGGGCGGGTCGCTAGTACGCATATAAATACAGACTGATAAACACATCATCCTTCTGTATCTCGAATAGTCGGTTAGAAGGGATCAGGTTTTTTTTAGGTTTCGGAGGTTTCGGTAAACAAATAGAACAGATTATGTGTCATGTTTCTCTTTGTTTACTATTATAGATACTAAGTACAAATTTTTACAATTATGTCCATTCCACTAGATTATTTATTTGTTTGCGTGGCGCCTCAGAAACAATTGGTTATAATTTATATTATATTTAAAGTTAATTGCAGACTGCCAGTAGAACGGGAAGCCAAGCCTGTTGTTTTTTCTAGCTAACGTGAGCACTGGTATTGCGATGGGGTAGTGTGTCGTAATCGGATTAACCAAAAGCAAAATGTACCACTCTGCGCCTTAAGTCGAGGAACTGCTGTTACTGAGACTTTTGGGCCTCTCAGCTTAGCCCTCTGTCTACCTCGATCTCAGGTTAGGGCAGATCGGCGATGAACGGGGACGTGTGATTGATTATGTCAAAGCATTTTTTTTACGGAAAACTACTATCGCCATATATATTTTTTTAATCTCCGTGTGTGTATGTACGAAGTTGCCTTGTAGAGGTAAACAAACTTCAATTTTAGAACTTCTGTTTGTCATCAATTATCGACGTTATGTTGAAGGTTAGACTAACAGATATAGGATATATTTTCTCAACGGTTCCGGTAAATAAATGGATTAATTACATGCAGAATGCGCGAAGTTCACTTCACCACGTTTGAATTAACTGGAGTCCAGGGTCGAGTCAAATGTAAATTTGCTTCTAAGATTCTCACCAGCGAGCTAAAAGGTTTCTCATGTCAAATTAAGGCCACTGTGTACGGAAACCATGATAGATAAAAATAATATTAAACCATTATGAAATACCTGAAAACCTGTCGATAGCTATGTAGAAACCTGAAAAGTTGTAAACATCTGGTCCTGACCAGCCTAGAGTATGATAAATTATGTACTCTGTAATCCCCACGTAAGTATGAGTAAGTGAAATCACACAATTGACATACGGACTAATATTGGGCGATGGCAAAGACCTTACTTTATCAGCATGTATTCTACTTTAATTAGTTATCTTTGTCAAATCTTAGTTTCTTGTATGCCCAATTGATATGGGCTTTACAATTGGTAAATTAGTACCAGGATGTCACTTTTAAGTGCTAGGATTTCTATGACACCAACTGAACGTTTATAATGGTTCACCATTTCGTGGAGTTGGTGCCCGCATTCATGCTCAATTACCTGGATAGGTTGATACCAAATGATAACGAAATCTCTTTAATAAGATTAATTAGTACCATTACACTTAACTTTTTAACTGACTTCAAAAAAGAAGGAGGTTCTCAATTCGACTGTTATTTTTTAATGTTGGTACCTCATAACTTTCCACTGGGTGAACCGATTTTCATGATTCTTTTTTTATTTGAAAGCTGGTGCTTCCCATGTGGTCCCATTTCAATTTGGTTCAGTTCTGACGTGTCATCCATGAGAAAATCATATAAGTCTTCAATTTGCATTAGGTACATATGTGCGCGACAAATTGACGAATAACTCAATATCACGATAACCGATTTCGATGATTCTTTTTTTATTTGAAAGCTGGTGCTTACCGTGTGATCCCATTTAATTTTGGTCCAGATTAAAGTCGGTTTTTTTTAGTTAAAATTTGTGATTATTATCATATATATGAAATTGCCGTTTTGTATGCAATAAGTGAAAGTACTTATTTTTTCAAACTTTTTTATTTCTGCTATTCAAAGTAATCACCCATGCAATCGACGCATCTTTGCCAACGCATTGGCAGTTTATTGATGCCCTTCTTGTAAAAATCAGCTGGACGCCTCTCGGGAATTGAAATTTTAACCCACTAAAAAGTTGTCTAAATTTTGGAAATAGTAATAGTCGGTAGGTGCAAGGTCTGGTGAGTATGGCGGATGAGGGAGAGCTTCCAACCCCTGCTCTTGCAGCTTGGAGACTGTCTGTTGCGCAGTATGGGGTCGCGCGTTGTCGTGGTCATAGTCCAGGGAAGGTTTAAACGGTAAAAAAATTAAATGTCACGTGTACGAAGTAGCGGGCACAGCTAGTTATAATAATAAAATACTAGAATATTATGTTCGGTCTGTACCGAGAGGTAGTGGGTTCTAAAAAAGATAACGTTTGTGTGATGAACACGATCATTTGTTCTGGGATTCATTTCAATTCGGATCAGATAATGATCTTTTTGGTCTAGCCAGTCTAGCGGCTAGCTTATGCACCTGCTGATTCTCGGATCGGGCCAAAAAGTGTTGTTGGGTTACTTTTACAAGAAATTCTTAATAACCGTTTCAGGCCCGTGCCTCGGAATGCACGTCAAGCCCTAGGTCCTCGGTCATGAAGATCTATAGCAATCCTTATTGGAAAGTCGGTGCCCTCAAATATACTGACAAATGTCAGTATATTCACATTACCTTTGAATTCAGTTTACCCCCAGGGATGCGTGTTAAAAGTTAAACAGGTTAAGCCGCACCCCAAAATAATCTTAGGAATAATAAAGACTAGTAATAATGAGGTAGGTAATTTAGATCAGTTTAAACTATGAAGCGTTCTCCTGTAAGATTCAACTGTCGAGAGGTTCACCGGAGTTAACGCCGGTCGCCTAAGAGATAACAACGCCCCAACAATCTCCCACAAGCTTGTATTTTATACAGGTTGTTTCAACCTCGTCCTCGGAATCTCGGAATGCAAAAAGTAAATGTGAACCATGAGAGCGGAGCAACCGGGTAGGTTAATCGGTACATAGGTACTAGAACGACTTTCCTCTTAGTTTGCGCATCCGAAGAAATGGTTTATCCATTTTATCTGAATTCAGAATGTATATACTTAAATTCTAAAGGGTTTTACAATTTATATAACTTTTATTTTTTAACAGACGTCAAAAAGAGGAAGCGGATCTTAATGCGCTTTTTTGTTTGTTACTACAGTCGTTCATTAATATTTTTGTATTTGGAAGACATATTTCCCATTTGCTCAAATTCGGATTTGAAGAATATTCATAATAAAGAAAATGGCGATTCACGTTTAAAAAAACGTTAATTATGTTGGCATGTGACGGCCACGGAGCGTGACGACGCACGTTTAAACCCGACCGAAATGTCACTCGATTTGCAATTTAAAAGTATGCATGCAGGTTAATATCGATAAGAGGATGGCATTGATAATAATGATAATAAATAAAAATTATGTAAAAACGTTTTTAATTTAAACAGTTTTATTGGAAATAATGTACTAAAAAAGATAAAAAATAATTCAGTAGTTTCCGTCTTTTTTTAGTAAACGGTTCGTCTTCTTGTGTGATACAGAGAAACAAGGCTTAAAAATTATGCAAGATGATTTGGCATTTAAAGAATATGTATAAATTGCATAGGTATAATAATGAATATTCTTAGAAATTAATTAACGCAAAAAAGTGGGAAATATCATCTTTTATTCAAATTTCAAGGAAAATAGCGTTACTAAGAAATCAACTAGATCAGGAAAGATGTTATAGTTTGTACATCCCGTCGTTGTATCGATTTTAACATCCATATGATATCGTCCAACACAAAACACCTCTCTCAATAAATATTAACATTCAGGAGCCGTATTGTAATATAATCATCAGAAGAACCTACATTCTACATAGCATTAGTTGATAAACTGACCACTTAAATAACTGCGGCAATTTACAACAAAAATTAGTTCTACGGAATTGTAAAATATAATTGAGACCTCCGTAATTTGAGTACAGTTCTTACAATCTGGCTTGGTCTCTGTGATAGTCGTCACTAGTGTCATTTTGGAACTTACAAGGTATATTTTATGTCTGAATTTTCATATTTATAATGTGTTGTACTTCATCTATCTATATACTCGTAAATAAAAATTAATCTTCGAAATGTATATGTACCTACGCACATAACTTCCGATCGACTGCACCAAATTGTATAATTCTTTTTTTTATGTGTTCGTTATTGTTATGAAGTTTCATCATCATCAGCCTACCGCAGTCCACTGCTGGACATAGGCCTCTCCAATTGCACGCCACTTAGTTCGATGTTGTAAATTTTAACATTCAGGAGCCGTATTGTAATAATGACAACGTTTGCATACTTACAAGAAAATTAAAAGATAACCGGAAAACTTTTTTTTATCCGCGACTGTATACTACCTGTGGGAAGCTGAGGCGGGCATAATTACCCACTAAAACAAGATTTCCGAAGCAAATAGTTACGAAAGAAAAATATGGCGGTACGGAGTTCGCCAGGTCAGGTAGTTTGTGATTAAACTGGCACATAAAAATTTAAAATTGTCGTAATACATAAACATGATGCTTGTTTAAAGTTACTTCATCGGTTTTCGAGCCATTTGTCACAAAGATCAAGCTCTATCGTAAGGACTGTAGTGAAGCCTTTTTATGGTTTCCTCTGAGTGTAGGTGGGATTCGATCTTAATTTTATTAACGATCGCATGTCAGGCTGTAACAAAAAATGAACGTACACAGCGGACCTCTTTGGATTTTTTGTTCGTTACACTCAATTGTTTTGAGGACTCGTATAATTCATTCGTACAGTCGCCACAGCCATATAAGGGCTGGTGTCGTCGGGCGTGTTTCTTATACAAAGGAATCAATAGTCTGCTGTGAGTTTCTTTGAGGAGATAATTGATTAATGAACACAAAAAGAAGGCTTCTAAACTGTTTGTACATTCTCATTTTAAGAGGTCGTAGTATAAGTTTAGACTAAGGCCTTAGGGCCTAAATACGATTCAGTGTATGCAACCCTCAATGCTAATACTCACTTTACATTTAAAGAAATACAAAGTAAATTAAATATAAAAAAACTTTTTAAAAACAAGCTTTTATTGGAATGCCCTAAAAAGAATAAAACGTGCCCAAACACGATGGTGTTGCAACGTTTCTTTACAGAATTCCTACGGCCACCTTTCAGCTCTACCATCAGATTAGTTCCATATCATTATAATAATGTATTGTCACGCTGTATACATATGCTTGCAAAATTTCAGCAAAATCGGTTTAAGATATCTGCTTCAAAATTGAGTTGCAAGATTCCACCCGAACATACATACATTGCAAGTTAATAAACAACACCAACAGCTATGTATTTAAGTATAATTAAAATTTAATAAAAAAAAATGTACAGTTTGTGAGGTGTTAGTTGACCTCTTAATACCTACATATTATATTTTAGAACTAGCCGAGTAAGTTTGAATTATTGGAATACGCGTAATTAAAACATTTTCTCCTTTTGCCATTCCATGCATCATGATTGTAGCTTTTACAATGTTGTACCCCAGATGTGTATTTTGTAGCCGTGTAACATTACATAGCTTTGGCGCTCAAGATTTATCTTTAATAGAACTGGAACATTAAGTTTCAGTCTCAACATAAGGTAAGGCGCTCCTGATAATTCTAAAGAGTTGAGAAACTCTATGCATAAGCTATGATATGACTGGTTCAGTGTCCCTTGCATTTCCTGAGAGGTATTCGATAACATCTTCCTCCACGTCTGACATGATCCGTTTGTTTATTTGATAACTGCCTCATTAGTCGGCGGATCCGAATAGATATTATTTTTAGATCATCTGTGCCATCATATACCAGAACTCACGTCTCAGTGTAATCATGTCGTTACTGTCAGTTGGCATACAATCTTCTCCGATTTTTAGAAGAGCATTTGTATATTGACACTGCTCATAAATTAAGTTGTACTCGCATAATTGTAATAAGACAAAACTTTTTAACATGTACCCATAGTACATATGTTTCATACAGGCATTTATTTCGTCTTGCGGCGTACCCCTTTCCTTTTTTTTGTGCATAAATCCCCCGGATCATTTTCTGTCGGATTTTTTCACGATGCACATTAACTGAATAAACAAAAAATCATGTAAACAAATCTAATCGCAGTGAATAATAACGAATTTGTAGTGGCAAAATTCAACATCCGCATGCGGCACAGTCGTCTGCCCTCATATGTGTCTGCCCGTTCGGGTAAGCACACTTAGGCATATTGTGATAACTCAGTAAATGTTACACCTGAATAGCTCTAATATTTTGTCTCCTGTCGCAAACTTATGAAGGATTTTCACAAACCTTGCATATTGCCATACAAACTTTCATCCCCTATTGCTATTTAACCCCCTTGATGGTAAAATTTTAACAAAATTTAAATCACATTTTTTATTTATATCTAATCAACAGCCTAAAAAAGAAATTTTAATATTTTCGATTAAAATGACGATACTTCTGTAGAGAGTTTTGAAGTTTAGAAAGACTGTTTAGTAATATGGCTTATTTATTTTTACTAATATCATGAACATACCTACATACAAATCGTATTCATGAATGTATGTATTAATTTAAGTCTTCGTTGAAAAAGTGAAATATTTTTAATGAATGTGACAGCCGTGTTTGGTCGTTGCCAAGACGCCCGGCGTAGGTAATGCGCAGGCGTGTGGCGAGTGAACCGCCACTCTTCTATACAATCTTTCATCCCCCCTTTCAACCCCTTAGAGCGCTTGTAGACGTCCGTTTTTTTCACCGGATAACGGACCGTCAATAAACGGCTATCCTTGTATACATATTTTTTTACCGGATGGATGGATTGCCGTCTATATGCGTTAGTTTTGAACTGGTAGTCAGAGATTACACAAGTGTGAAATGTCGAATAATAAGAAAAAAAAACTCGTATTAGCCTACTATTTGTACAAGAAGAAACAAAAAGAAATAGAAAAACGTAAAAGGTCATCGTGGGTGCATCCTATATTATTGGAAAGGGAAAAATATGGTGCATTTCAAACTCTTTTTACGCAGTTGGAAGAAGATGAAACTAAATTTTACAATTATTTTCGGATGAAGAAGGAAACCTTTCAACTATTATTAACAGCCATATATGATAAAATAAGACACGAGGATACTGACATGCGTAAATCTATTTCCCCGGCAGAGAGATTAGCCGTTACGCTAAGGTATGTTAAAGAGATGTCCAATTTCAAATTATAGAAAAGGGGATTACCTGTATTAATTAAAACAAAATTTAGTAGGTAGTAATAGTTTTATTATACTCAAAAAAGAAATTAAGGAGTTTTAGAAAAATCGAAATCGTAATCAGGCGATGTGATTGAACTTAATTCAGTAATAATTGAAGATTGGGAATCATCTTGCTGCATGAGTTCTTGAGGTATCCTGGATGTGGATGGAATGAGTTGTGTTGGCTGATATTCATAGGGCATCCTGGATGTCGATGGAATGGGTTGTGTTGGTTGATATTCCTGTATCCTGTAGTCAGGTGTAGCCGTAGTGTAGCCTCGATTAATATTGTAATTGTAATTTTGCTGCTGCATGGACGCTTGATTTCTCCGAGTTAAATTTCTCATAACTTTAATGACTTCATATTGGAATTCAACATAATCGTCGTCACTATACTTGTCTACAATCGGAGCAATACCTTTGAAAAAACACATACTCTTACTCTTGTCTTCATCGTCAATTGATTTAATTAAAGTAAGCATTTTTCGATCAACTTCGCTACAGTCTGTCTTTCTCTTCTTGCTTGTTTTTGTTCTATCGGAAGTATTGGCTGGTGCGGTAAGGTCATTATTGGTTTGTGAGTCAGTTTCTTTATTGTGAGATTGTGTGATGTTTTTTTCTGATGTAATACTTGCTTCCGTTGTTCGGCGAGTCACAATTTTACACAAAAAGAGCATTTGATCGTAGAATTTATATTTTCGTAGACTTTTTGCACCAGAGCCGGATTTACATTCCTTAACTTTTTTGTGATATTTCATCCAGTTATCTCTTGCATTGTTCCATTTTTTTATGATATCTTTGCCTAAAAAAGAAAAAATTGTTACAGATATTTAGCTGCAGGGAACACATTTAGTGATCTACATTACAGTTTCAGAATGGGTATAAAAACTATCAGCTGTATTGTACAAGAAGTATTTGAAGCATTGTGGGAAACCCTTTCTCCAATTTATATGAAACTACCATCGGAAGACGAATGGTTAACAATAGCAAAAAATTTCGAGACGAATGCAAATTTTCCTCATTGCTTGGGAGCCATTGACGGCAAACATATTCGAATCATCAAGCCAGAAGAAAGTGGATCAATGTTTTTCAACTACAAGCACTATTTCTCAATAGTATTAATGGCTGTGGTAGACACAAACTATAATTTTGTTTTTATTGATGTTGGAGCCTACGGCAAAGAATGCGATTCAGCAGTATTTAAAGAAACAGAATTTTGGAAAAGAATAGTAGGCGATAAATTAAATATTCCTCAACCTAAGCAGTTGCCAGGTGCAGGCAGTGAGGTACCTTATGTATTTGTTGCTGATGAAGCTTTCGCTTTACAACAACACGTACTTCGTCCTTACGGCGGGCATCAACTTGACTCATTAAAAAAAATATTCAATTATCGTCTCACAAGAGCGCGACGCTACGTCGAATGCGCATTTGGTATTTTATCCAATAAATGGAGGATTTTGCATAGACCATTAAATGTTTCAACAGATACTGCTGTTAACATTGTAAAAACATGCTGCTTATTACAAAACATAATTCATAAAGTAGAGGGTATTGCTAATAATGCTACTGACAATGCTAGTTCACACATGATGTCTACTCTATGCCATTTGCCTCGTTCCCATTCAACACGAGGTAATGTAACAGCAAATATGATTCGTAACAAATATGCAGAATATTTCATGTCACCAGTAGGGCGTGTAACATTGCAAAATCAATATGCATAAAAATAATGAAAATAAAATGTTACTTACCAAAATCATTTTTTTCTTTCTCGGACATCGTTTCAAAACCTTCATTTAACGCAAGACAAATTTCTCTCCAAGCGGCAAAACTCGACTGTCTATTTTTATAGCACCTTGGGTTTTGTCCCACAGTACAGGCCTATTTTCAACCAAACTTATTAACAATTCCATGTCAATATCACCCATTTTTAAAAGAACGCAGGTAGACGGCACTCAATTACAACTAATTAAACAGAAAACAGGCAATGCGTCCGGCAGCGTCAACACGCACCAATACACTGGCGTAGATGACCGCCCTTTCTTACACCGGACCGGTGTCCGTCGCGCCGAGGGGAAGCGGTGGTGCATCCGGCGTAAATTGTTCGCCGGACCGATGTCCGGTGCATGTACACACATTCATTATAATTCATACACCTCTGCGAATCCGGCAAAAAACACGGTCCGTTATCCGGTGAAAAAAACGGACGTCTACAAGCGCTCTTAGGCCGCGTTTTCGAACTCAGCGGGCAGCGGAGCGGGAGCGGAGCGGGGCCGCTAACCCGTTTTCGAAACCAGCGGGCTAGGAGCGGGCGCTAGAGCGGTTTAGTGATGTGTTATAAGAAACAATACCTCGTAAAATTAACTTGATACGGATGACAGATTTCACAAAAAAAATGATTAGTGATTTTAAATAATTAGTGAAAACGATTAATGTTTGATAATATTTTATATAATCATAATATCTACATATGTAATAGCGTCATAAATTAGTATATTAAATTTATTTTTCTAAAATCGTACAACCCAAGTCTGATAACCTTAAAAAAATCTTGATTAGTCGTAATTGTAAACACAATAATTTACATTGACAAGTTAGAGGGGTATTAGGTTACTATACTCGATCATTATAGAAAATCACAGGGTACCCCCTAAAATGTAAATGAAGGTAAATGAAAAAAAAATAACATCAAAAAAGCGAAAAAATTAACAAGTTATAAAGATGATTCAAATGTTTTAATAACAACAAATAAATAAAATATAAAATATTAATAATTAAATGAACTTGCAAAAATCACAACATTGACAAAATTAAAATCATTAATCACGGGTGATTGCTATTTTATTACATCCCTATATGACACCGCTACATTCGTGCCTTAGACAAAGTATTACGTAGACTTGACATATGCGTACACCCGTAAGGAATAGAAACCAAGTACATCAAATATTAACGTTGCCAGGTTAAAGCCCATTCTCCCTTATTAATGTTCCAAACGTTCAACAAACCTGATTACAATTTGGTCGGTTAATTACAAAATTGTGTCAAGTCTATGTTATACTTTGTCTAAGATTGATGCGCCCGCTCGTATGCCGCTCGTCACACGCTCGTCGCTCGCTCGTCAAATAAAAATATAAATATTTTCGGACATCTAACACACAACGCCATCTAGTCCCAAGCTAAGCAGAGCTTGTGTTATGGGTACTAGATAACTAATATAAATACATAAATACTTTTTTTTGTTAATACATACATATTATACATAGAATTTAAATATATTTTTTGTAATATTTGCGTTCCTATCAAAATAAAATTAAAAACAAAAAAAAACAACCATTCGAACAATATTGCAAGTAATAAAGATGGATAAAATGTTTATTTAATTAACTATTAAAATTGTTATTTTAATAAGTAAATAAATTTGGAAAAATCACAAACTTGACAAAATTAAAAATCAATAATCACAGGTGATTGCTATTTTATTCCATCCCTAGCTGACACCGCGACACTGGTGCGCACCGCCATAGAGATATTATAGATAGAGCAGAAGAGCCGTGCGAGTCATAATATATGTTCGATGAATGGAAAGTCGTCTGAATGTTACTTCGAATACTTTTTACCGATAAGCTCTTCTTCTACTGAACGATTTATCGAATATTTTTGAATCGAATTAATGCTTTTCCGAATAAGTTTAAAATGAAAATAAAAGTATAAAGAAAACATGTGTGGTGTATTATTTCATACATAATCGAGGAAGTCTAATAACTTTGAGATATCATACGTTCCTTCCGTACTTTAAAATTTAGAAGAATGAAACATTTCAATATCACTTTATTTAACCTACTAATTAAATATTATAAATTATAATGAGTATAATATAATATTATCATATAGTTAAATAACTGAAATAAAAATGTAAAGAAAAAATGGGACGTGCGAACAGTTTTTAAAAAAAACCTACGTTCCTCTCGTTCTAAACTTTAGTGTACGGAACATTAAAATTTAGAAACATGAAATTTGGCTATAACACTTTTTTGATTGCATTTAGTATTTCTGCTTATGAAAAGCCTGCCTACGGCAATCTAAATGCAAACATAATATTTATCTAGCGTTGACAAGTAACCTAGGTGCTTCTCATTATTATATTTTACTAGCAGGTTTTTGTCAAATTTCATGTTTTTAACCGACTTCCAAAAAGGAGGAGGTTCTATGTTCCACTGTTTTTTTTTTTTATGTATGTTCACCGATTACTCCGTCAGTTGTGGACCGATTTTGAAATTTTTTTTTGTATTCAAAAGGGTATGCTTCCGAGGTAGTTCCATTCCCAGCATATCAGGATGTGATGATGGGATCCCAGGGAAATCGAGGGAAACCCTCAAGTTTTATAGGCACATACTATGTTTTTCGTATATTTTCTGAAGTTACACTGGTATTTGCGTCTGGTAGTTATCATTTTATGATGATGAGCTGATGATGTAAGGTACAACTCCTTAACGGTTAATAGTTGGAGGATAAATCTTTAAATATCATATGTACATATGTTATCTTTAGTCGTATTCTTTCAAATTATTTAGTTAAGCTGATGATGGAAGGTGGAAGGTACAACTCCTCAACGGTTAGGAGTTGGAGGATAATTCTTTCAATTTCATACGTATCTAAAGACCTTCAGTCGTATACTTTCAAGTTATTTAGGTGAGCTGATGATAGAAGGTTAAACTATTCAACAGTTAGGGATTAGAGGATGATTTTAACATTACACGTACGTATAGACCTTAATTTGTATTTTTGATGATGAAATTTGATGAAATAGTTCAACTTACTACTTACCTACGATTGTTTGCACTAAAAACTGAAAAATAAAAACTTTTTATAAAAAAAAAGAACCGACTTCCAAAAAACATCCAACGAAAACTCTCTGCCATAAAAACACTTAAATACCAATCAGTTTGAAGTCGGTGCTAAGCCAAAAAGAATACAAACGAACAATTACAAAATTCTAAGCGATAGTCACTTGGCACCGACTTCAAACAGATTCTAGGTACCTAGCACACATTATAATACTACTATTTAAATGAATAAAGAATTAAGTATAGGCAATTTATGAAGAACCAGTTTATTTTACGATTTTAAGTGTTTTTATGGCAGAGAGTTTTCGTTGCATGTTTTTTGGAAGTCGGTTTTTTTTTTAATTTTAATGTACGGAAGGAACGTATGATATCTAAAAGTTATTAGATTTTCTTGATTTTGTATGAAAGAATACACCACACATGTTTTCTTTATACTTTTATTTTCATTTTAAACTTATTCGAAAAAACATTAATTCGATTCAAAAATATTCGATGAATCATCGTTCAGTAGAAGAAGAGTTTATTGGTAAAAAGTATTCGAAGTAACGTTCAGACGACTTTCCATTCATCGAACATGTGACTTTCGCAGTAAAATTACGGACCCAGGGAGGGGAACCAGGCCTCCAGCTGTTTCTCGGTTAGAAAGAGAGAGACGATCGCGGTACCTACCTGTCTGTGTGTACCTATATTTTAGTACTTCAAACAACTTTATAAGGTACTAGCTTTAACACACGGCTTCGCTCACGCAGACTTTCATCCCCTGATTTACCCCCTTAGGGGTGGAATTTCAAAAATTCCTTTCTTATTGCTCACTTATGTTGCATTAAGAACCTACACGCAAAATTTCAGGATTCTAGGTTCAGCGGTTTGAGCTGTGCGTTGATCTCTCTCTATATCAGTCACCTTCCTCTTTTATATATTTAGAAGATTTTCAAGTTAATTTTATTTTATTATTCGTGGTTATCATAATAACAAGCAGTCCTTTACTGCGCATGCGTCAGTAGAGAAAGACAGATGGGTTACCGCGATCTTCTCTCTCTTTCTAATCGTCGGACGTTTCCGCTTACCGGCAGTCATATGTCTTCCCTACTCTATCTATAATACCTCTATACGCACCGCTCGTCCGCCGCTCGTCACCGGCTCCGCTGTGTTCGAAAACACTCCCATATAAATCCATACATTTGAACGTGCCGCTGCCGCTCCGCGCCCGCTCCGCTCCCGCGCCCACCCCGCTCCCGCTGAGTTCGAGTACGCGGCCTTAATGCCCTTTTTTCGCATTAAAAAGTAGCCTATGTTCGTTCTCAGGCTCTAGACTATCAGCATACCAAATTTCATTGTAATCGGTGCAGCGGTTTGGCCGTGAAAGCAAGACAGACAGACAGAGTTACTTTCGCATTTATAATATAAGTATGGATTACTAGCTGATCCGGCAAACGTTGTTTTGCCATAAAAATTGGGGTATAAAAATAGATGTTGGTCGATTCTCAGACCTACCCGATATGCATACTAAATTTCATAAAAATCGGTCCAGCCGTTTCAAAGGAGTATGGTAACTAACATTGTGACACGAGAATTTTATATATAAGATTATCCTCGAAGTGACCCTCGTCTTAGAAAGGCCAACAGAAGCAAGAACGCACTTGCATAATTATATAGGTTTAGTATAAATAATAAATGCAAGATAAAGTAGTCGTTAATGAAGCATAGCTTTGGAATTATACCCTCATATGACTCACGGGGTTTTTAGCGACGGCCTCGTATGATGAATCTGTGGTCACCGAATTTTTCCTACAACCTTCTTCGAATTAGGAGTAACGGTTTAAAGAGTTTATCTTGGTATTTTTTGTTTCCGGCTTTTAGTTTAAAATATTTAAGTATAAAAAATGCAGGATAAACGTACAGGCAGTTGTAAACTCCACTTTATCACCGATAACTTTGAATGCATTTTTCCGTGGCGGGTGTCATATTAACATTTATAAGAACTATTCTAACTAATATTATAAATGTGAATTGTGTGTTGTTACGATATCACGCTGAAACCTCTAAACCGATTTAAAATATTAAAAAAATACATTACAACATACAAACAGACGATTTAATGCAAACATAGCACGTCTTTGTAGTCTTTTTTCTTCGAACTACAGGGATGGAAATTACATGATTTAAGGTAAAATATATTTTCGTATTTGTCATTAGTTAGTTTTTTTATTCGTTCACCACTTTTCCTATTTGATTAGGTCGCATTTATGATGGGATCGCTTTTAGTATGACTGATCTCAGAACCCTTTTTAACCGACTTCAAAAAAAGGAGGAGGTTCTCAATTCGACTGTATTTTTTTTTTTTTGTTACCTCATAACTTTTGACTGGATGAACTGATTTTGATAATTCTTTTTTTATTTGAAAGCTGATGCCTCCCGAATAGTCCCATTTAAATTTGGTCCAGATTAGAGTCGGTTTTTTTTTGTTAAAATTTGTAGGTAATTATTTATTTCCATCTCACATGTGGCCCACATGATACAGTAGGCCAAATTCTCCTTCTTAAGGAGAGAGCCTATGTCTAGCAGTTTAATGATTCAATAATTAATCGACATCAATTTGATTTTGATATTAAATTTATAAATTATAATTTTTGTCTAAATTTGTAACATAAATTATTTCTTTAAAACACACACTTATTCAACTTGATAGGCAATTATTTCATTGGATAGGGTATTAAAATAACAGTGGAACCCTAGTGGAACCATTGCTCGACTAATTATTGAAAAAATTCCAATGTTCTACATAGTCAGCCTGATTTCCATAGTGGGGGTTTATAGTAAGCCATTGGACATACAGACATGTGATATACACAAGTTATGCGAAATGCACCGATAAGCGTGCCATGTGACATTCCAATAGCCACCATAGCTGTCAAAGTACAAGGTTGATGTACAAGGTCTTATAAAAGAGCTAATTAAACAGAGTTTAATCACCTGAAAGTATTTTTACTTAAATTTGAGTGAATAAGTTATAGATGCATTGTGTATGCGAAAAGTACAGTAAAGAACTGACTGACAATGATAGGTTACGCAACCCTGCGACCAGCCCGCCTCGTTCACATAACTTTAACAATATGCCATCCTGGTCTCATCTCATCTTTCACTTCAAAGTAGTTTCATGTAAAATTATTATCATATTAATTGTTTTACCACAATAAGCTATTAAAACGTGCTAGAGAAAGCATCTGTTAATGTAGCTTTCTACAATTTTTTTGACTTAATTAATATTATTTTTTATCTCTTTTGAACTTCTGCATTACACGAATTATTACTTCACGTCTTCTAAATGCGTAGCGTTTTGACTAGGTTGCAATAGGGAATATGCGTAAAATTTTTATTTGTCCTAAACATTTTTTTCTAGATTCTTTATTGTCTTAACAAGATACATAAAAAGTATTTTTTTATTTAGTGAATGAATTTAAACCCAGAAAATATTAAATAAAAAGTGAAAATTAAGGGAGGGAAATTCAAACCTACAAAACGCGTGCTATTGGTCGAAACGAAATGTGACGTCGATTGTTACATTATCGAAATTATCGACGTCGAAATTCCTACTGTGTTGTAGTGTTTGTGAGAAAAAATAACTTCTTCCCGCGAAAAATGGCGGCGTTTGAATAGCTCAAATTTAGTCGGTGTTTTAAATTTCACTTTGAAAATTAGTTTGACTATTTTCAAGCCTATTTATATTTTTTTCTATGTTATGGAGACTTATATGATCAGATTAAGAAATAAAAAAAAGACATGCATATTCCCTATTGCCGTGGTCAAAGTACCCGCGTGTGTGTGTAAATACTACACAGGCACATGTTTATTGATTACCTACACATAAAATCAGGTGTAAGTTGTAACTCGTTAAATAGGAGACTTCTTACTGGATCATGTGCTCCTGGTATCGATGGCTACGCGAGTTGCGCAGTTGAACAACTGAGTGAGACATGACGAAACAGAAACATTTTTTTAGACCGGGCGCTGAATGGAAATAAAATTGAAATAAATTAAAAAGCTTTTTAAAAACAAGTTTTTACTGGAATGGCTCGAGACTAATCAAACGAGTCCAAACTCGATGATGTTGCGACGTTTCTTTACAGAGTTCCTATGGCCACCTTCCAGCTCCCGCATTTTCAGCAAAATCGGTAAGATATCTGCTTCAAAATTGAGTTGCAAGATTCCACCCGAACATACAAGCATACATACATTATATTGAAAGCTAATAAAAAGCTTGTTAAATATAACTACCTATCTTTACTAATTAATATTTATTATATTATTAAATAACTCCGTAATATAGACCGTTCAAACGTATTCTGGTTATGAAACTTGTGTTGGTCGGAGAATGAATCGTTTATTCTGAAGGGATATATTCGTCCCTCTCATTTGCCAATTTAAAGTAATACGTTATTTTAGAAAATTTATTGAATGCAGATTCAAAAAATTATAAATCAATTAATGCCTAACAGATTTATAAAATGAACATAGTTTCGCTATCGGTCTCCTAATTTTTTTATTAATATTCATATTTAGAAACAGCAAAATATTTATTACGCCACATATGAAACCTTGACAAATTGAATAAAAAGATAAATCCTTGTTTCCATATAACATCAATAATATAAAAAATATAGACTGACCTGTCTTCGTATCATAACGTGGCTCACCCTCCGTCTGACGCGGACAGAAAGCACAAATTCTCCAGGGTGCGCCTGCGACTCCCGAACTAGAAAGGAACCGTTTTTGCCCTTTTCCATGATCAGATTTTCCGCTTCCTTAGCTGACATCACACCGTGAAACCACCTGGAACCAAAATCATTTACTTTATTGGTGCTACATAGAACATTATACGTGGAGTAATCAAATTCAATGGATACTGAATGTTGTCTTTATAATTAGATATGTCTTCTTCATCTTAAAGTAACCAATACTTGGCGAGAAACTAAACGAGAATTTCGAACACCACTCTTATTAGTCTTGGATAATGAAATACAGTTTAAAAGGCTGGTAGTTACGGTTTGTTTTATTCATTAGATGAACATAGTCAATTAATAACTGGTTTACAACGGATTACTAGTTTCTAACCATGATCTCAATCGAAATGATGTCTACACATGAAGATCAGTAAGCGACCACATCGTTAGACTATCGTAATATCACTTAGCTCCGTCAGGTATTTAATTCACCTGAGCTAATTCTCTTAAGTAAATACACTTTTAGTAAATTTCAAACACATAGATGCATTAAAATCACTTTAAAAACACTCTATTCACCTTAATTTATACCCATTTTTAAGGCGACTACTTCAGAAACGAATCGATTTCAGAAACTAATATACCTACCTATTGGATATATTAGTAGCGTGAATAACATTTATTTATTATTTAAAATAGGCGTATGTCTTCTGTTTTGTGACCAGCGGTAACAGGTGTACTTTTATTTAGAGTGTATTTTGTTCACCTAGAAGAATTAGCTCAGGTGAATTTAGTAGGAGCCGGTAACATTGCCTTCAAAGTGACTTTTTGTGGCAATTGTGCATGATGATAATTTAAATTTCAATGGCTTTTTCATCTAATTCCCATCTTCCCTGCTAACGCCATTTGTCCCCATATATGCCTACCTAAATTTGAGTCGAAGTAACGTAAAATTTTCGGTGTTTACTTGAGTGTATGTACGTGTAAATATATGTCTTTAAAAAGGTCCTGTTTACCGTTTTTACAATAAATCCTGATCAATAGATCGAGCTACAGATGGCAGATGTGTTTTGCATAAGTAGTCACGTGTCACGTAGCGGTTATGTAAGTGATAACGCAGAGTCGTGCATCAATAGGGTCCTTGAGATCCGACAGTCAGTCATGCGACAATGTTCCGCGTAAATAACAATCACAATGCGTTTATTTGTTGAAAAAAGTCGCCTTGAAGATGTGTTTTATTACAGTTGGTTTTCGATCTTATAGACTAGTTCAGGAAGTAAATAGATTTTCTTTCGATTATTTGCTTACTTCTGGGCTTAAAAGTGAAGGTTGTGAACAAAAAGTTAAATGGTTTCTCATCCTTTGCCCGTGTTTCTACTTCCTTCCTTCTACTTCAATAAGTAAATATAATGAAGGTTAATTTTACTGTGTATTAAATTGTATGGTAAATAATAAAATATAACTTATTGTTTTGCTAAAATAAATATACTACAAGTATGGGCTCTCTACTCTCATTATGCAGCATATTGAGCATAGTAGGTATAGTTTTTAGAATTCTTATATTTTTGTTTGAATAAATTATTTTGCTCAAATGCTCAAAACAGTGATCCAGCCCCCAAATGCTGCCTGTATTCAAGCATTCGCCGACTTTGATATAAATTCGACAGTGACTTAATAATACACACATCAAAAGTGTCTAGGGATCAACATATGTGTCTAGGGATCAACATATATTTTAGCAATAACTTTTCTCCTGATTGATATTAATTAAAATTTTCTTTAAGGATTCATCAAATAAAGTGTTTTCGTTTGTCACAGTAACGATAAACCAAGTCACCTTTGCATTAATAAAGAAATTTGCCATTTTCCTAATAAAGGGATTTTTGACATTTGAACCACTAACATTAAAGTTCGAAAAAAAGAGTGAAATAACAGTATTCTTTAAAATTTTATTAGGTAACTTAAACAATTAATAATCCGTGTTTCTACCGCGAACACTAACACAAGAACATCGGTTTGGCATACTCAAAATGAGTTCATCCAAATCACGCTGTGGAATGGCCGCCCATGTTCGTTGCAACAACAAAAAAAGGTCTTCTTGATACTGGATACCCTCCATATTCGGCAGAGCTCTTCTCTGTAGCATATCCCATGCATGCTCAATCGGGTTCAAGTCTGGCGACTGAGCAGGCCAGGGCCAAAGCCACATCTCAATCTCAAGAAATCCGCATAAAAATGCTTGATCCCTAGACACTTTTGATGTGTGTATAATAAAAAAATATGTCAGAATACATATAGGAACTTATTACGTTTATACATGCGATCTTCGATTCAAGACTAAATTAAATTACATAAATATTCATAATTTGTATTATAAATAAATTTTAAGTAAATTTATTTACAACTTAGAGCCTAAGATGAACGCAGTGTGGTAAAAACAAATTTTCAAAGTTTAACAATATTAGCTGTAATTTGCAGTTCAAACTCAAACTCAAAAAGATTTTATTCAAATAAGCACTTATTTTACAGGCACTTATGAATAATCAATATTTAAAATGTAAAAATCGAGATCACTCGATTTCAATAGAATCATCTAGTCGCCAGTTCCAAGTGCAGCCTATCCTTCATGGAGAAGAATCTGGCAAGAAACTCCATTGTAGCTCCTTTTAAAAAGTAATAATAGGGGTTATAATACTTGAATGAGAACGAAGTCGACCAAAGAAAACAAAACAATAGGTTTGGAGTCATTGCTGCACAGCCATGAGCTAACCAATCATGCGTCGTTATTACATAAAGCTGCACACAAAGTTGTACAATTATTAGTAGTTAACAATTATTATTTACATTTTATTAATATTACAAAAATGCTAAATTATAACTTACTAGATCTTGCATGCGGCTCCGCCCGCATATATGTCGGTTATCGCGATGAAATTTAAGGCTATGTCCTTCCTTAGAAATCAAAGTATCTCCGTGTCAAATTTCATTGAAATCTGTGCAGGGATTTAGCCGTGAAAGCGAGACAGACAGACAAACAGAGTCACTTTCACATTTTTAATACCTATTAGTAGGATTATTCGAATTTAAACATCTAAATAACGTGTACCATCAAAAACTAATTCATTAGTTAGACATACCGACGTGAGCCCTAATAGAGTTCAATAACCTCGAGTCGCAGTATTGTGGGTAACGAAACACTCCATAAAAAGCTATAATGTCTTAAGTTGACATTAAAGTCTCGATATGTCAACATTAATATTGCATGATCACGTTCACACTAAATTAAGCCAAATAAAACAAAAACTGAACTAATTCACACACAATTTGACTTGTGACTAGGTACTCCTAAGTCCTAAGTAACAGGTACTTACGTGAAAGTCACAGGACGGGGATTTCCCTACAACCTAAGTTCCAAGGCACAGTACTACTTTTCCCAATCCATCCGTATATTGTATTCTCTTCTTTTCTACCATTTGTTTGATAAAATGTAGTACATTAAAATCATAATGCAACTATTTTATTTTTGTGTGTGTATCACGCCGCGCCGGCATGATTAGAATATTTATTGTTTCGAATGAGTGTTTCTATTTTATTAAAGAGACCACAAGATTTTTTTGAGTAATTTAATTTGTTAATTTATTTCACAGAATCGTTAAGTTTTGAAATAAATTAAAAAGTCATTTGTGTATCGTTGTGATATTTGGAAGATAAGACAGGTTTTTTTTCGAGAAATACTTAAAATATAAAAATAATGTACTCAACGGCGCACTTATGGTAATAGGCGCTACACACTACAACGATATATCGTAGCGATTATTATACGAACTGTGCAGTTCGTTTGTGCAGTTTTATCGCTAGTGTGGAGTGTGGACGGAAGTCCGTCCAATCGCTAAGTTCGTTCACAAATCTTGCTGTGGGCAGACGCGGCCGAGCACATCAGTCAACTCATTTCAGAATGCCTCGGTGGCACAGCGGTAGCGTATGCGGCTGCTGTGCTTGGGGTCTCGGGTTCGATTCCCGGGTCGGACCAAATGTTTGTATGATCTGCAAATATTGGAATGAATGAAATGATGGAGTTTTGGGTGTTTGCTATGTATATTATGTATGTATTTACAAAAAAAATGTCAATATGTATTTGTATCAGTTGTCTAGTAACCCATAATAATATAAGCTCTGCTTAGTTTAGGACTAGATGGCGTTTTATATTTATTATATATTTATTATTTATTTAATAAATTTATGTGAGACTAGCTGAACCCCGCTGTATTATCCGCGGTCATTGTCGTACCGCTGGTAACGCCGCGGGGCGAAGTTAGTCTAAGAAAAGTAAGTTAGCCTAAGTTACTCGTTATATCATCAGCTACCTATCAGTGAAAGTCCCATCAAAATCGGTCCAGCCATTACACAGATTAGCTGGAACGAACAGACTGACAGACAGACAAAAATTGTAAACAATGTTATTTTGGTATATGTACCTTATATACATACATATGCATTTAGCAAAAAGCAGTTATTTTAATATTACGAACAGACACTCCAATTTTATTTATTTGTATGTTATAGAAGTATGACTTTCTTTTAAGAAGCCACTCCTTACTTACACCACACACTATGTGATGTTCTTCTCTTTTTGTACAAATAAGTAAACATTTCGGACATCTAACACACAACACCATCTATTCTCAAACTAAGCAGAGCTTGTATTATGGGTACTAGACAACTGATACAAATACATGTATACTATTTTCTGTAAATATATACATATCATACACACATACACAAATATATGCAGATCATACAAACATTTGGTCCGACCCGGGAATCGAACCTGAGACCTCAAGCACAGCAGTCGCATACGCTACTACTGTGTCACCGAGGCAGTCAAATTAAGAGCCATGTTATCGCAAGCGCGTCATTGCTCGCGCGCTCGTTTTCTATCGCGGACGACGCGACGTGTTTATAGTCTGAGCCACAGAGTACAATGTATATACACACATCAAAAGTGACACTGTAGACACTTTTGATGTGTGTATTTACTGCGGTAACCGATGTACACGCGAGCTATGTATGTATCTGAGATTGTATATGAAGAACTACAGATTAAAACATGTTTCGAAACTAAACTAGATTTAAATTTATAATGAGCAAGTCGGTTGACGTTGCTATGCGTCTAATGATGTGGTCGCTATTGTCGTGTGTCGCCGGACTTTATCAACATACATGAATCGGACACAAGAAACACCTAGACTCAGAACAACAATTCGTGGATTAAACAAAGTGTTGTCCCATGAGGGATTTGAATACACAACACTTTGCTGAGTAGAAAGTGGCGTGGCGACCGCTTTAACCACTAAGCTTACCGAGCAGTCATTTAATTTCAAACGATCACAGGTGAGGTGAGATGTTAACAATAAAATTTGCTCAAAGTTTAAATTTTTATTTATGGCCGTTTTGCATTTACGTTGCAATGAAATCTGTGCCTTTGCAGACTCCGGGTTATGTCAACACAGTGTCATGAATAAATCATTAGGTATTATCCCGATCATGTCAAGTCTACACGTTGGGAGCGATATTTTGCAATTTTTAATAATCATCTCGTTTCCTGAAGTTTAAATAAACAATCATTGATTACAAACACAATTAAAAGTGGTAGATACATCTGAAACTGTTAACACAATAGATGTAATTATAAAGATACCGTGTAATCTTTTTATATATTCGTTTCCAATTGTAAACGAGACAACTCTCGCAATAAGAATATATAATCTATAGCGCAGGAGATCTTATAAACATTTACGAAACGGGTTCAAAACAAACCCAAACTCAGGACAACAGTTTATGCATCACATAAAGTGTTGGCCCGTGTAGGAATCACAACTATGTCATGCTGCCTTTTTACCCGACTACGGTGATGGTAATATTTTTGGCAGTCTATTGTATGTAAAGAGAAGGAAAATATGAAACAAGCCCTATACCAACCCGTCTGGCCACCGTGGTATACTAGGCCAAACCTCCTTTCTGGAGAGGCCTATGTGCAGCAGTGGACTCTTTGAGGCTGTTGATGATGACGATGGTGTATGTTACACCATTGTTTGTTTATTTTACCAGGCCATTTCCGCACTTAGCCTCTAGAATGGGCCGTTGTACGTGAGTTTGTCATCTTCTTACTCCAACCATCCTAGATCATCCCAGAAGCTCAGCAGCCTTTTCAGGCCACTACATGCTTCCGGGAGTGATGTTGATTGGAGGATGTCTGCCCGTTTATCTGCCACACTTGTACATTCTGTGAGAACGTGCTGCGGCGTTTGTTCTGCCTCCATGCATCCCCTGCACAGAGAGGTGTCTGTTGCGCCTATAGTGTTTAGGGGACAATGCCCTGTCAGGATACCTGTGACCTCCCTGAGATATTTCCTTTTCAGTCTAATCAGGTTGCGGGCTAGTCTTTTTGATGCCACCGGAACTGCACTTTTTGTTTGCCTCCTTCATTGTTTTTCCATTCTGTTTTGTGTTTTTCTTCGGTTTTGGTGTGCAGCCATGTTTTTATTTGGGCTTGGGGCAAAGGCAGTACGTAGTAGTAGCAGTAGTATGTTACACCATAGCGCCTAAACTATTCAACTTGGTTCGGCAGTCCACTTCTTTATAATTTAGTTACTAACAACTGAGAAATGGCAAATGAGCAGAGAAATTAAACCGCTTAAACTATTAATGCCCAAACTACCGAACTGGTTGTATTGAATGAAGTGTCAATAGATTCGTATGGCTCGGTTGACAAAGGATATTAAAATTTTATCATAAGTTTTTACGTAGTCGGGTTATAGTTTTTTTAAACTTTTTTTTAATATTCTCTCCATTAAGAAAAAACAATTAAATGTGCCCATATTTTCTGAAAACTTCTATCATTCCCCGCAGATTAAAATAAATATCACTGTGACTTCATCGAAATTGGTTTGTCTGGAAAAGCTAAACAAACCAACAGACAGTTTTACTTTCGAATTCATAATGTAAGTATGGATTTTACAAGTTGCGAGTGCGACTATTGATAATTGTTGAACAGCATGTTTAAAACACTTAAGTTCTAATATATCACAACATATATTGCTTAATTGGTCTATTTACTTACCGCAAGTATGTACATTTTTAACATAATTGAGTTGTATAGGACAACATGTTATACAATAAAATTATTGTATAACATGTTGATATCAGCAATTAATTGGCTTTTATTTTAAGGTTTACACATACACAAATACATAATGCTAGCCCCGAAGGGGTACACAGTTGCATATAAACTGCTCTCATTTTGCTATTTTAAATGTATGTAAACAACAAATAAGAACTTAGAAACTAAAGAACTGTTGAACATATACATTGTTTTATGGAATAAAAGTTTATTTTTATTTGCACATGTTTTGGTTTGTGGAGTGTTTTAAATAAACTGAAAGTTTAAACTAAAGTTTAAATTTTAAACGTTTACTGCATAAAGGTTATTACAACTTACTTATACTAACATGATCTATGGATGGCTGAGTAGGCAATTAAACAGAAATAATAATTATATTTACATACTAGCTTTTACACGCAGCTTCGCTCACGCAGACTTTCATCCCCTGATTTATATCACCCCTTAATGGTGGAATTTCAAAAATTCCTTTCTTAGTGCTCACTTACGTTATATAAAGAACCTACATGCAAAATTTCAGGATTCTAGCTTCAGCGGTTTGGACTGTGCGTTGATCTCTGGGTATGTCAGTCAGTCAGGACATGTTATTTTATAAGTAAAGATACCAAAATACCAAAAGTAATTTAATATTAGGATAAAACAATCTACTAAAAACAATAGCATTATCGAATTCGAACGTCAATAAAATATACACGTCTACTTGTTTGAGCTACAACCTTTCTTTAACAGTCTGTACTCTATAGTCCGGGATCCCCGGAACAAATTTTACAAGTTATTACCTACTATCAAGCTAATTTTTTGTGAGTGGCTTTATTTTGATGAGGGTCTACCTTTCACCTTAAAAAAAATCGATAGTGGTAGCTAACAGGGCTAGCAGGGAAAAAACTTTTGAGCCTAGGACCGGGATAACGTCCACGCAATTTGTAAGACAATGTGTGTGTAGCCACACGAATGACCATAATTATGAAAGCATGTATTTTTATTTACTGTATCTTAAACAATTTACATAACTATTGTATAAGTATTTTGTTCAAACGGTAGACTACATCTTGCGAACCGGTTTCTCAATTTATTCAAGCACCTTGCTTCTGTTAGGGTGCTCGCACACTTTATTTTATTTCTTTATTGTTTCTAATACACATACATTTACAGACACAATGATGAAAACTACACCATGAAGACCTCGCAGGGTCTATCTATTGTACCGTTCACCTGGTTTTATTCATGAATAGAGATACCTTTACCACAACAACCGCGGATAACACCGCGGGGTGAAGCTAGTCTAAAATAAAGGTAGCCTAAGTTACTTCCTATATCATCAGCTACCTGCCAATGAAAGTCCGGTCAAAATCAATAAAGCCGAACAAACTGAGAGAAAAAAATGTAAAGTTAGATTTTTTTGGGGTAAGTCAGTACCGTGTAAACCTTCATATGCATTTAGTGAAAAGCTGTTTATATGAAATAACAAACAGACACTTACATTTCATTGATTTGTATAGATTTTAATTGAACTCATAAATCATAGTAGCTTGAAGAACACAATGCGATTCGGTGATTTTATTCGAATCACCGCTAGGGATGCGACACTGTTGTCCAAGTGCGCCGTACGTGCACATTAGTCCTTCATTGCCGGTCATTGGTGCTATTTTAGCCAAGCTCTAATTTATGGCCATTGATGGACAATAGTGTCCGGACGGCGCACTTAGCAACCGCTATACTGAAGATATTTACAAATGTGAACCAAATTATATCGCGATTCAGAATTTGTGAGATACGCCATCTATCAATCGAGCGACAAACTAAATTTATGTTCCTCTTAAACATTTTATGTGACTTTACCTACTCGACAACTCCACGAGTAGGAATTTATTTATCTGAATGTTTGTCCTTGAATATGTCATATCGCTATAGCAAAACAGGTTTGCAGAGAGAGAGAAATTCTTTAGCACTTGCTAGATCTTGTTCACCGTATAATTCAAATAGTTACTGTGGAGTTTATAACAAGCTGAAACTCAACCTTATTGTTTTGGTAATTCATCATTGTCATCACATCATGAAATGGTCTATTCTATCATCTTCTGACGACTAGAAATACTAAGGTATTTCTAGTCGTCAGAAGATGATAGAATCAAATCTTTTACGAACGTCATCATGTAAGCTTGATGACGTTCGTAAAAGATTTGATGGCGATGGCTTCATATACATAGGAAAATGTTATGTACTGCTTTTTATATGTAGTCAGTCCAGCTAATGTTTAATAGTCCCTGACAGGTAGGCGAACAAATAACAAAAAATAATCTTTATCAATAATTAAGATTGAAGTATTTGTTTGTAATTTCTTTTTTTTTCTTTTTGTTTAATAACAGACAGTTTGTTTGTTCCCTCTAATCTCATTAACGGCTAGATAGATTTTGACGGAACTTTCACTGGCAGATGATATAAGGAGTAACTTAGCCTATTTTTTGAACCAACTAAACAACTCGCCGCACCGCGGGCAACACCGTGTGGATTAGCTAGCTAGAACTATTTATTTTAAATCATCGTGGTTTTGATATCAAAATACCTAGATGCTAAAAATAATAATGGCTGGACGGACTTCATTTGCTATCGATATAGGAGTTAAACACCTGATGGGCAGTTTATTTTATTAATATAGTATAAAAATATGTTCATAATGTAGGCCAAATCGAGTAACCGAACTGGTAAGCGAAAGCCCTAATGGGAACGTCACAGCGAGGAAGCGAAAGTGTTCTCTTTCGGCAGCTAAGACCTTCGGAAGTAGACGTACTCAGAACACATAGTACCTACCTACCTTTTTGTTATAAACGAAAATACGTACTACGAGCTACGATCTGAAACTACGACTGCAATAATTGGATAAGGCCCATTGATAAATGTCGACGTAGTGTGACGTAGTTAATGAGATTGTAGTTTTTTTTAAATTTAAACCAGTACTTATAAGTTATAACCTTAGCAAGCATTTCTGGAAGCAATGCTGTATCTATCTATATAAATAAAAATGAATCGCCGAAATGTAGTACGCGCATAACTTCCGATCGGCTGCATCAAATTAAATAATTCTTGTTTATATTATGTGTTCGTCATTGTTGGGACAAGGTTTGCATACCTACAAGAAAAATTAAAATATAACGGGAAAAGTATTTTTGTCCGCGACTGTTTACTGCCTGTGGGAAGCTGAGACAGATAGCTGTGTAAATATGGCGGTACGAAGTTCGCCGGGTCAGCTAGTATTTAATAATGATTAGTTTGATTTATAAACAGTTAATGGAAATTTACTGTTTATGACGATTCACGACGGATCTGTAGGTGTAGTTGTTAATGATTATGATTGCTAAGTCCGAGGTCGCGGGTTCGTGTCCGTTCAAGCGCCTAAGGAGAAATAATTGAGTGATGAACGCTATCCTTATTCTGTTTATGTGTGATTCATCTTTAATGTAAATGTACTTGCAAATGTATAAATAAATAAATATTTCGTATATCTAACACACAACGCCATCTAGTCCGAAGCTAAACAGAGCTTGTATTATGGTTACTAGACAACTGATATAAATATACTATACTTTCTTTTCTTTCTTTCGGATATACTTTCTTTTGAGAATACATACATGTTATACAATGACATAGATAATACCCAAACTCCGAAACAAATATTTGCAGATCATACAAACATTTGGTCCGACTCGGGAATCGAACCGGAGACCTCAAGCACAGCAGTCGCATACGCTACCACTACGCCACCGACTACCGAGGCAGTCAGTATATGTATGTTTATAAGCAGTCTAGTTACCATAGTACATAATCTATCTATCTTTGAATCAGACTGCAATGTTCCAGCTTTGTGAGGTTCTCATCTATATCTGTCTGTCTGTTACGCTGTCACACCTAAATAGCTGCACAGATTTCAGTGAGATTTGGCATTGATATTACTTTGATTGTTGAGGAAGGACATTAGCTACTCTTTACCGCGATAACCGACATGCACGTGGGCAGAGACGCGGGCAAAAGCTAGTTATTATTATTCATGATAGTAAACTTTATTGAGTGTGATATAGTAGTGGCCACTCTGAATACTCCCACCGGAGCGTATATATAGGTTTCATTACCATATGGAGCATTTAGTTATGTGTTTCGAGATTATATTCATGGCTCGTGTCCGATAATTATACGTAGGTGTAGCAAATGTAAATAGGCTTTGATTCCTATTTCCGATTTAAATCGTCAGAAACTAGGATGTCTATAGTACGTACCTAAGCCATATATTATGAAGCTAATGATGCAGAAGCATCACTAGGCCGCCATGGTGTGTGGGTCACCATGCTGCATTGTTGCATCGTCCACATTCGTAATTAGTATGGTAACCACAGAGGAACAGGGTGGGGTTCTAACCGTGGACTAAGTACTTAGTAATTTTTTTTTAAGTGAAATCTTCTTTATCCACGTTGAGCACTTTTTGGTAGAGGAAAATAACATTCTAAGTCATAAGTTTTCACTTCTATCGGCAGTACTTAGGACTGTCATTTTTTTTTTACTTTTGCTCACGATTAACCATGGACTACGCCTGAAACGCCTCATCAAACCCCTTTGCCAATCAACTGAAACAACTCACAAATGTCTCAATGTCTAGTAATTTACTAAGCCATTACTCAATAGTAATAGATATTTAAATTATCTACTACTACTTATAGGTACTGACCACTGTCTTACTAACGGACTGACCAACTTTAAAGGTTACATTTAATTAGACTCATTCAACCTAGAATCAGCCTATCGCAGTCAACAAGACATTTTTTTCTCCAATTATATTAAACATTTACATTTTCTCAATTTAAGACATAATTATATTATACTTATACAGTTATACACCTTTTGTAAAATAATATAATAATATTTCGGACATCTAACACACAACGCCATCTAGTCCCAAACTAAGCAGAGCTTGTACTATGGGTACTAGACAACAGATAAATATTCATAAATATTTTTTTTGTAAATACATACATCATATAATACATAGAAAACAACCAAACTCCAAAACAAATATTTGCAGATCGTACAAACATTTGGTGCGACCCGGGAATCGAATCCGCGACCTCTCGCATACGCTACCACTGTACTACCGAGGCAGTCGAAGGATATACATGTAAGATTTAAAAATAATCCATACCTATATTATAAATGCGAAAGTAACTTTGTCTGTCTGTCTGTTCTTCTTTCACGGCCAAACTGCTGCACCGATTTCAATAAAATTTGGCATTGAGATACTTTGATTCTTGAGGAAGGACATAGGCTACTCTTTACTGCGATAACCGACAAAAACGCGGACGGAGCCGCGCGCAAAAGCTAGTACTAATATATAAACTGAATACAGCCTTAAGCCTGATAGTCTCAGACTTCTGCACGAAAATTTAGACACATACTTATACATAAATAATGAAACGGTCTTTTTGAAGTGTATTCGAAAAATAACATCCGACTTCATTATTCACGAATAACTAACTGAAGTATTCTTGAGTTGTTACATACAGCGGTATCGTGCTGGCTAACAAACACTTTTTGCGCAGCTCGTACCGATCTAAATATTGTATTTATATGAGGGTCTAGCTAGGTTAACTAAATAGGTATTGAGTCTATATTTAACCGACTTCAAAAATGAGGAGGTTATCAATTCGACTGTATTTTTTTACGTTTGTTTCTTCATAACTTTCGACTGGGTGAACCGATTTTGATGATTCGTTTTTTATTTGAAAGCTGGTGCTTCCCGTGTGGTACCATTAAAATTTGGACCAGTTCTTGATGTCGGTTTTTTTTTTGTTAAAATTTGTGATTATTATAACGTACAAAGTTTGATTCCCCTAACGTATTCCCAGACACCTTTAATTATGCTTTGAAAATAATAGCTACTTCAAAAATATGTTTGTACCTCACAAATTTAGACAATAAACTTACGGCAGTGCCTAAAGACAAAGGGCTATAAATTCTCGCAGACATTTACTTTTTTGCAAAAAAGAACAGCTGTTCCGGAATGCCGGAAACAATAAGTTTTAACTACTATTCACAACATAACTACGTACCTACGTACCTGACGACTTAAACACCCGCATGATAAGTAAAAAATTAAAATATAACTTCTGTCAGAGTATAAAATAAACAACATGATCTAAATGTATAATTTATACCTAGATATATAATAACTTCCCGAGACTAACTGACTGTATCGTCAGCGCAAGGCCTAAAATGATGGGGCTATAAACTAGCAGATACTATGGCGTAAAATCAGGGACCAGTGGTTGTATGCTAATTCGTCATATTCAAAGTTAAAGATTCTTATTGATCATAGCTTGATGTTATATCTATAGCAAAAAGCCTTTCTCGATAAATGTAGCACTAAAATAATTTTTGAAATTGGTCTAGCCACCACCACCAAGGGAAATAGGGCTTCATTTATATAAATACTAGTTTTTGTCCGCGGCTCTGCCCGCGTGGATGTTGGTTATTGTGATAGAGAGTAACCTATGTCCTTCCTCAGGAATCAAAGGATCTTCATGCCAAATTTCATTGAAAACGATGCAGTGGTTTAGCCGAGAAAGCGTGACAGACAGACAGAGTTACTTTCGAATTTATAATATTAAGTACTAGCTGACCCGGCGAACTTCGTACCGCCATATTTACATATCTGTCTCAGCTTCCCACAGGCAGTGTACAGTCGCGGACAAAAAAAACACTTTTCTCGTTATCTTTTATTTTTTTCTTTTTAGCAAAAAAAGAATGAATGAAATCGGACTATGTGTTATTACCAAGTACATATTTTGACTTTCATCCCCTCTCTCCAGGATCCCGTGCTGAATTTCGGGATAAAAAGTATCCTATGTCCTACCTCGTAGTATGAACTCAAATCATGCCATGTTTCATTTCAATCCGTTCAGTAGTTTCGACGTGATGCGCGGCCAAGATACAGACAGACAGACAGACAGACAGACAGACGGACAGACAGACAGACAGACAAAAATGAAAAAAATTACAGTTTTGGGTTCAGTATCGATTATAGAGAGCCCTCCAAAAAAATTTTTCAAAATATCTTTAATGTACAGAATTGGACCTGTTACATTTTTATTATAAGTATAGATAGAATATTAGGTAGGGAATGAATATGAGTTGTAAAATTTTCAGATTAAACAGTTTTTTTAGAAAATATTGCAAAGTATATAGATAGAAGAAGTATATAGAATAATTAACTATTTTTGGTAGACGGTGACGACTAAGTTCAAAGAAGTATTTGGAGCTGAAACAAATGTTATTGTGTATTGTTTCTAGCTATTCAGGAGTTTCAACCGCATTTAAAAGGTCACTGATCTGGTTCTATGATGCGCAGCGTGACGTTGAGCTGTCTGACCCACCAGAGTATTATTTAAATGGGTCTAGGACAATCTGATATTAACGCGATGAAAATGCGACATACACAATCCCTTCTTAAAAATAAGAAAGGACGATAATTTCTACTATTCAGAAGTTTGCTTTTTTTGTCTTTAGATAAATTATGGCAAAAAGTCACGGAATTAAATTTTGTATCTATTTTTCATCACTTTATTTTGTAAATATACTTTTGTTAATAATCGCCATGTAAATACGTTACGATTATGCATATATACAAATGCACTTGCGAAGTTTATAAAACCTATTATATAATTTAAACAATTAAGTTTAAATCGCCAGCATCAGAGTCAGAATAAAGTAAATGTATCTACTCACACTAGCATTTTCTAGCAAATTGCGAAGCAACTTTGTTTAAGAGTAATTATTTTAAATGCTAAACTCTATTCATTTAAGGCTTCATTGTCTTACAGGACCACGATTTCTATTCGTCACGATTCTTGACTGTGGGAAACACCTTTTTCAAATAAAAATATTAACTTTGGATGAACTAGCTCTTATACGCTGCTGATAGGTAGATGATTTGCTTAGTAAGTACTTAGTGCCGGACTAATTTAGATCAATAATAGATTGATTTACATTTTTTTTATGTAAGAGGTGGCAAACGAGCAGACGTATAGCCTGATGGTAAGCGATTAATGCCGCCCATGGACACCCGCAACACCAGAGGCGTACAAATGCGTTGCCGGTCTTTGGGGGATAAGGGAAGGGGTTGAGGTATGGGCCTCCGGTATCCTCACTCACTCGGTGAAACACAGCGCAAGCACTATTTCACACCGGTTTTCTGTGAGGACGTGGTATCACTCCGGTCGAGCCGGCCCATGGATGCCGAAGCGTAGCTCTCACACGGTAGATGCTATGCACGTGCTATCTTCGTTTTACGAATCTATTGACACTATTGTCTCATTCACTAAAATAGGTTCACTAGTTTAGGCGCTACGGTGAATCATACAAAATAATATACATTCCTACTGTAGTTACTGCTGTAGTTAGGCAAAAACAGGTCATAAAAGTCATTTATATAATTGATAAAAGTCTTTACCTGTCTTAATATTTTGTTGAATGACAAGGGATCTTTTTTCATATATCTATTTGTCTACCTATATCTTTTTTTGTCAGCTGCTACAATGACTCTACTCTGCCTGATGGTAAGCATGAGTAGAATCCAAGAGTGGTGGTCACCATCCTCATTGCGAATAAGGACATGCAGCATAGTGACCGACACTAATGGCGGCCTGGTGAGATGCTTTTTCACGCCCCGCTTAAAGGACCCGGGATCATATTGGGAAGGAAACACGTATGCTGGTAGTGAGTTCCAGGTTTTGACCGCTCGGCACAGGAAATATGGAAATCTTAACATCATTTAACTGTAATAGTGAACTTCACGTTCAATAACTTTTAGGCTAGTCTATAACCCATTAAATAAACAGTATCCATAAAATGTACCGTAAATGATGATCAGCTTATTAAGTAGGTACCTACTTATACCAGGGCTGCCAATTAATAAGTCGTTGCTTTCAGGAAGATATAAATAAATTACGTGATTTTACGAAATTCTTTGGAATATCGATACATAATACCTGGTACCATAGCTGTCATTAAAACGCCACATTACTGAAGATTGTCGAATGACGTATTTGCGCCCCGTTTTGTAGACTGCTAATGTGAAAATTATTTTAATTGTGTAATTAAACGAGTGCTGCCAGTGACACCTTGAAATTCAATTAGTTTACGGCCAAATAAAGAGATACTTTGGAAACAATGAGTGATAAAAGTAAAAAGGCTTTGATTGATTAATGAGTATTTGTTGGTTCACGCTTCCACATACCTATGTACCTACTTATGTTGTGGGCATAGTTTTCTGTTCTTATAAATTATATATGTTCTTCATTCGTTGCATTTCGACGGTACATCACTTATTGCTATAGATAATGTTTAATGATAATGTACCTACTTATGTTGTGGGCATAGTTTTCTGTTCTTATAAATTATATATGTTCTTCATTCGTTGCATTTCGACGGTACATCACTTATTGCTCTAGATAATGTTAAACGAATACAAGGCGAGGCGTTCATAGCCCAGTTGCACTCGGGGATTAGAAACAACCACCGAGGGTAAAAACAACGACGCGGTCAGTACCTGGATGGGTAACCGCTGGTGGCATGATACCATGACTCGGGGGTCACGTTAAGCAGTCGGTCCCGGTTGTTATCGTAGGATAACAGTCGTGAAGCTTAGTTGGAGGCCTTTGGGCGGCTTAAAAACATCCAACAGCAAGATTACGTAGCTACACGTTATCTTACCAGTCCACAACCCGCACTCGGCCAGCGTGGGGACGAATGGCCTTAACCCTCTCCGAGAGGAGACTCGAGCCGAGCAGTGGGACATTATGGATTGTTGATGAGATGAATACAATGGAATTCAGCTGCAGTAGGTACAGCCTTTAATATTCCACTGCAAGACATAAGCCTCTTCTTAGAAAGGTCACACTGGCCAGACTGGTTTGCATAGAGTGTGTTTCAAGTTTGGTTTTCCCCTCCATCCGCTCTACAGGACACCCGCGAGGTGGCGACGTACGCGTGTGCCGTACGTCGCCTAATTGAGAGTCTACCAGCAGACGGTGCCCGCTTCAGTGCGGTAAAGCGCTGGGAGGGGTCCGGATGTGTTAATAACAGCAGTTCACGGATCCCTCCCGTCTCAGGCGCAGAGTGGCACACCGTGTGGTTTTAGTCGGTTCAAGTCCGACACACCGCCTCGCCGCAAACCCCGGTGGGGTGACGGTCCAAGGGGATCTCCACACGTAAAAAAAAAGGGTTTTTTTTTTCAAGTTTTCCTTTTCTGGGAAGTAGGTACTGTTTGTCCTGCGTAATTTGCTCCATTAGTCGCCTCTTACGACACCCACAGGTTGCAAAGGGGTGGTGATAGGTGTAACCCACATGGGTATTTGGCCGCCGTTCATGTACTAGCAATATTTACTTAAGGCGTGTTATCAATTCAGACCCTGAGCAGGACGAAAAAAACAGACGGTGAACAAACAAGTGTATGTCAAACGAATGTGCAGCAGGACTAAGGATAAAGGGTTACCATAGATAATTAACGTTTTGAAATCCAAGGGAAATGCACACGCCATAGTGCCTCAATAAAAAAAAGTATTCGTTTCCAACTGAGCGCTCTGTGTATTAAATATTTAATATTATTTAATACACAGAGCTTATTCCAGCTCACTTTACTATCAGAATGACTTGGAAAGAAGGCATCGCAGTCCTTTAAAACAATGATGGCATCAAAACTTGTGTTAAGTTGTATGGTGGACATGGTGGTATTTACTCTTAACTACTAAAAGACCGAACCGATTAGAAGCGAGGTATAATAAGTAGGTATGATTATTTATTATTAAAAAAATATTAAATATTACAATGCTGAATTGGGTTCATTTTTGGTACAGTTTTATGTCACGTGTATTCAAATTTTTTGCTTGTTTATTGTAATTTTTTTTAAAATTCCATTTAAAAAAAACTTAAAGAATCACATTACAGTAAAAATCTTCTCAATTCACCGTTCTCTTGAACGTATTAAGTTATTTTTTACTTCATACAAATTCTATACATATTGCTATTTGATCGATACAAAATAATTATCTTGTCAAAACACACATTCAGATATTGCAAATATTACAATTAGTAAGCGGGTAAATTATAATTAAAATTGCGTATTAACTACAAACATATCTGACGTGTCATGTCATTAGGTTGTAAAAAGTGGGAAATCTAAGCGAAGAAGTGTACCCATAAATACGGAAACTTATATGAGTAATATTGAGATTATGATTTTTATATAGGGTGAGGGTTAACGGATTTGAACTTGGAGATTTGATATCGAAAGAACCTATGAATGATTTTTTTCCCGGATACAATCAATTTAACTGCTAATAAAAATAATTAAATTATTAAATGTTAATAATTTAACTGCCTCGTTGGTCTCGCGGTTGACGTGTGCGACTGCTGATCATGAGGTCTCGGGTTCGATTCCTGGGTCGGACCAAATGTTTGTATGATCTACAAATATTTGTTTCGGAGTTTGGGTGTTTTCTATGTATAATATGTATGTATTTACAAAAAAAAAAGTATATATGTATTTTCTATCAGTTGTCTAGTACCCATAACACAAGCTCTGCTTAGCTTGGGACTAGATGGCGTTGTGTGTTAGATGTCCAAAATATTGATTTATTATTTATTTAATCCGCTGGTAAATAAGTCGGACTCCAACCGATCAATTTTCAGGTCAGCCAAATTGACTCTACTCAGTCTGGTATGAAGCTTGAGTAGAATCAAAGAGTGGGGGCCACCCCACTCTTGGAATCTACTTGAGATTTTGACTGCTTGGCACAGGAACGAAGAGCCAAACCGTTTAGTTCGAGATCGTATTTCTACACTCTAAGGCAGTGACTGAATATTGCATCTTATGCAACACAATTATGTATATAATTAACACTATTAGGATTAATATCAGTTAAAGATAAAAAATAAACAAAAGATTACCTATCATCCAGCCTTTAAAAATCTATTGCTGTACTGTACTTAGACTTGGCTTTAAAAAATATTTTTTGTCTTACTACATAAAGCTGGCCATACTTTAGCTGTAAGGTTTGTTTCAAGAATTCCTTCTCTTTTTAGTGCTGTGATCCTTACTTATATAATAGTACTACTTATATATTCACTCCCTTAGACGTCACTGGATGTACGGGTGGAGTGGGTGGTGAAACTCTGAATTCCTAATCGGTCACCGGGTAAAACGTGTTTAGAAAGTCTTAAATGATTAAATAGCTATACCGAGTGACTCAATTTTCTTTGAATACTTTTCTTGTACATTCGTAATCACGGTAATAACATAAGTATTTATTATTCTAATGTAGTACATAAAACTGTCAGCTTACCAAATCAGGTGATGCAGTGGTGACATCATCAAACGAGTCACCTAATCAATGCGACCTGCGAGATATAAAGCAGCATGAAATGGATCGTAACCTGATCGGCTACATTGGTCACACGTCGCGAGGATGCGTTTTCACAGTCCTCGCTTTAAAAGCTTAGAATGGCAACATTAAAAAGAGGGACTTTTAAATTAATGTAATGTATATCATCAACATCCCATAACGTCCCACTGCTGGGCTCGGATCTCTTCTCAGGAGATGGTTAAGGCCATTCATCTCCAGGCTGGCCGAGTGCGGGTTGGGGACATGCAAGACAGCGTTGTGGCTACGTAATCTTGCTGTTGGATGTTTTTAAGCTGCCCAAAGGCCTCCAACTAAGCTTCACGACTGTTATCCTATGATAACAACCGGGACCGACTGCTTAACGTGACCGAATCATGGAG
This sequence comes from Diaphora mendica, assembly GCA_949125395.1. Classification (NCBI taxonomy): domain Eukaryota; kingdom Metazoa; phylum Arthropoda; class Insecta; order Lepidoptera; family Erebidae; genus Diaphora; species Diaphora mendica. Next base: position 26,855,821 of record OX421312.1, on the reverse strand, counting down.
TCGCTCATAGTATCATGCCACCAGCGGTTACCCATCCAGGTACTGACCGCGTCGTTGTTTTTACCCTCGGTGATTGTTTCTAATCACCGAGTACAACTGGGCTATGAGCGCCTCGCCTTGTATTCGTTAAACATTATCTATAGCAATAAGTATTGTACTGTCGAATGCAACGAATGAAAATCATATATACTTTATTGGAACAGAAAACTATGGCCGAGTAGGCTATGAGCGCCTTGTAATGTATATAATGTAACTAAAGCACTGTTTTAAGTCCAATCATTTCTCATAAAACCTCTAAATAAATATCCTTATGCAATGCCCCTAAAAAAAAGTTTATTTTTTTATGTTTTTACTTTATTAAAGTTCTCCTTTTCACTTATTAGGATATTTATAGTGACTAACATCATACAGCCCAACTTTACGACCTTTTAATCATGTGTAACTTAGATAACACTTATCGAAATAATTATTTTCTAAGTTTTTTTGTAAATCAATGTTCCAAGCTTTTTGTGTACTACATACTGTATTCCGATATATCAGATGGTAACCCTCAGACTGTTCTAGGAAGTGTACACTGACCATTCTCTATATGAACGAACTCAGCGTAATCGAATTACGTCTGGTTTCGTCATCTCTACAACCCACGGACGTCCGATCAAGCCGAAGTCGCTGACTTGGAATTCTTTGTTATGACACACTTCGAAAGACAAAGAAGTAGTAAGATACACACATTGGATACAACTTCGATTACACTCCTCCGGAATTTGGACCAGTAAGCACATTGAATAAAAAGCTCTTACATTAATTTTACAGTAAATAGAAAATACTTGCAAGGGATTTACACTGATCGTTAGATTTCTCGTCAATCTTATTGTAAAAGACGGGAAAAACCTTTTCCTGGCGTGACGCGTTGCAACATGTAAAGAGACTGTTAATGTTTATTTTCATCACGTAATAGGGTGCCAACGAGCACAAGTGTTTCATGACCACCTGCTCCACATGTAACATTGTTAAATAAAAACATTCGAAGAGTTCTACCAAAGTACTCTTTCTACTAATCTTTATATTATTGGCCAATAATTTATTTTGAGGACGTGATTTAGCATTAAGAGACTTCATTTCCAACTATCGACAACTTATATGATACTGAAGAAAAGTAGCGCAGTTTATAGCATAGTTAGTGCGTATCGCGTGTGTTTACTTGGAACTACACGCCTTTTTTCTGCTTCAACAAGAACAAGTGCGTTATCTACTTTGTTTTATTTGATCTGAGATTCCCATCCATTCTTTGGGTGTATAATAATTTAGACGTTTTCTTTTGTTAGAATTTCGAGTTGGCTAGGGGAGCAGATATGAAAAATAACAAACTTTTAAACACATCCGGAGCTGAGATCTGCAAACGAATGTACGAGTACATACGTGTATAAGTAAATAGGCTTAAAACTTAAAAGGCATATGCGGCAAAATTTGTCATACGCGGTACTTTTGTTCATATGAAAAAGGCAATCATTATGTTTATCAACATGCGGTTACACGACCATACGTCATATCAGCTTGTAATCTACTCAGAGAACTCCGACGGGAAGTTGAAAGTCTTTGCAGAAAGGGTTATGACTATGGTACACGTCAACAGTCTTCAACTATTCACTACTGGGATATGCCTCTTCTTAAAAAGTTGTATTGACTATTCGGCACATTATTTCTTAATTAAAATAGAACCACAAAATAATCATGCGTCATTCTTTGACGATAGGAAGTCCTTTGATGCATTTACCTAACGGTGTCTTGGAATAGGTATATTGATTTTAGGATGAATTTGGAAGTAGGCTATTTTCTTAAAAATTTGGATTCGAAGTTGGTAAATAAGGGGACAATTTCTACATACACTAATTACGTCGTCTGTCGTTAAGTTCCGTGTGAATTAGGGATATGTAACACACTCGCTCGCTACGTAAACACTTATACCCAATAATGGTACACGAGCCACATATGCGTAATTATTGAATTAATCTTCTGTGAAAAAGAGATCAAATCCAAATGTGTAGTAATTACGTAAGCTGAACATAAATACTACAGACATGATTCTTTCCATTTCTTCTTTCGGTAATGCAGACGCGATGACAGGTGTATGTTTTAATATCAAAAGGGATCTTAAGATAGGGAACTAACAGGTGTTTTATACAAATGGGGTTATAAAATCTATACTTATACCAGTTTAACAAACGTCAAATTTTTAACCGACTATGGTGAAGCCAAAAGGAGGGGTAATTGTCTTGGTAATTGGTAAACTACTTAATCGATTTTAATTAATGAGGTGTCAATAGATTTTTAATATTAGCCCGGGTGACATCAGCTATATAATTTCAAATTTGATCAAAAGTTTATACGTAGTCGGGTTGAAGATTTTTAAACTTTTTCTTATTCTATTTTAATATTATGGAATAACTTATATTACGTGAAAATAATATAAAGTCTCAGATTCGTGTACTTTAAGATTCGATCCGTATTTTTTTAAATTTAGGTTTAAGACTCAATTAACACTAAAACATTAAACTTAATAAAACATTAATCACTTATTAAATCATTTAATTAGAATGGTTAATACATACTAACGCGATTCTTATTTTTTTTTAGAATCACGTGTTAGTAGAAAAACAAGTTATCTATATATGGTTTGTTTTATGTATGTGTACCGTTTTCCGATAAGTAAGCTTGTACGGTCTTAGACAGCAGTGATGTTCCTCCACGGCTAACTCAGCCAGGACCCAGGTGACTCACAGAATGACGTCACATTTACAAGCAAGCCTTGTATGGAAACATTTCATCGGAACAACAATTTAGTGCTTGTCTATCCTAAGGATGAAATAAGAATTTATGGCAATCTTTCAATCTTTTCATACAGAACCACTAATTATAAGTTGTCATTGTAAATATTTAGTTATTTAAAAAAAAAACCGAGCATGTGCTCAAAACTCCAAGCCCTAGCTAGACCACATTGTACAATTGAACATATTCTAGACAGGAATGTATTGTCTAGTAGTTAACATAGATTTACCTACATTTTTTTTGAAATATTCAAATATCCAAAGTTAAATGTAAAAGGCCCTTCTTAAAAAGTGGCCAAGTAAGGTTCTGTAGTGAAGGCTTTTTATTTTTCCATATTAAAAACTATTTCACGTAAATATTGATATTATTTGTAGACTCTTTGATTTACGTGTAAGATTGAAAAATAATTCATGTAAACAGACCTATTTATGTAAGACCTAACCGAAACTTATTGCATAATTTATTGAATATTCTATACTAATATTATAAATGCGAAAGTTTGTAAGTATGGATGGATGGTTGGATGTAAGGATGGATGGATGTTTGTTACTCTTTCACGCAAAAACTACTGAACGGATTTGGATGAAACTTTACAGTAATATAGCATAAACATCAGAATAACACATAGGCTACTACACACATCAAAAGTGTCTAGGGATCAACATATGTGTCTAGGGATCAACATATATTTTTGCAATAACTTTTCTCCTGATTGATATTAATTAAAATTTTCTTTAAGGATTCATCAAATAAAGTGTTTTCGTTTGTCACAGTAACGATAAACCAAGTCACCTTTGCATTAATAAAGAAATTTGCCATTTTCCTAATAAAGGGATTTTTGACATTTGAACCACTAACATTAAAGTTCGAAAAAAAGACTGAAATAACAGTTTTCTTTAAAATTTTATTAGGTAACTTAAACAATTAATAATCCGTGTTTCTACCGCGAACACTAACAACACAAGAATCGGTTTGGCATACTCAAAATGAGTTCATCCAAATCACGCTGTGGAATGGCCGCCCATGTTCGTTGCAACAACAAAAATAGGTCTTCTTGCGACTGGATACCCTCCATATTCGGCAGAGCTCTTCTCTGTAGCATATCCCATGCATGCTCAATCGGGTTCAAGTCTGGCGACTGAGCAGGCCAGGGCCAAAGCCACATCTCAATCTCAAGAAATCCGCATAAAAATGCTTGATCCCTAGACACTTTTGATGTGTGTATTTGCCGCGATAACCGACATACACGCGGGCGGAGCCGCGGGCAACAACTAGTATAGAATAAATTATAGAACTATAACGGTTTCAGTGGCCTATGAAGTCGAATTAGTTGGTAAAATAAATCATTAACTAATAAAACCTGACTTAACTGTGATAATTTATTTTCCGTTCTAAATACGCTACTATTGTTAATTTTTTCATATCTCTAAATACATCTACAAATAGATACCTTCATAAAAATATTGTCTCCACAAACCCTTATTATTTTTTAAAAGCCCTATGCAACAACAACAACCTACATCATTGGGTGCACAGTTGCACACTGTTCTGTGATGGGGTGGAAAAAGGTAATAAATAACATCACCGCTTTAATGGTACTAGAGGTACCCTAAAAGATACCCTTAAGATTTTAAACACTTTGTCGGCGTGATAACTAGGTATGTTCATGTAAAATTATAAGTTTCTATCACCACTAATCCCTGAGGGATAGTGTGGACAAACGGACGGACGGACATGACGAAACTATAAAGGTTCCGTTTTTGTCATTGTGACTATAGAACCGTAAAAAAAATTAACAAAATAAAAACCGACTTCAAAGTACGACTCGATTTCTCTGGGATGACATCATCAGATCTTAGTGTCCTTATCATGGTACCACCGTTGGGATATCTCCTTTCCATTTAAAAAAGAATCATTAAAATCGGTTCATAAACGACGAAGTTATCCGCGAAAACACATTAAAAAAAAACATATATACGGTCAAATTGAGAACCTCCTCCTTTTTTGAAGTCGGTTTAAAGCAAAATGTTTATAACTATATTTTGGAAGTCTTGTTATAAATTTTGTTTAAAAACTGAAAGACGGGCTTACCAAAATCGGTCACAAACAAACATGAACATACAGGTGCAGCTAATAAGCCAATAATAATAAACACGCTTGTGTTAAAGCTCTAACGCTGTTGGTATGTGCGTCTACGATATTTAGAATTTCCTCAGTTTTATTAAAATCTCCATATCTACTATTAATCAGTATCAACATGAAATGCAATTATGCTATCCGATAGTGCTTCGTGAACTTTAACTACTGACGAGTTTTAAGTCACATGTAAATAGACTCTATGTCTACTGAATAATTTTTTTATCAGACACATGCAAATTTGTACACCAGGATCCAAAGCAATGATCCACGAGCACACCGAGTTATGGCACTCAGGAAAGCCTATGCAAAATTAAGCTGTCTTGGAACCCGCAACGAAATAAATCAAAAGAAACCTGGAGGAGTTAGAAACACAACAATGGGTTAATTTACATTATAACACTATTTGGCTTTTCGCGGGTAATTATTAGATATTTAAAATATTTTTTGAACTGTTTTAAACTTATACAACAATCATCAACATATCGTTGTTTAGAAAAGAAAATAGTTGTCTCCAAAACTTTGTCGGCGAATTATAAATATTGAGCTACGCCTCATAAAGGTGAACTTAAAATTATGAGAGGGTTTAAATGGTATATATGACTCACTTTTTCAGCATGAAAGCCTTACTGAGCTCCTTAAGCACGGTGGAAACGATAGCACCTGCAGCGGGCACAGCCAGGACCGAGGCGTCCATGCACGCCGAGAGCGCGGCTGGGGCCAAAACACCCAACCGGCTAAGTCTCGGATTATCCTTCGACATCACTTCTTACACGGTAGACTGTTTACGAGAACCGTCTTCTAGACGTAAAGGTAGAGCGCGCGACCGTAACCGCTCAGCGATCCGCTTCGCACGCAACTTGACAGTTGAATGCGCGGTGAGACTGAGAATGCGCGGGTGCAGGCTGCTTAAGCTCCAAGTGGCGGACGTGAGGTCCGAATTGCGTGCCGGTCTGGCTAGTTTACTAACAAACACACGCGTGGAGGGGACTCGACTTGTTGCGAATCTCTCGTACGTAGATATGTACCTACACCGTGTTTTGCCACTGACTCAGGCATGCGATGGAAAAAGAAAAGAAAACAACTTTAATCACACAACGAAGTATCTTTTAAATCTACGGTATTTAAGAGATTTTGGCAAATTTTTCCTTTGTTTCTTTTTTCATATTACCTACAGTTAAATTGCACTTAAAAAACATGTTAAGAATATGACAAAAAAAATATCAAGACGAAAGGAAATAAAATGTACATTAGATTTTATTATTTCTGGATACCTCAGGCTGTTAATTAATCTCTGCCTAATTAAGGGTTATTCAGGCCGGGTGTGAGATGTGCCTAATTCATTATTAACAATTTAAGTTAACTAGTAGATAGTTTAACTCTTGTGCTATATACTTTACTTATAGGTACCCTAATTAAGTATGAAATTCGCAAAACAATGAAAACAATTGAACAGAGAACTCCTTAATATCTTAAACATACATATTGTGCATAAATCGAAACATGTTCATGTTTCATTTCATAATTTGCCGTACCGTTCATTCGATATCGTTAAATTTTCGGTACAGGGTACCAGGTATGCAGAGAAAGTTATAGGGCAACCTGTTTTTACCAAAAAGCAATGTTCCTGCGAGATTTAAAAATTAAAAAGTGCAATGTACTTTTAGAAAGCATCACAAAAGCGTTTCAACATCTAGATGTCTTTCCAAGTCTTTCCAGGGTCTGGAGTCTGTACGGCACTATATTTTTATCATAGTTTTGGTTGAACAAAATAACGCCCAACTTTTCAATTACGTTTTCAATTACATATGAATATGAAGTACTATATAAATTCAGCAGTAGATACAAATACTGGCCCTTGATAAGGGTTGGTACATCAAAAACATTTTTCTGTGCTCATTTGTCGATGTTTTAACTTATACATTTTACATTTCGATTTCATGTAACAAATAACTTTTTTTTATATTCTTGCATATAACTACAAAACATAGTTAAAACTATGTTTTGTAGTTAAATTAGTATTTAATTTTAATTAGTCATTCAATTTTGTTGACTGTTTACTATGTAGGTAATTTAAAAAATAATTATGTGCCAGCTGCTGACCCCGCGGCTTTCGAAAGGCGTCATCACAGTTTATTTATCGCATGTGAACGTTTTTCACATTAGTTTGGTGCCCCTTGTCACCTTGCGCTTGCGCAGCTGGAGTGTCTAGTTATGATGTACCATCTTTACATAGTATAAAATGACATTGCTTTATATTAATAAGCAGAGGAAGCACGATTTTTTTTTCGTGGAAGAGCCACGCTTCGGCATGAATGGGCCGGATCGACCGGAGTGATACTACGGCCTCACAGAAAACCGGTGTGAAACAGCGCTTGCGCTGTGTTGAATACCGGAGGCTCATACCCAAACCCCTCACCCCCGACCCTCTCCCCATCCCCCACAGGCCTCCAACGCACTTGTGACGCCTCTGGTGTTGCGGTTGTCCATGGACGACGGTAATCGCTTACCATCAGGCAATACGTCTGCTCGTTTGCCCATTATTCCATGAAAAAAATTAGAGCTTCGGTGGGAAGCCGGGCTAGTATGTATTATAAAATGAATTATAAAACGAGTTATGTGCTACGAAGGCGAGGCTAACACAACGTGTTAATGCATATCAGGTCTGTTAGTTGGTGTCAAACAAATATTCTATTGTTTCTTTACGACACGACCTCGATCCGTCTTCAATAGTAACTATTGCCGCTATATTATACTCGAGTTCATATAACACAATAAATAAATATACAAAAAAGATGAAGATAAAAAAAGATAAAAGATAAAGATAAAAAAAGATAATAATATAAAGATGCAGCAGCATCACTAGGCCGCCATGGTGTGGGTCGCCATACTGCATTGTCTGCATTCGCAGTGAGTATGGCGACCAATACTCTTGGATTCTGCTTATGCTTTCCATCAGGCAGAGTAGAGTCATTTTGGTGGGCCATACATAAAAAATAAATAAAAAAAATATATATACTTGAAGGAGACAGCTATAGATGTATAAGGATATAGTCATGAGATTCAGCTAAACGGTGTCATTATAACATTTAACTGCAATAAACGCATTGCTATTTCCTATAATTTTTTTTTTTTTTTTTTTTTTTTTATTGAATAAGGGGCAAACGAGCAGACGTATCACCTGATGGTAAGTGATTACCGCCGCCCATGGACACCTGCAACACCAGAGGCGTCACAAGTGCGTTGCCGGCCTTTTAAGAAGGAGTACGCTCTTTTCTTGAAGGTTTGAAGATCGTATTTGTCCGGGAATACCGCAGGCGACAGTTCATTCCACAGTTTTGTTGTGCGAGGCAGAAAGTTCCTAGAGAACCGCACAGTTGTGGACTGCCAACCATCTAAGTGATGGGGATGAAATTGCTGTCGCGTAGGACGATGACGGAAAGAGGCGGCAGGAATCAGCCCGAACAATTCCTCGGAGCACTCCCCATAGTAAATGCGGTAGAAGATGCAAAGCGAAGCCACATCTCTACGCAGCGCCAAAGAGTCCAGCCGAATTGAAGATTCCTGGCAGTCGACGATTCGAGTCGCTCTCCGTTGAATGCGGTCCAGAGGGAGGAGCTGGTACTGGGGTGCCCCCGCCCAAAGATGAGGACAGTATTCCATATGTGGCCGAACCTGCGCCTTATATAGAAGAAAGCGGTGGGCTGGAGTGAAATACTGTCTCGATCTGTTGAGCACGCCAAGCTTCTTCGAGGCCAATTTGGCCTTATCCTCCAAATGGCCACGGAACTGGACTTCGCTCGATATCTCGACACCAAGTATTCCAATGTTGGCTGAGGCTGATAGGGGAGTGTCTTGAAACCGAGGGCATACGACCCACGGCAGTTTTTTAGCGGTGAACGCGCAAATTTGTGTCTTGGTGGGGTTAAAGTGGACTAAATTGAGTCTACCCCAGTCTGAGACCTTTTCTAAAGACGTCTCAATTTGGGACACAAGTTTGTTTCGACTCTCAATGACGTTTTCCCGAGAAATATTAGCGCGGCCGGTGTAGAGAGCATCGCCTGTACTGTCATCCGCATAGCAATGAATGCCGCTAGTTTGCAGCATGTCATTGATATGCAGGAGGAACAGAGTAGGCGATAGCACACAACCTTGCGGGACACCAGCATTCACAGGTATAGAGTCAGAGCATTCACCGTCGACTACGACCTTTATGCTTCTACCTGCTAAAAAGCTGGTGACCCATTCGCATAGTTTCTCGGGAAGCCCATAGGAAGGGAGCTTCGAAAGAAGCGCTTTGTGCCAGACCCGATCGAAGGCTTTCGCAATGTCCAAACTAACTGCCAAGGCTTCCCCCTTAGTCTCAATCGCCTGTGCCCAGCGATGTGTCAGGTACGCCAGAAGATCACCAGCTGATCGACCCTTACGGAAACCGTATTGCTGGTCACTAAGCAGATGATGATCCTCTAGGTACCGCAGGAGTTGATGATTGATGATGGACTCCATTATTTTCGAGAAGAGGGAAGTTATGGCTATCGGCCTGTAGTTAGATGGATTTGAGCGGTCGCCTTTTTTAGGGATCGGGTGGACCAATGCTGCCTTCCATGATGTCGGGACTACGCCAGAAGAGTAGGAGAGCCGAAAAAGACGCGTTAAGACCGGTGCCAACTCAGGAGCGCACATCTTCAACACAATAGGAGGGATTCCATCCGGGCCACTCGACTTATGGATATCAAGGGATAAAAGTGCTAAGCGCACTGAGCGTTGGTGGAACTGGATTTCCAGCATACAGCTCTCGCACCCCGGTATGGTAGGCGGCTCTTGTTCCCCGTCATCCAAGGTCGAGTTGGACGCAAAGTGTTTTGCCAGAAGATCGGCTTTCTCCTTTGCGTCATAGGTCAACGGATTATTTCCTATGTGCAGAGGTGGAAAGGATGGCTTGCAAAAGTTGCCTTCGATAGCCTTGGCAAGAGACCAGAATGCCCGAGTTCCCGAAGGAAGACGCTCAAGCCTCTCGCCAATCCTGGCAATGTGCTCCGACTTCGCCCTTGCAATGTCTCTCTTGAGGGATCTGGAGGCAAAGTTGTACTCCTTTTTCAGAGCGCTGGTATTTTGATCCCGTAGCGCCACCGCGTCAGCCCAGGCTTGGTAAGCCTCCTGCTTTATGCGAGAAGCTTTTCTGGAAGATGGACCAAACCAGGGCCGACATTTGCCACCAATGGGGACCACAGTGGATGGGATGAAGAGCTCCATACCCTGTAGCACAACATCGGCAACAAAATCAGCAGCGGCGTTGGGATTATCCGGCGAGAAGCACAACTGTCTCCAAGGGTAGGACGCAAAGAAGGACCGCATCCCATCCCAATCTGCTGACCTATAGTGCCACACACGACGGCTGCGTGCGACTCGTGATCGCAGCAAGGGTGTGATAGGCACTTTACTCCGGACAAGGCAATGGTCTGAGGAGCCAAGTGGAGCGTTAACGGATACGCGGTAACCGTCCGGATGAGAAGTCAGCAGAAGATCCAACAGTGAAGGATTCTGGTCCTTCACATCTGGGACTCGCGTGGGCGTGGCAACCAGTTGTGTCAGGCCATATGCCAGGGCGAAGTCGTGAACAGATCTCCCCGCATGATCCGTTTTACTGGAACTGAGCCAGTCGGCGTGGTGGGCGTTAAAATCGCCAAGTACGATGATCTCTGCGGAGGGGATCTGCTGCTGCACGAAGTCTGAAGCCATCTGGATGTGCTCAATGAGTCGGTCAGTTTCGGCATCACCACTATGGGACCTATAGAGGCACGCATAGACGCGGGGATGGTCGTCGCTGTCTACACGGAGCCATAAGATGGAGAGGTCCCTACCTTCAAGGTTGCTGAGGTGACGAGAGCTGACATCGTCTCTAACGTACACGCACACTCCGGCCTTAGAGATGAAGGAGTGTTCAAGTCCGTACCCAGGGTAAGTTAGGTAGGAAGTGTCCGCTGGAGACGCTATCTGCGTCTCGGTCAAGAAGAGCAAGGCGGGCTTTGCTGTCTCGAGGTGGTGATGGACAGCGTTAAGGTTGCTATGTAATCCCCTGATATTGCAGAAGTCCACGACCAGCGTGGTAGGGGGTGCCATGGTGTTACTGCTCTTATCCCGAGCATGATTAAGCGTAGTTTTGCCCCCCCCAGAATACGAGGGGCAGCCTGGGCGTCCACGCTCAGGCGCGATGTGTTCTGTGTGTGGACGTGCAGAGAGGGATTCTCCAACGCAAGCGCAGTTGGTACCTTCCTGGGGTAGCATCTGTTTCAACTGCGCCATCATAGGGGGATTGGGGGGGTGGGCCTCCGGTATCCTCACTCACTCGGTGAAACACAGCGTAAGCGCTGTTTCACACCGGTTTTCTGTGAGGCCGTGGTATCACTCCGGTCGAGCCGGCCCATTCATGCCGAAGCGTGGCTCTCCCACGGAACAATTAAACGCATTCACGGGTTTACTTGATTAACTTTACAGTTACAGGCCTCGTCAAGTTTTCCGCTTCAGTCTTTCTTATTATCTTATATGTTTCATCACCTAATAGGTGTGTGTGTCTCTGCGTCAATTTTTTTGTTTATATTCTCATATAACAAGCGATTTTATTTAAAAGATACTTTATGTCATTCCTGATAGAGATACTATTTGAAGTATACACACAATTTCTTTTGTACCAAACTTACATTTGCGAAAGATTTGTGGTGTGATTTTTTAAAGACGGTTAAAATGTATAACTAAATATTAATGTGGACACATCAAGGTTTAGATTAGATATTAAATGTTTTCGTTTAGAACCACAAAATGTGTAATTTTTAGCACGCTTTGTTAACTATACCTGAATAATGCATTTATAAGTGTATTGGTAGATTAGATTATCCAATGACAATTAAGTATTTTTATTAATTTTCCCAATTGTCCATCGATCAGGATCTTCAAGATGAACGACTTATTTTATACTAGCTTTTGCCCTCGGCTCCCCCGCGTGTTTGTCGGTTATCTCAGTAAAGAGTAGCCTATATCCTTCCTCAAGAATCAAAACTTCTCCATGACAAATTTTATTGAAATCGGTGCAGCAGCACAACGCCATCTAGTCCCAAGCTAAGCAGAGCTTGTGTTATGGGTACTAGACAACTGATATAAATACATATATACTTTTTTTTGTAAATTCCAAACACCCAAACTCCGAAACAAATATTTTGAGATTATACAATTGGTTTGGTCCGACCCGGGAATCGAACCCGAGACCTCAAGCACAGCAGTCGCATACGCTACCACTGCGCCACAGAGGCAGTCACAACATAAGTATGGATTGAAATGTAGTGTCTAGTACTCTAGTGTATGACTTACTGGCTTGGTACGTTTTTAGCTTTAATAAGGCAATAATTGCCACTAATAACTGAAGCAAGCAAAATCAAAATCTGTTCTCTTACATATACACAACACTATATTTCGTACCGTTCGTTTTTTTGTCTTTCACTGGTTAATAAGGCATACTTTACAACTGTAACGGTTATAATATTAATCAATAGACTAAAGATGTCAAACATACACTTGACGTACGATGTATGATGATTGTTGGTTGTCTTAACAAATAATGTAGGTAAAAAAAACTGGTTTCGATCATGCAAAAGTTCACTTGTGTTTCGTTAAAGACGACACTGGCACAGCGGTAGTATTTAGAGATTCGAAAGAAATCACGGTATGGTAGAATATAATTATAACGAATTGAATGGGAAAACTATAATGGCTAAGTAAACTTTATTAGTTTACGAGAAATGGTCAACAAACTAATTCGACGGCTGCTGAAACCGTTAAGGGGCGCGTCCCTAAAAACGCGCGAAAAGGCACTTGCAGTTTTGCAAAACACAAACAACTCTATTCATTATTTGACACTAAAAAAAAATCTCAGTAGTTTAATAAATCAGTCTACCAATCTACCGAGTGACATTTATAAAATAATTCTTTCATTTTGTGAAAAAAAGCCTTAACAAAGATCAAAATCATCGAAATCGACCTTTTTAATTAGCACACTCTGTCCTATTTCGTGCTCTATTTTAAATGTTTATTTCTTATTTCGCGAGAAAAAAGTATGGAGAAAAGATTTACCGTTTTAGTTTTTTTATTAATTCTCACCAAAAAGCCATAATCTAAGGCTAAACATCATTCATTTTAGCGACAAAAGTTCCATACATTTTAGTACGTAGATATCGTCTCCCGTAAATTGCAATAAATAAGTTTTATCGCGCTCAAAAAATTCAGTGCCCTCCGAATATTCAAGGTGACACTACGTCCGTTTGTAGTTCGCACAGAGCTCCATATTACGTAAATGACAAGTTTTAGGGTGGGTTGCTAGTGAGTGTCGAATGGTAACTGTTAATTTGTATTCTTGAATTTAATTTCATTTTTTTTAAAGAATAATTTCAAAGAAAGATATTAGTATTTTTTATTAACACAGAACTTATTTTTATGTTTTTTTTTAACTTGCTATGTATGTTTATATCTAACTATATTTGTTAAGACGGACTCTTGCAACTCAATTTTGTAGATATCTTCAACCGATTGTGTTGAATTTTTGTAGTCATATGTATATAGCGTGACAATGCTATATTATGATGACATGGAGCTGATCTGATGTTGGAGCTGGAAGGTGGTCATAGGAACTTTGTAACGACGGAACCTATCGAGTTTGGAGTCGTTTGATTTGTCTTGACGAGTACTTTAAAGACACTTGACAGACCGAGACACTTTGAGAAATTGTTTTTAAAAAAGTATTTTTTTTTTATGATTTCTGTTAGAATTGAATAACTACTACTGAAATAATGAAAAACCTTAAAATTACAGTTTTATTTTTGACTGCATGGTTGGTCTAGTGGTTTAAGCGGTTGCCTCGCCGCTTCCTACTGTATCAGGTGTTGTGGGTTCAAATCCTACATGGGACAACACTGTGTGATCCACGAATTGTTGTTCTGAGTCTGGATGTCCATTGTGTCCGTTTCATGTATGTTTGTAAAGTCCCCCGCGACACAGGATTTATTGGATATACACGGGAGTTGTCATTTTTGAAAAAAAAACTAGCTGAGCCCCACAGTCTTACTCGCGATACTACACCAACCGCGGTTACTCCTTATATCATCAGCTACCTATCAGTAAAAATCCCGTCAAAATCGCTCCAGCCTTTCCAGAGATTAGCCGGCACAAACAAACAGACAGACAAAATTGTAAAAAAGGGTCCCATCTACACTTTACGTCATTTCCATTATTATTCATCCCTTAAGTTCGAATTTAATCAATTGGTGAATTGTAAAACAATAGATGCCCTATCCCTTACATTATCTGATATCTGTAATCTATATAAATAAAAGAGGAAGGTGACTGATTGACTAACATACCCAGAGATCAACGCACAGCCCAAACCGCTGAAGCTAGAATCCTGAAATTTTGCATGTAGGTTCTTTATATAACGTAAGTGAGCACTAAGAAAGGAATTTTTGAAATTCTACCCCTAAGGGGGTAAATCAGGGGATGAAAGTCTGCGTGGGCGAAGCCGCGAGTAAAAGCTAGTATTATATATTTAAGGAAGTTTCCATTTCAAAGTTTTACACTCTTAATATTAATTTTAAGACTAATAGTTTGTTTTTTAACCGTCTTAAAAAAAGAAGGAGTTTATAAATTAACTGTATTTTTTTATTTTTTTACCCGACCACGGCAAAGCTAAAGGAGGGTTATGATTTTGACAGGCTATGTATGTATGTTCATCTGTTCCCTCATAGCTCCTTAACTACTAATTAGTACTGGATAAATGAGGTATCGTTAGAAGCGTTAATCGTCCGCTGCTTATAGGCTATATAAGGCGTCACTCAATTTAATGTGGCGCCCTCTAGCCGACATAAAGTACTGTATTATAAAATAAATTTGAGATAAATATGCCGTGTTTGGTATCGTCGGAAAGGGTGTTACTTGTACATTTCAAATATATATATATAGGTATTATTAGCATTTGCTGGTGACTTTGTTCGTATTTATTCAAAATTTTTTATATTTCTATTTTAGGTATTTAAAATATACTTTGCATATAAATTATTATAATCACTACACCAAAACATTTTAAATAAAAAAAAGTAAAAACTTAAATTAAAATAGAAACGTACCATAACTCTTAAAAACGCGTGACTACGACTTTTCAAAACTTGTTTCATACTTTTTCAGCGTCGTTTTTTGTCAAAAAGTGAAAAAAGTGGGGCGTACATCTATGTAGTAAAATTTAGTCAATATGAGCAATAAAAGCGATCAAAAATTATATTTTTAAGAAACATTAACATTATGTTCCATTAATATAACATATACACACATCAAAATTGTCTAGGGATCAACATATGTGTCTAGGGATCAACATATATTTTTGCAATAACTTTTCTCCTGATTGATATTAATTAAAATTTTCTTTAAGGATTCATCAAATAAAGTGTTTTCGTTTGTCACAGTAACGCTAAACCAAGTCACCTTTGCATTAATAAAGAAATTTGGGATTTTTGACATTTGAACCACTAACATTAAAGTTCGAAAAAAAGACTGAAATAACAGTTTTCTTTAAAATTTTATTAGGTAACTTAAACAATTAATAATCCGTGTTTCTACCGCGAACACTAACAACACAAGAATCGGTTTGGCATACTCAAAATGAGTTCATCCAAATCACGCTGTGGAATGGCCGCCCATGTTCGTTGCAACAACAAAAAAAGGTCTTCTTGCGACTGGATACCCTCCATATTCGGCAGAGCTCTTCTCTGTAGCATATCCCATGCATGCTCAATCGGGTTCAAGTCTGGCGACTGAGCAGGCCAGGGCCAAAGCCACATCTCAATCTCAAGAAATCCGCATAAAAATGCTTGATCCCTAGACACTTTTGATGTGTGTATTATACAAATTTTATTTCATAACATAGCATTAAAATCCGTTGATTACTATAAAAGATCTAAGCTGACAGATAGCGCGAGCGACTTAATTTTATACTGTGTAAAAATATATTATTTGTCCATGAAATGAATTTCTTAAAAATGAATACACTTGAAACCCATTCTCGGCCGTTGACGAGTTACTTAAAGCCCGCGGGCTTTCCGATATGACTAAGATACATTGCGTGCTTTGTAGGACATTCTAAACATTCTTCAAAGGCGAACAGTTAATGAATATTTAACTAGAAGAAAAAAAAAACCGAAAGTCAATTTATTAGTTGCCAGGGTTAGTATGCAACAGTGCCCGATGCGTTTGTGTGCATGTAAAATATGAATGTGGGTGTTCAATCACAAATTCCCACGCTCAAGGACTACAGTCTTAACGTGAAATGCTTATACCTAATACAAAATAACAAAACGCAATTACTACGGAACCCGTCATTGAGCGTAGCTTGACACGCAATTGGTTTGGACACGTCATGTCGTACATGATTTCAGTAAGATTAAAAAAAACATATAAATATGTGATTACATCACGTATTTATATGTTTCTCGTAATATTTTTCTTATTACATTTTTTAAGCTTCTTGCTTTAAGTGAGTGTCTGATCCTATGTTGATGCAACAAAAAAAAAATCACCTAAAGCTTATCTTCCAAAAATCTCTTCCCGAGAGAGAAATAGCCGTCGACGACATATGCGTATGCAAAAAAGCAGCAAACAGGAGCTCCGCTGTAATCATATACAATCTGAGTTGCCAATATACCGCTTTAATTTTCCGTAAGTATGACATTGCAGAAACGAACATGCCTCTGCTTATTAGGCAACATGTTAACGTAAACGGTCAATTATGACAATTATTTTTAAGTTCTTCGGGAAAGGTACGTAAGTAAGTGTCTAGAAGTGACATCCGTTAATTCTAGTATCTCTTCTACCCTGTTTGCAACGAATGTTTTGAGTTTTCTACAGCTCATATTATGCAGCCAAGCGAGAACTAGAGTCACACAAAAACAGTTAACGTTCTATCGGGAACAGCAAGGGCAGTACACAGCTTCAAACGAGATATAGTGCAAGGCTTCATTGTTGTCACTTTAAATTTTGAACACAAGAGTTTGATGTTTATGTTAACGGAAATGTATGTAATCCTTCATTGTATACAATTCCTATGAAATTTATGTAATTCCTAAAATCGCACGCAAATGTGTGAAATAAATTATATTATACTTTCACATTACACATTTCCTAGGAAATCTATACATTTCCTAAATAGCAATCGGCAATGTAAAACATTTAAGATATTGATGGGTAATTATTTTTAGGTTAGGTTAGAACATATGAACATATTATTATTATTTATATCATATCTCATATTATCATAATACCGTAGTATTATGATAATATGAGTGCTATAATAAAAAAATATATTAACAACGTGTTTTATTACAGAAAGCATTTACTTTATACATTTCCTAATACGATATTTGAATTATATACAATTACGAGGAAATTTATACATTTCCTAGGATATCTATGTATTAAATAGTTTTTCAAACAATATTTTATACATTGCCTAAATAGTATCTGAATTGTACACATTTCCTAGGATTTGTATACAATTCCTTGATTTCATACATTTCCGGTAACATTTACAAAACTTACTTCATTCATAGACTTAATATATACCTATACAAGCTCCATCTGCTCGTTGGGAGGCATCACTGAAGGTATGCAGTTCGTAACAACAGGTGAGTAACATAAAATCTACCTCGGCTCGGTAGTGTAGTTAAAGAATTTATGCCATTGGTGATCCTAGCATATACGAGTATGTACGCTATCTCTATACCTAGTAACGAGTATCGATTGTGTATCTATACTAATACTACCTGCGCCCGCGACTTCGTCCGCGTGGAACAGTGACTTTGGGTAGCAGTTTTAATTATTAAGGCTAATATTATTTAAAAAATAAGACACACTTTTCACTGTTAAAAACATATTTAAGTATTTATATAAGTACATAAAATAAAAAGTATTTTGTATGAGCTTATTTCGACATTCGACATGGCCAAGGCTTTCAACCTGTTCTTGCACCGTTCGCTTCTCTCCGACCTCTAAGCATTCGGTCTGCCTCCTAGAGTCGTCTCTAGATTGACTCTTTTCTTCATCAGCGCCTTCGCATTCGGGTTCTTTGCGACGGACGGCGCGGCCTCTGTTTTTCTGGAGGTAAACGCTAGCGTACCTCAGAATTCGGTCCTGTCGCCCAAAATGTTTCTTCTGCATGTCAATGACATATTAGCCCTTGGCAATATACATACATTGCTATGCAGACGATAGCACAGTGCATGAGCGATATTATGGATACCCTGCAGCCAAGATAGTAGACGTTGAGAAAAATGGATAGGAGCTTGTCGCTGAGCTTGACCGGGTTTTGAACCGCATTTAACAATGGGGTGATGAGAATCTGGTCCAGTTCAACGTTAAGAAAATAACAAACCCACGGGAGTACATCGAGGGCACCACTAAGGCAGCCTGAACAGGGTGAGACGGTTTTTCGCGCCCGAGCATTTGTGACTCCTTTATAAGACCCAGGTACGCTCGTCCGTACTGTTCTCATCTTTGTGATGGATCTAGGCATTGATTTTCTCGATCTTTTGCAGCGGCAATCAGTCCGCATTATCAACAGTCCCAATACTACCGATTCCTTTGAGCCTCTGCAGTTGCGGAGAGATATCGCCTCTATGGCAGTCCTCTACCGCTTTACCATGGAGAGTGTTCTGAAGCGATCTTCCAACCGATCCCACCTTCTCCCTTCCTCTACAGAACAACACGTGCTGGTCTTGGAAGTCACCGCCTCAGTCTTAGAAATACGCTCTCGAACCAAACGGTTTGGTTCTGCATTGTCTGCTTTCACAGCGAGTATGGTTGCCTCCACTGTTGGATTCTGCTTGAGTTTTCCCTCAGTCTGAGCAAATTCTCAATTTTTTCAATTTTAAAATACTATGTTTTTGATTTGCCATCCTTTGTCAAAATATAGTGATTTAGCTGATTTGATACACGCGATTGTGCTGCCCATTTGTAAAACATGTTTTTTTTAAATGAACTGCAACTTTAACCGTCTGTCTTTGGGCTTTGATAATTGGTAGTGCAAATGTTGTTTTCAGCGGAAACTGCATTCTTTTAAATTGAAATTGCAAATAAGTTTGAATTATTGGAATACGGGGAATTGAAACATTTTCTTTTACAATGTTGTACCCCAGATGTGTATTTTGTAGCCGTGTACCGTTACATATCTTTGTCGCTCAATATTTCTTATTAATAGGACTGGAACATTAACTTTCAGTCTTAACTTATGGGAATGCGCTCCTGATGATTCTAAAGATTTAAAAAACTTTATGCATAAGCTATGATATGACTGGTTCAGTTTCCCTTGCATTGTTTCCTGAGAGATATTCGTTAACATCTTCCTCCACGTCTGACATGATCCGTTCGTTTATTTGATAACTGTCTCATTAGTCGGCGGATCAGAATAGATATTATTTTTAGATCATGTGTGCTATCATATACCAGAACTCACGTCTCAGTGTAATCATGTCGTTACTGTCATTTGTCATACAATCATCTCCTATTTTTAGAAGAGCATTTGCATATTGACACTGCTCATAAATCATTGTGAAATTGTACTCGCATAATTGTAGTAAGACAAAACTTTTTAACATGTACCCATAATACATATGTTTCATACAGGCATTTATTTCATCTTGCGGCGTACCCCTTTTGCTTTTTTTTGTGTTTAAATCCCGCCGGATACTTTTCCTTCGTATTTTTTCACGAAGAAAATTATTTGAATAAACAAAAAATCATGTAAACAAATCGAATCCTAGTGAATAATAACGAATTTGTAGTAGCAAAATTCAACATCCGCATGCGGCACAGTCGTCTGCCCTCACATGTCTGCCCGTTCGGGTAAGCACACTTAAGCATATTGTGATAACTCAGTAAATGTTACATCTGAATAGCTCTAATATTTTGTCTCCTGTCCCAAACTCATGAAGCATTTTCGCAAACCTTGCATCGCAGCTATTGCGGTCCACTGCTGGAAATAGGCCTTGCCTTGCCTTTCCTTCACAAACCTTGCATATTTCCATACAAACTTTCATCCCCTATTGCTATTTTACCTTGATCTTAAAATTTTATTTATTTTATTATAAATTTAATTATTATCTTATTATTTTATGGAAGCCTTTATGGCTAGCCTTCCTCGATAAATTGGCTATCTAACACTGAAATAAGTTTTCAAATTGGACCAGTAGTTCCTGAGATTAGCGCGTTCAAACAAATAAACAAACTCTTCAGCTTTATATATTAGTATAGATGTATTTATTATACTCTTCTAAGATCTACTACTCATAATTAACAACACAATTATTTAGATAATGATTAATATTACGCATTATGTTGATAAAAACTCTTTGGCAAATAACTCATTATTAGGTAGCAACTCTTAGCGTCTTATACTCGTGATAACTTCTAAACGAAATGTCCGAATGTGATGAAACAAAAAGTATTTTACTTCTACATAAACACCCTTGATAACATAATGCTTTATTTGGATAAGGATTAATATTACGATACACATTTAACGTAGTTTCTTTCTTCAGACGATTTAATAGTTTTTTTTGAACACAAAAGCGGTTATTGTGACTAAACCATGATAGTTAGATATATGCTCTCGAGGACTTTTTTGTAGATCTTAATGGGACCTACAAATCCGTAATACATTATTTTGTTCTATTGTCAATACTTTTTGCAGCGCACGCAAAAATAGGTTTTCGATTTCACACCTTAGGTTACGAAATAGCAATTTTCTTACGGATCTCTAATTTTTTTGAAAATAAATTATAGCCTATAGCCTTCCTCGATAAATGGACTATCCAACACTGAAAAATTTTTTCAAATCGGACCAGTAGTTCCTGAGATTAGCGCGTTCAAACAAACAAACAAACAAACAAACAATCTCTGCAGCTTTATAATATTAGTATAGATTATAAAGCTGCAGAGTTTGTTTGTTTCGGCCGGTTTCAACACGCGTCTTTCAAGTTCTTTTTTTACATATTAACCTCAAACGTCAAAACGTCAAACCCGAACCAGAGACAAACAAAATGTTGCCAGTACAATGACGTTCGAAATCCAACAATCCCAATCCGACGTTTCGTTTAGAAGTTATCACGAGTATAAGACGCTAAGAGTTGGTAGCTAATAATGAGTTATTTGCCAAAGACTTTTTAACAACATAATACCTAATATTAATCTTTATCCAAATAAATGTGTTGTTGATTATGAGTATTAGATCTTAGAAGAGTATAATAAATACATCTATACTAATATATAAAGCTGAAGAGTTTCTTTTGTTTGTTTGAACGCGCTAATCTCAGGAACTAGCTAGCTAATAGCCCATTTATCGAGGAAGGCTATGTATCATCACGCTGAGACCAATAGGAGCGGAGCACCAATGAAGAATGTTTCGAAAACGGGGGAAAATTTCTACGCTACGGCCTATGGCCAATGGGAGACGTAAACGAGTTTGCATGGATCAGCTAGTGTAATTCATAAAAATTGTATTTGACTAACATCGCCGATGACGTCTTTACATTCAGAATAACAAATTGACTTTCGATATTAATTCCCAGCTAGGCAAGGCCACTATGGTAACCATATCCTATAACTATATGCATATATAGTAGTTTGACACATAAATAAATGTAAAAAACAACCACTCATAATAACAGTTAGTGTATATTAATACCGTTAGCTTCCGCGGACATTGACTAAGTGTATGAAGTCCGATGTAGACGAAGTGATGGCTATTGTATTGATCACACAAAAATTAAGATTAAACCGCAATCTTTTCTATCAAGTTATGCCTTTGGGCCTGTTGTTACACAAACGCGTATGCCTTACAATTCATTTATAATATTGAACCGTTGCTCTGTATGTGGCATGGTTTTCTTACCTTAATGTACTTGAAACAGTTATTACCTTTTTTTTTAATTAACTTATTTTTATTAGCCTCTATTAATCGCAATTTGCTTTTAAATCTGCATCCTACTACATAATTATTATAAACGCGAAAGTTTGTAAGTATGGATGGATGTTTGTTAGTCTTTCACGCAAAAACTACTGAACGGATTTGGATGAAACTTTACAATAATATATTTTATACATCAGAATAACACATAGTCTAAGTACTATTTGCAGCGATAACCGTATGTCGACGGGTGGAGCCGCGGGCAACGACTAGTAATATAATAAAATTTGCGTGTCGTGACTGATTAAGAATTTAGTCTCACCGTCCGACTCTTCCGACGCCCTCCTAAACGGGTTTGGGAGGGCATCGTTAGAGTCGACTAATGATGCAGATCAACTGCACCGCAAATAGAAGGAAAACTTGAAACAAAACCTGTGGAAATCCCCTCGGACCGTCACCCCACCGGGGCTTGCGGCGGGGCGGTGTGTCGGACTCGAACCGACTAAAACCACACGGTGTGCCACTCTGCGCCTGTGAAGGGAGCAATCCGGGAACTGCAGTTATTAACACGTCCGGACCCCTCCCAGCGCCTGCCCGCACAGAAGCGGGCACCGTCACCTGATGGACTCTCTAATTAGGCGATGTACGGCACACGCGTACGTCGCCCCACGCGACGCCCCACCGTCGCAGTGGTGGCAGGCGGGACTCAATTCCCTCCTAGCGACCGAGTGCAGGTACTTCCCGAAGCAACCGTGCCCGGAAAGGACCTGCGTCAGTCGGAAGGAAAGGGTCCCGTGCTGCCGCCCTGCCCACTCGAGGATGACCGGCTGGAGAGCCTCCACGGCGGCAAAGCCAGCGCGTGGAGTCTCCAGCCGGAACGACCATCTGTCCATAGTGGCTCGACGAGCGGCTTCACGCCATTCGCGTACCTCTTCGGGCGGAGGGCGATAGCCATACTCCGCCCGATATTCAGCCACCCGTCGATAAACTTCGGCGAGCACTTCCGCCTCCAAATCCCACGGGGGTGTTCCGGCCAGGGCGCACGCCGCCTCGGTCGACACCGTGCGGTATCCGCGTATGGCTCTGACTGCCAATACCCTCTGAGGCCGCCAGAGGCGGGCCTTATTTAGGGCAGTCAGAGCCGCCACCCACACCGGTGCACCATACAGCGCCATCGACCGGACAACCCCCGTGTACAGGAGTCGCGTTGCGACGCTGGCTCCACCCAAATTGGGCAAAAGTCGCCCAAGGGCGGAGGCAGCGTCGACCAGCTTCGGACCAAGCTGTCGGAAGTGCTCGTCGAAGAGCCACCTACCGTCGAGGATCAGGCCCAGATACCTCATCTGGGCCCGAACCGGTACGAGGACCGAGTTGACCACTATGGAGGCGCCGGGGGGCAGACCACGACGGGGCCCATGAAATAGTAGGGCCTCCGTCTTGTCCAGGGCCACCCGTAAGCCCAGCGCCTCGATGCGCCCGACCACCAGAGAAACACCCCAGGTGGCCAGGCGCGCCGCCTCTTGGAAGTTCGCCCCCCGGGCTGTGACAAGCGTGTCATCGGCGTAACAAATTACGCCCAGCCCGGGGGGTAGACGACCTCGTAGGACCCAGTCGTATCCCACGTTCCACAGGAGTGGTCCAAGGACAGACCCCTGCGGAACGCCGCACGACATGGGTCGCCGTCTCAAGACGCCCTCTCGGTCCTCGTACACGACGGTACGCTCCTCTAAATAGTCTGCCACTAGCCGCCTCAGGTACTCTGGCACCCCGTGGTAATGGAGTGCTTCCCTGATGCAGCTAAATGGCAGACTATTGAAGGCGTTGGCGATGTCCAAGGACACCGCCAACACCACGCCGCCACAGCTCACTGCCTCTTCGGTCAGGGCCCTAAGGCGCATCACGGCATCGACCGTCGAACGCCCCTCTCGGAATCCGAATTGGGCGTCCGACAGGTCGGGCCCCACCTCGCAAAGGTGCCGGACGATGCGGGCAGAGAGTATCCTCTCAAAAAGTTTACCCGCCTCGTCCAGCAACACGATGGGCCTATAGGCCGCGACCGAATCGGCAGGCCGTCCCGGCTTCCTCAACAGGACCAGCTTCCCGCATTTCCAGCACTCAGGGAAGCGTCCGGACGCCAGGCTAGCATCCAACACTTCCCTGAGGCGGTCCGACATATGGTCGAGGGCTCGGGCCATCACTCGGGCTGGAACCCTGTCCGGCCCGGGGGCGGTGTTCTTGGAACGGATCCGAAGAACAGCCGCCCCAACCTCCGATTCCCTAATGGGCGGCACATCGTCCTCTCTACCCCCGTCGTCTCCGACCGCATAGGCCATCGACGGGGGTGTGTG
Source organism: Diaphora mendica (assembly GCA_949125395.1). Classification (NCBI taxonomy): domain Eukaryota; kingdom Metazoa; phylum Arthropoda; class Insecta; order Lepidoptera; family Erebidae; genus Diaphora; species Diaphora mendica. Next base: position 26,831,524 of record OX421312.1, on the reverse strand, counting down.
CTCCGCCCGCTCAGGGAAAAGGCCCTCGACCACTTCCTGCAGGAAGCTGGGCTGGAGAGTCTCGGTAAGGGGGGGGGCCGACGTGCGGAGCTTCTGACGCACCGCACGGTATGGGCGACCCCAGGGGTCACGATCGAGACCCTCCAGCATCTCCTTTCTCTTCTCCTCCTTGGCGCGGCAAATGGCCAGCTTCAGAGTCCTCCGCGCCTCGCGGTACTCCTCATGAAGCTGGTCCCCGCCACCGTCTCCACGGTGGCGTCGCCTGCTACGGGTGTAGGACCTCCGGGCACGAGTACAGGCCGCACGGAGGTCCGCCAACTCCTGGGACCACCAGTAGACCTCCTTCCGAGGAGGCCGACGACCTTGGATGCGGGGCATGGCCGTATCGCAAATTTGCGTAACCGCATCGCGAAAACGGCCAGCCCCTACGTCCACGCCGACTTCCTCGGTTGGGGCCTGCGGAGACAGCCAAGATTGAATAATGGCCGCCTCCTCTAGTAGGTCCCTATCCAGCTTGGCAACAGCCCACCGCGGAAAGCGGGAAGGATGCCGCGCCATGTGACCCCTACTGGGGCCCTGGGACCGGGAGAGCTCGAATCGGATGTACAAGTGATCCGAGAGCGTCTCGACCTCTTCCAGGACACACCAGTTCCTTACTCGTGCGGCAACAGCAGGGGTAGCAAACGAAAGGTCCACTATCGACCCCCCTTGCTGTCGCACGCACGTATTGGTGGAGCCTCTGTTTAGTAAACAGAGGCCCACCGAAGCCGCCCACTCCTCGACGGCCTCGCCCTTGGCATCCGTCCTGGGGGACCCCCACGCAATGGATTTTGCGTTGAAGTCCCCCAGCACGAGGACGTGCCCAGACGCTAATCGCCGCATCGAGGTCTCCAAGCTGTTAAGGAAGACCTCGAAGTCGCTCAAACTCCGGTTGGGGGAGAAGTAAACACCGTAGACGGTGATCCCCCCCCACTGAGCGGCAACATATCCAGAGCCCTTGTCCCTAAGCGACAAGGGCGGGGAATGAGCCGCCGCGGAGCCGACGACTGCCACGGAGCCGTCCCAGTCACCCATCCAGTTTGGACGGGGAGGAACGAAATAGGGCTCCGCGACTACGGCAACACTTACTGACCACTGCGCCATGGTTTGCAGGAAGAGATCCTGCGCCGCGGCACAGTGGTTCAGGTTCGTCTGGACAAGGAGGTTGCAGATTTGATCCATTACTGGATCGTTTCTACAACCCCCTCCATAGGCGTCGTTTGAGACGGACGGACAACGTCGGAGGCAGCCTGGGTCGCTAGGCTAGCCCCCGACGTCTGCCGAGAAGCGCGGGAAGGTCTGCAGCCCCCCTGCCCCATCTGGTGATTGGCGGGCTTATTGCCCGCCGCACACACAGGGCAGTGAGGGGCGGCAGAACACCCCGCAGCCACGTGCCCCGGTCGACCGCAGCGGAAACAAAGTCCGCTGCAGTCGAAGCAGCTGTCACACTTGACGCGTGTGTGCCCCGATGCTAGGCATTTGTAGCATCTCATCGGTCTTGCCGCCAGGACTGTTATCCTGGCGGTCACAAAACCGACGAGTAGCCTGCCGGCGTCGCCCAGAATTTTGGCCGACGCCACGGGACAGCTCACCCACACAGCGCCAAGCCCTCCTGGACCGGGGCGGATGGTGCCAATTCTGACGCCGTCCGCGCTGCTTCCAGTCTTTTCCTGGATCGCAACACGCACGTCGTCAGTCGTCACTGAATCATCCAGGCCTGAAATGCGCAGCTCCGCGCATTTGGTAGGCCTGGCGATCCTGACACCCTCCGTGGCTGCGAACACTCCCCGCAGCTTCTCGGCGAATGTGTCCGCCGTCTGGGCGCCTTCAGCCCCAGGGAACTCCAGGATTCGAGCTCCCGTTTGGGCGAGGCGCAGTCGGACCCCTGCCGTCGCAAAGTCCGGGGCGAGACAGTCCCGGGCCGTCTTAAAGACAGCCGCGTAGGACAGCCCACCGTTAGCCGCCTCCGGTGACACCGTGACCACCACAGCCGCGGTTTTCGGCGGCTGCAGTTTCCGCGGCTTCTTCGGGGTGGCCCTTGCCACCGATTGCGACTGCGGGCCAGAGGCCGCCTTTTGAGCAGCCTTCTTGGCCCGCTGTCGGGACTTCTTTGACTTAGCCCCCCCTACTACCTGCCAACCCTCATTGGAGGGGGCAGACGTGGAGGGGCCAGGCAGAGGTGTTGGAGTGGGCCCCGGCTTCGGCGCAGTAGTTTTGGCTGGAGCCTTGGCCACCTGACGGCGCCTTTGAGGAGCCGCAGGAGCCGGAGCCGACGTTGCTGCTGCGTAGGACACACGACCCCCCACAACGGGAAGAGGGGTCGGTGCCGACGCGACCGGTTTCGTTGTCGCAAGCGGCGGCCGAACAATTGGGGCCGGAGGCAGCCTGGCCTCCAGGCCGGCCGTACGTCCCTCCACCATACGCCAGCATGCGTCCAGGATAGCACCAAGCTGGGCGTCGGTAATCCCGGTGCCAGCAGGAGCCAGCTGCGACGCAGACGCAGACGGGGCTGGCTGGGAAGCAGACGGGGCTGGCTGGGACGCAGACGGGGCCGGCCGCGACGTAGATGGGGTTGGCCGCGATGTAGACGGGGTTGGCCGCGATGTAGGCGGGGCCGGGGCTGGGGCCGGCCGGGACGCAGACGGGACAGGGGCCCCACGCTCAGAGCGCTCCGCCCGAAATACGGCAAATTGAGCGCTCAGGCCGGCCACCTGCTCCGTCAATCGGTCGTTGGCCGCCTGGAGGCGAGCCACGTCCCCGGCTAGGGTCTCCACGACCTCAGAAACGGCAGAGGAGGAATCCTTGAGGGCCCTCACAAAAGGGCCCTTTAGGTTCACCGACTTGGTGGCCACCTTGTGGATGATGGCCACCGCCGCATGCGCCCTCTCCTGCAAAGAGGCCGGTGATTGGGGCACTGAATCCCCTTCCACCGTCGTCCCGATTGTAAGCAGGAGACCAGCGATCTCCTCTTCCGCCTGGAGTTCCCTGTCTGTCCTGGCTCGCCTGTAAGACTCCGCCTTAGAGAAGACGGAGCCCGACGGGGCCGAAACTGGGGTCCGTGACCTCCCTCTGTAACTACTGGGTACTTTGGGAGGCGGGCACTCCTGGGACGTTTCCACGTCCGTAGCAGTGCTACCGCGCTTCCGGCTATCGCCGATCTCCACCTCCACGACATCCATTGCGACAGTTGTCGCACCGGAGCCACTGGAGCCGGTCGGGACAGCTGACCTCGATCGCAGACGATCCGATGTTCTTCGGCTCCCAGCAGTCAGGTCGACTTCTGGGAGCCCCACCGCTGCAGGCGTTCCTGCTGCAGCAATCTCCTCATTGGAGGAGTGGGCGTCCGCCTTCCGGAACTGCCCTCGGCTGTTCCTCGACGGGCGCGACACTGCCCCACTCCTTTTTTCCGCGTCCTTCGCGTTTACTTGGGTGCCGGATTTGACGCTCGGCGACGGGCGTGTGAGACAAAGGGTGCCCCCCCCATAATACGATTGGGGGCAGCCGGAGCCGAACGGCTCCGGGAGGGATTCCCCAGACGCATCGCGTCTAGGACCCTCCTGGGTAGGTATATTCCTATGTTCGTCCATTGTCATGATTTTTTGAAGTTTAATGTCCTCCGACAGAGGACGCCCTTGGCACTGGACTCCCTCCAGCGATTCAGCTCATTGCCAGGCGTCAGAGCGTGAGCTTGGGGTATTTTTATAGAGGTTTACGTCCTCGTGGCTTCGAAAAGCCACCGGTCCTGTCCGTTCAGGATTACGGCTGGGCCGGACGGGGTCTGCACCAGACCGGATCCGTCCGCCCCCTGTCCCTCTTGGAACTACTGGCACTCTAATACGCCCTCTGCTAGAGCAGAGGGACGTTTAGAGTGCCCCACACGGCAGTCTGTAAAGACTCCGTCTAGTATCCCATTTAGTCTGGAGTCTCCTTCTGGGCCTATCCGGCATGAGTGGCTCTACCGGCATAGCCCCAGAAATCATCGACTCACGCAAGCCCCACCACGACGACAACGTAGGGATACATTGGGGGGAACATAACAAACCCTATACCAACCTGTCTAGGCAGTGTGGTGTTGGAGGCCAAATCCACCTTCCTACGTTAAAAGACGTGTATTTTTTTCTGGTCGGGGTGGAATCCCTTAAAAAATCTGTTGATAATGATGATAACATAAATGTATTTGTGTCTAATATTAAGAAGAGACTAACTGATGCCAGCACGACCACTATGGTGAAGTATAGTGTGTAGTAGTATAGTATTTTAACTAGACTTTGTCGTCAATTGGTTTTTCATTTTGTCAAGTGAAATCGAAATTTTTAACGTCTACTTACGTTTTATACCGTAAGTGTACGTTTATGGATGACTAGCTGACCCACGCAACCTCGTTTACGTCTACTATTGCCCGTAGCGTAATAATTTTCCCCCGTTTTTGTAACATTCTTCATTGGTGCTCCGCTCCTTTTGATCTTAGCATGATGATATATAGCCTATAGCCTGTCTCGATAAATGGGCTATCTAACATTAAAATACCAGTAGTTCCTGAGTATATTAGAGTATAGCGTTCTATATTAGTAAGCATAGAAGTATAGATTACATTATTCATAGATTTCAATGCTTGACTGGTTCATTTCAAATGTATGACTACATAGTTATAAATTTCAATGGTTATTTTTTTCCCGATAAGATCATTTTTCATCACTCATGTAATATAGCTAACGAGAGCCCTGAATTTTCAATAAAATATTAGACGAACAAGAAGACAAGAAGGAAGTTCATTGAATATGAGGGGTTCATACCCTCTGCCTTCCGGTATATAAATGGTGCATGAGTAGCATAACTAATCGAACATAATGCCCGTCAAGTTTTCAAATGAGTAAGAGATATTGCTTGTATGAAGGTCAATGTGCAGACCAAAGTGGTCGTAACATGACGTCAAAATTATATAAGAAATGGACTCACAATATCAACACCCTAATATTTTTTTCTATGTTTTAAGAAAGAACCATCCAAAAATCACTTGCTACAATCTACACATTTTATTCCATAGGATTTGTCAATTTCTACAATTATATCTATGTTTTTAAAGGTCCTAGTGGTATGTGGTGGTCTATTGGTTAATGATTACAAATGCTAAGTGACAAGTCGTCTTTTTGATTCCCGTCGTCCGCACAGGCAGGAGGCTTGCTTAGCAAGTTCGCGACAAAGATTCGTTCGTTTCGTCATTTTCGTCATCATTCCATAAGTATATGTTTCCATTTTTAAAAGGCAACTTTCGCAATAGAAATATATTACCCTGTGTCGCGCTTTGGGTCCGTGTTCATTTTTCCATCTGCAACAACAGTACACACTTCTTTCATGATGGTGTCAAAGCTAGCGGCCCACTTTTGAAGTTCCGTCGTAGGTAACAGATCACTGACAAGATCATCTTCCATGGGTGTTGGTGGTTGTTGGTCTATCGGGCGGGTCTGATTGTTGTAATGGCGATGGCGGAGGGGTTCGTCGTATAATTCGACTACGGTCAAATGCTGGGCTAGGCCCTGCGTGGGACATTGCTACACAAATTAATCACTGGTTTAACAGTACTTAATTTAATTCATTGTAACACGTACTTGATAATATTCTTAAGCAAGTTGTATTATACTCGAAGAGGACCCACTTTAGGTTTCTGCTTGCGGCGGTAAATAAAATTGTGATAATATTTATTTCAATAATTATTCATTGTTAACAAAACACACGTCCACTTAGTAATGCGGAATAAGTAGTATATCTATGATGAGCTGACTGTTAACTGCTAGAATCAGGTGTTGAACGTTGCCACAATGTGTGACAAATGTAAATCGACTAATTTAAAAGAGAGTAGTTTGCTCTTAAAGTTACCTTGGCCTGTGAGAAACTGAGCGACACAGTGATCCACCCTCGAGCCTTTCCCTCGACAACCGTTCGCGAATAGATGGAAAGAACTGGTAAAACTAGCACCCCTAAGATGATTCGTCCCATCGTTATTGCCTTTCATCCATGAGGTCGTTATAGACATTGGACTGCTAGACCGGCTCTAGAGACTAATAAAAAGCCAGATAGCAAAGTTAATATACGTAGACTTAAATACCGTATGAATATTTATGTTATTCATATATCTTGTATGAACTACAGAGAAATATAAAGGCTCCACCTTTTTGATTTAAGAAATGAAGAAGTAGGAACTATACACTTGACTCTTTTAAGCTTCATGCCAAAGTTGATTGTAGTAAGTTTATGTAACGTAATAAACAACGTGTAATTAATCAAATAATTGTTTTATTGTAATTATATATCAGAAGTAACTTAACGGTATTAGTTATGCTTACCTGAATTTATAATAAAATACTTTTTTTAATACAGAACTACCATGTAAATAATTTGAAAACATAATTAACATTTTTGATTTCGGTGAAAATAAAGTTGATTTCGGTGGACACTATTTAAAAAAAAAAAATCTTCGTAACCGTTCATCCAATAAGAGCGCCTCCAGTATAGATATTTTCCAAATAAAATATAGTATTTGAATTTCTTACTAATATATTGAAATTTAGAAAAAAAACTGCCACCGAAGTCAACTGAATAATGAGTTACTTGAGAAATACCCAACTGCTGATTGTATGATTATGATGATGGTCATGATCGTTTGTCTTAAATAGATCTAATCTATCTACCTTGTACGTGAAAGCGACTATATTATGATATGATGAGTCATAAACACAATTCAATTGGATACTGTTTCCACAATGCACATTTTAGTATTTATTACTATTAATCAAAATTGATACATATGTCGGTTTGAGTATATAATGCAGATAAGTATTGTCTTTTACACTAAGTAATTATGATGAATATTTTAAATTTATCGCGATAAGATTGATCCTAATGAAGTACCAGGCGCTGCGCAAACGTAGACACTTTTTGTTGCCGACACGGCACACCATCACTGGTAACCGTAGTTGCTGTGTCTGGTGGCGGCAATCAGACACAGTCACCGGTCGCTACTTTTGGCCACAATTCGTAGCTTGTTTTCCGTCAGTCTCACGAGGGACGTCGATGAATTATAAGGAAGTTTGTGAATGTTGCTTGTGTCTTCAACTGGTGACTTTTAGTTTCCAGTTATCGACACCGAACACTTTTTGATCGTCATGAGTATGTGTTAAGTGGTAGCAACTGGACACCAACAATTTTTACGTATGCGCAGGGAGTGGATGATTTCATACTAGTTTTATAGAAATCAAATATTCATCGGTAGCTTATATCTGCCACAAGACACAAAAATGTCTACGTTTGCGCCCTGCCTAAACGCCTACTATAGGAAAGCGAAGCGCGCGGCTTGTCAATACAAAGTTTTATAACATTAGCATGTATGCGAAAGTAACTATTTACTGTACCGACATATCGATGAACGATTTTAATAACTAACTGCATTGATTTTAATAAAATTTTACATCGAAGTACTTTGGTTCTTTAGGAAGGGTACGGACATACTATTTACCATGATAACGGGTATGCTTGCGGGTGGAGCCGTGGTCAATAGCTAGTTTATAAATGATCAGGTTTTTTCTATTCATAAGACATGATCTTACAATATAGCTAGTTGTACTTATAAATAATAACGTAGCGTGCGTGCTAGGATTACGCAATAAGCGCAGATGTATTGCGTATTTAAAGAAAATATGCAATGAAAGCGGAAATACATTGCCTTTATAATGCCATATTATGTTAAATTATGGTTCTGTTATGACATTTTCTGTCTTGTAGGTGCTAAATATTAAAATAATACTCTCTTATGTAAGTACAAAATTACTAGTACTTAGTATCTTTTCGTGAAAAGTATACGTACGTCATCGAATCAATCACTCTAAAAAAACTTGCTACACATGAACCACTTGTGATGTTTATAAATATTTCCTAGCGTCCCGTTATGTTCTTTTTTTGGTTGATGACGTTAAACAATGTTTTTTGTGTACCGAGTATCATATTTTCCCTTAATCTAGTCTCTTTTTAACAAATTCCTACATCTACCTATTTTTCCGCTGATTTAGTTTACAAACCAATTATATTATATAATAAAACAATATAATTCTTACAAACACAAACCAGATTTCAAAATATTTAATATAAAATATAACTTATTAACGACGAAATAATATTACTCTATAGTAATTTAATATTACTCTAGTCTAAGTGAAGGTCACTCCAAACTGGCAAATACTGGTACAGCTTTATTTATAAGAGTGCTTGAGGTTCTTGAAGCCCTCTAGGAATATTTCTTTATTACTGATTATTGTTCTTATTTATATCTACTGCATTATTATTGCTCTCTGAGTACTGTATTTCTGGAGAGCTAAACAAATCTTTCTTTGGTTTCATTTTCGGAAAAGTCCAGTCTAAAGAACTTGATCGCACCCTTTTCTTTTCGTCCACTTTTCCAGTGCTGTGCATCTGTTTCCTATATACCGTGTATATCCAGTCATCGGAATTTGAACGGCTCTTATCTATGGGGTTGTGTTTCGTAGTCAAAAAATTTGACGGTTGCAAGAAACTCGGTCGACCCGATAGTTGTCCTAATTGTCGCCTGTGATACCTGGATCTTGGCACGTTGCCCCTTTCGAGCTCATCTCGTCTCGCCAGCCAGTAATAGTGTGTGATGGGATCTCGCGGTCCCCAATGTCTCGACGGCTTGAATGATGACTTCAGTTTCTGCGGAAGAAAAACCGTATCCTCAGAGACAGGAAGTTTCACAAATTCTAGACATGATTCACATTAGCAAGGTTGTAACCTCCATGTCGACACAGGTTAGAGGAAAAGTTCGTTAGAAATCGCTTTGGGGAAACTTAAAGTATTCGCAATGCGAAATAAACATTACCTTTAAAATATTTTTTCAGTTAATCACTTATTAAGAAGGGATGTGCTCGCATCAGCATGATAACAGATGTTTCTCCGTATTCATTCATATGCATATTCAAATTCAATTCGCTATGGCTTGATACATAAACTATATGTCAAATCTTTTTATTTTCAATAAAAGTAAAAATTGCTAAAATATAAACGAAAGCATTTTGAGAAAATTAACGCATCCTATTAAATTAGTTTCAACTTTTTCTAAGCAGAATATGTCAGTGCTCTTATCATTCCTTTTTCAATACCGCTAGAATATACGTAGCTCGGACAGACCAATTGGACGGAACAACATTGTTAAAACATTCCATATAGATTGTAATACAATATCGAAAAGCTAAGAATAGCATTAAACCTGTTACATTTATCTCAGCACTAATAATTTGGAGTGTGAAAAAAATCCATTTTAAAGCCAAGTACTTAGATACACAATTACGTACGTATTTTGTATATACTTAGTCAAATTTGACATCTCATAATGACTTTGGCATGGCTTAGTCTTCAGCAATGGTAATGTAATAATAAATTTAAACAAATAATTCTTACCCCTAAGAAGTCATACTGCACTTGTCTCGCTACCACCACAAAAGAGGAGATGAGGAAAACAATCAAAGCTGTGGCAGTGGTGGATATGATGGTAACACTTGACCAAGGAGGTTGCGTCCAGGCGTCGTCGTGCACGAACACCATCGTGACCCACCACACAGTGAAGGGCAGTATGATACCTGGTGCAGCGCACCATCCTAGCACCCAACACTTGTAAAGCTCATGACCCGTGAGAAATTCTACATCTTCAAGTAATACTTTCCAACCTAGAACAAACAATGAATTTGTTGTCAAAAGGATTTTATATATAGAATCCATGAGTCCTAATTTACATTATATTTACGGAAAGTAAGTGCATTCTACCCGTAGAGAAATAAATAGGTATTTTTCTGTCACACAGTCCTGTAGAAACACTTACGCCATTCAGCATCTAAGAAGAACTTCTGGCAGTGTAGTTTTTTCTGTGATAAGTAATGAATCATGTATTCGTTAATGAGAGTCTGATAGATCCATAAACATTTCAACAGGTTACTGTTAACTGAACCATGTTAAAGTCTTCTCAGTAAAGGGAAGGATGAAACGTGTGCTGTAAGAGATAAGCTACAAGGCAATTAACTTCATGCAATAAAGTGTGTACACCAGCAGGATTCCAACAAAAAGCAATGTGTATTATAAGGTGTCAGAATTTGTGAAATTCTGCTAGGTTAGTAAGGCATTTAATTAGTTATATAGTTCGAAATTTAGTAATACGTGACAGTAATTTTATAGTTTCGATTCCAGTGTAGATATCGCGTCTAACACGTATTGATTTTCGTTTATTCTTGTAGTATAGTAGGTTTATACGTCGTATTAAGAAACGTAGCACGTAATATGCTGAGTAGTATTTCTCTGTTCTGTGTTGAGTACTAAAAGGACTACGTGATCCATAGCATGTATGCGTAGTTTTATCCTCGCGACGATTTAATTTTAGCACGAATGACCCAAACCCTATAAATCTTAATAAGTTAGATTAAATATGTGGATTCAGAAACTGTGCTTAAAGGAAAGGAAAAATCTGAGAATGTTTTCAATTACTTCAGACCGCGATCGTACTGGCCTAATTATATTATCAATAAGACTTAACTAAAGCTACAATTTTTAAGGAATATATACTTCAATAGGTACAGATAGCCTATACCGTCTCGATTATATCTTTCTAACCTTTATTAATCGCAATATTATTTGGGGTACTAGAATATCAGTTTTTCCACGGAGCGACTTGCATTGGAACTCCGCAACTCTGATGGCGAACTGATTTAATATTTGAGTTCCCAATAACGATTGCCATAAATAGTTAAACGTGCACAGGTGGTAAACACCGCCTACTTCTATACTCCGGACTGTTATTAAGAATTTACTGTAAGAAAAACCTATCGGATTCTTCACATGAAATCTCGTCGTATAAGATAGGAATATTAGTAGATACTAAGAAGTAGACTAGAACATAAATAAAGCCAAAAACTAAGTCAAATGCATGTCTTGTAAAATTACCCTTAAGATAATTTACATTTTAAACGGATAAAAAAATCATAAAATTTTAATGTTTATCAGCTTCTTACGTGTTTAATGTCTGCATCAAATAAAATCTAAATGATTGGAATAACAAAAAATACGATTTATACTATACGACTTTAGAGGATTCAAAGGAATTCAGAGCTTAATCTTGCATTCATTAGGCAATGTCGACTTTAACCGCTGTTTTATTACTTTGCAGAGTTTTAAAGTGTTGTAGGTGTGTGTTCTTTACTAAATGGTATTATATAACAAAAGTGATAGTCACTTGCTCATCTTACATATTATCATACACGCCTTGTTATGACGAATTAGGTTAGAGCACAGAAAAACTTTGTTGTTTGGGCTAGAGCATGTCCCATTTTAAGCCGGTACACATTGTAGATAAATATAATTGATACCCAGAACCAGAACAAATGATTTAACGGCTTAGCAGACAGGATCGTCAACCATTAAAACTTACCGTACACAAAGACGAAGGCCAGTATCTCGACAACAGTCGTAAGGCTGGCTAGTAGAGGCACTGCATAATCGTCCATCAAAGTGAGGGCTGGAATCCTCACAGCCAGGGTCCCTAAGCTGACGCCTGTGCCTATCACTGAAGCCACTACTGACACCAGTCGCCATCTGAGCCCCGCCATACGTCGAAACCGGTCATAAATTGGGAACAGAAGGGTGAGCTAAAAACCAAATATATATGTGTACGTGTACATAACCTTGTTTCGTGACATTTCTCTTTATAGATACCATCAAAATCATGTAATATATTATATAGTTAAAGATTAAAAAAACATATTCCTGCACAATTAGTAATAGGTTGTAAATTCCGCAAAAGTTGTAGTATCCTATTTACAAAAATCCTTTATTTTATTTAAAGCTTTTCCCATGGTTTTGCTAGCGTTAATATAGATTTTGTTAATCAAATTTTCTTTTACAATAAGTTATCTATCTGCACCCCTAATTTCAATCAAATTCGTTCGACCCTTCTAGCTTATTGATTAACAAAGATCCTCACAAACTCAAGTTTATAAATATATCTAATTATTAATTTTGGACTTTAATTTGATTGCCAGCATTGAAAAATGGTGTAACCAAGTTATAATTATCATTCTTACATTCAGTTTGAATACCATAAAAGTAAATATAAAAGGTATAAATAAGTTACGAGTATTTTTTTTTTGTTAAGACAACTCCCGCACTAGGAATAAATTCTGTGTTGTAGGAAACTTTACAAATATACATGAAACGGACACAAAGAACACTCAGACTTAGAGCAACAATATATGTATCACACAAAGTGTTGTCCCATGTAGGATTTGAACCCACAACACTTGGCAAAGTAGGAAGCAGCGTGGCGACCGCTAAATCACTAGGCCATACGTGCAGTATTATAATGTAATTTTTTAACCGACTTCCAAAAAGGAGGAGGTTCTATGTTCCACTGTTTGTATTTTTTTTTTTTTTTTTTTATTAATGTATTTTCAGCGATTACTCCGTCGGTTGTGGACCGATTTTGAAATTTTTTTTTGTATTCGAAAGGGTATGCTTCCGAGGTGGTCCCATTGCCAGCATATCAGGATCTGGCGATGGGATCCCAGAGAAATCGAGGGAAACCCTCATTTTTTATAGGCACATACTATGTTTTTCGTATATTTTCTGAAGTTACACCCGTATTTGCGTCTGGTAGTCATCATTTTATGATGATGAGCTGATGATGTAAGGTACAACTTCTTAACGGTTAGGAGTTGGAGGATAAATCTTTAAATATCATATGTATATGTGTTACCTTTACTCGTATTCTTTCAAATTATTTAGGTAAGCTGATGATGGAAGGTGGAAGGTACAACTCCTCAACGGTTAGGAGTTGGAGGATAATTCTTTCAATTTCATACGTATCTAAAGACCTTCAGTCGTATACTTTCAAGTTATTTAGGTGAACTGGTGATAGAAGGCTAAACCCTTCAACAGTTAGGGATTAGAGGATGATTTTAATATTACACGTACGTATAGACCTTAATTTGTATTATTGATGATGAAATTTGATGAAATAGTTCAACTTACTACTTACCTACTATTGTTTGCACTAAAAACTGAAAAATAAAAACTTTTTATAAAAAAAAAACCGACTTCCAAAAAACATCCAATGAAAACTCTCTGCCAAAAAAACACTTAAAAGCGTAAAATAAACTGGTTCTTCATAAATTGCCTATACCTAATTCTTTATTTATTTAAATAGTAGTATTATAATGTGTGCTAGGTACCTAAAATCTGTTTGAAGTCGGTGCTAAGCCAAAAATAATACAAACGAACAATTACAAAAGTCTAAGCAATAGTCACTTGGCACCGACTTCAAACAGATTCTAGGTACCTAGCACACATTATAATACTACTATTTAAATGAATAAAGAATTAGGTATAGGCAATTTATGAAGAACCAGTTTATTTTACGCTTTTAAGTGTTTTTTGGCAGAGAGTTTTCATTGGATGTTTTTTGGAAGTCGGTTTTTTTTTTTATAAAAAGTTTTTATTAAATTTTAACAAAATAAAAAACGACTTCAAGGTTCGACTCGATTTCTCTTGGATGCCATCATCAGATCTTAGTGTTCATGGTATCATGATACCACCGTTGGGATATCTCCTTTCCATTAAAAAAAGAATCATCAAAATCGGTTCATAAACGACGAAGTTATCCGCGAACACACATAAAAAAATATATAAATATACGGTTGAATTGAGAACCTCCTCCTTTTTTTAAGTCGGTTAAAAATGTTACACCTTATCTAAAACCTGTCAATAAACACTTACCAATGTTATAAAACCAGATAGAAGTAGAGTCAAAAATATGACAAGTGGCCAGGCGAGGTGCATGTTAGCCTCCTCGCCCACCTTGTACGCCTGGATCAGAACAGCCAGCACGTTCGTCTCCTTATCAGGCCCGCTTAATGAGTACCAAAACAACAGGCCCAACCAACTTGACAAAATATTCGCTCCTATAAATATTATTGCTGTCCTAAAAAAGAGTGTCATTAGTGTATTATTATCAGACCACACTTTGGCTAAGTGTCAGTTTAGATTTACTATTAAACATCCGGAATTTAATAAGAAGTATTTTCAGGAAATACAACAAAATTCTAGTACTCTCAGAGAGTATTTAGTATGAATTATAGCTAGTATTGTCAAGCATATAACAAATTATTATTATTTTACGATATTGTTGTAAACATTTCGTTTTTGTTCTGTTTATGTCATTATTTAAAACTTGTACACTTTAATTTTATTGGCGGTGTGTAATTTCCCATTGTTGTGACTTGCCTAATGGTGAAATATTATTATGGGATACAAATTGTCAAACATGAATTACAAATAGTTCCATGTGATGATGGATTACGAATACGGAGTGTCATCACCCCCATTCATACTGTGGATGTCGTAAGAGCTGACTAAGGGGCCTACCACACGCGCAAGTATCACCACAGTTTTGCCTGCGCAGGCCCGGCTTGTACACGGAACATCGCGCGTGTGGTTGGGAAAAATATATCACGCGCCAAACAAATGTATAACGACATTTTTACCTGAGCAGGTAACTGCGCAGATAAATGATACTTGCGCGTGTGGTAGGCCCATAAGAATCGTTATAGGCCTACCACACGCGCAAGAATCACCACAGTTTTGACCTATGGTTTTGCCTGCGCAGGCCCGGCTTGTACACGGAACACCGTGCGTGTTGTTGGTAAAACTGTATCAGTTTTACCAACCACACGCACCAAACAAACGACAGTTTTACCTGCGCAGTTATAGCTTTGGTGATACTTGCGCGTACGAAGGACATCAGCACTTCAAATAGCTGGAAACTTTAAAACCAATCCTAAATCTACTATCTGGTCAGCGTGGTATAGTAGACTCCACGCATTTTTTTGAAGTGAAACTTCTAATGCGACTTCCAACAAGGTTGCGTTAAACGTTTAACGCTACCATGGAGGTGGTATAAAAGCACTGTTGCACATTACGAAGTTTCACTTCTTCCGCGCGGAGGGACCCCTCGCATTTTTTTGTATATATTGTGTACTTGCCATTGCACGTTCGTATTATTATATATGGTGTCGCCCGACGATATCAGGAAACCTCCAGCGATTTGAGATGACAGTAAAGCCTGTGCTAAAGCACCGTGCCAAATGTTCGGCTCAACGAAGCTTTTCCAGTCGCTCTTCAAGACGAAGTTGGATAAATTCTCACTGCTCCCAATGCAGGACACCGTCACTAAAGCCAGGATGATCACCGTGGGACCCAGCGCATACAAAATCCTCTTCATTAATTTTACTGGGTGATAAAAACTGTAAATAATGATGACATTTACTATTTTTACCTTTCCTAATATAATATTATAAACGTGCATATTTATCTTTTTTATTACTAGTTGAAGAAATATTAAATAATGCTTTTATGAATTCAAAAGTTTACGACTAAATTAAAAATACTCCAGGATCCCGGGTCTTAAGCTTCATTTTTTCTTTTGCGCCCAAGTTTTTCTTTTGCGAAAATTCTCGGCTTATGCCCAACGGCCAGCACTAAAACTGCTACCACTGGGTGTGGCAGGTGGTCACTTGGTCAACTTTTTTACTTTTTTCCCAACTCAACAATCGGAGGCGGTTGGGAACAAATGTAAAAAATAAACTTTTCTAACTAAAAATATTCGTCGTATATTTAAACTAAATTCTCGATTGGTGTACTAGCTGATTTTTTTACTGTTACTTAGTTTATATTAATATGCTTTAACAGCCACGTTGTCTTACAAATTGCCTGGTAAGTGGTACATTATATCAGTCCTAAGCTCATCAGCTTGATATTATTAAATGGTAAAAATAGACCCGGGATCCTGGACTATGATACTTTTGAGTTTTAGTATAAGAAATGCGAAGGTGTTAATCGATTGTCAAAAGGCATTTTACTTATTTTGCGATTCTACAGTCTATGGTATATAGGACATGGGTATTTTTGTATATTCTTAAGACGTCCAAATGTTGAATGGTCTGGACTGTTGAAGGTATTCAGTTATAAACCTTTAGCTCCGTTCTTGTGGATCTAGCGATATGAATTATGAATCATTCCTGACTGAATAGTTTTGTTGATCTCTTCACAATATCTAAAGGTAAGTTTTGTTTTAGATTTCAGACAGATATCCTAACTCATCTTGAACTATAATTTTTTTTTCTTTGTTTTCTTACATTAATAATGAGAAATACCTACATACAACCCAACAGCCACAGTAATTTTAACAAATATATTATAATACTTACATAAAAGGCAGAACTATCCACAAAACAAGCAATATTAAAGCTACAGCTAAATAATACTCCGGCCTCTCAGAAATCGGTGCCATAAAGGTCTCACTGAAATAATAAAAATAAAAAATACTAAAAAAAATACATTTTTTTTAATGGTTTTATTGAAATGTCGATAGTTATAATGTACTTCAAGCTTAAACTTCATTCGGTAGGTCTTAGGTACCAGTCATAACACCACTCTCCTCATCGATCTAGGGAATTAGTCAGACAAAAAATAGAATCGTTGGGCGTATGTATGTACCTAGTAGGGTAAAGACTACAAAAAGAAGAACTAATTAAAAAGGTAAAAAAAAATGCACCTAAACACGTGCTGTATATGTATCTATCTATTTACTATCGACATTTATAATCGAGTTTTGGAGTTCGCTACACTAATTACGAATAATATGAAGTTTTTACGAAGAATTTTATAATAATAAACGATTGGTGATGGTTTCCTTAAGTTAGAGGTACTTCCCAGGCTGATGCCTTAGCGGGAGTATAATAAACGGCTTTCATTACAAACTTGGGAAATTCCCTATTCCAAAAGCATCTTATGAAAAGTACGGTAAATGGGTTCGATTTGATATCAAGAAAAAAGTATGGTAGGTAGGTACGTTGTAAATGTACTAGATTTTAATAACTTCGTACAATGATAGGGGATTACCAATTAACGATTCGTAACTTCGTGAGTTGAGCAAAGCAATAGTCTGTACAGATATTGACTGCACGGTTGGCCTAGTGGTTTTAGCGGTCGCCACGCCTCTTGCTACTGCGCCAAGTGTCGTGGGTTCAAAACTTTGTGTGATCCACAAAATGTTGTCCCGAGTCTGGGTGTTCTTTGAGTCCGTTTCTTGTATGTTTGTAAAATCCCCCGCACACAGGATGTTTATTCCTAAAGCGGGAGTTGTCTTTATAAAAAAAAGCAAAAAAAAAATTAAC
Organism: Diaphora mendica; assembly: GCA_949125395.1. NCBI lineage: Eukaryota > Metazoa > Arthropoda > Insecta > Lepidoptera > Erebidae > Diaphora > Diaphora mendica. The sequence goes on along the minus strand of OX421312.1, from coordinate 26,814,209 downwards.
AAAGACGCACTTAAGATTACAAACTTTTGTATTCCACCTATTTAGATTAATAGTATTGACACAGTACATTTAAATGGATTATTTAATTTTGCAACCATGTGTTAGGATGTTATTTTTTCAGTTTTTAAAGATACTTGCGGTGTTTGTTGCCAGTTCTTTTCCATATTAATGTGATTTTGGAACCACGCAAATAGTCAATAATATAACTATGAAATAAAAGCTTTTTGATTATCATCATCATTGATGATACATCAAAACGTGCACAAATGGAGAAAACGAAAATGTAGTTTCATATTTATTTGACTAAGCTAAGAATAAGAGCTAAGAATAAGATTAGAATTTTTATGTACCTATGTATATAATATAAGGAAAGCTATATATATATATATATATATATTTTATGATATAGGGGGCAAACGAGCAGACGTATCGCCTGATGGTGAGCGATTACCGCCGCCCATGGACACCCGCAACACCAGAGGCATCACAAGTATATAGCATATATATAGTTATAAAGTAGATTGTTAGAATAATGATTTAAGAAATGTTAGGCTGCAATAATTGAAAGAAAATAAAAAAGAGACGGGGAAAAACTTACTTGATGCACTCGGATGCGTTGTGTGATCTCACAAAGTCATCCTAAAAAATGGAAATATTGTTAGTATAATAACAATTTATACCTAAAGATGAATCATTCATCATATTAATTAATTTAAAAAAATTAAATTACACGTATTTTCTACCAATCGTTGATCACCTGCACTTCGCACCTGCACTCGCACTAATGAAACTGAATACGGGCCTTTACGGAGAGTAGCAAACATTGGAGTAGATACAAAAAAAGATGATTTATTATATTTCTATATATCTAACAGTAAATCTTATTATATATATCTTGCGGTTAATATAGTTACGTAATTGCCTTAAATATAATATGTATGTACTTATGTACATGTACATGCTGCTGTATTACGATAATATGAGCTTTAAATTAATGTTTAGTTTATAATATTTGACTTGTTTTATGTTTGTTTTTTTATATACAGGCATAACTAAAAATATTTGCATATACCAATAAAAATAATATATCTAATTTTATTATTGTATATGGCTAAGCGTGTGATAATAATAATTGAAAAGAATAAAAGTTTACCTATTCATTATAAAACGACGAATAAAATCGAATAACAATTTCAAATGTAAACAAACACACTGACTAGGATTTTTGATATACAAGTATGATAATATTGTAAGTACATACTTCCCTATTATAGCTTTACTCTTCGCTAGCTTCGCTAGCTTTAATGTACACTACAATGATTATTTGTGCCAAACATACAATTTCATAAAAGGAAATTTGTGAGTTTCCCTCTATCGACAATTAAAATTGTAGTTACTAGGCCCGATGAAAACATTTTTATTTTCATTATTTTATTTTTATTATTTCACTGCTTTTTAGATCAAAGTGTTTATGTCTACCTAAAGATACACATCGATAATTAATTAAGCGAGATAGTCCACAACATTTTTTTGCTTTAACGTATTGAATAATTTTGGAAAGAGACATGAAACTTATATCATAAATACTCACTCCCGTAAAGAAGAGGTCAATGCACTCCCAAAAGGGCAACGAGTTATTGCTTAGGGTGTACAGGAAATAAGATATCGTCAAAGATAAATATATTACTGAGTATACGGCTCCTATAAACGAAATCACCAACCTCAAATATCCCACACCTGAAAATGTTAATGGTTTTTAGTACAAATAAAAAATACAAATTTTAGGAACATAATTTTCTCATCAACTACCGAAATGATAGACTAGTGAGTGTTATGCCTGTATAATTTCTTAAAGAATAAGTAAATAAGTAATGACTGTAGTTAACTAACTATACGAGTGATGCTAGTCTCACCGATTGAGCTTAATAATATGGTGTAAAGATGAAGACAAAATGTATATAACGGAATTATTTTATTTTCAATTGATTTCCTATTAAAGTGCTCTACTTTTAGTTTTCTCTAAGTTTGATTAGTTTTATAACAAACATAAAGCTACACGATGCGTTACTCCCTATCGTGAGGGGAACCCCTCGAAATCGGAAATCGAGAAGGTAATGGCTATTGCCATACACAGGGGTTCCCTTCTGCCAAAGTAAAAGCCCAAATAGGGCTATGAGTTAGACTATGACACAGGAACAGGACACAGAAAGTATGCATGAAATTCAGAATGTTTCGTTTTACTTATTATGTGTGAGTACGTAGTTACAGAACTATTGTTTTTTTTTTTATTTGAGTCTGTGAGTCTAAAATGACAATTGTGTATGTGTGAAGATTTCCCCCGCAAAAAATGACAGACTGTTTTGTATCAGAAAAAGACGCTATAGCTACTCCACTCCGTTCAGTGGCCCGTGTTGCTCTATTATCTATAGTAATCTATACTAATATTATAAACGCGAAAGTTTGTAAGCATGGATGGAAGTTTGTTACTCTTTCACGCCAAAACTACTGAAGGGATTTGGACAGCGGTTCCTGAGATTAGCGCGTTCAAACAAACAACTCTTCAGCTTTATATATTATTTAAATAAAATAAAGTATTGATAGGTAGAAAATACCTAAATAATCAGTAATTTCTCAGTTTTCAAATAATATTAAATCAAAGGTCATATAATATGTGTGTATTTATACTATTTCCATTTCTTTATTTTCTCGATGACAGTTCTAATTTGATAGTTGTAGTGTTGTGACCAAATAAGTAATGATATCGATCGCATATATTTATTATGTTTTGAACAAAGACAAATACAACAAAAACATTCAAATATATTTTTGCAAGCTGGGAACACTCAATGACCCACCACCATTTTGTGTTTGTTTTAATCTGTCACTCGCAACAAGACGGTCGTGCTTTAAAGTCACTACATTTCTGTTCGCTGAGTTTTTTCACATTATCCATAGATACGTTACGTTGTGTATTTTGTGTTCCTCCGTGTTGATTGCTGCCCAGCTGTCAAATTTCAAAATGCCTAAAGGATCTGTTCTGAAAAGGCAGACGAGAGAACTGGTGATCAAGGTTTGTAATTACTTGGAAGCAGAGTATCAAAATGGTGGCCCGCTATTACCACTGCCGCAAGTGCGAGAGCGTGTTTAGGCCGCATTAGGAATTAGTGGACCTACAATTTTAAAAATTACTACCGGTATAAGCGGCACACAGGAAAATAAGCTTCGTACGCGGAAGAAAAAACGCCAACCACGTCGTGTGACATCGGTTGACAACTTCGACGCTGTCGCTATTCGCCGTCTCATGACTATGACTATTACTTGCGCAAAGAAATCTTAAAAAACTTGTTGTTTCTTTACGTGAATGTGGTTTGTTCCAGGGCCAAAAATCGTCATTTAGCTTGGTTTTGAAAGAAATTGGAATTTCTTATAAAAAATCGAACAAATGTAAACTATTGATGGAGCGTCACGACGTTGCTATGGCTCCCTGCGAATTTTGGAGCGAAGCCAAAAAGATATCAGATTGGTCAAATGTTATTTTCACTGACGAGACTTGGTTTAATGCAAACCACACAGTATCTAAGAACTGGACTGACGACTCCGCCGCTTCCACTAGTTCAGTGCCAATGGGAAAAGGTGAACGCCTTATCATATGCCATGCAGGTTCTACGAAAGGATTCGTGTCAGATGCTTTAGTGGCCTTTAAATCCAAGAAAACAGTGGACTAACACGAAGAAATGAACGCAGAGATTTGCGAAGGATGGTTTAAAGAAATGATGCAATCTAAGAAATGGGGCGATCTCTGGAATATCCGTCGATAATTATTATGGACAATGTTACATATCACTCCGGACAAATTGACAAAATGCCGACGCAGGCCAATAAAAAACAAGAGATAATTGACTGGCTCTAACGTCATGCCGAAAATGTGGATAATACTTTATTAAAAGTACAATTAGTGAATATTTTAAAATAAAATAAAAAGCCTCCCTAAAAGATATATCACCGACGAAATAGCTGCCGAATGTGGTCATTGGGTTCTTCGACTTCCGCCGTATCATTGCCAGTACAATGCTTTAGAAGTAATATGTGCACAAATCAATGGACACGCCACTCGAAACAATACCTATCCCCCTTTTACGGCAAACAAGATGTTAGATTTAATAAAACATGCATGTGCGGAAGTAAAACATTATAGCGTCGGATCTGGAAATTCATGTGGCATTCGATAATATAGAAGTACAGGAACTTATAATATATGTTAGGGAGAGCTCATCGAGTGACAGTGACGATTCATCAGATTTTGATTTAAATAAATAAATAAAGAATCAACATAATATAATTACTTCTTGTAATGAAATGTAATATTAGTTATTAAATTTGTACAAAAATATCCGGCAATAGTTTAGTTTCTTACACTTAGTAAAAAAATAACGGGTCTTTTATCGTATTACGTTTATCGATAGCTCCATCCCTATGAGTTTCCATCCATCTGCTATGACCTTGTACGTGCGTAAGCGTCACATTTTTATTAAATAATAAAAATAATAAATAATGTAAAAAAGACGCTTGTTCAAGTTTCCAAAAAGACTTTCATCGAGAAAATAAAGAAATGGAAATGTATAGGAATATTATATGTATGTATATCGGCAGTGAGGGTACCATAGCACAGGCTCTGCCTCGTTTGAGATCAAGACGACTTGTGTGAGATGTGTCAAACTATTATTATTGAGGTTATAGGGTCAAATTAAAGGAACAACACACTTTACCCCTAAAAAATGGCACAGCTCGCCATATGCCAACGGCGTCCTGTTGACTCAGTTGTCCAACGGAGAGTTGAAGCAGAGTTAGTGGTAGTGCCACGGCGATCATAGCCACAGTGAGGACCAGCCCGTACTGCAGGCCGCCGTGACGGAACGCATCACGAGGGGTGCGCCACGTCGCCTGCAGACCCACTGCTACGCCTAACGTGCAGAGGTGGGCGCGGAACAGACTCATTGACATCCATTCCTGGTGTAATAAGTATTACATTTATAAAATCATCGTCTTTGTATAACAAGTACCATATCAGAACGTAAATTGGCGCCATTCATGAGCAAGTTGTCGTAAGACTAACTTATAGCATTTTCTAAACCTTGCGGATGAGAACAATTTGTTTGTGTTCGACAACAATTCGACATTTTGAAAATATTATCAGAAGTCGTAAATCATGAATCTTCAGGATCTCGATGGTACTTAAGTAACGATAAATATAATGGAACACTTTCATAAATATATTAAGAGAACTATATCGATTCCATAAATGTTAAATGATCAATAGATTTTCAAGTTAATTCATGGTTAACAGTTCGCTTATAACATTTGCAATGTCGCTAGCTAATTAAAGTAAAAATACCTTACCTTTTTATAGAAATTAAGCATCCTGCATTGATGAATTACACTTCAAAAGCTAATTTCACACAACATTTCGACGTGTATTTTAATCGCCATCAGCACTGTTTTCATGTCTTATGTTACACCAAAACTCACGGTAAAAGATTTTGCAATACTTTAGATAAGTATGAGATAAAACACCATATCGGTGTGAGGAGAGAATCGATCTGTGAAGTCAAGTTATCACCGGGCCCACACTCTCAAGTGGACCCAGCTTGTGCTATTTGTTGTTATCGCGTTGCGAACGCGACGAGCTCACAGCACAATCACAGAGAGCATCGCGATCAAAACTTTTCTGAATCATTCAAAATAATGCAGAAATCAATAATGGATATTGATATTTTTCCGTAGATACAATGGTCATAGACTGTTGTTTATCAACAAATAAGTCAATGATTTTTGCATTAAAACGATACATGCCGTGATATATAATAAAGTAAAATAACTATTACAAAAATATTGAATACACACTTTGTGTACCTACCAATTTTATTATTTACCACCTAATTTGAAGGCTTTGTCCACTTCAATCCCCTGCTTAGATCCCTGGGGGATCCATGTGGAGTTTTCGTCCACACTGATCCCCTGGCGAATATTTTTAGATTTTAACTCGATTTTGATCCCCCAGGGGATTTATTTGGAAGATTTTCATCCACTTGGATCCCCTGCTAAAACACTTGAGGTATATATTTGGATTTTTTCTCCACACCTATTCCCTTATCAAGTATGATATCCTGGTGAATTTATATGGACAGTATTTATAGGCATTGTATAATTTAGCTAAGTAAGTCTACGATGACATCTAGTTCTTTAATAAAACAAAAGAAATAGGTGTAGTACAGATATATTTATGTTGTTTCATGTGGGGATCGAACTTATAACACTCAGTGCAGTAGAAATTGCCGAGATGACCTCTTAAACCATTATGCTATCCATACAATATACCATGAAGGTGCACATCAGTTCACATCACACAATATTAATGTTGTCGTCTCAAATTACAACTTATCGTAATACAAACGGATTAAAATTTGTTTTTTTATTGATATTCTTACGACATATTTTTCGTTTTATTGAAAATGTATCCTTAGGTAGGAATAGACCAGACTATACCAACCACCAAACCTGCAAGTCAGCCCAATATGATTTATTTTCAAGTCTATAGTCGTCTTACTCGCATTAATTTTTAACGATTCCTTGGTATATGTTCCTAAGTTTAATGTAGGTGGTGTTTAGTGTAAACATGAAAATATACCTATATAGGTATATCAATTAACTAGGTATATAAAATTTTTGCACCATTCCTGAAAGAAAAACGCCCCTAGAACTAACGTCTCAGAAGGCCTCTTTACGTTTGGAGGGAGCTTCCAACTTTACCTAAACGCGTAAAGGACGATTTTTAAGAAAATGCTGCAATATAGCGAGAAATTTTTAGATAGCCAACAGTAGCCGTTGTAATTGAAACGAGCATCATAAGTAATTTCATCATTAATCCCGCAAATGGATCTTTATTTATTTGCAGCAGATAACTCAACTTACAAGCAAGGAGTAATCAAATGGTCGGGGGTGAAATATAACAATTTATTGTTTAATGTAAACATAAAGTATTATACATAGGTTGTTCAGAAAATTGAAAGCCACAGAATAAATACAATCTCTTCTTTCATGAAAGTATTGTGGATTGCCGGCTAATTTCAACACAAACCTCCTTTGTGAAAATCTCTGAGTGTATATGTTTGAAAATTATCCGTCACTCTTCTTTGTTTGCAACAATGGACGTCTCGCGGGAAGCTTTTCGAGCTATGATTTTTTATGATTATAAACGAGGGTTAAACTTCAAGAAATCTCAAGAAAATTTACAAGCTGCTTTTGGGGAGTCTGCTCCTGCGTTAGCAACAACTACTTATTGGTTTCGTGAATTTAAACGTGGTCAACAGAGCTTAAACGATGACCCCAGACCCGGTCGACCACCAACTGCAGTAACTCATGAAAACGTCATCAGGGTAGAGTGGCTTTTGCGAGAGAATAGACATATTACACATCGAGAGATACAGGCTGAACTAAACATTGCATCAGAGACAGTTTCCATCATCCTGTATGAACACCTTAAAGTAAGGAACATTGCTTCGCAATGGATTCCTCATTCTCTCACCGATGAGCAAAAACGCCGTCGTGTTGATTGGTGTAAATTTATGTTAGAAGTTCAAAGGAGGAACTTAGCAAAACGTATCCTATAGTAATTTTCATTTCACTATTTTTGGAACAGCCCACGTACCTACCTATAGTCTAGTCGTGTGGTGTTTCTTAGATTATAGAGATCTAAGAGTTTATTTATACGCTGGTTATCTTTAGAATTGACCTTCATGGTATCTCTTTTTCTGTTATCAATATCAACATTTATAGCACTTCCCATCCTTTCAACCAATTGCAGAAATCTTTTTTGGGTTTCATATTTGTTTACCATCATTGTAAACTTAAATTATTATTTTTAAATTATAAATTTAGAGATGTTATTTACTATGTACTATAAACTAGCAAATGTCCGCGGCTCTGCCCGCGGACATGTCGGTTATAGCGCCAAAAATTACCCTATGTCCTTCTCCAAGGTTCAGTCTATCTCTATATCGAAATTCTTTCAAATCGGTTCAACGGTTTAGCCCTGAAAGCGTAAGCGTAACAGATAGACAGACAGAGTTACTTTCGAATTCACAGTATTAGTATGGATAAATGATTGATCGATAGTTTTACAATTATTATTAGGTATTCCTTTCTCTCTATAGCTTGCTTAAAATTAAACAAAATACGCTAAGAACCTATCATATTATAAGACATAATCATGACTACAAAGCCAAAAGAAAGGGTAATGATTTTGGAAGTTTATGTTTGTATGTTCCACCGTAGTGCCTAAACTACTTAAACGATTATAATGAACTAGCTTTTGCACGCGGCTTCGCTCCCGCAGACTTTCATCCCCTGATTTACCCCCTTAGGGGTGGATTTTCGAAAATTCCTTTCTTAGTGCTCACTTACGTTATACAAAGAACCTACATGCAAAATTTCAGGATTCTAGCTTCAGCGGTTTGGGCTGTGCGTTGATCTCTGGGTATGTCAGTCAGTCACCTTACTCTTTTATATATATATAGATAGATGAGCTTTCTAAATCAAAATCATTTATTCATCTAAGACACCAAGTGACGTCAAATCGAAGCTATAGTTAAAAATCTTAGATCTAGACAAACAGACGCCACAGCATGTGCTGTATTGTCGAGGTAAATTAGGCGAAAACACCAAAAATCTACTGCCTGCCTGTGTCGATCCATAACTTCCAGTTCCCAAAATGCGTAGAGCCTCATGAGAAGAATACTGGCAAAGAAACTCATTGCTACTCTTTTTCAAAGGCTGATTTTCAGGTAGTTACAATAGTGTTAGTATTACATGTTAGGTAAACAGTATGCAAGCCGTTGCCACCTGAAATTCCTTTTATTAAAAAGCTCCAAAATCTAACGCACAAACAAAAAAGAACACTCAGTGATAACGATGAAGATTTGAGTCTATTAATTTCAATAGATTCATATCTAATAATGGCCCGGGTGAAAGGTTATATAAATTTTCATTTCATTAGTAAAACACAAGTTTAAAAACTAACCTAGTTACACAAAAATAGTGTCTACGCTTTTTGCAAATCTTTAATTTTGTTTTTTTTAACTGCAGTTGTAATCTTAATTAATTGTATTAATCTTGTTATGTATGAAAACACTTTTCTTGATAATTAAATAATCAAATCGAAGAGAGATTATGAAATGTACGTAGGTACGAGTATTCACATAATCCGTCTTCTTTTTCTACTTTTTGCGTAATTCGTAACATTAAGAGAGACGTTGCGGTCTGCCCTGATCAATTACTAATTAGGGCAGACTGATTGATGTGTTGTTGCTAAACGTAGGTACCTACCTATTTGTTAACATAACTTACTGTAGTGGGTTTCTTTGCATTCAACTAGACATGTGGAAAACTAGCTGACCTATGTAACTTCGTCTGCTTCTCTTTTCAATCAGCTCGGCGCCTATTGGTCTAAGCGTGATGTTTATTATCCTATTTCATGCACGCCTACAAACAACACAATAAAAAAAAAAAAAACTACCGTGGAAGAGCCACGCTTCGGCATGAATGGGCCGGCTCGACCGACTCACAGAAAACCGGTGTTAAATAGTGCTTGCGCTGTGCTTCACCGAGGGAGTGAGGATACCGGAGGCCCATACCCCAACCCCTTCCCCTATCTCCCCCATCCCCCGCCTCCGTCCCCCCCACCCCCCATTGAAAATTTCTATCAAAAAGTCCGGGACGGCATGTGTCTACGAGTATATTTTAAGGTTGGCTCACTACAACCTCTTTATCTATACTTATAATAAAAATGTAATACTTATAATAAAAATGTAATACTTATACTAAAAATGTAACAGATCCAATTCTGTACATTAAAGATATTTAGAATTTTTTTTGTAGGGCTCTCTATAATCGATACTGAAGCCAACACTGTAATTTTTTAAATTTTTGTGTCTGTCTGTCTGTATATTGGCCGCGAATCACGCCGAAGCTACCGAATGGATTCAAATGAAACTTGGCATGATTTGAGTTCATACTAGGAAGTAGGACATAGGATACCTACTTTTTATACCGATATTCAGCACGGTTTCCTGGAGAAAGGGGACGTATGTGAAAATATGTACTTAGTTGTAATTCAATAACACATAGTCCGATTTCATTCATTCTGTTTTGTTAGAAAGCAAGTACTTTAAATATTGTTCCGTGATCTATTTCTTTGTTTATTATACGACGTTAGTGTGTATCTATTTATTGGTTAGTTCTATAAAATCCTAGTAGATGGCGGTTCGGCCATCTATTTTAGGAATTTTCAGAAATGTAGAAAATATTTACAGAAAAAAAATGGCGGTACGAAGTACGCCGGGTCAGCTAGTGGGAAAATAATTTGTTTACGCGATGTAACATCACGCTACGGGCTATAGAAGACATAGACGGGGCTGCGTGGGTCAGCTAGTGATATACCTATAAACTTAGCCTATAAAAGATAGCTACGTGTGACCGTGGTCGCGGGGCACTTTAGATCAACATTCTTTAACATATTACGCTCCGTAGTAACGATACGAGCGACGCTCCGTGACCAACTATACCTACTACGCTGTCCAGATGAGCTATATAGGGTTTGATCTAAAATAATGTGCATCTCAGTGCAATATTTGTGCAGTGCGTATTCTCAGTGCAGTCAGGGCCGGACCGTGAGTTCAGGGGGCCCTGGGCTAATACTACTTAGGGGCCCACCGCTTTTTTTTAAAGCAACAATTTGTGGATCACTCAAAGTGTGGTCCCACGTGGGATTTGAACCCACAACACTTGGCGCAGTGAAAAGCGGCGTAGCGACCGCTTAAACCACTAGATCTGGCAATCATCACCAAACAATTACTCAAATATATAGGATAAAAATTAAACGAAAAAATATTTAATTTTTATTTTAATATAATATGCCTTAGGGCTTAGTGTTTAATAAGCACAATCGTAATTAAATTGACAAATGATACAGCAAACTTTATGCACTTTCCTCTGGCAAATTTAATTTAATTTGCTTCTCACGTTCTAAATTCTTAGTTAAATCAATCAACATTTATGGACAAAATGGATAAAAGCCTATATATGCCATCGATCGGCTTCACAACTTGTGATTAGTATGGTTAAATATATTTTTAAGATTGTATAGCAATTCGGGAATACGCCAACAAGCTTTTTTTCATAAATAACCGCAAAACTGTCTACGCAAAATGAAATGGACTCTGTCGACTGAAGCAAATAAGTTTTTAATTAGATGCATTCATTGACTAAATATTCATCCACATTATTAGGATAACAGTCGATAACCTTACGTGTGCTTTCTAAATCAATGTGTTGCACGATATTTCCTTGCAAAACCATTAAATTTTTTTTCTACATATATCATAAACTTGACTTCTTTGATTTAAATCCGTATTCAGTTTATTCAGTGCAACGTTTAGCGTGTCTATTTTAAACTTTTCTGCGCCGTTTACTGTGATTGTCTCTGTACAATTAAAAGAATGCTTTGATGTAATGTGTCTCTTATACTCTTTCCATTTCTTTATTTTCTCGATGACAGTTCTAATTTGATAGTTGTAGTGTTGTGACCAAATAAGTAATGGTATCGATCGCATATATTTATTATGTTTTGAACAAAGACAAATACAACAAAAACATTCAAATATATTTTTGCAAGCTGGGAACACTCAATGACCCACCACCATTTTGTGTTTGTTTTAATCTGTCACTCGCAACTAGACGGTCGTGCTTTAAAGTCACTACATTTCTGTTCGCTGAGTTTTTTCACATTATCCATACATACGTTACGTTGTGTATTTTGTGTTCCTCCGTGTTGATTGCTGCCCAGTGTCAAATGTCAAAATGCCTTGAGGATCTGTTCTGAAAAGGCAGGCGAGAGAACTGGTGATCAAGGTTCGTAATTACTTTGAAGCAGAGTATCAAAATGGTGGCCCGCTATTACCACTGTCGCAAGTGCGAGAGCGTGTTTAGGCCGCATTAGGAATTAGTGGACCTACAATTTCAAAAATTACTACCGGTACAAGCGGCACACAGGAAAATAAGCTTCGTACGCCGAAGAAAAAACGCCAACCACGTCGTGTGACATCGGTTGACAACTTCGACGCTGTCGCTATTTGCCGTCATATATATGACTATTACTTGCGCAAAGAAATTCCAACACTTAAAAAACTTGTTGTTTCTTCACGTGAATGTGGTTTGTTCCATTGCCAAAAATCGTCATTTAGCTTGGTTTTGAAAGAAATTGGATTTTCTTATAAAAAATCGAACGAATGTAAAATATTGATAAGCGTCACGACGTTGCTATGGCTCGCTGCGAATTTTTGATCGAAGCCAAAAAGATATCAATTGGTCAAATGTTATTTTCACTGACGAGACTTGGTTAAATGCAAACCACACAGTATCTAAGAACTAGACGGACGACACCACCGCTTCCACTAGTTCAGTGCCAATGGGAAAAGGTGAACGCCTTATCATATGCCATGCAGGGTCTACGAAATGATTCGTGTCTGACACGAATCTTTGCTTTACTGGCCTTTAAATACAAGAAAACAGTGGACTACCACGAAGAAATGAACGCAGAGATTTACGAAGGATGGTTTAAAGAATTGATACAATCTAAGAAATGTTGCAATCTCTGGAAGAACCGTCGATAATTATTATGGACAATGTTACATATCACTCCACACAAATTTATAAAATGCCGACGCAGGCCAATAAAAAAAAAGAGATAATTGACTGGCTCTAACGTCATGGCGAAAATGTGGATAGTACTTTATTAAAAGTACAATTAGTGAATATTTTAAAATCGAAAAAAAGCCTCCCTTAAACATATATTACCGACGAAATAGCTGCCGAATGTGGTCATTGAGTTCTTTGACTTCCGCCGTATCATTGCCAGTACAATGCTATAGAACTAATATGGGCACAAATCAAACGACACGCCGCTCGAAACAATACCCATCCCCCTTTTACGGCAAACAAGATGTTAGATTTATTAAAAAATGCATGTGCGGAAGTAAAACATTGTAGCGCCGTATTGAGAAATTCATGTGGCATTCGATAACATAGAAGTACATCGAGTGACAGTGACGATTCATCAGATTTTGATTAAAATAAATAAATAAAGAATCAACATAATATAATTACTTCTTGTAATGAAATGTAATATTAGTTAAAAAATTTGTACATAAAAACTTTTTATAAAAAAAAAACCGACTTCCAAAAAAACATCCAACGAAAAGTCTCTGCCAAAAAAAAACTCAAAAGCGTAAAATAAACTGGTTCTTCATAAATTGCGTATACCTAATTCTTTATTCATTTCAATAGTAGTATTATAATGTGTGCTAGGTACCTAGAATCTGTTTGAAGTCGGTGCCAAGTGACTATTGCTTAGACTTTTGTAATTGTTCGTTTGTATTTTTTTTGGCTTGGCACCGACTTCAAACAGATTTTAGGTACCTAGCACACATTATAATACTACTATTTAAATGAATAAAGAATTAGGTATACGCAATTTATGAAGAACCAGTTTATTTTACGCTTTTGAGTTTTTTTTTGGCAGAGACTTTTCGTTGGATGTTTTTTAGAAGTCGGTTTTTTTTTTATAAAAAGTTTTTATTTTTCAGTTTTTAGTGCAATCAATCGTAGGTCAGTAGTAAGTTGAACTATTTCATCAAATTTCATCATCAAGAGACAAATTAAGGTCTATACGTACGTGTTTTAAAATCATTCTCTAATCCCTAACTGTTGAAGAGTTTAACCTTCTATCATCAGCTCACCTAAATAACTTGAAAGTATACGACTGAAGGTCTTTAGATACGTATGAAATTTAAAGAATTATCCTCCAACTCCTTACCGTTGAGGAGTTGTACCTTCCACCTTCCATCATCAGCTTACCTAAATAATTTGAAAGAATACGACTAAAGGTAACATATATACATATGATATTTAAAGATTTATCCTCCAACTCCTAACCGTTAAGGAGTTGTACCTTACATCATCAGCTCATCATCATAAAATATTGACTACCAGACGCAAATACCGGTGTACCTTAAGAAAATATACGAAAAACATAGTATGTGCCTATAAAAAATGAGGGTTTCCCTCGATTTCCCTGGGATCCCATCATCAGATCCCGATATGCTGGCAATGGGACCACCTCGGAAGCATACCCTTTCGAATACAAAAAAAAAATTCAAAATCGGTCTACAACTGACGGAGTAATCGGTGAACATAAATAAAAAAATAAAAAAATAATAATACATACAGTGGAACATAGAACCTTTTTGGAAGTCGGTTAAAAATTATCCGGCAATGTTTCGTTTCTTACACTTTGTAAAAAAGTATCGGGTCTGTTATCGTATTACGTTTATCGATAGCTCCATCCCTATGAGTTTCCATCCATCTGCTATGACCTTGTACGTGCGTAACCGTCATATTTTTATTAAATAATGTATACAAAATGTAAAAAAGACGCCCGTTCAAGTTTCCACAAAGAACTGTCATCGAGAAAATAAAGAAATGGAAATAGTATGGTTATAGTAATGTGTCTGTAGTTTATACTTAGTTTTTGGCTTTTTCTTTGTAATCCTTTAGCTTCTGATCTATTTTAATGACACAATTAACTTATATTCTACACAATCAGGACTCTGTATTTTTTATTAACTGAATTAAATCTTTCAATTATTTCTTCCCAATAAAAAATAAACAAAATGGCCAGTTTAATAAATAAATTTCTTGCCTATTTTCGAAAATCTGCTTTTTTCCTCTTCATTTTCGCTGAAACTTTTAAAAATTTTGATAATGTCATCATAGTTATTATTTTAAAGCTTTAACAGCATCGTAGTGGCGACACCATCTAGGCTGACTTAAACTTTTTTAACGCAAATATCAGTTTTGTTTAACCCTTTATTTGGCAAAAAAAAATAAACATTTTGAATTGAAACAAATACTGAAATAGGAATGTGTAGAGCCTAAATATGCCCAGAAAAATAGTAAAAAAAATCTAGGGTTTTCAGTTTTCCTGAAAAATCATGTATGCTACTACGTACATTGCCAAGTGGGTAAAGAAATATGTATTCATTTGAATGTATGTTGGGATATACCTTACCAAAACCAGTAAGAATAAAAATCATAAATATGTATTGTAACTTTAATTAAAAACAAACATAAATCAAACCTCTCTATAAAAAGGAGTTGATGGACATACATTATGAAAGCTAAGTAGCGGGTATAATGGCTCTGCAACACTGTGATTGGCAGTAAATGCTGGAAATAAACCCAGAAACTCTACTCATTTTTGAAAATGATAAATTAGTTGACAATTCCTGGGTTTACTTCCGGTAACGAAACATAACCGGACTTGGCATTTGCTGCAAATGACAGTCGTGAGCTTAGAGCATAACCTGCACCGACCCTGAGATGTCATGGTCATGAAATGACCCACATTGTCAAATCGCAAGGTCGAGTCACAAACTGCTTGGTCATAAGCTCCTCGAGGCTTTTTCTTCATTTCTTTTTCCGTACGTAAAACTGCATCTGCTCCTCTCAGTCTTATTTTTGTGATGGTGCCCAATCCAAAAATGCCGTAGTTTTCTCTCAGTATGTAGAAGAGTTCTGGGCATGAAAAAAAATTGTCGCAGAATACATAAGCCAGTATTTTTTTTATACTTTTGCACAAAGCAATGACTACTTGAGCTCCAAAGCCTAGCGACAATTCTTCTTCTGTGAAATTATGGAACCTGAAAGTGTCCTCTCCTCCGTACTGGATAAAATCATAGATCATACCTGATTTAACCGTGGGAGAGCCACGCTTCGGCATGAATGGGCCGGCTCGACCGGAGTGATACCACGGCCTCACAGACAACCGGTGTGACATAGTGCTTGCGCTGTGTTTCACCGAGTGAGTGAGGATACCGGAGGCCCATACCCCAACCCCTCCCCCTATCTCCCCCCCCCCCCATCCCCCAAAGGCCGGTAACGCACTTGTGACGCCTCTGGTGTTGCGGGTGTCCATGGGCGGCGGTAATCGCTTACCATCAGGCGATATGTCTGCTCGTTTGCCGGTCTATTCCATAAAAAAAAAAAAACTCCAGCTCTGACATAGTTTTTGAAACCCCATTTATTGGGTTTGTCTTTCATGTATTGGCGTCTCTTGCCGGCCTTAGTCCCTTTGTAAGGAATCATCATTTCGTCGATGCTGAACTTGGCCTCGACTTCTTGAGCTAAACAATTTGCTCTTACTTTTTCAACTATGGGCCTAATCTTGTGATATCTGTCACTATTATCAGTGCTATTGTCGACGAAATGAAGGTATCTTCGAATTTTTTGGTACCTTTTTATGGGCATTAGATCTGCAACTAAACCGAATCTAAACTGCAGACTCCAATAGTCCGTATATGAAGGCATGGACACAACCCCCATGATGATGTGAATAGCCAGAAAATCTCGAAGTTCGTCAACTAATTCAATCGATCGTCCGGTTTTTTTCCACTGAATACGCATTTGTTTGTTCTACAATGTCAGTTATAACATCTGGGGAAAAAAACTTGTAAAAATAGTCCAAGGGAATAGTAGGTGTCTGAGAATCGATTTCTGATACATCTTCCACAGTTGCTTTGTCTCGAAAAATAGCAGCCCTTTTCCATTTATAGCACAGAACGAACTTTTTGATTCTGCTTGAGCGTTTAGCAACAGGGACCGTCGGTCTTTTTGATCGTGTTTTTCTAGTTAGACAGTTTGGCAATGTAGAGGATGTAGTGGGGGTGCTAGGTATGGACACTGAAGGGTGTGCAGGCGAAGCTTGTGATGCAGAAGCGACTTGAGATACAGGATTTAGAGTAGCAAGAGTGGCAGGAGTTGCAGGCGTGGCAGGGGTTGCAGGCAGTGTTGGAATGTCGCTTATTATCGGAATAGTACTGCAATCGGGCTCAAGCAATGGATTCGGGTATACTTCTTGGAATACAGGCGTAAGCCGAATATTCTCACCGGTTGAGGTTAAATCATCGGAATCTAATATATTCAGTCTTCCTAGGGAACTCGCAATAGATGGGGCTGGGGAAGATGAGTCTGAATGCGACACTTGAGCGCCCAATAATTCATCATCGACGTCAGGTGCATTACCATCATCAGAGAGTGCATTTTCAGTAGGGATCAAAGCTAAAATTCTACCACCACGTGTTAGTAGCGCGTGCTGTAAAGAAAAAAAAGCTTGCATACACCAAAACTCAAGCCCAAGCAAACAAAAACCCATAAATCGCAAAAAAAAATATCACAAAAAGAAATCAAATAAATTGGCAATGTATGCTGTGACATACAGGTTCGTTATGCAGTAATTCATTACAAAGTTGGCAATGTATGTCACGGCATACAAAGTTTATAATCAAATAAAACAACAAATATCCACAAATATTGCCAAAATTATAACAATGAACACTTCACTATAATGTCACGATCGAATTATTAGTGTTTTATTAGAAATTCACGAGGAAAAAGTAATAAAAAAACAAATAAATACCTTAGTGAGCACAGCCGGCTTCTTTCCAATTTTTTTGTTTTAGTATTGCTTATACACCATTGTAACGACCCGCCATTAGCAGCGTTGTTGTTTGACTGTCTCCTTTTTTTTGTGCGGAAATCCCCCCTGATACCACCGACTGGAGGCATGTCGGACTCGAACCGACTAAAACCGCACGCCGACTCCCACTACGCTGGACATTCTGCCAGCGTGTGGAGCGCCGTGTCCATGGTCTGGCCATCGCAGGCACTTAGGCGTTGGCTCCCTATGGATCAGACACAGGCGATCGCCGAAGCATCCCTTTCCAGTGATCACCTGCATCAGCCGGTATGAGAGGCTCCCCTGATGCCTCTCAAGCCAATCCTCCATAACGAGTCTTACCACCGCAGTAACAGCGTGCCCAGCGCTCGGTTGCCCAAGTCGTTCTTCCATCCCTCCACGATGACCTGGCGGAGTTGGGATTTCTGATCTTCGATTTCTCGAATCTCAGGAGACCTTCCCAACTTCCGCGCCTCCTTGAGACACTGATGTCCCACACTCCAGGTCTCGGTGGAGTTCCGGCCAGGAGACTTGCCACCTCAAAAGAGATCGTGCGGTACCCCTTTATGATCCTGATGGCCGGCACTCCTTTCGATCGTCGACATGGCGTGATAGTGCTGAGGTCCTCCGCCCATACTGGGGCTCATAAAGGGCCATGGACCGCACGACCGTTTGACTGTCCCCTACAGTTATCCAGTGGTAATCCATTTTTTTTCAAAAAGTCTTGTAAAACATTAAATAAATGTAAGCTAGTATGACTACCAATTTTAATTAACGATATACATCTTTCGTACACTTTTCCCCGAAAACAGTATCTAAGTACATTATGAGATAGATCTGGGACTGAGAACAGAACCGCAAAAAAGAACAAAATTACGCTAGGTGATAAGCGGCGGGAATTCCCCCGTATTATAGACTCACCCATAGACTCACTCACATTTTTTTGTTTTTAGCCTGGCCTGGTAGCAAGATTTAAGAGCCAAATATGCTTACACACTCTCGAACGAAAAAATACTTGATGTGGGTATAATTAGTGGAACATAGTTATTATCACATGGTATTTAGAAATACTTTAAGTATTAACGTTAATCACGTAAGAGGAATAAATACTATGTTATATTATTGTACTATGTTATTTAATATGTGAGCAAAATCGTTATTAAAATATTAAATCGTAACGTGTAAAATTGTTGAAGCAGTATCCACAACTCTAGAAAATTAAGAAAACATACTGTCGTTCGTAAATAATTGATGGGGAAATCCCCGTTCCGTTTGACACGCATTATCGTCTATTTTTTTCTTTAACTTGACTTAGCTGGGGGCCCCTAGAATCCACGGGGCCCTGGGCTTAAGCCCAAAAAGCCATATGGTAGATCCGGCCCTGAGTGCAGTGCATAGTTTGCTCCTATAATATTGGTTCTTTTGTATGTAGCCATCAACACACGGACCGGATCAGATTTACATACTAGTTGAGTCCGGCCGTGTTACCCGCGATATAAAGGCAACCGCAGGTAACGATTTAAAAAACAAGTTACTACTTATATCATCAGCTATCTGCCAGTGAAAGTCCCGTCAACATCGGTAAAGCCGTTCCTGAGATTAGCCGGAACAAACAGACAGACCAAATTGTAAAAAAAAATTGGTATATGTACCGTCTATACATACATATGCCTATAGTTATAAGCGGTTATTTTAATATTACAAACAGACAGTTTAATAATTTGTATAGATATAAAGACTTTTTTTTTTAAATAGACAACTCCCGCATTAGGAATATACAGCCTGTGTCGCGGGGGACTTTACGAACATATTTGAAATGGACACAAAGAACACCCAGACCCAGAACAACAATTTGTGGATAGCACAAAGTGCTGTCCCATTTCAAGTTCCCCGCTGGATTTGAACCCACAACACTTGGCGCAGTAGCAAGCGGCGTGGCGGCCACTTAAACCACTAGTCCAACTGTGCAGAGTTAGTTTGTTTTTGTACACTACAAGTTCTGCACCGATTGAACTTAAATTCTGACCAGTTATACAAACCGCTTTAAAGCTTGTCTTTATTTTCATTCTATTATTCTACTTCTGCATCAAATTTGTCTCTTATTTCTCATCAACACAGATATACATACATTAATATCTTTCTTTGTTAAGTATTCGCTGCCAAAATGACTCTACTCTGCCTGATGGAAAGCATAAGCAGAATCCAAAAGTGGTGGTCACCATACTCATTGCGAATGTGAATAATACAGTACAATATTTACAGCTAATAAATGTGGAGATTTGTTGAAATAAAACGAATTCGTTGAATATTTTAATATTTATTATAAAATATCTAAACACCTATAGTTATCGACTACATCAAGAGTAGGATCTAAGGTGCACAATATCAATAACATATTTGTTCGTTATACATATCTTAGAATAGACGTCGATCAAAGGGGAACATTTATTTCGATATCATGTTGGCAAAAAGACATTCAGACTGATGAACATTTACTTTTTAACTGAGTACACTGTGTTATAGTCATGAAATCTACAATATTAATAAATTAAATGAAAAAGCTTTTTAAAATCAAGCTTTTACTGGAATGCCTCGAGACGAATCAAACGAGTCAAAACTCGATGATGTTGCGACGTTTCTTTACAGGCCACCTTCCAGCTCCAGCATCAGATCAGCTCCATGTCATCATAATATTGCACTGTCACGCTGTATACATATTTATTGCAAAATTTCAACAAAATCGGTTGAAGATATCTGCTTCAAAATTGAGTTGCAAGATTCCACCCGAATCTACAAGCATACAAACATACATACATTGCAAGTTAATAAAAAGCTTTTAAAATAGGGTAGATGCCACCTTAGTCAAATTAGTTACTTATTATCATCTGTCAAAACGATAACTTTGTGTGAAAAATTTACTAGAAATACAAACTTGTGACGTCACTGTTTTAGACTTCTCAATTGAGCAATATATTTCAATGTTTATTTGATTCAAATTTGTCATAGAAATTAAAAGCTGTAATAATTATATTTTCCGACATGTTTTATATATTCGTTACAATGAAGGAGACGTCGGTATTTATTTACGATAGTCATCTACCCTATTCGTACAGCTACAGTCATTGATAAACAACGAATAATTGCAATGTACATACGCTTACAACTGCCAAGTACACAAACAATGATAACAAATCTATTTGGTCTGTAATAACTTCTTGAACCAATTTTCTTTAGGTGACAGCGTCAGATTTTATATTGTTAAAACCTTTTAAAAGTATGTATGTGTTCTTGAAATGGAAACTTATATTGAAATGCCACAGTAATTGTGTTATTGTAACAAAATTATTTATAACTCGGTATATGTAACCTGAGATCGGGTAGCAGCGGTTTCAGTATTGGTGTAAGGACAAGACTAGAATAGTCTAAAGGGCATACTCCTAGCATTTGTGGGCGCAGCTTAAGGATAGCACGACGGCCATAGCACTGCAATGACGGAAGGCAACGGGATCCCACCGTCATTATAATCCCTAGTCAGTTCAACTCATATGAATGTACACTACTAGGAAGGCCCCGAGTCCCCAGCGTCCCTTAAATGGGACAGGGGTGCGAAGAATCTCCGATGGGTACCCAAAAAATACCGCAAATAACTCGGTTTTAGATTTAGGTCAAACGGCAATTTTTTTTTACCTGATGAAATAAATAGTACTGAAATGCCAACATCGAGCAACGAAACGATAGGTTGTATTCAGTGATTTAATTCATATTTATCGTTAATATAGTAATCAAGCGTGATAATGTAATTGTCAAAAATGTACCAACTTATGAATTTTTAGAAAGAGCTTATCTAAACACAGTGTTATATCTATACAGTTATATTATTTGGTAAATAGTCATGGTACTCAGTGCAATCAGAAAATATACGAGTAGACAATCATGTCAATTCATACTGTCCTTATGGCTCTCTTCTACAAGATCATACAGACAGTCAATTAATCTCGACCAACAGTAATATATATAATCATGAGGGATGTTTTGTCTCGTATCAGTGAAAAGAAGATCCTCTTCGGCTCTTCATATATCCTGCCTTCGAGGACGAGTCCTTAATTCATTAATAAACTACCTAAGGTGCATTTCTTAGTTACAGTATTTTAGAGCGAATGCACAAAGCTCGTTCAATTGCCAAAAATTGGGTATACGTAATACTTAAGTTTACAGTTTATACATCTACAATATTAACTAAGACTGTCATTTTACGTTGATAAGTTTGTATAATAAAGAAATTAGTTTACGACTACATAGACTGACAGAGAATAAATTAATGTAATGTATCTAAATAAAATTAATAAACAATATATTTTAGTAACAAATTGATTGAGCTTGCAATTGATTGTAACAAAAAGTGAACATAATTATTTACTTTTATATAAACTAACATGAATATAACGAGTTACAGTAAGGAACATAATAATGAGTTTAATGCGTGTCTCTGAACTGTGAACTCATAACGATTCTATTAGCAGTATGCTTGTTATAAATCTGATCTCAGCGTTACTTATTGATACTGAAAGTGACGAACTTAGGCAAACGAACGTAAAACGATATATATGACATGCCTTTAAGTAACACTCTTTAAATTAGTGATTAAGAATATCATCAATATTATATACAATAACAAAAGATAATCTATTATTACTCCTACTTATATGTATAAAGAACATTTAAAAAAACGTAAAATTCAAATATTGCACATATTTAGTAAATGTAAACATAGATGATAAAGAAATCTGTGTACAGATAGCCGGGATGAAGTTAGGGGAGCTTCCCGTCGTTATGTTTCTGTCTATAGTTTAGTGATGGCCGTCGATTGCATTATTATCTTAATCTATATAGTATCAGTGACACTTTTGCTTCATGACATGTGTTCATGACTTCAAAACCCCCAACTTTAAATTACATGCATTTCCATTTAAAACAAAAATATTTTCTGTTGTAAGTGAAAATATATATTGACACATGGTCACCATTATTCGGTTCTAGGTTCATTACTGCTGCTGAGCTATCGTGGGTAAGCGGGCGAGAAGTAAATCACGTATTGTAAATAATTAACAATGCAACAATTATTATTATAACAAAATGTTGATAGAGTTACAATCAGCAATAATAATTAGAATACGACGCTCCACCGAACACGTCGTAATTCTTCTGTTAAGAGAGCCCGGAGTTGCGTCAGTATCAAGAAACGTTCACCACTGCTTGTCAAAATATTAGCTGCCAGTCTTCACGTTTCTTGCCACTCTTAAAATATCGAAGCGCCGTCATATATATTCATGATTTTATTATTACAAATATCTTTTCATTTTTATTAGTTTTATAGATTAATGATTAAATGTTAAAAACTATTAATTAATTTCATTAAAGTTAATAAGTAGTGCATTATCATATTGTATTTACATAGCCTTTATTACACCGTTGTAATTTATGAAGCATTAACTATGTACGTATCCATTTAAATCAGCTATTTATCAATATTTCGTCAAATATTCTTGTCTGTTTGTTCTGTTCATGATTTTGTGGTTATTTTTATACACTAATTATTGTAACTCGCCTACGATCACAAAGCGATTCCCTCCCTCAGATTGTTCTTTTAGTAGAAAATAGTGATATTACATTAATTTATTAAAAGAACGAAAATTACACATAAACTGTATAGACATAAACAGGAGTTCAACCATCAGTGAGTTATTGAGAGAACTAATAAGTACTGTAATAAAATTTAATGTGAAAACGGAGAGTATCATCAAATTATCTCCCCCTCAACTTCATACCGAGTCTTTACAGTGGTTTTGTGAACGTCTCTGGTGGTAGTAAAACAATGTTGGCGGAGTCTGACTGCCTCAGCTGGCTGGGTTGCCTTCTGTGAGCCGAGGGCTTTTTCTGTAACAATCAGAAGGCGTGTGCGTTCCTACACACTCCGCATCCCAGAGCGAACTCCTCACCGGTGGGCGGGTGCAGGATGTGCAGCGGACACTCGTCCACTGTCCCTGGGAGTTGTTCTCCTTTAGGACCTGTAACGTATAAAACATCCTACAATTCTCATCTTCAAGACTTATACGGCATTTTTCCATAATTATGATGATAATTTTACAAATGATATTATTATTTTTTTATCTCTCAACGGTCGTGTCGGATAACCGTCCCATCAGATTATGAAAGTGAGGGAACAGAGAGTGCACCTGTGTTGCGCACACTCTTGTGCACTATAATATCTCCTGCGCCGTTGAGACTGGTCGCCGTGACCGAAATCGGCTAGAAGAACATGATCAATTTTACAAAAGTATTAGTTAAATCGTTAATTTCTTGTTTGGGTATCATTATTTTTGATAAGTAATTGCTTGTTTATATAATTTCGTCGTGTTACATACCGGCGGGACACTGCGGCAGTAGCTGCTTGGGTATATTTGTGACTCGCTGGAAGTCGTCGTGGCACGAATTACAGAAGTGCGACGTCCCGAAGCAGAAAAAAACAGCCACCTGTGAAATAGCACGCCTTTGAAATGAATCCTACATTATTGCACTTTATATCTTTTACTCTGACGCTCCTATTACGCATTCAGAACATCTAAGTATACGCTAAAGTTATGTTTTGCTTTATTTTTCCTAGTAAATCTTCCTTTGAGAAGTAACAAAGCGGGTAAAAACATTACACAGAACCTGTATTGTTAGTTGTTATCGACTGCTTGTCACTTTTTAGTGAAAACTTCTTTAGCCGCGTTGTGCACTTTTTTATAGGGGAAAATCTTATGAGTTCGCGTCACCGCGACACTGACATGCTAATGTTTGATGTTGATAATATAAATTAAACATTAATTTTTAATTTTACACATAAATTTTACAAATAACATTCTAAGTTATAAGTTTTCACTTCTATCCGCAGTCCTTATGACTGCCAATTTTTTACTGAAGAAGACAGAGTGAGTTTATTATGCCCATTAGAATTAAACTGATAACTATACATACGAAGAACTTACTTTTAGTTTTCCATTACTTGTATTCTCCTCTTATCGTGTTCGATGGCTGTCTGCACTTTCGCAGGACTTTTGGGGCGAGGATCACAAGTTTGATATAATGATCTTCGTCCCAAAAGCCGCGTTGTTTGTTCTTCCCTCGCTGTTTGCTATCCATGTTTTTATATATTTAAACATTAAACTACGATCAAAAGAAACGAAGGTATAGGGAGAAAAATGGGTGTTTTTAACCGACTCCGAAAAAGGAGGAGGTACTCATTTCGACTGTATTTTTTCCTCAGAAGTTTCGACTGGGTGAACCGATTACCAATTATTTTTTATTTGAAAGCTGGTGCTTCCTGTGTGGTCACATTTCAATTTGGTCCAAATCTCCATTTTTTTCTCTGACTTCCTTCCTAATGACTTTCACGATTCGATAGAGCTTTGCATTAAGTTATAAAGTTAACTTACCGAGCAGCAATAACGGCACTTGTACTCGAGGAAGTCGGCGCCATGCTTGGGGCAAGTGCGGGCTCCCGCCACGTCGCTGCAGGCACCGCACACCAGCTCGGACGGCTCCCACGACCCGCTCGTCTCTGCTTCGCACCGAGCCATGCCACCGAAGTACGCCTACAAGTCAAACCACATGTAACAACTATATTTAAACATTACTACGTACTAAGACTAACCAAATCCTTAGTGCCGATTAATAGGATGCCGATATAGACGAAGTTGCGTGGGTCAACTACTACTATTTTAAAATAATTCCGTCTGTCTATTATTCCGTGTGTCTAAAAAAAAGGCTAACTGATTTCTGCACATTTTGTACTTTCGTAGTTGTATGACATTTTTTTAAACTTCTATAGTTTTTTGGTATAACTTGTATTTGTCTATTTGAAACGACATCTTTATAAAACAATTCAACTTTGGTGAAAGAGGATCAACGTATTGTAAGCAAAGCAAATTAATGTTTGTGTTACAGACAAACAATAATTTACTTACATTTTGCGTGCGTCAAATTGGCAGTCTTAACGAAACAATAGATTAAGGAAAAAAAATAGTTATATGAATTCCCCTATTCGGTTTTAAGCGAGTATGCATCATTTGTGGGAATCCCCAAAAATGTGTTTCGTTTTAAACATTGACAATGTGTAGGTTGCCATATGTGTAAAAAAGTATATAAATACTGCTGACGTAATCACCATCTAAACCCCCCCGCCCCCCATGTCATCAAAAATAAGCAAAGTCAAGATATCCCCCCCCCCGCCCCCTATAGTGTTTACGTAATACTTGAACGGCCCCATATTACAAACAGACACTCCAATTTTTTTATTTGCATAGATATATGGATTGTATAATATATATTAAGAATACAGAATCGCTGCTTGATTAAGGCAAACTACGTAAGACAAGCACTCTGCAAAGAGAAAGAAATAGATACCAAACCAGGCCAGCGTGGCATAGTAGTAGTAGCTCTTTTGTAAAGAGAAGCCTATGGCCAGCACTGGACTAATAGGGTCCGTTCATACAGACCGGCTCGGAGAGGAGAGCAGATTTTTATCACATTGGAAACCGAGGTTTGAGTAATTGTAGTAAGGTTTATTTTTGCATGTGCACTTCTTTTGTCATCAAGAATGCTTGAACGCACTTAGTGTGAAATAATAAGAGGAGCCGACCGGCTCTGATTGCGTGCTCTTTGTCGCTCGCGCAGCCGATCGGCTCTGATTCTCTTCCACAGCCGGTCTGTGTGAAAAGAAAAATGCGAGCCGATGCTCTCCGAGCTGGTCTGTGTGAACGGACTCTTAAAGGCTGTTGATGACGTACATATATTATAACATGTAACTGAATGAGTATTTAGTATACCTTGCCGCACTTGTGGCACACGTAGTAAGCATATCGTTCCATTGCGTATGCAGACTGGTCCGGCTGTGGGGCAGCTCTAGCACCGGACGGCAAGGGCATGCCCTCATATTCCAGCCTCATGGTCGCTTTACGCTTCACCTCGTCACGTAGGCGTCGGATTGGCGCTAGCAATTCTTCCAAAGTCCAGTGATCCATGTCCTCCTATACATTTACGAACATAACTTTACCTTAAATCTATTTACTATCAATACAAGTAAAATTTTAACAAAATAAAAATCGACTTCAAGGTTCGACTCGATTTCTCTTGGATGCCATAATCAGATCTTAGTGTTCTTATCATGGTACCGCCATTGGGATATCTCCTTTACATTAAAAAAAGAATCATCCAAATCGGTTCATAAACGACGAAGTCATCCGCGAACTTTTTTTGAAGTCGGTTAAAATAGAATTTTTTGGTAAATTAGCCTTAAGTTAAGATCGGTATTTGACCGAGATACTTCTCGGTATTAACGCCTTTTTCTGAACCTAACTAAACCAGGTATGGGTACGAGTCTTTGCGAGTTTCAGTACCATTTCAAACAAGTGTATGCAGCAAGTTTTTAACCTCACTTTCTCGCTCTATTCGTTGATAGTATAATTAGTTTTTATTTAGTATGTTAATTAAGTATGTTTACTAAATTCATAGCATAGAGTGTAGCGTCGTCGAAAATGTGTGATGTAGGAATAATTAAAAAAGAAGGTTATTATGTAGGGTTTATATTTACCTTACAAATAGGGCATTGTGAGAAGGAGAAAGTTATCCTGGGGCCATTCCATTTGTTCGCTAACACTTTCTTACAGCAGTGTAGATGGAAAACGTGACCGCATTTCAGCTGTACATACCAAAACAAATAAAGGTATAAATCACGGAAATTTATTTTTTATTGATTAGATAATATATTAGTAGTAATGTTCCGTACTTTCTGAACTAGTGTATACTGTAGTTTTTGTCAGTTATCGCAGTAAAGAGTAGTCTATGTCCTTCCTAGGGAATCAAAGTATCTCCATGCCAAATTTCATTGAAATCGATGAACCGGTTTGGCCGTGAAAGCGTAACAGATAGACAGGCAGACAAAGTTACTTTCACATTTATAATATAAGTATAGAAGTATAGATTACAAATACTTTACAAGGTAGTAGAGCCACGCTGATTTCAGCACGGTTGGGCCGGCTCGACCGAGGCGGTACTACCCTCGTACAGAAGATCTACTTAAAATGACAGCGTTCGTGCTGACGTGTTTCGTTGGTGAGTGCGAGGTCTAATGATGCAGAAGCATCACTAGGCCGCCATGGTGTGGCATTATCCGCATTCGCAATGAGTATGGTGACCACCACTCCTGGATTCTGCTTATGCTTTCTATCAGGCAGTGTAGAGTCATTTTGGCAGGACCATACATAAAAAGAAACGTGGAGATGGCATATTTACCTGTAGTGCAGGGGCGGCCTGCAGCGGGTCAGTGAAGCAAATCATGCACATATCATCGGCGTCCTGCCTCAAGGGCGCGGCTGCATTACCGCCGGAGCAACCGTGAAGGCACGGCAAACACGCGTGTTCGTTGCGTACACCCCCGCACAGGTGACCGCAAGCAAGCACGCGTTGACACGCCTCTTTACCGTGTTCCTATTAACAATCAATATTTCTTTCGGTTAAATATTTCGGACAAACAACGCCATCTAGACCAAAACAGAGCTTGTACTATAAGTAGTGATATAACTAATATAAATACACATATACTTTTTTTTAAGTACATACATATTATACATAGAAAACACCCAAACGCCGAAAAAAATATTTGCAGATCATACAAACATTTGGTCCGACCCAGGAATCAAACCCGAGACCTCAAGCACAGCAGTTGCATGACGCTATCATTGCGCCACCGAGACAGTCAAATAAAAGGCAACGTTAATTATTTAGTATGTGATTCTACGACTTTTTCAATACATTTAAACAGTATATTATCTTATGCATGTTTGGTATTAATACATTAGAAATAAACCAACAACATAAAATTACAATTAAATTAGATATTCCAATATAAGGTACCATTACAATGTTCACGAAAATATACAAACATATTGAATAAAATAACAAAAAGCTTAATTCATTTATTTAGAGGATGAATTTAAATACAGTATAGAATAAATATAAAAAATAGTACAAATACAGAATATGTATATACATATATCAATAGTGTACATCAATTAAAAAAAGTAACCTCTAGAATGGTGATGGTACTTCACTTTGCATGATGTATACTTATATTTCAATTCTACGATACCTATTTCTCGGCCCCAAATCATGAAACAACTAAATATATTGACATAGTTTGTGTCTTAATTTTATAAAATAACTATTCGGTCTTTACCTGACACTGATGATCAGCACAGACATTGCCAATAGCCAATAAGCCGGAGCTGCCGCTAGTACCACAGAAGCGGCAAACGCCAGCGAGTCTTGACCTTCCCGATGCGACATTGCTACCATGAGCTCCGTTCCTATCAACAACTCCGCTGTCCATCCCTCGGAACTCCGCGAGAGCTTTAAGGGTACGTCTGTCCACTAACAGCAAGATCCAGAACAGTTTGGCTCTACCACAACCTTCATGTATATCGATTCTTATAGCACTCTCTTCCTCTTTGCAGATCTGCAAATAAATGTTTGTATCAATGTTATTATATTTGCATGACGTCAATAGATGTCATGTGAGCGTATTTAAATAATTTGAATTGAAAATATTGGTATTAATATGTTATATTTTAAAACTTTAAATAATAATTGACTTGCTTTAAACTCCTTTAAAGCAAATAAAATATTATTATTAGTAGTACAAGTACATAGGTAGTATTACAAGTTTGAATAGGCTCACTTAGATATTATGATAAAGTCATGTAAAATGAACAATTTATTGTTCAAAATTAACAACTGATACTCTTTTTCATATCAACTAATGAATCAATTTTAACAAGCATTTCTTTAACTTATTGATCCTACAACCTTTGGTGAGAAATTCTTAAAAATAATAAAAAATTGGCAGTCATAAGGACTGCCGATAAAGTGAAAACTTATAACTTAGAATGTTATTTGTAAAATTTATGTGTAAAATTGGAAATTTCATAATGTTTAAATTAAAATTATCAACATCAAACATTAGCATGTCGTTGACGCGAACCCAGATGTTCCCGTAACAAAAAGTACTCAACGCGGCTAAAGATGTATTCACTTCGAAAAATTATCATGTCAACATGTCGGTGACGCGAAACCATAAGATTATCCCCTGCCAAAAAGTGCTTAACGCGTCTAAAGAAGTTTCCACTTAAAAAAATTGAACAGTTAACATGCGATTAGTAATTAAACATTTATTAATATATAGATTAGCCAGGAACATAAAGGATAGTTGTCCGTGTGGTGACAGATTAACAATACAGAGTGTCACGATCCCTACTCATCCCATGGGTGTCGCAAGAGGCGACTAAGCGAGAAAACTACACAGGATAACATCACTGCTGAGAAAGAAAATTTGAAACCCGTCTGGCCAGCGTGGTACAGCCGACGTATCTTGGCGAGTCTGAATTTCGCGCAGAAGGTTGCGCAATAACTTTTTTTAGGAACAAAATGGTGGCATGAGGCGACTACGGGGGGCGGTGGTCTAGGCTAGAGATTGACCCATAAGTAAACACAATCGACCCTTTATTCAATCAAATACTGTAATCGATTGGTTTTATTTAAAAGTTATTGATTTTTGTTTATATAAGATATTAAACGAAATAGATTTACAAATATTAGTGAATTTTGTAGTAAAAAAAAGACGTGTGGCACTCGGGGTCTGCCGCGGTAAAGCTATTGCATAGCATTTTTATCAACTTATGTAATTATAATCATTTATTTATTTTTTATTTATGCAGCATAATGATTTGATTATGAATGAAAAATACTAAACTATTAAATTAGTACCAACATCGTCACTAGTTGGTGTTGATCACTTTTATTAAGTAGCGATATGGTTTCGTTACACAGCATACTATAAAAGGTTAAAACTATTCCTAATAAATGTCTTCGTCATTGAACGGGTTGTTTTATTCACAGTATTTTTTTTTCTTTGAACTTGTATACTTACCGGGCGCACATACGGTGAGTGTAGCATTATAAAGATATGATAGATACATATACACCTATATACTTTCTCACAAACAGCTGCTTAAGTCGGACATACACGTTCAAGGAAACTTGCGCAAACCCAGACTGTTTTGTCTGTCTGTCTCGTTGATTCGTTGTTCGGAGCAGCTCGTCTCGATCCGTGCGAGCTTCGGGTGTCAGGTTTTATTTTCGTTACGGAATTTCTTGATTCGGTCAAGATAAAAGCTATGCGATAGTTTAAGAAAAAAATCTCAGTTGAAAAACATGATTTACTTAAATATCAGTGATCTATTAACGTCTACTTGAGTAACGACTATTTGAGAAAGTTTAAAACCTTATAAAATTGAAAATAAATATATTTTTATGACTATGACTAATATCAATAGATTTGAATAAATATCGAACAAACAACACCCTCAGGCACGCGTTTTAAGGCGCGTCTCCACCAAAATTGTTGGCAATTTCAGTGTTTACAAACTGTTTGCAACACTTCAAAAAATCGCCAACTTTTGTTTCCATTTTGTCTACACCGAGTCGCCAACAATTTGAAAAACATTCGAACTAAGCGTCACCATAGAGCTAGTATATATTTGCAACAAGCGTATTCTTTTGACGTTTACCGCCAAAAACGGAAATACTGTTCTCAACATTTGTTGACAATTTTTGTTCGGTGGAGACCCGGCTTTAGACATCCCTTTTTGGTTACTACGTGCTTATTGGTTACTTCGAGTGTACATGCGCTCAAGTTCGCAGAGCCTATGTTCAGACTCGCCAAGATACGTCGGCCGTATAGTACAGTAGGACAAACCCTCCTTTCTAAGGAGAGGCCTATGTCCAGCAGTTGACTGTTAAAGGCTGTTGATGATGTGATAAAGAAGATACCTGTCTCTGATGTGTCCTCGCAGATCTGTTGAGGTGGAGGAAGCGGTCGCACTCGGCGCAGAGCGGGCCACAGCTCCTACATTCGATGACAGCTACCGTAGTGCCATCGTCGTGATTAGCGCAGTGAGGGCGGGCTTCGGTTTCGCGCCGACGGTTCTCGCGTTCATCGTCGCTCCCGTTTATACTGATTTGTAAGATAATAACACCACACGTTACATTTCTACGCCATGCAAAGGTCATTCAAGGGAATGCTCTGGCCATTTCCACCGATGTACAAAAGTGCTTCAAGTTTTAATTAATAAATAAAGTAGTTGAGATTATTTTGATTTATTTTAAACTATATGATACTTTTTTCTAAAGATGTAAAGAATAAATCTATCAGTCAAACTAGCTTTCACCTTAAAAGCTCTGCTCAGTTTGAAAGTAGATGATATTTTGTGTCAAATGTCTGAAAAAACGTTCAATGCTGGACTTAATGCCATGGGCATTATTTACTATATGGTAGAGTGGAAATGAGTGATATGTCACGATATTTTTTTTAAATTATTTTTTTAAACTATCTGTTTGGAAAAGGAGAAAAACAATATTTTGGATACAAGTTTTGTGTAACATATTTCTGTTAAGTTATAACTTAAAAAACAAATCCAATTATGAATTCATTGTAAACAAATATACTTACAGCTCAATATAAGACTGTTCACAGATACAGAGCGCTGCCAGCGCCATCCATATAGCCGGTGCGCTGATACACTGCGGCGGGTGACGATCCGTCTCTTCGATCTGCGCGACCTGGCCGACGTACCCAGCAAGCGCCTTGCGAGTTTCCAACCCCCACGTTGGTGATATCTTGTCCTGGTAACAAATAATGAAAATATATTGCACGGTAATTACTCTATAATAAAATGAAATAACACTCCTTGTAGAGGCACCTGTGTAACCATTTCTATTTATCTCGTGGGTGTCATAAAAGCAAACTAAAGGAATAAACTATGCAGGATCACAGTACTACAAAGAGATGGAACACTGGAATATAAATCCATTTGGCCATCGTGGATAGAAGTGGACATTTAAAAAAACTTTCCTAGAGTAGATTGCTATTTCAATTCAATTCAAATTATTTATTTCGGACTTATTGATACATCCATATTTTGTTAGTTACAGAGTGACTTAACCTAGTGTTAGTATTATAAATATTATTTAGTGTGGATGCTTATCCACCTGGACATGAGGGGGGAGTCCCACCTATCCGAAAAAACATTTAGGATGCTGTTGGAGGTGGAGCACAGGCGCGCAAGCATGGAAGCCCAACGTTTTCGCATTATTGCGGCGAATCCATCCACCTGAAACTCCGCGAACATGCCTGATGCGCTACAACTCCATGGCAACCCCAAAAGCACCCTAAATGCATTGTTGTATTGGACACGCAGGTCGCTGTATGCCTTCTGCGTAAACTTAGTCCACAGGCTGCACGTGTAAAATGATTGGCAGAAAGCTTTGAACAGTAAAATTTTTACGTTGTCAGTGCAGCGCGCAAACCTGCGAGCCAGCATATTGCAACGGACAGCCAGCGACCTGCGCTCCCTATCTATATCCATATTGTCTTTTAAATCGTCGGTGACCCAGTGGCCCAGGTACTTAATCCTCTGAACCCGATCCAGATGGGATCCCAGGAGTGAGAGTTCCGGCAGTTGCTTGTAAGCATAGGTACCTGATTTAAAAACAAGCCATTCACTCTTTTTGGTGTTGTACCTGAGCCCATGTGCCACCGAATATTCTTCACAAATTTTAAGGAGTTTCCTCATAGCGCCAATAGAAGGACTCAGTAGCACCATATCATCAGCGTAGCTGATGTTGTTTACACAAACACCATCCACGTGACATCCTGTCTTGGTGTTATTAAGTTCCTCAATCAATTTATTAACATACAAGTTAAATAAACGAGGGGAGCTTAACCCACCCAGCCTTACCCCACATTCCAGACCATAAACATCGGAATATGCGCCTGCCCAATTCACTCTATTTTTTTGATTACTGTACCAGAACCTCAACAGTGTAACTATATTAATCGGAACAGTAGTATCCCGTAAAAGCTTATGCCAGAGCAGGTCATAATTTACTAAGTCGAATGCCTTCGATAAGTCTAGAAAACAACCTATTATTGGAGTCTTTCTGTCTGTGTAATATTGGATAGTCTGCTTAAGACATAGGATAGCACTTTCAGTAGATAAATTCGGCCTGAAACCAAATTGGCTATCCTCTAGATCTAAGTGGTCTAAGTGGTCCTATGTTTAAAGCAAATTATTTACGAGCTTAAAGAAAGGCATGGATTACATTATTCGTTTAAACTTTATTGCATTTTATCAAATACTGACTGTTTCCCATACAACAAAACGTTATTCTTTTCCGTTTTTTGCTTATATGAATAACGACAACGGTAGACGCTTGAAATGCTGGGTAATAGAGCCACGCTGATTTCAGCACAAACAGGCCGGCTCGGGCGGTACTATCCGCTCACAGAAGATCAACCTAAAATGACAGCATTCGTGCTAACGTGTTTTGTTGGTAAGTGTGAGACCGGCTCAACGATGCAGAAGCATCTCAATAAGAAGTCATAGTGTGGATCACCTTGCTGCATTGTCTGCATTCGCAGTCAGTATGGTGACCACTACTCTTGGATTTTGCTCATACTGCCCATCAGGCAGAGTAGATAATTGTACGGAACTCTTTGTGCGGGAGTTCGACTCATAGAGTCATTATAGAAAGAATAGGGGAGCCAAGCCTCCAGCCGTCCCAAGGTTAGAAAGAGAGAGACGATCGCGGCACCCATCTGTCTCTCTTTACTCGCGCATAGCGGAACGATTCGACGGTTAATTCTTGTGGTTGTATTAGGTACCATTATTAGTCCTTTACTGCGCATGCGTCAATAGAGAAAGACAGAAGGGATAACGCGATCCTCTCTCTCTTTCTAACCGTTGGACGTTTCCGCTTACTGTCAACCGTATGTCTTCCACACTCTATCTATAATAGCTCTATGGTTCGACTAGCACTGGTCCAATTTTATTAATTTTCATTATCATAACTAAGAGTTAAATGGATAAATAGACGGGCATAACTGATATAAAAGTGTTATTAGTAGATAACGTAACCAATGGTAGTACCTCGCTCATATCAGCCAGCAGTTTAGCCACTAGGTGTGCATGCTTCTTGGTGGTCTCGCCCCTCATGAACCAGGTGGCGGGCGGCGCGGTTCCCACACTACCGCCAAGAATCACCGTGTTGGGGCTAACAGTGCCACTGCCCTTGACCTTCACTTGGACTGTAATCGCTTTGGCTAAGTAGCACACTAGGTGGTCCAATAGGGACACTCTGAAAATAATTAAATTTATATATATATTAACTATTTTTACCCTCCCTCCCCCGCACAACGTGGTCTGAAAACATGATAAGGGTTGAAGAAAACCATTAGAAGCGGGCAACACATGATCGTTTGTTGTGGCGAACCGTAGAGGATGTCTTTGATGATGATAATAATATAATTTAATAAATGATAACATCTATACTAATATTATAAACGCGAAAGTTTGTAAGTATGGATGGATGGATGTTTGTTACTCTTTCACTCAAAAACTACTGAACGGATTTGGATGAAACTTTACAGTAATATAGTATATACATCAGAATAACACATAGGCTACTATTTGCCGCGATAACCGACATATACGCGGGCGGAGCCGCGGGCAACCACGGTAGGAGTAAATTATAACAATATGTTAATCGATAAAAAAAAACTTCATTTAAAAAAACCGACTTCAAAAACTGAAAAGTATAAAATAACTTAATTTGTATGTGCTACCTATTCATAGGTTTGAATTCGGCGCCAAGCCAAATGTAATAGTAGGTACCACACTCGCTATATTTCGAGACGAACGTCAACGACGTCACCGACGCTTCGGTTGTTTTGTCCTACGCGAAGAGCATCTATCCCGCTCAAGGTCACGCGCGGCGAGTCCTACTATTACATTTTGGCTCGGCACCGACTTCAAACCTATGAATAGGTAGCACATACAAATTAAGTTATTTTATACTTTTCAGTTTTTGAAGTCGGTTTTTTTAAACGAAGTTTTTTATTTATGTTTCGCTTTTTAGTCTTTCTCAAGTCTCTCATCATCATTTCACCTAAATAACTTGAAAGAATACGACTAAAGGTAACATACAACATACTGTATAGAATAATAAATAAATATTTCGGACATGATGTTGCAAAAAAAGCAAAGTTGCAAAGCATGCAGACAATTGCCTTAACTTTATTGCAGGCGCTCACGTAAATTTGAGGGTTTCCTTGAATTTCCTTGGGATCCCATCATCAGATCCTGATATGGTGACCATGGGACCACATGGGGAGCATACCCTTTTGAATACAAAAATAATTTTCAAAATCGGTCCACAATTGACGGAGTAATCAATGTACATACATAAAAAAAAACAAAAAAAAATATATACCGATGAAATTGAGAACCTCCTCCTTTTGGAAGTCGGTTAAAAAAGTGATAAGACAATACATAAGTCTAATTGTCCTAGCGCCGCAGAACGAGGAGAGCCGACCCTAAATAATAGGCAATTGGCTAGGACAAAGATCTTATACTCTGTCCATTACTTTATTTTCTTTTTGACAGTTCAAGAAATTTTGAAATTAGTGACGCCCTCACTCATTAACGATTCGATTTGAAACGAATAGCGATTTTATTTATGAAGAACTTTCAATCGTTTTAATTAAATATTTTTTGTTGAAATATTAATTATGCCTTCGTTAGTTTTTTATATTATGTAAGAAATAAACAAAAATATAAATAATAAATCAGTAAATTAGATGAATGAACAGAGTTATTGTTCTTTACTCTTGGTTTGATCCTAAATTCCAAGATTTCGACTTAATTCCTTGCAAAAATTCAATCTTGGAGTCATAGATACAATTTTTATTTCCTTTTTTTATTAAATTTACAGAAAAAATACTTACATGAAGTCAAATTATTTTTATCATATGATCGATTTGTCGTATTTCACGTACTGTTTTATAGTCTGTGGTTGTTTGTTATGCACAGACCACTTCACTAAAGTACCGTCACCGTCAATAAAGTACGACATTACTGTAGTACATAATTCCGAAAAAAAATATGGTAATTTATAGGCGTGAGCTGTCAAAAAGAAAATAAAGTAATGGACAGAGTATAATTCGGTTTTACACCTCTATTGTGGCAATAGTATTTTAAAAATTTCATTGAATCGATATCAGTTAATACTAATAAGACATGAATAAATTACCTCGATGTAAGATCATTGCCATAGTTGACAGCGGCTAACATTTTTTGCGGCGGAATTTCGGTCACCATGCGTCTGAGCAGCGATATCACCTGTTAATCAAATTAAATATACAATAAAAGGATTTAGACATACCGACAACGGCTATTTCGAAATACAATTTTTAATATCCGTACATTATGTCATTCCTTCCATATCGTTTTTGATTAAAGTTTAATACATTCTTTAAAACATGTGTGTATATTTTTTTTTCCTAAAACCCCAAATTATTCAATGTCAACGATAGACTTTCTATCTATTTTTATTCAAGTTATGATTGTTATTGTAATGTTAGTTAAGTAATGAGTTAACCTGTCGCTGTACGCGTTCGCTGCCAGTGTGCAAGAGCGCTAATAAGTCAGCCAATAGTTCGGTCCGTTGTGCTAGGTGAACGCGCCCAACAGCACTTCCACTGAGTGCCAGTAACTGAAATACATTAAGATATATTTATTGTGAACATTTATTTCTCATTAATATCTATGGCAATCTAGTATCTGTGGCTAGTAATATTATTATTTAAGAAGAATAAGGGGAAGAAGGGTCTTTACAGTTATATACATTTTATAAGTTTTGGTTTAACTGCAGCGTGCGGTGCAGAAATTAATCAATCCATACACTGATTAAGTTTATAATGCTTATTTCATCATAAATTCTCAACATTAATATTGTGAAAGCACAGATTTTCGTTTAGTATTTTATGGTTGTGACCCCAATATACCTTATATCTACCCTAATAGTATTTTGAGGTGGTAAAGTTTGTGAGTTAGTGAGGGGGTATCCCTGGATCTACTCAACCAATTTTGAATTGTTTTTTTATCAATCTCAGATCAAATAAAAAAAGGTAGATCGTTAGGCGTTAACGCGTATGTTTACTTAGAACTACGCTACTATTTTCGCTTCAACAAGAACAAGGCCGTGCGTTATCTACCTTTTTTTATTTGATCTGAGTTACCAATAGAAATCCACATTATTTGTGTACTGGCTATATATTAACCCGAAAAATGATTACCGCGATATCCGACACACATGTGGGCGGAGCTGCGGGTAAAGGCTAGTATCGTATATACTCACTAGTGAGAGCATTTCAAAACAGTAATTGTCCTGGGTGTGTGTGGTTGCACGAGTTTGTATCTCGTCGCGTTCAATCGCTTCAGCGCAAATCAGCGCCGTCTCCCAGTCGTCACGGACGCGTGCCGCCTCGCATCCGATCGCAGTTACTATGTGAGACATCACCTAAAAAACTCTTCATATAAACACGCAAAGAAAACAGCACCATATCATTTTGCTACTTCATCAGCATCAATCATCATCAGCCTATCGCAGTCCACTACTACTTGTTTCTCAACTAATATTTTTCTTTACTTTAGTAACATCTGATATTTTTAGAAAGCACTTCCGTTGAATGTAAATACACACATCAAAAGTGTCTAGGGATCAACATATGTGTCTAGGGATCAACATATATTTTTGCAATAACTTTTCTCCTGATTGATATTAATTAAAATTTTCTTTAAGGAATAATCAAATAAAGTGTTTTCGTTTGTCACAGTAACGATAAACCAAGTCACCTTTGCATTAATAAAGAAATTTGCCATTTTCCTAATAAAGGGAGTTTAGACATTTGAACCACTAACATTAAAGTTCGAAAAAAAGACTGAAATAACAGTTTTCTTTAAAATTTTATTAGGTAACTTAAACAATTAATAATCCGTGTTTCTACCGCGAACACTAACACAAGAACATCGGTTTGGCATACTCAAAATGAGTTCATCCAAATCACGCTGTGGAATGGCCGCCCATGTTCGTTGCAACAACAAAAAAAGGTCTTCTTGCGACTGGATACCCTCCATATTCGGCAGAGCTCTTCTCTGTAGCATATCCCATGCATGCTCAATCGGGTTCAAGTCTGGCGACTGAGCAGGCCAGGGCCAAAGCCACATCTCAATCTCAAGAAATCCGCATAAAAATGCTTGATCCCTAGACACTTTTGATGTG
Organism: Diaphora mendica; assembly: GCA_949125395.1. Taxonomy (NCBI): domain Eukaryota; kingdom Metazoa; phylum Arthropoda; class Insecta; order Lepidoptera; family Erebidae; genus Diaphora; species Diaphora mendica. Next base: position 26,775,307 of record OX421312.1, on the reverse strand, counting down.
TGTATTATGGATATGATTGATTTATATAGAAATTTCTAATTGACAATAATGAAATCATTTTTTTATAGTTATTTTTTATTTGTCAGTTTCTCTAAATTTATAAAGTAACTAAATAAAGGATTCATTGTTCGGAGTCATGTCCATGGTCAAATTTTGACTATGAGGCAAATAATCATATTTAGTTTGGATTATGTCTGTTGTGACTGATTAAGAATTCAGAACGGTACTACTCCAATTTACCACGTGGATGTCGTAAGAGCCGACTGAAGAACCACGCATGACAAATGAAAACTGCAAAGAGTAGGAAAACTTGAAATGAATCCAACTCGCCTGATCAGCGAGGTATGGCAGACCAAACACCTCCTTTCTAAGTACAGGCCTATATCTAACAGTGGATTATTAAAAGCTATTGACGAGACGATGTGTATGTTGTGGGAAAAAAAGCATGTACGAGACATTTAATCCCTACCTGTCTTTGTAAGGAGGTGAGTTTATGTCCAGCGAAGAGAATGCCGACGACATGTTCCCTCAAATCGCTGTCGTCAGCTGCCGTGGTATCATCAGCTGCTGCAGCGCCCTCGATGCCTGACTCGCTGCCACTGCGGTCCCATTCTAGCAGCTTCCCAAACACCTATACATCACCGACGACACAGATGTTACTAACGTATTTTTCATTTCAATTAAGTAACATCGACTGCCTCGGTGGCGCAGCGGTAGCGTAAGCGACTGTAGTGCTTGAGGTCTCGAGTTCGATTCCCGGGTCGGACCAAATGCTTGTATGATCTACAAATATTTGTTTCGGAGTTTGAGTGTTTTCTATGTATAATATGTATGTATTTACGATAAAAAGTATTTATGTCAGTTGTCTAGTACCCATAACACAAGCTCTGCTTAGCTTGGGACTAGATGGCGTTGTGTGTTTGATGTCCAACATATTTATTATTATTTTATATAGTGCAGCTAATGGTTGGTAGTGGCACCTGTGAGGTGAGCAGTCTGAACACTCGCAGCGTGTCGGTCTCGGCGAGCGCGTGCAGTAGGTGCGGGTGCGGGTGTGGCGCGGGCGCGGGCAGGCCGAGCACGCGCACCTGGCGCACGCGCACGGCCGCCTCCGGCCCGCGCAGCTCGCACCGCACGCGCACTGACCCGCTACTCACTCCTGAACACCGCAAAACTGAGCCTTATGTGATACACATTACTTTGACAGCGTTCGTGCTGTCTTGTTTCGTTGGTGAGTGCGAGACCGGAGGCCCAATGATGCAGAAGCATCACTAGGCCGCCTTTGTGTGGGTCACTATGCTGCATTGTTGCATTGTCTGCATTCGCAGTATGGTGACCAACTCTCTTGGATTCTGATTATGCTTTTCATCAGACAGAGTAGTCATTTTGGCAGGCCTATACATAAAAAAGAGCAACTTATGCACTAGTGTTTAGAGTGGATATGACTTGCAGCGTTAAGGATACACAAAACATCCAGACTTCCGAGAATTATTTGTATATTACAAAAGTTTTGGTTTTGTACGGGAATCGAAATCTCAATGCTTAGTATTTGCGAATGCAGACAATGCAACAATGCAGCATGGTGACCCACACTCCAGTGATGCCTCTGCATCATTAGCCTCCGGTCTCGCACTCACCAAAGAAACACGACAGTACGAAAACGCTATCACTTTACGTGGATTTTCCGTGCGAGGGTAGTACCACCCCGATTGAGCCGGCCCGTTCGTGCTAAAATCAGCGTGGCTCTATTACCTCGCTTTTTTAAAAATGGATATACAAAATAACAAATTAAGTAGCTAAACATGGTTAATAACAGTCTGTTGATAAGCAGCTTTAACAACACCGGAGCGTATATTATGTCGACTTTTATATGTCCCATGGAATTTTAGAGACAAACAGTACACTTCTGATGAAATAGAGATGCTTTTTCAGAGAACTTCAATCCAAACCGAAAGATATATTGCAACGGCTCCTTTAAATCATATTACACTTAACTGTAAGATCGTGATTGTAATAAAAATGCTTACTTGGCATAGTGTAGCAGAGCCAAGTAGCCGCCTTTGGGTCAACTTCGACGTCTTGCATGTGGAACATCTCACTGGACCCACCGCTGTACAGGAAAGACACCAACAGTATTTTGTTCTGAAAAGCAATAATAATGAAAAGTTTGAAACGGGATTTTCCCGTTTTATCAACGTTTTACTTGTTATTTTAGAATATGTTTAAAAATTGCGATGAGTATTTATTTTATTTTTAATGAACAAAATTTTAACACAGGTACATTAAACACAACTCTACCAATATTTTAAACTATTGCCCGCGGCTCCCCCTGCCTATATGTCGGTTATCGCGGCAAATAGTAGCCTATGTGTTATTCTGATCTATAAGGTATATTAATGTAAAGTTTCATCCAAATCCGTTCAGTAGTTTTTGCGTGAAAGAGTAACAAACATCCATGCATCCATCCATACTTACAAACTTTTGCGTTTATAATATTATTAGGATGTGAAAGTTTCTGAGAATGTTTGAATGTTTGTTACTCTGTCACGTAAAAACTACCGAACGGATTTATATGAAACATTACAGTAATACAACTCATAGATCAGAATAACACCGACTTCTTTTTAACCGACTTCCAAAAGGAGGAGGTTCTCAATTTCACCGGTTTTTTTTTATGTATGTACATCGATTACTCCGTCAATTGTGGACCGATTTTGAAAATTATTTTTGTATTCGAAAGGGTATGCTCCCCATGTGGTCCCATGGCCACCATATCAGGATCTGATGATGGGATCCCAAGGAAGTTGAAGGAAACCCTCAAATTTACGTGAGCGCCTGCAATAAAGTTAAGGCAATTGTCTGCATGCTTGCATATTCTGTAAACATCATGTCCGAAATATTTATTTATTATTCTATACAGTATGTTGTATGTTACCTTTAGTCGTATTCTTTCAAGTTATTTAGGTGAAATGATGATGAGAGACTTGAGAAAGACTAAAAAGCGAAAAATAAAAAAAAAACTTCGTTTAAAAAAACCGACTTCAAAAACTGAAAAGTATAAAATAACTTAATTTGAATGTGCTACCTATTCATAGGTTTGAAGTCGGTGCCGAGCCAAAATGTAATAGTAGGACTCGCCGCGCGTGACCTTGAGCGGGATAGCTGCTCTTCGCGTAGGACAAAACAACCGAAGCGTCGGTGACGTCGTTGACGTTCGTCTCGAAATATAGTGAGTGTGGTACCTACTATTACATTTGGCTTGGCGCCGAATTCAAACCTATGAATAGGTAGCACATTCAAATTAAGTTATTTTATACTTTTTAGTTTTTGAAGTCGGTTTTTTTAAACGAAGTTTCAACATACACTCAAGTGGAGTCGTTGGGCAAGAGCTAGTTATATAGTATATTCTATCTCCAACCACAAATAAGTGAGTCTACTAAGGCCCGTATTTTAAAAGGCGTCTCAAGTATCCGTTGAACTCTGATCAGCTGAAACGAGTTTCAAATTCTCATCAAATCTCAAGCGTCTCTCTTATTATAGAATGAGAATTGAGTTCTACTCAGCTGAAACTAGTTTCAATATCTAATCTCAACTCACAGTATGTTCTCAGTTACGTTTCTGCATTATCGAAATTATTGTTCCGTATCACGCATCAAATTATAATAAACAAAATATATTGAACAAACATAATTTATATATTATTGGTTATTAGTTTATATATAATACACTATTGGCTAGTGTATCAATGTAAACATAATAATAACAAGCAACTCGCCCTAAACTAAATTATAAATATTAAAATAAAAAAGGTTAGATATTACCTATAACGGAACGTTCAAATTGTTATCAATACTTGTCATGTTGAAGTGTCAAACTATGTTTTGGTTTTTAAATCTACAAAAATAATATATTTTTGTCATAAACCAAAAGGTTGTGGGTGATATTAATTGGAACAAATGGATAAATATGTGTTTTAAATGTATTGAATATCAAACAATGTTAATTAAAGTGAATTGAAATGTGTATGATAAGTAATTCTTTCGTAAATAAAGAAAGGTAAAGTAAATTTTTCGTTGTTATTCAGAAACATCATTATAAAATATGTTAGTTTCCCTTAAAACGCCTTAGAAATTACCACTTGAGACTAGATTGATCCTGAGGTAAACAGAGATCACATCTGTCATAATCTATTCCTGAGAGGAGATTTTGACTTACACATCGTTCTAAAATAAGCTGTTCATTAATCGTTACTCAATTGATTAACGATCAGTGAATCTTGTCTCAAGAGACGTTCAATAATAAAATCTCTTCTTAAAACTAGTTTTAAAACTAGAATCACGACTGAGACGCCTTTTAAAATACGGGCCTAAGGCTACTTAATAATTAACTATCATGACTGCCTCGGTGGCGCAGTGGTAGTGTATGCGACTGCTGTGATTGAGGTCTCGGGTTCGATTCCCGGGTCGGACCAAATGTTTGTATGATCTACAAATATGTATTTCGGAGTTTGGGTGTTTTCTATGTATAATACGGGTGTATTAAAAAAAAATATTTATATCAGTTGTCTAGTACCCAAAATACAAGCTCTGCTTAGCTTGGGACTAGATGGCGTTGTGTATTAGATGTCCGGAATATTTATATATTTATAATACTAGTATTTGTTATACCAACCACGGTGTCTCTAGTATTGTCAATGTGCACACACAATATATGTGGGCGATCTTCGGGTGTACCGCCCGGGTAGGACACTTGGATCCACTTGGCTTTGTTCCTGTCTTCGTCCCCGGATTCCCAGAAGGTCTCAGTACTACCGTCGGTCAGGGCGCCCGCCATGCCTTGTCGAGATGAAACGCTAATATCGCACCAGGCTGTCACTTCAGGACAATTCCATATGAAATTCTCCTGCAAAATAACAAATAGGTTTTAACTTACGCGCCGTTTCCTACTTCGCCAAGTGTCGTGGGTTCAAATCCCACGAAGGACAACACTTTGTGTGATCCACAAATGGTTGTTCTGAGTCTGGGTGTTCTTTGTGTCCGTTTCATGTATGTTTGTTAAGTCCCCCGCGATACAGGATTTATTCCTAGTGCGGGAGTAGTCTTTAAAAAAAAAAACTTTATGCAAGCACCAACATTTCTATCTTATTATTATCCTGATATTTAGTTTCTTGAGAAAACTCAAACGAATTTTTACATGCAGCCAAATGACATTTTATTTCATTTTCGGAGAAAAAAAAGTATCGCATGAAACATGAGATAAATAATGCAATCATCTTTGGATATAGGACTGTACACATCCAGGCACTGGGTTCTCATATACTCTTTGCGCCACTGTAGTGCTATTGATCACTGGTTCTAGTATAGCTCAGGACAAATTTAATACATCTGTATGTGTTTTAATATTAGTTTAAGTGATGTTATCTTTAAAACCTGATATTTATAAAAAACACAGTGGAAAGTTTTTGTAGTAATAACAAATGATCCAAAAATAAACTATTATTAACGCACACTAAAACAAATTTGATTACAAACCCGTATCAAAATTAACGTAAAAGTTTGTATTAATTCATTATAATACCTTATGTATATAGCTATGAACGCTCTCGTGCAACGCTCCCAACATGCTGTCTTCGAAAGCGCCGTCCTCTGAGTGTGACAGAATCTTGCTGATCACACTGAACACTTGTGATCTGATCCATGCAGCGTTAATAGTTGCAATCCAAACGTCAGTACAGAGTAATTGAAAACAAGGTTAATGACTGACAGATGGTAACGAAGTTAATCATAATCTGATCAGTGTAAAATTGTCCCACCACAGTATAGGGAAGTAGTCAAAATAATTTGTTAAGCGAGTTAAAGCTTTATTGATAATAATGATGTTGATGAGACGATCATAGCCCAGTTGCATTCGGTGATTAGAAACAATCACCGAGGGTAAGCAACGACGGCGCGGTCAGTACCTGGATGGGTGACCGCTGGTGGCATGATACCATGAGCGTCTCTATGATTCGAAGGTCACGTTTAGCAGTCGGTCCCTGCTGTTATCATAGTATAACTGTCGTGAAGCTTAGTTGGAGGCCTTTGGGCATCTTAAAAACGTCCAACGGCAAAATACATAGCCACAACGTTGTCTTGCCAGTCCCCATCCCGCACTCGGCTTGCGTGGGGACGTCTGGCCTTAACCCTCTTCTGAGAGGAGACCCGAGCCCAGAAGCGGGACATTATGGGTTGTTGATGATGATTAATAATGTTACCTATGCAAGAAGGCTCTGTCGTGTGGCGAGTAGTGGAGCGCCCAGCATCTAACGGATTGGAGCGCGACTGCACTGGCGGAGGGCAAGGACGGGGCGAGAGCGCTCACTGAACCCAGGAACGCGTGGAATGCAGCGCGAGCGCCCCGGGCCGCCCTCCCTCCCGGGCAGATGGCCGTAGATGACGCAGTAGGAATTACACCGCGACCACTCTCGTTGACAGTATTCTGCAAATAGGGTAGATGACACCTTATTCAAATTAGTAGTAGGTACACTAGGTAGTACGGCCACGCTTATTTCAGCACGGTTGGGCCGGCTCGGCCGGGGCGGTACTACCCTCACACAGAAGATCTACGTAAAATGATAGCGTTCGTGCTGGCGTGTTTCGTTATTGAGTTATCAAAATTTATTTTATTTTGTTTTTATTTGCCAAAGGCGAAAAACGGCACCCTTATAGATTCGTCATGTCTGTCTGTCTGACCGTCCGTCTGTCTGTCTGTCTGTCCGTCCGTATGTCACAGCTACTTTTTTCCGAAACTATAAGAACTATACTGTTGAAACTTGGTAAGTAGATGTATTCTGTGAACCGCATTAAGATTTTCACATAAAAATAGAAAAAAAAACAATAAATTTTGGGGGTCCCCATACTTAGAACTGAAACTCAAAAATTTTTTTTCATCAAACCCATACCTGTGGGGTATCTGTGGATAGGTCTTCTAAAATTATATTGAGGTTTCTAATATCATTTTTTTCTAAACTGAATAGTTTGCGCGAGAGACACTTCCAAAGTGGTAAAAAGTGAGTGTCCCCCCCCCCCTCCCCCCGCCCTCCCTGTAAATTCTAAAATAAGAGAATGATAAAACTAAAAAATATATATGATGTACATTACCATGTAAACTTCCACCAATTGGTTTGAACGAAATCTAGTAAGTATTTTTTTAATATGTCATAAATCGTAAACCGCAAAAAAAAATACTATAATTAAAACATCGATCAAAGTTACAACGAACTTCGGAACCCTTCATGGGCGAGTCCGACTCGCACTTGGCCGCTATTTCTTATAACATTTATATTAGAAATAAAAATCCCTAAACTCCGAAAGCAATACTTGCAGGTAATACAAACATTTGGTCCAATGTTTAAATTTCTATTAATCTTTAAAGAATCTAATAAAAATGAATTGATTCTGTAATGAATACATGTAGAATACATGTATTCATTACAGAATCAATCCAGAATCAATCGACTTGACATAGTTTAATATTTCTTTCAAATTTTAAATGTATATTGACTAACGTGACTCTGTCAATGATAAGAACAAGGACTTATAATATAAGTACCTCTTTATTATCTTCAATAGAAAGTGGAGGCGGCACGATACGCGCAAACTTGTCTAGCGCGTTACAGAACCACCACATGACGTCATGTACGCACGTTGGCTGTGTCGACGAACGCAACAGCCAATTCAATGCCTGCGGAAATAGTTAAACAGTTTATTTCCCTCACCTTTTTGACTAAAAATTGAAGTACGGCAATCCAATAATTATATTTCAAACATCATAATTTAATGATGAAACAATTAGAATAAATATTTTTGGAGCTAGAAATTAGTTATTCAATTTCAAATAATGATGTGAAAAACGAAATTATTATCCTTTAAAAATAATCACCTCAAACGCATACTGTCTTACAGTATTGATCCTGATAGTTGCTTCCATTTTTTGTCGATGTAGGTGTAAGTCGCGCTTAGCTAGTATGAAAGACAGCACAGGGCTGTTCATGAGCGCTTCAGAGTCGATCTGTGGAGACATCAAGGCTGACACTGCGCCCGCCCCAGACCTCCAATCACCGGCACCGACAAGACGACAAAGCGAAGCACTCGGTTGCGCCAGCAGAGACGATCCTGCTGCTGCAAAGGTATTTGCTATTTTATATTTCATTCCAAATACTTCTGTAACATTTTAACTCAAAGAAATTCATTTTTAGGGTTCCGTGCCAAAGGCAAAAAACGGAACCCTTATAGATTCGTCATGTCTGTCTGTCTGTCCGTCCGTATGTCACAGCCACTTTTTTCCGATACTATAAGAACTATACTGTTGAAACTTGGTAAGTAGATGTATTCTGTGAACCGCATTAAGATTTTCACATATAAATAAAAAAAAACAATAAATTTTGGGGGTCCCCATACTTTGAACTGAAACTCAAAAAAAATTTTTTCATCAAACCCATACTATCTAGGTATGAATAGGTCTTTAAAAATGATATTGAGGTTTCTAATATCATTTTTTTCTAAACTGAATAGTTTGCGCGGGAGAAACTTCCAAAGTGGTAAAATGTGTCCCCCCCCTGTAACTTCTAAAATAAGAGAATGATAAAACTAAAAAAAAAAATATGATGTACATTACCATGCAAACTTCCACCGTAAATTGGTTTGAATGAGATCTAGTAAGTAGTTTTTTTTAATATGTCATAAATCGTAAACAGCAATTTATCGATTAAAGTTACAACAAACTACAAAAACTTTTATATTATGTTACTTGCTGCTACGGAACGCGCGAGTCCGACTCGCACTTGGCCGCTTTTTGGAAGAACTGTTCAACTACGAAATAGAAATATTGTATACTCCAAAATCTTATTGTATAATTGAACGAATTGGTAATAATAATAATATTTTTTATAACGCAAGACTGCTTTTACAATCTAAACTAAAGCAATAGCATCACAAGTTCAATATTAGATAATATTTTTCCTTTTTTATGGAATAGTACAGTAGTATAGTAGAACAAAATGCCTTTGAAGAGTTTGTTACCTCCCGTCCAGCTGATTTTTACAAGAAGGGCATCAATAAACTGCCAATGCGTTGGCAAAGATGCGTCGATTGCATGGGTGATTACTTCGAATAACAGAAATAAAAAAGTTTGAAAAAATAAGTACTTTCACTTATTGCATACAAAACGGCAATTTCATAGGTAAAGACCTATTAATATTCAATCAGAAAGTTTTATCACACAAATTTAAATACTTTACCGATGCGTAGCTGCTGTCGTCTTCATATTTAGCTGAAGCACTAATACACGTTCATCGGTTTCTGAGGACGAAGCTGAGATTCTAAACTAGTTTCACCCTCAGAACCGATAACGTATTTAGAGCCGCTCTTCCTGTTTTCATATACCTCGTTTTCTATATAAGGTGTCTTCGATATAATTAGTACATTCGTCACATTAGTCAACCCAACTTTTAACTTATAAAATCATTTGCTGCTAACATTATAGCTAATTAACAGAACTTACACAAAAATAATATATTAAACGGAGTACATCAATGACATTAACATAAATATTTTACCGGAGAGAGGATCTTGATTGGCATGGTGGTGGTGCCTAGAACGGCGAGGTAGAGCGGCTTCCGCGAGATCGTTCCCGCCAGCTTGGCCCATCGACACCGAGCGATGCACTCGTGGCCCCTGACTACCCTCTGCAATATTCGTATCTACGAACTGAAAATACAACAAAACTGTAAGTAAAAGGAAGAAAAGACAACCCCTCTCTTCAAAGATCTCATTTACTTCTAATCAAATAGTAATAAAAATTTCAAAAAGAGAACTAAGAAAAATAATGTCGATGTATTTCTTTGAATTTTAATGCTATCCAATAAATGATCCGTATTTAAATACAGTGAATCTTGGTTAAGTAGGACCTGGATAAGTGAGAAACCTCCATAACTGTAACTCATGCTGAGGTCCCAACACTTTGCACTGAATTACCTTTGCTAGTGGGACAAAGCAAACCTCTGTATCTGGGATTCGTTCTTATGATTTTTTAGTCGCAGTTACCTCTATAACTGAGACAGCGAGTGAATTTTATATAAATACATTGACCTGTGTAACTAAGATAAAATCGTTTTTTTTTTTGTTTGAAAAGGAAGAAGATGACGACGAAATGGGCTCGGCACTAAATTTAGTAAAATATTCTAAACGCGAAGCAGTAAAAGCACTAGAAACTTTGCACAGATATTTTGAAATGACATCAATTTTGGTGACAAAAGCATATTTGGTAAAATTTATATCATCGAAAAACATCTGATGTCTGATACTTCCAAAAACTAAAATGACAAATTTTTAAATTGATATATGATGTTTACATTTATGTACTACTAGCTGTTGCCCGCGGCTCCGCCCGCGTGTATGTCGATTATCGCGGCAAACAGCAGCCTATGTGTTATTCTGATGTATAAGTTATATTACTGTAAAGTTTCATTCAAATCCATTCAGTAGTTTTTGCGTGAAGAAGTAACAAACATACACACATACTTTCGCCTTTATATATTAGTGTGATAGTGTGATGTGATTAGTGTGATTAATAAGAAAACGTGCTTAATTATTTTTGCTTATTACTTTGCTTTATCATCGTTTTTTTGATTCCCAATAACAATTAAAACTCACTTATAATGTTTACATAATACGTTATTCCATTTAAGAATCGCACCTCTATAACTGAAATAACCTTTCTTTTGACCTCTATTAATGGAACCCTGTAAATGAGACAGATATTTATTTATACCTAGATATCTGAGAATACCCCTATATGCGAGATGTCCCACTTGACCAGGTTTCACTGTATTTCAAACGTTAACGTTCCCAAAAATTGCAAAATTTCAGGTAGCCATTCAGGCCTCGTATTGACCTCATGAGATGCCGATGCATTAATTTACTGTAAGTTCTTGTCGTAAAATTTTGTGTACTTTGCTTAAATGCAGATTATACTAGATGATCACTCTTAAGCTGCAAAAAAGTTTAAATAACTAATAATTTTTTTTTCTTATAAACTTGATTTGCGATACTTCTGAATGCAATAAACACTAGGAAAAGGAGGGATTTTCATTGTCGTCCGTTCTTTCAACAATTCGCTTAAAAGTGCATTTCGTCGATTGTAATAGAAGTATGCAATAAGAACATCAGGCTCCAATCTATATATATAAAAGCGAAATACTACTCACTTATTAATCACGAAATCTCAGAAACTATAACACCTACAAACTTGAAATGTGGCAGGTAGGTTCCTTATATGGTGTAGACATCCGCTAAGAACGGATTTTTCGAAGCTTCACCCCTAATGGGGTAAAACGGGGGTTGGAAGTTTGTATGAAAGTCCTATGTTTTTGAAGTAAGAGACTTGAAATTTAAAATGTATGCTCTATAGATGGTGTGGAGGTGTACTAATAATGTGTCTTTAGAAATCAACCCCCTTTTGGGGTTAAAACGGGGGATGGTAGTTTGAACGCAAACGAGGTTCCCTAGGTCAGCTAGTCGTCAATAAAATTAAGTTATGATGCGATCGTTTAGATTGGCGAAATAATAAGAAAATAAGTTGAATGAAATGTTTAACATTGCAAAGACCAGGAAGACTTGATACAAACCCTATACAAAACCGTCTGACCAGCGTGGTACAGTAGGGCAAACCCTCCTGTCTAAGGAGAGGCATACGTCCGGTTCTGGACTGTTGAAAGATATTGATGATGGTTATTTTTAACCGACTTCAAAAAAGGAGGAGGTTCTCAATTCGACCGTATATATGTTTTTTTAGTGTGTTTCGTCTTTATGAACTGAGTTTGATGATTCATTTTTAATGGAAAGGAGATTTCCCAACGGTGGTACCAAAGACACTAAGATCTGATGATTGCATTCAAGAGAAATCGATTCGAACCTTGACGTCGGTTGTTGTTTTTGATAAAATTTTATATACGAGTATATTCAATTGATCAAGTACGAGGATACGTATATAAAGACTCAAAACAAAGGTGAGATTGTTGTTTCTACCTACCCGTGGTGTGGCTATGAATGAAAGTGTGTATTGAAAGTGAATATTCTTACAATGGGAGACAGAGGCGCTGGAGGATTTCGGCCGAGCGAATGGTATCTTGGTGTAGCACTAGGGGCCGTGTTGCGTGGTGCTGCGCCCAAGGCTGGCAGGCACTGGAAGGGCGGAGCTGGCTGCCACACGCTACCAGGTGGCGTGGGTGGGCTGCGTGAAGTCTCGTTCCATCCATTGTTACTCAGCGGCTCTGTCACATAATTACCCACTAAGTTTTTTTTTATTTCAGACATCTGACACACAAAACGTAAAACTAGAGGTTTCAATATATGCAGACTGTACTATGGTTACCAGGCTTACCAGCATGCCAGTAAAAATGCTTAAACATTTCCAAATATATGTACACACATTTTTAATAAAGTTAAGCCCGGACACAAACAAATTGACTATGTTCATAACAAACTGCTTGTCCTGGGTAGGAATTGAACCCACTACTTTCTGCTTGGTAATCAGGGTCACTAAACAGTAGATCAACAGGCCTTTAATAATATTATTCATTATATTGATTCAGAAACTTTTAATTTAACACTCAAATTTAAATACTTTACCGAATGTGTAGCTGATGTCGTCGTCTCATTTAGCTGAAGCACTAATACACGTTCATCGGTTTCTGAGGACGAAGCTGAGATTCTAAACTAGTTTCACCCTCAGAACCGATAACGTATTTAGAGCCGTTCTTCCTGTTTTCTTACGCCTCGTTTTCTATATAAAGTGTCTTCGATATAATTAGTCCATTTCTCATATTAATCAAATGTACTATTATTAATTTTCCAACTTTTGACTAGTAATTATAATTTGTGCTGCCTAACATTATATTTATCCATCTATTGCGTTACTCTATAAGTATATAACTGGAGTTAATATTTTCCTTGACTTTCTAATGTAAATATTGGTTAATTAATATGAGAAGTGTTAAAATAGAGGATCTCGAAATTATACACAATCATCGTCATTATCATCAGCCCGTTGCAGTTCACTGCTGGACATAGGCCTCTGTCAAGGCACACCACAGAGCCCGGTCTGTTGCTTTATGCAGACAGCCGGGGGCCCTCTTACGTAAGTCGTACCTCTATCTGACCAGAGGACGCCTGACAATTGTGTCAGGAACCCTCCGGATACTATTATTTTAGTTCATTGAAGTAAACCGTAAAAACCGTGCTGTCATTTTCTTATTTAGCTGAAGCACTGATACACGTTCATCGGTTTCTGAGGACGAAGCTGAGATTCTAAACTAGTTTCACCCTCAGAACCGATAACGTATTTAGAGCCGCTCTTCCTGTTTTCTTACGCCTCGTTTTCTATGTACGGTGTCTTCGATATAATGAGTACAGCTTTGATTTGGCCGTTTCCATGAGAATCGTACTTTAAAGATACTTCAGTTTTCTTTTGCAGTAACTGTACTTGTGTGCACTTCTTCTGGAGATCTAAATTGTTTTGACATAATAACAATTAAATTATTAACTATAAAATGTAGTTTTAAAAAACACGATTACATATGTCAGAAACACACAAACATACAGGTGATAAAAGTGTGTTAAAAATATGTTGCGTACCGGAATTGGTGAGCGGTGCCAGATCTAACAGAAACACGGCGTTTTCTTTCATAGTTTGGTGATCCAAAGTGATAGCATCGCGATCCGACTGATTCTTCTCAGTTAGTACTTTAGAGCGCGACTGTCGGACTGGTGATGCAGTTTTGATCGCCAGATCGTAACATTTCTCACAGAACATGTAATACAGGTGGCACCCTACAAAAGATATAAAAATAACATATTTTAAATTCAGGAAACGCCCGGTAGTGCACAGTGTAGTATTAGCAGTATGCTTGCTTACCACTACAGTGGAGCATAAAACGCTGTAATAGTTTATTTCTTCTGTTATTATGATGTTGGGTGAACAGTGAGTAAACGATATTCCATTTATACATTTCTATACCTTTTTATTAAAAACATTCCCATAATTTTTAATATAACAGCTACAAAAATAAATGTTTACGGATAAAGATCTTTTATCGATCATTCTCTGAAATATATGGGTTCATTACGAAAATCTGTGACATCGGTGCCTACGTATAGTGATGTCTAAATTGAAAAAAAAATTACTTTGAGCAAGTTGTCCGCATACCGCAACAGGTACGTCGCTAGGTGGTGGGTTCTGCGTCTGATAGATTCCAGAACGGTCGAAGCCTTTAGTGGTGGAACCCCCACAGCCGGGGTGAGCGTGACGCATGTGTGCAGCTAAAGGCGGAGGCACACTGACCCCACCGCATAGGTCACAGCGTACTGTAAACAAAATAATGAGTTATCACACTAGTCACAGTTTCTTCACTACAATTACTTAGTACCTTGTCAAAAAACATCATAGAGTAGCAATTTCTATTTTCTATTAAAAAAAAGAATCTAATTCTCCTATAGCCCATCTAATCTAAAAAGTACCGTATGACGTTTCATACTTTTCAACACGAAACAATTTTGTTCAGGCGTACCTCATACAATCTCAATGAATTTTGCCGCAAATTCCTAGGAATAAGAAGCAATTTTGTTTTGTTACAAGTTTTTTAACGCAATACAAATGTAAATCTTTAAAATGAAGCAAAAAACAAATAGATACACAGAAAACATGTTTTTTCACAGATATCTTTTCAAAGTCACGTAGTTAGTTTGGTCTTTACCATAGTGTTATGACTTTTCAAATTCATTTTTATATCAATAATTATTGATATACAAGGTGGATATCACTATGCGATATTAAATGAAACCGTGGGCTATTTAAATATGTTGATTTACTTTGGGATTGTTTAATTTATCCGAAAACGGATATAAAAAAAATAAAAATTTCAAACAAACTAAATGTCTTAAAAATTCAAACCAATAAGGACACCATCTGTTATTTAAGTTCACTAACCTAGTAGCCTCAGTCCCGGCCGGCGGCGTCCGTAAATAGTTACCTAAAAGACGCGCGACGTACATTGATAAAGTAGATACCTACTTTATCAACGTAAACTAAATAGCACTAGTAATATTATGTATTCACGTTTTTTTAAATTACACAAACCATAATAATCACAAAAAGCGAAAACCGCAAGGATTTTAATTTGGTCATCTCGTGTCGAGGTTACAACAGGAAGAGCATTATCTCTATTAGGAATCAAAGATTGATTTTTCTCGTATCTCCTGGATAGTTTGTACAATAATCCGACTATTGGTAGGTAGGATAAACGAACATTCTCCGTAAATTAATATCTTATCCGTAGTAAATTATTTACTAGCCGTATAAGTGTAACCGAGTCGATGCATTGTTTAATTTAAACTCATACAAAATAACATAACGCTACGTAATAAGTGTAATAACTAACAAACTTAACTAGTGAGTCAAATCACCACAAAATAAATATCATTAATAGGTAGTAGGTCAGGGTTCCCGCGCCGATGGCGGCGGCGACTTCAAAGGTAGCACGTGCGACGCGGCGACGACCCGACGGTAGGTGTAACATCGGTCATTAACCCAACAACATCGTGTAGTAGATTTTAAAATCGAAATATAGTGTCCTATGGCTAAACTACTGAACCGATTTTATTGAAATTATGTAGGTGGAATTGTATTGTGTGTAGGTACATATAGTTCAAATTAATATCGTTTTGTCATATCCACCCTGTATAAGTTCGATTACTTATATTAGTTGGATTTTTCATACAAGTTAATGATTATAAAATAATATAAGTAATCGAACTTATACGAACGAAAAATAAGTTCGAGTAGTTGTACTCAAATGACTTTTTGCATTTCATCAAAAGTTATTACACTCAAATTTAAATACTTTAGCGAATGCGTAGCTGTTGTCTTCTTCTTGTTTAGCTGAAGCACTAATACACGTTCATCAGTTTCTGAGGACGAAGCTGAGATTCTAAACTAGTTTCACCCTCAGAACCGATAACGTACATAGAGCCGTTTTTCTTGTTTTCTTACGCCTCGTTTTCTATATAAAGTGTCTTAGATATAATTAATAGTGCTTTGCTTTGGCCATTGCCATGAGAATCGTACTTAAGGGATGAAATATACTTGAGTTTTCTTTTGTAACACTACACTACACCAGGTCATAATGTCCTACGTGTCAAGTGTACACAAGTAAATAAAATTAATTGATAATAATGAAACGAAACAATTCCCCGACAGTATTCAGTAACAAGTTAGTATAGTCCGAATCAAACTTTATGGCGGCTCGGAACATCGTGCGTGTCGATGCGCAGAATACAGTTTTATAACTCCTCTACACGTATTGATAAGAAAAAAAAGTTTGGTTCGGACTTTAACAAGCTAGAATCATACATAAAATATTTACTTAAATAAAAACACAAGTATAGTAAATAATTATTTACCGAATGCGTAGCTGTTGTCGTCTTCTTTAGCTGAAGCACTAAAACACGTTCATCGGTTTCTGAGGACGAAGCTGAGATTCTAAACTAGTTTCACCCTCAGAACCGATAACGTATTTAGAGCCGTTATTCTTGATAAGCCGTTCTAATATATTATGTTCCACTAATCTATTACAGCAAGACTATTTTTTTTTTGTTTTTACAAAACGTCGTTAATCGTAGAATTTTAAAGAAAAAATGTACAGATATATCACGTGAGAGTAAATTCAATTTAAATACATAGTGGAAAAAAGATCACGCAACAATATCAACTAGTATGGAACATGATTGCGAGAAATACTTTGTGTAACTGAGTTTAAATTGTCGGAATACGGCTACTGAGAGTTGTGGAAAGAAACTTTACCTTTGACGTTTTAAACTGCCTGGTTCACAGCTACCTAACGTTAGAAATTATATAATATTTTCATCACACATATTAAAAATGAAATAATACACAATTTTTAACTAATATCCAATATCAATAAAACCGCTTAGTGATAAATGGAGAGTAGAGTCATTTTGGCAGGGTCAAATATAAAAAAAATAAACTCTTATTAACCGTAATAAACTGTAGAGATTGTATCAAGAAGGAATTCGCTTTATTTATTGTAACAAAATATAATATCCTTCTACACCAGTCATAACGTCCTACATGTCAAGTACACAAGTAAATCTCTAAAATTGAAATAGATTTGTAAATAAATGGAAGTGAAATCGAGAATTGGATGTTGTAGTGATCGATTTCTTTAACACCCTCCCTATTCCACAATCTGTTAAAACTGGCCTATAATAGCGTATATTACAAAGATATCATCAGAGACTTCTCCTACCTATTGTATGTAACTGTGACTTTACAAACATTTATAACAAGCAACACCTAGACCCAGAACAACAATATAATGATCACACAAAGTGTTCACCTATGGGGGATCAAGTCCATAACACTCAGTAGGAAGCTTCTAGGTGATTTAAGGCAATGAGGTTAAATCACTACGCCATCTGTGCCTGTGACAATTAAATACGTAATTAACAATACAAATTTTAATCCAGCCAAGTCAATGAGATATTGATGAAACGAAACAATTCCCTGACAGTATCTAGTAACAAGTAAGTATCATACATAAAACATTTACTGAATAAAAATACAAATACAGTAAAATAAAATAATAGAAGTTACCTGTATATGGTGTTCTGCCAACTTTGGCATTCCAATCTCTTTTCTTTCGGATGCCACTGTTCGGCTTCAAATCTTCATTTTCATTCTTCTCTATAATTTCCCTCTTTCTGTAATTAAAGGTATATGTTACATTACACAAAATATTTATTATATGAGTTGCATATAGAAATAAAGAACAATTATTTATTCTACATATTCAGGACAATACCTGGTTATGTACTGAATTAAGGGATCGGAATAACATGAATCATAGTGCCCTATGCAATCCCAGTAAAGGCGTCTATCTCAGCATATTGCTGTAGCCTGAGTGACTGCAGCGCTGGTACCTATTACGAGAGGGCCTGTGCCCATTGCTCTAGGTCTATCTATCCGGTGGTGTAAATATTGAAGAGTATATTCAATAAAGTGTTAAATGGAATTGAATTTATCCTCACTTGTCGGTGGCCGCTGAAAGTTGCTCTGCTTCATACAAAGCATCCCAAAGTGCTACCAAAGCTCGAAGCGATGGTGGCAGTACGTTCACTATGTAGGACGAACCTGTAACAAAGAATACCCTTCTATACCTTTTCAGGGTTTCGTACCCAAACGGTAAAACACGGACACAAACCAAATGACAATGTTCATCAGTCATCACACACTACTTGTGTTGGATGGGAATTGAACCCACGACTTTGTGCTTAGTAGTCAGGGTCACTAAACAGTAGATCAAGAGGCTTGTCATAATATTAATTCAGAAAGTTGCAACACTCTAATTAAAATACTTTACCGAATGCGTAGCTGTCATCTTCTTATTTAGCTGAAGCACTAAAACACGTTCATCGGTTTCTGAGGACGAAGCTGAGATTCTAAACTAGTTTCACCCTCAGAACCGATAACGTATTTAGAGCCGTTCTTCCTGTTTTCTTACGCCTCGTTTTCTTTTTAAGGTGTCTTCGATTTAATTAAAATTGCTTTGCTTTAGTCGGTTCTATGAGAATCGTAGTTGAGGGATGAAAGATTCTTCAGTTTTCTTTTATAAAACTACTTCTGTGCACTTCTTCTAGATATCTAAATTGTTTATTTCAAACTTGATTTATTTCAAATGTTGTTAATTTTGTATTTCTCCTTGAGTGACCCCTAAGTAAAACAGTTGAGGTCTGGCTGAAAGGTAGCGATCTCCTATCAAGATTTAAAATATTTATTTAAATTGTAATTTCATCGTTAAGAAAATGTTTTTGGGGCATCAATTTTTTTTTATCCAGATATTTAAATAAAAAAAGTCGTATCAAATTGGTATCTTCTAAATGAAAAACAAGCCTATCGCAAATATAGTATGTATAGTATGATATTATTTTATTTGTTTATTTATAATCGAAAAAACTTTGAAGCCACTTATTGCTCATTTTATTCTTCTACTAGCTGAGCCTCGCTGTACAGGCAGCCGGTAAGACCGGTTGTGGTTGTACCTTTGTAACAACACTGCAGGTAACGTCGCGGGGCGAAGATAGTCTACAAAAACGTAGTCTAAGTTACTCCTTATATCGTCAGTTCCCGTCAAAATCAGTCCAGCATTCCAGAGATTACAACGGACCGAAAATTATAAAAAATATTTTTTTAATGTAAGTACCGTATTTACTTTCACATGCATTTAGTGAAAAGCTGTTCATTTGAAATTACAAGCAGACACTACAATATTTGCCTATTTTTCATAAAGTTTTTCAATTTAATTGTTGACTAATTTTAAGCTACAAAAAAATATTCGTGTAAAAAAACGGCTAACAATAGTAAAATTTAAAAACATAATTCAAATTAAATATTTTCATCGCCAAAACCCCATCGCCGTCAAGTGGTCGTATGACGTCATTTTTCTCAGACATTAGTGTAGGTTAGAATTTCTGTGGTCTTTCTTTCATTTCATTATGAGTTTAAAATTATATTACCAGTATTGCGTAGTGCCTAGTAGTATTTGTGAAAATACCACAAAAAGAACACCTACTAAAGAAATTATTCGGGATTATCGGCGAAATATCTTGCCACAATCATCGTGTCTATTCGTGGCAAATTTAAACTATTAGCTTTCATGAATTTTTTCTGCATGTTAGACCTTCGCCTTGTATAATATTTATGCCGAAATAATATAGTTAATAAATTATTTCAGCACAAAAAAAATTTTAGGTTATTGACAAGTCGATGCGTTTGAGAAAACTGACGTCACACTTAATGATTGGCATTTGCGGTCACGTAACATTTAGCTTAAAAATCATGATTTTATTTTATGAAAATATTGACAATATGTATGTAATTATTTTTAGAAATAAAAATGTTAATAAAATTTCCTGGCATCTAAACTAGCTACGACTCGTACGAAAAACATTTTATTTTTTTAGTACTACAGGCAAGTACCCTAGTCTTCAAGATGTGGTCTGGAGTAGTAATATGTGACGAGCACGTAAATGTGTTAATGGTTGCGAGTGTCAGTCTCAATGGCTCCTTACAATATAATTGACCTGGGCAAGTCACGCTCGTGGGTATTTCGTAAGCGAGTATCTTTAGTTGGCACTGATCTTCTCTGGACTGCTAAATAGGCTAGAAAAAGGCTTGTGTAGACGGTCATAGCACACGAATAAATAAAATAACCCATTATTAAGATGATGGTTTTGGCCTTTAAACATGCAATCATTTTGACAGAATCCGATTGCTTGATCACTTTTTTAAGTCTCTTCAAAGAATCCTTGTGTTTGTTATTCAACTAAAAAAATAATTTAGTTACCAGTCTCTCAAAAATGTATTACTTTATTCATACCTTTATATCAGTTGCGTTAAGGTTCAGTTTGTTCACGCGTTGTTAAAGTGTTAAAGCTGTAGTCCATGTAGTGTAATGTACCATAGTCCATAACACTTTACAACGCGTGACTACGGCTTTTGACACTTGTTTCATACTTTTTCAGCGTGGTTTTTTGTCGTAGTTGGGTTTAAGTTTTTACTTTTTTTTATTTAAAATGTTTTGGTGCCTCTATAATATTAATTTCTTTGCAAAATATATTTTAAATAGGTACCATAGAAATATCACAATTATCGAATAAATACGGACAAAGTCACGAGAAAATGCTAATAATATATATATTTTTGAAATGTACAAGTAATGCCCTTTCCAATGATACCAAACACGGCATATATATCTCAAATTTATTTTTTAATACAGTACTTTATGTTGGCTAGAGGGCGCCACATTAGATTTAGTGACACGTCATATAGCCTATAACCAGCGGACGATTGAGACGCTTCTAACGATACCTCATTTGTCCAGTTCTAATAAGTAGTTAAGGAGCTATGAGGGAACAGATGAACATACATACATACATACATAGCCTGTCAAAATCATAACCCTCCTTTGGCTTTGCCGTAGTCGGGTAAAAAACACTAACCTGCGGCACTACAGTGGGCTTCTTCTTCTCGTATAGGCATTCCAATATCTGTTTTTCGCATGCGACTTGTTGACGCTTCGACTCCCGAGCGTGTCAAAGCTGCCATAGTCGTAGGGGGAATGCGGAGATAATAGCCTGCAACTGTGAAATATTGTTAAATATATAGACATATTATTTTAATTAAACATAAGGTTTATTTGTAACTAGGTGATATGATGTTATGTCGATTCTATATAAACTTATTTGTGATCCTCTTTATTCCACAAAGTCTTAAAAAGTTATGTTCAAACTTCAAATTTTTTTGGAAATCTAAGTTTTCTCAGTCTGTCAAATTCGAAAAAACCTATTCAACATTAATTTTTTTTTTTTTTTTTTTTGATGTTTTTAATGCAATCTGTTTCGTGTAAACATTTAGCATAGGGTTATGAATTTATGCATTTTGTCTTGCAGGGTAGTTAGTCCAACGACATCACCCTTTATGTTAAATGTAATCCCTATAAGTCTCTAGGGGACTTTCTTTTTAGCCTTTTGAAACACGAAGCGCTGTTCATTAACTGCACAGTCAGTATGTTTGGATGGTTTTCCAGTCTCTTCCTGTAGGATTTCATTGAGTGCTTAATCTCTTCTTGGACTGTTTTGATTTTAAGGTCGTGGTGTAATTGTTGGTTTGTTACAAACCATGGAGCGTCTGTGATTATCCTCAGCATTTTGGACTGGAATCTCTGGAGTATTTCTAGGTTCGAGTTAGCAGCTGTGCCCCATAGTTGGACTCCGTAAGTCCAGATTGGCCTAAATATACACTTGTATAATAGCAGTTTGAACATTAATTTAAACTACATAGTTATAATATTTTGGCAGTTCTAGGTCATAAATTAGTTGATAACAATGCTTACTAGCATTAGAGACTTCAACGGAATGTCTCTGGAGCCTGGCGAGTGAGGCGTCGTGCGCAGGCCGGGTGACCACGCGGGTGCCTTGTTTCGGTAGTTTCGGGTGGAACTTGAGGAACGTCGCACACGCGATGGCATCATGAACAATCCCTATATACAACACATAAATTAGCACAACGATGATGAGCGTAAAACTAGATTAAGGGGGCAGATGCATGGCCGGATCAGAATATCATATCAGTAATAACACTCAAATTTAAATACTTTACCAAATGCGTAGCGTGTCGGCTTCTTATTTAGCTGAAGCACTACTACACGTTAATCTGTAACTGGGATTGAAGCTGAGATTCTAAACTAGTTTCAGTCTCAGTACCGATAACGTATATAGAATTATAGAGCCATTCTTCCTGTTTCTTGCGCCTCGTTTTCTATATAAGGTGTCTTAAATAAAATTAATATTGCTTTGCTTCCTGAAAATATTTAAATAATGGCGCCTCACGCTTTTTTAAATTCAAATTATTTATTTTATTTATCACTCCATTCTTAAGTAATTTGAATTATTAAAAAAATGTACTTTTTAGTTTGTTTTATATGTATAAAGGCGTTTTTTAAACTTTTTTTTCAGATTATTGTATTTTCATCGGTCCTCGATAAGTTTAAATGTAATCTGACCGTTTAAATTGGGTCAAAATCAAGTCCAGGAGTCGGTTACAAACAAAAAAATGTACAATTGAAGCTTAAAAAAGCGCAAAATAAATAATATATTAAAAAACTAAAAAACCACGCTTTTATAAATGAACTAAACTAAAAGGTAGAAAATTATATTAATTTAAAAAAGCGTGTCTTAATACTTTACCGAATGTGTGGCTGTTGTCGTCTTCATATTTAGCTGAAGCACTAATACACGTTCATCGGTTTCTGAGGACGAAGCTGAGATTCTAAACTAGTTTCACCCTCAGAACCGATAACGTATTTAGAGCCGTTCTTCCTGTTTTCTTACGCCTCGTTTTCTATGTACGGTGTCTTCGATATAATTAGGTCTTTTCTTACAATAGGCAAATATAGTACTATTAACTAACCAACTTTTAACTAATAATTATTTGTTGCTAACATGACTTAGTCTGGCCATAAATACTGTTACAATTAAAATTAAACAAAACATTACTTTTGAATTTGGAATCTATCATTTTTATACGATTGTTCATTCTGTTTTCTTTTATTCGCGCTAATAAATTGTAAAATATTTTGTGATATTAAAATGGAGCGGGGTGACAAAGAGAACCGAATCACTGTGATTGAATTACATAAAGTAGGTATGGAGCCAAATACAAATTTTAAAATCCTCCATACGCTTGGTATTGGTCAAATGTTTGTGTACCGGGCTATTGATAGGTAAAATTAAACCTCCTCTGTTTGTGACAGAAAAAGATATGGCCTTCCACGTAGTGTTCGTACAAAAAAGGCTATCAAAGCAGTAAGGGAAAGAATTCTGAGAAATCTTCTCCGAAAGCAAAAGATTTTATCTCATGAGATGAAGATAGACTTAGAACCATGCCGCGTATTTTAAAAGATAACTTAGGACTTGCAGCCTATAAGAAACGCACTGGACATTTCTGAACTGAAAATTAAAAAAAGAATAGGGTGATTAAATCAAAACAACTACTTAAGCGGTACGGTCACAGAAAATGTTTGTTTACGGATGAGGTTTTTTTACAATTGAGCAATATTTTAACAAACAAAATGACCGTATTTATGCTGAAAGCCCTAAAGAAGCTTACCAATTAGTCAACAGAGTACAACGTGGGCATTATCTGACTTCAGTGATGGTTTGGTGTAGTGTTAGCTGTGAAGGAGTGACTGAGCCATATTTTTGTAAAAAGGTATCAAAATCGGCAAAAATGTATCAAAATACCATTCTCGAGAAGGTAGTTAAGCCCCTTAACAACACCATGTTCAATAACCAAGAATGGTCATTTCAGCAAGACTCGGCGCCGGGTCATAAAGCTCGACTCACCCAATCTTGGTTAGAAACAAACGTTCCGGATTTCGTCAGGGCTTAAGAATGGCCGTCATCCAGTCTTAATCTTTAAACACTGGATTATGATTTATGGTTAGTTTTAGAGAGTAAGGCTTGCTCTAAATGCCGTGGATATAATATAATATAATTTGGAGTCCCTAAAACAACCCATACGAATGGCAGTGAAGAATTTTCCCATAGAAAGAGTGCGTGCTGCTATTGATAACTGGCCTCAACGTTTAAAGAACTGTATTGCAGCCAATGGAGACCACTTCGAATAAGTTTCATATAATTTTAATGGTTTTATATTAATGAATTAAACTAATAAACTGATATAGTAATAAATGATACGTACGATAAAAACATGTATTTCTTTGCAACAATATTTATGGCAAGACTAAGCATATTCATCCATCCATTGTGTTACAGTATAAGTATACAATTAGAGACAATATTTTCCTTGACTTTCTAATACAAATATTGGTAATTAATATTAGTAGTGTTAGAATAATGCATCTCAATAATGATCTTATCATCAGCCTGTTGCAGTTCACTGCTGGACATAGGCCTCTGTTAAGGCACACCACAGAGCCCGGTCTGTTGCTTTATGCAGACAGCCGGGGGCCCTCTTACGTAAGTCGTACCTCTATCTGACCAGAGGACGCCGACACAATGTATACTACTATTGTATACGAGTAGTATGTGAAGTAAACAGTCAATTGGTTTGTAATTGTAGTAGTGTACCCTCAGTTGTGGTAAATAGATCACTTGTACGTTTACGCCGAGAAGTGAGTCATGAGATCACGTAATGTACTTAATTTAATGATATAGTGACCTTCGTGCCAAAGTAGTGCGGCGAATATCGCTCGTAGACACTCAGCTTGCGAGGGGCTGAGTGCGTGCTTGCGGGGCGCGGGGGGCGCGGGCGCAGCGCGTGCGGGCAGCGGCGGCGGAGGTGAGCTCAGCCGCCTGTACGGCCGACCGCGGCTCTCCACGCGATCGCGACTTCGGGGACTCATGCCCTCCTGATACAACATTTCTTTTTTAAATTATGAACTTGCCACAGTGACTCTACTCTGCCAGATCGAAAGCATGGGCAGAATCCAAGAGAGATGGTCACCATACTCATTGCAAATGCAGACAACACAACAATGCAGCATAGTACAATGCAACCCACACTATGGCGGCCAATTGAGATGCCTCTGCATCACTGCATAGAATCATTATAGTTCTGTCATGTTAGAAGAAATACTACAGTCATTAGTCAGTGTTAAATGTTTGTTGTTGTTACCAGTTAATGGCTAAAACGACATATGCATACAAATGTTATTGACCATATACATACAAACATCTAATATATTTAATTGTATACCAAATCGTATTTAAAGCCAAAAAGGTAAACAACTTCATGTTTAAGAATTATTAAATGGAGCAAGTCAGAAGTTAAGTATAAATAGGTTAAGGAATTAAGATTGTAGTACAATTACGTGGATCAGCAACCAGATTATTTCGAGGCTAGGTATAATAAATCTATGTAACTAGTACTACAAATAAACTTAACAATATAAAAACAACTATTAATTCTTGATTTAAATTACCTATCTTGGGGAACCTATTCGTATATGATAGACACTAGAAATGGAACTAGAAGAAGTATGGCAAATAGCCTATTCCCTCTAATACAATGTAATTGATATACCTGGCTTTTATTTAAAAGAACAGATTCTTCTTGACGAACTTCCGATTATGCCGGCAAGGCAATCACAACATATTCTGCGTACCTTGGGTGTGAAATATAGTTCCATCGCTGACATTTCGTCCCCAGGTCTGTCCGGTGAAGTTTGGGTACCGGTTTGCGCAAGTCTGCTGCTGTGTTGGATGTCGTGGTTCGGCTCTGTTTCGATTTCAGTCTAAAACAAAAACGCGCTTTATTTGTAACTTACGGTAGGAACTACCTAAAGGCGTCGGGAATAAGTATTAAAATTATGAAATTTAAACCATTTGACTGCCTCGGTGGCGCAGTGGTAACGTATGCGCCTGCTGTTCTCGAGGTCTCGGGTTCGATTCCCGGGTCGGACCAAATGTTTGTATGATCTGCAAATTTTTGTTTCGGAGTTTAGACGTTTTCTATGCATTCCTAATACGTATGTATGTATTTAAAAGAATGTATTTTGTATCAGTTGTCTAGTACCCATAATACAAGCTTTGCTAAGTTAGGGACTAGATGGCGTCGTGTGTTAGATGTCAGAAATATTTATTTATTTTATTTTCTGGGTACAAATATTGTGTTATGATGATTTAATTATTCCAGAAGTAATTCCACAATTTTACACTTTTCTACGATTTAGGTGAGAACACGAGTAAATAAACATATTAACATATATTACAGGTAAATTAGCTTGGAGAAATTTTTGCGATTGTAGTAGTGTATGGTCAGCAAATAAAAAAAAAACAACATTTTATTTTTAGTTTTAATTTTTTTAAAGGTAATATACGTTTGTGGCTGGAGCACACCAAATGCGTACACGTCTACGCATACGCACTACGTACTAATACGGACGTGAAAATGTGTATCCACTGCATTGTAATCTATGGAACTGTATGAGGCAGACAAGCCAGTTCCAAACATTACAAGCAGTGAATGCCGGTTTTCACTTCAGTGAAGACGTGTATGAATTAGAGGTTTTCTCCGGCCATAAATGTTTTATTCCAATAATTCATCAACCCCAGGCATATAACAATCATCCCCATCCTCGCTTTCATCAGATGAATTATTTAAATGAATTATGATTCGTTCTGATATTGTGTCTAAAGCTGCGTCTCTACCCTGATATTTGTTTTCCTCCTCAATAGCATGCAGACAAACTTTTCTCCATTCCTCTACAGTTATGGCGTTCATTTTTTCTTCAGCTAATGACATTATAACCTTCATATTCATTGCGACATTCTTATTTGCGACATATGTTTTCACTATCCCCCATATATTTTCTATAGGATTAAACTCCGGATGGTATGGTGGTAAACGCAGCACAGTATGACCGTGCTGTCGTAATATTTCGTGTATCTTGTACTCTATAAATCTCGCCTTGTTTTGCAGAATCAGTTCATTTAATTGAGGCCTAAGCAACGTGGATGAATGCTCAATGTTTCGCAATGTCAGCCAGTCAATCATTTGCTGTTTTCTAGAATTACTATTTGGTGCAGGATTTTGTATTGAGTTATGATATGGTGCGTTGTCAACAACAACACTATTTGGTTGTAAGTTGGGTATTAATTGAGTTTGAATCCACCTTGAATAGTTGTCATAGTTCATATTGTCGTGGTAATCTCCACTTTTTTGGTTGGCTTTAAACATAAGCAATGCATTTGGTATAAAGCCATCCATACCACCGGCATGAAGAACGATTAAGCGGTTGCCTGTCGATATATGTTGCTTCAAACCTGAAGTGCTTCCATCTGACCAAGATTTCGAGAGGGTATGTGATGTATGTATATATGTTTCGTCGGTGTAAACAATTGGTCGGCGTTGTTCACGATATTCAGCAATTTTCATCAAATAATTAATTCGCAAGTATCTAATTTCGTGTTTTTCCATAAGAAGTTTCCGGTTATCTTCTGTTTGCTTCCAATTAAAACCTAATGACATGACGTGTTTTCGTAACGTGCTGACACAACCTTTATAATCGATATCTTCTTTCAATTTTGCGTGCAAAGTTTTCAAAGTGGGAACTTCTTTATCTGTGATGTGGAAGTCATGAATTGTTCTTCTGATAACTTGCTGATCAAAGTTATCGATTACTATTGTAGGTTTACGATTCGGTTTCTTTTTAGGAGATTTAAATGTTACTTCCTGATCTGAAGGACGACATTTGCTTTCTGATACTACCTTTCTGACGGATGCTATTGAAATTCCTGTTGATTTAGCAACTAATTGAGTGGGGGTCATAATACTGCTCGGGTTGTTATTACACTCATTTTCGAAATATTTGTACAAACAGTACCTCGCCTTGCCTCGACCATGTTTTAACACTGGAGCCATTTTGAATTAACAATATAAAGTTACAACACTTACACACAAATTAAACAACAACTTCAACAAATATTATAACAATAATAACAAACAATAACAACAATCAACAAATACAAAATTTAACAATTAACGTAATAATTATAATTTTTGAATGAAATATGTGCTTTATGTTCTAACAGTACCAAGCGACTGACGCCGGACTGCACGTGGCACCTGCGGACAGGGTAAACTGGTTTATTCTGGTTTTGTGCGTGTTTCCACTTTCCACTATCAAGTGACGATTTTTTGCTTTAGATTGAAACAGTGCGTCCTAGGCCAAAAATAACAAAAAAAATTGACCGGGGAGGGAGGGGGGAGGCGTAGACCCCCGTCGCCCCCGTAGACCCCCCGGAGTTTTAAAAACCCAGATGAAAGGAAAAAAAATATATCGGTCTCTCCTCTTTGAAGTTTCACTTCTATCGTGTGTGAATCGCACACACACCTTTTTTTTTTTATAAAGTCAAAAACTTGTTTTTATTGAAAACAGAAATCAGAGTCTTGCTAGGGATAAGTATAAAATTAAATACATAGTAATGTTAGGATATCGAAACATTTTTGTATAGGCCAGAACGATATAGTGGAAACGCGCTCTAAGATCTGAGTAATATACACACCACTACATATGCAAAAAATTCTCGAGACTAATTTCACTGTATTTATTTATTATATAAAAATTTTTGCTCCCAAAATGCCAACCCTGTAGAGCTCATAAAATTAACGGCAAACTGCAAAACCTATATAATTAGAAATTTCAAAAACTGGTAATCCTACTATCACATCACACTATACTATTTCCATTTCTTTATTTTCTCGATGTTTGTAAAAACTTGAACGAGCGTCTTTTCAACCGACTTCAAAAAGGAGGAGGTTCTCAATTCGACTGTATTTTTATTTTTATTTTTTATGTTTGTTACCTCATAAGTTTGGACTGGGTGAACCGATTTTGATGGTTCTTTTTTATTTGAAAGCTGGTGCTTCCCGAATGGTCCCATTTAAATTTGGTCCAGATTGAAGTCGTTTTTTTTTTTGTTAAAACTTGTAATTATTTACATTATGTATACATTATTTAATAAAAATATGACGCATACGCACGTACAAGGTCATAGCAGACGGATGGAAACTCATAGGGATGGAGCTATCGATAAACGTAATACGATAACAGACCCGATATTTTTTTACAAAGTGTAAGAAACTAAACTATTGCCGGATAATTTTGTACAAATTTATTAACTAAAATTACATTTCATTACAAGATGAAATTATATTATGTTGATTGTTGTTGTTGTTATTTATTTTAATCAAAATCTGATGAATCGTCACTGTCACTCGAGGAGCTCTCCCTAACATAAATTATAAGTTCCTGTACTTCTATATTATCGAATGCCACATGAATTTCCCAATCCGACGCTATAATGTTTTTCCGCACATGCATTTTTTTAATAAATCTAACATCTTGTTGCCGCAAAAGGGGGATGGGTATTGTTTCGAGCGGCGTGTCCTTTGATTTGTGTGATTTGTGCCCATATTAGTTCTATAGCATTGTACTGATACGGCGGAAGTCGAAGAACCCAATGACCACATTCGGCAGCTATTTCGTCGGTAATATATCTTTTAGGAAGGCTTTTTTTCGATTTTAAAATATTCACTAATTGTACTTTTAATAAAGTATTATCCACATTTTCGCCATGACGTTAGAGCCAGTCAATTATCTCTTGTTTTTTATTGGCCTGCGTGTATTTTATCAATTTGTCTGGAGTGATATGTAACATTGTCCATAATAATTATCGACGGTTCTTCCAGAGATTGCACCATTTGTTAGATTGCATCTTTTCTTTAAGCCATCCTTCGTAAATCTCTGTGTTCATTTCTTCGTGGCAGTCCACTGTTTTCTTCGATTTAAAGGCCTGTAAAGCATCTGACACGAATCTTTTCGTAGACCCTGCATGACTTATGATAAGGCGTTCACCTTTTCCCATTGGCACTGAACTAGTGGAAGCGGCGGTGTCGTCAGTCCAGTTCTTAAATACTGTATGGTTTGCATTTAACCAAGTCTCGTCAGTGAAAATAACATATGACCAATCTGATATCTTTTTGGCTTCGCTCAAAAATTCGCAGCGAGCCATAGCAACGTCGTGACGCGTCATCAATATTTTACGTTTGTTCGATTTTTTATAAGAAAATCCAATTTCTTTCAAAGCCAAGCTAAATGACGATTTTTGGCCATGGAACAAACCACATTCACGTAAAGAAACAACAAGGTTTTTAAGTGTTGGAATTTCTTTGCGCAAGTAATAGTCATATATATGACGGCGAATAGCGACAGCGTCGAAGTTGTCAACCGATGTCACACGACGTGGTTGGCGTTTTTTCTTCGGCGTACGAAGCTTATTTTCCTGTGTGCCGCTTATACCGGTAGTAATTTTTGAAATTGTAGGGCCACTAATTCCTAATGCGGCCTAAACACGCTCTCGCACTTGCGACAGTGGTAATAGCGGGCCACCATTTTGATACTCTGCTTCAAAGTAATTACGAATCTTGATCACCAGTTCTCTCGCCTGCCTTTTCAGAACAGATCCTTTAGGCATTTTGACATTTGACAGCTGGGCAGCAATCAATACGGAGGAACACAAAATACACAACGTAACGTATGTATGGATAATGTGAAAAAACTCAGCGAACAGAAATGTAGTGACTTTAAAGCACGACCGTCTTGTTGCGAGTGACAGATTAAAACAAACACTAAATGGTGGTGGGTCATTGAGTGTTCCCAGCTTGCAAAAATATATTTGAATGTTTTTGTTGTATTTGTCTTTGTTCAAAACATAATAAATACATGCGATCGATATCATTTCTTATTTGGTCACAACACTACAACTATCAAATTAGAATTGTCATCGAGAAAATAAAGAAATGGAAATAGTATAATATCATAAAGGCGAAAGTTTGTAAGTATGGATGGATGTTTGTTACTCTTTCTCGCAAACACTACTGAACGGATTTGTATGAAACTTGGCAGTAATAAAGCTTATACATCAGAATAACACAGGCTACTATTTACCTCGATAACTGACATACACGCGGGCGGAGCCGCGGGCAACCACTAGTTTGAAAAAAAATAAGTTTACTAATAACTAGCTTACCACCGCAACTTCGTCTACGTCTTAATTTTGTTTCCGCGTAACACTATTAAAAAAGTAGCATAAATTACTCCTTAGAACATGTGCTATCTGCTAATGAAAGTCCCATCAAAATCGATTAGCCCTTTCAGAGATTAGCCAGAACAAAGAAACAGACAGACAATTTTTTTTATTAATTGATTTTAACATAAGTAGCGTAGGTAGGTATATATTTTTTATATGCATTTAGTAAAATCTGTAATAGCGTATGCCGGTGACAATCAAATACGTAATTAACAGTAGGTACAAATAGAGCCAAGTCAATGAGATATCGATGAAACGAAACAATTCCCTGACAGTACCTATCCAGTAACAAGTTAGTATCATACATAAAACATTGACATAAATAAAATTACAAGTACCTATCTATACTAATATTATAAACGCGGATGGATGGATGGATGTTACTTACTCTTTCACGCAAAAACTACTGAACGGATTTGGATGAAACTTTACAGTAATAAAGCTTATACATCAAAATAACACATAGTATTAGTATTAGGGCAACAACTAGTAGTGAAATAAAAATAACACTTTACCGAATGCGTAGCTGTTGTCTTATATTATTTAGCTGAAGCACTAATACACGTTTATCAGTTTCTGAGGACGAAGCTGAGATTCTAAACTAGTTTCACCCTCAGAACCGATAACGTATATAGAGCCGTTCTTCTTGTTTTCTTACGCCTCGTTTTCTATACATGCTGTCTTCGACATACATAATTTCATAACATCTTTCATGTGAAGTACACAACTAAATCAGTAAAATTAATTGATATCGATGAATTGAAACAATACCGTGACAGTATCCAGAAACAAGTTAGTATCATACATAAAACATTTACATATATAAAAACACAAGTATAGTAAATGTATTGGTGACGAGCAGATTTCTCTAGTGGCCGTTTGCGGAACTAACGTAAGACAGATACTTCTACCTGACAGTTTAATATACAGAGCGAGTGCATTGTTATTTTAAATTCTTTCTACAATGATTTCATTGATAGACGTCTACGGAGTAGTAAAAAATACTTTTAGACCACTTTGTGAGGGTGATCAGTATTTTTAAAGTGGAATGTTAACGTGTATTGGTGACGAGCAGATTTCCCTAGTGGCCGTTTGCGGAACTAACGTAAGACAGATACTTCTACCTGACAGTTTAATATACAGAGCGAGTGCATTGTTATTTTAAATTCTTTCTACAATGATTTCATTGATAGACGTCTACGGAGTAGTAAAAAATACTTTTAGACCACTTTGTGAGGGTGATCAGTATTTTTAAAGTGGAATGTTAACGTGTATTGGTGACGAGCAGATTTCCCTAGTGGCCGTTTGCGGAACTAACGTAAGACAGATACTTCTACCTGACAGTTTAATATACAGAGCGAGTGCATTGTTATTTTAAATTCTTTCTACAATGATTTCATTGATAGACATCTACGGAGTAGTAAAAAATACTATAAGACCACTTCGTGAGGGGATCAGTATTTTAAAAGTGGAATGTTAACGTGTATACGTATTTTATCTGTCATACGTTAGTTCTGCGACTTGCCGCTAGGGAATCTGCTCGTCACCAATACAAATAGATAAAATTGGAGTGTCTATTTGTAATGTTGAAAAAAACCGCTTTTTACTAAATGCACATGTATGTATATCTAACATAACAACTAAATACATATAGCAAAATATATATTTTTTAAATTTTTGTCGGTCTGTCTGTCGGTCTGTTTGTTCCGGCTAATCTCTGGAAAGGCTGGACCTATTATGACGGGACTTTCACTGATAAGTAGCTGATGATATAAGGAGTAACTTAGGCTACTTTTTTTAGACTAGCTTCGCCCCGCGGCGTCACCCGCGGTAGGACAATAACCGCGGGAAATACCGCAGGACTCAGCTAGTTAAAAATAATACTTTACCGAATGCGTAGCAGTTGTAGTCTTCTTACTTAGCTGAAGCACGAATACACGTTCATCGGTTTCTGAGGACGAAGCTGAGATTCTAAACTAGTTTCACCCTCAGAACCGATAACGTATTTAGAGCCGTTCTTCCTGTTTTCTTACGCTTCATTTTCTATACAAGCTGTCTTTAATATACATGATTTCATTGATTTCGTAACGTCTTACATGTCAAGTACACAAGTAAATCAGTAAAATTAATTGATATCGATGTAACGAAACAACACCGTGACAGTATTCAGTAATAAGTTAGTATCATACATAAAACATTTTCATAAATTAAAACACAAGTAAAATAAAAATAATACGTTATCGAATGCGTAGCTGTTGTCGTCTTCATATTTAGCTGAAGCACTAAAACACGTTCATCGGTTTCTGAGGACGAAGCTGAGATTCTAAACTAGTTTCACCCTCAGAACTGATAACGTATTTAGAGCCGTTCTTCCTGTTTTCATACACCTCTTTCTTCATACACCTTCTTTTATTAACTGTTTTTTATATAAGTGGCGTATATAATTTCATATGCATTAAAAGGTGTTAATTTGAAATTACAAACAGACACTTCAACTTGTATTTATTTGTATAGATGTTTGGATGTTCTAGTTCTAATATCTTATTTTTCACTAATTACCTATTACAGTGAGACTAAGATTTTATATTTTTACAAAACGTTGTCAAATGATATAATTTTAAAAGAAAAGGCGTATACACATATCACATGAGAGAAAATTCAGTCTAAATGCAACGTAAAAAAGATCACGCAACATGATTGCGAGAAATACTTTGTGTATAGTGACGCTCTCAACGTACTCGCGCGGGTTGTGGTCGCGGCAGATATTCATGCCCAGGATATCGAGCTCTGCCTTGTAATGGCAGTTGAGTGTTCAGAAAGGTTAGAAGGTGAAGGAATGGAGACTTTTTGGCAGAGAACGCGAACCACTGTGTTTTCTTGGCGTTGAACTCGACCAGATTCTCGCAGCCTCATTGAATAATCCGGCCCAGAACATGGTCGAATTGAGCGACAAGCTCCTGTCGTTTTCCTCAATATCTGCTGGCTTTGCTGCAGGGTGTCCAAAATATCGTCCATGAACTGTGCTGTCGTCTGCATAGCAATGAATGTTGCCAAGGGCTAAAATGTCATTGATATGCAGAAGAAGCAGTGTGGGCGACAGGACGGAAATCTGCGGTACTGCTGCGTTAATCGACTGAAAGTAGGAGGCCGCACTGTCACAAAGGACTCTGATGCGGCTCTCGCAGACGAATGTCGATATTTTGGAGAGAACCGATCGGTGCCAAACCCTATCAATGGCCTTGGTCATGTCGAGGCTGATGGCCGAAGATCCCCCGTGCCTGTCAATAGCCTCACCCCAAAGGTGTGTGAAGTACGCTAGAAGATCACCCGTGGATTGGTTCGGTAAAACCTTAAAACCATACTGATGATCATTAAGCAGGGAGTGATCGTCCAGGTAGTGGACCAATTGTTTGTTAATGATCCGTTCGAACACTTAGCAGATAATGGAGGTGACAGTTATCGGGCGGTAGTTGGCCGGGTTGGAACGGTCGCCTTTTTTGGGGATGGGCTGAACATTCACCTATCTCCAGGTCTCCAACAATTCCCGAGGAATTTGACGGGGCATACAGGCGCGACAATACCGGAGACAACTCTGGTGCACAGTTCTTAAGAACCACTGTCGGGTCCACTGGCTTTCTGGACGTCGAGTGACAGGCGGGTACATGCCGCGGTCATCGATTCGAGTTAGCCGAAAAGAGATCAACAAGCAGTTTCGCTTTCTCCTGCGGCTGGTGGGCAAGTGATCCGTCGGGATATTTATAATTCTGGCGGATTCTTGTCAAAGCAAAGCCGCTACGAATACAAAGCAGCCATAAGTAGCAGCCAGAATCTTTTGAGTTTATCGCAAACAGACAGACGCCACGAAGGACTTTGCTTTATACTATGTATTTTTTATTTATTTATTCCAAATCATTATTATACACATTTTTTATATGCTTGAGTCTGCCAAACTGTAAGACCATCGGCAGTGCTATTTAGAACATCTGACACAACGCCGACAGCTAGATTGACTGATAGAATACTTACTTTTCTATTAAATACATACATATTATAAATAGAAAATATGAAAATGAATCCCCGAAATGTATGTACACGCATAACTTCCGATCGCCTGCATCAAATTGGATAATTCTTTTTATACATGTTCGTTATTATTAGGACAAGGTTTGTATACAAGACAATTAATTAAGATTAACGGTAATTTTTCTTTTTCAATAATTCAAAAGGTCAGCAACTACACACATCAAAAGTGTCTAGGGATCAACATATGTGTCTAGGGATGAACATATATTTTTGCAATAACTTTTCTCCTGATTGATATTTATTAAAATTTTCTTTAAGGATTCATCGAATAAAGTGTTTTCGTTTGTCACAGTAACGATAAACCAAGTCACCTTTGCATTAATAAAGAAATTTGCCATTTTCCTAATAAAAGGATTTTTGACATTTGAACCACTAACATTAAAGTTCGAAAAAAAGACTGAAATAACAGTTTTCTTTAAAATTTTATTAGGTAACTTAAACAATTAATAATCCGTGTTTCTACCGCGAACACTAACACAAGAACATCGGTTTGGCATACTCAAAATGAGTTCATCCAAATCACGCTGTGGAATGGCCGCCCATGTTCGTTGCAACAACAAAAAAAGGTCTTCTTGCGACTGGATACCCTCCATATTCGGCAGAGCTCTTCTCTGTAGCATATCCCATGCATGCTCAATCGGGTTCAAGTCTGGCGACTGAGCAGGCCAGGGCCAAAGCCACATCTCAATCTCAAGAAATCCGCATAAAAATGCTTGATCCCTAGACACTTTTGATGTGTGTAGTTATAAATAGAAAACTCCCAAACAAATATTTGCAGATCATACAAATATTTGGTCCGACTTGGTAATTGAACCTGAGAGCTCAAAAACAGAAGTTGCTAATGTTGCCAATGCGCCACCGAGGCAGTCGATAATAATGTTAATATTTACTTAATAATACTAATATGGCCTTGTGTGTGTTTAGATATTCGACAAAAAATTAATGCGTTATGTGTGAAGCCTATCAAAATTTGTTTGTTAAAATTACTTACTGTCGTTTTTGCGGTAATATTTTTCTTTATGTATCTGTTAATTTTATTTAAGATATTAAAAACTATAATAATTTGTATTTTGTTTTAATTTCATGTTCATTTCGTTATTTTATGTTGAGTAAGACTAAAGAGGAAGTTTAAATATTTGGTAACATAATTTTCGCCTTTATTTTTTGATTTTTTTGTGACGCAGAGTGTACATATTGTTCATGTTGCAAAATAATTGTGTGTCCACACTAGTCCTTGTCCGAGGACTGCAGCAACGCGCTGGATAAATGGTTGAGTGTACCTCGCGTCCCGCTAGCCAACGGGAGGTCGGATAGCCAAGTTTACGGTAGTTTGACTATAATGTATTGTTACGTAGAAATATTATTCCAGAACAACGCTCGAGACATCTAAACATCGGAAAGTTCTCATTGATTTCTTGAGGCACAAAATAAAGAACTTTACATTGATATGCATAGCGTCGAATATAGATAGATTTTTGCGCGGTTGTTTCCAGCGCATTCGCCGGCGGGCGCGTTCTTAATACCGTTAACAACCTTGTATGTACGAGTAGTTACTACGAGTAGAATTCACTAGTACTAATAATATGTGGCATGAAAAGGACATCTCGCAGCCCGCAGTTCATTTGAGTTCGAGCTACAGTGCGATAAATATCTGAGTGATGTCAGTGATAAGCCCAGCGATCTCGGCGACAATTAAGGACTGTAATTCTAAGTGATATTGTGATTCTAGAAGTGTTTTTATTAAAATCTCTTTATTACGTCAGAAGGTTTATTTCACTGATCCATCGAACCGTAATATGTAACAATACATTGATACTACCTAATCCGGCAAACGTTGTTCTGCCATAAAAAATAAATGTTGGCCGATTCTCAGATCTACCCGATATGCACACAAGATTTCACAAAAATCGGTCGGAGTTTGGTAACAAACACCGCGACACGAGAATTATATATATATGATTTTCTATTATAATACATACATGAATTAGGAATGAAACAAATAGTTATGTATATTTACCTCCTGTATGGTGTTAACATCTCGAATGTTTTCGCTGGACCGATGCCTGACCGGGGACCACCACTCGTCGCTATTGCCGTTGTTGCGACGTTGGACACGCCTTTATAATATTATTCACGCCATTTTATTTAATCAATTTATTTTAAGGTAACATGAACACCAAAAAGAAGATAGAAATCAAAATTGCAAGAAGATAGAATTTAAAATAGTTTGTTTACTTCATCTTGAAGCTCCTTAGAGCCAATAAAATATGAGGCTTCAAAGTAAATGTAATGTTAAAAAATTACTTCAACTTTAATCTTTATTGTCTATAGACATTTATCACAGATTAGTAAAATATATATATATATATATAAACTTTAGAGTTTCAGTTTGTTAGCTGTTATTATAATTGATTTCATACTTTGTAATGACCATTATTACGATGGCTGCCGTAGATGCCTTTTGTTGTTTTAACAGGTTTATTGGTACTAGATAGAGAGTTCCACATTGTGCCCATTCTCCCCTTATCAACACCAACACACCACCAACATATGATATCTTATTTGTTTTATATTGCGTGCTGCTTCATTCGTGTGAATTTATCTTCGTATTTCTAAGTTTAAAAATGATGAACTTCCATACTTTTAAGGGTTCAGATTTCACTCACAAATAAAGTAGCTCTCTATTGGTAAAGGAATTTTCAAAATCGCTTCAGTTGATCCAGAGATTACCAGGGGGTAATCTAAAGTTAAGTAAGGTTTACTTTTACTTTTTTATAATATTAGTGTCTTATACCCCTGTGGTATATTTAAGTGAAGCGGTTAAAATATATCTGAAAGAAGAAGTAAGACTTACCGAGGCGAAGATGTCGAGCTAACAGACTCGCTGCGAATAACTCTACCGCGTTTACTTGGCTCTACAGCTCCATACAAGAACGGTGTGACATCCGTCTGGAAAAGTTGAACATTTTGAAAAGAACAAATAGATGTGTGAAAAATTGACTAAAGGACGATTGACACTTCAACGGCTAATACACACGGTTATTTAATTGTCTCGGAATAACCAATACGATTTTTGTTGAAAATAATCGTCGAATACTTACCTCACCGAAAAAGTCGTCGGCAGGAAATTGAAACCTTCTATCGTCAATACATGTTATATCTGTAATAAACAAAAATAGTAATTAACAAAAAAAAGATTAGAACACTATAACCCGAGTAATAAACTTTTGATAAAATTTGGATACACGGTAGTGAGTAGCCATATGCAGGCGTTCCCCCTGTCAAAATATAAGCACAAATGGGCCTACATGAATACACAGAATGTATTCATGTGTGCGTGAAACTCCTAACGATTTGTTTTGATTATTATATGTGAGTTCGTTGTTACTGGCGATTGTTTTTGTATATCTAATCAAATACCTTTAAACGAGCAATTCTTATATATATATACATATATTTATAATCTGAATTTCGGAAACGGATCAACGATTTTCATAAAATTTTGTATGCAGGGGGTTTCGGGGGCGATAAATGCGTTTTATGCGTGTTTTTAACAATCAAATATAATAAAATCAATGTACATCTAGCGCCATCTATCGCAACTCGAGCAAACTACATTAAACTATACTGGAATAAGGTGCAGAATAAACAGTATCAGGGCGTACCAAGAGAGGGCGCCACTTAACTTATTTTTTTATTGGAAGAAAAATAACAAAAAAGTGGCGTTTGGATAGTCCCAATGTTGCCCTCAATGACAGACTGCTTGTATCGGAAAAAGACGCTATGGCGACTCCCCTCCGTTCAGTGGCCCGTTTTGCTCTATCGGCCGGGCCATTATTACAAATCTATTGACACTAAAATCGGCTTAATAATTTAAGCACTATGGTGGAAGAACATACAGACATACATATACTGCCAAAACTATTATCTTTCCTTTTGGCTTCCCAGCAGTCGGATAAAAACAATTATTTTTATTCTAGTGCACTCAGACTCAAGACTAGCCTAGAACAAAAACTAGGACTAGAAAGCAAGATAGGACGAGGCTACGTTACAAAATCCTACTAATATCATAAACGCGAAAGTTTGTAAGTATGGATGGATGGATGGATAGATGGATGGATGGATGGATGGATCGATGGTTGAATTGATGGATGGATTTTTGTTACTCTTTCAGGCAAAAACTACTGAACGGATTTGGATGAAACTTTACAGTAATATAGCTTTTACATCAGAATAACACATATGCTACTTTATGCCGCGATAACCGACATACACGCAGGCGGAGCCGCAGGCAACAACTAGTCATCCATAAGAACACTAAGAGGTACCTTAAACATTTTATATTTGATATAGCGTGTAATTTTTTACTCAATAATAAACATTTTGTATTTTATACTATGATTTTCTATAAAGAATAATAGCAACCTTTAATTCACTTAGCTGGTGACTGTTTCAAGACGAGTTTACGACTGCTGGGTCGGGTTAAAATCCGCTACGTTTGATCGCAAGGTCGACACCTTAGCGACTACACTATTGCTGCTTAATGTTTCTGACTAAAATAAATATTTCGGACATCTAACACACAACGCCATTTAGTCCCAAGCTAAGCAGAGCTATTTTTAAATACATACATATTATACATAGAAAACATCCAAACTCCGATACAAATATTTGCAGATCATAAAAACATTTGGCATGACCCCGGATGCGAACCCGAGACCTCAAGCACAGCAGTCGCATAAGCTACCAGTACGCCACCGAGGCATTTTGAAAAAATGCAGTTGCAAATCCTACTAATATTATAAACGCGAAAGTTTGTAAGTATGGATGTATGGTTGATGATGTGTTTTGTTTACTCTTTGACGCAAAAACTACTGAACGGATTTGGATGAAACTTTACAGAATAACATATAGGCTACTATTTACCGCGATAACCGCTATACACGCGGGCGGAGCCGAGAGCAATAACTAGTGTAGGTATAATCTTAGGTCTAACCAGTAAGCACGTCATCATCGTCTTCTTGAGTCCATGGCTGCATTTCTCCGAGTCCATCACCATATCCATTCCAATTGCTCGTACCAGACTGAAGTAAAATTTCACTAAATAAGTTTCAAGAAGTGTGGGTAGAGAACTTTGTATCTATATATGTATCTGTATATAATTCGATATTTAAATATTCAAAAACAGGGTAGATAAATATCGTAAATAAAAACCGATGTCTCTGTCCTTTCATGAAAACGAATAATACTAAAATACTCAGAAAATTATAATTATTAGCTTCTATTACAAATTTTAATCAAATAAACATTGAAATATATTGCTCAATTGAGTAGTCTAAAGGGGTGACGTCACGAGTTTGTATTTAGTACATTTTTCATACAAAATAATCGTTTTGACTGATGATGAAAATGACTAATTTGACCAAGGCAAATTATGACACCTCCTTGTTAATGGATAAGGTGCATAATAAAATATACAAAATGTTGTAAATACATGTTATTACCTGTGCTATGGTTATATTTTCTACGGGGATAAGAAGGGCACGGTCAAGATGTCGGTGATGTTGCAAACACCATGCAACTTCCGCGCAGTCCGTATATTCGCGCAACGACTCCTCTCCCAAGCGAATCCAAGTGCCATCCTTGTTCACTACCTATAATATAGAATATTATGGAAAACCTGTTACAAAAGCGTATATACCTAAAAATAATCAAAACTTTGTGTTGTAGTTGATTTTGATTTATAAACAGGAAAAGAGATATTTCTGTCCAATCTGTTAATATAGGTATATATATTTTTTTTAAGCGATTACCACCGCCCATTGACACCCGCAACACCAGAGGCGTTACAAGTGCGTTACCGACCTTTGGGGGATGAAGAAAGGGATGAGGGGGGGGGAGGGTTGGGGTATGGACCCCCGGTATCCTCACTCACTCGGTGAAACACAGCGCAGGCGCTATTTCACATCGGTTTTCTATGAGATCGTGGTATCATTCATGCCGAAGCATGGCTCTCGCACGGTTTCTAGCGCATCTACTTCTACATGTATAAATACGAGCCATAGGCCATTAATGTATATAAGCAATATGTTTTTCTACCTGCGTTACCTCAATAACAGCTTTATAACAAAATAAAGTAAGAAAATGTGAAGTCGATTTTTTAAGTCATCGTTTTCAATCATCAGAGACTTTAATTAACCACATTAATTGAAGTTTTTTGCTTTTGTGAACAACATGGGTACTTACTTCTTCTACAAAGTCGACATTGGCTCCAGGAGGAACCAGTCCCAATTCTTCGGCCTGCAGGCTTGGACTAGCCCTAATCCGCAGTCCCGCACTGTAGAGGGACCTGAAACGCCGCATTTTGGTGGGGGGCGTAGAAGGCCGCGCATCTGCCGTCTGAACCCCTCGATCTCGGTCAGAAGAGCCGTCCAGAACGTTCTCTGCCACTTCTACTGATAGTTCCTATGAATCATAAATTTTGGATACAATTTAGGAGACTATTTCGAAATTAAAACCAACAATAAAAATTTAGGATAACTTGGCTTTAGTGTACCTATTTTTAAATATAAATAGTAAATAGGTAAAACAAACGCATAGACTTGACCACAATTTTATTATGAATAGTATAAATTCTCTATATAACTTGGAAACCGTATGTTATAAAAATACTAGCTGACCCACGCAACCTCGTTTGCGACCAAACTACAATCCCCCGTTTTAAACCCAAAAGGGGGTTGATTTCTAAAGATACATTATTAGTATACCTCCACACCGTCTATAGAGCATACATTTTAAATTTCAAGTCTCTTACTTCAAAAACATAGGACTTTCATACAAACGTCCAACCCCCGTTTTACCCCCTTAGGGGTGGAGTTTCGTAAAATCCGTTCTTAGCGGATGTCTACACCTTATAAGGAACCTACCTGCCAAAATTTCAAGTTTGTAGGTGTTATAGTTTCTGGCTCAGATTAATAAAGAAAGCCAGATAGACCGTAAAGAACACGACAATGCATCTACAAAGTAAATATGAATTAGAAAGCGAATACATTCTCGCGGCAGTGTTTGACAAACCGCCATATTGTTTTCACGTCATGAGTGATTTTTGATTTTATTATCAAAATGCCGTCTTGCATCACTAAACACTGTAATAGTAGTTCCCAAAAATAAAAAAAAGAAGATGGAATATCTTTTCACATGTAAATACAGATTATTTAGTGACTATATTTTTTTATTTACCCGATAATTATTTTGTTGTGTCGGAACACAAAACCTCAACCGTAGTTCGACTGTGATACCAGTTTTTGTCTATTTTTTTTCCCTTCAATTAGGGAAATTACTTGTTATTCCAGACATTAATGAACCTCATTTCTATATTTAGGGACTTGGTTCCAAACCTCATTTCTATATTTAGGGACATGGTTCCAAACCTCATCTGAAAGTATTCTTTGGTGATACATACTTTTTTTTTTTAAAGTTGCCAACTTTTGGTCCGGTGGAGGTTCGGCTTAACATACAACGCCATCTAGCCTAGTAGTATATTTATTTATTTATTCATAGAAAACAACCAAACTCCGAAACAACTATTTGCAGATCATACAAACATTTGGTTCAACCCGGGAATCGAACCCGAGACCTCAAGCACAGCAGTCGCATACGCTACGACTACGCCACCAAGGCAGTTAATTATTTGTGATACGAACAATTTGTGGATGTTTCTACAAATTGCTGTTCTGTGTCTTAATGTGTTTTATGTCTTTAAATTGTGCTTCACATCATAATTGAATGGTTGAGAATGATCGATAATACGAAACTTGATTCCCAGGTATAACCGCAGAATATTAAAAAAATATAATAATCATACATTACAAGTACTTTTGGTAAAGTAATTTATTTTACCTTTTTAAATTTTTTACACGAAATTTACACGTAAAACGACAATATCATAAAAAGTTAGTGTAAAATAAAGGTTGCTGAGAGTTTGCATAGTCAGTCAGTAACAGTACATGCATATTCACAGTAACTGAAATAAAAACAATAATATTTAAAAGTTCTTTAATATTAAAATACCTTTTTTCAATCGTAATATTTATCAAAAAATAGGGATTTTTTTACTGCGTATGGTATCATTACACACACAATGATGTACGTGTTCCTACAGTGTCGCACCGGTTGACACGCACACTAAAATAAATCAATCGGCGTCATGTTACTTGACAAGAACGTTCCATCTGGCTTTCTTTTGTAATCTGAGGTTTCTGAGATTTCGTGATTAATAAGTGAGTGGTATTTCGTTTTTATATTAGATTTACTTTTTTTAATGAAAGCCTTTATTATCTAAATACATTCAGCAACAGATTTTGAATAGTTGCTATGAAGGTATGAATTTATTATATTACTTAGGTTATGTTCAATGTCAATTGACTGCACGGCTGGCCTAGTGATTTAAGCGGTTGCACTGCGCTTTCTACTGCGCCAAGAGTCGTGGGTTCAAATCCTACATGGGACAACACTTTGTGAGATCCACAAATTGCTGTCCTAAGTCTGGGTGTTCTTTGAGTCTGTTACATGTATGTTTGTAAAGTCCCCCGCGACACATGACGTATTTCCTAATGCTGGTGTTGTCTTTTATAAAGAAAATGTCAACGACCACGTTTTATCAGAAGACATGTTACACGTGTTCTAATCTGTGTAAATGATGTATTCGTCATGATGAAAGAATTACTATATTCTTCAGTTAA
Organism: Diaphora mendica; assembly: GCA_949125395.1. Classification (NCBI taxonomy): domain Eukaryota; kingdom Metazoa; phylum Arthropoda; class Insecta; order Lepidoptera; family Erebidae; genus Diaphora; species Diaphora mendica. The sequence continues at coordinate 26,731,194 of OX421312.1, read as the reverse complement.
CGCACTCTCACTTTATAATTAGTATTGAGTTGCTAAAACTAGAAACAATATAAACATGCACTTATCAATTTCGCCTGCCGTCAATAATATAGAAGTGTAAAATTAGTTAATGTTAAAAGTATACACAATCATATGAAAAGGGTTTGATAAAAATCTTCCAGTCATTACCGCCATCTAGCAAATTCAAGTAGCGCATTTAAGTTGAAGTATTCTTGTATACGATATTTCTATCTATTCTTGTATACATTTGTTTATGGGCCCTATCTATTATGTGACGTTGAAAGGCAGTACGTAGATCAAATCACCTCTAAGCAACTTTTAACTTTAATGTACACATAATAATCACTTATTTGAGTTACCTGTTCCTTACCTGTAAAGTAGGTTGATCATCAAGAGTGCAATGACAAATATAGGAGCCGGCTACGCGAGGAGTCCACGTGGCGGTGTACGAGCCATCCGGCTGTGAGCGCACAATCAGACGCTCAGCGGGAATACGACCGTTGTGTGCAAATGTACCGCCGATAGCACCACCATCACCCCAAGACTCGCTCGCCAGTCGCAGTTCTTCGAATGAGAAGTTCTGGTACGCCTGACAATGAAAAGTGTATATTTTTGTTAAATAAACTATACAAATTACTTCATAATTACAATCAATAAATATTGTGCATTTTAAGGAATAAAGATGCATAGAATGGGTACCATGCTTCCAAACTCGACTGACTCGACCACGGACACACAGAAAATAAATTGGAACGATTCAAATTGTTTGATTTACTCTACAAAAAGAACATGGGCTAAAACAAAATGAATGCACATTTCACGTCATTACACTTATAGCGTCACAGCAAGCAGGTTAATTACCTTCATCATGGTGATGGCATGGAAACACATGGTATCCCTCACAGTAGGATGATAAGGTACGTCTGGTGTATTAGTGTGGAGACTATCACCTTGCGATGTACTGTCCGGCCTGATGCCACTTTCCATTCGCTGTACTACCACCTAAATAATAATAAAAAGTACGTTACATCACTTGCACATTTAGTGCGTTAATTCTATGCTTTAGTTGCATTTTACGAAGATAGACCGGGGTATGGGCCTCCAGTATCGTCACTCACTCGGTTAAACACAGCGCAACGCTGTTTCACACCGGTTTTCTGTGAGGCCGTGGTATCACTCCGGTCGAGCCGGCCCATTCCAGGGCTAAATTTGGTTTAAAGTATTGAATTCATGTCTTATTAACTACTCTAAAGAGAGCAATACCTTGAAGTTAAACAAAAAAAGCAAGCACAGGCCAATTAAGATTTTCCTTGTTGAATGTTGTTGAATTACGGATTACAGCACTATGCGTATTTAACTAGACTACAATTTAAAATCTCTAGTTTTACCGGTTTACGACAGTCTGAACTAGTAGTCCTTGAATCCTCAACTTCATTTAGGTCAGAACACAGTTAGGATATCAAGATATTAAATGTATGAAAATATCGTTTAAAAGTTATTAAAAGGAATTTCATACTAAAAAATGTAATATATAACGGGTACCTACTACACTAAATGATACTGCTACGTGTGACAAATGTGACAACTATTACAGCGGCCATTTGTATCCTGTTATTGGAACTAGCTTTAGCCTTTGAGAAGCATTAGCATTTGGATCTGGTCAATGGATCTACTGAGAATGAACCTTCTCATTAATCCATTATTTTGAAGGAAAGTAAATAATAGATCTAATGAGAAAAAATGTTCTCATTAGATCCATCATGGATCTGATCAATGGATCTACTGAGAATGAACCGAGTCCCATTATGTCTCATTAAACACTTATCGTGATAGATTCATTTGTTCGCAGGATCACTGATTATTTAACCATATTCGCACAAGCGAAGGCCGATATTGGAACTTTATATAAATTAATATTTTTCTCATAGATTAGAGGTACGAACTGCAAATCAATTAGGATAATTAGAAACGTGATTGGTTACATACTCAAAAACCTCAAATATAGAGTATGGTCGGTCAGTTGGCTATTTTGATGTTTTATTATCGATTCAAGTCAGCAGAGCCACGTTGATTTCAGCACAAAACGGTCTGCTTAAGCGGGGCAGTACTACCGTCTAATAGAAGACTAACCTAAAATAACAGCATTCGTGCTGTTGTGTTTCGTTAATCTGTGCTCTACCGGAGGCCCTATGATGCAGAAGCATCTCAATTGGCCGCGATAGTGCGAGATAGAACTTACATACAAGATCTCGAACGCAATGCCTTGGCCATTACGCCATCCTCGCTTGAATGTATAAACTTTGTTATTTGTAGACGTACACCTACACCTCGCTCACTGAATATGAAATTAAAAATTCTCTTTATTCTGACTGATAGTTCCGGAATAGAATGAGCCCAAGCAAAAAACACATGTCGGTAATTTTTTGCGTAAAACTAGCCAACCGTTATCCTAACTACCTCTAGTAATTATTTGCCGAGTTCATTTAATAGGTGACTCGATATATTCAGGGTCTTACGTAATATCTCTGCACGCGGCGAAGCTTTGTGTTAATACTTTTATACGTATTAAATTAACTACTTACATTATACAGAACATTATTAAAAATAATAAGTTACATGTCCAGTATGTAACAATCCACTGTTAGTCGTATGTTTCCGCTATTGTTGACTAGTTTGAATACTAAATTTTTTTTGGAAAATCTCTTGCTGATACTGACACGTTTATGCATAAACGGAAGTATTAGGTTTTATAATTATTAGTCAGTAGTGGACAACAAGCAAGATACAAAAGGCTTGTTCCTCCGGTCTCAAAGTCACTAACGAAGCACGACTCCACGAATGTTGTCATTTTATGTCGTCAATCCTTAGATATTTGCTTTACTTCATTATTACATGCTACTGAGGAATGCAAGTTCATCAATGAAGTAAAGCGATCTATCAGAAAGTATAGAACTCAGCAAACTTAATTAGTAAACTTATAACTTTCTATCGTTTGTTACTGTTTCTCGGAACTTCCTACGGACCTATTTAAGATGAAACCATCTAAGGTCATTCAATATCGATTTACCGTCTCACCCATTGCAATTAAAAATTCTCAAAATTAAAAAAAAAACCCCAACATTTCGAAATTGCCGCGAGGCCTATTATTTGTATTTTCTTCAAGAATTTATTATTATTATATCCCTAAGTCCCTAACCCGCACCTGGCCAATGTGGGGACGAATGGCCTTAATCCTCTCCTGAGAGAAGACCCGAGCCTAGCAGTGGGACATTATGGGTTGTTGATGATTTATATCCCCTATATTCACAGAAATTAAAAACTTTTTATAAAAAAAAAAACGACTTCCAAAAAACATCCAAGGAAAACTCTCTGTCAAAAAACACTAAAAAGCGTAAAATAAACTGGCTCTTCATAAATTTATTCATTTTAATAGTAGTATCACAATGTGTGCTAGGTACCTAGAATCTGTTTGAAATCGGTGCCAAGCGACTATCGCTTAGATTTTTGTAATTGTTCGTTCGTATTCTTTTTGGCTTGGCATCGACTTTAGGTACCTAGCACACATTATGATACTACTATTAAAATGAATAAAGAATTACGTATAGACAAGAATTGGCACATAGCAATTTATGAAGAGCCAGTTTATTTTACGCTTTTTAGTGCTTTTTGACAGAGAGTTTTCCTTGGATATTGTTTTGGAAGTCGGTTTTTTTTTTATAAAATGTTTTTATTTTTCAGTTTTTAGTGCAAACAATCAAATCAAATCAAAAAAAAAAAAAGCAAATTTCTGTTGATGCAAATAAATAACTTTAGTGGTTACGAACTTTTATACAATCTTATAATCCCTATTTTCACCCTCGTAGGGGTAGAATATCCAGAAATGCTTAAAGACATTTCTACTCATTTTTAATCAGTAGCCCAAAGATAAAGTTTCACGTTCCTAACTTAAAAAATAAGGGACTTCCACACAAACTTTCAACCCCTATTTCACCCCTTTAGGGGTAGAATATCCAAAAATGCTTAAATACATATCTACTCATTTTTAATCAGTAGCCCAAAGATAAAGTTTCATGTGTCTAACCTAAAAAAAGCGGCCAAGTGCGAGTCGGACTCGCTCATGAAGGGTTCCGAAGCAACAAGTAACATAAAATAAGTTCTTGTAGTTAGTTGTAACTTTGATCGATGTTTTAATAATAGTGTAATTTTTTTTGCGGTTTACGATTTATGACGTATTAAAAAAAAACTACTAACTAGATCTCGTTCAAACCAATTTTAGGTGGAAGTTTACATGGTAATGTTTATCATATTTTTTTTTAGTTTCATGATTCTCTTATTTTAGAAGTTACAGGGGGGGGGACACTCATTTTACTGCTTTGGAAGTGTCTCACGCGCAAACTATTCAGTTTAGAAAAAAATGATATAAGAAACCTCAATATCATTTTTAAAGACCTATCCATAGATACCCCACACGTATATGTTTGATGAAAAAAAAATTGTTGAGTTTCAGTTCTCAGTATGGGGACCCCCAAAATTTTTTTTTTTTTTTTAATTCTCGTGTAAAAATCTTAATGCGGTTCACAGAATACATCTACTTACCAAGTTTCAACAGTTTAGTTCTTATAGTTGCGGAGAAAAGTGGCTGTGACATACGGACGGACAGACAGACAGACATGACGAATCTATAAGGGTTCAGTTTTTTGCCGTTGGCACGGAACCCTAAAAATGACGGACTTTCGTACAAACTTTCAACCCCTATATCACCCCCTTAGGGGTAGAAATTTCAAAATTCTTTCTTTAGTGGGTGTCTACTCAATAAAACGATCCATATGAATAACAAATTAAGGTCTATACGTACGTGCAAAATCATCCTCTAATCCTAATCCCTAACTGTTAAAGAGTTTAACCTTCTATCATCAGCTCACCTAAATAACTTGAAAGTATACGACTAAAGGTCTTTAGATACGTATGAAATTGAAAGAATTATCCTCCAACTCCTAACCGTTGAGGAGTTGTACCTTCCACCTTCCATCATCAGCTTACCTAAATAATTTAAAAGAATACGACTAAAGGTAACATATATACATATGATATTTAAAGATTTATCCTCTAACTCCCAACCGTTAAGGAGTTGTACTTTACATCACCAGCTCATCATGATAAAATGATGACTACCAGACGCAAATACCGGTGTAACTTCAGAAAATATACGAAAAACATAGTATGTGCCTATAAAAAATTAGGGTTTCCCTCGATTTCCCTGGGATTCCATCATCAGATCCTGGTATGGTGGCAATGGGACCACCTCGGGAGCATACCCTTTCGAATACAAAAATAATTTTTAAAATCGGTCCACAATTGACGGAGTAATCGGTGAACATACATAAAAAAAAAACATACAGTGGAACATAGAACCTCCTCCTTTTTGGAAGTCGGTTAAAAAGCGCGAGGATTATTACTTATACGTAAAAAAAGTAACGCTAATTTCTTAAAATGTACAATAAATTGCTAAAGGAATGACCATATAAAACAGAGGATTTACACTGGCTTAATTTTTTCTGGATTTCCGATTCCAGTCATGTTTAGCGTAGTACTCTATAATAATAAATAAACAATAAGCAAAGGACCGATTCAAAACTATTTTTACTGTACCAATTCCACTCACCTCGACTTTCATAGCTGGGGAGGAGACAGCTTCACCGTACTGGTCGCGTATAAGTATAGTGAGCGTCAGCTTGTTACATGGTCGCACAGGTTGGGAAGGGCCTTTGAGTTCACACTTAGATGGCTCAACACGCGATATAGGTGCCAGCCAGCGAGCTAGCCGGCCCCCTGCTGTACTCTCAGCACCCGCCACAAAATCGGACAGGAACTGGCGTTCAGTGGACACGGACCTGTTGACAAAGAAAAAATTAAATAAGTGAAGAAGTACGTGGAATTATTTAACATCAAAACTAAAACGTCGGACACAGAACTCCGCTAATCTCATACAATGTGAGACATTTATACTTAACTAGCTGACCCAAGCAACCTCGTTTGCGTCCAAACTACCATCCTCCGTTTTAACCCCAAAAGGGGGTTGATTTCTAAATATACATTATTAGTACACATTCACACCATCTATATAGCATACATTTAAAATTTCAAGTCTCTTACTTCAAAAACATAGGACTTTCATATAAACGTCCAACTTTACCCCCTTAGGGGTGAAGTTTCGTAAACTCCGTTCTTAGCGGATGTCTATACCCTATAAGGTACCTATTTGCCAAATTTCAAGTTTGTAGGTGTTATAGTTTCTGAGTTTTCGTAATTATTAAGTGAGTGGTATTTCGCTTTTGTACAAGGTGGATACCACAAAACAAGTGTTTTTTTAACTAGGTATATCTACACATGTTACAAGTCCACCTACAAAGTTTCAATAAAATCGGTTCAGTAGTTTAGCCACAGGACACTACTTTTCGTTTCTGAAATTTACTACACGATGTGTGCAATGCAACGCTATTATCAACGGGTTAACGACCTTAGGTCTAACTACTCAAATAATTGTCACTCTAAAATATACCTTATGTCTGAGCAATAAGACCCTCACACACGTAATCACAAAATAGTTAAAAACAATAGGTAAGTATTGCTGGAAGGAATCACCCGGGAGAGTAAAAGGGTCAACCGAAAATATATTTTCTATCCTTTTCTAATTTCAAACGTAAAAAACTGCATTTGATTAGTGGGTCAGTGTGTCGCAATACGCGAACCCGTGACGTGTTGCCCATTTTGGCACGTTTGAAGTAGCCGGCGCGGAAGCCCTATGTCGTGTTTGTTTTGATTATTAATAATAGGTATTTTAAAGTGATTAGTGCGAAAAACTGCTTTTATAGTGACAGGACACATTAGTTAGGTTTGTTAGTACTTAGTTGTTATTTAACGATTACTTAGTGTGAGTGTAAAGGAAACGATGCTTCGATTTGGTTATACGGCTAGTGAATACTTTGATGATGATGAATTAACTTTTTGATAGGCAAGTGTTCATAGGCATATTTGTTCATGAATTTTATTTGATAAAAAATACGTCTCATCTGGTTATCAGATCGGTGAAGGTCGATGTTCCACTGTCTCCTCTACTATATGGAGAATGCCGAGGAAACGCCGTTCTGGCTTTACTTACCTACACTGATATGTAGTTTGCGTACAGCTGCTCGTCATTTTCAAGTAAGTAAGCCATAGATCTATTCACAAAGTTCTAAAATAACCGACAGCAAACCTTTAAATTAGTGTCTGACTGAATATTCGGTTTCGGTTTCGGTTTCGGTCGACTTTCGACGAAAAAACGAGTTTCGGTTATGTTTCGGTTTCGGTAGCAAACCTGCCGAAACTACGACCGAAACCGAAACTGCGTTCGAGAGTTTCCGCGCTGTGTTCGGGTGTGTTCGGCGCGGTAAATGACATCCAAGCGACGATGACATTTGGCCGCGTCCACGTGCGTAATCATGTCGTAACCTTTTTGTTTGCAGTGCATTTTGTTTGTTGTGAGTTTTCGTGTCATATGTTTTGAATTCGGTAAGTTTTATCATGTGAATTAATTTATGAGTACCTCGAAAAGTAATTTAATATAACAAAGGAGTACCTAGATTATAGTAGAATCAAGTTTACGTTTTGATAAAATAGTTAGTTGATAATTACTTTTTTTTTAGATTCACCAACCAATAAAAGTGCAATCAGCTATAACTTCAGAATTGACGAAATATTTTTCAAATCAGGTAAGTTTAAAAAAAAAATCATAAACTAGCACTTCGCCCGCGATTTCGTTCGCGTGGGTTTAGTTAATACTCTACGAACTTCATCTCCCAGCGTAAATTACTTATTAATAGACTAAACGTTTGGCGACGGCAGTTCGCGCAAACTGCAAAATGTTTTCTTACTTAGAGAATTTTTTTACCCATCATAACTTTTAAACGAAAGGTCCGATATGAATAATTTGAAGTGTAATTTACTTGTAAATAACCAACCTTAATTATTAAACAGTTTAAATAGAAAAGGATTAATATCGTGATACTAAAATCACCACTACTCCATTTCACCCGGGTTTTGATAGAATAATTTGACCAAAAAGCGGTCATTGTGACTCAACCATGATAGTTACATATATACCCTCCTCGATAGATTCGTTGATTCGTCGTTCGGAGCAGTTCGTCTCGATTCGTGCGAGCTTCGGGTGTTAGGTTTGTTTGTCACAGAATTTCTTGGTTTGGCCGCGCTCAAAGCTATCTATGGATAGGTCTTCGAAAATGATATTGAGGTTTCAAATATCATTTTTTTCTAAACTGAATAGGTTGCGCGAGAGACACTTCCAAAGTGGTAAAATGAGTGTCCCCCCCCCCCTTTAACTTCTAAAATAAGAGAATGATAAATCTAAAAAAAAAATATGATGTACATTACCATGTAAACTTCCAACGAAAATTGGTTTGAACGAAATCTAGTAAGTAGTTTTTTTTTAATACGTCATAAATCGTAAACTGCAATTTACCTTTCATTCAATCAACACAAATATAAAAATTAAATAAAAATTATTTTATGATACTTGCTGCCGCGGAACCCTTAATGGGCGAGTCCGACTCGCACTTGGCCGCTTTTTTATTTACATCATAAAAACATTATTGTCAACTGTATAAAGCAAGATAATGTTATCACGTCGCATTGATTTGCCCATTGATAAACCAAATTAATGTATTTTTTTATTTTTTTTTATATGGAATAGACCGGCAAACGAGCAGACGTATCGCCTGATACCGCCGCCCATGGACACCCGCAACACCAGAGGCGTCACAAGTGCGTTACCGGCCTTTGGGGGATGGGGGGGGAGATAGGGAGAGGGGTTGGGGTATGGGCCTCCGGTATCCTCACTCACTCGGTGAAACACAGCGCAAGCACTATTTCACACCGGTTTTCTGTGACGCCGTGGTATCACTCCGGTCGAGCCGGCCCATTCATGCCGAAGCGTGGCTCTCCCACGGTAATTCAATTGCCTAGCAATATTACCATGTCACCATAATAACTAGCCATTAGATATCAGAAAAACCGGCCAATGTGCGAGTGCGATCTTTAAAAACGGCAAAAAAACACAATATTTAATCAATTTTAATATGTACTAGCGGACCCGACAGACGTTGTCCTGTCTACACGTCTTTAATTTGAAAATTTCAAATTAAATAAAAAACATTCTCCAGTGGACAAAATTGTGAATCTAAACCATTCCCAGATCCCCTTTAACACACACAAAAAATTTCATCAAAATCGGTCCAGTCGTTTGAGAGAAGTTCAGTGACATACACACTCACAGAAGAATTATATATATAAAGACTAGCGGACCCGACAGACGATGTCCTGTCTACACGTCTTTAATTTGAAAATTTCAAAAATTAATTAAAAAAACATTGTCCAGCGGACAAAATTGTGAATCTAAACCATTCCCAGATCCCATTGAACACACACAAAAAATTTCATCAAAATCGGACCAGTCTTTTGAGAGAAGTTCAGTGACATACACACTCACAGAAGAATTATATATATAAAGAAGATTTACGTGTAGTATTAATATTTCAGTTATGTTTAGCATATTTTGCTTTGAATAAGAAGACTGGTCTTTGAAATCCTGGAAGGATTATCCTTTTAACTATCCTGTCATATCGAAATCTTGTTATCGCGGAAATAACAGGTGTTGCAATTAAAGCAAATAAAATAATTTTTTGAGTCCTCCCTAACTTTGAGCTGTGATATAATTGTATTAACAGAATGTTGGCTTTCAAACCAGACCACGTACATACCATCTTTAAACGGGTACACTTCTCACAAAACGGATATAAACATTAACAAAAACGACGGACTAGTTATCTATACAAAAAATAATTTAAAAATTAAAGTAGAAGAACTGATACTGTTAGATAGTAATTGTTTAGCACTCACAATTAACTCCGACATAGTGATTTTGGCTATTTACAGACCCCCATCCCAAAATATCGATACCTTTTTAGACTCCCTCGACTCAAATTTGAACAAATATACATCATACAACACAGTTATTCTTACAGGTGATATAAATATCAATATTGCATCGAAACTAGCTAACACTCATACTCACAAATACCTAAACATTTGTGCTTATCATGGGCTTCTACCCGCACATTACTTCCCTACTCACCAAAGTGGCTCATGCTTAGATCATTTTATCATAAAGGCAAATATACCATGTACAACATTAGTTACTAATACCAGTCTCACAGACCATCAGGCGATATTTTTATCACTACAATTATATGTACCAAGAAAAAACTGCACACGTACGTACAAAAGAATTAATATAAACAACCTCGAAAGCGACTTAAGTAAAATTAATTTTGACCCAGTTTACTCCTCACACGATGCAGATTTTTCGTTAAATTACTTCATAAGTTTTTTACAATATGCAATAGCACATAATACTAGTATAACAAACGTACCCTCTAGATTCAAAAGTATTAAACCATGGATCACACCAGGCCTCGTTCGTTGTATAAGACACAGAGATAAATTGCACTTAAAAGCGAAATTAGCACCCGATAACCAGACACTTTCCATTATCTACAAAAGATACCGCAACTTTTGCAATAAACTGTTAAAGAACCTTAAAATTCAGCACGAACAAAATGAACTGCAAAAAGCAGGAAAAAATACCAAATTACTTTGGAAATGTATTAAAAATAACATTTTTAAATCCAAAACTACCGAACCCCCACTCGAGTTATTGTCAAGAGAAACAAAATCATCCAATGCGTTAAATAAAATAAACACATACTTCGTCAACGTCGGTAAAACATTGGCTGAAACACATTTGAACTCAAGAATTTCCTCCCATCACCCAAGTACGAATTTACCTTCTAAACTACATTCATTTGTGTTATTAGATACAGATGTTGACGAAATATTAAGAACTATGAACGAGTTAAAGGAAGACTGTGCAGTTGGGTACGACAATATAAGTAATAGTATACTTAAACGATTTAGACACATACTTGCCCCCCCATTGACACATATCTTTCAATTATGTCTATCAAAAGGAGTGTTTCCGAAAATGCTTAAAAAAGCTGTTATCACGCCGGTTTACAAAACAGGAGACAAATGTTGTATTAGTAATTATAGACCTATTTCAGTCCTCTCAGGCCTATCTAAAATATTAGAAAAAATCATAAATTCCAGGTTGATAAAATATCTTGAAGACAACAATTTGATTTCTGATAACCAGTTTGGTTTTAGGTCAAACAGATCCACTGATAACGCAGTACATCGAGTAACTAATTATATCGTTGATAATCTGGACAAGAATTTGCACTCTGTAGGTATTTTCCTTGACCTTGCCAAGGCATATGATACCATTTCCCGTACAGTGCTACTGCGCAAACTGGAAAAACTTGGAATAAGGGGAACGCAGTTGGCCCTTTTTGAAGACTATCTCAGAGACCGACAACAATGTGTAAAAATTGGACCATACACTAGTTCTTACCAAAAAAATAATGATTACGCTATTCCTCAAGGAAGTGTATTAGGATGTACCTTATTCCTGGTTTATATAAATGATCTGTGCAGCTTAAAACTAGAAAATGGTATCATTGTAACGTATGCGGACGACACGGCTATAGTATTTTCAGCCAAATCGCGCGCTCAATTATATAATCACGCACAAGAAGGGCTTAACATAGTTACTAACTGGCTTTATAAAAATTTACTAACATTGAACTCTGACAAAACAAAATACATTGTATTTACGATGAGTAACAATAACGCCCCGACACCTGACCTTGACATTTACGCTCATACTTGTGGTTCTAGTGCTAACAACGCATGCAACTGCCCTGCTTTGACAAAAACTGATGATGTGAAATATCTAGGCGTCACGATTGACACACATTTGAATTTCCGCAGGCACATCGAATTATTATGTACTAGAATTCGTAAATTAATGTTTATATTTAAGAACGTGAGAAATATCGCCGACTATGAGGTTGTAAAACTAGTTTATTTGGCTATGTGTCAATCTGTCCTTACATATTGCATATCATCGTGGGGTGGTGCTGCTAAAACAATTTTACTGCCGTTAGAACGTGCTCAGAGAGCTATTTTAAAAGTATCCACATTTCGCCCTTTTAGATTTCCTACACACCAGCTGTATTCCGAATGTAAAGTACTAACAGTTCGACAACTGTTTATCTTAAATACGATTCTAAAACAGCACAGGGAGCTTCAATACAACCCAACAACAACAGACAAAAGACGAAAAGACTTAGTCTGTGGAACCCCGCAGACGAGGCATGCTTATGTAGACAGATTTTACTTATTTTTAGGACCGTTTATATATAATAAACTAAATAAATTATTAAACATATATAGTGTTAATAATACAATATGCAAAAAAAGGGTATCAGAATATTTAGGTACATTAAACTATTCAGACACTGAAAACATCTTAGCAATTTTAAAGTAGAATTGTAACATGTACACTTAGTTATAACCTATGTTTTAAGAAAAAAATATTTAATATTGAAAAAAAGTAATTGTAATACCAGAAATTGCCTGAAACACAGGTCTTACCTAGATCAGGCAGATCATTAAAACAAAATGTTGATCTTACTTAATAATGAATATAAGAAGTGTAATTTGATAGTTAGAAATAATAGATACTTAGCTCTAATCCTATAAGCACTTCAGAAGTTAAATTAAGTTTACTCTTAAGAAAAACACCCAAATCTTGTACATTGAATATGGAATAAATTTTATTATTATTTATGGATCTCGCGGTGGTCGATTTATAATTTTATCATTCGTGTTGTCAGAATTGTCATCCAGCGTCACACTCCAAAAATATACGCACAGGCAGATATAACACAGTTAAACGCGATACACTTGATATAACGTGATTAGGTTTACAGCGAAACGTGGTGATCTCTGCGAAGGGTGCATGTCCGACCTGTTCAACAATTCAAATTAGAATGACAGTCAACCACACACCGACGCTCCCTTGCAAGAGCGGTCTTGGTTATAGCATGCCGTCGTGAGCGGCACAATTGCAGGAACTTCAAAATATGAGCACACTTGTGTTGTCCAACGTTCCATTATTCAGTTGTATCATAAGTTTACACAAAATCACAACCTCGTGAGGCAGCTGTCTGTAGAATGCCGGCCGGTTGCCTTCCATCTATATTACTATACTCTATGAGTCTATGCGGTTGCCATTACTAGTGGTGACACGTACCACGGTATTCGGGGTTACCTGCTCTTATTTTAGAAACATATAATATTGCTAACAGAATCGACTAAAACTAAACCACAATTATTAAATCAAGCTATGATTAAACTAAGACGTTATTTAACAATAATGTAATTTAGTATAGATACATAATCACGTCGTTAGCAAATAAAATCAGTGCGCCGTCATTTACTTACACCGTCCACAGATTCCACCCAAACTGCCATGTTTCTCGATGCACAGTTTGTCGTTTCGAATAATCGAATGAACTAAATAAAACTAATCTAAATTAAACTTAAAAACTACTCGTTCTCCGATACATATATATTTACTTCTTTTTAAATACACATCTATTTATTTTTAATTGTTTTTACTTTTTGGTATGAAAATGTGTTATACAAACTATTACGTATTTCATTACATGTATGCACTGTATGCCATCTCGTAGTTGTACTAATGCAGCTAATGTAACTTAAATTCTCAGTATTGAGATAATTATGATTATGATGATCGTTGCAAGTCCAAAGTATTAACGTGACACATTCCAAACAAATTCTCGCAGATTTCTATTTGAATAGAGCCGTCTGCCTCACAGTCACTTCTAGGGTACCACAGCCAAACCAAACTTCATCATCACAGCTTTTAATACTTAGAATTACCTAAGCTATCACATATTATGCAGCCAAAAACAAAGAGGGGAGGTCTTGTTAAAAATATTGCGTCGACTTTACTACTTATTTTTGTAGGTTAATTGTTCATTGTTTAAACAATAACAATTCTACCAAAATACAAAAATAAACACTTTGATGAACCTTATTAATAATAAAGCATGTCCATTATAGTGCGGCAGCTTGGTGAGATTTTATTGTGCGAACTTATCGCGGTAGTGACGTAAAACGACTCTTTCACAAATGTCACGGTGACCCATGATTCATCATGATCAACATTTATAAAGTCATTGCTGGACATAGCTGGATCTATAGACAATAGACTAATTCTTATTATTACCTCAAAACAGTTTATATTTGTAAAAATAAAATGTAATTAATCATTTACCACATTACAATATGAACCTACACCTAGTACTTACAGTAGCAACTAATCAAAACAGAACTTAAACATTATGGAAGTCAAATAATAACCTTCATAAACTGGCTCGGAAGTTAGTTAGAACATTCTGTGGACATGGACAGCACTGCATACGTGGAGATTGGATACTCAAGGCCATGTCTATGACTACATATTTCCATAATATGTATATATAAACCAAACATTCTTCTATATAATCACAAATTTTATCAAATAAAAAAACGACTTCAACTGGACCAAATTTAAATGGGACTATTCGGGAATTTCAAATAAAAAAAGAATCATCAAAATCGGTTCACCCAGTTGAAAGTTATGAGGTAACAAACATAAAAAAACAGTCGAATTGAGAACCTCCTCCTTTTTTTGAAGTCGGTTAAAAATGATCCAAAACTGATGATTTCAAAAGAAGAGAATGAGCATGAGCTATATGTAAATCAACTTATTCATCCTTTGGAACTAATACAGGACTTTCATATAGAAATATTATATAATTAATTGGGAAAAGAGAAGTCGAGGATCGAACCAAGTGGCGTGCAATTGGGTAGTTGACTGTATCGTAAATAAATACCTATGTCTCCTTCCTTAAAACGAATATTACGAAACATCTCTGAAAATATAATTATTACAACTTTTCATTTCTATTACATTTTTATCAAATAAACATTGAAATATATATTGCTCAATTGAGGAGTCGAAAACAGTGACGTCACAAATTTGTATTTAGTACATTTTTCATACAAAGTTATGGTTTTGACAGATGATAAAAGTAACTAATTTGACTAAGGTGTCAAGTACCCAATTGGAGAGGCCTATGTCGAGCAGTGGACTGCGATAGGCTCATGATGATGATGAATCGGGAAAAGTACTGGACTAGTCGGACAGCCCTAGTCTAAATCTATTTCTATAGATATTTACTTCAAATTTACTAGAAAATTTCAAAGAATTCTGAAATATAGTTATTTTTATTTTTCACCACCATTTTTAGGGTTCCGTACCAAAAGGGTAAAACGGGACCCTATTACTAAAACTTCGCTGTCTTCGTCTGTCTGTCTGTCTGACCGTCCGTCTGTCTGACTGTCCGTCCGTCTGTCACCAGGCTGTATCTCATGAACCGTGATAGTTAGACAGTTGACATTTTTTGGAATGATGTATTTTTGTTGTCGCAATAAAAACAAATACTAAAAAACAATAAAATAAATATTTAAAGGGGGAGCCCCTTTATGCCCCATGCAATAAACGTAATTTATTATATAAATATTTTTAACTATATTTATAACAGCAATAAATAGACGCTCGAAACGAATAGATCGCACTTAGCTCATTTTTTACTACCTTAGAATATCAGTCTTGTATTAATTAAAAACCTCAGATCGGTTTTACTTTCAGAACTTGCTATGGTATTTTTTGAAAACCTTCGTCCTTCCCCAAGACAAAAGGCGCAACCACAATTCTCTTAACG
The DNA here is from genome assembly GCA_949125395.1 of Diaphora mendica. NCBI lineage: Eukaryota > Metazoa > Arthropoda > Insecta > Lepidoptera > Erebidae > Diaphora > Diaphora mendica. Next base: position 26,715,379 of record OX421312.1, on the reverse strand, counting down.
AATCAAACATAACAAGTTATTATAAAGATAGACTCATTATACTCCTAGAAATAACAGTCTTGTACAAAACCACAAATAAGTATTTATGTATTTTCTTAGAATATTCTTTAAATAATCAGTGAGCTCAAACATCTGTTTTATATGTACCTAAACGAAATTAATTAATGACTAAAGCATATCTAAACTACCTACAGAAGAATCTAGCATTTGGTTAAATTTTTAATAGAATGTGTTAAAAAAATTGTATACGCATCGTAATCCACTTAATTAAAGAAATAAATATGATTAGCTTATTAAGTAACAATTACAAATTTTCGTTGTAGAAAAAGTGCATTGTTACTTGCGATGCGAGACTAAAGATTTTTTTTGTTTTCTTTTCAATGTATATACTCGTATTATGTGCAGAACAAAAATCTAAATCCAAAAACTCATTTGTAAGGATACTATTGAAGGGTTTTGATGATGTGCAATCTTGGGGTTAATAAAGGCAAGGAAGAAGAATATTTTCTTCTACCAAGCCTTTATTTATCACAAGATTATTTGAATAGGTGCAGACAGTAGAAACATTTAAAAACAAAAAATCTGCAGCTGCGCGAAGCTGCAGAGAACTATTACTTATTAACCCCCGACGCAAAAAGAGGGGTGTTATAAGTTTGACGTGTCTGTCTGTCTGTCTGTGGCACCGTAGCTCGCGAACGGATGAAGCGATTTCAATTTAGTTTTTTTTTGTATGAAAGGTGAGTTACGTGCGAGTGTTCTTAGACATGTTTCATGAAAATCGGTTGAGTAGTTTAAAAGTTATGGGGGTGAAAGTGGGGAAGAATAACAGAATGTCTGCAAAAATATCATTGGCGTATGATTACTCGATTAAGTGCTTGAGTAGGGGGTTTTTTAAATTTTGAATTTTAGCTTGTAGTATAGTTAATATGTTGCTTGGGCACAGTATAGAAGTTATCATACAGGTTTATAAAAATAAACTTAATCCTTCGTAAGTATTTCTTATCGTAATTCGATGATTATCTCTAGATTTCATAAGGTTAGTAATGCGAATATGCCACTTATTGCACTTTGTTGTATGATTGACCGTAATCGTGCCTTGGCAATATCAATGCAAGTTAAATGTTCTCAACAGAATCAAATGATCGGTAGAGGAATTTAAATATTTTTTTCAGTATAATAATAATAAGTCTTAGAAATTTGTTAAAAAAATAAACATGTTTGTACAGCCTTCCGTGATATCACATGTATGTACCAGGTCACTCAGAAAGTATTTCCAAAAAAAGATTTTTTGTATGAGAGGCCTATTATATAAACTATTATAAAAATAATGATTATTTATTGATAAGTCAAAATAGGTACGTTCCAATTTCAAAATTTCCCCCCACATTTTTTGCGAGTTAATTAAAATTATCGTGTCTTATTGAAAAATGGATTTGCGCCGGGAACATTCATTTTTTACAATTTCAAGAGTCGCCTGAAACCGGACGATTCATATCATAGACTTCAAAGTGCATTCATGGATGAAGGGGGTCCGGTTGTCAATACCTACAAGGCAAAAAACTTATGTAGTAAATAACCCACATCGCATTAAGACTAAATCGCATAATGACATAGTAGCAAAGTGACTACTTAGTTACAGTCGAGAAAAAAAAAACAAATTGGACAGTTAAAATTTATTCTCAGGCCCTTCCAAGATATGTGTGTATTGTTGGTATAACGAATTCAAACGTGGTCGACGAAAGAAGTAGTCGCCCTTTGACGGCTGATACGGAGGAAAACGTGCTAGCACTGAAAAAAAATTAATCCAAGACAATAGGCGAATTATGTATCAGGAGATTCAACACATACTGCAGATTGGATCGGGAAGCCTTCACTAGATTCTTGCATCTTTGCGTGAGGAGGATAGTTCACGCTGGGTGCCGCACAACCTCACCGATGCTCAGAAGCAGGCCCGGGTGGAATGGTGCCGAGATATGATAAACAAATATGAAGCGAGCCTGCTTCAAATTTGTGTCTCGGCGTGTTTACGACATCGTTACAGATGATGGGTCCTGGATTTATTAATACGATCCAGAAACGAAGCGCCAGTCGACGGGTTGGGTGTTTCAAAACGAATCAACGCCTACCAAAGTGAAGCGATCTAGAAGCGGGGGGAAGATTTTGATCGCGAGCTTTTTCAATTTGACTGGCTACTTGGTGTCAAGCCCTTTACGGAACCTACCAAATACTTGGCAGAAGTTTTCTCCGTTGTGGGAAACAAGTGACCAAACACAGGGCTCCGTTGCCTACTGCTCCACCACGATAAAGCACCCGCGCACACCGCGCTAAAAAAAAAGGGACTTCTTGGACAGCACGCCGCGCCGGTCAAACTTCTAAGTCACCATCCTTACAGCCCTGACCTAACACTGTGAGACTTCTTTTTATTCACGAAAATTAAAATCAGCTCAAAGGGATACAATTTTCGTCGCCGGAAGATGCGCTGTCAGCGTTCGAGCAGGCTGTAAACGAGGTTTCAGCGGCGGACTGGAAAAAGTGTTTCAAAAACTGGTTCAGACGCTTTGTATAGAGGCTAATAATCTTTTCAAAATACTCTCCGTGTTTTGAAAAGATTTAATAAAAAAGTATTTACCTATATATATAATAAATATATATATAATACTTTTTTTAATTTCGCAAAACTTTCTGAGTGTCCCTCGTATATCTGAATTAGACAAAGTCACCTTAAAAATATAGTACGAAGATAAGTTATATGTGAAAATCGTGATCCAGATTCAATTTTATTATTTACAAGCTTTCACCCGCGACTTCGCTCGCATTTAGTAAAGAGTATCCTATGTTACTTATAATATCTCCAAGAATATATGTGTACAAAGTTTCATGATGATCGGTTAAGTAGGAGGCGTAAAAAACGAACATTCACATTACAATAATTAGGATAGGATGTAATGTAGACATTAGTAAAAGTACATGATAGAGTAGAATGGAAAAATAATGCTCGACACGAAATAAAAAAAGGTGACAACTTTTAATTACGGTTCCGGGGCAAACGAACAGACAAATACCTACCTGGCAAGTGTGCTACTTCGTTGTTTATATCAATAAATTAAAATTTTAACAGAGGAATAGCTAATAAAAAAATATGGTGGAGTAACTTACTAATTTTGGTTGTGTCAAACTAAAATTAATTAGGAACATCAGAATTAGCAAAAGTAAGTACGTACCTACCTACCGCCCCGCCCGTGGACACTACCGACTTTGTGTCACAACACAAATGCATTACTTACTGCTACCCTTGGAATCCAAATTAGGGGGAGGGTTTCGGGCTCCGGTAATCTCATTCAGTGCGTCCTACCTGTAATGACATACGGAGCCGAGACGTGGACACTCACCATCGGGCTGGCCCACAAGTTTAAAGTACCTCAGCGTGCGATGGAGCGTGCGATGCTGGGTGTCTCTCTGTACGATAAAATTCGTGATGAGGTTATTCGACAGAGAACTGGAGTAACCGACATCGTACAGAGAATCAGTAAGCTGAAGTGGAAGTGGGCCGGCCATGTCTCCAGACGAACCGATGGTCGCTGGAGCCGAAATGTGTTAGAGTGGAGACCGTGATAAAGCAAACGTAGTGTAGGGCGCCCTGCGGCACGATGGACAGATGATTTAAAGAAGGTGGCTGATGGATGCGGACTGCCTAAGACCGGGATGGTTGGCGCTCCTTGGGGGAGACCTTCGTTCACAGGAGTTGGCGGACCTCCGTGCGGCTTGTACTCGTGCCCGGAGGTCCTACACCCGCAGCAGGCGACGTCACCGTGGAGACGGTGGCGGGGACCAGCTTCATGAGGAGTACCGCGAAGCGCGGAAAACTCTGAAGCTGGCCATTTGCCGCGCCAAAGAGGTAAAGAGAAAGGAGATGCTGGAGAGTCTCGACCGTGACCCCTGGGTTCGCCCATACCGTGCGGTGCGTCAGAAGCTCCGCACGTCGGGCCCCCCCCCTTACCGAGACTCTCCAGCCCAGCTTCCTGCAGGAAGTGGTCGAGGGCCTTTTCCCTGAGCGGGCGGAGCACACACCCCCGTCGATGGCCTATGCGGTCATAGACGACGGGGGTAGAGAGGACAATGTGCCGCCCGTTAGGGAATCGGAGGTTGGGGCGGCTGTTCTTCGGATCCGTTCCAAGAACACCGCCCCCGGGCCGGACGGGGTTCCAGCCCGAGTGATGGCCCGAGCCCTCGACCATATGTCGGACCGCCTCAGGGAAGTGTTGGACGCTAGCCTGGCGTCCGGACGCTTTCCTGAGTGCTGGAAATGCGGGAAGCTGGTCCTGTTGAGGAAGCCGGGACGGCCTACCGATTCGGTCGCGGCCTATAGGCCCATTGTGTTGCTGGACGAGGCGGGTAAACTTTTTGAGAGGATACTCTCTGCCCGCATCGTCCGGCACCTCTGCGAGGTGGGGCCCGACCTGTCGGACGCCCAATTCGGATTCCGAAAGGGGCGTTCGACGGTCGATGCCGTGATGCGCCTTAGGGCCGTGACCGAAGAGGCAGTGAGCTGTGGCGGCGTGGTGTTGGCGGTGTCCTTGGACATCGCCAACGCCTTCAATAGTCTGCCATTTAGCTGCATCAGGGAAGCACTCCACTACCACGGGGTACCAGAGTACCTGAGGCGGCTAGTGGCAGACTATCTAGAGGAGCGTACCGTCGTGTACCTCGTACACGAGGACCGAGAGGGTGTCTTGAGACGGCGACCCATGTCGTGCGGCGTTCCGCAGGGGTCTGTCCTTGGACCACTCCTGTGGAACGTGGGATACGACTGGGTCTTACGAGGTCGTCTCCCCCCCGGGCTGGGCGTAATATGTAACACTCTTGTCACAGCCCGGGGGGTGAACTTCCAAGAGGCGGCGCGCCTGGCCACCTGGGGTGTTTCTCTGGTGGTCGGGCGCATCGAGGCGCTGGGCTTACGGGTGGCCCTGGACAAGACGGAGGCCCTATTGTTCCATGGGCCCCGTCGTGGTCCACCCGCCGGCGCCTCCATAGAGGTCAACTCGGTCCTCGTACCGGTTCGGGCCCAGATGAGGTATCTGGGCCTGATCCTCGACGGTAGGTGGCTCTTCGACGAGCACTTCCGACAGCTTGGACCCAAGCTGGTCGACGCTGCCTCCGCCCTTGGGCGACTTTTGCCCAATCTGGGTGGAGCCAGCGTCGCAACGCGACACCTCTACACGGGGGTGGTCCGGTCTATGGCGCTGTATGGCGCACCGGTGTGGGTAGCGGCTCTGACCGCCCTAAATAAGGCGCGCCTCTGGCGGCCTCAGAGGGTATTGGCGGTCAGAGCCATACGTGGATACCGCACGGTGTCGACCGAGGCGGCGTGCGCCCTGGCCGGGACACCCCCATGGGATTTGGAGGCGGAAGTGCTCGCCGAAGTTTATCGACGGGTGGCTGAATATAGGGCGGAGTATGGCTATCGCCCTCCGCCCGAAGAGGTACAAGAGTGGCGTGAAGCCGCCCGTCGAGCCACCATGGCTAGATGGTCGTTCCGGCTGGAGACTCCACGTGCTGGCTTTGCCGCCGTGGAGGCTCTCCAGCCGGTCATCCTCGAGTGGGCAGGGCGGCAGCACGGGACCCTTTCCTTCCGACTGACGCAGGTCCTTTCCGGGCACGGTTGCTTCGGAAAGTACCTGCACTCAGTCGCCAGGAGGGAATTGAGACTTGCGACTGCAGTGAGGACTCGGCCCAGCACACGCTGGCGGTTTGCCCCGCTTGGGCGCCGCAGCGTCGGGCCCTCACTGCAGTCATCGGAGGAGATCTCTCGCTACCGGCCGTCATACGCTCCATGGCCGGTAGCGATAGCAGTTTTACCGCGGTCGCAACCTTCTGCGAAGAAGTCATCTCGCAGAAGGAGGTGGCGGAGAAGGCCCGGGAGGATGACATCCACTCGGACCCAATCCGCCGCCGGGCGGCGGAGGCGCGCCTATCAGCGCCTCATGCCGCCCTGAGCGTGGCCGCGGATGGTCGGGACGGGCTTTCCCTTCCATCCGCTCTAGTGGCCACCCGCGAGGAGGCGACGTTACGTGTGTGCCGTACGTTGCCTAAAATGAGAGGCTAACAGCTGACGGTGCCCGCTTTTGTGCGGGCAAGCGCTGGGAGGGGTCCGGACGTGTTAACAACTGCAGTTCCCGGATTCCTCCCTTCACAGGCGCAGAGTGGCACACCGTGTGGTTTTACTCGGTTCGAGTCCGACACACCGCCCCGCGGCAAGCCCCGGTGGGGTGACGGTCCGAGGGGATTTCCACACGTTAAAAAAAAAAAAAAAAAAAAAAAAAAAGACCTTCGTTCAGCGGTGGACGGCGATGGGTTGATTGAATCTTACTCACTCGGTTCTTTAACAGAATGCAACGAATGAATGCCTTCAATACTTTTTAATTATTAGAAAATACAATTTTACGTATTTCGCCAACTAACGTTGTGTACTGTACTGTATAACAGTTACAATTTATGATTAACGAACGTAATTTAAATAAAACTAGTACGAAAATAAAATAAAACATTGTGTACTGTAAAATTTCATATCTTTAAATCAGATAAAATTCCAGGAACACTGGAAATACTGGTGACCTTTATAATATGGTGACCTTTGCCAGGTAGTAGAGCCACGCTGATTTCAGCACGAACGGGCCGGCTCGACCGGGGCGGTACTACCCTCGCACAGAAAATCAACGTAAAATGACAGCGTTTGTGCTGTCGTGTTTCGTTGGTTAGTGCGAGACCGGAGGCCCAATTAGTCTAGTCAACAAGTTCCATACTTGTTGACTAGACTAAAAGATGCACAAGCATCACTAGGCCGCCATAGTGTGGGTCACCATACCGCATTGTTGTATCTGCAATGAGTATGGTGGCCACCACTCGTGGATTCTGCTTATGCTTTCCATCAAGCAGAGTAGAGTCATTTTGGCAGGCCAAACATAAAAAAAAAAAAAAAAAAATTAAACGCTGTTACGTACAAATCCTAACGAAAAAAAAACTAAACAATCCACTACGCAATCGGCAGTACCTAATAAGCACTAACAATACCTATACCATGACATTTCCCAGTACTTTTATATTGCTAAGAACAAAGTGCTATCAATAAATTGGAAACATACAAGCTCCGGTTTTAAAATCTCAATAAGTTGATATATATTCCGCGAACGCTAAAACGAAGTTAATAACTCAATCGAAAACTTCTTTTGAAGGAGCAATCTTTTAAGTGCATACTGTACTGGTTGCATGGTTCTTTCACTATCCATGGCAGTTAAAGAGCAGCAGGCAACCCGCCGACCTACGTATCTCGTGTGTCCCGAGCGTAAGCATGTACTCACAGCATTTCAAAATTATCGATAGTTTAAATGCGACTTTACATCACAAACTTTCGATGGTAGTGCATTAACAAATATAATATTTTAAAGGCAGTAGTTGATTTCAAAATGTAATTAATTTAATTTCACTTTACAAACAGTAGTAGGATTTATGCTTAGACTTAAATTGCGATGGAATGATTACAGGTTTGAATTTCCCTATGTAGGTATAATCATCATTGACCTTAATAGGGGTTTAAGGAGAACACTACAAACCTATAATAATTATTTTTCAAATGACTTTAAAACATTATAACTAAAGCAATTTTTCATATAATGGGCAAGGACCGGTTACCAAACAGTTCTAAACAATTTTAACATGTTATCTGTTAACTATATATGTATATTATTAAAAGTACATGGATGTATTATTTGGAATAACTATGCAAATTAAAAAGCTATAAAGTATAGTTTTATAACTGACTTCAAAGAGTCATAGGTTCTCAAATCGACCGAATGTATGATGTCTTTTAAAATTTTGGCTGTTTTTAAATATAAAAACTAGTAAAACGTAAGCTTATACATAAATGCTCGAAACTTATTTCATTTCATACATTTTTCCAATCAGAATCACACATAAATCATGTTTTATAACTTTATGGAGACTGATATAACATCGGATACAACAGTAAGCACATAACAGTTTTTTGTATCAGTATCTAGGTCTAGGATCTATAATTAGAGCTGTTGACTCCACATATAATAAAATACGAAATTAATATTTGTAGCTGAAGAGGAAAGAAAGAGCATCTTTTATTTAGGGTCCGTTCACACAGACCGGCTCGGAGAGCATCGGTCCGCTTTTTTCTTTTCACACAGACCGGTACTTATAAACTTGGAATTGGCCGGAGCGGAGCCGCCAAGTATTTCTGGCTGGAAGAAATCTGCGCGAGCGCGAGCGAGAAAGAGCACGCGATCGGAGCCGGTCTGCTCCTCTTATTATTTCACACAAAGCGCGTTCAAGCATTCTGAATGACAAAATAAGTGCACATGCAAAAATAAACCTTACTACAATTACTCAAACTCTTTTTCAAACGTGATAAAAATCTGCTCTCCTCTCCGAGCCGGTCTGTGTGAACGGACCCTTATGGAGTTCTTAATTAAGACAACAACTTATTGAAATGAAGTAACTAACCATCGATAGTCACTTATTTTATTAGTATGAAACTGCATTACTACATCTAGTTTCTGTACAGTTTCATGGTAACAGAAAATAAAAGAAGAATGTCAATGTTGTTGACGACTGCAGCTTCGAATTTTAATTGTAATCTATAAGATGTTTCTTAATGGTCTCTATATTATGAACCATCCAATGGGAAATATTATCTTTGTAAAAAGTCTATGATTTACGTGGTTTTAGAACACTCTTTTAGTTTTCAATTATGTGGTATTCCATTAAACAATTGGGTGCGGATATAATTATTTTGGTCATAATTAATACGGCACGTATTTTTGGCATAATTACGATCTCATTAAAACCATCACGTTTCAGCATTGAACATTGTAATAGTGATAACGAAATTTATTTGCAGTGCTAACAATACAAATTAAATAGCATCATCGATATCTATAACAGCAGAGAGCGCCCACTCTCTGCATCACTAGTGCGGGCTGGAAGACAGTGGCGATCAAGTGATAGCGCCCAGTCGGTGCATGACGCTCAACGCGCGCGGTCTTTCGCGCCGAAGCGCGGCAGTATGTCGCCACTTATTCGGTTGTTCGTTCTCGCCGCGCTTTGTTCGCTGGCTAGTTGTGACCATGAGTTAGGAGTTTGTAATCTGGACTTCTGTGAATGCACACGCGATACGCATCCATCCTGGAAAATCGTAAACTGCACCCTCGGACGAGATCAAGTAAGTATTTCTCACTGGTTTCATAATTATCTCCATACCAAACAAAAGTGAACGTGTTGCGCCAGATGTATGACCAGTGTGTGTTATTTGGAGCTCTAACTTCTTAGAATGCAGGACCGGAAAAGTTGCTCGTTGGTTATTATTTTTAGAAATTACTTTTCATAACAATGCTCTAAGTCCTTAGTGATTTTAACTGTAGGTAATGTAAATTAAACAATGATAATAAGTTTATGAGAAGGAAACGATAAACAACGGAAGAACAAACATATTCCAATTCTACTCACGTATAAACGTGTTCAAGTTGGAAGACAACAAAAACTGTGGAGTAAATGTTACTGTAAAATGAATAAAACGTCTGCTACAGAACAGATTTAATGTAGAGTATCATTTCGAAAATAGCACGAAGCTAACACCGACACATTTTGAATGGCATGGAATGTTTTGAATTTGTATCATTAAATATATGAATATAGGCACATCCTGTTTGTTTTTGTATTACCCCGACACTAAATAGAAAATAAAATACACTAAAGATAAAAATAGACCTAGAGAAGAAAGTTGAATCATATGTTGAAATATAAGAAAATATCGAAAAGGATTAAATAGCTACTGTTATGAAAAAACATCTATGTTTTGAGTAGCATTGAATGCCTTGAGGCGAGTTGGTAGATAATAATCAATAAACACACATTACAATGTCATTTAGATTCAAACCCATAGTAGACAAGATATCTACAATGGCAAATGTAATAAGACATTACACTATCTATCGTCAAGAAATAAGTAGGACCTACATATTTTTATACTTGAAGACTGTGTTAGTGCCTTGTAAACAAACTTATATGGAGCAAAAAAACGTAAGACAAAAAAAATGTAAATAAAAAGAGAGGCTTCTACCTGGGATTCGAACCCTGCTCTACGTATTGTCAAATAACAATCAGGGGAACGTGCATTTACACTCAATTCGTACAAAAATGTAGGCACCGAAATATTATTCTTTTATGTGTCACAATTCGTGCAGCTTATCAATAAATATAAATTAGATGGACAATCGCTGTCTTTGTTAATAAGCCAATCCGCCATTGCTACAACTCAGATTTGCAACATCGATTATCTCGACTTTTCTTAGTTTAATACAGCTCCTTTAACTACATCCTCTTGAATGATTAAAGAGTATTTATTTTGCTAGATATTAATTTAAACATTGCAATTTGCATGCTGTAGCGCGTTCTCGTACTGTACTGTGAAAATGTTACGCCATTAATAACAACAAAGAAAACGTACATACGAAACACATGTAGTCGAATATAAGTTATAATTATGGTGAATAAAACGTGCTAGTATAGTAAGCCCAAGCGGCCCGACGCCAGGAGTGGCAGGAGTCGACATAATACGGCCGGCGTTCGCCCGATCTGGCTATTTGTGGTGACTGGCGGCACACTCGCGAAATTCACCTCTAGTTCATACAATGAAACGTCGAACTCACACATATTCTAAATTAAAATATAGTATATTAGAACGGAACCGGCAGCGGCGTCTCGCAATGTAACAATGTCAAACATTATACCCAGACGTTGGACACAGTTCAAAAACACGAAAAAATAGGAATGTAGGTCAATGACCGTTTTGATTTTGCCTCAACATGTGCATATTATCTCTAAACTGTTGAATGTTATGATCAACTGCAATATTAAAACTTCAATCTTCTTTCTTTCTCTTGTGGTGAATGTGAATATCGAACGATAGATAACGTTTCGTTTCCTTTTTTTTCTATTCAGAACACCGGTAACATTAGCAGCAGGAAAAATACAAAATGGACACAATACATTATATATATATAAAGTATATTTATAATGGAACAGAATTCTGAGAAATTCTAAAACGTCTCATTAACGTGAGTCATTTTCAAAGTGATGGCGACGGCCCGGTGTGTCCAGTTCATACGCACTAACGGTACATTCGGATAAATTGATATATGCGTTTGTCAACACGAGCATAAAAGCCGTATCTGCCGATTGTAGCACTGACTAAAACAGGAAGTTAATTACCTACTCCCGCAGAATGCCCTCGTCGGGCCATTGTCTACAATATCTGTATGCACACTGTGTACTACTAAAAATAGCGTAATTAACAAATTTGGGTTCAAAATTGGTTAGAACATAATACTAATAGATATAATAGAAATTCCAGTATAATAGGAAATCAGAGTATGTTAAGCTTTGACGGCTTAAGTATTACAAACAATCGATCATCAAAAATAGGGAATAGGACAAAAATTAAAAAAAGCGGCCATGTGCGAGTCGGACTCCGAAGCAGCAAGTAACTTATTATAAAAGTTCTTGTAGTTCGTTGTAACTTTGATCGATATTTTAATAATAGTGTTTTTTTTGCGGTTTACGATTTATGACGTATTAAAAAAACTACTTACTAGATCTCGTTCAAACCAATTTTCGACGGTGGTTCGCATGGTAATGTACATCATATTTTTTTTTGGTTTTATCATTCTCTTATTTTAGAAGTTACAGGGGAGGGGGGGGCACACAATTTACCACTTTGGAAGTGTCTCTCGCGCAAACTATTCAGTTGAGAAAAAACGATATTAGAAACCTCAATATCATTTTTAAAGACCTATCCATAGACAGGGCTGGGTTTGATGAAAAAAAAAATTTTGAGATTCAGTTCCAAGTATGGGGACCCCCAAAATTTATTGTTTTTTTCTATTTTTGTGTGAAGATCTTAATGCGGTTCACAGAATACATCTACTTACCAAGTTTCAAAATTATAATCCTTATGGTTTCGGATAAAAGTGGCTGTGACATACGGACGGACAGACAGACAGACATGACGAATCTATAAGGGTTCCGTTTTTTGCCTTCGGCACGGAACCCTAAAAATGGGCCCTCAGTCCAGATGCACACGACACAATACTCCTTACGTCGCAAAAAATACAGTATTCGAGTTACAAATAAATATAGTTAAGCCAATTAGGTCGTGGCTATATTACGTCTGTAAATTTTAAAAAAGTTTTTTATTTGAATATGATATACTTTTGAAATCAAATGTTTCCTGAGTTATAAATCTGTTGAACCAACCGATATTAAATCCTCACACATTTTCGTGACTCATACATACTCAGAAAGGACTGGATACTCATTAAGCTGAAAGTGGGGCCATTTTACAGTTAGCAGGTCTCAAAGGTGGAAAAAAACCATGCTAACTTACGTCACTTTAGGAAGACTGAATTTTATATAACATCATTAATTAAAGTATAATATTTTAAATTATTTTCCAATCAGCCAGACACAGTCTGAGGGACGTTTGAACCCCCCAGACTCGTTTAAAGCTTATAGGAACATAACGCATGTGCTACATTTGACATATTCATTTTTAATTCGTACCATCATAAACCGAGTATCCATATTTATTTATGTCTATTGCAATCACAACCATAACGTAATTATAAGTCAGTCTGAAGGATGCAATTGATACAACAGATACAGGCTACCACAACAAACGAAAGAAACTAGACGATCAAGTAAAAAAAGAAATAATCATATGAGCCGTCTCAACGCATCGAGAAACATAGCGCGGCCGGGCGGGAGCATCGGACAAACCATAAAAAAACGTAATGAGAGATCGCTTCCTGCGACGCTCACGGCCTAACCATGGTATGGTATTCTGATACAAGCTACTCAACCACATTTGTATACGTTAACGATATTTTATAATTCCAACTCGATACATCGCGCAAGTTGGAGTGTTTCGCCTCATTCCTTTCTTTCCTGTTACTGTACAAAATAGATCTATTTTACTACAAATTCAGAGTGGGCCACGATTTCAAATACTTTGATTAAGTGATTGAGCTGTTTAGATCATCGTCGTTAGCATACGTTTTATTAAATTGTTAATTCATTCTAGATAATGTTACATTTACTTTACGGATGTGACTGAACGTAAATACAAATCATTTTAAGTAAAACACAAAATTGATTAAACTCATAATTTGTTTAATAATGCAATAATTGATATCGTTTTACACCGGTACATCCAGAACGTCGGAATTTTTTTTCGTGGCGAAAGGCGATGAAAACAGCTTATGACTGTTACAGCTTCTTTAAACAGCATTATGAAGAAAATAAGAAATGTCAATGTTCTAACATTTTAAAATGAGGGGGTAATTTAATATTCTAACTAAAGTGGCAGCTAGTAGTGTTTACCTTGTAATTATTTTCTTGATAAAATAATATCAACTATAAAAAATGCGAATATTGCAAAATACTAACCACTTTTAATCCACGGTCAACCAAATTCATAGGAATCATATTAAATTAATCTATGATATATTCTGGCAATCCTACTGCGCGCATGTATTTTAAAATAAAAAACCTTTGCGAGCAGGTTTTAGGGCAGCATTATGTAATAAAAAAACTACACATGTATGTATAATCCCAAACATGAAATGATGGATAAAGAAAGAACTTAAAAGGTCTTACGTATTAAACTTTCTCTAATCACAAGAAGAAATCGGTGGTCACAAAGAGGTGATAAATAATAAGAGTTACGAACAAAGATGGTGATTATATTGATAATAATAATAGTCATACAATGACTAATAGCAGCAATACAAAAAAAAACTTTTGTAAACGTAAAACTATGCTCTGTAGTCAATTGGTTAACGGAGGTGGCTTTGTTAATAATTATTTACAAGTCAATCCATGGTAAACAAGCCACCCAGACTTAATCACCTTTAAAGTATTTATATTGAACTAATAATGTATTGGTACAGCTAATCACTCTGTTATCTCTATTCCTTATCTAAATACTTAAATTATTTCAAAGCACATAAAGACGACTGTAACGTAAAATTCATCATGATGCTTTTCGAGCATTTGTTACCAAATTCCAAAGCGAACCTTGCGTTTACATACTTGAACTATTTACGTATATGTAATATTCTTGTACAAGACTTTATCATTTGTTAGTTATATCAATTTATAGGAGTTGTTATGTACTTCACCTTTAGAGAGACCAACAAAGAAGACTGAAAACATTTTTTTTTTATGTATGTCCCTCCAAAATGTCTCTACTCTGCCTGATGGAAAGCATAATCAGAATCTAAGAGTGGTGGTGACCATACTCACTGCGAATGCAGAGAATGCAGCATGGCGACCCACACCATGGCGGCCTAGTGATGCTTCTGCATCTTTTAGTCTAGTCAACAAGTATGGAACTTGTTGACTAGACTATTTGGGCCTCCGGTCTCGCACTCACCAACGAAACACGACAGCACGAACGCTGTCAATAAATATTATATAATGAAAATGTAACTTCGAAAAGGGTTCACATTAATCCTTTATTAAATTACTTCAACTAAGATTCATAGAATTACGTTATAAATGCTCGTTGTAGATATTTTATCGACTTTCTTTGTTGTTAACCGACTTCCAAAAAGGAGGAGGTTCTATGTTCCACTGTATGTATTTTTTTATTTTTTTTTTATGTATGTTACCTGATTACTCCGTCAGTTGTAGACCGATTTTGAATTTTTTTTTGTATTCGACAGGGTATGCTTCCGTGGTGGTCCCATTGCCAGCATATCAGGATCTGATGATGGGATCCCAGGGAAATCGAGGGAAACCCTCATTTTTTATAGGCACATACTATGTTTTTCGTATATTTTCTGAAGTTACACCGGTATTTGCGTCTGGTAGTCATCATTTTATGATGATGAGCTGATGATGTAAGGTACCACTCCTTAACGGTTAGGAGTTGGAGGATAAATCTTTAAATATCATATGTATATAAGTTACCTTTAGTCGTATTCTTACAAATTATTTAGGTAAGCTGATGATGGAAGGTACAACTCCTCAACGGTTAGGAGTTGGAGAATAATTCTTTCAATTTCATACGTATCTAAAGAGCTTCAGTCGTATACTTTCAAGCTATTTAGGTGAACTGATGATAGAAGATTAAACTCTTCAACAGTTAGGGATTAGAGGATGATTTTAATATTACACGTACCTTAATTTGTATTCTTGATGATGAAATTTGATGAAATAATTCAACTTACTACTTACCTACGATTGTTTGCACTAAAAACTGTAAAATAAAAACTTTTTATAAAAAAAAAACCGACTTCCAAAAACATCCAACGAAAACTCTCTGTCAAAAAACACTTAAAAGCGTAAAATAAACTGGTTCTTCATAAATTGCCTATACCTAATTCTTTATTCATTTAAATAGTAGTATTATAATGGGTGCTAGGTACCTAAAATCTGTTTGAAGTCGGTGCTAAGCCAAAAAGAATACAAACGAACAATTACAAAAGTCTAAGCGATAGTCACTTGGCACCGACTTCAAACAGATTTTAGGTACCTAGCACCCATTATAATACTACTATTTAAATGAATAAAGAATTAGGTATAGGCAATTTATGAAGAACCAGTTTATTTTACGCTTTTAAGTGCTTTTTGACAGAGAGTTTTCGTTGGATGTTTTTGGAAGTCGGTTTTTTTTTTTTTTATAATCTGTTTTACTGACAACACTTGTTAACGAAAACTTGCCATTCATGTTACTACCAAGCAAGCGTGCAATAAATAAAAAAATCGATAATGCTTATACGAGTAGTAAGCTTTCTGAAACAATTACCGTTTAATAAACCTTTTAAATTTGACTACAGATAGCTCAATACACTAGTAGTGTATTCTACATATACATATGTATATCAGAGACCATTTCTTAAGTCTTCTTCTAGGTCATATCTAACATATAAAATTCTCGTGTTGCGGTGTTATACATCGTTTTCAATATATAATATGTGTATATGTATTAAACTGATAACGTACGACATAGAGTGCACCTAGATAAATTATAATTAATGAACATGCCAACTATAATTTGCACTGACTTACCGTTTTGAGTTTCTGCGTAAGATAAAAGACCTACTTTTTATTTAGTCCGTTCGTCAAAGCTTTTGATGCAATTGTATTGTATTGTACGAAACATACGTACTTTGTTTTGCAATTCGAACTTTTCGATACTTCACTCGTGTAATAACAGAACAATAGATACTGGTGAAAGTGAAACCGGTGGCATTAACAAACACATTTACTTTAAAAACAAATCAGTGTGCCATGAAACGTAACTTACTTATTGTTTTTAATACGGACACCTTACTGATTTCCATGAACTAAGTTTCGAGCTATGTTTGAGACGCAAAGCCACTGCAACTACTTAATTATTGAATTTAACGAACCGAAGTTGGCGTGAAAACAGATTGCTGGTATCGGATTGTTTGATTTAATATATTCCGGGAATATGAATGAACCGTCCGTTCCGCTAACTAATCCGGTGTTTTATGAAAGAGATGCCAATCCAATATTGGAATAGTGGCCGTCTTCGAGTGGCATTCACACTTGTTCGATTTTAAACGAAAATCCTTTTAAATTTGTAACTGTCAAAGAGAACTTTACTAAGTGGTACTAGTACGAGTACAATGCCGTACCGTGAGTTTATATTGACACATAGTAGTGGATACAATAAGGAACGACCTTCACCCATCTGTTTATTGGATGAAAAGTATTTTATATCAAATTTAGTATATTAAATAATATATCGCGGGTGGGTTGGCTAAAAAATTCCTGGCCAAACTATTATTAATTAAAAATTAAAAATTGACTTTTTATTAAACAGTGTACCCATGAGTTTAACGAATAAATTTAATACCAACCGAAAGTATAAAGCCTGTAGAACATACAAACCTTGGGTTGTCTATTTGTTTCCTGGCATAGCTACTGGTTGGCACGTATAAACAGGTATGTCGATATTAGTTAATTGCACCCATTTGTTTAATAAATAAGTTTTATATCAAATTAATCGCTATTTAATTGCGAATACGATGATATAGGGTTGTCTGACAAAAACCTGGCAGTAATAACGGTTGTCGAGTTTTGAAAAGTGAAATTTTGATGCGAATGGCAAAGAGGTCATCCATGTATACCTAGCGATACACTAGTAAATGCTAAGCATTATTTTTAACCGACTTCCTGTAGTCATAGTAACCTATTATATTAGCAACCGAAAGTATAAGGCCTATAGAATATACAAACCTTGGGTTCTCTTATTGTTTCCTGGCATAGCTTTGGTGTTGCAGGTGTCCATGGGCGGCGGTAATCGTTTACCATCAGGCGATACGTCTGCTCGTTTGCCCGCCTATTCCAAAAAAATAATAAAAATAAATAAAGCTACCGGGTTGTTATTTTCACCCATTTGTTTAATAAATAAATTTTATAACAAAATAAACGCTGTTTCATTGCAAATACGATTATATAGAGTTGTCTGCAAAAAAATTGGCTTAAATAACGGTTGCCGAGTTTTGAAAAGTGATATTTTTTTTTGTTTTTCAAGAAAGCAAATAAAAATTAACAACAACAAAGTGAATAATTTAAATTTGACTGCACGGTTGGCCTAGTAGTTTAAGCGGTCACCACACCGCTCTCTACTACGCCAAGTGTTGTGGGTTCAAATCCACATGGGACATCACTTTGTGTGATTCGCAAATTGTTGTTCTGAGTCTGAGCGTTCTTTGTGTCCATTTAATGTATGTTTGTAAAGTCCCCCGCGACACAGAATGTATGTTCATAGAGCGAGAGTTGTCTTAATTGTATACTGTAATGCCACATATATAATAATATTTAATAGTATTTAATAAAAAAAAAACTTTTCAAAACTCGATAACCGTTATTCAAGCCAGATTTTTTGCGGACAACCCTATATCATCGTATTCGCAATTAAGCAGTGTTTATTTTGATATAAAATTCATTTAATCATCAAATGGGTGAAAATAAGTTACTTTGTTTTGGTCTGAGCACATACCTTATTACTAGTGTATCGCTATACACGATGACCTCTTTTTCGCAAGTTTCCATTCGCATCAAAATTTCACTTTCAAAACTCGACAACTGTTATTCCAGCCAGGTTTTTTGCAGACAACCCTATATCATCGTATTCGCAATTAAACAGCGCTTATTTTGATATAAAATTTATTTATTAAACAAATGGGTGAAAATAACTAATATCGACATACCTGTCTAAACCTGCCAACCAGTAGCTATGCCAGGAAACAAATAGACATCCCAAGGTTTATATGTTCTATAGGCTTTATACTGTCGGTTGGTATGAAATATATTCGTTAAACACTGTGTAATAAAAATTTATTTTTAAATTGTTAATTATTAGTAGTTTGGCCTGGAATTTTTTAGCCAACCCACCCGTGATATGTTTTTTTTTTTTTTTATGTATGGCCCGCCAAAATGACTCTACTCTGCCTGATGGAAAGCATAAGCAGAATCCAAGAGTATTGGTTGCCATACTCACTGCGAATGCAGACAATGCAGTATGGCGACCCACACCATGGCGGCCTAGTGATGCTGCTGCATCTTTTAGCAAGTATGGAACTTGTTGACTAGACTATTTGGGCCTCCGGTCTCGCACTCACCAACGAAACACGACAGCACGAACGTGGTCATTTTACGTTGATTTTCTGTGCGAGGGTAGTACCGCCCCGGTCGAGCCGGCCCATTCGTGCTGAAATCAGCGTGGCTCTACTACCTCTAGTTATTTTATATATTAAATTTGATATAAAATACTTTTCATACATTAAACAGATGGGTGAAGGTCGTTTCTCTACGTATCTTGGACCAACAGTTGTATTACGTGTATTTGTTATAATATGACTAGGACTCGACTAAAAGGCGACTAACTCATGTTTTGAAAAGTTAAGACAATGTCGGAAATAATTCATGAATGAGTATCTCAAATGTGATGTATTAAAATTTTAAACAGACACGTGAGCTCACAAAGAACATTGTTAGCAAAATCTCTTGATGTTGAGATGACCCTTTTACACGTTATTTTTAAATAAAAGATGATATAGCTAGGATTGGAACTACTAAAGTAAACTTTAATAAAAGCATATACCTGCCGACAACTATGAACAAAACACAATAGAGAATTTATTTAGCAATGCGATATTTTAATGTACAGGTACATTTTAATATTAGATTCGAATAAAGTCCAGAACATAACCAAAAAATTTAAAAATACCATACAAATGACAAAGTCAATGATCGATCGCATGTTTTACATGACGAGGACTACAATTATAACGTTTTCTTTAATTGGTTACATCGAGATTCATGGACACCGGCGAGGCTACTATTCACAAAGCCTATTTGTGTTCGAGTACATGGTACTTGTTTATAATAATGGTATAATGAACGCAAATTATGTAATACACTATATTGTTTTATTTACGACGTCACACTCAATATTATTTAAAGGATTAACAAGTAAACAAACATGTTAACTTAGTCGGCTAATTTTTATATAGAGGAAATAAACGCAATTAGACAACGATGTCTCATTAGCTTTGTATTAGAATTAGTTAAACGAGTAATATAGAGTGTGATGATATCGATTGACAATAATATTTATACGGGAAATGCGTTTATAATTTGTAGGCAATACAGGATAGTCGCATTCACTTGTCATTTAAAGTAGTTAATATAAGTACGAAAGAGCAATAAGTTTTATGGTTTTTAAATTCTTATTTATTACTTGCTAGTAAACTTTCTCCACCGTATCTTGAGTTTAACAATAGGTCACTACTACTACTACTAGAAAGATTTGTATTTTTTTACAAACAACAACAATGTAAGATTTGTTTTAACAAAAACAAATCTTATATTTTAACACAGTGTAAATAAATTTTCTACAATGAGTACTACGAGTAAATTGCCTGTAATTGAAAAACAACGTCAACCCGTATCTGTACCAACTCCAGTGGCTTGAGTTATGCAAAGTAGCACACAAATGTAGTGAACATGTGGACTGCGCTGCTCTGCAGGACTCGGGGCTCAGCTACGAGAAACCAAATGTTAACCTTAGCTCCATGTAATAAAGTTTAATATAGAGTAGCCATTATTCGATGTGTGTTGGCGTTATAAAACGCAAATCTGATTAATTGACGTATAATGAAAGAGGTGGACATTCACTGATCTCAACAGGTCACCAACCTAATACATAATGGCTATTTACATACACACGCACACACAACTCTAAAACACCAGGGGACTGAGGAGCCAGGAATGTGGTGATTCCACTAAAAACCACCAGTCTCAGGCGCCCTGCTCTAAGGAGGACCCGGATCATGTTATTTCAGGCCCCCCAGGAACGCCGCCGCGTCTATAGGGACTCTATCTCGGGGGAAGCCTGGGCTTCCCCCTGCCTGTCGACCCAACCGTTACACGTAGGGATTGAGGTACCTAATATTTACGATAAACATTTACTTCTTATAGGTAGATTAGATGTACCTAAATGTGAAAATAAATGCTAGAATGCTAACACCACGTCGCTGAATTAATTGTCGAATTAACATCAAGTTTTCTCTCTACTGAACACGTCATGACATCCTTTCCATGTCAATAACATACATGTCTATAAATGTGAATGATTGTGAATTTATGAAAGTTGTGTATTATTTTACACGTAAAATTATCTATTTCCATAATTTTAGCGATGGCATTGTTATTTTAAAACGTGCAAATATGTAGCCAAACGGTGCTGTGCAGCGATCGCACCCATCTATTGTTACAATTGACTTATGCCCCATCGCAGTCGACTGAAAGTCTCCGGGCATTGTTGTCAATGTCTTCCGTTCATTCTACCTAGTTTTGCAAAGATCCACAATTTGTTTGATATTACATCACAGCCAATTGTCTTTTAGATTTTATTGGTGTCAATATAAAATAACAAGTATTAATTGTAATCTGTATTCGTAAAAAGGCACATTGTGCTGTTAGTATTTGACTCGATCTGAGAACAATTTACCACAATAACAGGTTTTGCATGCATCAGACACGACTACCGACATATGTAATTCGTTAAAACTAGCTTGCCCACTTATTTATTTATGAAAGTTGGTTTTTAAAGGGACCAAAGAAACAATATGTACCTATACAAAACGGTTCGGTAAGGTGTATCGCACATGAGTTTAATTGTATAAAAAAGCTTTTAATTTGATTATTGTACTAACTGTAACCTGTCCTGCTCGCTGTGGCCCATTGTTATTTCTAGATGAACCATATTTGAAGCGTTTTCTACTTTTATACTTTGTCACAAATTTTAAGCCTAATCTGTTCATACCTTTATGAATTCATGAAGTGTACATACACCAACTTAAAATTTCTAATTTCCCATAAAATTATTCTTATGTTAACTGTAATATAAGCATACAGTGCCGTTTCCTAAGATCGCAACATTGCTGCTTAAAAAGAAAACGCCGGCGCATTGCAATTCAAATACAAAGTACTTGCAAATTCTTACCCAGAATTAATTTTTGGTTGGCAACATAAATTAATGTTTTTTTTATTGTAATAAAACGTCAAGTTTTATATTTTGACCTGTTGCGATATAGAATCATTATTCTGCACCAATCAGCATTCAATTGTTAAGTGCTTTTAACCGACTTCCAGAAGGAGGAGGTTCTCAATTTGATTGGTATTTTCTTTTTCTTTTATTATGTTTACGGCATATTCAAACGTTTGAAAATGTTAGCCCTCTGTACTGCTAAAATAACAAAAGTAATAATAAGTTTGAACAGAGACAGCGTTTTTAGGGTTCCGTGCCAAAGGCAAAAAACGGAACCCTTATAGATTCGTCATGTCTGTCCGTCCGTATGTCACAGCCACTTTAAGAACTATAATGTTGAAACTTGGTAAGCTGTAGATGTATTCTGTGAACCGCAATAAGATTTTCACACAGAAATAATAAAAAAACAATATTTTTTTAGGTCCCCATTAGGGTGTCCCTTATTTTTCAAAGTTTGAAATTTGTAACGCATAGGTCTTAGTTTTGTTCATTTGCCTCTAAAACACCCGGAAATAAATGTTTACCTTATTTGGAGTACGTTAACCCGTGCCGATATGCATCCAATCATGTTCATAGATTTTGCGCGGCAGTAGCGGTGCGTAGTTGCGGTATTTGTCATTATTTCTCAATTATACTCACGATTAATACGTATTATTTTATATTTAATAGATAATAATGGAATTAAGAAGCAATAAAACAAGTATGTTCTTAGTTGGTGACGTAAATTATTAAATAACAGGTGCAAAGCTACAGTTTAATCGCCAAGTTCTTGCAGTACTTTTTATCCTTCGCGAAGTTAAACTAACTGTTAGTGAAAGCGCTAATCTCGTCACTCAAAGAGTGTATTATATTTTGGGAAAAAGCTAAAACTCCTACCAGAGCTATACCTGTGTAGAAAACTTGTTTGAGGAACGCTTGACAATTCCAATTTCATTTGGAAAAAAGTAACAACTTCTGGCTGTACTCAAACTGGTGAGCTCTTCCAACCAACATCAAGCTAAAGCTGTGTTGAGCGCACTTTATGCCTGGAACCACGATTACAAAATGACAATGGAAATTTAAATAATGTGTGTTGACACAACTGCGTCTAATACAGGACGACTGAAAGGACATTTGGAACAAACACTAGACAAGGAATAACTACTCTTTGCTTGCCACCATCACGTTTACGAACTGGTTTTAAAATTTGTGTTCAAAACGAAAATCCACCAAGTCACAAGTAGCCCTGATATCCCCCAGTTATCCCCACCTGTCACTGTTGCAAAAAGTTTAAAGACAACTGGAAAACTATTAATTCTGCTACCATTGAAATGTACACCGATATCATCACACGACATTTTTGAAATACAACAATAGAAGATTTGTTGACATTTTATAATCAAAACTGCAAAAAACCATTGTACTTGACGATTATCGGGAACTTATTGAGCTATCTATTATTGTCGAGAAGACAGTGAAAACAATAAATAAATTAGACCTCCTGGAGCGATGCATCAAGCAAGGTGGATGGCTAGAGCTTACTCTTTGAAGATATGTTTGTTGCAAAACCAGTTCAAAATTAGGGCCAAGAATACATAAGAACATCAAAACGTCGGTTTATTTATTGTGGTTACATATTTGAAACCATGGCTTGGATATAGTCTGGCGGTCTTCAGCGCCAGACTACATCCTGCCTGCCTGGAAGCGCGACGCGGCCATCAAATCAAGATTTATGATTGTCAACGAGGCTTAAGGAATATGAAACACATTAATCTCCAAAGCAGCCAGAAGCAAGCAAGTCAATTGTCAGAAAAAATCACCATTTTAAAGTTGATGAACAAACTAAGACGAAAATTACAGTGAAGTTACAAGATTCATTACATCTGAGTAAGATATGTCTGATTATTTGTATGGTAAATAGAAATACAATACATAGCACTAAATTTATAATGCTCTCAATAAATTGATAGTAAAAAAAAGAGCCTTACTTATTGTCGCAGGAAAATTATTAAGTTATTTTGTAGCTTGAGCCACACAGCAAACATTTATTTTCTTGATTAAAATGTGATAAGAATTTCCTCCAGAGATCCCTTGCTACATGGAATGTAGATGTTAAAAAAAATCTTTAGGGACAGTTAATGATACAGCTGAAAGAGCTGCAAAACTTACAAGATCTTCATGGATTGATCACTGCCAAGAAAGAACAAAAGCAATTTTTGGTACACTGTGTTCAGGAGCATGGAAATCTGTATCCAGACTGTAAAAATGAGACCCTCAAAAGAAAATATCCTGCCTGGTCTGTAATTTTATCTTCTTTTAATAAATATTTTATAAAATATAAATATTTCAATACATTTAATTACTTAACGAAATCTGTTAAAAACAGAAATTTTCAAAATATTCAGGCATCGGTCGGCACGGGTTAATGTTGACGTAGGAAGATAAAATTTTGTATTTAAGTTAGTCTGGGTAGTTAGAAAAGAAATGATGGGTATGCAATTCGATATCTAAAAAAAATTTTTTTTCACCCATATAAAGGGACACCCTAGTCCCCATACTTAGAACTGAAACTCAAAAAATTTTTTTTCATCAAACCCATACGTATCTATGGATAGGTCTTCGAAAATTATATTGAGGTTTCTGATATATTTTTTTTCTAAACTGAATAGTTTGCGCGAGAGACACTTCCAAAGTGGTAAAATGTGTCCCCCCCCCCCCTGTAACTTCGAAAATAAGAGGAAGACAAAACTAAAAAAAAAATTATGATGTACATTACCATGCAAACTTCCACCTTAAAATTGGTTTGAACGAAATCTAGTAAGTAGTTTTTTTTTCATACGTAATCGTAAACTGCAATTTACCCTTGCTGCTGCATGTACCCTTCATGGGCGAGTCCGACTCGCACTTGGCCGCTTTTTAAACCTACATTGCATTAATGTTAGAATGACACACGTCGAAAGTACAAATAGATATCAATATGTTATTAAGAATTATAGAAACTAAAGAGTTACAAATAATATACAGAACATCGGCACTAGAAACCAAAGCCTGCTATTATGAAGATACAAATCACAAAGTAGGGGTAGCTAAAATTAAGTCTCAAGTTATATTATGTAATTTGCGTCTTTGCCCATGTAAGTAACATTTAAACGAAAACCTGTATATTTACCTGAAGTGATCGAAAATGGAGAACGTCAACAGTAGTAGTGGCCGTATCTCGTGGTAATCGAAAAAGTTACCATACATGGAAACTCTTACAAAACAAAAGTGCACAGACTTGACTGTGACTCAGTGAGGCTGAGTGCGCAACACCGTTATCCATGACAGATGTTAGTCCTTCAATTTTATTTAATAAACCTTTAGTTATTGATTACACTAATATAATCCATTTAAGTAAAGAGGATAATAAATACGTTTAAAAAGCTACAATATTCAAATAGCTGTTTCGCTACTGAAAGATAAACGTCAAAAGTTCAAGAAGTCGACACTAATGTAAGATGAAATACAATTAGCGTTCTTGTGTGCTGCTGACTGCCTCTGTGTGAGTATTTATTTTTATTTTGCGGCGCGCATGTGAGAGCGGACGTGTCATCTATTCGTTTCTTTGTATTTTACATACGTAGCTTAGAAACCACTCCACTGAACGGTCTCTGAATCGAATAATCTTTTATCAACGCAAAAAACTAACAGAGATCACTTAAACTGATACATATTTTGTATTTACGAAGCTTGTATTGTTCGTACTATCTCGTAATGATTCATAATTGTTATCTATAGACTTGAACGAATGGGTAATAGTTATTAAACGAAGACAAGGAACCCTTGATAAAGCAATGTCTAGAGATACAGATGAAAATATTACGTTCAGTGCATAGATTCGTCAAAAATGTATTGTGGCATTCTGTTTCTTTAAAAAGTTCTTGCTTGCGCCACGCTCTCATATTAGTATCCTGCATTCAAACATTTTCCCTTCATCGTGCGTAATTTAATCAGCAGCCCGTATCCGTTGGACCCCTCAACTTAAAGGACCACCGGTATTGCTTCACTTATTGTCTAAAACTGTTTTCTGATGCAATAACCGGTTACTTTTGAAGGGAGAAGTGTGTTTTAATGTAATTATGAAAATAAACAATACTAAGACGACGATATGTAAAATGATAGTTAAGGATAATGATTCAAACTTAATAGCTAAAATACTAAAAAGGAACAATGCTTACGAAAACAAACTCTTTATAATAGAAGTGCGAACAAGTTCTTTTGTAACTTACTATGGGTTACTATCATCATAAACAGGTCTGAAAAAGTGGCACATGCACCTGTACTAACCGAAGGGAACAAACATCTCATTAACTCTCCTCAGCTTCCTGGGGATCCAAATTTAACCTTGATTTAGAAGTACTCCTTTCGAGGCGTTGAACTCCGGGCTACTGACCACTTCACGGAAAGTCGTTATTCGATTAGAGTCTAACACAAGAACTTCTTCCTATCCTCGGATGATAAGTAGGTACTCTAACAGTTTTGCATACGCAAAAGGAAACCAGCATGGTTGTAAAATATGGTCATTCATAGTAAAGAACTCAACACAGTTTTTGGCTACCTGTAGCTGTTTCTTTACTTTTGTTTATTTTCTGGATGGATGGGTGATAATTCATGGATGGTTTTATCAATAATAAGGAAATCCACGTCGTTGAATCTAACCCGAAGGGAACGCCTAAAAATAAATTTCTTTTAAAACAGTAGTGCTTAGCTTTGTTAATATTGTGCGCGCTGATCAAAGCGCTATCAGTTTCAATAAAATGGTTAATTTATGTTTTAAAAATATAGTACAATAGTATAATTTAATATGTGTTAAGGTGTTGTTATCAGTTCAAACAATGAGTTCGTTATGAATCACTTAGTATTACAGCCTTATAGTCAAATGTTCATGTTGAAAATAAACATGGCCTGCATTTTTTTCTACTGTGTTCTTTTCGATCGATGTAGTAGTGAGCTATAAGTATTATTGAGTTATATCCGTTATTGTATAATAATCAATTTATCCTTAAAAAAGATTTGCTACTATTTGTCGCATATGTTTTCCAAGTTAACCAGGTTCTTGTATATGCACGTTGACTACTTGGTTTATTTATACGTCATCACAAGACATATATGGTAGCTGGTGCTTGTTAGTTTAATATTGCCTTTTATGTTAGTATATGTAAATTTTATCAATTTCAGAAACTGGATATCATGGAAGGTGATTTGCCCGAATCAACCACGGATTTACTCGTCAGTGGCGCTGGAGTTCTGATGTTTACCGCTAATTCACTGACACGACTAAGGGACGCTCGACGAATTTATATATCTGGAGTAAAAATTGTTTTCATGAGAGCATATGCTGCAACGAACTTAGATGTTCTGAATCTTCGATTGGAAGTAGAGAATTGCGACGTCTTCCGCATCGAAGAAAACACCTTTACGAATATTAAAGGTCAGTTATACAAAAATTAATTTCTTGCAAGTGCGACTTTTTGACTACTGCGATCAACATGCGCTATGCGTAATTGGTTTTGCCGTTTAAGAATAAATTACTATCTTCTTAGATGCCTAAGCAAAGCGAAATTTGTATTATGCGATTATTACTCTGCTGTGAATTATTACTCTGATCTGTAGGTATTCCAGCCACATATACATAGAGGTTATTCCTTTGTAAAGTAACTTCAACTACTAAAAATCTTGCTATCAAGTTTAGCTAATTCATGTTACAAGTTTTGCGATAAATCGTTGGTACTTTCTTTGTGATAATGATGATTTGGTTATCAAGATCGTCAATTTTTGTATTTATAATCGATCAGATCGTACTAGACGTTTATTCAGTAGTCACTTGGTACAATATGATTGAGATGGGATAACAATTACATTTTAGGATAAGCTAAGTTGCAATAAAATAGCCCAAGTTGCAATAAAATAGCCCCAGTAACATTGACAGCTGGTCATATGTATACTTTCACCTTCAAGCGTTAACACAGCAATGTATTACGACTGTATTATTGCTTAGATTGTAACCGGTTTGGATCGGCAGGCTGATAGTAGCGGCGAGCCGGATGGCTCCGATTATCGGGTCGTCGGCCAATATTCAACTAGATGGACAACGTTCATTATATCTTTATTCTGATTGTGTTCGTAGTCTTGGAAGTCGTAGTCGTCAATTTTGCTTTGCAATATCAATATTGAAATAGTATAACGATAATTCAAATGACAGCCCGGAACTTCAAAGTGATTTTCGGTTTTCAAACAAATGTTAGGAGATTATTCGTAATATGTTACATTAATTTTGTTTTCTAAAGTTACGGAAAACGATTGAAGTATAATAGTTCTAACTAGTGTATACGAGAACAAAAAATAATTCATTGAATTTATATAATCTATGAGATAGTACGCAAGGCTTGAGATCTTTGTAGAATATTTTTACTAATTTGCATTTTATCATATTCGGTTTTATGATGTGCAGAGATATTTTTTCGGTCTAGACAGCGTAGGTAGACTCCAAGCGTAATTCACGCATACTATTAAGATTTATTTAAAGCCGTAGGATGTGTTCGTACGGCATCTCACTATACGGTAGATCAAATTTATTACTGTCTAAATTGACTTAGGCAGTTTCTAAGGAAATTCTTCTTCTGTTTTGCATTTTACTGGCCAAAATTCAAAAAATCCATTTGACCTACTCTTGGACCGACGTTACAATGACGGAATTTTAAAAAAAAGTCATTGTATCTCCACAAACCTAAATCCCTACAGGTCCTACATGATTGTCTGCCAGTTTCGATAAATTGAAGTCAATTAAAAATTAATAAAAATAACAGCCTAGATTTACCATATAACATTATATAAATACAGAGGCTGTCACATTTTATCCCCTACCTTTTTGACCCGGTTTTAAATTATATTGTTAAGGCAACATAAAATTAAAATTTGTTTTTTAAATATAGATTTGCGTAATCCTTTCTTTCAATATCCAGTAATTCAAACAATTATACAACATATTATGTTAATAAAGGGTTAATATTAACCTATCAATAGCTGCTCTAATATGCTGTCAGTCAAAGAGACAAAGGTTGTTTTCATAAAATAGTACTTCAGACACCTCAAACAAAGGTACATTGCGGTGACATAAGATCTATACGTTCAACACATACTCTTATTGTATAGTACCAACTAATTATATACTGTAATATGATACCTAATGCAATGGCATACACCTTTTCATCTAAAATCACTTTTGTTTATAGTTCACCTCATATAACATTGACTATAGCCAATTTTGTTAAATTCTATAAAACATGACTTTAATGCCCATCCCATAATTTACAAATAGGTATACGTAATTTAAAACAGTAACACCAACACGGAAATGCCGTGAATATGAGGTAGGAAGGCTTTTTTGACCAGCAATAATCCAGGTACCCAACAATCATGTACTAAAAAAATCAATACATGTTTTGTTTATTCTATTCTAGAACATTCATCGTTTGGGGACTAGCAATCTGTAACTGTTTTACTAGCTACATTTGTACGTACGTAACTTCCTAGTAAAACATTATAAAATTCGATACTTTGTTATTTGTCTTATAACAAAACAAGCAAATGTAACAACATTAATTGTTATCGGTTGTCAGTGCCATTATGGACCTCCATCTGTTGACCCTACTCACATAAACAAAAATACAGTATTACATTTTGTAATGCTGTATTGCTTTGTTAGTTTTTCGAAATATAACTTTCCATTGTGTCTCACATTTTGTAAAGCGTTTATTGATTTATTGTAATAATATTAAACATTTAAAAATTATTGTGTATTCTTCTCTGTTACTGAGATATTAGATGCTTGGAATTGTCTCTTATAGATGTATATCCATAATCCAGTGTTGATACTAAAGTGTTTGATATAAAAATGTTATACATCAAAATTATTCCTCGATGATTTCTAGTGATGTTTTTACGAGCGAGAGTGTATTCATAGGAATTAATGTCGTTTCGTGTCGACATGTGGTCAGAAGCTGTGCAGTGACGCACATGACATACCGCACAACAGATGATCGAAAGAAAAGACTACACAATACACTGCAATTGCATGTCAACCCAAAGATAGACGATACTAGGCCATTAGATGAACGACCGAACAAATTGGTGCAAATGTTATACAAACAGGCTAGAAAATGAGAATGACGGATCCTAAACCGCTGGCATATGTGATGGATGGTTATGAGATTTATACTGTTTATTATATCATCCCAATTATTCTCTTGTATTTATCATGTTGTTAGAGCTGTGCTAAAATAATTTTAATTCTGTTTTTTTTTAATTTATTGAATAGGCGACAAACGAGCAGACATATCGTCTGATGGTAAGCGATTACGAACACCCTGAACACCACCGCTTAAAAATTTGTTGCATCTGCATTATTTGACTGCCTCGTTGGTCTCGCGGTTGGCGTGTGCGATCTGCAATCATGAGGTCTGGGGTTCGATTCCCGGGTCGGACCAAATGTATGTATTGTCTACAAATATTTGTTTCGGAGTTTGGGTGTTTTATATGTATAATATGTATGTATTTACATAAAAAAATATGTATATATGTATTAGTATCAGTTGTCTGGTGCCCATAACACAAGCTCTGCTCAGCTTGGGACTAGATGGCGTTGTGTGTTAGATGTCCAAAATATTTATTTTATTTATTATGAAAACGCATTCCTTCGTTTTCTAAACATATTGTCATGCTTATAGTACTACTAGTTGGCGCTGTGTCAGATAGCCGAAAATGTTTTATATTATTTTAAAATATATAACATAAAAAAAGGATAAAATATTTAAACGATATTTAATAATGAGCTTACTGAAACGTAATGAGTAGAGTAGTACCATTGAATTGACGGATCATGAAAATTGTAAATGAATGATTTGATTTCAAAAATATTATATTACGCCATCGTATTGACATCGAATCAAATCAATCAAATTTAGATTATAAAAAATCATCTATCATCATGACAATAAAAAATAAACAATTGGTGCAAATGTTATATTTATAAGCTATTTTCAAAAATATAGGTACAACTTTAATTTCGAAAATCAATTTATAGCCGTAGCTTTTAAATACTTACCTAAAATTATACAAGGTATTTTTAGATAAGAAGAAAAATAAACATTTATTGTATGCTGTACCACGGTAGATATTTACTAGTTGTAATCAAAACTATTTGGGCGTACTGTAAACAAATATACCATATAGTTTTCAAAGAGGCGGTAAATGCTGTGTGCTCTCAAAATAAACTCGCATTAAAATAATCTATACATCGTCAATATCTTAGCTTTATATAAAACTGGTCTATGTGATGCCTGACACAGTACATTACTGTGTCAGTCTAGACATATTGGTAGATTCAATTAATTTATTTTTTGTTAAGACAAAACAACTCCCGCACTAGGAATGAATCCTGTGTAGCGGGGGACTTTACAAACATATATGAAACGGACACAAATAATACCCAGACTCAGAACAACAATTTGTGGATCACAAGTGTTGTCCTACGTGGGATTTGAACCCACGACACTTGGTGAAGTAGGAAACGGCGTGGTGACCGTTAAACCAGTAGGTCAAACGTGCAGTCAATTCTTATTACTATATTCGTCTACCTATTATTTTTATCTCAGAATATTAATAACTTATGAATACAGCAATTTGTTTGATTATTGGCTTAATTTCTTTTCATTAATTTTGTAATTTAAGAAAATAATTCATTGACTTTGGAATGAAACAGGGACAACGCACACACACCACACTTCTAGCAATATACAAATTACTTAGAGATACCTTTTGATAAAGGAAACTGCCAATAACAGTTTCTCGAATTGAAACCTAATATAAGGAGTAATTGACGTCCTTTTATTATTAATCTTTTTGGAAATTGTTTTGATAAGTACGAAAGTAAGTGAATTTTGTGAAGTTACAAGCTAGAGAAGTTAGACATATAGTTCCACAACTTGTACAAGTTCCGCCGACATACGCTGTCGCAGTGCCTGGATGACTAATTCTGATCTATTTCTGTGTCTTGACTGTTCATAAAGAACCGCTACACGCATAAATGTATGTACATATGTTATGTTATATTTCTTGCACTTACTTGGTTGAAATTGTGAAACGTTTCGCTTTTAAGTACCTCTTTCAAATCGTATCATTTTACATTTATTTATAGTACCTACATATAAAATAACTTGGAACAATACATAAACACAAAGACAAGCATATCTCAACATAACGTTTTATGAGCCATACCTGGAACAATTACCTTATGTTTATACGGGCGTTAACCCAAATTCTTAATGGCAAATAGCTAAAATAGTTATCTCGATATCGAATTATTTAATATATGAGTTGAATGTTAGTCAAAGTAGCTATCTACTTTGACTATGAGTTATTTAAAGCTAAGGCATAATACCAAACCTTTTATATGTTACACAAGTTATTGAAAACCTGTTGACTTCAATGCCGTTCTCTCGTTTAATCTGACCACTGAGAAAGACCTTTTGAAATCGCCAAGTAGTAGAAATTTCTCTCTCGTTTCAAGTCTTTTAAGATCTTGTTTGTTGGTCTATAACAGCTAGGTACTTACACTTGTTTTATAGTATTAAAGTTTAATAATACCAGTTTTATTAACTCGTTAAAATACTAATGGAATGAAGTTTTGTAATAAAGTTCTTAGTTTTCGTCTTTATTGATCGCACAAAAAATTTAGCAAATGTTTAACTTAATTTCAAGCTAAGAAACATAGATGGATAATTGACACGGTAACATTATCTGATAATTAGGAACACGATTTCCAAGACTAGATATTCTTGTTGGTATGTGAATTCTTTGATTCACTTAAAATTTTTAATATGTCTTTGTATTCTATAGTCATTAAAAAAATTAATGAATTGGTTCCAGGTCCTCTTTCTGTCACATTAAAGAACTGCGAAAGTGTGGCAACGGAAGGTCCGGCCTTCTCCTGGCTTCTAAACATGAATATTACTAATGTGAAATCTCTGCAGCTCGGCGCGGGCTCATTCAAGCTAGACCCCTCTGCAAGTAACGTCGGTGAACATGGTCCGGGAATGTCGGTCAGTATAAATAGTTTTGCAAATATTTCAGAACTTGGCGTTGCGAAAGAGTTCTACTGCACATGCGAAAACTTACAAAGCCTTTCATTTAAGGCATTTTATTAACGAATTCTTATGTTTTCTTTCAGATTCACATGAAAAATGTCAATGTGCCTGATGTTCCCGATCGTACATTCGGATCTTCAGCTGCAGAAATAGTTCTAGATAATGTTAAAATCAACGGTATCCATGCGGGTGCTTTTTCTGCGAACACATATAACATCGTAATGGCGCTTAACAGTTCAGTCGAAAATATAGACGAAGACGCATTTTCGCAACGATCACTCATCAACAACCTATACTTCTTTGGATGTCGAATACAACTGCTAGCTTCCAGAGCTCTCCAATCAGCTGTTGGGAATCTGAACATTTCACACACATTGTAAGTGCTCTGCTAGTTTAATAGATGACTATATAATATTGACATATTTCAGCCACATAAGATGTTTTGCTAATAATAATTCATATTTTTTCAGAATTGAAAATATTCAGACGGGTGCTATTAACATCACAGTAGCATCTGCTGTAATTGGCGATAGCGAATTCCGCAAGCTTATGAGTAGTAGTATAGAGTTGTCGTCATGGACTAAGCTACAAATGGAGAGAAACTCCTTTGATGAGCTTGTGCCAAATGCCATAGTGGCGTTGGATACGACAACACACGAGCAATCGGGGCATGAATTAACTTTTGTGGGAAACGAAATCGAAACAGCACATCCCAACAGTCTTAAGTTTATAGGCCAAGCTCAATTACACCCTGCTTATACAGTTGTATACAAGGATAATTATTATGGACAGACTTGTTTCTGCAATGTTACTCGATGGTTAGGAGAAGTTTTAGATATAGAATCTGAAGAAATTTATAAATCGGAAAGTTTTTGTACCGTTGATGAATTTTTAGCGCGTTGCTTTAATGAGCCTGAACAAAATATATTGTTCGACAAATTCCTTGCTGGTATTTGCGTAAAAGATTCTCTCACTTTCCACTGTCAATCCTACGAAAGAAAAGCGGACGGCAGTATAACAGAAATTAAGAATCCTCGATTCCCCCATAAAAATAAGCAGGAGCAAGCTATCAGTGATCGCGACAAAAAGGTTATTGGTATAGTTATAGTAACATGTTTGGGATGCGTAATTATAGTGATGTTTATAACATTGATAAGATGGATGAGGCGCAAAGGCTACTGTATAAACGTTAAAAATTTTCTGATTTCTTCGAACTCGTCATGTGGCTCTTTCTGTGATCGCATATT
The DNA here is from genome assembly GCA_949125395.1 of Diaphora mendica. NCBI lineage: Eukaryota > Metazoa > Arthropoda > Insecta > Lepidoptera > Erebidae > Diaphora > Diaphora mendica. Next base: position 26,681,297 of record OX421312.1, on the reverse strand, counting down.
TTCATGTGGCGTTAGTAACGGTCTGGATAATGCCAGGTCTATTTCTCGTCTCTCGGTTAATGAATATTCTGAACGGCACTGTTTAAATGAACCTACTAGAATTCAGGAAATTGTACAAGAACCTATTCCACATGATGAACTTGTCCCAACTGAAGATAAAACAACACAAACACTCCCGGAGGAGCTGACGAAAGAACTTTTACAAAATTTGAAGGAAAGATTGGAAAGTCCAGAAAATTACGTGGAAGCTCGTGAAACTATTGAACATTTGTATGTACTTACAAAAATGGAAGAAAATCAAAATGCAATAACACCAAAGCTTATGAATGTGCAAGAGAACATATATGAACTACCATACCAAAATACTACACGTATTGGAAAAAACAAGAAACAAATGAAGAGTGTGGGGACTGAAACAATCCCCGTTGAAAAGCAACGGCCGCAATCACCTTATAATAGGCAAACTGCATTAGTTCACGAATATTTTGAGCCCAAAGACCTGGCAGTACATCTATACGCTGAGATAGCTAATAACGACAAGGAAAAGCGGACCCTCTTAGGGAATATGCCAGATGTAGTAGCTGAACAAGCGGTACCACGTGGTCCCTATCTCCGAGCGGTTCGAGAAAAAATGGTTACTGGTGGTGCCCAGGTAGCTTCACCATCAAAATCAAGTCCTCGTGGCACGTCAACTATAAAGTCAACAACGTCTAATACATCAGCCAAAATGATAAATCGACCTCTGCCAGAAAAACCTATTGCTTTGGACCCAGGAGAGGGCACATCTTTACAGATTGGTTGAGATTTGGCCATAATGCAGCCGACGTTAGCACAAGAAGCACAAATTATCGGGATTGATAAGAATGATAGAACATCCTGTAATGAAAAGCGTCGCCGGCCGCATTTATTGCCTACTACTGTTGATATGGATTTCTATTGGAACTTGGACCCATGCGTGACAGGCTGAGTGCGCGAATCGCACCAAAAAATAACGTCGCGATGATGCTTAAACATTTCTTTGCTGTGATATTAATTTTGTTTATTTTAATTATTTGTAATTATGTAATTACCTTTGAGTGATGTGTCGTGCCAGACGCTGTTGTATGTTTATTTGTAAATAATTAATGAGTTGTAATTAATGTTTTTATGTTGAGCCGCACTAAAGCGCGATTTATCGATCAACCTTTAATAGGTTATTAGTTACATTGAGAATAATGCTTTTATATATGGATGCTTATTTATCTAATTTTAAACTGCCAGATTTTATCTAATGACAGCTATGCTAAGGAACAACGGTCAAATGATATATCAATATTTAAACATACTTTAATCATATATTGTTGTTGAAATAAATTATTCAATACTGGATAGACAATTGTGGAAATAGCTAGCACAGTATTGTAATTGTTGAGAACTAAAATGTTTACAAAAAAAAACGACTTTAAGAACTGGACCAAATTGAAATGGGACCACACGAGAAGCACCAGCTTTCAAATAAAATAGAATCATCAAAATCGGTTCACCCAGTCGAAAGTTTTAGGTAACAAACATAAAAAAATACAGTCGAATTGAGAACCTCTTCCTTTTTTGAAGTCTGTTGAAAAAGTAGATGCTGTGGAATCCCTCAGTCCTCCACTCTTTCAATTCTTAAAATTGATACGCCGATCGATGTAATGTACTAATGTAAATCCAATTCTTCGCTGTCGTCCAAAGGTTAGTGATGAGCCCTTTTTTGAAGTTTTACTTTAGAAAAATATTAAATTAAAACGTATATTTGTATATTCAATTTTACACTCCAAAGTATAGAAGTTATTTACTCTTTTATCTCCCCCACAATAACAATTTTCTGTGCATTAGGAATGCTCAACATTCAAATTACCAATATTTTAAATATAATTTATTATAGAACTGAATCTGTCCTATTCTCTAAATGTTAATATATAAATCCTAGATTAAGTAAAAAGTAGTGTAAATGTTATATTGCTGTCTACTGAATTACACATTTGCCATAAGATAAATCAGTCATTATCTACTATGCATAATTAATTATATCAAGAAAATATGTTATTCACAAATTTAGAGTAAATGTTCTTTAGAAAAGTGGGAAAGATGATGTTATTCCATTGATGTTCCATATTAAATAAATGTTGAATGTCGCAACTTGTAGTTTAATTTTCAATAAAAAACTATGTTAGTGTCATACCTGATAAATCATTATTCCTTGTCAGATATCTAATCGGTGGTTGATAAACAATCGACTGACTCGGTGGCATAATAAAATAATATTTAGACTATTTAACTGCTTACACAATGCCCTCATATTAGATAGTCGATACTACACACATCAAAAGTGTCTAGGGATCAACATATGTGTCTAGGGATCAACATATATTTTTGCAATAACTTTTCTCCTGATTGATATTAATTAAAATTTTCTTTAAGGATTCATCAAATAAAGTGTTTTCGTTTGTCACAGTAACGATAAACCAAGTCACCTTTGCATTAATAAAGAAATTTGCCATTTTCCTAATAAAAGGATTTTTGACATTTGAACCACTAACATTAAAGTTCGAAAAAAAGACTGAAATAACAGTTTTCTTTAAAATTTTATTAGGTAACTTAAACAATTAATAATCCGTGTTTCTACCGCGAACACTAACACAAGAACATCGGTTTGGCATACTCAAAAAAAGGTCTTCTTGCGACTGGATACCCTCCATATTCGGCAAAGCTCTTCTCTGTAGCATATCCCATGCATGCTCAATCGGGTTCAAGTCTGGCGACTGAGCAGGCCAGGGCCAAAGCCACATCTCAATCTCAAGAAATCCGCATAAAAATGCTTGATCCCTAGACACTTTTGATGTGTGTATAAGTCAGCTCACTAATTTAATTGAAATTAAATTAATAAGAATTCCTCTTATCATACCCTTTTTATACCTCAATAAAAAATATTCGGCAAAAATCATCGGAGGCAGTTTTTATAACTAGTTTATTGCTTATGCTATAGCCAATTTTCATACTACTACATTTTAATACATAATTTAGAAATCGATAATCTTTAAATAAATTGGTGCTAACTCTTTTAGCTGTTTATTGGTTGACCAATATAGTGGTATGCAGTGGTATGTGTGTACAACCAGGCGTTTTTGTCACATTTGTTCTAGTACAATATAATAAAGAAAGTAACGTCACACACTGTTAACCAGTATAATTTATTAACTGTTGGAACTATCATTTGCTTGGATTCAACATAAAATTCACTTGTAATCCAGTAAAAGGAGATCATTATTGTGTAAAGATCGAATTTTGATGTAATAATAATCACAAATTTTAACAAAAAAAAACGACTTCAATCTGGACCAAATTTAAATGGGACCACACGGGAAGCACCAGCTTTCAAATAAAAAAAGAATCATCAAAATCGGTTAGCGTAAATTAGTTATTCGTCAATTTGTCGCGCACATACTTAATGCAAATTGAAGACTTATTTGGTTTTCTCATGGATGACATGTCAGGACTTGACCAAATTGAAATGGGACCACATGGGAAGCACCAGCTTTCAAATAAAAAAAGAATCATCAAAATCGGCTCACCCAGTCGAAAGTTATGAGGTAACAAACATAAAAAAAATACAGTCGAATTGAGAACCTCCTCCTTTTTTTGAAGTCGGTTAAAAAAGGCAGATGATGGCAACTATTATAATTAACCGCCTTATTCACAAACTTACATTTTTTTATAAACAAAACCACCCGTTATGTTAAAAAATAAGGAATATAGAATACAGTTCAACGATGTAGAAGGCATATTGAAATCGTTGGTGCTACTAATTTTAAAATTAATCATTACTTTAAAATAGAAATCTGCGGGATTGCTACCATGTACGTTTTTGTTAGTGAGTATCCGATATTTCGTCGCTGTTGCAAGCGCCATGATCACGGAGTAACTGAAGACCTTGCGGGTGGGATGTTATTGTATGTTCACAACCCACAGATAATTACGACACAACGCCACTCCATACCTAGATTGGTCAGGGAAGCGATTGAAATTACTAAACACAAAAATTTCAATCGTGAGGATGGGTTCAAATTGTCAAATGTCTGGAATACTGTGATTCGAATGTGCAGAAACCGGCGTAATCAACAAAATATAGTTTCGCGACCAGATACTGTTAGTGTTGTGTGTCGAGAACAATTACGAGTGAATAGTGAGTTAGTGAGAGTGGTACCGGGGGCGTTCGTAGTAAAAGACTGCGAAAGAGGGTAGACCGATATGTCTGCCAATAACATACCACCCGCAAGATCTTCAGTTACTCCGAGATCATGGCGCTTGCACCAGCGCCGAAATATCACTAACAAAAAGGTACATGGTAGCAATCCCGCAGATTTCTATTTTAATGTTACTGACCATGAAAGTTTAAAACAATAGATTAATCATTACTGTAACAGTTCAGTATGAAGTAATAGTTTGTGTACAGTAAAACTCCTCATTGTCAACGGTTAAAGCTGAGTTTAGTTTGGCAAACCAATAGTTTGTAAGTACTAACGAGTACGACGAGCTCGTTAAAACTTTAACTTTTGTTTAATTTCTTTCATCACATAATTCATTGGTTTTTCCAGTTTTCATTTGGTTAAGGTTTTACGTCATTATTTAAGTATTTTATGGACTTCGGCAAGTTTTAGTATAGAATACCATATGTAACTTTGTCAAACAACATTTAATGATATCTTTATATTAGATGAAGATGGAATCCCACCAAAAACATTCTGGAAAAAACTAGCCAAGTCTCGATGGAGCTGCTTGTTTATCTCTAAAAAGTAATGAAATCTAGACAAAGTCGTGCCAAGTCTAAGGTTCCTTACTTCGATTTTTTTATTATTATAGTTAATGTTGTGTGACTTGGCCGTTGAACATTCTTTATACGTCAGTGGATATAAGTCAATTTTGTTTACACGTAATGTTATATCTGTTGTAACTACCTATGTTTGTTAAGCGAGATAATAACCCATTCTGGTATTGGTAATTGGACGCTAGTGTCTCATTTAAGGCTGTTGTTGATACAATTGACTGGTTATTGAATCAACGTTTTCCAAGTGGCAATTTTCCATCGTCAATGGGTAGCGGTTCTGGCGACAGATTGGTGCAATGGTGTCATGGAGCACCTGGTTTTGTACCCTTGTGTACCCTTCAACGGCCAAGTCCTGCAATCCAATGTCTAACTAACTCTGTACCAAATTTCAGCTCTCTGAGTTTATGGGAAGTACTAGTTCTAATCTGATGATCATGAGTGAGTGAGTGAGTGTCATAGGTGCGAAACTTTGCTTTCGCTTAACTTTGGAACTAAATGATTTACAGACTAGATTTTTTTTATTTTAAGTGTGATTTTATAGCTTACTGGATGACAAAAATTTCTGCGTTCTGGTCTTATCCAGAGGTTCTCAAATAGGGGCCTGAAAATGCGGCGAAATGGTTCCAGTAAAGGATGGTACGGCAGTGTTTTCTTCGCGCTCGACTTGGCGGGGGCACTACCGTGCCCCCCGATTTCTGACCTTGGCTACGTTTAAGGATGCCGTTTGTGGTCACTGACCTATTCGCAACTGTGCAGTTTTGTTAACACACGCATAACTAAAAAGAAGTAGCTTTTAGAATAATTTTCACTATTTTTCAATAGATATAATGTACATGCCTCTGTAGTAAGTCAATAAACCGCCCTATGAGTAATGTTGTAAATATGTACATATATATTCGTATATATGTCACATCTGTTGAGTTTAGAAATTCTTCTATGATACTATATACGTACGTACATAGTACAAACAGTGCCGTAAATAGGGCGGTGCCACCGGTGCCCAGGCACAGGGTGTAGACACTGGGGGGCGCAAGAATGGCCAGACCAGGCAGGACTATTATTTCGCAATGTAGAAAGCGCGAAAAGTAAATCTTTAAAAAAGTTTATGGATTGCTTTAATAAATATTTGCTATCTAAACTCATTCATTTGTGTATTGTGTAGTCGTGAATAAATCTTTGCAAATATTTTCCAATAAACGTTTTTTTAACTAATTCATACTTAAACGCAATTTATATTATGCTACCTACCTTATTCAAAACTTTAATATACCTAGTACTTAAAATGACATTCTGCAGGGTGTTATTTTATTACAGAAGTGTGAAGACCAAAGTGGCCCAAAAATTAAATCTTAAGCATCAGGGTGGGCAACGTATTTTCACTATAAGTTGAGTTTTAGTGAGTGAGACACATTGGGTGGTATACTAGGCGAAGGGTCCACTTAAATAGCTCGTCTGCATGTTTGCTCTAGTATTTAAAAAAAATAGATTTTTCTTTCAAAATATTAGATAATGGTCCACCAACACCAAGGTCCTAGTGCTTTATTTTATCATCCTGAATGAAATAAAGTAAACCTTATACATAACGTTGCTCTAGCTAGGGTACATATAATATATAAAAAACCAAGGGCGAAGTTATAGAAGCTCGCACAGGGCGCAGAAAAGGCTATTAACGGCACTGAGTACAAATTACTTAAATTTCAACCTGAATACTCGAGAAGGCAAACGTGGATTAAATAGGTTTGTTATAAATGTTGTATTTAATTAGTAACTATGTATATAACATAATTTCGTATTAACGACATTATTTCTAGATAAAGTAGCAGGTATTACAAGTAGTGCAAGTGCTAGCAAAATTTAGTTAGTCTTACTTTAGTGAACTCCAGTCTGGGTTATTATAGAGCTTAATAGATCGCTTTGTTTACCGTACAGTGGTATTACTATAACAGGTTGCAGACGTGCGTTATCGTCAATCGTCCGGTATGCGAAAGCTGATTGGACCGATAACCGTTGTGAAGTGCCTGCATACAGAGCGACGGTAATGTCCGCTGCAATACTGCTTCATACAGAATACAATCTATGACACCTACAGCCTATGTTTTAGTCAGCATAAGGCTGATAAGGTTTGGAGAGTAATATTGCATTATTGGCCAGATTAACAGCTGAATGATCCTCTACAACTTCTTACTCCTAAAACTCTTCCAAATCGTATGTCGTATCATAATCATTACAAGTAAAGAAAAAATACACATGAGTTAAATAGAAATGACGTAGCTCATTACCAACCATATATCCGAGCAGTGCTACCAGATGGTTAACAGTGTAAGTCGTAAATTATTACCCGACTACGGCAAAGCCAAAGCAGGGTTATGATTTTCACAGGCTATGTATGTATGTATGTTCATCTGTTCCCTCATATCTCCTCAACTACTTATTAGAACTGGACAAATGAGGTATCGTTAGAAGCGTCTTGATCGTCCGCTGGTTATAGGCTATATGACGTGTCACTGAATCTAATGTGGCGCCCTCTAGCCGACATAAAGTACTGTCTTAAAAAAATAATTTGAGATAAATATGCCGTGTTTCGTATCATTCGAAAGGGCGTTACTTGTACATTTCAAAAATATATATATTATTAGCATTTTCTCGTGAGTTGTCCGTAATTATTCGATAATTGTGATATCTATGGTACCTATTTAAAATATACCTTGCAAAGAAATTAATATTATAGAGGCACCAAAACATTTTAAATAAAAAAAAGTAAAAACTAAAACCCAACTACGGCAAAAAAGACGGCAAAAAGACGCTGAAAAAGTATAAAACAAGTTTCAAAAGCCGTAGTCACGCGTTGTAAAGTGTTAAGGACTACGATACATTACTAAGTTTCAAAAGCTGTAGTCCATGTAGTTTAATGAACCATAGTCCATAACACTTTAACAACGCGTGACTACGGCTTTTGAAACTTGTTTCATACTTTTTTAGCGTCTTTTTGCCGTCTTTTTTGCCGTAGTTGGGTTTTATTTAGAAGCTCTGTTTTAACTTCCATGTAGTCAGTGATATCTTCTGGACTGTTATTACGATCAAGATATGACATTAGAATTTTATAAACTTTTAAGTTCAGTATAACATGAGCTTTCACATTAATCTTTTTAACTGTATTAGACATCTAGGTGTGTTGAACACATCTATACTTATAATAAAATGTAACAGGTCCAATTCTGTACATTATCTTTAATGTACAGAATTTAGAAATTTTTTTTGGAGGGCTCTCTATGATCGATACTGAAGCCAAAACTGTAATTTAATTCATTTTTGCATGTCTGTCTGTCCGTCTGTCTGTCTGTATCTTGGCCGCGCATCACGCCGAAACTACTGAATCGATTCAAATGAAACTTGGCATGATTTAAGTTCATACTATGAGGTAGGACATAGGATACTTTTTATCCCGAAATTCAGAAGGTTTCCTGGAGAGAGGGGATGAAAGTCAAAATATGTACTTAGTTGTAATTCAATAACACATAGTCCGATTTCATTCATTCTTTTTTTGCTAGAAAGAAAAAAAATAAAGGATAACGGGATTTTTTTTTCGTCCGCGACTGTACATTGCCTGTGGGAAGCTGAGACAGATATGTAAATATGGCGGTACGAAGTTCGCCGGGTCAGCTAGTAATAAAATAAACATGTAATTAATTCCAAATCCGTACGTCTCTTTCATAGATCCATAGGGCTCGTTTTGTATTTATATGAATCAACAGGTTTGTCATCAACCATTGGAAATCAAGTAACCTTCAAGTTTCTCAACTTATTTGCTATGTCTTGTTTATAAATACTTTTTTTTTACTTTATTTATCCTTAACCCCGGTCTCCCGATTGAAGCAGAAGTGGCAAAATGCAAAGTTTTCCATCTGTGCGTGAAATTTTGATAAAAGAGTAATAGAATTTTCTATTTGATGTTATTTGTTTAGATTTCTTCTCAACTCTAAATGTAATTGTATACGTCGTTTTTGTATCTATTTTTTTTTAAAGTTATAAATTACACTTTAAGTTAGTGAATTGTCAGTAAAAAGCTTTAAAAGAGCGCTGTGAATCTAAATCGAACGCTTATACAAACACTTGTACGTCAGTTGTTACATTATATGTATAAAGTAACAGCTACCATTCAAACAAAGTTGTTATATCGGATGCCTGGACAGTGTCTCTATAATACGCTTTTAGAACAAATAATGCCAATCACGTGGAAATATCAACTTTAACACCATATATATAAAAGTTAAAGCGAAGCCGCTTTCGTTTTGGCCATACGAACTTGTTTATTTTTGCATTCAAGAATTTCAATGGAATAGGATGCAGGTTTGATTAGTTTCGACAAGGAAATAGTAAATTTGAACTTTAAAGTAGACAATATTAAGGTTTAAAATAAAATCATTGTAAAACAATTGTATTTACAAGAAGAAATAAGTTGATAATTGGAATCATAGAGCATTCGTAAGTAAAAATCATTAAAGCTACTTATCAGAATGCAGTGATTGTCGTAGTTTAATGAATTTCGAAGTGGACATTTACACAGTTGCCTAGTGATAATAACATTAATCTATATCTATACTTATAATAAAACTGTAGAGAGGTCATTCTGTACATTGAATATATATTCACAATTAATATTGGAGGATGAGTGGTGATCGATACTGATGCCAAAAATGCAATCAGTAATTTTTTTGTCTGTCTGTCGGTCTGTCTGTCTGTCTGTGTATGCACGCATGGGTCAAAAACTACTGAAGGGATTTTAACCAAACTTGGTACGATTGTAGTCCATACTCCTGGGCAGGTTATGGGCTATATATCATAATGCTAAGACACATAGGAGCTGAGCAGTGACGATAAATTTGAAGCAAGTCGGATGAAAATGCGCTTTCGAGCTCTTATCCTTGCATACGTTGATCATACACCAAAAGTATGTATCACAAAGATGATGGTCTTCGAAAGATCTACAAAAAAGTCCAGTATAGTATGTATCTATCTTTTATAAATTAGCCACAATAACGTGTTTAATCGTTAGGCATTTCTTCAGAGTGTATTAAATACATAAAATATATTGTATTTCACATAGATATTCAAAAAGTACACTTTAATATCTATTTAATATAATTTAATATAAAAATATAGAATATAAAAAAATAGGAATCGGTTTATAAACACACAAGATATAGATGAAATAAAACTTCCCAAATCTCGCCGCGCCGGTATGGGCACGGCTGTACTGTACGGTTGATTTTTGTTTAACGCGCGAAACGGCCATCCGGTGCATCTATAAAAAGCGGCCAAGTGCGAGTCGGACTCGCCCATGAAGGGTTCCGCAGTAGTAAGTAACATAATATAATTTATATTTTTATATTTGTGTTGATTGAATGAAAGGTATATTGCAGTTTACGATTTATGACGTATTAAAAAAAAACTACTTACTAAATTTCGTTCAAACCAATTTTCGGTGGAAGTTTACATGGTAATGTACATCATATATTTTATTTTATTTTATCATTCTCTTATTTTAGAAGTTACAGGGGGGGGGGACACATTTTTTGCTACGATAACCGACACACACGCGGGCGGAGTCGCGGGCAACAGCTATGGTGAATAATATTAACTCTCAACCTCGACGCACTTGATGGTATACGATTATTAGCACCTAGAAACCTGTTGCAAACCCAACGACCTTTCCCTATAAAATTTGGTAATTCCACGTTCGATTCCACGTATTCGAATTAATCACCCATGCAATCGACGCATCTTTGCCAACGCATTGGCAGTTGATTGATGCCCTTTTGTTAAAATCAGCTGGACGGGAGGCAACAAACTCTTCAAAGGCATTTTGTACTGCCTCTCGGGAATTGAAATTTTTACCCACCAAAAAGTTGTCTAAATTTTGGAAAAAGTAATAGTCCGTAGGTGCAAGGTCTGGTGAGTATGGCGGATGAGGGAGAGCTTCCAACCCCAGCTCTTGCAGCTTGGAGACTGTCTGTTGCGCAGTATGGGGTCGCGCGTTGTCGTGAAGCAGCTGCAAGAGCTGGGGTTGGAAGCTCTCCCTCATCCGCCATGCTCACCAGACCTTGCACCTACCGACTATTGCTTTTTCCAAAATTTAGACAACTTTTTAGTGGGTAAAAAATTCAATTCCCAAGAGGCAGTACAAAATGCCTTTGAAGAGTTTGTTGCCTCCCGTCCAGCTGATTTTTACAAGAAGGGCATCAATAAACTGCCAATGCGTTGGCAAAGATGCGTCGATTGCATGGGTGATTACTTCGAATAACAGAAATAAAAAAGTTTGAAAAAATAAGTACTTTCACTTATTGCATACAAAACGGCAATTTCATAGATAAAGACCTATTATATTATTTTTTTTGGACATCTAACACACAACGCCATCTAGTCCCAAGCTAAGCAGAGCTTGTGTTATGGGTACTAGTAACTGATATAAATACATATATACGTTTTTTTTTGTAAATACATACATATTATACATAGAAAACACCCAAACTCCAAAACAAACATTTGCAGATCTTACAAACATTTGGTCCGACCCGGGACTCGAACCCGAGACCTCAAGCACAGCAGTCGCTTACGCTACCACTTGCGCCACCGAGGCAGTTTGTATTATATAATAGTGTAGATGTAGATTACCTAAATGTTTTGGTCGGAACGGTGAACACAGAAGAACCTCAGGTTTATAAGATATAGTAAAATTCTACAATAGCAACACTACACATATGAAGTAACATTCTAGTACGTTCACGTATTACATGTACTACAACAAGAACATAGGGTAAGTATATTGCCATCTAAAGTTCTTGGTTATACTCGTATAGAGCATTTAAGTGATATTTATCTATTTCCAAACTATTAGAAATAGCTTACAATATCGTCATCAACGGGCTGTGGCGGTTGGAATTGGCAATTAAGATGACACAAGCTGCTTTTCACTTCTATTATTCTACCATTATATTTGCTTTAGGTAGATTGATTTCTGTAGAATATTGTTAAAGAAAAAGTATAAATAAATAAATATTCCTCAGAGAAATGTTTCGATATTTATAACTACATGACTTGTATAAACAATATAAACTCTTTTGCAAAAAAACGGGCACTTAAGCAAATAGCTATTTTATAGTTACTACACACATCAAATCAAGCATTTTTACGCGGATTTCTTGAGATTGAGATGTGGCTTTGGCCCTGGCCTGCTCAGTCGACAGACTTGAACCTGATTGAGCATGCATGGGATATGCTACAGAGAAGAGCTCTGCCGAATATGGAGGGTATCCAGTCGCAAGAAGACCTTTTTTTGTTGTTGCAACGAACATGGGCGGCCATTCCACAGCGTGATTTGGATGAACTCATTTTGAGTATGCCAAACCGATGTTCTTGTGTTAGTGTTCGCGGTAGAAACACGGATTATTAATTGTTTAAGTTACCTAATAAAATTTTAAAGAAAACTGTTATTTCAGTCTTTTTTTCGAACTTTAATGTTAGTGGTTCAAATGTCAAAAATCCTTTTATTAGGAAAATGGCAAATTTCTTTATTAATGCAAAGGTGACTTGGTTTATCGTTACTGTGACAAACGAAAACACTTTATTTGATGAATCCTTAAAGAAAATTTTAATTAATATCAATCAGGAGAAAAGTTATTGCAAAAGTATATGTTGATCCCTAGACACATATGTTGATCCCTAGACACTTTTGATGTGTGTATTAGTTTGTTTGACAACTTTAGGTATTGCTATCCTCAGAATTTTATAAATTAATTAGGAAGGAATAGTTTTCATCAGTTTTATCATAGCATTTTGATTAAATTATTGAGAAATAATGTTTAAGCTCAAAACACTATTATTGTACCTGCTCGCTAAATCAAAATTAAACGCGTTAATTTCTTTGTTTTTCTTGAATACATTAAAAGCAGATAAAAGTTTAGTATTGAGTGTGCCCTCTCTTGCTGAAATCACGGCTTGCATTCGTCTGGGCATGCTAGCGAGTATATCTTTTAAGGTTTCTTGGGGAATACGTTCCCACTCCGCGATAATCACATTCTTTAGCTCTGATGGTCTGCGGAGCCGGCTGCACTGATCTCACTCGTCGCTTCAGAACGTCCCAGACATGCTCTATGGGATTGAGGTCCGGACTTCTTGCTGGCCAGTCCAAATGACGAATTCCGACTTCTAGCATATACGCTTCCACATCGCCAGACAGGTGGCGCGAGCGTTGTCGTCCATAAAAATTGAGTTTTCGCCAAGAGCGGTTAAAGCGGGTTGTGCATAAGGAATTAGAACTGCCGTTATGTATCGGTGTCCAGTCCGTGTACCGTTTTCAATGAAGACTAACTCCGTACGATCCATAGAATTTATTCCTGCCCAAAACATAACAGAGCCCCCTCCATAAGGTGTGATTTCTTCAAAACATGCCTCTGCAAAGCATTCTCCTCGTCTACGTAGCACTCGCCGACGTCGGTCTTCACCATGCAGAGATATCCTGTCTTCATCGTAGAACAATACCCCATCCCAGTCTTCATGAGTCCATGACACACAATTTCGAGCGAAACTAAGCCAGGCAACTCGATGTCCACGGAGTAATTTAGGGCCACGTGCCGGGCGATGACTGTGTATTAGCAGCGAGAAGCCTCCTCCTAACCGTCCATAGACTAAGTTGCACATTTCTTACTTCTTCGAGGCTGTTCTTGAGGTCCACATAAAAAGATTTGCGATTTCTCAACGCTTGACCAACTAGAAAACGATCATCCCGTGGTTCGGTACATGTCTTTCTGCCAGAAACAGGCCTTCTCTTGACGGAACCGGTCTCTTGATAGCGCTGCCAGGTCCTTTGAACTGTCGACCGACTCACATTTAGCCTCTGAGCCACGAAGCATTGGCTGCAACCTTCTTCAAGCAGCGCAATAATTTTGCTCGCTTTTATCACTTTATCTACCATTTTCGAGATTGCTAAACAGCAATAACAATACTTTTAAATGTCAAGGACATCAGATAATTTAATAGAAATTGAAAAAATAATAATTAGAGTCGATATTAACTATAGGGAATGCGCGCCACAAAATGTAGTTAAAAGTTGTTTTCTTTGAAAACCAGGCTCAGTCAAAAATTTGAATTTGGAATGTACTCTTATAAACATTATGGCACTTTTATAACTGGCCAGTAACATGTTCAAATGATTAAAACCTTTTTGGTATTTTATTTTTTTCAGCCAGGAAGAAAATCGAAACCGCCCGTTTTTTTCCAAATGAGTATACGTACAATGTTTCTGTGTTTCAAAAGTTATAATAAATAGTTAGCACCGTAACTAGATTCTGAAATAGTTACCTGTTAAATATAGCTATAATGTTGAGGCTCGGGGCCCGTAATTGTTTTATTGTTTTTAATCATAAAAAAGAGATGAAATATGCAGTAGCAATCCGCGACTAAAACTTGAAATTATGGCATTGTTATCGTCAGAATTCATTGTTTGAATAAAACGTTAGGGAAGGAAGAAATAAGGATGCTGTGTAGACTCACATCACTTTGAGTCACCTCCGTCAGATTTAAACTATATTTTATAAACTGTAAGCGAAGAAAATGCTCTAGCCTTTCTTAAACAAATATGTTGTTTATATGTTGTTACGTAAAGAGTACTACTATATTTGTACGAATACTTGCTGAATGTTTACATGTTGAGGAAGTGCAGAAAGATAAAAAGTTTAAACGAAATGTAATAAACAGTATAAAATTATATGAAACTTCAAAACAACTTATATTTATTATTATTATTATTTAAATTTTATTAACTGAAATCGAAAACACGACGGCTCTAGTATACTTGGATTCGGCATTCATAGTCGTTTTTTACCAAAGTGGTATTTTGTAGCATTTTGTGCTATTCATACCCTACAAAAAGTATCTTATCACAGAAATGAGTATTTGCGTAGTGCTCTGATTCCATTAGTAAGTAGAATCGTCTGGGCTTAGTGGAGTTAGATTCGGCATGTTTTTTAAGTTCCTCAAAATGAATAGGGGCATTGTTATATAGTGATTCTAATTAACGTAGTTGTAACGAATATTTGAAACCAAGTTACATTCAGTTACTCATTTATTAACAGCTACAATTCAGTTTTATGGATTTAGTACATGTAGGTACCGGTTACGTGTTCAACCGCGAGTTATGATCACCCAAATTAGTCATGTTGTTCAATCACGGCTGGTGAGTGCCCGCAACTATTTTGAAACTTAACATCAATTTGTACTACCAATTGTCTTGGTAAACTCTCACGCAGTGTCTACGTGAGCTAGGCTTTCAAGATTTTACTGTACGTGTCATCGCAAGTGTATCGTTTTTATAGTAGCTTACATACAATTTGAATAGTTTTTGTTCGTGATGCACTTATCCAGGATGTCCTTATTATAAAACACATTTAATAAGAAACTGTCATTGTAGGATTTTGAATATACACATGACCACCAGTAAATAAGTATGTATATATTTTCTGTTATATTGTTGTATAGGGGCCACTACAACGGGTTGAATATCATCACCATCTGAGCCGAAAGACGTCAGTTGATGGACATAACCCTCCCACAAGGTTCCCCCCAAGAACAAGATTTTTTGTGTAATGATTAAATGCTGAATCCTGAAATCTTTTTCTTTCATGTAAGAAATGTTTTGAGTGTTAGAACAGTTCAAATATCTATACTAAAATACTAATTGGTTGAAAATGACTGAAACTTTTTTCATGCTTGTGATGACATGAACATGATAACTTAGGTACGTAGCACACATAATGCAGTTATGTTCGGCAGAGTGGGTATGCCGTACTTTCATGCACATCTGAACTATGTGCTTTAATTGATAGAATGAAAAAATGTAGTTGGTACAAAGTGAAAACATTAACTAAAACTTATATTATTCAATGTGAAAAAGGTAGCACTAAAGTGAGTCACCGTGTTTCTCTCATAATTGCATCTAATTCTTATAAATATAACCAAGCAATTTTCACTGTTGTTGGTAACTCTGTAGACACTATAATAACAGACGTTTCACGGATAAGGAGCACGTATAAGAACAAAGGAAACAAATAGAAAACGCAATACAATTTCTTTAATGAATTAAACTTTGCATTGCAAAATGTTTTCCGAAAGAACGCAATGAATACTAAAAAAAATCCCTGCGCCATCAGCTTTTAGTTAGTCACAATTCGTTTACAACAAGGAAAAAAACATCTCTTAGATATTATTTCCATAGAGGAAAATAATTCTGGTAAAATAGTTTGATTTGTTCTTTAGGATTTCATGACGAGGTTTTCACTTTTTGTTGGGTTACAATACCTAATCCCACCAAAAACATTTTCATGTAAAATGTTGCCAAGACGACTGCATATGGCTTACCCTGTGAAAAAGATATCAGATCTCATGTAGAGCCAAGGTTCTGTATCTACACGCCCTAACTCTACCAACCCTAACTTTACAAACTCTACATCTCAGTAAAAATGTATGGCTTCGCCGTTTCGCCATACCGTCACAAAGGGGAAACGAACGCCTTTTGTGTTTGCGAATATCTAGTTTTTGAAGTAACGAAAAAGCCAAGCCATACATTTTTACTGAGACGTAGAGTTTATGAAGTTAGGGTTGGTAGAGTTAGGGCGTGTAGATACAGAACCTTGGCTCTACATGAGATCTGATATCTTTTTCACAGGGTAAGCCATATGCAGTCGTCTCGGCAACATTTTACATGAAAATGTTTTTGGAGAGATTTCATTTCTTTTTGTAAGTTTCCTTTTTTTTTCTTTTTTTGGGCTTTATTTCTTGTACATCTTCCTTCTTCTTTCGAAAAAGTCCGTGTACTAAAAATAAAACCTCTAGCATAAACATTTGTGAAAGTTTCATATAAACTTTCACCCCCCAAATTTGGGGGTTGGGGAGCAAAAGTAATAGGTTTATGAATTTTTTTGTTGTTTGTGTACTAAACTTAGTTTACATACCGAATTTCAGCTTTCTGGCACTTCAGGAAGTACCCTAACAGTTTTGATGATCATCAGTGTGTCAGTGACGAAATCGGTGTTTTTTTGGTATCAATAAAATCTAAACTATCAGAGCTATGCAATTGAAACTCTGTACGTTTCATTAGTCTATTGGTAACATTATATTCTGAAAATTTTAACGATCTGGTATATCGGGAACCAAAGTTATGGGGGTTCAAAAAAACGACGAAACCCTTCGAGAAAAGGTAGGTAGTGCCCTTGCGCTACGCTTGGCTCGTCTTGGCGGGGGCACGACCGTGCCCCCAGATTTATAAACGCACTGAACAAAAACATGTATGCATAAGCATAGTCTCATTTGATGAGGTACAGATTAGAGCCAAAGATTATTGTGGCGCAGTTGTTGACTGAAGTGACTTAAACACACTATCTATCTAATTTATGTCGTTTGGATAACCTCGTAGATAATTTGTTCAGGATAAACTCGGTTTCGCACGTACATCAAAGTGCAGTGCTACCCTTGCATGTAAAGGTCACTGCCACTGGGTTATCGGTTTTAACCAAAGATAGTTGGATTCCGATTTGCTCGCTTGGATTCTCAACGTTATTCTTTTGTTTACTGTACAGAGTGTGATACTAGATATAGTATCGATCGACAATTTAAAATTACAAAAGCCGATATCGTGTCAGAAACAATATCGTGTTATAGTGGATATGCACAAGTATCAATTTGTGAATAGATCGAGAGCTCGTGATCGTTAAACCTTCGTTTTACAAAAGCTGAAACTTTTTCTGAACATGTGCCCAACAGAGTTTGGAACGGTGGGAGAGTATGAAGTTTTGATCAGTTTGCAGCAGTACAAAAACATAAAAACCCAACTACGACAAAAAACGACGCTGAAAAAGTATGAAATAAGTTTGAAAAGCCGTAGTCACACGTTGTTAAAGTGTTATGGTGGTTTCTATGTAACGTGTGACTACGGCTTTCCAAACTTGTTTCATACTTTTTTAGCGTCGTTTTTTGTCGTAGTTGGGTTTTAGTTTTTACTTTTTTTTTATTTAAAATGCCGTTATTAATATATAATATATATATATTTGAAATGTACAAGTAACGCCCTTTCCAATGATACCAAATACTTATGCATATACGCATATTTATCTCAAATTTATTTTTAAATTCATTACTTTGTCGGCTAGAGGGCGCCACATTAGATTCAGTGACACGTCATATAGCCTATAACCAGCAGACGATCAAGACGCTTCTAAAGATACCTCATTTGTCCAGTTCTAGTAAGTAGTTAAGGAGCTATGAGGGAACAAATGAACATACATACATACATACATAGCCTGTCAAAATCATAACCCTCCTTTGGCTTTGCCGTAGTCGGGTAAAAATGGTTGCCTTCGTCACAACATACCTTAAAATTACACACATCAAAAGTGTCTAGGGATCAAGCATTTTTATGCGGATTTCTTGAGATTGAGATGTGGCTTTGGCCCTGGCCTGCTCAGTCGCCAGACTTGAACCCGATTGAGCATGCATGGGATATGCTACAGAGAAGAGCTCTGCCGAATATGGAGGGTATCCAGTCGCAAGAAGACCTTTTTTTGTTGTTGCAACGAACATGGGCGGCCATTCCACAGCGTGATTTGGATGAACTCATTTTGAGTATGCCAAACCGATTCTTGTGTTGTTAGTGTTCGCGGTAGAAACACGGATTATTAATTGTTTAAGTTACCTAATAAAATTGTAAAGAAAACTGTTATTTCAGTCTTTTTTTCGAACTTTAATGTTAGTGGTTCAAATGTCAAAAATCCCTTTATTAGGAAAATGGCAAATTTTTTTATTAATGCAAAGGTGACTTGGTTTATCGTTACTGTGACAAACGAAAACACTTTATTTGATGATTCCTTAAAGAAAATTTTAATTAATATCAATCAGGAGAAAAGTTATTGCAAAAATATATGTTGATCCCTAGACACATATGTTGATCCCTAGACACTTTTGATGTGTGTATTTTATGTTATTTTTTGTTTTTTACTATTAGCTTTAAACACTCGTAGTACTCCTTTTTGGTATACATTTTAAAAAGAATTTAAATACCATTCGTGTAAAAGTCATAACCGTTTCAATTTCCAGATATTATCGCTGTCATTTCTCATAAAAACTTTTATTTGAAACTATAGAATCCAGTATTGAGAAAATCAATGGAACCTTGGTCAAATATTATGCAATGTTTTTGTAATTGATTTTTATGTATTTTCTCGATAGTGTATAATATAAATATTGTAATAGGAAATACGTCTATAGTAGGCGTTGCCCGCGCTCAGAGCGACATCTACAGTGACGCCATCTTGAATTCTTGACAACCGACTTGGTGCGCTTATAAAAGACGTGGCGCGCGCGCTCTGGGCACAGTGGGCACTCTTTACCTTTCGTCCGTCGAAGTGTGAACACCTGAGTGTTGTATCTCGTAATTAAGATTGCGTGTATTGTTTAGTTGTTAATTAATTAATTTGTAACGTAATAACTTGTACTACATTGTTATATATTTTTAAATAAATCTTTAATATAAATATAATAATAATTCCAATAAAAATGTAGTTCCAAAATTCCATATTTATGGACGGATGGATGCTGTGTTTCGAAAAAAGTAATCAAAAAAGTTAAATTGATGAATTAAAGGTCATTTTATCGCTTACTAGAGTTACTAGCTAACCTGACGAACGTTATTCTGCCTAAATCACTATTTAAAAATGGCGTAATATTGGTTTACGAACTATTCATACTTGTTACATACGAGTATACAAAAAAAAATCGGTTAAGTCGTTTCGGACGAGCCTTATTTATAGTTTTTGAATTTAGTCAAGGTCATTTAAACCGCTTTTACATGTATTATAGTCATAGCTAAGAAATAAATAGGGAAAACAGGCTATATATAACTTTTATAGTGATGATTATTGAATAACGAACAAACGTACCAGGTTCTACATAATCAGTCGTGATTGTAACTTTGCTTAATTTAGGTAAATGTTTTGGACAACGTTAAATAGATTCTAGGAAACAACAAACCTTGAGATCACATCATCAGATCTTGATATGGTGCCAATAGGACTACCTCGGGTGCATGCTCTTCCGAATACAAAAACAATTTCTAAAATCGGTTTACAATTGAGGGAGTAATCGGTAAACAAACATTAAAAAATACATACCCTAATTACTTAAAACATAACAACTTTTGAAAAAATGGGTTTGGTTCCGGTATTTTTCAAGGGTAAAAAAGGTTCGGTTTCGGTTTCGGCCGAAACTGAGAGCCAGGCCGAAGGTTCGGTTTCGGTTTCGGCTGAAAAACCAGTTTTGGTCGGACACTAGTATTTATGTAGAAGTAAAATACTTTTTGTTTCATCCCATCCGGACATTTCGTTTAGAAGCAATCACGAGTATAAGCCGCTAAGAGTTGGTACCTAATAATGAGTTATTTGTCAAAGAGTTTTTATCAACATAAAACCTAATATTAACCTTTATCCAAATAAATGTGTTGTTGATTATGAGTATTAGATCTTAGAAGAGTATAATAAATACATCTATACTAATATATAATCTATACTAATATATAAAGCTGAAGAGTTTGTTTGTTTGAACGCGCTAATCTCAGGAACTACTGGTCCACTTTGAAAAATTCTTTCAGTGTTAGATAGCGCGTTTATCGAGGAAGGCTATAGGCTATATATCAACACGCTAACACCAATAGGAGCGGAGCACCAATGAAGAATGTTTCAAAAACGGGGGAAAATTATCACGCTACGGGCAATAGGAGACGCAAATGACGTTGCGTGGGTCAGCTATTGTAGTTATAAAATAAATGATAAAATCCCGGAGGCTGATTTAATCCTACTATCTATACTAATATTTTAATCGCGAAAGTATGTAAGTATGGATGGATGAATGGATGGATGTTTGTTACTCTTTCACGCAAAAACTACTGAACGGATTTGAATGAAACTTTACAGTAATACTGCATATACATCAGAATAACACATAGGCTACTATTTGCCACGATAACCGACATATACGCGGGCGGAGCCGCGGGCAACCAGTAGTCACACTAATATATAAATGCGAAAGTTTGTGTGTATGTTTGTTACTTCTTCACGCAAAAACTACTGAACGGATTTGGATGAAACTTTACAGTGATATAGCTTATACATCAGAATAACCGATAGGTTACTATTTGCAGCGATAACCGACATACACGCGGGCGGAGCCGCGGGCAACAGCTAGTGGTTTATATTTTCACATTATCAAATTCTGCCCAAAGTACTCCCGTTAAGTTATGTAGTAGATCAATGGGTATTCCACTTGTACGTGCATCTGGCATGTAACATTTAAATTAGCGGGGATTAAAATATACCATTAATCGGATATCATGACCACATTGATACATGAAACAAGTTATCATAATTAACTGTTAAATACGGGTTCTTTGAACCAGATTAATGTAATTATGTTTTGTATTTGACATAACGTTATTATATTTGCAACGCTTTATAGAGGGGATTCAAAATTAGTCAGGAGTTGATAAAGTCATCAATTCATTATTTCAAGTCAATTCATATCGATAGATGGTATATGTTAGATCTAATGCGAAACAAATTCTAAGCCAATAATAATATATGTATTACAAATGTCTATAAAATAGTTCTACACATAAGTAGCAGTTATGTTGGGACTGCTAGGAATGCGTTAAAAATTTCGTTGATTTTTTATGACATACTCGTGATCTCCCAGTGGTGAAAAATGGAGTACAAAGTTTTTGCTTCACGTATTAATTAATAGATGAGATGCAGGCGCGGTTCCAGGGGGGGGGGTCACAGGGGACGTAACCCCCCCCCCCCGCCCCCAAAACTGCTGCTAGAACCTGATTTTCTTATTCTTATCAGTTTCCATAATTGTTCAATTGAGATAAGAAATCAAAGGATAGGAAGTCTTTGAGGGAGTTATCTCTGGCCGTATCAGCGAGCACCTGTCGCGAGTGGGTCCTGATCTATCGGACTGCCAATTTGGATTCCAACGGGGACGCTCGACAGTGGACGCTAATATATAGGTGTGTTCGCTCCCTGTCGGGGTCGGCAGTCCGATCGGGGGGGTGGTGTTGGTAGTAGGCCTTAATTTTGTTAAAGCTTTCGGCGCCCTTCAATAGGCGCGATTAGGGCGGCCCTTGAATATTACGAGGTGCCGACTTACCTGCGTGCCGTCATAGAGGTTTATCAGCGCGACAGGACAGTGAAGTTTGTCGATCGGAACGGAGTGGAAAAAAAAACGAAGGGAGGTGTGTTGTAGGGTTTCCCAGGGCTCTGTATTGGGCCCATTGTTATGGAACCTCGCGGGCCTTCGCACTAGTCTGACTTCGGACATCGGTGTCGCCTGCTATGTAGACGATACCCTAATACTGGCTAGAGGGTCACGCTTCGGGGACTTCGGGGAGGTGCTTCTGCTCGCAAGGGGTGGCTTGTGTCGTGGATAAGATTCATGAGCTAGGCCTGAGGGTGGCGCCTCAGAAAACTGAGGCGATATGGTTCCATGGCCTACGTAAGCGCCAGGAACCACCCAGATCATACCTCCGGGTGGATGACACCGAAGTCCAAGTGGGTCAGTACATGAAGTACCTCATCATGGACAATCGGTAGAGCTTCGAAAAGCATTTCGGGCGACTAGTCCCCAGTACGAGGAGTAGCAGGGGTGCCACATTGTCTGCTGCCTAATATCGAAGTCTGCAGTGGTTGATGGCCATACGGATCGTACGAGGCCACCGTACGATCTCATACGAGGCGGTGACGATCCTGGCACGATCTCCACCCTTCGACATTCTAGCCGACATGAACACAATGGTCTGCGACGAAATTCAATCTGTCGGTCGGAATGACGAAGAGATAGCGCCGTATCATGAGCCCGGAATGCTTCGTCTGTACACACATACGCAAGCCCTACGAGTTTGGCAGGCACGGCTTGATACCCAGGGTTGTGCCAGCCAACGCGCTGTCGGAGCCTTTCTGCCGAGCTTCTAAGATTGCATAGAGAGAACCAACTTATCACCTACCGATTCACTTAGATGCTTACCGGGCGCGGTTGCTTCGGTGACTTCGCCCGGTAGGACAGATCGGACGAAACCTGTCACCATCAGCATTGACCGCGGCAATGCTGGCGAGTAGTGTGAATACGTTATGCTCCAGAAGAAGTCCGAAGAGCGGGATCGGTAATTGGCCGATCCCGCTCGAAAGAGGCGACGAAGGATGCGCGATAGAGGCCGCTAGCTCCCCAATCATCGGTTAAGGGTCGTTGTGGCCACATGCAGGGGAGATGTGGCACTGGAAACGACCCGACACCTCGGTGCGGCCGGGGGTGTCGTCTCAGGCGGGTCAGTGTTCCGACCCTCTTACTGTGTAGAGCGGTGAGAGGTACGACAGCGACATGCCCCGGGTTTGAATCTGGTTACCCCGGGATGTACCTCAGTGATGAGGTAAGGCAGGGGGAACTTCAGAAGCCGCTGATGCGTTCCTGGAGCTCCTCTTTACTGCAGATGTAGGCCGCCGCCGGGGTTTAGTGGTTAGACCGATTTGTCGAGAGTGCCATACACGCCCTTCATCCCCCAACGGAGCTAGATCCTCTAAATATTCATCCAGAGATTGTCACAGATGTCTCAAATATTATGATCCCAATAGATTTACCAATAAAAACAAAAGATATCCATTTGTTTTTAATGTGTGAAATAAAATTGTGTATTGTGTAATAAACTCTAATTTACTCGACTTAGGTATTTGATTAGTGACCCCCCCCAAAATTTCAGGCTGGAACCGCGCCTGATGAGATGCTAACGAGCCTGAGGGCCTGATGATTGTAAGTGCCCACAAAGACAAATTTATGGTTAGGTCCTTGTGAAAGGATTAATTCTGTTAAAAGTAACACATCGAAACAGATTTATTTTTTCTGCAAAGTTGACAAAATACCACAAAAGAAATGATCTCAAACACAAAACAAAAAGATATAAGTAGAAATGACTAGTAGGCGTGGCGCGCTTGCCACTGATAAGCGTTGCAACGCATACCTTTATGAGTTGTAGGTATTTTGTATCATAGTCGTGTTACAACGCTGCGTTGAATAGGTCGTCCAATGAAAGTTCTTTTTTACGCCACAATGCAGTACTGTTCTGTTTTACAGTGTAAAAATGATAGCAGAAGGAAAAAGATTGATGATTGAGGTGTTTATTGTAGGTACAATTTTATAAGTTTTATCAATAAAATCTTAAAATTTTATTTAACTGATAATTGACTAGAGATTTAAGCTAAACTCTTCCTTATCCCATTCACATAAATCTCAATCTGGTATGATCGGGTCATAACAGTTTTCAACGTTATTCTCGTATTTTCTATTCTACTCGATTAGTGACGTAGCCAGGTAGGATGTTAGCTTTATCGATTTGCATACTTTTAAACGTGTTATATTTACTTACTATAATAATTATAAATATTAAATTTTGCTTGTTTGTTTACGTGGCCTTGAAAGAAAAACACTTGTTTTAACCATTGAATATCATAGTAAGAATATATATATATAATAAGAGTGTCTGTTTGTAATATTAAATATTTATATCCGCTTTTTACTAAATGCATCTGCATGTGTAGGTACACGGTACAATTTTTTTTTTTACGGAACTGGTGGCAAACGAGCAGACGTATCACCTGATGGTAAGCGATTACCACTGTCCATGGACACCCGCAACACCAGAGGCGTCACAAGCACGTTGCCGACCTTTGGGGGGTGGGGAGGGGGAGGAGTTGGGATATGGGCCTCCGGTATCCTCACTCACTCAGTGAAACACAGTGCAAGCGCCATTTCACACTGGTTTTCTGTGAGGCCGTGGTATCACTCCGGTCGAGCCGGCCCATTTATGTCGAAGTGTGATTCTTTTCTCTGCGAAATTTGCAGGCACGGGCCGGGACGTATACCAAAATTTTTTTTTTTTTAAATTTTGTCTGTCTCTCTGTCTGTTCCGAACTCTGACTCAGCAGTCAGGATCGCTAAACACTATACCAACGGGTCGACAATTAGACGTATTGCATTTTTGTTCATTGCAGTCAATAAAATGTATGATTATTGATACCATGTGTATCATCGCTATCACTACATAGTATAAAACAAAGTCGCTTTCTCTGTCCCTATGTCCCTTTGTTTGCTTAAATCTTTGAAACTACGCAACGGATTTTGATGCGGGTTTCTTTAATAGATGGAGTGATTCAAGAGGAAGGTTTTTATGTATAATAAATGCATAATATAGTATGGGAACACTGTTAATTTTCAAGATTTCTAATGTGATGTAGCAAATAAACACATTTTTTTGCGCTTACATTGCAAACGCTGGTTGCACCCTACGAGATAGATCAAAATAATGTACTACAGTATTGTACACCTTAAAAAGTACTACAAAAAAGTCCGCGACGGTATATGTCTATCTCTTAGGGATAACCCACAACAACCATTTTTTATTCCTTTCTTTTTACGAGAAATAATGGCTTATTTACGAAGTGATTTTAAGCAATACAAAATGAATCCTTATACAATTAAGTAATTTAATACATTGTGCATTTAATATAGACCAAAATGGTCCTTTACAGTATCTAATTTAAATGAACATATTCGAAGATATTACAGATTTAAAATGCACGAATCGTGTCGTCGGCGTGGGCATCTGAAATCCACCCGTGCCAAGCCGGGGCGGGTCGCTAGTTTCCTATAAAACTAAATATGAATACATACTGTGCCAAATATTAATTATGTAACCACTGTTTTAAATTTTGTTAAGTGGCTAAACAGTCTTTATTAAATATAATATGATTATAATACAGATTCTTAAAATTAATAAACATTATTATGCAATTAATTATTTTTTAGCTTCTTCACCTTTATAATGTTACCTCCTCAGATATCCTTCAATTCATGTTTTTTTAATCTGCTCCGTCCTATTACAACAAAAGTTAGGTATCGATATTATTGATAATATTGTAATATGTGCCACAAAACTAAGCGAGTAGCGGTAAATATCGAAGAATGACACAAATATCGAATTTATTCTTATAGTGATTAATGTTATAATTGCGTGCATTTAGAATAACGCCATCTGTTTTTGAATAGCTTGCAATGAAGTATTCTTACTTTCAAGATTACGAAACGTTGTAAGTTCTTCTTACGCTATGGCAAAATAACTGTTAACATTACGCGATAACATATATTATCAAACGTGTGACTTTATGTATTGTAGGCTAGTTTTGAGCAAATAAAAACATCAAATCAAAACAATTCGTTAGTAGTGTGCAGTAATAAAATAGTGCTTTCATTTGTCTGAGTTTGGCGACAGTCGTTCCGTTGTAAATTAAGACACATAACATTTCTACCTATTCTTTATGTTCTGTGATCTCAAATAAGTTGATGTATTTTTGTTATTAACTCTGTAACTATAACGAATATATTATACTATTCGAAATATCTTGCCAACTAGCCACACAAGGTCACCAGACTCACCAGCATGTATAATCACTGGATCATTCATGCACAGTTATCCAAACATAGACTCCGGGGATGAACCAATGTAAGATTTGAATTAACTACGGAGATACGTATTGTATCGAGTATCCAAAACATTCGGGTAGCTCTAAAGCTTTAGAGCTGTATGCAAACTATCCCGAATAGTGCGTTGCCTACTAATCAGTAACTCGCGCTGTTGCTAGTGCGCTGTTCACTATGTATCATTTCACTAGATTTAGGTACATATTTTCCCAAACCAACTAACATTTTTTTTATTATTTTCTCCTAATACTCATCTCGCTTACTTTTGTCATAAATGATAATTTGTGTAATTCATGGATTGAAAAGAGCTGTGATTTTAAAGAAGCATAGACTTGAAGGTCGCGTGGTACGCGCAGGCGCACCTCACGGTTCGCCTAACTTTTCATATCAGTCGCTTGCGCGGGAATTGAACATATCTGACGCGCGCTTTGTTGCTTGTTCATAACACTATTTAATTAATTTCTGTGTCACGTCGATATTCTTAACAACGCAAATACGCGATTCAGTGATTATAAAACTAAAACATATTGATAGTTCTTCAAAATAAGTTACTCTCAACAACCGACAGTGATTTATTATCTTTGTTTACTTTTAGACTTAATAGTTGGAGTTGCCGCGGAACTGCTCTCATGAGGTACCTACTTTTGACTTTTATTCGTATTAATGCTTGCGATTACGGTTGGCTAAAGATCAAAGTTTAGGCACAAGCACGTGGCTCTTGAAATATCATTATAATGGATGTGCGTGCATTTAGAGTTTAATACATACAGATGGTCTTACAGTTTTATCACTAGATGTGAGTTGATGACCAACACATAAAAAAGGTCAAAAATAATGTTATATATAAAAATCAATTGCTGTTCGTTTGTCTCGCTAAAACTCTAGAACGGCTTCGCCGATTTAGCTGATTTTGGTTTTGAAATGTTTGTCGTAGTCCAGGGAAGGTTTAAACTTTAAACGGTGAAAATATCAAAATAACTTGAAAATCCAAATGTCACGTGTACGAAGTAACGGGCACAGATGTAATTTAATAAAAATAAATATTTTTAACGTTAATTTGTAAACACTGTCTAGGCCTCTCTTTATTGTACTTTTCCATATTGTACCACTTCTACTTGAAAAATTATACCCATAGGTGTGAGAGTTTCTTATGTTTTTCGCACTAATAAAATGTAATACTTTTAAAAGTAAATTAAATATTTGTGTTTATCAGTCAATGACTGGGTCCATGTAAGATGTCTGACTCATCTGTGATCTGAGGCGTCTGGAATTCGTACTTTTTTGAACCGGTCACTTAGGAGAAAGGGGTCTTAATTTTATTAAGCCTTTGAAGAGCTCGTTATAGCACCAATGGAAAAATGAAAGTTGGACACATTATCCTCTTGCGACTCAAATAAGTACGAGTTAATTTTAGCAGTCTGAGTGATCGTATGTCTACCTATCTACCCTTTATTGGATTACCTATATTAAGGTATCGTTTAAAAGATTTTTAAATTGAACTCAAAATTATCTGTGATGTTTATAAATGGTGTGTGTTCATTTCGTAGAACAGCAGACACAAAAAAAATGAGATGTAAGCGTCGCGGTCGTGTCCCATAAGTGCTGTTATATGTAAACAAACAGAGACCAAGTTTTGAGAATCGACCATAGTGTAAATGAGCACCGGATATATTTGAAGGACTTTTATAAGACGTGACTTCATTGTAACGACGAAAACTATTTATTGATACTAGACATCATAGATACATAGAATTCTAGAATAACTAGATAGATGTAATGTAGCAGATATTAGATATGTCATTTCCAAAAAAAAATGGATATAAAAGTTTTTAAGAGTCCTGTTATAACTGCAGTCAGGAGTAGCGTGTGATCAGGAAATGCCCAGTTACGAGTTAATTTAATATACTTGCTGGACAACGATCACTGTTTCGCTCTGAATGCATGGACTTTGAAATACTTGGATACGATGTTGTAGCACTTTTACGATATTAGCTAAAGGACAACTCAAACCTGCTCAGGTGTGATCTAATCAATTATTCTCATTAAGTGACGTTAGATACTATGACGTCCACCTAGGACTTGTCGTGGAAATATAATTACTGATACATATATGTATCAGGAACGATAGCACAACTTTATCAGTTTGCGCCACATTTTCACCTCACGAGGTTAATGATAACTCATAAACATAAATATAATGGCTACATAGTGCGATAATGTTGCATTTGTAAACCGAGTTTT
The DNA here is from genome assembly GCA_949125395.1 of Diaphora mendica. NCBI lineage: Eukaryota > Metazoa > Arthropoda > Insecta > Lepidoptera > Erebidae > Diaphora > Diaphora mendica. The sequence continues at coordinate 26,652,589 of OX421312.1, read as the reverse complement.
TTGATACGAAACGAACTAGGTTTGTGACTTTAATTAACTTAGATCGATAAATTTTACACTGACTCTACATCGTCACACATGCATATTTCAACTGTGAGACCTGCACTTAACTAGTATATAGCTTTATTGTTATACGGTATTTCAAACAATACCCGTAAACATCGTATTCGTATTACGACTCCGTCACAAAGAAAGCCACGACCGATATTTTACGGACACTTTAGAAACATGAAATATGAAACGTTATACAACACAGAATTATGACGACATTTTCTACAATGCCAGGGTCAATCTTTTGTCCACTTCCCGTGATAAAACTGGCCGAGCTATTTCATTTCAAACAGATATATAATATGGTAACTACGCTGAAACCATCAAGTGGGCATATGCAAAACATATCCACGTGCGATAGAGCAATCATTTGACTTTTATTTATAGATGAGTATATTATATTATACACATGTGTATATTACATTCTTTAGTACTAGTAGAAAGTAAAAAAATACCTTCAGGTTTATCATTTTTTAAACAATTGCTTTATTGTCGCTCAACTTATCTAGTTTATGAGAGATTAATTCTATAAACAAATAGGGTCACGTGTATATCTACAGTTCTACACAATACCGTCTACAATGTGTAGACGTACAATGAGTAGGAAACCAGCACCAGCCATAATCTGTTGTTAGATATCGTGCATTATCATAACCAAGTGAGGTCACGTGTTTATTAATTGACCCCCAGGCTCACTGGCTGACTGGGATAATTAAATGATTAGGTACCTTCCGGAGTGACCTTGTATGAGACTATAAAATCTAGGACATTTTGATCACGTTAATCCTTTAAAATATATATATTTATTTATTTTTGGTTTAAGAGTAAATGTAAGTCTGCACGTTTGGCCTAGTGGTTTAACGGTCACCACGCCGTTTCATACTTCGCCAAGTGTCGTGGGTTCAAATCCCACGTAGGACAACACTTTGTGTGATCCATAAAATGTTGTTCTGAGTCTGGATGTTCTTTGTGTCCGTTTCATGTATGTTTGTAAAGTCCTCCGCGACACAGGATTTATTGCTAGTGCGGGAGTTGTAAAAAAAAAAGAAAAAAAAAAATTGCCTATTATGACATATTGGTGACTATCCCGGTTATGTGTAAGTTATCCAGAAATTAACATTTTTATATTGTTTCTTTGAGTGTTTAAGTACCTAAACCTGAATCCATCTACAAATAGTAGGTACAAAGAGCAGTAATAAAAAGATGCTAAATATAAAACCAAAAAAAATCAGACATTTTGCAGGGCGGTTCGTGCATGTGAGCGAAAGTGATGGATTATGCTCCTGTACAACTTTCACAGTTGTACATGGTATTTTATTCTCTTTTAACTTTATTTTATTGCAAACAATAGATTTTTCATTAGTAAACCATAGATTGCAATAGTTCTTTGCAATGCCTTTGGGCCTGTTCACAACAGGAAACTGAACCGAGCGTTTCCCGGCGTAGATGTGAACAATTCGGGATTTGTTTACAAACGTTTTGCAAAGCACTGGAACCGATATATGTAACTCATTTGAAATTGGCCAATAATTATTTGTCAAGTTCTTTTAACAACGGCTAAGGTACGTAAGACCAAATCCGCTTTGCTTCATCAAACTAAGGACATCGCGAGTAAAAAATGACGTAATCTTTGCATAATAAAATGTTCAGATAATCAAAGAAGTGACGAATACACTCTTTGTTGCTATACATTATTGTAACTTTGTTACGACATTGGACCGTAAAATGATTGTACGTCCAACTTAGACATACCTACCTACACTTGACCCTGATATTTAAATGTGTTTCTTACCTTAATTAATCAATTTTATTGGACCGATTCTAATATATGATAATTTTTAGAATAACTACTTACAAATGTTAAATAAATACACTTGTTTTTGGTCCACCGATCAGTCAAGATTACAAACTACGATTTTATAATTATTATAGATTTTTGTAAAATCTAAATAGGGTCTTCTCAATAGTAGTAGGTACCTACTGACATAGATTGCACGGAATATATCGGAGTACGTAAACACCAAGTATGCAGCGTTTAATCGAATCTATTGTGCGAATTCGGTAACTTTAAAGTTCGATTGCAACCTCGATTGGAAAGTCGTAAACTTCAAATTAACAGCTGTAGTAGAGGAATATTGATATTAATAATGGTAAATATGTAGGTACTACGTATAATATTTATTAATAAAAAGAAATTGTTGTACATTATCAATTCTAATAATAAGATTTTCTGTTATATACTGTAGTGCTTGAATAAATTGTATCATTTCCCAAATTATTTACACAACCCAACATGCTTAGAGGTCATGCTAACCATTCTGATAATAATTGATAATTATAAGATTAGTTAGATAAATTCTATAGAATAGAATTTATATACCTAATCTAGATTTTTGACTAAAAATCATCCAAGAATATACATCAATTCTGAATTATCAAATGCTCTACATACAGCAATAAACTTTCACCTTCAAATATCTGCCGAGATATTGAACATCTCTTGTGCAAAAATTGTATGCATTCCTCGATATTGCGAATGCTACAGGATATGCACACATAATGCTGAACTTGTAAATGTAGTCAAAATGTTCAACAACTGAACCTCATCGACAACATGTTTATTGATTTACATAATGGTAGTGTGAGCTTTTCTGATATACTTTAACTTTTCTATCAACGAACGGTTTCGATCATTATTATAGAGTATATTTTAAAAGTAATCCTATTTTAATTGTGTAGTTAAAACAGTATAATACTGTTTTTATAATATAAGTAATACCTAGATATTTCTCAATACGTTCCGAACTCATACGCCATTTCTCAGATTCAGTTTTTAAAAATATAAGTACTCATTTTCCATTTACGCTTTATACCTCAATATAAACACGGCATAGAAATTTTCAAAATTATCAAATTAAAGTGTAAACTGAATAAATGTTGGTAGTTGTATCACATCAGTATATTAGTATAATATAGGTATTACTAGCTAATCCGGCAAAAGTTGTTTTGCCATAAAAAAAAATTGAGGTATCAAAAATAGATGTTGGTCGATTCTCAGACCTACCCGATATGCACACCAAATTTCATAAAATCGGTCCAGCCGTTTCAGAGGAGTATGGTAACTAGCATTGTGACACGAGAATTTCATATATAAGAAAGAAGATGTATTTGCATGCAATATCCGCGTACATTAAAGACTTTGCAGTAATGAAAGTCTGGCCGAATTAATTCTGAATATTTGTGACAAGACTGACAACTACGTCACAGCTTCAAAATGTAGCTTTTTAACCGACTTCCAAAAAGGAGGAGGTTCTATGTTCCACTGTATGTATTTTTTTTTTATAATGACAGTAACGACTTCTTTAAGATATACGCATTTTGTGAATATTGCACATTTATCAAAGAGCTTTTTATAAATAAAGGACCGTTGAATCAGGTCGATGATTTTACATTTACATGCTGTAAATGTGAAATCGAATGAAATGAAAAATCTAACAGTAACTTTTAACGATTCATGTAATTACTTACAGAAGTGTTACCATAATTAAATGAGAACAAGTAGCAAATTCTATAAATCTATCTAAAACACGTAAAAAATGATTTCGAGGAATTCAATACTTCCTTCTGTTTTAAAATCGGTAAAATTTTAAAGACATACGGAAATTAATCAAAATTGTGTAGACTAACGAAATAACCTTCACTAATTAGATTGTGATTAAATAACTTTTTATGATTGTGTACAAAATAAATACAAATAATATCTAATATAGTAAATAGATAATAGGTCTATGACCAGCAGTGGACTGCGATAGGCTGATGATGAAGATGAAATAAATAAATATGTATATTGATACTAAATAATAAATAAATGCTATGCTGTTTCTAGATTGTGTTCTTCGAGTCACTTCATCCCTTGCATAGCTACGAAACTATTCTTAGAAACACAAAAAACATACTAAATATACGAATCATCTTAAGATTATAATTAAATCTAGGTAAGGTCCCGGATTCTGAATTCGGCAGGAAGATTTGACCTACACATTCTTAAAAACAGATGTTTGTATTAATACTAAATAATATCAATTTTTTTTTTGGATTTTCTAAACATTCTAATTAGTGGATAATTTTCACTGATACAATTTAATGTATAAATGTTATAATTGCAGTTCGTTTCATATATTTAGTGTCATCTACTCATGTGCATATAATGCACAAAACCGCACACTACTTCTCTTTAAGCAATGTGACTTAAGTTTGGTTTAGCTCATCGTCAAAGAAAATAAACGAATTGTATGTTTGGGTCTGGATCATAGACTCCAATGTGTCTAGTAGACTTAAATGCTTTAACCGTATTTATACATATACAGATTATACAGATACATAAGTAAACCCACTTTTTTAACCCTGAAGTAGACAAGGGAGAATTAATTAATTATTAATTATATTTAGATATGAAATAATACTTTACTTTACCGTTTTTACTTATATTTAAGCTAATGTCAATATCAATAATCTTAGACTTCAAAAAGTAAATAAAATGAGAATGTATCCTTAACCGCTGCTGACATACTTATAACGTAAAACAAACAGTGTTCCTTGTATACTATTCGAGGCTCTTGGAAAGGCAGTTCCTAAATAACGCATATACCTAATAAGATCAACAAAACGTGTTTCAAACAAAAATACTGTGCAGATATCCTCCTATATCAATAAAAACACATATTACATGTACAAATAGCTATATCTCCATAGGAAATAGTTCAGAAACATCATTGCATTTCAGCATATTAGCAAACGGAAATAACTCCATCTTACTCATTACTACGTACTCGAAGGAATTATTCATAATTATTGCGCAACAATTACCTACCTGGTGAATCATTTAATTCATTCAAACTATAAAATGGTTTCTATTGCTCTGAATTTTAAAATAAATCGATGTTTAAATTTGTTTTTGTAGAACCTTGGGAAGATATTGCAAGATTTTCCGACCAGGACAAGTCAACTTTTTGTGTCTACCGTTTAAAAAAATTGCTTTCGACACAGAAACGTAGTTAAGTGGATACAAAGCAAAGAAAGAAGAAAGTTTCATGAGCAATAACGCGCTATGATATTTTTAGTTTGTAAAATTGCACACCAAGAACTTATGGACACCATTAACCGTATTTATTAGTCAAAGCCAAATATAAATGGCGAACGACGAAAATAAATCAGACATATTTCAGTAAAAGCGACCTCTAGACACCCAGATAGCCATAATTCACTAAGTTTTTAAAGCAAAAATAACCCGAAGATCGTAATTAGCGCAGACAGGAGGCATGCACATGGTATACGATAAACTACCTACATACCAATGTATATACATTGTTGACAATGTGGAATGAGCGCAATCTTACATGACCTACCTACTTTTGTACTTTAACATAATATGTATACATATCCTTTAAAATTATATCAAGTAAAGAAAACTACTTGTAGTACTCACAATTGTAATTAATATAAAAAATATAATACCGATTGCGGACATAGTACAGCTGAGTGCAGTCAGTCTGATATATTTGTTTATTAAAGTTGCAACCGAATTGTAAAAGGGTGCGAAAATAAGCGTCCTCTGAAAGCGGCTGCACACGAACACCGCAAGCCACAATACCCAACAATATTTTTATGACAATATTTTTAGCAGAAATTCATATTTACATCGCTTACTTAGGTTTGAGTATAATTTGTTGTGTTCTCGGCAAAACTAATTGCAATCTAACAGGTCGCAGAACACGCGAGAATTATTAGAACGATAACGATTTCTGCCTTACGATTAGGGTTGCCTGATGGCCGGGAAATTCGGGATTGTCCCGGAAGGAAAACCTACAAGCTTTGTAACAACATAAACTAACAACGAATGACACGGCTGGCCTGCCTGTGAGTGAAGGGAAAATGCTTCCCGAATAGAATATAAAATAATTCCTCTTTTGAAAAAAACCGGCGCATCATCGGGTCGAATCAAATGTTTGTATGATCTGCAAATACTTGTTTCGGAGTTTGGGTGTTTTCTATGTATAATAAGTATGTATTTACAAAAAAAAAAGTATTTAAGTACACACATCAAAACTGTCTAGGGATCAACATATGTGTCTAGGGATCAACATATATTTTTGCAATAACGTTTCTCTTGATTGATATTAATTAAAATTTTCTTTAAGGATTCATCAAATAAAGTGTTTTCGTTTGTCACAGTAACGATAAACCAAGTCACCTTTGCATTAATAAAGAAATTTGCCATTTTCCTAATAAAAGGATTTTTGACATTTGAACCACTAACATTAAAGTTCGAAAAAAAGACTGAAATAACAGTTTTCTTTAAAATTTTATTAGGTAACTTAAACAATTAATAATCCGTGTTTCTACCGCGAACACTAACACAAGAACATCGGTTTGGCATACTCAAAATGAGTTCATCCAAATCACGCTGTGGAATGGCCGCCCATGTTCGTTGCAACAACAAAAAAAGGTCTTCTTGCGACTGGATACCCTCCATATTCGGCAGAGCTCTTCTCTGTAACATATCCCATGCATGCTCAATCGGGTTCAAGTCTGGCGACTGAGCAGGCCAGGGCCAAAGCCACATCTCAATCTCAAGAAATCCGCATAAAAATGCTTGATCCCTAGACACTTTTGATGTGTGTATTTATATCAGTTGTCTAGTACCCATAACACAAGCTCTGCTTAGCTTGGGACTAGATGGCGTTGTGTGTTAGATGTCCAAAATATTTATATTATTTATATTTATTAGTTAATGGACAATCGACATTGACTGAAATAACTATTCCCAATTTAAATACAAAATCTTAAATTCGGGTTGGGTTGTAAGAAAACGACAATACTGTTACTAAATTAAAGAGTTGTTTTTTTACATTTTCCTCCTCGAAGGTTAATTAACTGTGGATTAAGATAACGAAGTCGTAAAAAATAATACTTAAATATATGTAATTAAGGAAGAGCTAGACATTTTAACGGGTGAAGTAAAATACAAAACAATGTGATCTTTGAATATTTCGATTTAAAGTATACAAAACATACCTTCTATCATCTTCTTATTCATCTTCTTTTTTGTTTTATAACATTGTATCTAACAAGATATTACATTATATGAATCTGAATATAATAAAAACAAATTCTAGGAATAATCAACAATCACCAATGTGTGATTGCTATATTTATGTTATCTATACGTTGGTAAGTCACACTAACACCTACCGCTACGTATCTGATAACACAGTTCGCGATAACGTCCGATACCTCGCTGACTCAGAACGACTTCGTTACTTTGTGAACACACGTCTGTTCATGAAATAGGAACACAACTAGGCAAATTTAACTAAGTGAATTGAGAATTTGAAAAAAATAACAAATTTAAATTAACTCGTTGTTTCAGTGTGTGGATAATAAAGTGACATGGTGACGTGAAGCGGTTAGCATGCGCTGGCCGAAGTGGTGGTGGTTTGTGGTCGCACTCCACGCGCGCTCCCTAGCGCAATCAATTACACCGACCATTTGCCAAGAGGATGCATGCCGTTGCGACCCCTTCACCAGAGTTATCTGTATCTGCACTAGAGAATTTCCTGTACGTATAAATTAATTACATAAATAACATTTCTAAATTACTTTTGTTGACCGTATGACTAAATCAACAGGTTTTTCTTTTTTCACAGGAGGTGACTCTACGGCCAGATGGAGCTTACAGAGTGCCATCGACAGCAACTAGCCTTATTATGGAGAATTGTGATCGGGTCACATTTTTACCCGACACTGTACGACAACTTATACAGCTGCGCAGTATAGAATTAAGAAATGTAGATCACGTGGTGATCAACGAGAGAGCGCTATCCTGGTCGCCTTTCTCGAACCGAAACGAAATGAACCCAGGATTGAGGATCTCAATAAACAATTGTACAGTTGATGAGATAGCATCTCACGCCATTCAAGGTCGTATCAATGATGTCATTATAAGCAATAGTAGAATCAAAGTTCTAAGACCATTCGCATTCTCCAGTCTGATGGGAGTCAACAGCATAGAATTATCGGACAATACGTTTGAAAATATAGACATACAGACTTTCAAGAAATTCACCGTAGACAACTTCATCATGCGCGGCGGTGAAATAAACACCTTGCCAAGCAGATTTTTGTCAGACGTTGAAGTAACTAACTTGTTTCGAATGGAGGGCGTTACCGTTAAGTATATGTACAGTTTAACTTTTCTTGTCAATTTACCAAAGAGGGTTCTCATAGAAAGTAACCACATAGACACCATAGAGGGCGATGCATTCCATATGGTTACAAGAGGACCCATTACCATTAGAAATAATACAGTCATGAATTTGAGGAAGGGTGCATTTTTGGGTTTTACTGTAAGCTTACAAGTGATGTCGATTATGGGGCGTCAGGAATTACTGATAGACAATAACACTGTAACTAATTTGTCGCCGTCTTCTATTATGTACAACAGCACAAGACTGACTTTGCGAGTAGACGGATTAAATCTTAATAAATCCTGCTCCTGTGGGCTGGCCGATGAATGGCGCGACATTACAAAGGAACAAAGCGGTGCTATCAATTGCTGGTATGAGCTCGAGGGCTACTATGTGTCTCTACCGACATATGTGGATACAAGGTGTGGTGCGTTCAAACAAAACTTTTGGATATTCGTCGTGATAGGTATTCTGATACTGCTCATCTTGGTAGCCATCGCAATATTTTTTATAGTGAGACGTGAAAACGAAAAGAAGAAAAAAGTCCAAATAGTTATGCCTGACGGGAAGACTTATAGGGAAACCGAGTTTCACATAGTAGTGGAACGAGCAGAGCTTCTAACTACAAATCTGTGATCAAAGTGTGTTTCTGGAGCCACTGATTTACGTCATAGTGTATCAAGGACTACATGTACATGTCTAGTTTGATAAAATGGATACTGTGAAATTTCGATTCGGGGAATCGTGCCTCGCTTGACACGACGTCATAGTGTCACTCAAATAGTAGCATTTTGTGCTATGTATAGTAAGGTGAATGTAATTCAAGGAACTATTTTGTAGTAGTATTTTTAATTATAACGTAAGTCCACTATTTAAAATGTGCCAAGAATAGGTTTACGTCGATCAGTATTACGAGATATGGTGTTACAAAAAAATACTATACGTACTTTTTATTTTACAGTGTCATTAAATTGTTATCAATAAAAGTACCACGAAATCAAAATACAGTTTTATTTGAACCGATATAGTTGCTTGATGGCGAAAATTATGCTAAAATTGCGAATTCACATACATTGTTAATTGTACTGCTATTGAATAATGCTTTGCAATAAGAATATGGCGAAATGATCTATAATGTACCTAATGATAAAATGGCGTACAATCTACAAGGCTGCTTTGCGACTTACCAGCGAATCACACTAATAAATAAAGGCGAAAGTTTGTGTGTATATTTGTTACTTCTTCACGCAAAAACTACTGAACGGATTTGGATGAAACTTTACAGTAATATAGTTTATACATCAGAATAACACAAACATTTGCCGCGATAACCGACAAATACGCGGGCGGAGCCGCGGGCAACAGCTAGTAATATTATAATTTTAAAGTAAATGCCTTACATTGATACCTGTTACTAGTAATTATATGTTATTTATTAGTCATATATAATAACGCCACGTCTTGAAATAATACACTAGTATGCAATACAGCGGAATGAACCATAAATTACAATATGTAATTACAAATCGACGGCGGGTATTTGTCTTTGTACCTAATAGTGACCGTTGTTAAATACGCAGATTGCATAGCGACCATCTTACTTCTGTATTACCTTTGTTACACAACATGTACAATAAATATACACATGGCGGGATAACTATATAATGCCTTTGTTTGTTTAACAAATGCAACAATGAATCATGGGAACTTAACAGATTGTTGTGGCAAACAATAAGATTACTTTGTCTTAATTTATTCTTTTAGTTTAGGAGTAGAACTATTTTGATATTCAGTGATTGAAAAAAGACATTAAGAAGGTTCTTCGTTCAAAGGGAATTAGTATGTTCTCTACAAATCTACAGTGGCTACTGTACATTTAATTGCTAATCAGAGATTCTAGTTATTCCCAATCTAGAGTCTTCCAAAAATGAATGAAGTGTGAAGCCGTAAGTTAATCTGAGTTATGCATGTTAGTTCAAGACGCGAAATCCAGTAGGTATTTTTATAGGAAAAGAAGGATGAAAGCAACCTCTGTATTTGTAAATGTGTAGCTTTACAGAACAACTATGTGTTTTTTTGTTTTTTTTGATACATATTATGAGCTATGCTACTGTATACTTTCATATAAATCTGTTCAGAAGTTTTTGGGGAACAGAGTAACAAAAATCCATACATCCTCACAAACTTTCGCATTTATAATATTAGTTAGAGATAAATAATCAGCTAGCTAGCTTCTCTTGCTTGAGAACACGATTATTATTGATTCTATAAATGTACCTATAAACCTATACAAAATACAGGTGGATATATAGAAGGATATTTACAAGTGCAACTGCACAAAATCAGTTAGTAGTAAGCAACCGCATAGATGTGTGCACGTTTTTGACATTTTACGAGTTGACCTATAACCATTCGAACGAGTGTGTTCGAGTATTTAGAACCTTAGCACACAGTAATGAGGAAACAAAACAGTAAAGTGATTCTGAACTGTGCACCTAGAACTAAACATGGTTTGTGTAGCACAATAAAGCTTATTATATTTGCTTTTGTGAGACCACTTGAAAATTACCATACAGATGTGAGTAAATAAACTACTTAACCTTCATTTTACGTACAGGTACACCTACAGGTGTAAGAAGACTACTACTTCCATTCTCAATCTTCACCGGAACTATATCGTATCTCTACACGTATTATAATCTAATAGAGCCACACTGACTTCAGCACATACGGGCCGGCTCGACCGGGGCGGTACTACCCTCTCACGGAAGACCAACCTAACGTGAAAGTATTTGTGCTGTCGTGTTTCGTTGGTGAGTACAAGATTTGAGGCCCATTGTGCACAAGCATCTCAATAGTCCGCGTTAGTGGTGGCCACCACTCTTGAATTCTGCACATGCATTCCATCAGGCAGAGTACACTCATTTTGGCAGACTCGTACATAATAAAGAAAATATTTGCAAGCATACTACATCTTTACATGTATAAAATGAAGTCGCTACCGCTGTTTGTTCGCTTAGGTCTTTGTAACTGCCAAGGGATTTTCAAGCAGTTTTCAATAATAGATTGTGAGACATGAGAGAGTGATTCAAGAGGAAGGTTTTAAGCTACTGCATAGCTTTTATCACGGGCATTGAGGCCTTTGAGCGTGGCGACCGAATCAAGAAATTTCGTACCGTAACGAAAATAAAACCTGCACCCGAAGCTCGCACGGATCGAGACGAGCTGCTCCGAACGACGAATAAACGACAGACAGATTCGTTATCATATCTTTATACCTAATGCCACACTCATCGCATGTGCCGGTAAGTATACATGTTCAAAGAAAAAAAAAATACTGTGAATGTGAATAAAACAACCCGTTCAACTTCAATGACGAAGACATTTATTAGGAATAGTTTAAACCTTTTATAGTATGCTGTGTAACGAAACCATATCGCTACTTAAAAAAAAGTGATCAACGCCATCTAGTGACGATGTTGGTACTAATTTAATAGTTTAGTATTTTTCATTCACAATATTATACATACTGCATAAATAAAAAATAAATAATTATAATTGCATAAGTTGATAAAAATGCTATGCAATAGCTTTACCGCGGCAGTACCCGAGTGCCACACGTCTTTTTTTATATGTTATACATGCATATTACAAGAAATCCGAGAATTTCAAAGAATTTCGGCCGAGTCTTCAGTGTAATATAATTATTTTCGCCTAGCGACTAAAATTTTTCTTTACTATAGGCGAACCGCGTAAGCCTGGCTGTCTCTTTTTCGTTGTTATGTTTTTGGAACTCTACACTATTAAATCAGCGAACAAGATATATCCGTGTTTACCTCCAAGCATAAAAAAATTGGTAGAAGCCATTTACATATTATTATGTAACGTGGTCCTCGGCGCAGTTCAGCATACCTATATAAAGTCATGTCATACATATTGCATTCATATCATATACTTACCTGGCATACAAGACAACTCCTCAAATTCTTTTCTAGGGAATTTATAAGCAACCATACTTACCTATTAAAGATTGCAAACTAATATATGTAAAAACGTAATTATAATATACGTGGACTTATGAAGTCGGCTGTAAAAGGGCACAAAATATTTTCTATACTCGATGTCTTAGTGTCAAAATTATGAAAAAGCTTATTCAACAAGTTTTTGAATTACGAAAAATAAAAAACAGCAGAGTATGTGCTACTATTACTACTACATTCAAAGTAATCTATACCATAATTCGTAGATCTAAAGCTATTGTTTAAATATATTTGTGGAGTGAGTCTTCTACTTCCATGTATAATAAGCTATATAGATAATTATATGATTCAATTAACAAAACACCAGATAATTTGTGTGTATCTACCGTACTAGCTTTAAAACATATGCTGGCATTGTGGCAATTTGAACGTTTCTCTGTATATTTGTTTATACATTTAGCTTTACGGAACCGAAACGATCGGTAGCCATGATCATTCTATAATAAGAAACCACGCGATCGATAATTTGAGTCATTATAGTCACCCACGACAATTCTAGCATCTTTTCAAATAAGGTAAACTAAATGTTACTCAACTTTTGGTTAAAATGCTTGATCCCTAGACACTTTTGATGTGTGTACATCAAAAGTGTCTAGGGATCAAGCATTTTTATGCGGATTTCTTGAGATTGAGATGTGGCTTTGGCCCTGGCCTGCTCAGTCGCCAGACTTGAACCCGATTGAGCATGCATGGGATATGCTACAGAGAAGAGCTCTGCCGAATATGGAGGGTATCCAGTCGCAAGAAGACCTTTTCTTTGTTGTTGCAACGAACATGGGCGGCCATTCCACAGCGTGATTTGGATGAACTCATTTTGAGTATGCCAAACCGATGTTCTTGTGTTAGTGTTCGCGGTAGAAACACGGATTATTAATTGTTTAAGTTACCTAATAAAATTTTAAAGAAAACTGTTATTTCAGTCTTTTTTTCGAACTTTAATGTTAGTGGTTCAAATGTCAAAAATCCTTTTATTAGGAAAATGGCAAATTTCTTTATTAATGCAAAGGTGACTTGGTTTATCGTTACTGTGACAAACGAAAACACTTTATTTGATGAATCCTTAAAGAAAATTTTAATTAATATCAATCAGGAGAAAAGTTATTGCAAAAATATATGTTGATCCCTAGACACATATGTTGATCCCTAGACACTTTTGATGTGTGTATTTTGCAAATCATACAAATTACAAATAAACTGTTTTTAAATATGCGCTCAAATAGGTTATTTCATCATCATCAAATCAAAAAGGAGGTGTTATATTCTCTTAGTCCGCTTAGTTCTATGCACTTCAGCACTGTGGGAAGTTGACACGGGCTAACTAAAAGATTTTTTTCGATTATTTAGAAAATATTCACAAAAATAAATAAGGTGATGAGAAATCGCCGGATCAGCTAGCCTTAGATATAAATTATGTTCAAATTGATGTCCGAATCACGATTTTTTATACTAATTTAAATTACTGGCCTATGTCATAATGAGAAGTATCATAGATCCTTTGATATTTCGGATCGGAGATGTTGACACGCCGTGCTGAGTAGAGATAGCAGCGATGAGGAAGAAAAATAAGGGCCTAAGTTAAGCATCGAAATACTTGTCCTGTCAGTTTTTCATTATAATACCTTACCTGTATATGTTGCAGAATCTGGGTGATACACACTTTTACCATAAGGTTTAATATACATAATTGTTACATATATGAACAAGACCTCTGATCCCTGAAATTAGTCGTAAGTGACAATCGGGCCCTTCACTTACTCTGTGTATATCTTGAATAAGCATGCTCAGCATCAAATAACAATCGAGATGGTTTAGAAAGTGTCTATTTCATGGAATTTCTTTGTCATTTTATGAGGACAGTTACAGTATAATTTTTATTTAACTTCTAACGCATAAGGTAATCTAAAATTATATATCGACTGCTTGGCTGAATTGAATTTAAGGTTCACGTACTTTGAACGTGTTTATTCAAGAAGTCGATGGTAAGTAATAAATTAGCAGTATCATTCCATTGGAATAGGGAGCACAGGACTGTTTATTGTTGAGAACCTTGTGGGAGGCTTATATCAAGCAGTAGACGTCTTTTGGCTGAGATGATGGTCATTCTACAAGTAAGGTATGAGTATGCACATCATCATATAAACATCAGAACCTGTTTTTCTTCTCACTCATATGTTTGAGTGAAAAGGCTAGCCCATGAAATAGGTAGGGTAACTCACCGCAAAAGAGGCTGACCATCAAGAACGTGATGAATACTTGGTGAAGAGGACAATTCAAGTCCTCTTGATAGGAAAAGAGCTTCGCTGCCATCTTGGGGCGTTTCACCCTCAACGCCCATGGGACTACCCCCAGCCATGGAGTTTATTTGCACTTCCGCCATTGTTGCTGTAACAATATTGTTTATATTTAAAAGTTCAAAAAAGGAAAACCACTTAAGATTAATATCTTCTGAGACTATTATTTGCATTACTTTAGGGCTTCTTCATCTAGCATGACACTAAATGCTAACCAAATATTTTTCTATCTTTGACTAGCAGTTTTTTGCCTAAGAATCCTGTCTCTCCTGCTCTCTGGAGATATAATTCAAATAGAATTTCATAAATGTGTCCAGGTGTCGAAAGTTTGTGTAAATCTTTGAATCAAGTAAACTAGTAGTCAGTAGACGTCCAACGCCCAAACTTGTTGCACGCAAATTACATCTTCACAAAGGTAGTAGAGCCACGCTGATTTCAGCACGACCGCGCCGGCTCGACCGGAGCGGTACTACCCTCGCACAGAAGATCAAGGATCATCATTATCGACTATAAGCTAGGTATATATCATCAAGTTACGACATAATTAGCTGAATATTAATGTTTTTTTTTGCAACAACGAGTTAAATTATTGCGTTTGAGAATTGTCAGACTTTGGAAAACTATAGGTGCTCGGCATAAACAGTTAAGTAAAAATTGTGCATGAAAGAAGTTTTTCTTAAAGTTTTTTTTAACTTTTAACCGTTTTTTTTTTGCGATACAAAACAGTCTGTCATTCAATAGCCTGTCACTATGAACTCATACATAGCGATTAAAACAAAACATCCATAATTCCACGCACGCATAAATATAATCAGTGTCATAACAGTGTTATGCGTAGGCCCATTTGGGCATATAGTTTGACAGAGGGGAACGCTTGCGTATGGCTACTACTCTACCGTGTTGCTCTGTGGCGTCAGCATATGTCCACCTTTTATTTATGTATTAGGCGGGCAAACGCCCATCCATACCGGATGGACACTTGCAACACCAGAGGCGTCACAAGTGCGTTGCCAACTTTTGGGGGATAGGGAGAGTGATGAGGAGGGGTATGGGGAGTGGTTGGGGTATGGGCCTCCGGTATTCTCACTTACTCGGTGAAACACAGCGCAAGCGCTATTTCACACCGGTTTTCTGTGAGGCCGTGGTATCACTCCGGCCGAGCCGGCCCATTCATGCCGAGGCGAGGCTCTCCTACAGTAAATCTTCTTTTCCTTATAAGATTGACTTACCCGACTTGCCCGCTAGATGTATCGAAGAACCCGTAAGTCGTAACGTCTTGACTGCAAATCCAACGTTCTAAGTAGCAGTTACGCTTATGCCGTTTGTTAATTTAGGTGCTTATGAAACAATATTGAATATGTTTTGCAGAATAATAGCCTGCGCGTGCTACGTGTAATTTGGTGGCATGGATAGTCTATTTTTATATGGCCCGGCTGTAACTAGTTTTATAAATGACCAGCATCATACGTTATTTTTCATTATGATGTAATCGAATAATGATATCTAGCATTACCTATAAGACTAACCTATTTGAATGTTCTATGAAGGCAAGTTTATTGATTTTTTAAATAATTTTGTGATGTAAACAAAATGCTTGGTATGTGTGTATTTATATCTGACTTCTTCAACCTCGTTGGAACTCTTAGTGAGTGACGCTGTCTCTGAAATATTATTTTATAGGTGTCCGAGTAGTATTAGTACTATTACAGAAATATCAGCAACGTACCTGGGTTTCATATACAATCTTTAAACCACTAATAAGCTTTTTAAAAACAAACTTTTACTGGAATGCCTCGAGACGAATCAAACGAGTCTAAACTCGATGATGTTGCGATGTTTCTTTACAGAGTTCTTATGGCCACCTTCCAGCTCCAGCACCAGATTAGCTCCATGTCATATAATATTGTATTGTCACGAGCTACACATGCGCGCAAAATTTCAACAAATTCGGTTGAAGATATCTGCTTCAAAATTGAGTTGCAAGATTCCACCCGAACATACAAGCATACATACATACATTGCAAGTTAATAAAAAGCTTGTCAAAATACAACAATGTGGGCGTGGATAGCTCATCAAAAATAATGAACGCGATCGCTCATAGATAGAGCTCTAAAAACGATCGTACTCGAATTATTATGATTTAAACTATAAAAATATAATTGTGTATTAAATTTGAGTACTTTTGTGTTTGATTTGCACCAATATATTCACCATTCTGTCATTAAAAGAAATAAGGTCGTATTTAATAATTGTAGTGAAAAGTAAAAAGTAAATGGCGTTCAAGATTTATTTTTCATTATTTTTTTTGGATAAATTAGCATAGACTTCATTATGTGTGTATAATATTATTAAAAGCTTGTGTGCGTCTAGGCGACAAAGGATCGCTTGGGATTAACCCACCACCGTTGATCGCTGTTTTAACTCACTCACACGACACCAAAAAAGTATTAATTCGACTATGATACTTATCCTGTATACTGTTACTTAATACTTTCTTATCACCAAGAAGGTCTAACGACTCTAAGAATCAGAATAATGGTAACAGTTAATGGGTATATGTGATTTATACAGTTTTACATCAATAAAACAACATTAAACGTATACGAGAGAGGTCAACTACTCACATTAAATTGTAGGAAGTGTGCAAGTTCGATACTTTCATAAGAGTAAAACAATGGGACTTCTAATATACGAGTTTATACTCGTAGAACGGTCACGATTGTGTTGTCTATATTATATATAATCAAACAGTACAGGAATTACTGTTTATATTGAGTTTTATTGCTAATATATTTACTAATACCTACTTACTATAATATATAAATTATAAATGAGGCGCTCATAGCACAGTTGCACTCGGTGATTGGAAACAATCACCGAGGGTAAGCAACGACGGCGCGGTCAGTACCTGGATGGGTGACCGCTGGTGGCATGATACCATGAGCGTCTCCGTGATTCGGAGGTCACGTTAAGCAGTCGGTTCCGGCTGTTATCGTAGGATAACAGTCGTGAAGCTTAGTTGGAGGCCTTTGGGCGGCTTAAAAACATCCAACGCCAAGGTTACGTAGCCACAACGTTGTCTTGCCAGTCCCCAAATCGCACTTGGCCAGCGTGGTGTATGGCCTTAACCCTTGGGGAGAGGGCGAAGGGGTCTGTCAGACTCTTACTGACTAAAACCCCCCGGTGTTCTGTCTCTCACCTACGCCGGGGATTGCGGGAACATAAGAGACAACCGCAATCCCCGACGGGTGCCGGCTCGCCGCAGCGGGCCACATCTCGTCAGCGAGGGAAGGACTCCCCTCGCGACTTCAAAAAGGGGCGCCCGGGAACACTACGCGCCGCCACCTCGAGTCCAGTTGGTTGGAGGGCGACGAACATGAATGGCCTTAACCCTCTCCTGAGAGGAGACCCGAGCCCAGCAGTGGGACGTTATGGGTTGTTGATGACATGAAGTATGTGAGCTATAGTAGATGTTAGAAACTTAACTAAGTTTTATGTATTTACCTATCGGATAAAGTGTACCTAACTACACAGACATAGCGAATAATCCTGTACCTAAACAGAACGTGTTGCAAAACGTATAATTGGTCACGTTCTACCATGCAATCCGACTATTACGAGCCTACATGAAAAATTTTCGTAATCTTATATTTTTGGTTTCTTATCTCGTCAAATCGTCAACTAGCACAAAATAGAGTCTTGGCCTATTGACACTGGCAGTTCAATGTCAGATGTTACTTTTAAGCCCAAATCTATTAATAGTACGACTTTTGCTCGCAGAGTTTACGTCACATTTTGGGATTGTGCATCCTAATAATTTGTATATTAGGAGGTTTTTATATGTGTATGTTTTATTTTTTCTGTTTTTACAGTTTAAATTCATAATGTTATTTATACGTTATGATGACAGAGTTAAAAAACAACATAAGGTACTTCAGAAGCATGGAAAAGTATCTATCTAGTGTTAAGGATCGTTCAAACCTACGCGTCAGCGAAACGGGACGCGGGACGCGAAGCGGGAGCGTCCACGACGCGAAACTTATCGTGCACACCTGCGCGACTGCGAAGAGAACCGCTAACTTCATTTGCTAGTGAACAGTCACTAAAGCTGCGCGTCTTTATCTGGTACTAGCTGGGTCCCGCGGGTAACGCCGCGGGGCAAAGCTAGTTTTAAAAAAGTAGCCTAAGTTACTCCTTATATCATCAGCTACCTATCAGTGAAAGTCCCGTTAAAATCGGCCAAGCCGGAATAAACGGACAGACAGACTAAAAATTGTAAAAAATATTATCCATACAAATAAATGCATATGTATGTATACACGGTACATATACCATACCAATAAATAAAATTGGAGTGTCTGTTTGTAATATAAATATAACCGCTTTCTACTAAATGCATATGTATATGTGTATATGTATATATGTACACGGTACATATACCTATTTTATTTTTTATTTTTTACTGTCTGTTTGTTCCGACTAAGCTCTGGAACGGCTAGACCGATTTTGACGGGACTTTTACTGATAGGTAGCTTATGATGTAAGGAGTAACTTGGGCACTTTTTTAGACTAGCTTCGCCCCGCGGCGTCAGCCGCGGTACGACAATATCCGCTGGTAACACCGCGGGACTCAGCTAGTTTTGGTATATGTGTCGTGTATATACACACTTATGTTTTAATTGCCTCTCATTATGCAACAGTCACTTAAATAACTATTATTTACTTACCATCCATTTGAAATTCCGGACCGATCGATTCCCATATTTTGTCTTTTTTGCGTAAATTCTTATAATTTAATCTTTATTCTTCAAATTATATATAATGGGGTATCCTCTCCTTTTTTCAATGAACATCTCTATAATATTATCATCTGTTGTAGTCATCGTGAAACGAAAACGAAATAATACTCGTAATATGGAAGGTAACTTTCCACACGTTTGACCACTAAACGCGTGCGTCCGACTGCGTCCCGCTTTGCGGACGCTGCAATCCCGCTTTGTGGTCGCGTAGGAGTGCACGGCGCCATAAGAAAGCATGGGCAGCGTCCGCCGCGCCGCGGACGCTCCCGCGTCGCAGTCGCTTTGGTCGCTTAGGTTTGGCCGAAGCTTTACGCGAAAGAAATTTTAACGTATAACGTACGTACGAATATAACTAACTACCTCTGGGTCTAGGTACCTCTGTTATATACTTCAAAATTTTTAGAATTAACTATAAAACCTTTTCATTTGTGTTAAAAAATATTTGTTCTTTTTTAATATAAAAAAAACACAAATCCTGTATATTATCCAGTTATATTTGTTTATATACAGTAGGCTTTTGGTATAAAAGGCAATGTCAATTAGTATGCCAGTGAAGGTTCTCATAAGATAACAATGAACCACCTGCACAGAGGCACAGACACATTCCAGTCACGACTAATATTACAGACGATATGATACAATATATCATTAGACGATAAAGAATAGTTTGTTTGATAAGCATCTTTGCACCTAAACATTTTAACGGGAATCAATCAACCGTTAATCTTTATACGCGAATAATCTAATTGATAAATACAAAGATTCATCATATTCCTAGCCTTCATTATTCTCAAGATTTGGGGTCGGCTACCAGTTCAACCTGATTTATCGCAACCCTGAGGGTGAACTGAATTCGAAGGTGAACTAGTTGTCAATATATTTGAGGGCACTGACTTCCCAATAACGATTGTCATAGATGTTCATGATAACCGGGACCGACGGCTTAACGTGCTCTCCGAGGCACGGGCAGGAAACACCGTCATCTTCCATACTCGAGATTGCTATTAAGCATTTCTTGTTAAAAAAATCCTATAGCAGTCCGACCAGGGAATCGAACCCGAGACCTCTTGATCTGCAGTCGCTTACGCAAACTACTAGATACTATAACTAGACCAACGAGGCAGTTATAACGCAAAGCAAAGATAAATACAAAGATTCGAATGCATCAAATAATAATTATATTGTTAGCTTATTGGTTTTACAGCGTGCGGATGCGTCCCTTTTCGGTAGGAGCGTAGATAAAATTGTAAATGTCACTCGGATATAGAATTTGCTAGAATCAAGTTGAGTAATGGCCGGGCCGTAATTTGAATTGCAATATAGTTTCGGTGTTTTGTTATTGCCACCTCTGTACCAGGATCTCCGTGAACAGCATAACAGGGGGCCCCCTAATCGCTTCGGATGTCGATGTGGCCTAACAACAATTGTGAGTTATTTTATGTTATATTAAACAGGGTGTCAGCGCGCTAGTTTGAATTATTTTACCAGGAGGATAGATCTTCGATTGTCTAGCTTTTATCTGATGGACCCGTACAGGCTGGTACAAGGTTTACTTACTTCGAGTAACGATGCCCTGGTAAGAGGAATTAAAACAGATACTATTATTTATAAGACACAACAGAATCATTCTTACGCGTATGTGTCCAGTTCTATAAGTTCCGGTAGTTCTTATAAAATGTCAAGTAATTATTCCATGACTCCAAGGACGGAGCTTATGATCGTTTTCGGGAATAAGAGGTCCACAAGCCCGCAGAAGGGAGTCGTTAGTTAGCATTTTGGTAGGGTGTGTGTACAAGTGTAGTCAACAATAATTGTAATATTAAAAAGGACTGTACATTTAATTTCCTCAAGCTGGTATGTTTATGAGTGTTTGCGGTTAATTAGTAAGACACAATTCAATACAAGTCATAATTTTATGACTCGTCTAGTTTCAGCGGATATCATAAAGAATAACTTAGAGAATTTTCTGGTAATCAAAGTTTAGTTCTAAGTTATTGACGAAGCACAAGCAACCTAATTATATAAACTTAAGTTTTTTATTATTTCGAAGTACCTACACTAGAGACCTTTTTATGGAATCTGTTGTTTCTGTTCTAATTTATTGATCAACATACATATCATATATGTAATAGGACATCATACTTTCGGCTTTTGTAGCCAATTTTGTATTTTATTTTAAATGGCAAACATTGATCAAAAGTTTCACTACCACAGAACTGGTTTAGAATAATACATATTATAAAGAAAAGGTATTATATTTAAATCATAAGCATTATTAAATATATAATCTTCATATTGGTCTTGCGGGGAAAAGTACATATATATGTAAAATAAACGTAAGTTAAACTGTTTATTTATATTTATGAAGAATTGGTCCATTTATTGCCACATTATTTGTCCTTTGTTATTTAATAGACCAGTGTCGATAGGTTTTAAAAACAAAAAAAATAATAGTAGAATGAAACCCATTAGAAATGGAGGGGAATATTATAAAAATGAAAGGAAAAATAATTTACGGGCGATCTGAGGTCGGGAAGGGGATGGGGGGGGGAGGTTTTAAGGGTAAAAAACCAAGGGTAAAAAAAATAAAAAACCAAGTTTTTGGTTTTTTATTTTTAACTTTTACAATTTTCTTTTTTTTTTCACAAAATTTGGTGAAAGCTTACCTTTTTATGTCGCAAATAACTTACAGCGTATTTGGGACATAAAAAGGTAAGTTTTCACCAAATTTCGAACCAAGCTACTGAATTTACACGCTCTAACTCTACCAACCCTAACTTCACAAACTCTACATCTTAGTAAAAATGTATGGCTTCGCCGTTTCGCTACAGTCACGAAGGCGAACGAACGTCTTTTGTGTTTGCAAATATCTAGTTTCTGAAGTAATGTGTTATGGGAATATTTAGTTTCTGAAGTAACGAAACAGTCAAGCCATACATTTTTACTGAGATGTAGAGTTTGTGAAGTTAGGGTTGGTAGAGTTAGGGCGTGTAGATTCAGAAGCTTGGTTCTACATGAGATCTGGTATCTTTTTCGTAGGCGTGTGAATTGAGGGCACATAGTGATATTTTTTTCTGAATTTTTTATAAGAATTAGTAGTAGGCTCAAAACAATTGTAGAACAAATATGAGAATTTGTAAAAAGTTATATTTTAATTTTTTTTTTTTTATGGAATAGACCGGCAAACGAGCAGACGTATCGCCTGATGGTAAGCGATTACCGCCGCCCATGGATACCCGCAACACCAGAGGCGTCACAAGTGCGTTACCGGCCTTTGGGGGATGGGGGGGGGGAAGATAGGGGGAGGGGTTGGGGTATGGGCCTCCGGTATCCTCACTCACTCGGTGAAACACAGCGCAAGCACTATTTCACACCGGTTTTCTGTGAGGCCGTGGTATCACTCCGGTCGAGCCGGCCCATTCATGCCGAAGCGTGGCTCTCCCACGGTTTGAATTATATATTAAAAACTACAGCCCTTTAAGTGTGGTCCCTCAATCCTCACATACCATCAGCCGGATCTCGCCAAGTATGTAAAAAAGCGGCCAAGTGCGAGTCGGACTCGCCCATGAAGGGTTCCGCAGCAGCAAGTAACATATCATATATTTTATTTTATATTTTTACATTTGTGTTGATTGAATGAAAGGTAAATTGCAGTTCACGATTTATGACGTATTAAAAAAAACTACTTACTAGATTTCGTTCAAACCAATTTTCGTTGGAAGTTTGCATGGTAATGTACGTCATATATTTTTTTTAGATTTATCATTCTCTTATTTTAGAAGTTAGAGGGGGGGGGACACATTTTACCACTTTGGAAGTGTCTCACGCGCAAAATATTCAGTTTAGAAAAAAATAATGTTAGAAACCTCAATATCATTTTTGAAGACCTATCTCTAGATACCCCACACGTATGGGTTGGACGAATTTTTTTTTTTAAATTTCAGTTCTAAGTATGGGGACCCCCAAAATTAATTGTTTTTTTTCTATTTTTGTGTGAAAATCTTAATGCGGTTCACAGAATACATCTACCTACCAAGTTTCAACATTATAGGTCTTATAGTTTCGGAATAAAGTGGCTGTGACATACGGACGGACAGACAGACGGACAGACAGACAGACAGACAGACATGACGAATCTATAAGGGTTCCGTTTTTTGCTTGGCACGGAACCCTAAAAATGAAGGTATTGTGACTGCAGACATTTTTAGTAGAGAATTTGTAAAGATATATACTAAAATAACTGAGCACAAAATATCAACGATTAAAAAAATACAACGACTAAACTGTGGTCCCTCAGTCCACACACGAAAGATTTTGTTATACTGAATATTATCACATCAACGGAATAAAATCTTTCTTTTCTTACATAATGTTTTAGAAAAAGTCTTAAAGCAATTTGTAAAAAAAAAAAAAAAAAAAATATCGACACATTTTGAAGATATATATAATTAAAGCAGGTCCCTCAATCCTCACGTTCTCAAACATACCTGCATGTACTAGCTGCTATACGATTAAGTATCACAAAGTGTAGTGGACTAAACTTTTTGTAAAAAGTTCTACTAAATAATAGGTATCTAAAATTGTGTGTATCTTACCTCTAAAATGACATTATAGTATTTCAGTAATCTTATGAACAGATATACGAGTAGTGTGACCACACAATGCAACAAAATGTAGACTACCAATATAATTTTTATTGTAATAGTCGAAACCCAAGGTTGTACGATTAATTTAGTGTTAAGTTACATTACGTATCTTTACAAAGCATAAAATAAAGTAGCTTTTTGACGCTTATCACCATTTAGGCTATGTTTCAAGGAAGCTTTATGTATAAAACCCCATTATTTTACAAACCATTATGGTAACATGGTGGTATTATTTATACAGCTCAGTTTAACACATTCCATTAGGTAACACATAAAATGGAACATTTAAAAAACACAGGATTTTGTAAAATATTTACAAAAAGTCCGCGATGTTATCTATATTAATATTATACATTTGAAAGTAGCAAACAGACTAAGCCACTTTATTTTACATGAAAATGTTTTTGGTGGGATTTCACTTCTTTTTGTAAGTTGCTTAAGGCAGTATTTTTTACTGTATTTTTTTTCATTTTTTGGGGTGATTTTTTTGTACATCTTCTTTCTTCTTTCGAAAAGGTCCGTATACCAAAAATAAAATAGCTCTTGCATAAAAAATTGTGAGAGTCTCATACAAACTTCCACCCCCCAATTTTGGGGGTTGGGGTCAAAAATAATAGGTTTATGATGCCCCCAGATATGGCGGTACGAAGTTCGGCGGGTCAGCTAGTGATTTGAATTTTTTTGGATGTGATATCATTATTTTATACTATCCATACTGCTATTTTAATTCGAAAGTAACTGTTCGTCTGTTATGTTTTCACGGCTAAGCCACTGCTTTAATTTCAATGAAATTTGGCATGGAGATACTTTGATACTTAAGGAAGAATGTAGTTTACTATTTACCGCGATAATGCAAACACGTGGGCGCCGGGCGTAGTCGCGGGCTAAAGCTAGTTATTTCATACAAATTTCTACAAAACACAAAATTTTACCTTGAAAGCCTAATATACCGTATCAAAGTCAATATTTATGTGTTATAATAAGCATGTGTTATTTATGAATATAATTTATTATCGTCTACATAAATGTTCAATTCATGCCTCAATTTCCAAGCCTCTATTAAATTAGCATTTTTTTAAATGTCCTATCCTTGGCATAACTAATTTCACACAGCGATCAATTTTCAACTGCAACTACTAGGTTTAGCACCTTCTATTTGGCCACAACATATTTATTTATTGTTCAGTTCTCTCACACAAACACATCTTTACATCAGGCATTACAAAACAAACTTACACTAAATTGCTATGCTTATATGCGAGATACTGGTACCTATCTGTACTAGGACAGGCCTGTATGTCAGATTACCAGTCTCTATAACTGTAAAAGTTTTCAAAACACGTTGTGTTATTTAGTTGTTGGGTATAGTGCCTGATCTCTCCTCGGTCGCGTCGGATAGCCATAACATCGGATTATGAGATGAAGGGAACAGAGATTGCATATGTGTTTGCATACACACTAACTATACTAATATTATAAAGCTGCATAGTTTGTTTGTTTGTTTGTTTGTTTGAACGCGCTAATCTCAGGAACTATTGGTCCGATTTGAAAAATTCTGTCAGTGTTGGATTGTCCATTTATCGAGGAAGGCTATAGGCTATATTTTATTTTCAAAAAAAATAGGGATCCGTAAGAAAATTGCTATTGTAACCCAAGGTGTGAAATCGAAAACCTATTTTTGCGTGCGCTGCAAAGACTATTGACAATAGAACAAAATAATGTATTACGGGTTTGTACGGCCTATTAAGATCTACAAAACAGTCTGCGAGAGCATATATCTAACTATCATAGTTTAGTCACAATAACTGCGTTTGTGTTCGAAAAAAAAATTAAATCATCTGAAGAAAGAAACTACGTTAAATGTCTATCGTAATATTAATCCTTATCCAAATTAAGCATTATGTTATCAAGGGTATTTACGTAGAAGTAAAATACTTTTTATTTCATCCCAATCGGACATTTCGTTTAGAAGTTATCACGAGTATAAGACGCTAAGAGTTGGTACCTAATAATGAGTTATTTGCCAAAGAGTTTTTACCAACACAATGCCTAATAATAGGTCTTTACCTATGAAATTGCCGTTTTTTATGCAATAAATGAAAGTACTTATTTTTTCAAACTTTTTTATTTCTGTTATTCGAAGTAATCACCCATGCAATCGACGCATCTTTGCCAACGCATCGGCAGTTTATTGATGCCCTTCTTGTAAAAATCAGTTGGACGGGAGGCAACAAACTCTTCAAAGGCATTTTGTACTGCCTCTCGGGGATTGAATTTTTTACCCACTAAAAAGTTGTCTAAATTTTGGAAAAAGTACTAGTCGGTATGTGCAAGGTCTGTTGAGTATGGCGGATGAGGGGAGCTTCCAACTCCAGCTCTTGCAGCTGCTTCACGACAACGCGCGACCCTATACTGCGCAACAGACAGTCTCCAAGCTGCAAGAGCTGGGGTTGGAAGCTCTCCCTCATTCACCATACTCACCAGACCTTGCACCTACCGACTATTACTTTTTCCAAAATTTTGACAACTTTTTAGTGGGTAAAAATTCAATTCCCAAAAGGCAGTACAAAATGCCTTTGAAGAGTTTGTTGCCTCCCGTCCAGCTGATTTTTACAAGAAGGGTATCAATAAACGGCCAATGCGTTGGCAAAGATGCGTCGACTGCATGGGTGATTACTTCGAATAACAGAAATAAAAGAAGTTTGAAAAAATAAGTACTTTCACTTATTGCATACAAAACGGCAATTTCATAGGTAAAGACCTATTATTAATCTTTATCTAAATAAATGTGTTGTTGATTATGAGTGTTAGATCTTAGAAGAGTATAATAAATACATCTATACTAATATATAAAGCTGAAGAGTTTGCTTGTTTGTTTGAACGCGCTTATCTCAGGAACAACGGGTCCAATTTGAAAATTTTTTTTAGTGTTAGATAGCCCATTTATCGAGGAAGGCTATAGGCTATATATCATCATGCTAAGACCAATAGGAGCGAAGCACCAATGAAGAATGTTTCAAAAACGGGGGAAAATTATCACGCTACGGGCAATAGGAGACGCAAACTACGTTGCGTGGGTCAGCTAGTGCACTATAATATCGTTGGCCGGTCTCCGTTGAGGCTATTATAATCGGCTCGAAGTACATGATAGAAAAATTAATAATGCTTGTAGTACTTACAGAATGTCAAGGATGGAATATCAAGATCAGGAGCTAATAGTCGAGAGGCACACGCAGCGCCTGTGTAGACGAGCTCCATCTCCAAAGCTACTAGACCCTGGCGCTGTGTGGTGAGTGGCGTGTCTTCATAGCCCACGCATAAACAACGGAACCCGTAACGACTGTCCTCACTGTGGGTAGATAATACATCATGAAGATTTTTGTCACCTACCAAGCTGATTGGTACGGTCAGTGAACAGTTTTGAGAAAGGATATAAGTTTTAATAACACTCTAGATAGATCATAGAGTGACACGGACCTGCGCACCGGATAGTCATAGTGTCTTTTTCCGATACACTCTATCATTTATTCATCATCTTCCTCATCTTCCTAGCCTTTATTATTCCCAAGATTATTTGTGGTCGGCTACTAGTTCAACCGATTTTACCTGAATATCAGATTTTCCACGGAGCGAATGGCATCGGACACCCGCAACCCTGAGGGTGAACTGAATTCAAAGAGTTGTAGTTGTCAGTGTATTTGAGGGCACTGACTTCCCATTAACAATTGCCATAGATGTTCACGACCGACGGCTTAACATGCTCTCCGAGGCACGGGCGGAAAATGCCACCGCTAT
Source organism: Diaphora mendica (assembly GCA_949125395.1). Classification (NCBI taxonomy): domain Eukaryota; kingdom Metazoa; phylum Arthropoda; class Insecta; order Lepidoptera; family Erebidae; genus Diaphora; species Diaphora mendica. Next base: position 26,624,720 of record OX421312.1, on the reverse strand, counting down.
AGGTAGTAGAGCCACGCTGATTTCAGCATGAATGAGCCGGCTCGACCGGGGCGGTACTACCCTCGCACAGAAAATCAACGTAAAATGACAGCGATCGTGCTGTCGTGTTTCGTTGGTGAGTGCGAGACCGGAGGCCCAATTAGTCTAGTCAACAAGTTCCATACTTGTTGACTAGACTAAAAGATGCACAAGCATCCCTAGGCCGCCATGGTGTGGGTCGCCATACTGCATTGTCTGCATTCGCAGTGAGTATGGTGACCGACACACTTGGATTCTGCTTATGCTTTCCATCAGGCAGAGTAGAGTCATTTTGGCGAGCCGTACATAAAAAAAAAAAAAAAATCTTCCATATTCCGGCCTGCTATTAAGAATTTTTTGTAAGAAAAACCCAACAGCAGTCCGACCCGGGAATCGAACCCGAGATCTCTTGATCGGCAGTCGCTTGCGCAAACCACTAGACCAACGAGGCAGTCGTACTATCATTTATTGCGGGGGGAAATTTACACATACACATTTTAGATTAACATAAAACAAAAACAATCGTCACTATGAACTCACACAACAGAAAAGATTCACAATTTCACACACACATAAACTCATTCTGTGTCATAAGAGTATAATGTGTAGCCGCATTTGGACTTAAACTTGACAGAAGGGAATGCCGGGGTATGGCTACTCTTTACCGTGTTGTTATATACTTTAGACTCTAACCCTGGTTGTCAAGGTGTTCTAAGTTATCTTTAATACAGGTTCACAGGTACCGGTAGTCCGGGTTTCCCCCACATGATATTAAATTGTAATTTTATTTTCGAGTATAATTTGAACCCATACTGTACAGATTTGTTGACAAAAATTTAACAAAAAAAAATCTTACTTGTTAGTCGTGTTGTATTCAGTGAGATAATCAGACGCGGTTTCCAGTGAGAAAATAACTTCGTTGCCCGGGATCAATAATGCTTTTTGTGGCCATTCGTTGGAACTGAAACAAATCGAAGGAAGCAATTGATTACCCAGTTACAATGTCTATTAACCCCTACTATTAAATCATAGTTTTCTTTTCTTGCCTAAGTATATCGAGTTCTAAAATATTAAGAAACTTCTTAGGATAATACCGCTGCGCTGAAAACAAATAAAATAGAACACGTATCCAAACAGAAAAGTATAATAAGTGTTCTATTAGTTCATCTAGCTTACATAGTACAAGTTCTGCTAGTTTAAAGCTAGATGGCGTTGTGTGTCAGTTGTCGGAAATATTTATTTATTATAGAGACCTATTTCTTAGCGTTCCATGGATTCACCGTGCGGGTGCCGGGTCCATCGCGTGATAGATGGGGGCAACACATGCGACTTCGACAGTGCCTGGGAATTGCGACCCAGGTTTAGGTTTAAGGAGCACTCCTCACGCTGCGTCAACGCTCACTTCCACTAACCGCTGTTTTTCCCCCTCTACCTAACCATATTTGAAGTGAGCCTAGCAATGCCGCTTTGGATATTCGTTCAAGAAAAGAGCTTACTGAAGCTCTTGGCAATCCAAGGTCTTTAAGCAGGTTATAGAGGGATTTCGCTGGTATACCCCTCGCACCCACTTCCACGGCATACAGCGCAACGACATAACCATTTTTAGTTATTTCGTTGGTTAAGTCAAAGTACTTGTTTCTTTTTAAAGCGTGGTCTTTAGGGATGTTCGTTTCCCACGGCACCGTGAGTTCTACTAGTACTACACGCTTAATTGACATTGCATAAAGAAATATGTCCGGTCTGGACGCCGAGGCACAGATATCCTCCGGTATTCTGTAGTGATTTTCATACGTGTCCACTAATAATGTCCAGTCACTGGCGGTATTTATAATTGAGTACGGCTTTTGTGTGAGTGAAGTCTTTTTTGTTGAGCCTTCCTTTACAAACGCGATGTTAGTTTTTATGTTTGTTGTTATTCCTTTTTTCGCTCTCGCCAGTGATAAACTCATAGCTTCGCGTATGATGAGTAATACCCTATCATGGCGACGTGAATAATGACCCCGGTCTAATAGCGCCTTACAACCTGTCAGTAAGTGCCTGGCTGTACCTATTGTCGCATTGCACATCGTACAAGCCTTTTCTGTAGCTTTTCCCCACCTTACTAGGTTGCTTTGATCGGGGAGAGTTAATTGAAAGGCGTTGAGGTAGAATTTTAACAGGGCGGGTGACCAATCATATAAAAGTGTGCGCCATTTCAAAGCTGGTGGGATACAAAATTCTCCTAGAGTTAACCATTCATTCTGCATTTCTAGGTTCATTGCGTGCACCTTATAGGTCTCGTTTTCATCTTGTTGTATGAAAGATTTTGTTATCTCTTTGTCGGTCTGTCTTCTAGCATTTCCCAATCCCACTCTACTGGACTGCGTACCCACCATGAATTTTTTGTGGAATTGGAGCCGTGACTCTAGCTCTGATGAATTATTGTCTTTTGGAAGGGATCTAACGATTTCGTCTTGGGATTTTGACAAGACATGCATTTTGGTAACTCTTAGGTGTTTGTAGAGTTCCGAAGGTTTTTTTAATTTCATTCCAAAATTATTCGAGCTCCTGTACAACGTTGACGGGTCTGCAGATGGTGCTAGCCCGAGCCACGACTTCAATGTCTTAGTGACTTTCGCGTCCAGTGTTCTTATGTGGTTCTGGTTTATATCATATACTAGAAACGGCCAGTTGAGACGTGATGTTAAGTAGTTGTCGTAAATCCAAGCTTTTTTTACGTTACTAATTGGCTGTTGGTCTACCTTGTCAATGTCTTTTACGAAGTCATCGACTATTACGTTTATAGATGGAGTACGACCTTTGTAGTCTATCTTTCTTCCAAGGAATTTAAAGGGCACGGTTTCTGATATTATTGAAACACTTTCCCCACCAATAGTAATCCCGGGGTCATATGAGGTATACCTGGTGCCTCGCCGGCCCAGACAAAGGCAATAGCATTTGCTAGGTTTTGTCCTCATTCCCTCCGTCCAGGTACAGAAGTCATCTACCTTACGCAGTAGTTCTTGGCACTGCTTTGGATTACGTGTAATGATCGTATAATAATTAAACTCTAATATCGTTATAGTAATTAAACATTTCTGGTTAAGTGGACATCGCATAGTAGAATTCGTGTGGGATTCGACTTCTCGTAATAGCACCAGCATAGTGTATATGTCTAATGGTGAATTTGTTTGCCAGAATAAATAAATCGAGGTAGGTATCAATAACTACTAGGACCGAAGAATTGTAAAAAAGTAGTAACATTCAAAATTTATACTACATAATTAAAATTGTGAAGTTGGAACAGTTCAACTCGACAACAACTTCACGCAGGTCATGTCTTTTTAACCGACTTCCAAAAGGAGGAGGTTCTCAATTTCATCGGTTTTTATGTACATCGATTACTCCGTCAATTGTGGACCGATTTTGAAAATTCTTTTTGTATTCGAAAGGGTATGCTCCCCATGTGGTCCCATGGCCACCATATCAGGATGTGATGATGGGATCCTAAGGAAATCGAAGGAAACCCTCAAATTTACGTGAGCGCCTGCAATGAAGTTACGAGCAATTGTCTGCATGTCTTCATATTCTGTAGACATCACTAAATTTTAAATGAAATGATGATGAGAGACTTGAGAAAGACTAAAAAGCGAAAAATAAAACTTTGTTTAAAAAAACCGACTTCAAAAACTAAAAAGTATAAAATAACTTAATTTGTATGTGCTACCTATTCATAGGTTTGAAGTCGGTGCCAAGCCAAAATGTAATAGTAGGTACCGCACTCGCCGCGCGTGACCTTGAGCGGGATAGCATGCTCTTTGCGTTGAACAAAACAACCGAAGCGTCGTTGACGTTCGTCTCGAAATATAGCGAGTGTGGTAACTTCTATTCCATTGGCTTGGCACTGACGTCAAACCTATGAATAGCTAGCACATACAAATTAAGTTATTTTATACTTTTTAGTTTTTGAAGTCGGTTTTTTAAACGAAGTTTTTTTTTATTAACTATTAAAAATATATATACAAACATATACATACAATATATAATGTATCACAGTTTTTAATGAATCTGAAGGATAAATATTAATTACTCACTTGTTAGCCAGCCGCGGTGTCACGCTCACGTAAGTGCAGTTATAGTGCATACAGAGTAAATCCGCATCACCGTCGTCGCCTATTTCTTCAACTTCACCATCTGACGTCAGCTGGATTAAGCGCTGCAATAATCGTTATAGTTGTATAAAAACATAAAAGACACAGCGTATGCGTAGAACCTAACGATAGCTTAAACAATTTATTCTTAACGAATAAGTGCTAATATTGTGATTCCTAAAGCTCATTTCAGGACAAAGATGCAAATATCGGATAATGAAATAAAAAAAAATTGACGTATGTAAAGAAATCTGTTTGTTCTTTTATCCGACGCGCTGCTACGCTGCTTATCCAGTGATAATCAGCCAGAGGACAGACAGACATAGACTGAGAACAGTTTCTCTGTCTATTCATCCTATCATCACAAAATGTTGCATACACGTTGCTTCATATATGGAGAAATTGATAAAGTTTATCCAGAAATAGAGATAATACTTTTAAGCGAGCGAAGCTGTGAATAAAAGACAATACCAACGTAACTTGATATTTCAGATTATGGTCTGGTTCTGAGATGGTAGCACTGTAGCGTCAGGTCCAACCCACCCCTGTACAAATACACACACGACTTGTGTTTATCGATAATTTCTTTGAATTATTTATTCTGAAAAACGTAACAAAACTAATATTGTTATCTTAAATGCCTCAAGTGTGCAAATAAAACAGGAGCGCCTTTCTTTTCAAGCTCAATCTTCAGTTAGCCAACCTTTCTCTGACCGTAATCCTCTAAAAAAATCAATAACACTTCCGAAGACGTAGAATTACAAAAAAAATTTGGTTGTCTGTAAAGTCGGTTTACGGACGATAGTTTAACGTGAAAATGTCATAACAAAACATTGATGAAACGATGAGAGATAAATATCTCTCATACAACAACGTACAATGAACGTAACGGGACAATGAGTCATTCTTTTTCATGCGTGCAGCCGGCGTTCATCGATTTATTAGACGTTGTCACGTCAATGATATACGTTCGATAGGAATCTGTACTATCTGACAGCTGTTTAGACCTTAAGCATATGAAGCGGCGTCTGGTGGCTGAAAAAGCATCGAAAACCCAAAGTAATTTTATTGACTCTAAGATCTAATAAATTAGTCTAAATATCTTATCAGCGTGTACTCAGAACAAACAAGTTTCTACAATTAAAAACAACAGGTAACGAATCACTGTACTAGTCATAGCTTAGTGAGCGAAGTACAGTCAAAACTTAATTCTTAATACAAATTAGTCAGAATAGTTATTAAGTATGATCTACTAATGAGTAATGTTGCTGAGTTGGCTGTCAAGAGCTACTGGTGAACCGCAAGCGGTTTTTACAATGACTTCTACGATTCGAACATTAGATCGGAATGGAGCGAGTGTCTCGTTACGTACCTATAGTCTTCCAACAAATACTTAGGACAAATTATTCTTTTTCGCTGTCATTAGTAAAGCGAGCTACTCACATTGGTTTCTCTGCCTCACGTAGATATACTGTGTACCGTTTCGAATAACGAAATAAAAAAAACACGTGGTGTCGTGTGACACCAGATAGGAACGAAGTTCCTTATTATAAAAATATTAATTTCAAATTCTATGCGAGGTATACAGAAAAAAAATATTCAGGTATACATTTTTTATTATAATTATTTATCGATAAAAATTAAAAATAATAACAAACTAAACAGGTCACTTGTGCTGCCACCTAGTAATCTCTACTGAAACAAGTTCTGTCTAGAGTTACTCCTTACTTGTTACATACAACTTACAGATGGCGCTATACAAAAATTTTCGCTCATGAAATCTAATGCTTTTTTTTTATTTAACGTTACGGACGTTTTTTGTCGGCTAGGGTACCCCACACAACGCCCCATAAGGGACTTCGTTCCAAAAATAATGCTAATGAACACGACAAAAAAAATTAAAGAATTTTTATTTTCAGTTTCACATATTTTCCGTCTTCTGTATAATCTTTAACGAGATCGCATCCATGCCTACAACACTCATGATCCAGTGATTCATGAATTAGTTTGCAAAGAGTAATCGTTTGTACTAAAATAACGAACACAATTTACTCATCGGTAGGTACATTTTAGTGATTCAAATCAAGTGTCGAATAATAAGGAAAGTAACCTTTTGCAAAACCTGATTCTGTTACTGTCTGTGCTACTGTGCACATTCATGTTTAAATTTTTATACTATATATAAAACATAAGACGGCGTTTGAGTTATAGTCCATTCATTTAGATAGTATCGGTACATGCGCACGAAATGTGGTTATTGTGAAATACGAACATATTAATTCATACACCGCACCGGCGTGAACTAACAAATCATACTTACCTGTGTATGCCGCAGGCGGACCCTTTGATATCATGGCGGCTGCCGTGAAAGTGACCATATGCAAGCGAATGGACCTTACGTATTTTTTTTATTTCTATGTATTATGACAACTAAAATGCATGAGATGAATGATGGACGATCCTCTACCTTATATACCTTTCTGAAGGGCGGGTCAGCGACTCGCACGTCGTTGGCGCAGTGACAGCGATGACGCGGCGCACCAGCGACAGCGTACACCGTCAAGGAATCTTCCGGCTGAGCGGTTGTGCTTCGGGGATCCATTTCTAACACTACCCAGGACACGTTAGGTGGGAAAAGGACCCTGGAAATTGGAAAATATTTTAGATTGGAATTTATTTATAATATCACTGGCTTTTGCCGTTTCAATGTCACAACAAATACGTTGAAAATTATAATATTTGGAAACAGTAGTTTTCTAGAAACTCGCCCAAGGAGGCCTTGGCTTTAACTTGGCAAAGAGGTTTATTCACAAATTGGGCTTAACTACGCCTACGTCTAAAATGAGAACAGTCGAGGAATATTTTTATTACAATTTATTTTATACGCTTACCTCATATTGGTGACGGCGGCCTGTTTGTATGGGTGTTCACTCTCGACCCACGTGTAATAGTGGCCAGTCGTGGTAGTTATCTCTTCGACGCTTGGAACTAGGAGATTCATCGCCGATACGTGAGGAAGTAACATATGGATCATCTCCAACAACTTGATTACACTCTAAAATATAAGAAGAACCATTATATGTACATTATTGTACATATAAATTTTACTTATACATATAATAATATATTTCAGATAAGGAGAGTAGTTTTATGCTATTTCTGTTCTTAATCAAAAGGCTCGGTACATCATCACTTTTAAGTTGAGATTATTTTTACGATATCAGTTTGAAAGCTAATTAAAGTGAAGAGGAGTAGTTTTTTTGCGGTTTAATACTTGTATACAACTGGGAAATTCCCAAGCCTATGTATTTTCTTCATAAACTTTGATAACAGCAAACTTTACAATTTAAGAATAAAAATAACATAAAAGTACTGGCCAGTCTTACCTTGGAGTCATCGAGCCCCTCCAGACTGGCTAACGTATAAGGTAACAGTATGTTAATGGCAGGTGATTGTTGGAGTACAGAGGAGTTCCTCCTCAAGTCCTCAGCAGTAAGCTCGTTTCTCAACATAGAGAACGACGAAGCTGCTCGCTCAATCACTATAGAAGCCACGCGTAAAGTGATCGCTCGTAGTGCTGTTATCAGACTATCACCGCTTTCCGATGAGTTTGACAAAGATTTTGAAGTGCTGTAAATATACAGGGTGTTGAAAAATATCTTTAAATTTTTTCTTGTTAACTATTTAGCTGTTAGAGTGCTAAGTAAGTTACTGAGTACTAGCCTAAAAGTCTAGTATGTTGTATTCAAATTGTATATTTTAAGTACCACTTAAATTGTTGTACAGGAAAACGACTTATTTTTTCTAGAATTAAAATCACTTGTACTTATTCCACTATTTTATTTTTGTACAATATTACTTTGAAGATGTAATAAGGCGAAACCGGTCAGGTGTAAATAAAAATAAAATAGTGGAATAAGTACACGTGATTTTAATTCTAGAATGTATTATAACAAGTTCCATCAAGTGCCGACAATCGAGAGCATAAATTAAGTAAAAAAAGGCATATTTTTTCTACCTAGTTTCCTACAGCGACTGCATAGTTACAGTTAAGTAATCTACAATTGACATTCAAAAAATTACATGTTATAAAGAACAGTGTTGGACTTTTCTAACGGCTAAAACAAGGTGGACCTTACCCATAATATATCAGACATGGAATCTGGCCCCTGGCAAGTGTGGTGCCGTTGAAGCTAAGTGAGCAAGAAGCAAATCGGAATGTAGTTCCGTCCGGGCCTTTTACGGAAGGCAGACCACAGTCGCCATTCGCTGTTCTACCACCGTGATTACATAGTCGGATAGCGTATCGATGATCTTCCTGAAATAATATTATAAGTGTAAGAGTTCGTGTTTCATGAAAAAATCCACACAAGTTTCAATGCCCTAATTTATACTACAGAACCAAAATGCAACACCTATCAAAAATAAACGAATGTTTGTATAAACAACCACAATTATTATTGAAATAGTCTAATACTATGCATTGATTGCTTCTCTGAAGCGTATTAAAACAATGATGTTAAACCTAAATTTAAATCCTACTAATATTATAAACGCGAAAGTATGTAAGTATGGATGGATGTTTGTTACTCTTTCACGCAAAAACTACTGAACGAATTTGGATGAAACTTTACAGTAATGTAGCTTATACATCAGAAGAACACATAGGCTACTATTTACCGCGATAATCGACATATACGCGCGCGGAGCCGCGGGCAACGACTAGTAATATATAAGTTATGCTGCTATGTTGTACTGTATTAAGATTATGTTAATTTTTGAGAGAAATAAATACGATTTTATTTAGATATATACAAATATTTGTATGTAGATTATTTTACCTAAGTTTAGAAGACTGATATTTGCTTTTGTAAGCCTACAATTCGTAGTACTAGGTGTTAGGTATACACTTACTTTTAGCGGCACCGGCCTATCGAACTTGAGCTGAACCATGTCATGCTGACAGTCGGTGGCGCTAAATGCTCCATGCGTAACTTCCACGCTCACCCAGCAATGCGTGGGGTTCGTTTCGTCTGCACTCACCCTCAGCTGCTATGTAAAACATGGGTAATGTATAACTTTTAATATTATAAACTTTGTGGGACTGTTGAAATGTTTGGCAAAATTTCAACAACGCCAGCCACTTTAACGACGGTCTTTGGACAAGGTTCAAGTCTACATCTGTGTAAGTGCATGCTTCAATGAAAACGTATACGTAGTTTTTTTTTTTGTTTTGACACAAACAAAATACTCTCCGTCTAAATAATGTGTGGGTTTGTGGCGAAGGTATTTTTATATAGAAATTAACAACCTCAAGATAAGACGACCAAAGAAAATTTTGATGGATTTTCTAAAATAAGATTTTGCTCGATCTTTATTTACGACGGTTTTCAATATTCTATCGCTAGTTAAAACTGGAGACAGTTTATATATTTCTTTCCAATTTTTAAATGTAATTGTTTCAATACCTTCATTGATAATTTGATATACAAGGTCATTATTATTTCTTTTTTGTTTTAGTTGTCAAATAAGTATCAAATACTCATTTTAAGGTAAATTCAGACCATTTTTACAATCTTTTATTTAGTTTCACCTGTCCCGATGTTTGTCTGTAATAAAATTGTTGACTAGACTAAAAGATGCAGCATGGGCCGCCATGGTGTGGGTCGCCATACTGTATTGTCTGCATTCGCAGTGAGTATGGCGACCAATACTCTTGGATTCTGCTTATGCTTTCCATCAGGCAGAGTAGAGTCATTTTGGCGGGCCATACATAAAAAAAAAATCTTGCCAGTTAAATTTGAACCACTTCTCGATTTCCGATTGAGCTGAAATATGCCTTTAGTTCTGATGACAATGGAATTATATAAAATCGGTATTATTATTAATCCAAAATGGCCGCCGTAACAAAATGGCGTCATGCAATATATCTGAACAACACACCCAATATTGATATCAAGTGAAAGGGCTTAAAGTATTTTTTTTATTAACGAGTAATAAAAGCTTGTTTTTAAAATGAACTTTTTAAATTAATCACTTGTTATTAATGTAGCTCTAATGAAAGCTATGATAGTAGATAGGTTACTGAAAACGGCCATAAATGACATCTTCCTTCAGCCAGTTAGAATGTAACAATCATAACACTCCTTTGGCTTTGCCGTAGTCGGGTAAAAATACATACTGCGCCGACCCTAAACAAGATAGGGACAAGCACAGGGATATTTATTATGGTATCTTTTATTATAGTCTGTAACGTGTATGTGTTTTATACCTACGGTAACAAAAGGCAAACTGGCAAAACAAATTAGTAAAGAAAAATTATGATGTTATCAGCATATTTACTGAAAATATTTGAATGAACGTTTGCTAAAGAGAAATCTTATATATAAAAATCAATTGCTGTTCGTTTTGCTAAAACTCGAGAACGGCTGGGCCGCTGATTTTGGTTTTGAAATGTTTGTCGTAGTCCTGGGAAGGTTTAAACGGTGAAAAATTTAATATAACTTGAAAATCTAAATGTCACGTGTACGAAGTAGCGAGCACAGCTAGTAAACAATAAAAATGTAGTTGCGGTAACAACTCACCCGTACATCATGTAGTAACTCCAACGAATACTCATAGTTCCCGAGACCGCCGTAGACACTAACACCAGCGAGAACAATGCCGGGCCTGTCGACGGTGAAGCAGATAGCATCCGGACTCCCATTGCCAGTGTTCCAGGCGCGCGTTTGATTTACACGCATGAAACGTGATGGGGTCACCATGTGCTTAACGGTATTGGTGTCTAAATCCTCCTGTAATTCAAAATGTAAAAATAACACTTGTAACAACTATTCGCAAATTCTTGATAGTCAATTTTATAGGCATAAGATCAGGTTCCATCAATCTTTGTTTTGAAGATTGTAAATTGACTCAAGGAGTCATGAGTACATATATGTATAGTGTATACTTTCACATGCATTAAGTGAAAAGCTGTCAATTTGAAATTACAAACACACTTCTATTTTATTTATTTGTATAGATTTATAGAACGATTTTATCATGAAATTAGTCTCGAGACCTACACTTTTGAACTCTATAAAGATTAATTATATCACAATCCTTTGGATTCAGACAATGCAATTTATACAAATATGTATTAAAGATTTGAAAATACCTATTTACATTTTAACATTAACTTCTATTAATAAAAATGCGTATCAATATAGCTAAAAAATGAATATTTTATTCTAGAATTTTATTATAGGTACCCGAATGTTAGTAGCACTGAATGATAACTCAGCCACGACTCTCGCAATAAGTTTGCAACAGAATTCTGACAGATTTTCATGTTGTTTAATTTCGCCATGATCGTGTGGTTGGCCACACTTTCGCGTCATCATTTGCTGTTTGATAGGAATCAAGACGATGTCCAACAGACGCGGTACGACGTCTAAGAGGTGCCATTCTGTGTGATTTGGCCTGGGTTCCGCTGCGTCTGGCGGCTGTGACAAATGAAACTACATATTACAAAGATAGGTCTCACAAAAGGTTAATCAGTTGATAACAAAGAGTGAAATCAAATTACCCTTTGAGCTTCTCTATTGCTGGCCCTAGGAGGCACAGGAGGAGGTCTCTGCATATGAGATGATCTTGGCACTGTCGCCGACTTGGACGGAACATCTTTATTCACCTAGTAAAAAAATAATTGTCCAATGAGGTAACAGTTAAAACTCTGTTATAGGATATTCCAAAATAATAATACATTGCGTACCTTGGTCTCAGGTCGGCGACTCTCATTGGTCATTATGTAGCTCTGAGTAACAGGAACTACATATTGCAATACATCTCGTAGACTACGAGAAGAGCACATTGCTGCACAAGTAGAAGTAAGCTCACGTATTTGCGATGGTGGTACTATACCATCCTGTTAACAATTATACATACATGCAATGATACATTTTAGAATGTAACTCACTTGTACTTATTCCACTATTTAAATTAAATTTACACCTGACCGGTTTCGCCTTACTTCTACTAACCTTTGAGGATGCCATAAGGCAAAACGGGTCAGATATAAATTTAATTAAAATAGTGGAATAAGTACAAGTGAGTTTCATTCTAAAATGTATTACAACAAGTTCCATCAAGTGTCGATAATCGAGAGTATAAATTACATGCATATTTGAGTTTTTATGTATAAAGTTTGTATTCCAGTTACAAGACCATTTCTTGTAGAGTTATGTAAGACAGTCAGTTTACGGCGCTAAATTCTAAGAGCCTGAATATGCTACTTTGGTAGTTAGTGACAATTGAATAGGCTTCAAAATTGTAATATTCTTGAAGTTATTGGCTTCGATCAACTAAATGGTTACACGTACAGAATGCAGAAGTTCAGTTTTAGCAATAACAAAATAACCGGGAAAGTATATCAAAATGTGGGTATGTAAATTGAAAGTTAAAAAAAATAATATCCCTAAAAAAATTGAGTTTAAGTTTTCGTTCTAATATCAAAGATTACCTTAACGTTGAATAACAATGAACACAAATGATTCCACTTCAATGTTGGTGTTGGGAAAAATGCGTGGAAACAAGCTGTGATTGTCTCGTGTGCTTCTTTTAAGATCGTGGTAGTCATTTCTAGAGCAAACTGCACGTAGCAAACTCGATGTGCCTTGCTCTTACCAGGCCTCCTAGGTAACATTGCGCAAGTGGGAGTAGAATCGGCCATAATCGCCTGAATCAAGTTCCTCACGTCTGCGATCGCTTCGAAGTACGACATGTACTCCTGAGAATTTCGCTTTCTACTATTCTGAGGATATATCTCGTTTATGTAAGACCTCACGAGCCTCAAACATGCTTTGATCACGTACACTAATCTCTTTTGATGTTTCATAACGGTCAGTTTTTGGTAGTTTATTGGGACTTGGCCGTTAGTTTCCAGGACAATTTCTTTAAATGTATCCCAGCTCCATTGAAGAAGCGTTATTAGTGATTTAAAACACGGTACAGTCACTTTTCTTGATAAGTTTTTAGATAATTGCATAACTGGTTCTCCAGGATCCACTGCTCGTAATGGCATCGCCTGGTCTGGGCTAACAGTGTTATAAAGTAAACATGGAATTTGTCCAGCGTTGACATCTGTTCCATTGTTAGATTTCTTGGATGTTTTGAAATGAAAACCGACTTCATCGTTGATAACCATGGCTTGACCTGAAGAACCACAGTCTGAAGAAGGTCCATTAATGCATGCCCATGCTACGTACCATCGATTAGCCTGTGAACGAATAATTTAAATTACACCTTCTTAACAGGTTATGTCGCTTGACTGGATTGCAAAGAAATTTCGGATACCAATGCTGTTGTGGCAGTCTGATTTTGAGAAAAAACCAAAGCCAACCAAATATTCCATACAATGTTAACGTATCTAATTTTAGGTGTAAACAACGTAAAACACCAACCATGAGAGGTACAGGCACGTCGAAGAGTACAGGGAATCTGTCGCGGGGTGCGCATTCAAACACAATCTCGTCGCTCTCAGCGATGAGCTCTCCATCACCTTCTTGATCTCCACCGTCAACTCCGATATCATAGAGCTTTATTTTAGCGGTGTAATCTCCGCGTCCTCCAAATAAACCAACACCACCTAAACGATAAAAATAAATTAATTAAATCCAAGAAGGAAATAACTAATAGAAATATTTCAGGATACAGGCTTTTAACAGCTGCTTCAACTGCCTGCCTGCCGAAGATTCGGTGTCGGTTTCGGCCAGTTTCGGCGGGTCGGAAATTTGGAGGTGCTCCAAGTACAAAGAACACATTACACCCGCCACATTAACATCACATCAATATGTCGGGTGTACCTATCAAAATCAAATATTGGAATATTTAACCATTATTTATGAATTACGAGTGAGCCAAGAAGTTCGCTGACCGAAGATTCGGTTTCGGTTCCGGCCGAACATTCGGCGGGTTCGGTTTTGGTTTCAGTGCGGCCGAATGAATAATGGTTAAATATTGGAATATTGATAGGTACTGCCGCCATATTGATGTCAACGTGGCGGGTGTAATGTGTTTTAGGTACTTGGAGCACCTCCGAATTTCAGACCCGCTGAAACTGGCCGAAACCGAAACCGAATCTTCGGTCGGTCTCTAATTTGTTTATCCGACAACAGTGACAGGTTATGTGTCTGTTTTCTAACTTAAAATAACCAAGCAATAACTGTAATTAATACAAATATATATTGTCACATCATTGCATCAACAGCTTTTAATGGTCTACTGTTGGATATAGGCCTCTCGTTAAAAAGGTTTTAGCCATACGGGTTAGTATAGGGGTTGATTCAAGATTTACTTTTCTTTGCAGTGCTATTGTTTGTGTGCTCCCATACTCTGCTCTTAAGAAACATACAGGATGAATGGACGGCGTGACCATCCGTATTCTTAATCCGTCACCATACCAAGTATATATAATACTTGACGGCGCACACATATTTAGTGGGTAGTTTTTGAACTAACAATTGACGGTTGGCATACTACATAACACCGAGCGCTGGGGAGGCGGCCATGATTGTGAATTGAGTTGTGAGAGAGCGCGCGCGCACCCACGTGTTCTGGTGGAATGTTTTAGATCCGGTCAGAGTAATCTTTTATAAATAAGAGTGTTGAAGATTGATTTGGTGATTGATTAAACGAGTGTCGGTGATCCTGGTCTCCTCGCCAAACTACCCACATTTGTATTATGGCGGACAAATCCAAGAGTGATAATGTGCTGCCCACTGGACGCGCCTTTATACTAAAACACATTATTGTTTACCTAATAGGATGTCAGTGTCACACATAAATCGAATAGCCTCAATAGAATGGCCAGAGTAACCCCAACCGCCGCCATGACTCTCGAAACGATTCACTGTAAGAAAATCTTCCTTTACTGGAGCGACGGGTGATGCTGTGTTTTCCCTCTTGCATTCAGTTTGATTTAACCTGTAAACAATCATTAACATCTTGAGATGTTTTGATCCGACTGACAATTAACACCTCGATAAATTATTAGGTCACAATACATTCTGCAATAAGAGATCTTGTGATACTTTACAAATCAGTAAATTACATAATAACTTGCCATGCTTCCTTCCATATATTCATATTTTAATACTGCTTTTTGTAATTCTTTTAGTAAGATTTATACATATTATATGCTTGTTGGATTAACTAAGTAAGGGTACAAGAAGGAAAAATTATGGTATGGGTTATATGAATAAAAAAGATAAATTAACATGGCATAACTCAAGGGCCAAATATTTGTCATACAGAGACACGAAGATCTCTAAAAAATTTCACAATCTGTATGAATAAAAAACCAAAATAATGAACTAAACAACAAAAATAACCCACTTACTTCATATCGTGAGCATAAGTAAGCGAATCCAAACATCCAAGTAAATGCAGCGCTGCATGCATTCTCGTAACTAAACATCCCGGGGTAGAAGGTATAGCCAACTCCTGGTTCAACACTGACATATTTGACAGAGCAACATTCTCCACCGGCCTGCTTTCATTGTTGAAAGTCATGTCAAAGTTCTCTAAGTTCTTGAAGTCTTCCAATCGCTTCATACTGCCGTAATTAGGATAATCGCACTCAGTTTCACCAAAGTATCCATCAGAGTCAGTATTACAACATCTTTGTATCTTATGTGAATCGAAAGCGAGTATATTATAGCACTTAATGACCCTCATCTGTGGTTGGTAGCACCATAACACATCATATAGCGGATCAATACACGCTAAAGTATTAACGAAGTCGACTTGTTCGGGACCCGTCCAAGTGTTGCACGTTCCATCATTTTTGTTAATTGTTATACACTTGAATGTGTGTTCGGGTCGATTGGGTAAAATTACTGCAAAAAAGTGATTCGATAAGTTGTTATTTATGTACAAAGATAGTTCATCTTTAAAAATATATATCGTCGGCTTAAAGTGTAAACCTGCTAACGACATAATAGGTAACTTTACAGGAGAGACAAAAAATATTCTTAAATATTTGGAAATTAATTTTAATAAACGGTTTAAATACAGATGGTGCATTTTGTTATTCTTTATAATATAAAATAAAAAAAGAGTAAGTTACTTCAATATTTAATAATTTATTATCACTTTTATGACTTAACAGGTTTTTGTAATGCAGTAACATTTTCAAAATAGGATTTAGCAGTTTTTCATTCCTAATATTAACTTACTTATAGACATTAAATGTTTTAAATTTCTGGTTTAAATTAGGCACAGGTATCTTAATATAATATTTTAATATTATAGAATTAAATTTTAATTATTATTAGACTGTGTCTTTGAAAATTATCACAAAATTATCTCTTACCATTTAACAAAACAAAAATTCTCTCTTAACATCTCTCTTTAACAAAAAGTAACTTTAGCATTATGAAAGTTTCTAAACTTAATTAAATTCGAAATTAAATAAAAAATGTCTAAGATTGCACCAATCAGTCTTAACAAATACCAATACGAGTCACTACTCGTATCCTCGTCTTTTTTTAAATAACCTTCGTGAATAGGAGCGCCTAATCATGAGGTAAATTATCATAATAGTGACGATAGTCTTCGGGTAAAGTGCTTTTTAAATATTGCAAATCTTCAAACTTCCTTTTGGTGATTTTTCTTTTTGTTAGAAACTGATTTCTTAAGGAATCAAAAGGCAATGCAATAACTGCAGGTGTTTTTCTTTGTGGGAGTATTTTCCATCCTCACCGTTTGGAGTGTACTGAAGAGCCCGAATATCAGTTACTTTAGCATCACCTTTACTACGTCCAGGATGAATGCTTTTAAAAAAATTTACTTCATCAAAACTTTTGAAAAAAGTATGGTTTAAGTAAGTTACATCATAAGGTCTAGGGTTTTTTCTTGCTGACCTACAAATATATATATACTCGGCAGGAACATTGATATTTTTGTGCTTAAGAGCTCGCTCAACAGAGGAATGAATGCTGTTCGCTTCCATCTGCGTATGCCCAACTTCTAAAAACTTTTGCTCTACGATTATGTTGTGGTTTATAGCCGTCAATAGCATTGCATTAGACATTACACAGTTCCCGTTTTGATAGGTGCAACCATCGCTATAAAAAAATATTTTATTTGATTTGTCTTGAACATTTGGTCGTAACACCTTATTCTCAATTAAACTGACCCATATACTAGCAAACTCTTCAGAGTTTAAACCTCCTTCGGTTTCGTTCCATAAATAGCAATAGCCATCCTTGTTTAAAGCCATAAGGCCATGTTCAGATGACGAGCGCTCAACGCGCGTTTTGCTAACGCGCGTTGAGCAACTCCATGTAAAAACGCGCGTTGCATGTGTACTCCTAGAACAAATTACATGTAGTTGTCAACGCGCGTTGAGCGCTCGTCATCTGAACACGGGCTAATAGTCTGAACTCTGGAATGCGCTCCCGCTTGAAATCAGGATGTCCACAAACCGTTTCACGTTTAAAAAGGAGGTACATGACCTCCTTCTCAATGACATGACAGAGTCATTGAAACGATAGCATACCATCGTTTTCTCCAATACTCTTAGTGTACGTATCTATAGTAAATATTTTATTTATTTTATTATTTATGTAATTTAATATTATATAAAGTTATAGTGTTTAAGTATTTGTATATATATAGAGTTTGTGTATTTGTTGTATTTATATAAGGACTTATGTATGTAATGCTTTGTAATCCATTTTTAGCTATTTAAGTATGTATGTACTTTATGTGCGCCTACCTCACAAGATATCTACACCAGCCAAAGGTTGACTGGTAGAGAATGCCTAGGGCATTAAGTCCGCCGATGTACTATAGTGCATAAAGTTATAAATAAAAAAATAAAAATAAATAATAGCTTTTTCCATTTTCTCTCAACTTTCTATTTTTTTTAAGCGAACCAATTAGATTTTAAAACCTGAACCCGTTTCTTTCTTTTTATGCTTTTCTTTGGGTAGTTTTCATAATCAGATTCCGATCCAGAATCAATTTTATAGGGTACTAAGCCTTCCTGTATACTTTCATCTGATATAAGATCTTCCATTTGGTTAGATAGGTTTGAAAAATTAGGAATAATACTATCTGTTAAACCAGGCAAGGTATTGTTTTCGAAAATAGATTGCTCATCAGCTGTAGTAAAGTAAGGCGAGGGTGAATTTAAAGTTAAAAAGGAAAGTACACTGCTTTTTTTGGAATTGAACTTCTTCTGTATTTTTATTTTCATCAAAAACTGACAACAATTTATTAGGTGCAAGTATAACAGAATCTTCCAGTGTTTCCACTGTCGACATTGACTGTGGCAGACTACTGCAATTAATAAGATTAGTGTAAAATTATTATTAATTACAATAAAAAATACTGCTAAATGAAATAATTATGTGATTTTCTCTAAATAAAAACTGCTAACTCCGGTTTGTTTAAATTGCAGGTGAAGTTACTTTAAAATAGCAAAATTTATAATTTTCCGATTGGTCTTCTGATAAACAATATGAAAAATAATAATAAAAACACATACCTTTGCAATATTTCAATTCATACTTCGGTTTACACCAGTAAAAACGAACTAAATAAATTATTTGTAAGAGCATATGCGTCGTCATCGAAAGCTTCATACAAAATGGCGGTATAGATGGAGTTAGCTGCGCACTTTTGGCGCCAATATAATGTAGCAGTTTTACTCATCACACGTTTTTAGCAATTTGACGTCAAAAATGGCAGTAGCTGTATTTTCTAGTGTGTGTATTTATTTTTTCTCTTTCGAATGGTAGGTAAATCGTAATAACGGTCAAAAATGGATTTAGCAGTTTTACACATTAAGCCCAGGATATATAAATCAATTTATATTATTCAGAACGTCCCATGGTCTAGACCTGAAAAACCTATCAAATCTTTTGCACTATTTCTATCGACTCTGTCTACTTTCCTATAATAATTATCACAAGCTATTTAAATGGTGCGCTGGATCCGCTAAATGTATATAGCGGCCATAATATACTAACTAAGGAGCCAGAATACTGGGCACCAATCCATTCGAAGCTGTAGTGAAATACATTTACAATACTGTAGGTTGTATTATTTCAAGAAGATTATAAGCTCCCCTATTCCAGTCAATCGAATTACAATAAAATATTTATTAGAATAACATCTTACCAATGCTGCTATTATTTGAAGTGATGGTGGAGCTGAATAATGTGTCGGTCTTGATGAGCGCCTGTGACACTTGCACAAATGTTTGATCTCCAGAAGCTGACACCCATATAGCTTTACATGCGTGTCTGGGGCCAAGGCGTGGTACGCGACCTGGGGTTGCGTACCAAATGGGAGACCTATCTGTACGCGCGGGTTCTTCTTGACGAGGACGACCGAGAGAACCCTTCTGAAAGTTTGAAAATATTTATGGAATAGGAAATTTGATGAAAAAGAAAGTCTTCAAGGGAGCCTTCAAGCAAAATCGAAGCGCTCTCTAGCAAGACAGGGACGCCAGAGAAAATGTAAGCAGTTTTTTTTTCATGTATAGCCCCGCTAAAGTGACTCTTCTTTGCCTGATGGAAAGCATGAGCAAAATCATAGTGTGTCGTTATGCTCATTTTGGATGCAGACAATGCAACAGTGCAGCACAGTGACCCAAACTATGGCGCCTATTGAGATACTTCTGCAGTTGAAGTAATTTATTGGCTGCTCAAAAAGCAAGATAGATCAATCGGTATTAAATAGAAGTGACCTTTACGTAATGAATAGAACTTCATATCGCTAGAAAGGAGCTTTTGGCCCACAATACCATACTGGCCATACCGGTTGGTATAGGGTTTGCTTCCTCGTCGTTTCCCTTCTCTTTGCAGTCCTTCGTAGTTTGCTGCCTTAATCGGCTCATACGACACCCATGGGAGTGACCACACTCCGTATTCCTAATCCGTCACCAAACAGTATACATAAAGTATTGTTGCGCCCTAGGAAATGGGTCTCGTATCAAGAGTTGAGAACAGCGCCATTTAGTGTCAAGCATCGCAAGACTGTGAGATTACGACTGATTAATCCGATATTCTCAACGCTAGATGGTGCTGCAAGTAGCTCTAGAACAATCTATTTGGTCCAGAATGTTCTGTCGAATATTTAGGATTATTCTAGAGATTTCGACACCCATATAAAAGCGGAGCGTGTTAGCCGTATGGGCGAGTATTGTTTCACAATACAGCGAATAAATACCGAAGCGATCTTCTAATGTGACTAACGAGTGATTTAGTGAATTATTATTGTAAAAAGTGTTGTTAATAAATATTGTGTTATTTTTTTGGTAATCAACCGGCTACCTGTATTTATTTAATACCTAGCTCGTAACAGTATTTTATTTTACAATGCACGATGCTTGTTCCCGTACCTGATAATTGCCAAACGTATACAATTCTCCCTCTCGTGTTAACACAACAGTGTGATTGCTACCAGCGGCAACGGACGAGGCGCGAGGAACTCGGACGCGTACTATGCGATGATGCGCCGCTATATCGCCCGCTCCAAGCTGCCCGTACTGATTCGATCCGAATGTCAGTACATCACCTAAAAATATGCAATCATGTGATAAGATGAGTCAGAAGTGCGAAATATTTATTTATTTATGTACTATATAGCAATATAGTTACTGACCGGGTTCGGTGAGCAGTACAGTGTGATGCAGGCCACAAGCTACAGCCACGATGCGATGTCCGCCGGGTATGGCGACACGTGCGGGCGGGAGGCAGTTGACTTTCAAACTGGAGTCGCGCTCGCCCTCCGAACCACCCGCGGGACTTTCATACGCAGACATTCGGACGCTGTCTTTGTCTATATATAACAAAAATACTAGATTTTATAATAAGGTACATGTAGAATGTAGAAGTGTAACAGATCAACGGGCGGACATCCTCAAATCAACATCACTCCCGGAAACATGTAGCGACTGAAAAGGCTGCTAAACTTCTGGGATGATCTAGGATGGTTGGAGTAAGAATATGACAAAACCTACGTACAATGGCCCAATCAATAGTCTAATTACTTAAACAGCCCGGGAAAAACAAAAACAAGGTACATATAAAAGAACGAAGTACCAAATTTCCTGAATTATACAAAAAGCACTAACTAACATGGTTCATGATTGAATATCCCATATGGTTCATAGGTATAAACATAGCGAAACTCGAGTGTTTTAAATAAAGGACTTTCAAGGTATATGCTTTTAAATTAATTTTTTTTCGCTTTGCAGTACTTTTGTCCTGAGTAGTTTACTGCCTTAGTCGACTCTAACGACACCTAAGGGATGAAGGGGTAATTATACTGTCACCATTCATCAATATTTAATTTAAACTTACAATTGGAGACTACAGTCAGCAAACACAACAACCAGGAGTGGTGACATTTATTTATTTATTATGTCTATCTTGCTTGTATCTGTGTTGTTGTGTGAATGTGTATTTCTATTTATTTCCACTTGTTCTGCTGTTTTATATAAAGTTTGTATAATCGAACAATATAGCTGTAAGTTTTCCTATAAATAAAAAAATGAAATAAATTACGTACCACTTCTAGCATCTCTGGTGGAGGAATCAGCGTCATCGTCAAGATCAGTTGTGGGAGTGCTTCGCTCCGGCCTCGCTGCACCCGCTAATGTATCAGCGCATCGCCGACACACACCACAGGCGGTACAACCGCTATCACCTTCACCACATCCACATCTCCTACAAATAAAATAGACAATTCTTATACAAAGTCTTTGGAGCAAAATTAAAAATAACACAAAGATTAGTATTTTGTTTGTATTGTATATTTGAATATGTAGTAGAATTTATTAACTTTTAAAAATAACACTCAATGTACGTAAGTTCGTACGTGTAATGCAGTGTCACGATCATCTTAACAAAGTCGTAATAGGCTCTTTGAGTGAAAACAGAGCAATACTTTTGAGTTCCCATTAAAATATTAAATATTTGTTTCTACTAAACATTTATTTTTGACTTAAAATTGAACCAATGAATCTCTGGACTGATCATGATTACAGAAATAGTCTAAATGTTGGTAACTATAACTGATGCGAAGAACCAGCTTTCCTACCAGTATTGTGTATCGGTGAGTACGGTACAATTGAAAATATTTATCGTTATTAGAAGAAGGTACTTACTCTCCTGGGACCCTGTTCGGTAAATGCGAGCAATGACAGGCGGTTGAAAATCCAGTACACTCCCGACACAAAACACAGACACGGCAATAATCAGTGGTCCAAGTATGTGGTGTAGTGCACATTCTAAAGTCTTCCCTGTTTTCGCTGTGACGACGCACAAGCGAGGGACGCCGAGAGGGGAACAATTCTACAACAAATTATATCTAGTTAAGTGAAATTGTATGTACTATTGATGTATATTTGTGACTTATCACGGCTATCTTTGAACTTAATTAAATTAATATTGACAGAGTACTATTTTATATCAATATGTATTTTAAATAAAACACTCTTGGTAAAACCAAGCAAAAAGGTTAAGTGGATAACTATCAGACTCTAATATCCTGTTAGATGAAGTCGCGTAGACTGCAGAACTACATTTCGACTAATGTAGTTCTAGAAAGACGCTAGAGATGCTGTTACTGGACATGCTGGATGTTTTATAATGATTTATTTTAATCGTTTTAGGCAATCACTAACTACCAAATAAGGTTTCGGCATTTTGATGATACTAGTGATCGCCCAGTGGTCGAAATTTAACCATAATTCAGTTTTTTTGTTTTTTTTAGCATACTACAACTTTTCCTCTATATAGCATACTATAACTTTAACTGTGCCAAATTTCATACTCCTCCGTTCGTATATTTTTCGTCAAAAGGGGTAGAAAGTTTTTGCTTTACGTTTGTTTGTTTATATTTTTAGACACTAACAATTTAAATTAGGGATATAAGGAAGGGTAATGGGACGGGCTCCTATTTGGAATAATAATCCTCAACGTTATCCTTTTATTGTCAAAGTCCGCTAAGTGGTAAACTTTACTAGTGGAAAACTTTCAAAGAAAATAGAGTTCTGGTTGAAATAAAGGAGGGGCAAAGTAAAGCTTAAAGATATGCTTTTTATTGGGCCATCGAGCTCTATTAGCTCTATTATAACTTTCTATTACCAAATGCAACCAGTTAATGTTATTAACAATTATTGTTGAGATGACATAAAATGTTAAAGCAATACTTACTCTCTTTAGTGTACCCAAACTCCCGGCCACATTGGCCTTTATTATTGATCCCAAATGTGTATACTTGTCCAAAGTTAGTTAAAACAACTGCATGCGCTTTACCTAGCGCTACCTGTAGGAAAAAAAAATTGATATGAAAATAATACGGTGTAGTTACAAAAAGATCAATATTTATTAAATGTTCTAATTCTATTTGAGGACAATGGGCAGAACTTTTAAATCATCTGGAAATTCATGGAATAGAATAGAATAAACTTTATTGTACACCAATTGAAATCAAAATATGTATATTTTATCTCCATAGGCAATACAATAGATAAAACGGTTGAGAAATCCCTCTGTTTAAAGATTAACTTTTATCCTTTTTTAACCGACTTAAAAAAAGAGGAGGTTCTCAATTCGACTGTATTAATTTTTTGTTTGTTACCTCATAACTTTCGACTGGGTAAACCGATTTTGATGATTCTTTTTTTTTATTTGTAAGCTAATGCTTCCCGAGTGGTCCCATTTAAATTTGGTCCAGATTGAAGTCGGTTTTTTTTTGTTAAAATTTGTATAATATATTACTTAGATATTACTGAATTTAGAGTTTGGATATATGTATTCGAAATTAATGTAAATAATAAACAAAACACTTTAATCGTTTTTCTTTTGTTTGTCAGCTGCATTTCCTTTTCCTTGTTTTACTACTTGGGACAAGCGGTGATGTACTATGGACGAAGTGGAGCTTCCGAAGGAGTAGTAAATGGTGTCTCAGTAAGAGTGCATTTTTTTTCATTTTAAATAAAAACTCGTTTTTTTTAGAGAGTTGTGATTTTTTATTGTGTTGTAAAGAAGACCTGTTCCGAATAAGTATGGAACAAAATATCCGTCAAATTGTCCACGGCTCTGATGAGAGGTCATTACTCTTTTCGTGAAATTTTTCATGACCATGCGTTGAATCTCGGATTTGAGGTTAGGAATTGTTTTAGAATTAGCATAAACCCGAGATTTCACAAAATCTCAAAGAAAAAATAGGCACTGTCTCGACTGAAAATTCGTCGAAGTGTGCGAACGGTCTCATTTCAAACATTCCAAATTTTTGTAATAACTTTTCACTATTATAACGCGTTGTTTTTTTGTAAAGCGTTCTATTTTTAATAATCGGAAGAAACATATGTTACACCTGCAAAATTTCAGTTGTCACATGCTCAAAGAAAAAATGACACTAAATTTAAAAAGTGCACTCTTATTGAAACACCTTATAGTACCAAGCCAAATTGGAAACAGCAACATCAAAAGTCTTTAATACATTTTTTAATTTTCAAGAACGATTGTAGCAGCACTTATAATAAAGTCGTCTTTCTGACCTGTATAACTCTTTCGTGACGTAAGCCAATCACGATTCCCGCAGAGTCACAATGCTGAGTGTCTTTGCCAAACATGAGCAACAAGCCTTGCCTCGTAATGAGCGCTGTCGAACCATTGTTACACGCCGCATAGGTAACATGATGTCCTTCTGCCTAAAACCGAGTACATGAAATAATAAACTACTAACTTTTGTTCATTGAAACCTCTTCGATGATATTGCTATATATAGCTGTTATTAATGGATATTCATTTCTTACATTACAAGACCCTAACATCACCTAACTGCTTTAAATTGGCTTACATTACATTAACTACCTCGGTGGCGTAGTGGTAGCGTATGCAACTGCTGTGCTTGAGGTCTCGGGATCGATTCCCGGGTCGGACCAAATGCATGTATGATCTGCAAATTTTTGTTTCGGAGTTTGGGTGTTTCCTATAACGTATAATATAATGTATGTATTCACAAGAAAAAGTAAGTATTTATATCAGTTGTCTAGTACCCATAACACAAGCTCTGCTTAGCTTGGGATTAGACAGCGTTGTGCGCTATATGTCCGCAATATTTATTTATGGACACTGAAACAAGTGAAACAAGTCATTGTCATAAGGAGGAAGCTTAAACCACCAGTTCGACCGTGTAGTCTAAGGGATAATTAGGTATAGTGATACTCCGCGTGTTCTTAATCTGTTACATGGAAAAGAGCCTAATATAATGAATAACATTTCATCTGCCTACGAAGTCACATGTGTGAATTAGATAAACTTTTCCTAGGACTTCCCGAGTATAATAACATTAATAACTCGATGTGTTGTAGATCCTGGTGAACAGAAGTTTCAGTAGCATTTTGGAGGAATTACTTAAAAAAATGCTTCACGTATAAATAATTGTACCTTAAATATCTTCTTAGGTCTCGTAGGCTTGGGTGTGCGACGATGTTTTGTCGCATCTCCGTCTTCCCCGCGTCGCGCCACTCCAGTAAATAGCGCATTGCCATTATCAAGTAGCAAGACCGCATGAACACCTTCGTGTCCTATTGCCACCTATTCCAAATGCAGGCGATTTTAGACTGACACTGTTATTACTTACTAGTGGTTTTTTAGTGGTTAATTTTATTATAACTCATTTTTATTAGCTTTCTGCACTCTTTTCCATTTAAACATCAACGGTGCCAAATTTAATACTCCTCCGTTAGCATAATTTTCATAAAGTGTGGTACAAAGTTTTTGCTTCACATATTAATATATAGACAGTTTCAGTTTCTTGAAAATATTTAGATATTTAATGGCAGGAAAGCCATGCTTTGGCTCAAATGGGCGAAGCTCGGCCGGAATGATACAGAAAACCAGTGTCAACCAGTTTTTTTTATTGCTTTTCACAAAGTGATAGGGTTACTGGAGCCCCAAACCTTCTCCCTCGACAGCGCACTTCTGATTCTTGAGTTCCATTGATGGCACTTACTAACTGGTGACGTCTGCTCATTTGACCCTTATACCATGAATAAGCTTCGAATTGTAAACAAGTAATATAATATATAGACACGTGTGAGCAGAAGTATATTTGAAATTTTGTATAAAGACGTTAATACTTACTTGTATAACTTTACATCGTTTCACATTAGGTGTTTCATTCCTAGAGAATATTGTTTCCTTCATCAGTGTCCATCTGCCAGTCTGCGGGGAAGCAGCCTTGTAACCTAAGCTTTGACCTTTACCAGAGTAATACACCTATAAACATAAAAAAAACTAATTTTTACGTTGCTGCATTTGCAATGAGTATGGTGATCACCACTC
Source organism: Diaphora mendica (assembly GCA_949125395.1). NCBI lineage: Eukaryota > Metazoa > Arthropoda > Insecta > Lepidoptera > Erebidae > Diaphora > Diaphora mendica. The sequence continues at coordinate 26,598,217 of OX421312.1, read as the reverse complement.
TAGGTTTCTGCTCATTCTTTCCATTAGGCAGAATTAAGTCACTTTGGCAGGCTCACATATATACTATCTATACTAATATTATAAACGCGAAAGTTTGTAAGTATGGATGGATGGATGAATGGGTGGATGTTTGTTACTCTTTCACGCAAAAACTACTGAACAGATTGGATGAAACTTTACAGTAATATAGCTTATACATCAGAATAACACATAGGCTACTATTTGCAGTGATAACCGATATACACGCGGGCGGAGCCGCGGGCAACAACGAGTATATCCATACTAGGAGGCAGACGGAATGCCTAGAGTTTGAAGAGAAGCGAGCGGTGCCAGACCCGGTCGGAAGCCTTGGCAATGTCGAATGTCGAAATAAGTTCATATAAATACTTTATATTTTATGTACTTATATAAATATTTCAATAAGTTTTTAATAGTGAAACGTGTGTGTCTTATTTGTAAAATAATATTAGCATCAATAATTAAAAATGCTACACAAAGTCACTGTTCAACTACGACGGACGCGGAAGAAGTCGCGGGCATAGCTAGTAATATTATAAAATATTAGCATACAATTATTATTTGTTAATACAGGATTGCGTGACATTAAAGATTTGATAAGAAATATCAGTCGCGCCAGAAGCTGACAAGCGGAAGGCGCCAAGATATTAATATGAATCAACTATTTACTTGTTAATAAAATCACCAATTGAATTATAAGGTTATAACATATTTTATTGTATACCTAATAATTATTAAGATTTAAACGAATGAGGCGCTTATACGAGTTTGGAATCGTTACTTATAACAATACATTCTCATACTCACGGTACAGAACACTGTCACAATCATCCAAAGAACAATGGCGAGGACAATCTTCCCAGTTTCACTGCGTCGATCAATCAATCGTAATCGAATCAAGAATGATGAGATTCGCAGACGAACCAAGATTATCGATATTACACGGAAAATTACTAAAGGTCATAAAGTGCTTAGGTGGCGACCATGGACCATAAATCAGCGTTGGTAGGCCGCCCACAAGGCGATCTGCCTACGTACTGAAAGATGGATGCGGGCAGCACACGACCGGTTGCGGTGGAGAACCTCGGGGAGGCCTTTGTCAAGCAGTGGACGTGTTTAGTGTGAAATTACAACTTACAACTACGTCCAAAAAAACAAAATGATGATAAAAGCTTTTCGATTATACATATTTACATTGTAACAACATCTGACGCAAGCATGATCTTAAACTACTTTCATTTAAATATTACCTTTCCAGAAGCAGTGGTCAAAAGAGAAAAATCCTGTCCACTATAAATACTTAAAAGTGGATCTTCGTCACAATCATCCATCTGCATTGCAACAGGAGCATCTAACTCTAAGTTTCTTCTTGACAAGCCATCTTCGAAAGGACTTCTGCCAAGCATAAGCGTTCTCCGTCTCAACAGATGAACATTTAACTCTTTACGAGATGTTAGTGTCGTAGTGGTAGAGCTTTCATCTCTTTCAATTTGAGGTTCAACATCATACATTTTTATTGTGAGATTATCCTGCAAGTATATGTATAGTATTATGTATTATAGCAGTTCACTGTCTAGTTAGTATTGCCAAAAACATTAAGCAACTTACAAAATTAGTCAGTAAAATCAATCCCAATTGGTTTCCATCTGTAAAAACAGCAGACTTAGGCTCAACCAGAGACGATTGGCCAGGATCTAATCGCACCATATTTTTCACTTCCAAAGTTTCTTTATCTATTTCATAAACTTCAGTCTTTTTCCTGCCTATCCTTAGATATAAATTATTCTGTAAAATATATTAGGAATTTAACTTAACTATAAATATATGACAAAATTTATAGGAAACCGTAATTAGAGATAGTGCTTCCAACTTACCTTACAATACCCTAGCCAACCATGTCGGTCGCCTGCAAAGAAGTCTGGTTTGTATAAGTAAACATGCTGTCTAATGGAGCTGCCATAACCTGATCCTATCTTCAATAAGCCTTTTGATGTAAAAACGTAGAGGTAGCAGCCGTCGGAGACTAGCGAGCGAACTACCAATTCACCAGCTCCTGCTGTAAGCTGTGCAGGAAGGTCTACAGGGAAGCTAGTGACTAAAGACTGGTGTGGGACGCCATAATTCAACCACTGGTTGCGGGACGGAGTGCCGAGTATAACTGATTGGACGCTCCGCTGGAGGGTTGTTAAGTTAGAAGGTACCTGCAAATCATACATAGTTTTTTTGTTTATAATGTACTCATAAAACTTAAAAACATGTATAATATGAATAAGATTTTACCTGCAGGTATTGCTCAGACAGTGCGGAGGGTGACATAGTGAGAGATGCAACAGCATTTAGTATAAGTTCAGCTTCACCTCTGGCAACGGATAAAGCTACGAGGCAAGAGCTGCTCAAGGAAGTAAGAGTAGTCGGCAACTCTATTTTACCACTTGGTCCACTCCCACTAGCAACTTCGACTAGCATAGCATGGAGATTTGTGATGATCTGAAAATATTAATTACAAAATATAATTCAGTTAAACACTCTTATGAATTGTAAGTAGGAATTTAGTCTTTGAGATGTCTGTGAAATAATTATGTTACCTCAGTAGGTTCTTGAGCTAATTCTTCAGGCGCATGGCCTTGCAGCACATCCAACAGAGCACTCAATGCCTGTTCGCAAAATGCTGCATCAGTAAATCGCGCCTGTGATATTAATGCAAACACTGTCCGTAAGCCAATACCTGTAATCTGTAAAGAAAATTTCATTAAATTAAACATTTTACGTATAGAATCACTTACAATTATACTTCTAATTACTAAATCCTCTTTACCTTTGGTAATTTATTCATTGGAATTTGTGAGGATGTATCTTCATTATCACTATCATCTGACAATTCAGATACATTTCCGTGAAGATGCCTCCAACGAGCTAAAATGGATCTTCGAACATTAGCATAAACAGCAAATTGGGACGGGTTGCCAAGTAGTGCAGGGGCATAACATATGGCAAGGGCATTGCTGGCTTTTAATCTTCTTAGCTTTTCCTTTTTACCAATTTTCTTATGGGATTTCTTGTCTTTGCTGTAATTAAAATGTGTAACTAAATTACAAACATAATAAATCAATATTTTCAATTTTGATAGTTTAATGCACTACATGATGAGGTAGTATATTGCCATAGATGTTCATGACAACCGGGACCGACGGCTCAACGTGCTCTGCGAGGCACGGGCGTGCAAACACCGCTAAATTTCCATACACTAGGCTATTATTATAGACCAAGAGGTAGTGAATCCTCCGAGTAACGGTATTCTGTAAGGCTAGAAATTGTTATAGTGATGAGTCATAGCTTGCTAAGTACGGTAGCCATCACCTGGCACGCATCAGCCCTGCACGTCATCAACCCATACGTTTTTTAAAGTAAAAAAAATCTTTAAAAGAAACTAGTTGCTGTAAACTTGAAATTGTTATACGATTATATTAATTCTGAAGTTAAAAAAAACATTAAGAGGCGTTTTTTATGAGCACAAGTACTTGACAGTTGAAACGAAAGGTGTGTACTATATCAATTAAAACAAACTTTATTATAAATATGTATTTTATTTATTTATGTTTGATTAAGCCATTTAAAGAAAGTAGGTACAATGACAATGTAGGAAGAAAACTCATTGCACCGACCCCAAATAAATTTAGGAAAAGGGTAGGAAGATGATGAGGTACAACGATAGACGGTTCTGGCTAGCATTAGTCCTTGACAGGAGAGGGGAAAGATGCTATGGGAGTGCGAGTAAGAGGCGTAACGTAAAATTAATGGGGCTAATGCGACCGTTTATCTAACGGTGAAATTGGAGGGTCGAATACCTGCTACTGTAGGAAGATTTTAATTAAATTATTTTAATTAAAAAGTTATTTTAGTTTTAAGATTACAACGAAATACATGGATCACAAATGAGTTGTCATTATTGTCAACAAGATGGCGTAATATTATTTTTAAATTAAAAATCATTCGTCTACGATTTTCGTGTACAAAATAACCAGTAAGCTCATTCATAAATATAGATTTAGATATTCAATCGTTTTTTATGTAATAAATATCCTACTAATATTATAAACGCGGAAGTTTGTAAGTATGGATGTGAAGATGGATGGATGTTTGTTACTCTTTCACGCAAGAACTACTGAACGGATTTGGATGAAACTTTACAATAATATAGCCTATACATCAAAATAACACATAGGCTACTTTTCAATGCGAAAAAGGATTGTAAAGGGGTTTAAAGGGGGGATGAACGGTTGTATAGAAGTCTGGCGGTTCACTCGACATACGCATGCGCGTTAAATACGCCGGGCGTCTTGACAACGAATAAACAGGACAGGCGCATGCGTTGTGTTTATCAACGTCACCTTCCCGACCCGATATTTAAGTTACTCTATTAACTTAAATATCGGGTCTAGAGTTTAAAGCCAGCGCCATCTATTGACTACCTGTCAAAGTGTAATAAAACATATCTATAGAAGCAAATAGTTCATGGCCCATGCTGTGATCAAATACCAACTCTCCGTGCATGCAGAACAGTCAGTGTATGAAAAGGTACCCAAAAGCCATGATTCAACAAAATATAACAGGCGAGAATGTCTAACCCAAGTACCGCCGACGTTCTCAGCAACAAGGAGTATTTGCTGCAGAAATTAGATTACGTGGCCAAAATCCGACGATGATTGATAATAATAGATGGGTATTACCATATTCTACTGTTTAATCCAAACCATGTAACGCCCACATACATAAATGTCCAAATGTGCATCAGTGTGGAGTCTATCAAATATATTTGTAAGTATGTAAATAAAGGAAGTGATCAAGCCACTATTGCTTTACGAAATGAATGTGACTAAGTAACAAGATTTCAGTCTGGCCGCTAAATAAGTTCATCCAAAGCTGTGTGGCGTATACTCAGTTTCCCTATCAACGAAAGACACCCACCTGTGACGCATTTCGCTGTAACCTGGAAGGAGGCCAGCGAATATATTTGAATATGCGATTGAGCGATTAGGAAATCCTCGACAGATCACTTTATTGGCATTCTATGTCTTCTGTGCTATGTTAGACTGATGATTTTACCAACACTTTGCTCTGTGATGAAGCGACAGCGTAATTTACATACAACAAGGAAGGTTTCACCGTAGAAAAAGAGGCACTCCAGTAGAGGGTGTTCCTAAAGATTTTAAAAAAACACGTCATCGGAAGAGTACAACATTGCACCCAAGCAATGCCGAGTGTTATCGGTATCCAATGGCCTACTTTGTTCGAAGCTTTGAAAAAATCGATGACCCGCAACACCCATAGTTTCAAGCTGCTTACCGAGCACGATATCTGCTGGATGACAACTAACATTGGGATGGCGCTCTCAATGAGGCATACGTCAGTGACTTTCAGATGCTGTCCAATTGTGACAAAAATACCAAAACAACTTAACCGAAGATCACATTCGCGATATGCATCGAAATATTTCTATGAGCGAATTGAACCATCAACAACGGGAAATTATTTCTAATCGCTGTTTAAATGAAATCCAAGACATGGTTTTGCCTATTGGTGGAAATTCTTAATCTTATTAAGGGTTACCCTAAGCCATTTCTAACGAAGAGTGTAGTAATCGGGAGTACTCAGCTGAAAGTAATTACGATTCTAAGAAGCTTTTACATACTCTTCGCGATGGTATTCCGACTCTAAACGACAAACAAAGGAGTATTTTCCATCGTGTTTGTAACAGTACCAATAATTCTTTGGGTGAAATGCTTTTTCTAGAGGCACTGGGAAAAAAAATCTCACAAAAGTTATTCTCGCACAATTACGACCAGATGGTAAAATAGCACTTGCTGTTGCATCCTCTGACACTGTTGCCTGGTGATTAAACTACACACACGATATTTTAAAATTGCCTTACAATTAGAATTAACAGAACAACCTGTTTGTGATGTCTCTCAAAATAGTGACAAAGCGAGAGTTTTTTTTTTTTTTTTTTTATGTTTGGCTTGCCAAAATGACTCTACTCTGCCTGATGGAAAGCATTAGCAGCGTTAGAAAGTTCTACGTGACTGTCATTTAATTGCATGGGATGAGTGTATAATGGCACATCGCAAGGCAGTTGAGGATGTAGACAAGATGTTGAGGGACATTCGCCAAAGTGATCGGGCCATCGGTGGAATTACAGTTTTGTTTTGTGGTGATTTTAGGCTGACTCCACCCACAATACCACGGGGGACCAGAACTGACAAAATAAATGCGTGTCTCAAGAGTTCAACCCTTTGGCCTCATATTTCAAAACTAAAACTCACTGTCAATATGAGAGTGCGCAGAGGAGGAAACTTTGCTTTTCAAATAGGTAACGGTAGATATCAGAAAGAAGAAGGGCTGATCTCACTGCGAGACGATTTATGCGAGGTTGTAACTTCACTTGAATGACTCATATTAACAGTTTATGGAATTCTTACTAATATCACAACTCGGGAAGATTTTTGGTTTTGTGAGCGAGCAATTTTATCACCTCAAAACCAAGAAGTGATAGAAATAAATAATATTATTTTGGAGCAAGTTGAAGGGTCACAAGTTGTACACTGATATTAACAGTGTTGTCGACCAAGATAAAGCTATGACGTATCCAGTTGAGTTTTTGAAATTCTTTCTCCCGCAACTGGTCTTCGCTCACATAATATTATCAAATGAAAAGTTGGAGTGCCTATAATTTTAATGAGAAAATTGAGTCCACCAAAATTATGTAACAGCACACAATACATTTAAAAGTTATATCGCTCCAACGGAAAGTGATAGAGGCACAAATGTTGACTGGATGTGGTGCAGGACAGCGTGTTTGCATTCCACGAAAACCGATCATCCCAAAAAACTATCCGTATAGATTTAAACGTGTGCAGTTCCCATTAAGTGTGAGTTTAGCCCAGGGACAGACTATGAGTCGTGTTGGTGTAGATCGGCGAAAGTCCTATTTCTCTCATGGCCAGCTTTATGTAGCTTTGTCACATGTAAGCAGTGCGCAAAGCCTGTCTATACTCACTGACACAAATGAAAAAACAAGTAATATTGTTTATGAAGATATTCAGTAATTAATTTTCTTATATTACAAACTCACGCGTACACACAGATTTTCTTAAAATAACTTTGTTTTGTTATAATAATAAATATAAATAAATTCAGAGAAATGATTGGAAGATGAGATTGAGAAAAAAGATTTAAATTTGAATCTAAGTACGCGCGAACGACGTCCCGGGCACAGCTAGTTTTAAAATAATCACACTAATACATAAATGCGAAATTATGTGTGTATGTTTGTTACTTCTTCACGCAAAAACTACTAAACGGATTTGGATGAAACTTTACAGTAATATAGCTTATACATCAGAATAACACATAGGCTACTATTTGCAGCGATAACCCGCATACCCGCGGCCGGAGCCGCGGGCAACAGCTAGTGTAAAATATTTTCGGCAATCTGACACACAACGACAACTAGTTTTCACACAAAGTAGACTTTAATCATGGCGTGTTTAGAACACGTGGGTATGCGTTTTGTTAGTGCAGTTGTAACAACTATATGTGCAGAATTAAAATTCAGTTAGCACAGTTCTAAAAATATAATAAATACATGAAAATAATAATGATGCTTCACTTAATAAACAGTATAAATCTCATAACCATTCATAACTTAATGCCAGCGGTACAGGATCTGCCATTCTCCTTTAGTATGCAAGTTTCGGGGGCGATAAATCGATCTAGCCAAGATTCCAGTTTCAGAAAATTTACCAAAAAGAAAATAACGCGCAAAGCTCGGTAATCTAGGTATTTCATAATATTAACAGGCAACAATGTAATAATGTATATTTGTAAAGTGTTAAGTGGAAAAATAAAGCTGTAATAAATAAATAAACAGGCAACATATTGGCAATTCCAAAAAAAAAATTTTTCTAATTGAAGCAACTATTCTTCTTCTTTGTTATTTCAATAAAATGCTATAATACAGTTTATTGTATAGTACAGTTTTATAATCTGTCAACCAAAATTTAAAAAAATAGAAGTCTGTATTTACATATGTATATTTATTAGTAAGTATAACATACACACATCAAAAGTGTCTAGGGATCAAGCATTTTTATGCGGATTTCTTGAGATTGAGATGTGGCTTTGGCCCTGGCCTGCTGAGTCGCCAGACTTGAACCCGATTGAGCATGCATGGGATATGCTACAGAGAAGAGCTCTGCCGAATATGGAGGGTATCCAGTCGCAAGAAGACCTTTTTTTGTTGTTGCAACGAACATGGGCGGCCATTCCACAGCGTGATTTGGATGAACTCATTTTGAGTATGCCAAACCGATGTTCTTGTGTTAGTGTTCGCAGTAGAAACACGGATTATTAATTGTTTAAGTTACCTAATAAAATTTTAAAGAAAACTGTTATTTCAGTCTTTTTTTCGAACTTTAATGTTAGTGGTTCAAATGTCAAAAATCCTTTTATTAGGAAAATGGCAAATTTCTTTATTAATGCAAAGGTGACTTGGTTTATCGTTACTGTGACAAACGAAAACACTTTATTTGATGAATCCTTAAAGAAAATTTTAATTAATATCAATCAGGAGAAAAGTTATTGCAAAAATATATGTTGATCCCTAGACACATATGTTGATCCCTAGACACTTTTGATGAGTGTATTTACTACAAAAGTATATTATTAAGTAATAACTATTGAGTGAGTGATGAGTGGTAACTTGTGCGGCAATTTTTTTTTTATATACTGCTATTTTTTACAATTAATTCAAGTAATTATACTTAAGTATTATCAAATAAAAAATGTATTACTTTTTTTATTTCAAATATTTTTTTAAATTAAGTTTTGTGCCACTTTTTTGTGTATCTACTCGTACTATCTACACTGTGAAATTTCGTTCCGCTAAAACAAAAATAAATTTAAAGAATCTTTATCTCCATCTAATCTTATAGGTATATTAAAATCAATTGCTATTCGTTTGTCTCGCTAAAACTCGAGAACGGCTGGGCCGATTTAGCTGATTTTGGTTTTGAAATATTTGGCGTAATCCAGGGATGGTTTAAAACCGTGAAATATTAAAAACGACTTGAAAATCCAAATGTCACGTGTACGAAGTAGCGGGCACAGCTAGTATATATAATATTATAAAGCTGAAGAGTTAGATTGTTTGTTTGAACGCGCTAATCTCAGGAACCGCTAGGAAAAAATCTTTCAGTGTTGGATAGTACATTTATCGAGGAAGGCTATAGCCTATAGGCTATATTTCATCACGCTAAGTGTCGCCGCACACGGGCCACTTGTGGCCGGTGGCCGCCACTTGTGGCCGCCGGTGGTCGACACATAAAATATATGAAAATGACAGGAAATATAGCCGGTGGCGGCGTTTTGTGGTTGTGGCCGGTGGCCCGTGTGCGGCGACCCTAAGACTAATAGGAGCGGTGCACCAATGAAGAATGTTACAAAAACGGGAGAAAATTTTAACGCTACGGGCAATAGGAGACGTAAACGACGTTGCGTGGGTCAGCTCATCTCCATATAGGCGCGAAGTTAGCAATACTAAACGCGCAAGCCGAGTAAGTGCTGCCATTTTTTAGTTGTTGCGATGCGACCGTCGCGACCGAGCTGTGTAGTGGTTTCATAAGGTGTATAGCGGTTATTACATTACACGATTTCTCGGGCCCTGCCCGCAGAGACAGTGCAATGTAATAAGAATCAGGGAGTCAGGGTCCCTAAACAGGGTGATCGAGTGGTTCCGATCTCCCTAGCGCCCTGCCGATTGGGTAGTGTAATAAGAAACAGGGAGGCAGGGAGCTCAGTCTCTACGGCGCGAGCGCAGAGTTCACATGTTCGTCTTTGGATAGAAGAGGTTGAGATATTTAGAAACTAAATTTTAAATCTTCATTTGAGTTTCCAGTGGCTAAGAATTGTAAAGTAACAACTATACTATGTTTTACACTCACGCTCTTTTAGGATAGTTTTTTTTTTTCTATAAAAGGAGCTACTAAGCTTAAGAGCGCGGCGACCGACGCTCGCAACTGCAAGTTGAAATTTGTTCGGAATATTGCTGTATCTAATATATAATAAAATAAAATATATTTCTAATATCTCGTCACTGTATCTCGGTAAGCCATACCTGGCGTAGTATATTGACATCTGTTTGCTGTGATAGCACTACTAACTATTTGGTTTCTATAATAAATATGGATGTGTTGTAGACTACCAAAAATCATCAATGAAAACTCAATGTTTTCATTTTCTTTTCGATAATTAGTAATTTGATAATACAAGCTATGCTTTTCAATAATAAATATTATACGTATTGCTGTTTATAGTTTAGAAAAAACAAACTTAAAACATGCCATTTACGCTGTAAAATGTGCAAAATTAAATTCAACTTTTACATTACTTTACGTAAGTTTTTATAAATAAAAAGGGAAAAGGAGCCTGGATAAATACTGTTTAAATCTGGATATCAACATAATATGGTGGAAATATGTTCAAACTACAAATTATTTTGGTATTCAATTTGTATGGAGAACTCAGTGACCGCCGGCCCCTTAATAGTTCGTCAAATTGGTCTGTAGTTTCGTAGATCTGTCGGGTCCAAAAACTGAGTATTTGAATATTTGATAGTTAGTTTCTAAGGAGCAAATATATTCCTTCACCCACCCACATCCTCCTCTTCTTCCTTTTTGAATACCTCATGATAGTAAGTGCCAAAGTCACTGCTAAAGCGGTCGGACTCCATTGTGGCCAGTTCTGGAGTTCCCCAGGGGTCGATTTTGGGCCCATTGCTTTTTATAATTTTTGTCAATGACATAAAAGTATGTTTTGAGCACTCTAATTTTTTGATGTACGCTGACGATATTAAAATTTATAAGTCATGCAAAAATATACAAGATTGTCAGCTTCTTCAGCAAGACCTGTGTAGATTACATAATTACTGTATCCGGAATAAGCTATTTCTTAGTCTCCCTAAATGCCACACTATTTCATTTACCAAAAAAAAACATAAACTTGACTTCTTATATTCAATTAAGAATACCCCATTAAACAAGGTGGATTTGGTTCGCGATCTGGGGGTCTTATTGGATCCCTGTCTGCACTTTGACAAGCACATTGATAATATAATAAACAAAGCTTATCGTATGTATGGCTTTGTCGTACGATCCTCCGCTGACTTTGTGCGACCCTCCACACAATTGTTGTTGTATAAAACACTTATACGTTCTCAACTGGAATTTGCCATACCTGTTTGGAACCCTATCTACACGAAATATTCTTACAGACTAGAATTAGTGCAAAAAAAAATCTTACGCTCGGCTTATTACAAAGGTACGGGATCTAGACTACCTTATTCTGAGTTGTTAAATTATTTTAATCTTTTAAGCTTGGCGTCTAGACGTCTACTTCTCGATGCCATGATGTTGCACGGTCTATGTAATAATAGATTTGATTGCCCTGTTATCACAAATGAAATTTGTTATATTGTACCAAGAACAGTCTATCGGCGAAAGGCACATCAATACCAACTTTTTCACACACCATCTTGTAGGACTAATACTGGTGTCCGCATACCTCTACGACGCCTTGTGGATACATATAACAAATATTTCAGTGATGTTGACATATTTGCTTTATCTAATAGCCTCTACAAGAGTTATGTCATTAAATTATTATCCGCTTTGCCAACAAATTAAGTTATTCGTTATTCTTTATAATTTTGTATCATTTACTTGCACGCTTTTATATTTATGTATCACTGTAACAATATGACCTGTTTCATCTCAATTTTATCATTGTTAATCTGTGAACAATAGTGTGGGTTACATGTTCATTACCTCGAATATTTAATTGTATTTAGTTAAGATTTTAGCATGTAACTGTTTTTTGTTCCAAATAAAGAAATAAAGAAAGAAAAAATAAATAAAGAAAGCAACTTTCAGACCTCGTTGGTCTCGCGGTTGGCGTGTGCGACTGCTGATCATGAGGTCTCGGGTTCGATTCCCGAGTAGGACCAAATGTTTGTATGATCTACAAATATTTGTTTCGGAATTTGGGTGTTTTCTCTGTATAATATGTATGAATTTTACAAAAAAAGAGTAATATGAATTTGTATCAGTTGTCTAGTACCCATAACACAAGCTCTGCTTAGCTTGGGACTAGATGGTGTTGTGTGTTAGATGTCCAAAAATATTTATTTATTTGATGTTTCGATAAAGTCGGCGCCATAGCGACAGACGTGCAGTTATTCACGTTCACATTCAAACTGAGAAAAAGTCACACAGATTTCCAGATTGATCTCCAATAGTTTAGGATTTATAGTGGTTTTATTAATTGAGAGTGAAATAGTATTAATTGAAATGGAGAGTTTTATTTACTATTTTATACAATATTACCATTTCTACTAGCGCTTATGTTTTTTAACCGACTTCTTACACCTAGATCTTCATGGGTTGGAAGAAAACATGCAGTTTTTGAGTTCCTGGAACGGTGATATCAGAAGCAAAATGGACTCATAGAAAAAGTGACTTCCCCTCATGTGAAAAAGTAAATAAAGGGGAAAAATCATAACATAAAGAATTCATGAAAAAACTCCAACTTTTCTCCTTGGCTGCATCCTCTATGTATTTGAAACCTCTTATCATAGAATCACACTAGTTTTTCCTCTATATACACACATCAAAAGTGTCTAGGGATCAACATATGTGTCTAGGGATCAACATATATTTTTGCAATAACTTTTCTCCTGATTGATATTAATTAAAATTTTCTTTAAGGATTCATCAAATAAAGTGTTTTCGTTTGTCACAGTAACGATAAACCAAGTCACCTTTGCATTAATAAAGAAATTTGAAATTTTCCTAATAAAGGGATTTTGGACATTTGAACCACTAACATTAAAGTTCGAAAAAAAGACTGAAATAACAGTTTTCTTAAAAATTTTTTAGGTAACTTAAACAATTAATAATCCGTGTTTCTACCGCGAACACTAACAACACAAGAATCGGTTTGGCATACTCAAAATGAGTTCATCCAAATCACGCTGTGGAATGGCCGCCCATGTTCGTTGCAACAACAAAAAAAGGTCTTCTTGCGACTGGATACCCTCCATATTCGGCAGAGCTCTTCTCTGTAGCATATCCCATGCATGCTCAATCGGGTTCAAGTCTGGCGACTGAGCAGGCCAGGGCCAAAGCCACATCTCAATCTCAAGAAATCCGCATAAAAATGCTTGATCCCTAGACACTTTTGATGTGTGTATTTGAAACCTCTTATCATAGAATCACCCTAGTTTTTATCTTTGTAACTAATGAAATATGATATATTCAGTCAAAATTTTAACAACACAACAAAGTCTCATTTTAAAAGCAAGATACCTTCTTTACGGGATCCTCTGAGGCCCCAATTATCTTTCTAGTGAGACAAATATTTAGTTGGAGGTATAGACAAGAAAGTATATTAGTAACCCAATGTAAATGATTTTGATCTTATTTAATAACTCACCGAGTGCCACTCCAGCAAAGTGCCCTAAAGTATTTCCTGTAGTTCTCAGGTTCCATGCATCTTAGCTCAGGCACCTGCATCTTGTGAGCCATGATGGGTGTATCTTAGGGACTCTGAAATATTGGCATGTGTATCACAATGAAATATTGAGCTTATGAGCTTAGTATGATTGTTAAAGCGCAACTTTAACAGTCAAACTAAGCTCGTAAGCTCACAAGCGCACAGCCGATAGCCAAGCCGCAAAGCACAATATGCAAAATGATTGTCATTATTAAACCAAACATTGATAACACACATTTTTTTTTGTTTTATTGGTGGCATAACAAAAAAAATAGACATTTATAAAACCTACTGATTACAAAATTGATTATATACATACAACTAATTTTTTTTGAATATTTGTTTTTTTTAAATATGTGAAAATAATAAATTTGTATCTTCAAGAAATAAATATTTTTTTTACTTGTATAATTAAATATTTATAAATGAACTACTATATAACTCAATGGCCAATCAGTAGTCGCAATGCCATTTTATTTACAAACAACTTAGAATATATCAGGTACAATTATTACGCTAAGCTTTATAGCGAAAATAATATATTACTGAACCTTTAGTTGGCTCAGTAACATACTACCGCTAATTAATATTTTTCACGGTGCACTTTGCGACCAACTCTTTTCAGTATACATTATGATTTTTAGATCAACGAATCAATCAACTTAGTTTTTAAAAAATACCTGATTATTATCGAACTTCATTCTGGCGCTTCTAGGCATAAAACCTGTTGTTTTCAGTAAATTCAAAACTGAGTAGATCTTCACCAAAGTCGGCAGTCATGTCAAAAAATCAATAAATACAATCAACTAGTGTTGCACACTTATTAAATTCTTAGAGTGAAAATTACTTACAATCGATTCTCGGTATCATAAATAGTAGTTGTTTTAGTTAGTTAATAAACCTTTACCATAGGAGGCGTAGGAGAGCCACGCTTCGTCATGAATGGGCCAGCTCGACCGGAGTGATACCACGGCCTCACAGAAAACCAGTGTGAAACAGCGCTGGCGCTGTGTTTCACTGAGTGAGTGAGGATACCGGAGGTCCATACCCCTGTAGTGTAGTATATTGACTGCACCTTTTATTGTACAGTGGAGCGAAGGGGTTTGTATTCACAAATAAAAGTCGGACACAGATAATCAGATCGTCTATTGTCACTACACATGAACACAAAGTACACAGATTTATTACGAAACAGTTTAGCGTTTTCTCTTAATTTCTTAACACAGTTATTAAATTATTGCTGTTGATATCTCGTCGGTAAAGATCTCACTGCCCGAGCGCACCGCCACCGATCTACCTTCGGTTTAATAATCGTATCGGTGTTCATACTAGGCAAGAGGTTTAACTTTATAATAGGTCTTTACCTATGAAATTGCCGTTTTGTACGCAATAAGTGAAAGTACTTATTTTTTCAAACTTTTTTTATTTCTGTTATTTGAAGTAATCACCCATGCAATCGACGCATCTTTGCCAACGCATTGGCAGTTTATTGATGCCCTTCTTGTAAAAATCTGCTGGACGGGAGGCAACAAACTCTTCAAAGGCATTTTGTACTGCCTCTCGGGAATTGAAATTTTTACCCACTAAAAAGTTGTCTAAATTTTGGAAAAAGTAATAGTCGGTAGGTGCAAGGTCTGGTGAGTATCGCGGATGAGAGAGAGCTTCCAACCCCAGCTCTCGACTAGGCAGAATGATGACAAACCAGCGTATGCCAGTAAACGCAAAATGAATGCGGGGAATTACCCAGATACTCGCTATGAGAAGTTTGGGTCATGCACGTAAGGGCGGTTCAAGGGGGGAGGGGAGGTCATGGGGGTCATGGAAAAGTCTAAATAAGTCTACCCCAATCTGAGACTCTTAATTTCAGACACAAGTTTGTTTCGACTCTCAATGACGTTTTCCCGAGAAGTATTAGTGCGGCCGGTATAGTATAGGGAGCATCGCCCATGCTGTCATCCGCATAACAATGAATGCCGTTAATTTGCAACATGTCATTAATATGGAGGAGGAACAAAGTAGGCGATAGCACACAGCCTTGGGGGACACCAGCATTTGCAGATATGAAGTCAGAGAACCTACTCACCGTCGACTACGACCTTTATGCTTCAATCTGCTAAAAAGCTAGTGACCCATCCGCATAATTAAGAAGGGAGCTTCGAAATAAGCGCTTTGTGCCAGACCCGATCGAAGGCCTTCGCAATGTCCAATGAGACTATGCCAGAAGAGTAGGAGAACTGAAAAAGACGCGTCAAGACCGGTGCCAACACAATAGGAGGGATTCCATCAGGGCCCTTAGACTTATGTATATCTAGGGATAGAAGTGCAAAACGCACTGAGCGTTGGTAGAACTGGATATCCAGCATACAGCTCTCGCATCGTGTTATGGTAGGTGGATCCTAATCCCCGTCATCCAAGGTGGAGTTAGACGCAAAGAGTTTGGCCAGAAGATAGGCTTTCTCCTTTGCCATAGGCCAATGAATTATTTATTTTGTGTCTATACACACACATACACACAAACCTCTGTGGAAAGGATGGCCAACAGAAATTCTCTTCGATAGCCTTGGCAAGAGACCAGTATGCCCGAGTTTTCGAAGGAAGACGCTCAAGTCTCCCCCGAATCCTAGCAATGTGCTCTGACTTCGCCCTTGCAATGTCTCTTTTGAACTCCTTTTTCAAGCTCTGCTTCCTACGAGAAGCCTTTTTGGAAGATTAACCAAACCAGATCCGTTTTATTACTAAGCCAGGTGGCGTGGTGGGCGTTAAAATCACCAAGTAAGACTAAGACGATCTCTGCGGACGGGATCTGCTGCTGCGCGAACTCTGTAGCCATCTGGATGTGCTCAATGAGTCGGTCAGTTTCGGCATCACCGTTATGGGATCTATAGGGGCACGCATAGACGCGGGGGTGGTCGTCGCTGACAAGGTCGCCTACACGGAGCCGTAACATTGAGAAGTCCCTACCTTCAAGATTGCTGGATATCATTATCAGTTATATATACAGATATCGTTTCAAACGTACATGCCATTCCCGCCATTGACATAAAGGAGTGTTGGATTCCGTACCCAGGGTGAGTGAGGCAGGAGTGTCCGCTGGAGACTATATCTGCGTCTCAGTCAAGAAGAGCAAGGCTGGCTACGCTGCCTCGAGGTGCTCATGGACAGCATTACTAAACAATCCCCTGATGTTGCAAAGGTCCACAACCAGGTGGTAAGGGGTGCCATGTAATTCTGCTTTTACTCCGGGCATACTTCAGCGCAATTTTGACCCTCCCCCCCACCAGAATACGAAGGGCAGCATGGGCGCTCACGCTTAAGTACGGAAACAGTCCGAGAAACTAAGTACATAATTTACATTATTACTCTTATATACATTATTCAAATACCTACTTTTTATCTGTATCTATTTATTATCAAAATTAAATTATAGCTTCTTGTGACTTGACTACGACTATATGACCGCACCGTATCTAGGGCAGAGGCACCGTGCGCGTTGCCCAGAACCACCCATCGAATTTACACTCACTGTAATTGTAGTAAAGACTTGTGTAATTTGCCCAATTTGGACATAACAGCATCGGGTAATTCTTGCAGTCATCAGACCCTCCTGCTAACATGTCATCTCGCGAAAGGAGGTGGCAAAGAGGGCTCGGGAGGAAGATTCTCAGACCCATTTAGCCGTTGGCAAACCGGATAGCGGGGCACTGATTACAGAGCCTCATGTCGCCCTGGGTGGTAATTAAAAGAAGATAGTAAAAATTACTACTTTTAATCTACAGCTATTGCAATATTTTAGAAATCCATATAAATGAAAATATATATCACGAAGCTTTTAATACTTTTACTAATTCGGCCAGCACGTATTGTTTTTTTTGTCAAAGTTGAGAGTAAACTATAGGGACACTCGGACACTGCTTGATACTAAAGTATCGTTAAATTATCAAGACTTATTTTATCCGTGTAAGTAAGTAACACATGATCATCTATTGAACATGTGTTACTTTTTATTTCGGTAGACAAAAAGAGATTAGGCCAGATCTGCTGCCCCTTGAAAATTTCCGCCCCAGGCTCCAGCCTACTCAGCCTAGTGGTAAATTCACCACTGGTTATGTCAGATAAACAATCGTAACTAAATCTGATAGAAATGTTTTGCTTCCATAAAAGATATTCCTGTAAATAAAAATTATCAATCGACTGCACCAAATTGGATAATTCTTTTTTGCGTTTGCTTTTGTCAGTGCAAGGTTTTTTTTCAAGAAAAATATAAAAAAACTATGACTGTACTACCCGTGGGAAGCTGAGGTGGGAAGAAATAATAAAAACAAGCTTTTCGAAATTTTTGACAATAATTAGGAAAAAAAATGGCGATATAAAGTTCGCCGGCACACCTATTTTCTTTTTTTATGGAATAGAGGGCAAATGAGCCGACGTATCACCTGATGGTAAGCGATTACCGCCGCCCATGGACACCAGAGGCATCACAAGTGCGTTGCCAGCCTTTGGGGGATTGGAAGGAGGATTGGGGGAGGGGTTGGGGTATGGCCTCTGGTATCCTCATTCACTCGGTGAAATACAGCGCAAGCGCTATTTCACACCGGTTTTCTGTGAGGCCGTCATATCACTCCGGTTGAGCCAGCTCATTCATGTCGAAGCGTGGCTCTCCCAGGATAAAGATTAGCCTAGTGTCTCGATTTTCAGGGATTTCATCTGGTCTCGAAATGAATCGTTTTCATAGTACATATTTATATTTTTAAATTTAATTACTTTCTAATAGAATTATTTAATTTCTCATTCTGAATCGATTATTAACTGTACGGTTTTTAAAAGATGACACAGCAGATAATTTCCGTTATTTAATACCGGTTTTTTGAAGTTTGAATACCTATGAACAGCCCTGGTGCGCCATTGTGGTGGTTGGTGTTTCTCAGTTTGTCATGTTTGTGCAGCTTTTGTGTTTTTAATAAGTTTAGGAACAGTAATGAATATATTTTTTATGAATGTTTTAGTGCAAATAACAACAGTGACAATAATGCGTGCCGAACCTTTTATACCTGACTAATTGACATCTTTGAGTCACCACGGTAAGTTCAAATTGATGGCTGAGGTTATTTGTTGTGACATAGGTAGCTATATCTGCAACAATTTGTCATCACAGTTTATTATAATTATCATTTACGAATTTGTAAATGTTAGTGGTAGTATAAGGTAATTGTCACTAACAGACCTACTTCAAAATGTAAAGAAATGTTTCCTTTAAATCTGAAACACTGCTAGCATCGCGACCCTCCTTGGCGTTGGACGTAAGTATTTTTTTGCCTTATGTTCATTCATTGAATTTGCATTGCATTTGAAGAAAAGCATTTACTTTTAATTTGTTTATGTTTAATATTGCTTAATACCTGTATCCTCTTTACATGTCGTATTTAGGTAACAAAAAAAAAAACTCGTGTTTTATCTATGAAAGAAATTTACTAAACATTGCTTGTAAATAATGTTGGTTAAAGAAAATCATTTTACTGGAAAGCTTTAAACACACTAGATGTTCTATGGTTAATAAAACAATTTCTAAAGTACTTTATTATCTAGTGCCATGCCAACCGTTAAATGAAACTGTTTAATAATAATTGTTCTTCCTAATCAACATAAAACTCTTATTTGAATCTCATTGTTTTAAATATTTTATAAAAAGTGTAATGTAAGTTACCTCTTTCACTCACTATTTTACTAATATTATGATTTGTTAGCTCATTTAACCTTAATCTGAATATTCAAATACTTAGTTTTAAGTAATAAAATCAAAGTGAGTGAGTGAAGGTAATTAAGTTACATGTCTTTTCATAAAACAGAAATGGTTAAAAATAATAATTACAAATTTTAACAAAAAAAAACCGACAATCTGGACAAAATTTAAATGTGACCATTCGGGAAGCACCAGCTTTCAAATAAAAAAAGAATCATCACAATCGGTTCACCCAGTCGAAAGTTATGAGGTACAGTCGAATTGAGAACCTCCTCCTTTTTTGAAGTCGGTTAATAAAAGTAAACCTTTAATAGCTTTTGTGATATTTTTACATTTATTATTATATAAAGAGGCATTCTCTAGAGCTTCTGTAGGTTTTTTCAAGAATAAGTCATTAAATCCCGCTAAGATATTATAAGATCCCATAATCCCATCTTTTCTGTTATTAAGAACAATATCAGTAGCCTCTAAACATTGTCCTCTTCAATGATACCATTCTAAAATAGGCTAAAAGAATGGAATAAGAACACAAATGTTATGTTCATTATGTTCCTTTGCTATAAGTTTTTGGAAGAAACAATTATTTACATATTATTATGATTTCTTATATTCACATAAGTGTTGGACCAACAACAATTCTAGTAAGAATTAAAAATCTCCTCCATTTTTGGAAGTTGCTTAGTAAAATGTTTCGATTAAAAAGAACAAACTTTGTTTTTTGTTTTATATCTTAAATTGTTTTGTTATTGTTTATGATAGAGATCAATCTTTGTGAATTAAACTGAAGACTAAAATATTATCATCAGTCAGTCAGTCATTTGGCCATCATCATAAACTTTAGTGTCAATCTGCATTCCTACATGTAATTTAGCTGTAAGCTCCCAAAATATAATACTACATATATGTAGAGTTTACTGTCAAATTCCAAAGCAAGTTTTGGTGCGGCTTAAGAATATTAAGAAGATATGTAAGGATATAACATTCAATAGATGTTAGTCATCATCATCAGTTGTATACTGTATGCATACAGTTAATACACATGGTTGTGAGTCATTGTAGGCGAAATATTTAAACTGACTGAATATTTTAATTAACATGCAGAGTAATTGTGCCAATTAGATTTTTACAAACATTAATTAAGAGGAATCCATTTCCAGAAATCTGAGGTTAACAGAACATCCTTGAGCGGTTATTACGGCATATCAGTATTATAGACCTCTTTCCAAACTGTGTAACCTTAACATTAACCTACACAAATTTTGAAGTTAAGTACATGATTTTTGACTCAGTTATTAAGTAATGTGTATGCTTTGTTATTTATGGCTAAATTAAAATGAATATGCTTTTATTATATTTCATAGTTTTTTTTTACAAACTCACTTAATATTTCAATATGCCTACTATACAAATGTAAGAGATATTGAATAAAAATGATGCAGTATTTGAATTTTAACAATATTTATTTGAAAACTAGCTGCGTCTAAACTTCGTACACGTGACATTTGGATTGGATTTTTAATTTTCCCTGGACTACGACAAACATTAAAAAAACCAAAATCAACTAAATCGTTCTCGAGTTTTAGCGCAACTAACAAACAGCAATTGATTTTTATATATGAGATTATCTGTGTGGTGATGGTTTAAGAATATAGAATGTCATAAAAGCTGTTTAAAGGGGTCGGATATTTTGGACAACATCACTGCAAAGAGAAGGAAAGCTTGAAACTAACCCTACACCCACCTGTCTAGCCATTGTAGTATACTAGCCTAAAACTTCCTGTCTTAGGACAGGCTTATGTTTGGAAATGGACAAATGTATGGGTATCCTTTGCATCTTTGAGCTAGTACAGGATAGACCCTTCCTACTATTCCTTACTTTAACTGTTTTATAACTAGTACATATATTATTGTAACGTTTTTATTATCCTAGTGTATCACTTTTTCATTTCAATATATATTTATAAGGAGAGTTACTGTCAAGGAGGTAGTCATAAAACAAACATAATTATTTTATGTTAGGGCAGATGCTATTAGTAAATGAGAATTACGAAAGTGTACATACAGGGCCTACAACAGTTTGCCTCTTTGTTCAGCATCACAATTGTTAATACCTGACTTTAAAGAAGTCACTATTATTTTGTCACAGTGATAACAGAACACAGATTGACTACTTTCTTATCAGGAGAAGCAAATTAACTTGTGTTAAGAATGCCAAGCTTAAGACCGAGGACTCATTAGTGAGGCATTATAGACCTGATAATGGAGGTCAAAACATTTGTTTTAAATAAGAAGAGAAAGAACCAACCACTCCGTGGTTTATGTAAAACGTAGCGAACAGAATATTAGCTAACTCTAATTCTTCCTCTTGTTAATCTAAATTCACGAAAAAAAATTATAATAGAAGGATTGTAAGCTAAGATAGTGAATGATTGTTGGAATAAAATGGCGAACGATCCAAAGAAGATAGCGAAAGAGGTGCTTGGAGAGAAGAAAGAGAAAATATACTCGGTGGTTGAATAAAAACATAGCAAGCTTTGAAAGAAATGAAGGACATATTAAAATCATGGGAAAATAAGAATAAAGGTGAAACAATGAAAGAAATTGGAAGAAGTGAAGGTAACAAGTGACTAACAACACGAGTAACAGGCAAAGAAAGCGGTACCAAAACCCAGAGCTGAAGCTCGAAATAATGTATTCAGGCATCTGCATGATCCCAGACAAGATAAGAATTCTACCGCAATATAAAAAGCAGGGAAGAAAAGACTAATGATATGAAGCATGAAGATATGTGAAAGATAAAACTGTTATATTGGTAATAAAAGAATATAAAACAAAAGTCGACCTTCAAAAAACTTCATATGGATAAGGATAATGAATAGAGCGAAGTGTTGGTCCCGATGGCATACCAGTAGAAATTTGGATGTAATTGGAAGCAGACCGATATGAGAATAGTTATTCTTTAATAATTTGCACTGCTGCATGAAAAAGTTATCCCAGAAGAACCCTGTGAAATTTTGCTTGTGTCTATCTTTAAATAGGTATAAAAGAGTGCTACCGAAATGCAGAAACGGAACGCAGCTCATGTCACATAGTACCTACCAAAACCTGGGAGAAAGAAACTCGAAACCAGTTTTTATATGCAAACTTTGTGAGAAATAGTGATGTGCTCATCATAATAACTTGAATATTAATAATGACCTAAAAAGTCGGATGATTCCCTGAACGATTTTGTGGTGAACATTGAAAGAAAAAAAGTGACTGTTGAGTATACCTATAGAACTGATTCGTGCTGTATAAAGTCTAGTATTCGTGTAAGGTCAGTCGCGTGAAACACTGAACATTCGGTGTCTCAAAGATCGGCTCTTAGTCCATACCTGTTCCTCCACTTTGCTGCATGGATCGAGCTATCTTTGTTTACATTAAATTCAAAAATTTCAGCTCGCTTGAGCTGAGTGGTAGTAAAATAGACCGATCTGTATGGCATCGAATCAATATCCTGCAATGATTCGTTGCGATGACGAAAGGACGTGAATTAATAGGGGCAATTTGTGAACCCGAGTTTCCTATCAAATTCAAAGGCTAAAGACCTACTGTCTCTCATGGACTTAAATGTTGTCCAACGAAGTCGAAAGCCAAATTATATCACAAAAAAAATAAAAATATTGAATTTCTGACAAGTATTGAATGTTAACCTCTGAGGACTACACTGAAGAGACTCTTACCCTTGGCAAATGAAAATTGCAGGCAGACACAAAATACGCTGCAGCACAAAAAGTCTCGAGTGGCGATCGCGGGTCCAACAATATTCACGAAAAAGTTAGATTATTATCTGAAAACAAGATTGCCATTTTGGTGATCCTAATCTTATATTTATGCCTATGGTTATTAGCTGACCCAGCAAACTTTGTTTTGCCACCCATATGAATGATATGGGTCCAGGGTCACCCATGTCATTTAGGGGTACGAAAAATAGATGTTGGTTGATTCTCTGGCTGAAATTTATAAAGCGTGCTTAGGCTTTGCTTAGACTTACCTCACGAGTTAAGTGTGCATTGAAATTTATAGTCATTATGCTTAGCTCAAGCTGAGCAAATGCTTAGCATAGTCTAAGTCACCGAAATCCTTGACTTAGCAATTACTTACGCGCTCGTAAAGATGGTTCGATTGAGCAGGTAAAAAAACCGTAATCTAGTTTGAAAACTTTATAACAGAAGTCCGTAAGGGTCAAAGTAAAAAGTTATTTCTAGAAATTGATAATTAATTATATGTAATTGAAATCGAGACAATCTAAATAATTGTTGACAATTTTTTTTATGGAATAGGCGAATATATGGAATATATGGAATAGGAATATACGAGCAGACGTATCGCCTGATGGTAAGCGATTACCGCTGCCCATGGACACCTGCAACACCAGAGGCGTCACAAGTGCGTTGCCGACCTTTAGGGTGGGAGGGCAGGGGGTTGGGGGATGGGCCTCCGGTTTCCTCACTCACTCGGTGAAACACAGCGCAAGCACTATTTCATGCCGGTTTTCTGAGAGGCCGTGGTATCACTCCGGTCGAGCCGGCCCATTTATGCCGAAGCGTTGCTCTCCCACGGTGTCAATCCGGTTTTTTTTTTGATGACAAGTCAAAGATACATTCTATTTTACTTGTACATGTGTTATTTTGGCCCTTTTTCACTTAAAATCAAAAAAAAATAACGGTTTAAATTGATTGATCTACAATTATACGATAAAGATTATAAAATTACTAATATTTATGTTTAATACAGCTATTTTAAAAATAATATGTGTTTGAAATCACTACATAGTATAAAACAAAGTCGCTTTTTCTGTCCCTATGTCCCTTTGTTTGCTTAAATCTTTAAAACTACGCAACGGATTTTGATGCGGGTTTCTTTAATAGATAGAGTGATTCAAGAGGAAGGTTTTTATGTGTAATAAATGCATAATATAGTATGGGAACACTGTTAATTTTCGGAGTTTCTAATGTGATGTAGCAAATAAACACATTTTTTTGCTTACATTGCAAACGCTGGTAGCACCCTACGAGATAGATCAAATTAATGTACTACAGTATTGTACACCTTAAAAAGTACTACAAAAAAGTCCGCGACGGTATATGTCTATCTCTTAGGGATAACCCACAACAACCATTTTTTATTCCTTTCTTTTTACGAGAAATAATGGCTTATTAGTAGTGATTTTAACCAATAAAGAACGAATCTTTATACAATTAAGTAAATTAAATACATTGTGCATTTAATATAGATCAAAATGGGCCTTTACAGTATCTAATTTAAATGAATATATTCGAAGATATTACAGATTTAAAATGCACAAATCGTGTCGTCGGCGGAGGCATCTGAAATCCACCCGGGCGAAGCTGGGGCGGGTCGCTAGTACCTTTATAATATAAATAAATATGCTATGCAAATTGAAACGTTAAAATTTTTTTCCTGAGCTCTTGCTTAGCATACACTCAGTAAATACTTAGCCCAAAGGACTATAAATTCGAACGCTAAGAATACACTGAGCAGGAACTTAAGTAAGTATAGCGTAAGCAAAGTCTGAGCAAAGTCTAAGCACGCTTTATAAATTTCAGCCTCTGACCCACTCGATATGCACACAAAATTTTATAAAAATCGGTTCCGGAGGAGTTTGGTAACAAACACCGCGACACGTGAATTTAATATATAGACAATATTCTTAATCTCATATGGTACTTTGGAACATCTACGCGTACAAGAAGGAAAAACGACTTCATGATTTAATTCCCAAACCATTCATTTTCTCCCAAAATATTTATTCACTGCGCCGGACAGGTTACAAAAATTCGCGCAACTTATGACGAAGCAATAAGAATTAGAACTAAGCTAGTAAACCGTTGTTACGAATGTGAAGCGAAATGTATTTAATTAAAGTTAATCGCAGGTAAAGCGCGGAACAGCCAGTTATAAAAATATACGGCATTTCTTAAAACATTTAGCTAAAGTTGCAATTTAAAATTCTAGCGGATCAATTGTATTTCAGCTCAATGTTAACATAATATCTTGACGTCAATTATTTTTTTAATTTACATTTGGTTTATTAGGATTTAATGTCTAAACTTTATTGTAATGTCTTTAGGCTTCTCCAGAGTGGTCACTGTGTAGGGGCAGCCATGGAGGCTGGAGCGCGTGCTCTGGATGTGCTCCCGCTACTCCAAGAACGGGTGGCAGCCCTGACAGGCGGTCGTGACCGCCGCGGGGGGCCTATCATATGGTTCCCTGCGAATTCGAGGCGAGACAGGGTCGCGCCAGATGACTATAGGCGTTTGCTGCACTACTTAATCAGTATACCATGGTATGTTTCTCTTCTTATTGTTATGCTGTAATACTCGTTAATGTTTATAATTACGATAATAGATGATCAATTTAATGAATTACTAGAAACATCCAGTAAAAAGGCATTGTTTAAAAGGAAATTTAGGTTGTTATCGTCACAGCTTAACTCAACTTCTCAGTTCCTTCATTCGTATTTTTTTTGTGTTTATAATATTGAAATTAATAGCAACGCACTTCTCAAATATAATTATATGACGTCACCCCAACGGTGTTTTTAGTGGGGTGGTGTTGGAAATTGGATTCGAACAACTAAAACCACACGGTGTGGCATACTGCACGTAAATTAAGAGGGATTTGAAAACAATTGTCATCAAGACTTTCCGATAAAATGTGTTTACCTGTAGTAACTTCATTGTGACTTAGGTCCTATGTCCCCTAGTTGGGGTAGAGTGCGTCCACAGTGCATCGCCATCCCGTTCTGTCTTGAGCGTCTCGCTTGATTTCGCTCCAGGTCTTGTCAATGGCCTTCGCTTCATAGATGATAGTCTGCCGCCAGGTTTGTTTTGACCACGCTTGCGTTTTCCTTGGGGATTCTAGTCTAGGGCTTGCCTCGGGATGGAATCTCTTCAGAGGGTGTGGCCTATCCAACCCCATTTGCGTCGTTTGATCTGTTGGTCGATCGGGACTTCATCGCAGAAATCCCACAAGTGAGCGTTAGATATTCTCTCAATCTATATCAAATCTCTCAATACGGTCTTCACGTTGGACCGGAATATGTTGAGTTCGACTCTCCGTGTCAGTTTTCGTGATTGCCAAACGAGTCGCAGCTGCGCAAAGGTTGCTCGTGCTTTGGCGATCCGGAAAGCGATATCCTGCCAACTTAATTGTAATTAATTCTAAAACAATAAACTGTTATTCGTTGTAAAGCTCTTAATGAAAAGCCAAGTTTCACCAAAATCGTATATGAAAAGTCAGTCGCAAGGTCATCATTCATTTTCGTGTGATTTTGTTTCACATTTTTAATATTTACTTTCAAATTTAAATGAGTAATTTAATTTTCAACTTCGAAGTATATCCCATCAAACACAAAAATAAATATCGAAATTGTAGTGTTATCGTGGTTTTTCGTTAAAAACAAAACATCTTGACCTCTGTTTTTTTTCGTTGGTTAAAAAGTCAGCGATCTAGTAAGCAAAATTTTGTTGAGGTATAGTGGTGCATTTGTGTTTTAAGTTCCGTTACAATCGCCTTTTAATATAAATATCTTTCCTTCTATTTATCGCATACTCTGCCCGCTAGACGTCATCATTATCCATATTCAACGAATAATTATGTTCCTGCCTTATTAACTAAGCGCTACGTTTATTATCATTCAGTCATGTGTGTGCACAATCACATGAAATTATGTCGTTAGTATCATATTTGAGATTTATATTAATAATTGACTTAAAATGAACATGTTGGTTTAAACAACCTACGCCTTATTTCGTCATGGAATGCATAAGATGGAAAATCAATAGTTTTTATACCCGTTTTCCTCTTATCGTATTTTCAGTGACGATGATTGCCTACTTTTAATAAGAGTAAGATTATACTCGTAATGTAATCATTAGTAGAGGTCTTATATTGATACAAAATTTAAAGAAAACTGTTTGTCTTAGAAATTCTATTGAGTAATAATAGTCCATTTTTCTCTAATTCTTGGTTTTTTAATATCTACTTAGTTCTCAGTTTCCATAATGATTAACTTTGAAATCCTTAAAAACCGTTGTTATTACGATGTTAAGAAAATTTAAAAAATGCACCAGTACTTAAAGACTTTTGCAGTGCGTTTTTTCTTTTAATAGTCCACTTCTGCTCATAGTCATCATAAACATAAATATTCCTGTCAGCTTTCTCATAACTTGATGAAGAATACCCAATTAAAGATTGAACATCAACACGAAACAATGGGCTATTGCTGGATAATGAGTTAATGTCAACTTCATATCTTCGATCAAATATACTAAACATTATCATTTTTAAGTATTTGCAAGTAATGTTATGCATATCGTAAAAGAACCATGTGTTAATAAAACATTGTGGTTGAACAACTCATATTGTAAATAAAAGATCGCTTTTCCTCACACAGATACGATGTTAAAAGAGATTATTTACATCAAAACCGTCAACACTCTTGGTCTGTTTTCAAAGAGTACATATCTGCAATGAATTGCGAATCAATTTCCAATGAAATTCTTTTGCTGAGTTCGAGTTCTGTTTTGAATTGTTTTAGTGATTCAGTAAGATCGCATGGCGTCACGATATTGATTGACATGAGAGGATCAGCATGGGCAGCGATCAAACCAATATTAAAAGTTCTGCAAGAACACTTCCCTGCATCCGTCCATCAGGCACTAGTAGTTAAACCTGACAATTTTTGGCAAAAGCAACGCACAACTATAGGAGCACATAAATACAAGTTTGAGGTAACTAGTTTATCACGTTTCTATTGCTACTGTGTTTTTCCTATAAATATTTCAACTATGCAAATTCTCTTTCAGACGACTATGATTAGCTTAGAAGCATTGCCTAAAGTGGTAGATAGTTCTCAATTAACACCTGATTTAGATGGGACTTTACAGTATGACCATGCTCAATGGATAGATCTTAGATTGGTAAGTTTTAATATTTCACATATTTGTTAATTTTCACGGTTGCATAATTTTTAGTCGTATGTGTAAGTAGTTACTAATGTGAATGTGAGATTCACATACAAACTTTACCACAAAGGTTTATATAATTTTGCACATGATTCCTTATACTTAAATACGTCAACTGGGCAACACTAATAATAATCATGTTAAAAAAACTATTTTATGGCTGAATGTAATCTTTAAGACATTGTAATATTTTCTTTAAGGTATATGCTATGTATATACGTAGTAAATTTTCGCGTACAAATGTTCCTAGTAAATACTAGGAACATTCAATGTTTGTGAAACCTGCTCACGCTAGCTATAATGAGACAGGTACAATAAGTATTATACGGCTGGTTGGCAAAATATTGCTATCCATTCCAGTCGCCACCACTCCTCGTGACTGAGTAAGCGCTACGTAAATAATACGATGTCTGACTATTGTTAGTTGGAAACCCTTATTCGGTGTGTGAAGAAGTCGTTGATATTAAAATTAT
This sequence comes from Diaphora mendica, assembly GCA_949125395.1. Taxonomy (NCBI): domain Eukaryota; kingdom Metazoa; phylum Arthropoda; class Insecta; order Lepidoptera; family Erebidae; genus Diaphora; species Diaphora mendica. The sequence continues at coordinate 26,569,352 of OX421312.1, read as the reverse complement.
ATGTACTTAGCGACAATATTTTATGTAAATCGCTTATTAAATGATTGTATTGAAATGTACAACGTTTTGTAGGCCCTGGAAGAGCTAATGTGGCAAGCAGGAGAGCTCCTCGATAGGCTCGACGACCTGCAAGAAGATGTCGCAAGAGCAGACTTCGCGGATGATGTCTCTGGCGCGAGAAGAGCCATCGATGCGCATGCGGATATTAATAAGCGCCTCGCCAAGGTGCCCGTCGACGAGTTGGAGGCACAAGGTATTCAACATCAAGCCTTATACCGTGGTGGTGGTTTAGTAAAACGTTTAGCGTGCAAAAAAAATTCACTTTCTGTGCACATAGATGGCAAAGGATTAAGTTGGTTATTATTGCGTGCTGCTACTTGAATAAACAGTTGAATTGTTCTGAGGTGTTAAACGGCAACATTTCGATTCACATAATTACCTACCCATGCACAATTAAAATATCTACTTATTACGAGTGTGGTGAAGTACAATAGAAAACGTTAATTTGCGGATTTAGACATTTATTTATTTTGGAATCATTATTACGTTGAGTTTCATGGTTGAACGGCCGGCAGGTAGTCGAAGCGATCACTGTTGTTGAATAACTTCAGGTTCCAGTGCATTTATTGGCACACTGGCACACCCGCCTGCTCGCATTGCAGAACGCTGAAGGCTGAAGTGTTATCAACCTTATTTTTAGTGATGTGTTTCGATTGTTTTTGGTGTGGTGAACAGTCCGGTACGTTTCATTTTTATTATCATTACTGTCCGATCGTATCGCTACGTGTAATGTCATTTGTTTTTAAAGTTTTTTCTCAAGTGTTAATTATAAATTCAAGTAATATTGACTGGCGAATTTCGTTTCGCGTGGGATATTTTCTGCTTTCTTTACTTAGTAAGACTCTTAACATTGAGGTTATTGTACTTGCGACGCTGCTTTATACTGTCACTTCGTCGCTTCTTTTTATTAAGCGCAAAAATGTGTCTAGATATAAACAAATATCAAGGCTAAGAGAACAGTCTCGGCATTGTTTCCTTTGTATTGTAGTAATACATGGCATTAAGTTTTAAATGATCCTTAAAAATAAGGTCCATTGTTTTTGTTTTATTTCGGAATATTAATTAAAATTAAGTCCTTCTGATTGCCTCGGTGATTGCTGTTCTCGACGTCTCGGGTTCGATTCCCGGGACGGACCAAATGTTTGTATGATCTACAAATATTTGTTTCGGAGTTTGGGTGTTTTCTATATATAATATGTATGTATTTACAAAAAAAGTATATAATATGTATTTATATCAGTTGTCTAGTATCCATAATACAAGCTCTGGTTAGTTAGGGACTAGATGGCGTTGTGTGTTAGACATCTAGTCCGAAATATTTATTTATTTAATACATTTCACACCTAAACTCTCCTCGTTCATTACTGCTTCCATAAATAGACGTAGTGATTTGTATTTTTTTTCGACAAATACAAACTAAATTAACAAATTAAAACATCTGTAACAAAAAAATTATACACATAATTTGTTGTAAATGTGTTTACAACCAAGGAATCAGATCATGAAAGTTGTTTTTAGTTTTTTTGGGGAGGCAAGACATTTTTACTATCACCATTTCAACCTGCAAATTGCGGTCCTTAATCGTTTCCTAAGGCAGGTCAAAGCGGCAACGCCGCGGGCGCATGTCAAGCAACAGACTTTGTTTTTGAGATTGTTTGAGTGAAGCTAAAAGTCAATAAAATTTGATTGAAATACATGTAAACAAACCTTATTTTACACATTTCTTGACAGAAGCGAAACCAAAATTATATAAAGTAATACATCAGGATTTCGTCATTTTTTTAAACTTTTCTCAATATTGTTACTGATACCACTTCTGAACTTACGTCATTCATATGGCTTGTCTTGGTAATTTTTAGGGTTCTGTACGTAAAGGGTAAAAACGGGACCCTATTACTAGGACTCCACTGTTGGTCAGTCTGTCCAATCGTCTGTCTGTCACCAGGATGTATCTTAACAACCGTGATAGCTAGACAGTTGAAATTTTTAAAAGATCATGTATTTCTATTGCCGCTATAACATAAAATACTAAAAGCAGAATAACATTAATATTTAAAGGGGTCGCCCATACAACAAACGATGTATGGGCACAGAATAATTAATAGTACTGTCGTACAGAAGTTTCACTCTCGAACAAAAATCAAGTTTAGGCATAAAACGTTTTCAACTTTGCACGCGAATTTGAATCTTGTCGTGTGACTCGAGCGTTCATATTCTGTTAGACACCGCTCGATTTACCACAAGAGCACGGGGCTGCCGCTTGATGTACATTTCGGTAAATATTAAAAATAATTAAAATTAATTATAAAAATATACTTAACAACTTTAATAATGAAGAAGAAAAATTTTAACAAACATAATAATCATGTCTACGTAACGTACTACTCGTTCTGGGTACCTTCGTGATATGTTACAGATTTTTGTATTGACAAAACATGTCTATCATAATATAGTTTCCAAACAACTAATTAAATAATTTATTGCTAACTACAATTTTGCACGAACAATTAGTTCGTTTTGAAGTCATTTTTCGCAGTAAGTACCTACACGTAATATTGAACTTATTTACGCGTGACGCGGCTAGCGTGCGAGCCGAGCGCAGAGTGGCAACCATTGCCACATAGGTCTTCCCGGGAGGCGCTCGGCGAAATACACCTAAACTGAGAAGTGAAACCCCCCTGGTATGGGAGCTGATGTTTTTTGGTGTTTTTTGCTCCATATTAATAACGGCAACAGGAAGACACTTGAAACGTGTAGATAATGGTACAGAACCCTTCTTGCTAGTCCGACTCACACTTGGCCGATTTTTTGTCTACATTCATTCTTCTTGTTGCATTCATAAGGATACTGATTAACTTTTCTTACAAGTTCTTCTTAATTTTGCTTTTGAAGGATTATGTTAAACTACAAAATATTCACAACATTCGCGTCCTGTATCTCTTCTCTTTTATATGTCTTTTGTAGCAGGAATATCTCTTTTATAGACGAATATATAGTGAACTCACTGAAGAGTATATTGCTATCAAAATTGTATTGTTCCTGTTTGTGGAATGAAATGATTTAAGATTTTAGGTTAACCCACTTTTTAAATTGCTTAAATCTGCTTGAAGACACATTGGATATGTTCTATTGGAATTATTTTTAACTTTTTAAAATGTGACAACTGGTTAAACAAGTCAACGAAAAGCCGCTGTGGATATGGAATGAAAAAAGTGTAAGTTAAAATTTTAGCAAATGTACGACTCAGGTTACGGTACTAAAAAATATAACATTACTTACTAGTGTCATAGTGTCAACTCATGGTATCAAACTGATACGTGTAGAAATTTCTAAAGTAATCGGATACATAATACTTCCAAGACAGAAATTAAGTATATGCTGTAAAGAAAGAAATATAGAAAATATGTTTGTTAGTCACACACAATAAGAAATTTACTGTTTTAAGAATAAAAACTACTTTTTGTTAGAATGAAAATGTACAAATAATAGGTCTTTACCTATGAAATTGCCGTTTTGTATGCAATAAGTGAAAGTACACACATCAAAAGTGTCTAGGGATCAACATATGTGTCTAGGGATCAACATATATTTTTGCACTAACTTTTCTCCTGATTGATATTAATTAAAATTTTCTTTAAGGATTCATCAAATAAAGTGTTTTCGTTTGTCACAGTAACGATAAACCAAGTCACCTTTGCATTAATAAAGAAATTTGCCATTTTCCTAATAAAGGGATTTTTGACATTTGAACCACTAACATTAAAGTTCAAAAAAAAGACTGAAATAACAGTTTTCTTTAAAATTTTATTAGGTAACTTAAACAATTAATAATCCGTGTTTCTACCGCGAACACTAACAACACAAGAACATCGGTTTGGCATACTCAAAATGAGTTCATCCAAACACGCTGTGGAATGGCCGCCCATGTTCGTTGCAACAACAAAAAAGGTCTTCTTGCGACTGGATACCCTCCATATTCGGCAGAGCTCTTCTCTGTAGCATATCCCATGCATGCTCAATCGGGTTCAAGTCTGGCGACTGAGCAGGCCAGGGCCAAAGCCACATCTCAATCTCAAGAAATCCGCAAAAAAATGCTTGATCCCTAGACACTTTTGATGTGTTTACTTATTTTTTCAAACTTTTTTATTTCTGTTATTCGAAGTAATCACCCATGCAATCGACGCATCTTTGCCAACGCATTGGCAGTTTATTGATGCCCTTCTTGTAAAAATCAGCTGGACGGGAGGCAACAAACTCTTTAAAGGCATTTTGTACTGCCTCTCGGGAATTGAATATTTTACCCACTAAAAAGTTGTCTAAATTTTAGAAAAAGTAATAGTCGGTAGGTGCAAGGTCTGGTGAGTATGGCGGATGAGGGAGAGCTTCCAACCCCAGCTCTTGCAGCTTGGAGACTGTCTGTTGCGCAGTATGGGGTCGCGCGTTGTCGTGAAGCAGCTGCAAGAGCTGGGGTTATAGAGAGAGAGATAAGAAAGTTTGAAAAAATAAGTACTTTCACTTATTGCATACAAAACGGCAATTTCATAGGTAAAGACCTATTATAATGAAAATGCTACACTAAATTTATGCGCATGCCACTAATTTAATTTTGTTTTATGAACAAAGTACGAACCCGAACTAACCAAACTTGGACGGATAGACATATTCGTATTAATTTTTCTTTCATGTGAGATAATCAACTAATTTGAACAAAATATATAATATGAGTATCTGTTGTAATAATATAAAACGATTTTATCAGGTGAACGTGTTCTTCAACGGCTGGAAGCGGCGGATGCGGCGTGTTCTGAGGCCAGCGGTAGCGGTGGCGAGGCCGCCTTCCACTGCGGCTCGCCAGACACCGTACGAGCTCAACTGTCGGCCGTGCGTTCAGCACATGCGCACGCGCACAAACTGTGGCAGCACAAAAAGATGCAACTCGATCAGTGTTTCCAATTACGCCTGTTCGAACAGGATTGTGAAAAGGTATGTATCTAAAAAGTGACATCACACAAATCATCCTATTCTTTTGCGTAGATTACTCTAACTTATGATATTTTTAACCGACGTCCAAAAGGAGGAGGTTCTCAATTTCATCGGTTTTTTTTTTATTTTTTTATGTATGTACACTTTATTACTCCGTCAATTGTGGACCGATTTTGAAATTCTTTTTGTATTCGAAAGAGTATGCTCCCCATGTGGTCCCATGGCCACCATATCAGGATCTGATGATGGGATCCCAAGGAAATCGAAGGAAACCCTCAAATTTGTTAGGCACGTACTATGTTTTTCATACATTTTCGAAAGCTATTACAGTATTTACATTTGGTAGTCATCAGTTCATGATGATGAGCTGATGATGGAAGATAAAACTCCTTAACGGTTAGGAATTGGAAGATAAATCTTTAAATGTCATGTGTATGTATGTTACCTTTAGTCGTATTCTTTCAAGTTATTTAGGTGAAATGATGATGAAAGACTTGAGAAAGACTAAAAAGCGAAAAAAAAAACTTCGTTTAAAAAACCGACTTCAAAAACTAAAAAGCATAAAATAACTTATTTTGTATGTGCTACCTATTCATAGGTTTGAAGTCGGTGCCAAGCCAAAATGTAATAGTAGGTACCGCACTTGCCGCGCGGGACCTTGAGCGGGATAGCTGCTCTTCGCGTAGAACAAAACAACTGAAGCGTGACGTCGTTGACGTTCGTCTCGAAATATAGCGAGTGTGGTACCTAATATTACATTTGGTTTGGCACCGATTTCGAACCTATGAAGGTAGGTAGGTAGGTAGCACATACAAATTATGTTATTTTATGCTTTTTAGTTTTTGAAGTCGGTTTTTTAAACGAAGTTTTTTTTTTAACATTTATAGATGTTGGAGTGGATTGTAAGTCATCGCACTGCATTTTTGGCGACTTATGTTGAGATTGGACGATCTTGTGCTGCCGCTAAACGACTTCAAGAAGAGCATGCCAGGTATATTTTTCAAAATGATAAAATATCTTGCTTATTATAGAAATTAATTTATAACAAATGAGAATAGTGCCACTTTCATTAAAAATATTTACCATTTTAAATAGACTCTTGATCATGAGTAAGAAAGTCACAGTTGCTAAAACTACTTAGAATTGATTAAATTAAGAAATAACAATTGCAAAATTCCTTATTTACATATTTGTATCTAAAGTTCACATTTATTAATCACTAGCTGACCCGGCGAACTTCGTACCGCCATATTCACATATCTGTCTCACCTTCCCACAGGCAGTGTACAGTCGCGGTCAGATTTCATTCATTCTTTTTTTTAGCAAAAAAAGAATGAATGAAATCAGATTTCATTAATTCTTTTTTTAGCAAAAAAAGAATGAATGAAATCTGACTACTTGTTATTGAATTACAACTAAGTACATATTTTGACTTTCATCTCCTCTCTCCAGGAAACCGTGCTGAATTTCGGGATAAAAAGTATCCTATGTCTTACCTCGTAGTATGAACTCAAATCATGCCAAGTTTCATTTGAATCCTTTCAGTAGTTTCGGCGTGATGCGCGGCCAAGATACAGACAGACAGACAGACAGACGGACAGACAGACAAAAATGAAAAAAATTACAGTTTTGGCTTCAGTATCGATTGTAGAGAGCCCTCCAAAAAAAATTTTCAAAATATCTTTAATGTACAGAATTTGACCTGTTACATTTTTATTATAAGTATAGATATAATTCTCAACGAATCAGAGTTAATTGTTTATCAAATATTAATTCTGCAATTTCAGTACTTATTAGGTTGTTTCACCTTATCAATAGGTACTTTATAATACTATCGCACTGTTTCTTCTTTAACTATGCCAATTGTCATAGTCTGCTATTCGCCTAATTTTCGTAGAAAAAGATACACAGTTTTTGCTTCATTTATTCATTTGTATGATTTCTGAGAGTTCCATAAATTTGCGACGTTAACATTGTTTATATGCTCCAACAATGATTAGTCTATCAGAGTTGCTAGTATTATAATAATGTTATGTTTTGTGTGCAGGTTCGCAGCTGCGTGTACGGGTGGCGGCCGGCCTAGTGTCGCCCGAGTGACGACGGCTGCGCGACGTCTAGCCGACAAACGACATTACGCTGAGGCGGAGATCTCATCTCTTGCTCATAGATTAGAGCGAGCTTATAAACAACTTTCTGCAGGTGAGATTTCTCAGAGCTTCATTACTTGTAAAACAAATTATACGTTTTGACCATAATACCTTCAAAAAAACTTATTTCTAAACGCACAAGATGATATTTAATTATGGTATTTTTTTATGTTAAAACATCATTAACATTTTTTAATGAATTTAAATGAAGCCAAAAGCAAGCACGCATTGTAGAAAATTCATTCATTTTTGTTTTAAAGAATAATTTATTCTCGATAACTGTACATTCCCACTTTATGCTTTACATTATCCAGAATAATTTTATTATTAGATTTAATTCCTTCAATGAAGGTATTCTCTATAAACAAATTGTTCTATCTTGTACAAACATGCCAAGCTAACCGCAGCCGCCACCGCAATTCACTGTCTATGAGACACTTCAGTCATTTGTTTTTGTATGTTTTACACGTTGTAGAAAATATCGATCATGTTACTAATATAATAAACGCGAAAGTTTATAAGTATGGATGGATGTTTGTTACTCTTTCCCGCAAACACTACTGAACGGATTTGTATGAAACTTGACAGTAATATAGCTTATACATCAGAATAACACATAAGCTACTATTCGAATGTAAATCGGGTCTAAATCGCGATAATATTAAAAAGGTACAATGCCTTTTTTGGTTACCCGACGTTTCGATCGAATTACACCGAACGCGAAAGTTTAAAAACGTAGCTACTATTTGCCGGGATAACCGACATACACGCGGGCGAAGCCTCGGGCAATAACTAGTTATATAATATATCAATTCAAACATTGACTACTTAAAATTACTATTTGCTAGTGACTTTGATCGAAGTGGAGTTTTCCCCGACTACGGCGAAAAAAAGGGTGATAGTATTATAGTAGTAGCGCTTAAAGTACTGAACCGATTTTAATGAATGATGTGCTAATAGATTCGTAATAATGGCCCGGGTGACATATATTTAATTTTTGTCAAAAGCTTTTACGTAGTTGAGTTATAATTTTAAAAAGTTTTGGGTTAGTACATCCAGATCTACTAACCCATTTTGAAAATTATGTTTCCAATAGAAAACTACATTGTTTCTGTCATACATTGATTTCCGCGATATCCGTCATACACGCGTGCCGCGGACATAAAAATATGTAATAACATTTATTGCACGAACACAAAAAAGAAAATGTATACAATCTGTTCAACTTAAAACTAGTATAAGTTACTAGTTGTTGCCCGCGGCTCCGCTCGCGTATATGGTGTTTATCGCGGCAAATAGTAGCCTATGTGTTATTCTGATGTATAAGCTATATTACTGCAAAGTTTCATCCAAGTCATCCAAAAGCTAGTCTTATATAATTTCTCTTTTTTTCTTCAGGTCTAGAAGAGCGTTCAGCTGTATTATCTCTATCAGTAGTTTTCCACCATAAGGCTGAGGCGTACGTGTCTGCGGTCGGGGGATGGGGCGCTCAATGTGCGGTCGCGTTGCAGCTGGCCACTGGACAAGGCGGTGCACCGTGCAATGATCCTCGCGCACTCGAACAACATGCGCAAAGACATCGACAACTATATGAACACATGTGCCAAGCGTATACGGAGGTAAAAACACTTTTTAAACGTTTTCTAAGTAACTGTTTTTTTTTTATCCTTACATTGGAGTTATTTTGTTCAAATTCAGATAAGGCTAAACGTATATCCTAACAAACCGAATGCCTCGGTGGCGCAGTGGTAGCGTATGGGACTGATGTGCTTGATGTCTCGGGTTCAATTCCCGAGTCGGTCCAAATGTTTGTATGATCTGCAAATATTTGTTGCCGAGTTTAGGGGCTTTCTATGTATAATATGTATGTATTTACAAAAATAGGATATATTAATATCAGTTATCTAAATCTAGTACCCCATAGTAGAAGCTCTGCTTAGTTTGGGACTAGATCACTTGTGTGTTAAATGTCCGAAAATAATAAATGATGAAATTCTGGCGTGACAAATATAGGCTCGAATTGAGATCCTTCTTTTAAAGTTGACTGACGTTGAAGTTCTTTTAAACAACTGACAATCTTGATCGATTTTAATTTTGGATGCTACAAAACTGAACAAAGTAACCACAACCAAGACATAACAATATAAACTTAAGTACAAAAATTGAAACAGTGTGTTTTCAGTACAATTTGTTTATTGCAGGTGCATTCAACAAGCAAAAAGCTCTTGTATCAACTCGATCATCTAGTTCAAGTGTGCCATCAAACTGACCCAGCAGACATGGTGAGAATTGCATAATTTATTGTTATATCATATCGATACTAATATTATAAAGCTGAAGAGTTTGTTTGAACTAGAACGGCTAGTATATTGTAAACTAGCTGACCCACGTCGTTTACGTGTCCTATTGCCCGTAGCGTAAAAATTTTCCCCCGTTTTTGAAACATTTTTCATTGGTGCTCCGCTCCTTATAATCGTAGCGTGATGATATATGGCCTATAGCCTTCCTCGATAAATTGACTATCCAAAACTGAAAGAATTTTTCAAATCGGACCAGCGGTTCCTGAGATTAGCGCGTTCAAACAAACAAACAAACTCTTCAGCTTTATAAAAAAACCGTAGCGTAAAAAAAACATACCAGGATATTTATATCTTCAATGAATTGTTTAATTTATTTTGTTTTCAGAACGACGGTACCGTGAATAGCGCTGGCAGCAGCGGAGGCGACCCAGCTGCCGACTACAGTTCCGGCGCCAATCACGTGCTGGCTGTCATTCATCAGATCTTGGGTCATCATCGCGCGTTGGAGGCGCGTTATCACCAAGCTAGGCTCAAGCTCCATCAAAGACTTGCTTTGCTTTTGTATAAAGAAGATTGTAGGCAGGTCAGTTAATGCCCCAATAAAACAGTCAACAAACTGTATTAATTCGCTTTGTCATTTTAAATATTAATTTTAAAAAATCATTAATGATCACAGTATCCAATTTAAGTATTTTATTCCATCCTTATAAATTCAACTACATGTTAATTCTCATAATAACACAGCAGTCCTTATTGGTAACGAGAAGATTTCCCTAGTGGCCGTTTGCGGAACTAACGTATGACAGATAAATGTTACGACAGTACCTGGAAAGTAATCTAATTCGGTAAAATGTTTTGAGCAAACTCGCATATAATCTGATGAAGGTTTTCCCAATTTAAGAACATTTTACCAACGTTTTTTTAACTTGTTATCAGCAGGAAAAATATGAAAACTTAAACCCTTTTTATTACAATTATTACACTGAGGAACACAATAGTGTTTCCTTTTTTTTTTCATTCTTGGTATTCATTTTAACACATAAATCATTGTAATCCATCGCACATTTTTTTTGAAATTTAGATATAATTCTAAACAAAGCGATTTAATGTACGTGTATACGTATTTTTATCTGTCATACGTTAGTTCTGCGACTTGCCGCTAGGGAATCAGCTCGTCACCAATAAATCGACGATAAATTTGTAAAAATACTCTCTGAAAAATGTTATTCTCATATCAATGATTTTTTAGATGAAAGTCTCTAACTTTAGACATTATGGACTTTATATTTTAAAAATTGTACGCCACTTGTGGTAGAATATGCTGTGATTCCTAATGTATGTTTGAAGTTCTGTACCATATTCATGCAAATAAATGTATTGTAAATAATTATGTAATCGTGTTTTAGGTACTGGACTGGTTGGCAAATCACGGCGAAGTGTTTCTACAGAAAAATACTGGAATAGGAAGGAATCTCCATAAAGCTAGAGTATATCAAAAATCTCATGAACATTTTGAAAATGTTGCACAAGTAAGTACACTTATAACCGTATCCTTTATAGTACGACCGCCTACCGCCTGCGTTTTTGTAGGCCTTGGAAATAACTCTGTTGAACAATGTACATAACGTAATGGCTTTTAAACGTTTAGTTAAGGCGCTCACGCCCACGGCGACTTTTTGCAGCGCTGCTGCAGCAAGGCTGTCGTGCGTTCGCAGCAATACAGCCGCGATGCGGTCGCAAGCTGCGTGCCTTCGCCCACATAACCACGGTTCAGTCGCGCTGTAAACGCCACCATTCTTCCCCCGATGTCGTCCGACACGCTCGCGCATTGCATCGATATAGTCGCAATGCTGTAGCGCGTTGCTAACGCGACTACAGCGCGTTAGTAGCGATGCAAAAAGTCGCCGTGGGCAAGCGCTCTTAGTCCTTGAAGGGACAGATAAAACAAAATTCCTTCAACCGATTATGATATTCGTTAGGTTTATCATATTGGGTTTTGAAAGGCATGCTTTCATAAATTTAAAAAAGGGCACAGTAAATATAGAGAATCATTTATTTGTGCTCTTCAATGACCAAACAGCAATCCATGTCTATGTGTCACAGAGGTCGAGAGGTTAGTCTACTTTCAACAGATATTTCAATTTCCTATTTAGTGTGCCTTATAATGTGTAGTAATATTTAACTAGCTCAGTGGGGTTAATTCAACAAAAAAAATCTCCTCCTCCATATAAACATTAACTGTGCTAAATTTCATATTCCTCCGTTCGCCTAGTTTTCGTAAAATGGGGTTCAAATTTTTGCTTCACATATTAATACGTAGATCTAATAATATTTAAGAAGGTATATGACAGAGGGTTGTTTTATATTTAACCGAAATACGTAGATCTAATAATATTTAAGAAGGTATATGACAGAGGGTTGTTTTATATTTAACCGACTTCAAAAAGGAGAAGGTTCTCTTTATCTCTCTATTAATTTACTGCATTAGTGATGACTCTGATAGAATTATTTGTGAGTCTGCGCCCATAGACATTGTGATTAACGCTAGGCTAGAACGGCGCACCATCTAAACTAATTTGTATGCCGATAACTGCGGCCAAACATGATTGAAACTGTTATTATTTATTGATATCTTGCATGCAATGTATGTACACCATGTTTATACAAATAAAGACTCAGAAATTTCGTCTAGGTTAACTGATTTTTACGATTATTTTTTGGAAAGCTGGTGCTCTTCTATTTCAATTCAGTGCCAAATTGGTCCAGTTCGTAAAGTCTTGTTTTTTTGTTAAAATTTTCGTTTTTATTCTTAGAACACATACACGAACGCAGAAAAGTTGCTTGCCGGAGCAGAAGAGTTAGCTCGATCTGGAGAATGTGACCCTGAAGAAGTGTTGGGCGTTGCTCGGGACCTCGAGGTGCATGTAGCGGCGTTCGCAGCACGAGTTGATAGACGACGCCGAAGGCTAGACCTTGCTGTACTCTTATATACACATGAGAAAGAGGTAATAAGCAACATTAATTTATTTGTCAATTTCTTTATTAGTTTTTTTTAATGATATATTTCATCATCACTAATGAATTTTAAAGAAACTGAATCGAAAAATAATCTAATTTGACTTACATTCGACTCTCGTAATTAAATACAATTAACTACATAGCTAATTCGTCTTGCTAATGCTAAGCTAATGTTCTTTCAACCGTAGGTACTTATATAAGATTTTACTTAAAACACAAATGAAACCAGTAACCTTCCGCCACAGAACGTTTTAACTCCTATTGAAGTGCCGAGATTATTACGTAAGATGAAGCAGGTACTGCTTCTTAACTAGTCAAAGTAGAGACAAGAAGAACTATTCTATACTTACATAAGTATAGGATATTCCTTATAAAAACAAATAGTTATCAGCTTTCTACTCCTTTCCAATTTTAATTGTGCAAAAGGGTTTCTTTCAATAGCAATCATAGGAAAGTAAATTAGGCTGAAGGGAAAAAAGAAAAGTGTTCAAAACTTTAACCTGACTTTATCGTCACCGCTTCTACAAGGCTGCAAGGCTCTACGAGGTTCTCTGACCCAGTGAAGGTACATGAGTCTATGTAGACTACTACTTAGCCAAAATGACTACTCTGCCTGAGGGAAAGCATAAGCACAATCCAAAAGTGGTGGTCATCATACTCTTTGTGAATGCAGACAATGCAACAATGCAGCATGGTGACCCACACTATGGCGGCCTAGTGATGCTTCTGCATTATTGAGCCTCCGGTACAACGAAACACGACAGCACGAACTCTGGCATTTTACATTGATTTTCTGTGCGAGGGTAGTACCGACCCGGTCGAGCCGGCCCTACCGTCCTAAAATCAGCGTGGCTCTTCTACCTTGGAAATTACCTAAGTTTAGGTTATCCTTACTACTTTCCCGTGTATGTTTTATTAATGTAGTGCAATATTATATAGCTGCTACAATGGCTCGAGACTCTCCGAAGTGGAGCTGGCGTGTGCGCTGCTGACGATACTCCAGAAGCGGCCAGACGTGCTCTAGAGCAGTGTGCTCAACACCGAGCTGCCAGCCTTGAAGCGTGCGGTGCCACCATTGCTCAAGGCGAAGCTCTACTCCAAGACCTTAGGTAAGTGTATCTTTAAATTAAAGTGGAAGACCCACACAACTTCATCTACATCTCTCAATAGTAAGGAATAAATGTTGTTGGAACATTTTTAGCCAACATTTTTCATTTTTCCTCGTCTCCTATTGATGATAGCGTGATGTAGTCTTTACGTGACTCGATAAATGGGCTTTCCAACACTAAAATATTTGAGTTGTATTTTAAAAAAACACTATAGTTTTATAATATGTGGGCTGTTCCAAAAATAGTTAGTGAAATGAAAAATAGTTAGAATATAAAAAAAGTTTGTTTACAGCTTTTTAAAATATCCCCCTCCAATCCCAATGCACTTATGCATTCGGAAGAACCAGCTTTCAAAACATTTAAAAAACGTGTCTTGCGGGAGATCGAAAAATAACCGCAGAAATTCTTCGACAGCCTCGTCTGCAGTGCTAAATATTCGCCCACGAAGCATTTTTGTTGACGTGAGAAATAAAAAAAATCGCATGGAGCTAAATCTGGGCTGTACGGAGGAGGGGGTAACATTTGTACCCCCGAAGTTATCAAATAGTCCACAGTTTTAGCAGATGTGTGAGTGGGCGCGTTATCTTGGTGAAAAGGAAAGCCACGGACGCCGCTCCCCGAAAGCTTGAGGCAGACAAACTTCGCTCTACCATTAACTAGTAACTGTTCTACAGTCTTCTAATGGAATTACTGCTAGTGGTCCACTGCGTCGAAAAAAACCGCTATCATTTTTTAATTTATGCTCCGACCGCGAACAAATTTTGTGGGCAAATCGTCTTCTTCGAACACCGATTGTTGCTTCGTGATATGATCGTAGCTATATATCCATGATTCGTCAGTTGTAAGCATGTAGGATACGTTTTGCGAAGTTCCTCCTTCGAACTTTTCTAACATAAATTTGCACCAATTAACACGATGGCATTTTTGCTCATCGGTGAAAGAATGAGGTATCCATCGCGAAACAAGCTTCCTAACTTTAAGGTTTTCACGCAGGTTGGTGGAAACTGCCTGTGATCCAATGTTTAGTTCAGCCTGTTCTCTCGATCTATACTAATATTATAAAGCTGAAGAGTTTGTTTGTTAATTGGTTTGAACGCGCTAATTTCAGGAACTACTGGTCCGATTTGAAAAAATCTTTCAGTGTTAGATAGCCCATTTATCGACGAAGGCTATAGAATAGGATATATATATACGCTAAGACCAATAGGAGCGGAGCACCAATGAAGAATGTTTGAAACGGGGGAAATTTTTTACGCTACGGGCATTAAGAGTCGCAAGAGACTCATTTTTGTCTCTCTTTTAACATATATTATTTATAGGTAATTCTTGTATCTCGTTGTTGCTAACGATGAATTCCGAAACAACCTATTCGATTTACACATTTTTATTAACAAAAATGTATGATTTGCTGGCGTGCATAAGATAGTATAGACACTTAGACCAATAGGAACCGAGAATGATTGAAAAGGGACGCAGACGAATTTGCGTGGGTCCGCTCGTTAGTATATAATTGGTGTATCAGTGTGGACGCCGACGACGAGGCAGACCCCGTAAACGAAGGCGCGACGATCGCAGAGACTGGCCGGAACTGGCCTTGGATAGAGAGAAGTGGCTTGTTGCAAGGGAGGCCTTTGATCAGCAGTGGGACACAACAGTCTCATAAAAAAAACGTATAAACCTTTATCGTAAAGGAGTGGGAGTGACTCGTTGCTCCAGCGGTTGGCGTATGCTTGATTGGCAGTAGCCAATTAAGAGGTCACAGGTCCGATTCCCGGTCTTTCTAAAAGTGTTGTTGGGTTTTTCTGACCAGAAATTCTTAAAAACAGTGCAACAGAGTATGTAAGTTTGGCGATGTTTCACGCTCGTGCCTCGGAGAGCACGTTAAGCCGTCGGTTCCGGTTGTCATGAACATCTGTGGCAATAGATATTGGAAAGTCAGTGCCCTCGTATATACTGTCAAGTAGTTCAACCTTTGAATTCAGTTTGCACTCAGGGTTACGGAGGTCCGATGCCAGTCGCTCCATGGAATAACTGATATTTAGGTAAAATTGGTTGAATTAGTAGCCGACCCCAATATAATCTTAGGAATAATAAGGGCCAGGAAGAGGATGTATCGTATAGGCTTTTAACATATGGACCTCCGTTTTTTTATTGTATCAGATTGGGTATAATGACAAGAAAACTAAGACATGTTTCATTCTCAACTATACTATGTATTTTTTAAAGCAAAGGATAGGTTCTAAAATACAATATAGTATAGTTACTTATACTAGGGTGTGAGTTTATTTCACATCAACCCGCTCTTGACGGCGCCATAAGTTAAGTGAAGGCCCATCGCAACGCTGACGGTAGGTTGACGATCAAGTGTTTATTTATAAACTAAGCTCAATCGAGACCCTCCGGATGGGAAGTTCATGCATTTAAGAAAAAAATATGATTATCGATTAATGTAATCTCATTTCCAAGACTCACCGGAATTAGCGAACGTGGTTTGCTGGCACTGGCATTGAGAATACGCCGACCGGCGTCTTTATTACTGCTGGGTGCTAAAGTATATGCTAGATCAACATTCAATAACCGGCGCACTATATTAACAAAAACTCAATTAAACAGTCTCAGTTTCAAGGATCTCAGAAAGAAAAAATCAGGTTGTATCAATAAATCAAACTCAAATAAATATTTTTCAAAACCTTTATGTTTTGCAGACTATTGGTTTTTAAATATTGTTGCTTCAGCTTATTGCCGTACGAAAGCCTTTCTCAAAGAACGCCGAACGTTAAAAAATGTAATGGCAAGAAAAGAATAGCGAGTAAAAACATATTCAATAACTGCATACCTCTTTATTTCCAAAGGGCTAACCGAAGCAAATTGGACGTCCACTGACCGTATTGCTCAGATTTTATAAATTACAGTCTGTTAATTTGACTAACTTTTAATAACTAATCTTTCAACATACATGTAGCCTGACCTATATTATCTTATCCTATTATAATGGATCTATAGAGCTTCAGGTACTGTCAGTACAGCATTAGGTTACAGAAACCAGCCGATATTCGATACCTGAACTGCCCTTTAATAGGAATGTCATCAATTTGATAGTATAGTCCAAGCCTCACAATATCGTTTGCCTTATTACATCGTTTAAACACATGATTGCACATAGATTCCAGTTTCTGTTTTTTGGTTTTCGTCACTAGTGATTCTTTCAAGTCCAAATTCTAATTTGTTTGACTAACAATCTAAGCAAGTTAACACTGTAACCGGAATTGACCAAGATTTTCACCGTGGGAGAGCCACGCTTCGGCACGAATGAGCCGGCTCGACCGGAGTGATACCACGGCCTCACAGAAAACCGGTATGAATTAGTGCTTGCGCTGTGTTTCACCGAGTGAGTAAGGATACCGGAGGCTCATACCCCAATCCCCTACCCCTACTTCCCCCCCCCCCATCGCCAAAAGGCCGGCAATTCACTTGTGACGCTTCTGGTGTTGCAGGTGTGCGGGCGGCGGTAATCGCTTACCATCAGGCGATACGTTTGCTCGTTTGCCCGTCTATACCAAAAAGAATGACAAAATACAGTGTAAACTCTTGATAACGTTATCCTTTACTAGCTGACCCACGCAACGTCGTTTGCGTCTCCTATTGCCCGTAGCGTGATAATTTTCCCCCGTTTTTGAAACATTCTTCATTGGTGTTCCGCTCCTATTGGTCTTAGCGTGATGATACATAGCCTATAGCCTTTCTCGATAAATGGGCTATCTAACACTGAAATAATTTTTCAAATTGGACCAGTAGTTCCTGAGATTAGCGCGTTCAAACAAACAAACAAACTCTTCAGCTTTATATTAGTATAGATGTATTTATTATACTCTTCTAAGATCTAATACTCATAATCAACAACACATTTATTTGAATAAATATTAATATTAGGTATTATGTTGATAAAAACTCTTTGGCAAATAACTCATTATTAAGTACCAACTCTTAGCGTCTTATACTCGTGATAACTTCTAAACGAAATGTCCGATTGGGATGAAACAAAAAGTATTTTACTTCTACTTAAATACCCTTGATAACATAATGCTTAATTTTGATAAGGATTAATATTACGATACACATTTAACGTAGTTTCATTCTTCAGACGATTTAATAATTTTTTTGAGCACAAAAGCGGTTATTGTGACTAAACCATGATAGTTAGATATATGCTCTCGCGGACTTTTTTGTAGATCTTAATGGGACCTACAAACCCGTAATACATTATTTTGTTCTATTGTCAATATTTTTTGCAGGGCACGCCAAAATAGGTTTTCGATTTCACACCTTGGATTACGAAATAGCAATTTTCTAACGGATCCCTAATTTTTTTGAAAATAAAGTATAGCCTATAGTCTTCCTCGATAAATGGACTATCCAACACTGAAAGAATTTTCAAATCGGACCAGCGGTTCCTGAGATTAGCGCGTTCAAACAAACAAACGAACAAACTCTGCAGCTTTATAATATTAGTATAGATAACAATAAACTCCCTGTAACATTGAAGTGAGCCCAACATGGTTGGTTTGCGTTAAAACCCACATATTGAAACACTCTTTATAGCGATACGCCATTCTCTATTACGAAGAAATGTGATCATGTTTGTAGACAGTTAATATTTATTATCTGTATTATTGTTTATGTTATGTTATCAGGTAACAAAAGACTTTGAAGCTCCGAAACATCCGAGGTCGGTCTAGCTTTTGTTATCCTTAATTGCCTTGAACACGTGCAGTATGACGCATTGTTTTCTCGGAAGTGATGGTCTTCGACCAAGCATACTGGGTACCTATCGTATTATCAGTCGTAAACTTACTTTGAAACTGTTAACATGGCCAGTAAAAACAAGTACTGGCATAGCAAAAAACCTCAGACAAAGTTATCAGACTACATGTGTAATTTATAAGCATTTATTATCTAAGACATACATATTAAAAATTCTTGTTAATTTGGTTGTTTTTTTGTTCACTCCATATAACGATAACTCTCTATAACGACAAAAAATGCTCAGTCCCTTGAGTTTCGTTATAAAGAGTTTACACTGTATACTGCCTCTTTTGAGCCATTCTGCTCATTATTTCTGTATATCAGACAATGTAAGCAATTTACTATTTGTAAATTAAGATTTTACCGTTAAGCTTGTAAAGGAATTGTTACATAGAATAGCACTCATTCTGCTCCTTATTGCTCTGTGCGATAAAGTAGTGTTGAGTATTAGACATAAAAAAAACAATTAAAGTAAAGATATAATGCTATTCTTTGGGGTTTAAAGATAAAAAGCGGCCAAGTGCGAGTCGGACTCGCCCATGAAGGGTTCCGCAGCAGCAAGTAACATCATCTTGAATGAAACGTAAATTGCATTTTACGATTTATGACGTATTAAAAATAAACTACTTACTAGATTTCGTTCAAACCAATTTTCGGTGGAAGTTTACATGGTAATGTACATCATATATTTTTTTTAGTTTTATCATTCTCTTATTTTAGAAGTTACAGGGGGGGGGGGACACATTTTACCACTTTGGAAGTGTCTCTCGCGCAAACTATGCAATTTAGAATAAAAAATATTAGAAACCTCAATATCATTTTTGAAGACCTATCCATAGATATCCCAAACGTATGGGTTTAATGAAAAAAAAGCTTTTTGAGCTTCTTTTTTGAGTTCTAGGTATGGGGGGACCCCCAAAATTTATTGTTTTTTTTTCTATTTTAGTGTGAAAATCTTAATGCGGTTCACAGAATACATCTACTTACCAAGTTTCAACATTATAGCTCTTATAGTTTCGGAAAAAAGTGGCTGTGACATACGGACAGACAGACAGACAGACATGACGAATCTATAAGGGTTCCGTTTTTTGCCTTTGACACGGAACCCTAAAAACAGAGGTCTTCTATTTAAAGGAGTATCAGATCAGTCATTGGATTAGAATTTGTTAAAAGTGCTTTGAAACTAATTTTAAACTCGTTATCAACATCATCCATTTCAGATGAAAGAAGTTCATTTACACTCATACTCTAGGAGGACATAGGCCTCCGTGGACCAGTTACTCATCACATTATTATTTTAAATCATGTATTTTTTTTTTATAATTACTTCTAGATTTTTAGTAACCGTACAAGTGAAAACAAGAGTGTTGCGTAGAATCCGTTATATTATATGTATGCAGGCGTCTCGCAAGAGCTCTTACTTTATTGTTTTGGATCTGAAGTTGTTCGTTAGAAATGTCTTTATATTGGTTGTCTTATTAAGAAACTGGATTGAAAAATTGTTGATTGAAAAAAACGTTCTACTTAAAAAAATATTGTAGTTTAGTAAATTATAATGTTTTGAGGACTTGAGATTAACTTTTGTGTTTCGGAACATAATAAACAAAAATGATCACCATGAAACTTCAGATTCCCAGGTGACCCTACTTGCCTTAACAATTATTGTACCACGAGGCACCACATAATATGTGCATGTATAATAGTAGACTCGGGAAAGAACCACCAACTATACTTGCCCTACTTTAGAGTAGCGCTTTACAGTGGTGACCGACAAGAAACGTACGATTTCAATAGCAAACTTCTATACACTATTATGTGCCAAGTTTCACGTCACCGAGCTTGGATCCGGACTACAGATAATAGCTGTTCTGACGTATACTCTACCCATATATATCGCATTGCGTTCAATAGTAAAGGTATGCTTCTATTGAAAGCGATTCATAACAATTGATTTGGTTTGATTCCAATTTGCTTCTGATTTCCTTTACTCTCCAAAAATAGTCAGAAAAAAGTGACGCAGTAGTTGAATAACCATTTATTTTATTTTATATTACGACTGCCTCGTTGGTCTAGCGGTTGACGTGTGCGACTGCTGATCATGAGGTCTTGGGTTCGATTCCTGGGTCGGACCAAATGTTTGTATGATCTACAAATATTTGTTTCGGGTGTTTTCTATGTATGTATTTACAAAAAAAAAGTATATATGTATTTGTATCAGTTGTCTAGTACCCATAACACAAGCTCTGCTTAGCATGGGACTAGATGGCGACGTGTGTTAGATGTCCGAAATTTATTTATTTATACTATTGCTGAACTGTAATGTTAAATTGTTGACAATCGCTGGGTATTGCAAGTCGGCAATATTACATGCCATTTCTGCAGTGACCATAGAAGTGGTCACATCTCTTACGGGATTAAACAATGGTGTGTGATTTAATTTCTAAGACGAATGTGCATAGGATAGGAGAGTTAAGCTGTATTTTCAATGAAAATTCAACAGCAGGCGGACACGCGACGCAAATGTGTGGCGCAAACAATTTGTTATTTATCCAAACGTCTTACCGGATGACGACTGATGAGTGTAACTACCTAGTATTTGTGTCCATTATTATAATTCTTGCCGAGCTGAATGATATATATATAGTTTTTTTTTTAATAATATGTATGTACGGCAGCTGATTTTATACAGTTGTAATAGATACTGAAGCTGCTGCAATAGTCCGCACTCGAACGGTATCTGTCGATAACGTAACGTTGCATTTTACCGATCTTGCAAAAAGAACAAGTTGTCTGTAAAAATAGATAATCAAAAAAATGAAATTAGTAGAACTAAAAGGTAAATATGCCGTGCATTGTCATACCAACCCTTATGTATATCGACTTAAACGACTTCGCGGAATTAGCTTTTGTAATCTACTGACTCTGGAATAACTTAAATTATTTCAGTTTTATGGAGTTCTTTTACATATTAATTAATAAATCGGAACCTTTTATAAACAATACATATATGTATATAATAATTAAGACGAAACATTCCGACAAATTATATCCTAACTAGCAGCAACGTTTGTCGGGTGCAAACGTTGTTTTGCCATAAAAAAAAAAAAATCGGCCGATTTTCAGACCTACTCGATGTGCACACAAAATTTCATAAAAATCGGTCCAGCCGTTTCAGAGGAGTATGGTAACTAACATTGTGACACGAGAATTTTATGTAAGATATGTATGTGTAAAGATTTAATCGTAGATCTTCTAGTTCGTGTTCCATGCGGACAAAGGCAAGGAGGATTGCTTTTGTGATTGGACTAAGCATAACATTTCAAACCTTTGATTCAAAATATATAACATTGTTAAGTTACTGCAAATGTATCTGATTATACTTTTTGTCCATGTTTCATTCTATTTCCATTTAATAGACTATAGATAACCTGCAAAATCTATTTGCCCGAACATAGCTGGCAATTCATGAAACACTAAGCTTTACAACGAACGATTAAATTAACGGGCCAGTCGAAATACCGACGCATTATTTATTACACAGGCAGATCTTATAAGATCTGCCTGCGCTCATAGTTGAATTGCATTTATGTCTATAGACATAAATTCAATTCAACTATGAGCGCAATAGTCGGTTGTTGGGAATATATTACAACAAATTAATACATTAGAGTAATGAATTTGTAAATATAAGTTTAATATTGTTAACGTAAATATTTTAAGATCTCCACGTCATAATATTTTGCATTATCTACATCTTATAATCTACATCTGTAGTTATAATCAAGTCCTAATCTTGGCTTGAGGTAAAGTTGACGTTAATGTAAAGTTTTAAGATAGGTACTCGTGCAATTTTCAGCTCGATGGTTGTGAAAATCTGAAGTGAAATCCTTTTTATTGTTCGGCCTTAGAAATGTGCGCCGTGAGAGCAGCTTGAAAGCCTCAGCCTCACATGCTTTTGTAAGACTGTGATGGGAGTAACATACATAGTGTACACTATAGTGTAGTTGTAGGAATATTTCTAAACCGGTATGCACGTGAATATTAAAATCGTCGCAGTCTGCAAAGCATCAGCTTTCAAAGGAATGAGAGGTTGTTTGTGTAGAAGAAAACTTACAATCGGATATTTTGTCATGCCTTTATATTATACTAGTTGTTGCCCGCGGCTCCGGCCCGCGTACATGTCGATTATCGCGGCAAATGTGTTATTCTGATGTATAAGTTATATTACAGTAAAGTTTTATCCCAATCCGTTCAGTAGTTTTTGCGTGAAAGAGTAACAAACATCCATCCATCCATCCATCCATCCATCCATCCATCCATACATCCATCCATCCATACTTACAAACTTTCGCCTTTATAATATTAGTATAGATGTTGACATTTAATCTAAAGTCTAAAAAGAAGTTAATCTAAAACAACCGAATAATAAAACGTAAAAAAATCCGACATAGATTTGATCGTTAACGTACATACATTTTCCAACAAGATGAAATTGCATATTCCTCTATGCATCTCTATTCTATCCCGTATACACTACTACGTATTTTGTTGGGTTGATACTGGTTTCTGTCTAAAGTGTAGTTTTTAACTTTTAACTGTAATTGAAAAAAAACCTGTGCCTATTTCATATTGCCACGCAGGTAACGCAGTCTGCAGGTTAGATATATTCTTAGATCGAAAGAGAGGTAGTATTTTTATTGAGTTTATTACACTATGACTTATGTTATAATAAATAAGGTCCAATAAAAGGTTTATTCCACTTTGTTCCACCCAAGTTGAGTGTCTTCTCTTTGCAAGTATTTCAGGTGAATTTATTAATAAGAAAGTTGCTTCCATCGATATTCATTTGTATTGGTGATGTTTATCAATCCGATTTTTCCCTACGAATAAAGAGGGCTGTTATAAGTTTGACGTCGATGTCTGTCTGTGAGTATGTGTGTGTGTGTTTGTCTGTGGCATCGTAGTTCTCAAACGGATAGACCGATTTCGATACGGTTTTTTTCATTTGAAAGCCAGTTTCCTCGCGGTCGTTCTTAGCTATGTTTGGTTAATATCGGTCCAGCAATGTAAGAGTATCAGTTCTTTTCCATAATGATATAAGGCATTTTTGGCGTATTGATACTCGATTAAGGGCTTAACGCGTGCCAGTATCTAATACCTTTAAACGAGCAATTATTGTTTATATATATATATATATATATATATTTATAATCTGAATCTCGGAAACGGCTCTAACGATTTTCATGAAATTTTGTCTGAAGGCGTTTTCGGGGGCGATAAATCGATCTAGCTAGGATTCATTTTTAGAAAATGTCGTTTTATTCGTGTTTTTAACAATCAAATATATAAAATGAATGTACATCTAGCGCCATCTATCGCAACTCGAGTGAACTACATTAAACTATACTGGAATAAGGTGCAGAATAAACAGTATCAGGGCGTACCAAGAGAGGGCGCCACTAAACTATTGGAAGAAAAATAACAAAAAGGTGGCGTTTGGATAGTCCCAATGTTGCTAAAAGAACCCATTTATAAAAAAAAATACCGAGCGACGCTCGGTCATCCAGGTACTAATCATTAAATGACAATTAATTGAAAACTTCGACCTGATGCTGAAAATTTGCAGGCACGTAAGGGATACCACTTCAAATGAAATCCTAAAAAGACCCCATTGATCCCATGTGTGCAATTTTTTTTATTCAAGGTCGCAAAAAAGGTAGGTGAGACAAAATTGTAGATCAGGTAATTATTATCTACTAAAATTGTCCTAATCCTTTTTTTCCTAAGATTTACCACTTCCGAGAAAAAGTTTATTCGAAAGTTAGCTGGACCTGTATTCTCCATAAAATGCACGCGCCACCTATGAAGAAAAAAATACCCTAGTACGTCGCGTTTTTAATGACAAAATTACATTATTTTTATTTACAAGTGTTCAATGTAAACATTCCAACCAGGTAACAATATTTTTTTCAATTTGCCATAAAAAAACCATATCGACTTGTTTTTAGTGAAGTTACTGCTGTGGCGACTTCCACATACAGCGCAACAGAAATATACTACAGCGCCATCTACCGAAGTTACACTGAACTACGGAGTAACGAAGGAAACTAAGAAACTACCAATCCTGAATCGCGCAGTGAAAGTTCGCGCGCCAATTAAGATTCATACAACATCCCAACATCAACCGTTGGGCAGTTGGCCCGCCAGGCATGATCACCTCGCCTGGTCGGAGGATCCTCCCTTTGTGTTGGAGGAACACGATCACCCGTTCCTCCACACTGCTGCTTCACTCTCATAAACATAATTTTCGACTTTAATTTTTCTGGAACCTACTACACACTTACTTTGATAAACCTGTATTGGAGCATGAGCATTTGTGCTGAAAAACCATATGTTGATCGTGGTATTGGCTCTTCTAGTAAAAGTGAAGTTGCCGGGGTAATCATTTCAAAAATCTCGATCATGTGAAGTGTATTTACATTAATATTATTTATTTTCGTTTAGATTATTGTTGACGAGAACGATGACCAGTGGTTGACGAGACTGTGAATCTCGGAAACGGAAAGAGGGACTTAAAATTATAATTATTTCCAGAAATCGCGTAATGAATACTGAACTTATTTAAATAATAAATCGTCTGTAAGTTTTCATTATACCTGAGTAGGGTAATAAAAGTACACACAATGAATAGAAAAGTCACCCTCGTTCACCTGGGTGAACAAATTCCAAGGTGAGCAAAGGACACCAATTAAGTCGAAATACTTCCAAGGTGAAAAATAATAATAAAAAATTAATTTCAGACAAAGTCCTTAGTGTTAGTATACAATTTCCTTAACCTATGTTAGTATATTACAATGTTACTGTACAATGAAAAACTTTACTAAATTAACCAATTAAGTGGTTAATTTAGTAACGTTTTCAGAAAGCTTTTCATAATCTTTGAATCATAGGCTATGACCCTCAGGATGCCATTACTGCTGTCCCGCATTCTTCTCAACAAGGAGGCAGTTCGCTTACGTAGTATGGCATTCAAGCCATCAACTCGCGCTTCCATAAACATTGTAGAAGGACTACAGTAACGAGGCAACTTTAATAGAATCCTGAAGGCATTATTGTACTGCACACGTAACGTGTTCAGAGACTTCTGGGTATAGTTGACCCATAAACTGCTCGTGTAGAATGTTTGACAGTATGCCTTAAATAGGGTTATTTTGACTTCATCGCTACAGCGGGCGAACCTACGGGCCAACATATTACCCTTAATCGCTATTGCACTGCGTTCTCTATCAGTGTCTTTCTGATCATCAAGATCTCCCATAAGATAGTGTCCAAGATATTTTAATTCATGAACCCTGTTCAGTTCAACTTCATTTAGTTTCAGAGGTGGCACTCTTGACGGACAACTAACGCGTGACCTGAAGACCATATAAACACTTTTCTGGCTATTATAAATCAGACCATGTCTACTCCCATATCTTTCGCAAATGACCAGTAGCCTCCGCAGTGCACCGACAGTTGGACTCAACAATACCATGTCGTCTGCTTAACTAAAATTGTTCATGCAGACATTGTCAACAAAACAACCTATTTGGGTTCCGCTGAGTTCATCTATCAGTCCATTCATATAAAGATTAAATAACATAGGAGAACTTAACCCTCCTTGTCTCACTCCGCACTCCAAGCGGTACGTGTCAGAGTAGCTATCAGCCCACCTAACACAGTTTGTCTGGTTAGCATACCAAAACTGAAACAAATTTTGAACTTGTGCATGCACACTTGTTTCACTGAGCTTCTGCCAAAGAACATCATAAGACACTAAGTCAAAAGCCCTCGATAAGTCCAGAAAGCATGCATACACAGGTGTACTCCTCTCAGTATAGTACTGCACAGTGTGCTTGAGACTGAGTATCGCACTTTCCGTCGATACTCCTAAACGAAAACCGAACTATGCATCATGTATCTTCAGATGTTTAGCAAGATCCTTAGCACACTGTCCAGCACCTTGGCTATCACCGTGGCCAGAGATATAGGCCGGTAGTTGTTTTTTGAGAAATATCACTGGTTTTGTTTTTAACGATGGGTACAATAATCGTTCGCATAAGTTCGGCAGGCAGGTAGGTATGTGTATGATTGAGGCACAGGGAGAAGAACATTGCCAGCACTGGTGCTAGATGAGCACCAGCAAATTTGAGATGTTCTAGTGTGCGTGTGAACTGAGGGACCATAGTGATATTTTTGTTTGAAATTTTTATTAGATTTAGTAGTAGGCTCAAAACAATTGTAGAACAAATATGAGAATTTGTAAAAAGATATGTTAAAAACTACAGCCGTTTCAGTGTGGTCCCTAAATCCTCACATACCATCAGCCAGATCTCGGCAAGTATGTAAAAAAATAAGGTATTGTGACTGCAGACATTTAGTAGAGAATTTGTAAAGATATATACTAAATAACTGAGCACAAATCATCAACGATTAAAAAAATACAACGACTATACTGTGGTCCCTCAGTCCACACACGAAAGATTTTGTTATACTGAATATTATCACATCAACGGGATAAAATCTTTATTTTCTTACATAATGTTTTAGAACAAGTCTTATAGCAATTTGTAAAAAATAAATAAAAAAAAAATATCGACGCACTTTGAAGATATTTATAATTAAAGCTGGTCCCTCAATCCTCACGTTCTCAAACATACTTGCATGTCTAGCTGCTAGACGACTAAAGTATCACAAAGTGTAGTGTATTAAACTTTTTGTAAAAAGTTTCTACAAAATAATAGGTATCTTTAATTGTGTGTATCTTACCTCTAAAATGAGATTATAGCATTTCAGTGATCTTATGAACAGATATACGAGTAGTGTGGCCACACAATGAAATAAAATTTAGACTACCAATATAATTTTTATTGTAATAGTCGAAACCCAAGGTTGTACGGTTGATTTAGTGTTATGTTACATTACGTATCTTTACAAAGCATGAAATAAAGTAGCTTTCAGACGCTTATCACCATTTAGGCTATGTTTCAAGGAAGCTTTATGTACTTATAATACCCCAGTATTTTACTAACCATTATGGTAACATAGTGGTATTATTTATACAGCTCAGTTTTATACGTTCTATTAACACATAAAATTGAACATTTAAAAACACAGGATTTTGTAAAATATTTACACAACAGTGCCTGCACTTGGTAAGGCATATAACTTATTGTAATACTTTTGTTTAAGTGTGTGAACTTTTTTTCACAAAACAGTCATTCGCATTTTTTGCCAGGGCGTTACAGTACGGACCAACAAATCTTCTTACATTCATTAAGTTATAACCAAATTTTACGTACTTAAACAAAAGTATTACAATAAGTTTTATGCCTTACCAAGTGCAGGCACTGTTATTGGTTTAGCCGTGAAAGCGTAACAGAGAAACAGACTAAGCCACTTTCAAATTTATAATATTAATATAGATCGCGATAGGTACTATCGCGGGCTTTTTGTAAATATTTTACAAAATCCTGTGTTTTTAAATGTTCAATTTTATGTGTTAATAGAACGTATAAAACTGAGCTGTATAAATAATACCACTATGTTACCATAATGGTTTGTAAAATACTGGGGTATTATAAGTACATAAAGCTTCCTTGAAACATAGCCTAAATGGTGATAAGCGTCTAAAAGCTACTTTATTTCATGCTTTGTAAAGATACGTAATGTAACATAACACTAAATCAACCGTACAACCTTGGGTTTCGACTATTACAATAAAAATTATATTGGTAGTCTACATTTTTTTTCATTGTGTGGTCACACTACTCGTATATCTGTTCATAAGACCACTGAAATGCTATAATCTCATTTTAGAGGTAAGATACACACAATTAAAGATACCTATTATTTTGTAGAAACTTTTTACAAAAAGTTTAATACTCTACACTTTGTGATACTTTAGTCGTCTAGCAGCTAGACATGCAAGTATGTTTGAGAACGTGAGGATTGAGGGACCAGCTTTAATTATAAATATCTTCAAAGTGCGTCGATATTTTTTTAAAATTTATTTTTTACAAATTGCTATAAGACTTGTTCTAAAACATTATGTAAGAAAATAAAGATTTTATTCTGTTGATGTGATAATATTCAGTATAACAAAATCTTTCGTGTGTGGACTGAGGGACCACAGTATAGTCGTTGTATTTTTTTAATCGTTGATGATTTGTGCTCAGTTATTTAGTATATATATCTTTACAAATTCTCTACTAAATGTCTGCAGTCACAATACCTTATTTTTTTACATACTTGCCGAGATCCGGCTGATGGTATGTGAGGATTGAGGGACCACACTTAAACGGCTGTAGTTTTAAATATATCTTTTTACAAATTCTCATATTTGTTCTACAATTGTTTTGAGCCTACTACTAAATCTTATAAAAAATTCAAACAAAAATATCACTATGGTCCCTCAGTTCACACGCACACGATGTTCTATACTAAGCCCGTCGTGCCCAGGCGACATACCTCTCGACATGCCACATATAATGCGTCGTACCTGGTTGGCGGACACCGTAAACATATCACCAGACATGTCAGGCCCCGTATCACGCTCATACTCAGAGTAGAGCGACCGAGAGGTGATTTTACAGTGAAATACTCTCTGAATAATTCAGCTATATCCCTATTATCATTAACACATTCAACACTGAGGACACTCAAAAGTCTACTTTGTTCGAACTACGACTACGACGAACGAACTCGACATCAAATGTAGAAAGTTCTACTGATAAAAATATGTATTTCATTCTGTAGTTTAGTTAATATTTTAAGTTATATGAAATTTAACTGTATTTTTAATTGATATGACTTTTCCTTCCTTCGGCAACATTGATGAAAGTATTCTTATGTACTTCACTGTGTTTTTGGCAACTATTCGAATAGCAAAGTCTCATGACGATCTTGGGAAAGGTGCGGTGGCGCAAAAATACGAACTGTTACGAGCCGGGTATTTAATAAATGGCAGTAGTCGTGTGGCGACCTCCACATACAGCGCAACAACAACATAACATACTACAGCGCCATCTACTGAAGATACGTCGAACTACGGAGTAACGAAGGAAACTAAGAAACTACAAATCCTGAATCGCGCAGTGAAAGTTCTCGCGCCAATTATCATATATACAACATCCCAACATCAACCGTTGGGCAGTTGGCCCGCCAGGCATATGTCCGAAATATTTATTATTATATTTATCTACAAAGATCCCGAGCATTGGACAAATCATTCTAGAACAAATAGAAACGCCCAGAACAAGTAATCTAGCGTCGAGAACATCGGAACCACCAGTCATAATCTGCACAGTTGCGCGCTATCCGACACTAGATGGCGCCGTCCTCGGCTCTCGAATATTCTCGACCACGTGAGACTGATCTCTCTATTTCTATTGCGTAACAGAACGAACGACCATTGATTTTCGCTTATTTTCTCTTTAATATGCCATTGCGATTAATGGACTTACAGTTGCACTGAAAGTTCTTCCATTGAATATGAATCGAGGCATGCAGGTCAGGCTTTGTTTTCGCCCTATATAAAATTTTCCAGCTGTCTTTAGTTTAGTAGCTTATTATACGCCTAGTTCTAAAAAGAATCCATACCGCAGATGTGACAGCTAGTGAGAAGGAAATCAAAAGAAACGAAATTATGGGGTTAATGTCGATGTTTCAGCAATAGTAACTTTCCATAAGGTCGTCGTCGTTTGTTTGTTGACTTAACATAGTTAACATATAAAATGTAGAGTTAGAGAATAACCCACAAAACAAAAAGATATAAGTAGAAATGACTAGTAGGCGTGGCGCGCTTGCCACTGATAAGCGTTGCAAAGCATACCTTTATGAGTTGTAGGTATTTTGTATCATAGTCGTGTTACAACGCTGCGATGAATAGGTCGTCCAATGAAAGTTCTTTTTTACGCCACAATGCAGTACTGTTCTGTTTTACAGTGTAAAAATGATAGCAGAAGGAAAAAGATTGATAATTGAGGTGTTTCTTACCATCTGTAGGTACAATTTTATAAGTTTCATCAATAAAATCTTAAAATTTTATTTAACTGATAATTGACTAGAGATTTAAGCAAAACTCTTCCTTATCCCATTCATATAAATCTCAATCTGGTATGATCGGGTCTTATCAGTTTTCAACGTTATTCTCGTATTTTCTATTCTACTCGATTAGTGATGTAGCCAGGTAGGATGTTAGCTTTATCGATTTGCATACTTTTAAACGTGTTATATTTACTTACTATAATAATTATAAATATAAAATTTTGCTTGTTTGTTTACGTGGCCTTGAAAGAAAAACACTTGTTTTAACCATTGAATATATATACAAATAAGTATATAGTAAGAATATATATATATATGTATAATAAGAGTGTCTGTTTGTAATATTAAATATTTATATCCGCTTTTTACTAAATGCATCTGCATGTGT
Organism: Diaphora mendica; assembly: GCA_949125395.1. Lineage (NCBI taxonomy): Eukaryota > Metazoa > Arthropoda > Insecta > Lepidoptera > Erebidae > Diaphora > Diaphora mendica. Next base: position 26,538,457 of record OX421312.1, on the reverse strand, counting down.
AGGTACACGGTACAATTTTTTTTTTACGGAACAGGTGGCAAACGAGCAGACGTATCACCTGATGGTAAGCGATTACCACTGTCCATGGACACCCGCAACACCAGAGGCGTCACAAGCGCGTTGCCGACCTTTGGGGGGTGGGGAGGGGGAGGTGTTGTGATGTGGGCCTCCGGTATCCTCACTCACTCAGTGAAACACAGTGCAAGCGCCATTTCACACTGGTTTTCTGTGAGGCCGTGGTATCACTCCGGTCGAGCCGGCCCATTTATGTCGAAGCGTGATTCTTTTCTCTGCGAAATTTGCAGGCACGGGCCGGGCCGTATACCAAAATATCATTTTTTTAAAATTTTGTCTGTCTCTCTGTCTGTACCGAACTCTGACTCAGCAGTCAGGATCGCTAAACACTATACCAACGGGTCGACAATTAGACGTATTGCATTTTTGTTCATTGCAGTCAATAAAATTTATGATTATTGATACCATGTGTATTTCCTATAAAACTAAATATGAATACATACTGTGCCAAATATTAATTATGTAACCACTGTTTTGAATTTTGATAAGTGGCTAAACAGTCTTTATTAAATATAATATGATTATAATACAGATTCTTAAAATTAATAAACATTATTATGCAAGTACTTATTAACAAGCTTAACACAAGCTCTGCTTAGCTTGGGACTAGATGGCGTTGTGTGTTAAAATGTCCGAAAATATTTATAAATTCATGTTTTTTTAATCTGCTCCGTCCTATTACAACAAAAGTTAGGTATCGGTATTATTGATAATATTGTAATATGTGCTTCAACACTAAGCGAGTAGCGGTAAATATCGAAGAATGACACAAATATCGAATTTATTCTTATAGTGATTAATGTTATAATTGCGTGCATTTTGAATAGCTTGCAATGAACATGTTAACATTACGCGATAAGATATATTATCAAACGTGTGACTTTATGTATTGTTGGCTAGTTTTGAGCAAATGAAAACATCAAATCAAAACAATTCGTTAGTAGTGTGCAGTAATAAAATAGTGCTTCCATTTGTCTGAGTTTGGCGATAGTCGTTCCGTTGTAAATTAAGACACATAACATTTCTACCTATTCTTTATGTTCTGTGGAATAACCGATGTCAAGGAAATAAACCTCTCTTAATTTTTTTGTTATGTATGTGCTTTGAAATAGCTTTAACTATTGCAGTTGGTAATGACATTTCATTACAAGATTATCATCTATAATAATCTGTTTATATTAGATTGCAAATGCAAGCATTAATTGTACAAGAAGTTAACATTTATTTGGCAGATTGATGCCGTTTACTGTACAACATCAATCTCTGTTTATAAAAGTCTTTGACGAGATATTGAATTTCGGTGTACTTAATTTTTAACCGACTTTAAAAAGGAGGAGGTTAAATGCTATGAAATATATTTAGCTTTAATTCCGCGAGACAAATATCCAGGTCTGAAAGCAGGGCACAAATCCCACCGTCATGCATATGTACACATACAAAACAAGTGAGAAATAATTAGCATGCCATGCAACCAAACCTATACTCGACACGTGTTTCGCCCCTCCACGGGGCATCCTCAGGAGATGTTGACTCGTCGAGCGTTTGAGCTCGAATGCGCACTAGCGCACCGCTGTCGGCCCTTTATATACCGTTTCGATGACGCTATAATCACGATCGATACAATGTCACAACGACATCTGTGCCGAACTACCCGCAATCATACTTAGAAGTGGTGATGGAATTAAGTTTGTTTGGTCATTCAACAGTGTATATGCATTATTATTGTTATATTTTGATATTTCTAACTGTTCCAACACACTCATCCGGAAACCCTTATCGCAAACATGCAGAATGTTATAGGTATTGTTGCCGCTCAAATATAACATCAGGCCACGGTTATCCCAGAAATCGCTCGAAACTTTAATGGTAGATTCAGAAATGGCTTGTGTTAGAAGTAAAATGGATAGCGCCGTTAAACATCAGGTGGCATTTCAGATAAAGACAGCGTCCGCAACCACCATTACCCAAAATTATTCCGAAATACAAGTACATAGGTCATTACAAAACACAATTACTCAAAATGATTTAATAATTACTAAAGCCGACAAAGGCAATACAGTAGTCATTTTGGATAAAACTGCATACCACCAGAGGGTTAACGACGTTATTCAGGGGGAAGATTTTGAACGTCTTACTACCGACCCTACTAAAAAATTCACTCTAGAAATAAAGAATGCAATTAATAACACGTCGTACATTTCTCCAGGCCAGTTAAAATATAAAATTCCAATGAACCCACGATCTCCTTTTTTGTATGGTTTACCAAAAACTCATAAAGACAACATCCCAATTCGCCCCGTTGTCTCTTACATTGGTGCCCCGACATACGATTTAGCCAAATATCTAAACAATTTACTAAAGGCAAAGGCATCTTTTAAACCACAGTACAGTTTAAAAAATAGTTTAGATTTAACTAAAAAAATACAAAATATTAACACCCCCCACAATTCGAAATTATTATCACTAGATGTAGATAGTTTATTTACAAATATTCCATTTGAAGAGTGCCTACGTATTTTGGGGTACCTTTTGGAGAGGCAACGTTTACATCCAGGAGAAATAAATGACCTACTTAACCTCACACGTATTTGCATGGAACAAAATTACTTTCGATTCAATAACGAATACTACCGCCAAAAAGAGGGTCTAGCAATGGGATCACCTTTAAGTCCATTAATGGCGGAAATATTTATGGACTACTTCGAATGTAAATATGTGGTGGGCGAGCCCAACATTCTGTTTTATTATAGATATGTGGATGACGTAATTATCTGTTGGACAGGTACTAATCGTCAATTGGATATTTTCGTAAATAGGCTCAACACTCACCACCCCAAAATTAAATTCAAATTAGAATTAGAATCAAATCAGTCCCTTAATTTTTTGGATCTAACAATCACAAGAGTCAATAACAAACTCGATTTCCAAATTTATCGAAAGCCCACACACACTGACACAACGATTCCCGCTTCATCCTGTCACCCACTACAGCATAAACTAGCAGCCTTCCGCAGCTATGTCCACCGTTTAATGTCACTCCCACTGTCCACGGATAATTACGCAAAAGAACTCAAAATATTGTATCAAATCGCGACTTCAAACGGTTACACCAAACAAGTTATTGATAATATAATTAAGAAAAAGCAGAATGACCGGGCTCGCTCAGCACTTTATGCATGTACCCCCGAAAGAATTAACAAGAATGTCGGGAGTCTCACTTACATAGGCCCAATTTCAGATAGAATCGCGAATATTCTAAGAAAACACAATGTTTACGTAGCTTTTCGATCGGATCATAACTTGCGTAAACTATGTAACGGTAAAGATAAATTAGAGAATTCAAAAAAATCCGGAGTTTACAAATTAGTATGCAATGATTGCACCGGGGTCTATGTGGGTCAGACAGGCCGTAGTTTCGAAATTAGGTACAGGGAACATGTTGCCGCTCACAGGAATGGCCATCCAGATAAATCACATTTCGCAAAACATTTAATCGACACCGGCCACTCCTTGAGCGGCAACAATACCTATAACATTCTGCATGTTTGCGATAAGGGTTTCCGGATGAGTGTGTTGGAACAGTTAGAAATATCAAAATATAACAATAATAATGCATATACACTGTTGAATGACCAAACAAACTTAATTCCATCACCACTTCTAAGTATGATTGCGGGTAGTTCGGCACAGATGTCGTTGTGACATTGTATCGATCGTGATTATAGCGTCATCGAAACGGTATATAAAGGGCCGACAGCGGTGCGCTAGTGCGCATTCGAGCTCAAACGCTCGACGAGTCAACATCTCCTGAGGATGCCCCGTGGAGGGGCGAAACACGTGTCGAGTATAGGTTTGGTTGCATGGCATGCTAATTATTTCTCACTTGTTTTGTATGTGTACATATGCATGACGGTGGGATTTGTGCCCTGCTTTCAGACCTGGATATTTGTCTCGCGGAATTAAAGCTAAATATATTTCATAGCATTTAAATTTAATTAATATACAAACGTGCACACGTAGGACGGAATACGTTAACAAAGAGAATGACTAGATATTATCGAAATACCATAATTCAATCTCGGACAGAATTTTTGTTTGTTATTTTTGCTCACTTAAATGTATAAAGTATTACTCACTGAACACTTCATAATTCAAGTATTTGTAAATGTTTGTCAAAATAAAGGTTGTTCGCCACTTTATTATCGGTACATTGTTTTACTTTTATTGTTGTTGAATGTTACGTGATTATTTGTTTAAATAATTTTATAAATGACGCTACATAAATACAACAAACATAATATTAACGTAATACAATTTTCTATGGTGTAGTATAACAATGATCTAGTTAACTAGGCAAGTCTTTGAATATGATAGATAACAATTTGAATTCTAAAAATACACGCACTTCACACATCAAACGTTTATATATAATTGACTATCTGTCAGACGTCGTTATGTTAGCAATCAGACTATGGCAGTGCTATAAAAAGTCCTATAATTTTTTCTCTTAAAATTTAAATTGACCAAATGAAACGTATGCATTCATTAATAAAAAAAAAACAAATAGCTTCATAAATAAGAGTCTTGAGGTAACAAATGTGACAAGCTAAAATTCAAAATTTAAAAAACCCCCTACTCAAACACTTAATCGAGTAATCATACGCCCATGATATTTGTACAGACATTCTGTTATTCTTCCCCACTTTCACCCCCATAACTTTTAAACGACTCAACCGATTTTCATGAAACATGTCTAAGAACACTCGCACGTAACTCACCTTTCATACAAAAAAAACTAAATTGAAATCGCTTCATCCGTTCGTGAGCTACGGTGCCACATACAGGCAGACAGACAGACACGTCAAACTTGTAACACCCCTCTTTTTGCGTTAAAAAACTAGCTGACCCGGCCAACGTCGTACCGCCATATTTACAAATCTGTCTCAGCTTCCCGTTGCGAACAAAAAAAAATTTTTTCCCGTTATCTTTTCATTTTTCTTGTACACAAACCTTGTCCTAACAATAACGAACACATAAAAAAATAAATTATTTAATTTGGTGCAGCCGATCGGAAGTTATGCGCATACATTCATTCATCGCGGCGATTCATTTTTAGGGTTCCGTGCCAAAGGCAAAAACGGAACCCTTATAGATTCGTCATGTCTGTCTGTCTGTCCGTCCGTATGTCACAGCCACTTTTTTCCGAAACTATACTGTTGAAACTTAGTAAGTAGATGTATTCTGTGAACCGCATTAAGATTTTCACACAAATATAAAAAAAACAATAAATTTTGCTGAAACTCAAAATTTTTTTTTATATCAAACCCATACGCGTGGTGTAAACCCCAGCTCTTGCAGCTGCTTCACGACAACGCGCGACCCCATACTGCGCAACAGACAGTCTCCAAGCTGCAAGAACTGGGGTTGGAAGCTCTCCCTCATCCGCCATACTCACCAGACCTTGCACCTACCGACTATTACTTTTTCCAAAATTTAGACAACTTTTTAGTGGGTAAAAATTTCAATTCCCGAGAGGCAGTACAAAATGCTTTTGAAGAGTTTGTTGCCTCCCGTCCAGCTGATTTTTAAAAGAAGGGCATCAATAAACTGCCAATGCGTTGGCAAAGATGCGTCGATTGCATGGGTGATTACTTCGAATAGCAGAAATAAAAAAGTTTGAAAAAATAAGTACTTTCACTTATTGCATACAAAACGGCAACTTCATAGGTAAAGACCTATTATTATGTTACTTGCTGCTTCGGAACCCTTCTTGGGCGAGTCCGACTCGCACTTGGCCGCTTTTTATATGTACGAGTATAGATTACAACTCTTTGAAGTTAACGCTTAATTCTTCTCTCAAAATCTTTAAAAATACACATTTAAATCAAAGTTCTAAAAATCGGTATCCTTCCTTTAAATTTCGGAATAGCTGAAGGGAAGAAATTATATCAAAATAGTATTGTACCTACACACAGAGCACGACGGGGCTCTAGCGCAAATCATTACCTAGTTACAACCTTCGTTACTAGTATATTTCGCCTTATTTTCTACAATCTCACAATACCACCACTCCAACATCCTGTTTTGCAAAACACAGATTGGGTGATCTTACGGATAAATGTTTAGTTCTTTTCAGCCCCTCTTAGGTTTCTTTAAATATTGACCAAGTTGAGCGTGCTATTTTAGATTAGCGAAATTTGTTTTTGATGAATTAACATTGTCTTTAGTGATTGATATTTTTCTATTGTATAAATATGCTATGAGTGGCATTCTGACAACTATTGTAACATTTGGGATCAATATTAAACATTTATTTTTATTTTCTTATTATTGGTAAACTACTTGTCGTTCTAGGCATTGGACCAAGTGCAGTGAATACTTGTCAATATGACTATAACTAGTTTCATTTACCTGCTCAACGAGAAGTCTCAATAGGACAAATAAGTACTTAATTAAGCGGATAGACTGCAAAGAGTTAATTCTAGTTCTTCGACCATTTATTGGACTTATGATTATTTTTAGGGTTCCGTTTCTTAAAAATGATTAAAGGTATGATCAGTGTGTTAGCTTTCTGTCGGCCTATGTGTCATACAGTCACAAGTATCAGGTTGAAATTAATATTATATACCTACTTAAACACTTTTTTGCAATACATTTCTATGGAATTAGATTTTTTAAGGAGCAAAGTCTCACTTCGTAAATTAAATGGAAAATCCAAGAGACCGTACTTGATTTGTGATTGTTTCACTACTTTGTACTCACAATGTTAATTTTCATTTTTACTTGAGACTCGGCTTTACAGAAACTTTTGTCACCAACACGTGTTGACAATACGAAAGTTGCCAACTTTTGTTAGGTGGAGACTCGGCTTTATAACTCCATGCACCTGTGGTAGAAGTAATGGCAGTTTGCAGTAACATTATTTGGGGGCACTCAATGTTTTTCTTTGAAATTCATAATCGCGTTGAAATTTCCGTCCGAAAGAATCAAGCGCGCTTATTAAAAATTAACGTAACTATTGAGTCTGATCAGCTATTGGTTTCGATACATCCTGCGCCTGTTCTTTAAATATAAATACTTTAAAGACGTATTCCATAAAAGGTCAGAGAACTCGACGCGTTTCCGAGCGCTCTTACTCAACTCGTGAAAAACTTGCCGTTTCTTTGCCTCCAGCTCAAGCGGGTTTGCGACACAAAATTGCGCGAATGACTGTAATATGTATATGATTTATTTGCTCACCAAAACCGAAATACAATACAATAAAATGAGATTACATAGTAGCATTAAATTTGACATAAAAACTATGACCAATACATCTGTTATGTCTACATTATTTATATTAAATACGTCAAATTGGTGTTCTCAGAGAATGCAAAATTATAATTCCATTAATAATGACTTTAATTTTGTGTCCAACACTTAATTTTTTTCCATCACATTTTCAAGTTTAAACCAAGTTTCAGTATTCATTCAAGTTTTGTTCCCCTGTGGCATTGATGTATTTGACGCACGTTTTGAGATTTTGCCATATATTTACTTTTTATGCTGCCAACATGAGCAAATATCATCAAATGGCAAATATCTACTATTTTTATGTAGAATTTGTTTGGCAACATTTCATTTTAAACGTTCCACTCAAGTCAAACTCAAACGTTTCAACGCGGTTTATTGCTGAAAAAAATAATGTTTCTAACCTGTTTAATTTTTTTTGTTATACGCCCATTTTCAACCAATACAAAACTGGAAGTGAACTGCGACAACTCACATTCAACGCCCTAGAAGCGCTCATCTTGTGAATGAACACGATGCACAAACACTAAGCGCGCCCGATGTGCTGCCAACGGCAACACTCGTCGTTTAGTCAAAGTTTTAATAAACACTCTATTTTACTCTATCTATCGACGCAAAAGGGTATTTCAATCACAGTATGTTTGCGTTAATTGAAATAGGCTGCAATAATCTAGCTAGCCCAAACAAATTTTTAAATATAACTAGTTTCTAGCCTGCAGATTATCGACTAATTTGACAAATAAGTTAGTTAAATACAGCTCATACCAATATTTATATATATTTAGAGTACACCAAGCTATTGAAAATACTTGTGTTGTGATTTTTATTAAAGATCACATAAGTTTAAAAACGAAAGGGTGTTTAAATCGTTGGTTTATAAATAACGTAATAGGTACCTAATGTGTTCCAAATTAGAAAGAGGCTCATCAATTTTAAAGTTGCATTTTAGTTGCAGATTATACTGGTTTGGTTTCAAGTTAATAATAGTTTACGTGGTAGTGATTCCTTTTATAGTGGTATTCGCTTGTAAGAATTATAAATAATTGATCCGTAACACTACATGAATCAGCCCTTGTCGAACCTGTTTACCATAGCAGGCAAAGTTGTTGTGTTGTGTGGTGTCGATGGACTCCTACCAGGATAACAGGGAACCTGTTAAATTTAACTTTTTTTTATGTATTTCTATAAAATACTTCTTTATACTCTTTAAGAGCATTTCACCCTAGGTGAAATTTAAAATTAGAAAATTAAAAAAAAAAACTGCAGAAAGATATAAAAACCATGTGTGCTATAACTTCGTAACACCATCGTAGGAAGCAGAAGCGTGGGGTTAAAGTTATCTTTCTCCAATAAACCCCAGAGTTCAATAACTAAGCACTACCAATAAACCCCAGATTCAATAACTTAGCGCTATGAGATGGATGATTGAACGTTTGTGTACAAGTGTTTGGTCTGATGAGTAATATCAGTTATTTCGTCATAATTTCAGACAAATTAAATTCTCATTCATATTTTTAAATTAAAAAACAACGTCGGCTACAAAATTGTTCAAGTGACCATAACTTTTTGTTGTTCCAACCAGTCCAATAGTACCCAAAGCACTAAATGTAGTGCTTTGGGTACTATTGGACTGGTTGGAACCAGTTGTTGGTTTTGATATAATGATATCAAAACCATTTCAAAACAAAGATCTGCTAACTTGATCTGCAGCTTATTGTATCTTACTACCCCGTAGAAAATTGGTAGGATTGTTCTAAACACTATAAGAAATGAGTCCTCATCGATCCGACACCTGGAAAAAAAAAATACTCGGGGTCAAAGGTCACAAAAAAGTATTTTTCGCGATTTTCAGCAAAACGATAAGTTTTATCATAAAACTAGCTGTTGCCCGCGGCTCCGCCTGCATATATGTCGGTTATCGCGGCAAATAGTAGCCTATGTGTTATTCTGATGTATAAGCTATATTACTATACAGTTTCGCCCAAATCCGTTCAGTAGTTTTTGCGTGAAGAAGTAACAAACATAAACACAAACTTTCGCCTTTATATATTAGTGTGAAAATGAACTGTGAAAAGTCCTCATCGATCCGACACCTGGAAAAAAAAATTACTCGGGGTCAAAGGTCACAAAAAAGGATTTTTCGCGATTTTCAGCAAAACGGTATGTTTTATCATAAAATTAGCGGAGACAAAAATGTAGATCAGAAATTATCTATAAAAATGTCAAAAATCTTTTTTCTTGTGCCACCGTTGTTGAAATATAACGATTCAAAAAGTTGAAAGAATTGTAATCGTTATAAGCACACGTTTCTAAGTTTAAACATTGTTATATGTCAAAATAGTTGTTTTTGACACTAGTAAGGGTTTGCATTGCCTTGTAACATAGCCTTTTAATTTTACATAGCCAGTCACAATCAAGAAATGTTTTCAAGTTCAGTGCTAATTCTAAAACATACAAAATAGTATATGTATATAAATAATGACGCGTACCTACTCAAAAAGTAGATTGGGTGGGTAGTTATAGTTGTATTGATGACAAAACAAGGGGAACGTGCAAAACAAAAGCCTACCGGTTCCCCGCTCTGTTTGTTTTATACTTCACATGTTGTGCTGTTAGTGGATAACGAGCTTTTCAAATACATTTATTGAAAAGAAAGTGAACTAACGTATTGAAATAGAACAGGAAATATCTAAGTACGTACCTAACTGAATTTATTTATCTTACAACAATGAATATGCTATAACATTCCAATTAAATACGAATTAGTATGTGGTATGTGAATAATAAATAGTTATAAAACGTAATATTGATGTTTTTTATGTATGGGTCTGCCAAAATGACTCTACTCTGCCTGATAGAAAGCATAAGCAGAATCCAAGAGTGGTGGTCACCATACTCATTGCTAATGCAGACAATGCAGCATGGTGACCCACATCATGGCGGCCTAGTGATGATTCTGCTTCATTATGTTTAGAATGAAGTAGACTAGACAATAGCAAACGTAACTTAATTAGAACACAGAAGTAACTTTCTTGATCCAGTGGAATCGAATACGAATTTAACCCAAAGTTTCTATCAAATGGCACCGAACTACTCTGCTGATAGAGTGTGGTTTTAAAATATTTTCTCTCATTTAATGACAGACACATCGATACGTAGGGTAACATTTTCGGTTGCGTAATTTATTGGGTAAACTTTTCTTTCCGTAGCGCGTGAATTTCTTTTGTAAATTGTGGTCAGGCAGAGTGGTAGACGTCAGTTACTGGTACGTCGTATGTATGTTGCTCTCGCAGTCATCACGCGGGGAAGAGCGCGACGGGACGTACATTTAGCGCTCGCCACTTTATAGTCCCAACGCGTTTCGCGCCAATAACATTTCGATTTCGAATGTAACTTTGCTCCTTTTCAATATTTTTTATTTATATTAATACACTAATTGCCAGCATCTTTGATAAACGTTGTGTTTAGTTGTTTCAATAAGTGTTTCTTAGTGTTTTTAAAGTTTCGTAGGATTTGATTATTTTGATAGTTTGTAGAAGATAGCAGCAACATTGACATGGTTGATTGTTCGAAAATTTACGTAAGGTTCAGAGAATAGTAATATTATTAGAAGTAGTTAAGTTAGAAGTTACAGTTAAACACTAAAATCCATGATAAAATTGTAAATGTAATGTTACTGTATTTTTTAATATTACCTGCCTCCACCAAGATATTTTCAAAATAGAATAAAATGAATTTTAGTTTATTACAAAACCTGTAAATTTTTAGTGGTTCCAACTTATTACATAGAGAATTGTTATATACATCGTTGTCTAGTTAATTATATTAAACAGTGGCGTGTTAATTATCCAGTACAATAATTAGTCAACGTAATGATCGGTTTTGTTATTCGATAGCCACTGGTTGCCGCCCCTTTTCATTTATATCTATTGTATTTTCACGTATGATTGAATTTCCGCTAGGGTGATTTGGTTAGTCTGCTGATGGTGTTCGCTAATTTACTGACAGCCATTCGCAATTTCGTCGATAACTGTTGCAGAAAAACAATAATTGCAATGATTTTATCAAATTACATTGTCCAAGTGATAAGTACAAATGCTACATGCATTAAAAATATTTATCAAACATTTATTTTTCTCAATACAGAAAATAGTACGAGTAGTTATTAAAATTAAATGTCGTAAAGTCTTTTCAGTATTTTACTGTTCTCCTGTAAATTTCCTTAGATCACGAAAATGAAATACTTTGTACAATCACAAGTATTTAAATTTCGGTATTATCAAACTGTAGTAAAAATATCAAATATTATAATGCATGCTTGTTACGATGTATGCACGTCTGTATTTTTCGAAATCATACTTCTAAATAATGCAAAATTCGACTAGCCAGCCAGTTTTCTTTTTTGATGCGCTCAATTCGCACGCAATTAATTCACGCATTCTGGGTATTTAATTATTTATTTACTTAATTGTATTTCGTCTAAATTACTTGTCGTCTAAGTTCAAGTTATTACTTATCTTATGAAGAATTTTAGTAAAAATTAATTTGTGCAGAATACCAATCTATATCTATCTATCTATATATATAAAAGCGAAATACCACTCACTTATTAATCACGAAATCTCAGAAACTATAACACCTACAAACTTGAAATTTAGCAGGTAAGTTCCTTATAGGGTGTAGACATCCGCTAAGAACGGATTTTACATAACTTCACCCCTAAGGGCGTTAAACGGGCGTTGGAAGTTTGTATGAAAGTCCTATGTTTTTGAGATAAGAGACTTGAAATTTAAAATGTATGCTCTATAGATTGTGTGCAGGTGTACTAATAATGTATCTTTAGAAATCCACCCCATTCTGGGGTTAAAACGGGGGATGGTGTTTGTATGAAAGTCCGATGTTTGATCCGATTTGTTTGTTTGTCCGATTGAAGTTAAAATAATTATGGCAGAAGGATTTCAAATGTTATTTAAGTAGTAGACTAGCTGAGCCCCGTGGTGTTACCCAAGGTACAACAACCGGGGCCAACGCCGCGGTGCAAAGCTAGTAATATATAATTAGATTTAGGACTTTACTTTTGACTAAATCTATATCTACACTATTATATAAAGAGGTAGGTTAAGTTTGTGCGTTTGTGAGTTTGTGACGTTGTAGGGGGTAATCTCTGGATCTACTGAACCGATTTTGAAAATTCTTTTACCACTAGAAGGCTACGTTATTTGTGAGTGACATTGGATTTATAATAACCCGAAAAGTGAAAAGACATTTTTGTGGTAGCCGGATTTGCAAAGTGAGTGGGAAAAAAAAATATTTACCGCCCAACGAAGTGGGCACGGGTCAGCTAGTTAGTTATATAGATGTTAGTTCGGCGCTGTAGTACCTCAATACTTTACTCTAATCCGACGTTCGAGGCATAGATACGCTGTTCTAAGACTAATAAAGAAATGCGTACAAAAAGCATGAAATTATTAGCAACAATTTTTATTATTAATACTATATTTATGATAACTTTTATTGTTATAAATTTTACAGTGGTACTGATATAAATGAGAGTAATTAACCGCCACTGAGCGCGTTGCTCGCATACTATTATAAAACGCGCTATTGATATATGGTATCTTCTCATCTTTCAACTCTCATATTTAGACTGTGACTGAGGTACTCCACTTTAGCAATCTACATAACTCGTCTACTCGTTTCTTTCCACAATTCCACCATTCCATAAACAACGGATAGAGATGCTGCTTTAAAGTAATAATAATTTATTTTTATTGTTTCTCTCACGTCCAACATTACATTAGGCATTATAAAAACAAGCTGATGTCAGTTTGACAAAGTAATCAAGTTTTTTTTATATTGGGCTTTATTTAATGTCCGCGCTCCAGCAGCCAATGCGTATTCCCCTTGGGTCTTTAAAGTACGTAAATCAGACATTTTCATCAATAATATTTGACAGCAGGATTCAAAAGATTTTCTCCCAATCTCTATTGTGTGTTGCAATCTAGTTTTCAAAATCAATATACCTAATATTGTATCTTTCCTTATAAAACCGATGTTTAATGTATTCGCTTGTATAAACATTTACTTATATATCTATCCTACTAATATTATAAACGCGAAAGTTTGTATGGATGGATGTTTGTTACTCTTTCACGCAAAAACTACTGAACGGATTTGGATGAAACTTTACAGTAATATAGGTTATACGAGTACATCAGAATAACACATAGGCTACTATTTGCAGCGATAAAAGACATATAAGCGGGCGGAGCCGCGTGCAACAGCTAGTATCTGTAAAAATGGCTAAATGATGATTATTATTATTACGTAAATAATCTTTGCATCTTAACATTTCGTCAAGAAGTATGAAATTTTAATAGTCCACTGATGGACATAAGCCTCTCCTACGATAGAAGGTTTTGGTCAATTATACCAAATTAGCCAGACGTATAAAACATTAAAATGATATATTTTTTTGCTTTTTAATCAATCCTATTGTTTGTAAAATTTTTAGGCGGTAATTTATATTACCGCCCAAAGATTTAGCAGCTTTAATCGGATTGATACACCTGACTATGATAGGATCACTTGTGAAGATATCACACTAAGGCGGATTTAAAAGGCTTTTACATATAGTCAGCAAAAAGGGCTTTTAAAATTTCAATTGGTGCTCCGCTCCTATTGGTCTTAGCGTGGAAAGATGATAATATAGCCCAAGCCTTCCCCAATAAATGGGCTATCTAACACTGAAAGATTTTTTCAAATCAGACCAGTAGTTCCTGAGATTAGCGCGTTCAAGCAAGCAGACAAACTCTTCAGGTTTATATGTTAGTATAGATTTCGTTATTCGTCCAGTCAGCTTTACCTGTTCAGTCAACGTCAATACGTTCATTTACATAGCACGATACAATAATTATGACCTCCGGGAGATCTAAATTAAACAACAGCTACTTAATTAATAATTGTGTACGATACACACGTTGTTGTTGTGTTACATACGTACATTAATTAAATATTACTTCAGTCGAGGTCCAACTCAAATTATCTATGTTTATTTCTAAGTATGAATTGAAGTGCAATTTGTGCAGGTTTGTTCAAATCAAAGGAGATGTCTAATTGTTGCCCCAGAATAATCCGAGATCATGTTTTAGTTTTAGGAATAAATAAAATAAATGATGTATCTTGAGTAACTTTATAAAGTCCGAACCAAATTCGGAAAAAAAATCAAAAAGATTTTAAGCGATGCTCTTGCATCTTAAATTTACTTCGAAACAATTTTATTTGCCATAAGATAAAAACTATAACTATGTAAAACGACGTAAAAACTTTTGTTAACATTAATATAGCCAAAGTCACCCACGCCATTATTACGTATCTATAGACTCCTCGTTCTTTAAAACTGTTTCAGTAATTTAGACGCTACGACAGAACATACAAACATACATAGACTGCCAAAAATAACAGGAAAAAAAATTTACTAGACATGCTTTTACCGAGAACTTGCCATAGGTGTTTATTCTTTTAATTTCTAGTTATCAGTGATATCTATATATATAAATAAATATGAATCGCAAAATGTTTTGCTAAGCGCATAACTCGAGAACCGCTCCACCAATTTGATGTTTTTTAATCTTTTCGTTCATGCCCAAGGAAGGTTCTTAAGGAGAGAAACATAAAAAAAATTAGTAAAAATCATTTTTAATTTTTTTTTATTGGATTGCGACAGGTCAATAACTTTTGACAAAACGAAGTCTGTCGGGGCAGCTAGCTAGTTATGATATAAAGTTCGTCTGCTTTGGTTTTCTGATGCTTTGTAGTAAATATGGAACTTACAATTCGACACAATTTATTTCTGATAATTAAGTCACTCTGAAGTCCGCCTCTCGTGGCAGAGGATCGTGACCAGCGTCAAGGTTGCATCTGAAGCGGATGACCTGCCTGTACCTAGCCTGCCTGTACAATACATATATTGGCGCTGTTTGAAATAAGAGCAGCCGGGTTTTTGCACAATGATCATCACTCTCGATGACCATAAATAAAATCAAAAATATGTAATTATTGATTTCAGAAAAGGGTTTAGTGTTCCGACATCTTAAACGGTACTTGTAAATATATTCCAACTTCAATGACCAAATTCATTATCATAAATGTCATCCTTCTAAATACGACTTGACTTTTCTTGCTGGCACAAACGATTCAAAAAACCCGTGGGAGAGCCACGCTTCGGCATGAATGAGCCAGCTCGACCGGAGTGATACCACGGCCTCACAGAAAACCCGGTCTGAAATGGCGCTTGCGCTGTGCTTCACCGAGTGAGTGAGGATACCGGAGGCCCATACCCCAACCCCTCCCCACATCTCTTTCCCCATCCCCCAAAGGTCGGCAACGCACTTGTGACGCCTCTGGTGTTGCAGGTGTCCATGGGCGGCGGTAATCGCTTACCATCGATGATACGTCTGCTCGTTTGCCTTATATACTAAAAAAAAATATGAAATTTCTGGAAGTTAGTTTTTGGTGCTGATTCCCTTCTTCTCTAGTGGCTTGGCTTATTGTTCTACGAGTTAGGTCTTAGACTGGAATCATAAAAGAAAACATTTTAAGAATTACTCAATACCCATAATAGAGCGGGAAATAAGTTTGTGTAGACCTTGTTGAAGTAAGTTTCTGTATTACTTTTTTCTCATCTAAAAGTCGCATTTCATGAAGGAATTTTTCCAAATTCAGAAATAGGACACTACGACTAGTATAATCTGAGCGGCTTATGAATAATTTCTTAGAAACCACATTCCGCACAGCAGCAATGTCCTCGCGTGCCGTGTGTTGTCGTGAAGCAGCAACACGCCCGCCGTGAAGTTTTGTCGCTTTTTATTTCACAGCTCCTTTTACAGTGTGAAAAGTAAAAAATTGACTAATGCTGCTGGTGTTTTTTTGCTCTTTTAAACTCAATCTTAAAAAAAAAACGACTGATACATGCCAAAAAAAAACAACTGATACATGCCGACCCTTTAAAACTGTATATACTTATTTTAAATTTAACATCTTCTTTTTAAATTCTTCTAAAACTATAAGTTTTTCAACCCTTTTCACAATTTCAGTCGCTCGAGCGTGCGTATTCATTGAACTCTTTGCCCCTTTAGAATTTACTTTAGCACTGAGCAATAATAAATAAATAATAAATTATATTAAAATAAATTTGACACTATGTTTGAAACTAAGCAGAGCTTGCAATATGACAGCGAGATTTACTTCCCTTTACGGCATACACTCGATTAGTTTGCCTGTTTGCCGTCATTCTGAATGACTTTTACTGATGATACCTAGGCAAGTTAGATTCATAAATATTATATAGTTATGAAAGTTTATAAATATACAGACTCGACTTACTATGTAGGATACAGTTCAGTAGGCGAGCACTTCTGTACCTCTCCAAGGTCTAGTAATTATGAATTCTTATAACCCTTGGGAAAAGAAGTGCTGAGTATCCCAAGGCGGTATTCACCTAAATACATACATTTAATAAGACCTTATACAGCCCGAAACAATACTAGCTTTATGTAACAATAATACTTAATGCCCAGTACGTGCCGTAGACACCCGGTATTAAATAAATTGCGGACGTAACTGTCCTATATAATTTCCTTTCAATTAATTTAATAAATGAGTAACAGCTTACTATTACTAATTAGTTACATACATTGTCGGCGTAATATTTAAGTAGCATGGATAAGAAAGCCTGGTTTTGAAGACTTATTTCTACTACATATACTCGTACCTATTTGAATTTACTTACAATATAGAATAACTAGCTGACCCGGCGAACTTCGTACCACCATATTTTCATATCTGTCTCAGCTTCCCACAGGCAGTGTACAGCGCGGATTAAAAAAAACCGTTATCTTTTAATTTTTCTTGTACACAAACCTTGTCCCAACAATAACGAACACATAAAAACAGAATTATTTAATTTGGTGCAGCCGATCGGAAGTTATGCGCGTACATACATTTCGGCGATTCATTTATATATAATATATCTATAGATTTTATTTGAGATTGAAGTCATAATCATCATCTCAGAATGTGAAATTAAATTACAGGTTGAACTGAACCTTTCGCTGATATTCACATAAAGATCAGCTTTACGTTGTGTTCTGTAAACGACTTCCTGGTAGTGGATTATGATAACTGATGATTTATTTTTCGCTATATCTTAGAAGGTGACTACTCTAAACAATTATACTAAATCGGTTACCCACCTTTTTAGGGTTCCGTGCCAAAGGCAAAAATCGGAACCCTTATAGATTCGTCATGTCTGTCTGTCTGTCTGTCCGTCCGTCCGTATGTCACAGCCACTTTTTTCCGAAAGTATAAGACCTATAATGTTGAAACTTGGTAAGTAGATGTATTCTGTGAACCGCATTAAGATTTTCACACAAAAATAAAAAAAATAACAATAAATTTTGGGGGTCACCCCATACTTAGAACTGAAACTCAAAAATGTTTTTTTTATCAAACCCGTACGTGTGGGGTATCTATGGATAGGTCTTCGAAAATGATATTGAGGTTTCTAATATCATTTTTTGAATTATGAATAGCTTGCGCGAGAGACACTTCCAAAGTGGTAAAATGTGTGTGTCCCCCCCTGTAACTTCTAAAATAATAGCATGATAAATCTAAAAAATATATATAATGTACATTACCATGCAAACTTCCACCGAAAATTAGTTTGAACGAAATCTAGTAAGTAGTTTTTTTTTAATACGTCATAAATCGTAAACTGCAATTTACCTTTCATTCAATCAACACAAATATAAAAATAAAATATATTATGTTACTTGCTGCTGCGGAACCCTTCATGGGCGAGTCCGACTCGCACTTGGCCGCTTTTTTTTATAATAATAGGAACCATAATGACTATACTCAGCCGGATAGAAAGCATGAGTAGAATCCAAGAGGTGGTCACTATCCTCAATGTGCATGCGGACAATGCAGCATGGTGACCTACACTATGGCGGCCTTTTTCATGCCCCGCTTGAAAGACCCGGGATAATAGAGGGAGAGAAACATGTGCTCTGGTAGTCAGTTCCAGGTTTAAGTTGCTTGGCACTGGAAGGAAGGCCGTTTAGTTCATTTGTTTAGTAGTTGGTAATGTTGGTACTTCATCATCTAACCGATCTTTTGCTTTCCTACGTGTATTGTAGAGAACAGCACAGCTCATTAGGTCAAGTTGAGGTCATCACGCGCAATATTTTTCAGGTTAGAAACAATAGATTAAAATTGCTATTTAATTATCCAGTACAAGGCGTAAAAAATCTTTGAATATTTATTTCGTTAGAGCTATAACATCACAACTGCAGCAACGAGGTCAATTAACTTAATATCAGATTTTGCATCCTCCTTTATAATCTTAATTTTACCTTGATGTTGTGCAAAATATATCAAATTTTGTAATATAATTCGATAACTAAATGACAAAAAACTTATATTGAACACTGTCGTTTAATTTGCCTTTTTAAGACGAAATCTTAATATATGTAAATCTCGTGTCACAATGTTTGTCCTCAATGGACTCCTAAACCACTTCACCGATTATAATAAAATTTGCACACCATGTGCAGTTCGATCCAAATTGAGAGATAGGATAGTTTAAATCTCAAATTATAGTCGCAATTTTAATTTATTGCTAATTATTGTATATAAATATGGCGGTACGAAGTTCGCCGGGTCAGCTAGTATTTTATATGTTTTTACGGAAGAATAGAATTCCGCTCATGCATGGGTGACGTACAATAATAAAGATTGCAGCGCTAGATTGGAGCTGATAATGTTAGGTGCTATTTCAGTTTCCCGGAAAGTGTCGGCACATTTTGATAGCATCTTAATCCAATCAGTAGCGAAGTTGACTTGTAAAACTACGGATATTAAATTGATTTCATCTGAAGCTAAGACTTTTCCTATTATATCTTGTTAAATAGTCACAATCTATACTAATATTATAAAGCTGCAGAGTTTGTTTGTTTGTTTGAACGCGCTAATCTCAGGATCTACTGGTCCGATTTGAAAAATTCTTTCAGTGTTGGATAGTCCATCTATCGAGGAAGGCTATAGGCTATATTTCATTTTCATAAAAAATAGAGATCCGTAAGAAAATTGCTATTTTATAACCCAAGGTGTGAAATCGAAAACCTATTTTTGCGTGCGCTGCAAAAAGTATTGACAATGGAACAAAATAATGTATTACGGGTTTGTAGGTCCCATTAAGATCTACAAAAAAGTCCGCGAGAGCATATATCTAACTATCATGGTTTAGTCACAATAACCGCTTTTGTGTTCAAAAAAATATTAAATCGTCTGAAGAAAGAAACTACGTTAAATGTGTATCGTAATACTAATCCTTATCTAAATAAAGCATTATGTTATCAAGGGTATTTATGTAGAAGTAAAATACTTTTTGTTTCATCCCATTCGGACATTTCGTTTAGAAGTTATCACGAGTATAAGACGCTGCGAGTTGGTACCTATTATTGAGTTATTTGCCAAAGAGTTTTTATCAACATAATACCTAATATTAGTCTTTATCCAAATAAATGTGTTGTTGATTATGAGTATTAGATCTTAGAAGAGTATAATAAATACATCTTTTTTTTTTTTTTCTTTAAAATTAGTTCAAATCTATACTAATATATAAAGCTGAAGAGTTTTTGTTTGTTTGAACGCGCTAATCTCAGGAACTACTGGTCCAATTTGAAAAAGTTCTTTCAGTGTTAGATAGCCCGTTTATCGAGTTTATCTATATCATCACGCTATGACCAATAGGAGCGGAGTACCAATGAAGAATGTTTCAAAACGGGGGGAAATTATTACGCTACAGGCAATAGGAGACGCAAACGACGTTGCGTGGGTCATCTATACTAATATATAAAGCTGAAGAGTTTTTGTTTGTTTGAACGAGCTATTCTCAGGAACTACTGGTCCAATTTGAAAAAGTTCTTTCAGTGTTAGATAGCCTGTTTATCGAGGAAGTTTATCGAGTTTATCTATATCATCACGCTATGACCAATAGGAGCGGAGTACCAATGAAGAATGTTTCAAAAACGGGGGGAAACTATTACGCTACGGGCAATAGGAGATGCAAACGACGTTGCGTGGGTCAGCTAATATACATATATACCTAGTATGGCCAAGGCTAATTGAACTTATAAACACTGGTAACATCTCTTGTGAAATAGCTTGTATCTGATTTGTCTTTTTTAAGTATCTGTACTAAGCGTAATTATTAATTTACTAGCTGACCCGGCGAACTTCGTACCGCCATATTTACATATCATTCTTAGCTTCCCACAGGTAGTGTACAGTCGCGGACAAAAAAACACTTTTCCCGTTATCTTTTATTTTTTTTCTTTCTAGCAAAAAAAGAATGAATGAAATCGGACTATGTGTTATTGAATTACAAATAAGTACAAATTTTGACTTTGAAACTGTGCTGAATTTCGGGATAAAAAGTATCCTATTATATATGTCCTTCCTCGTAGTATGAACTCAAATTATGCCAAGTTTCATTTGAATCCATTCAGTAGTATCGGCGTGATGCGCGGCCAACATACAGACAGACAGGCAAAAATAAAAAAAATACAGTTTTGGCTTCAGTATCGACTATAGAGAGCCCTCCAAAAAAAATTTTCAAAATATCTTTAATGTACAGAATTGAAACATTTGTATTATAAGTATAGATTATTTCTGCTTATATTGTATTAAAGACTAGTTGTTGCTAGCGGCTCCGCCCGCGTATATTTCGGCTATCGCGGCAAATAGTAGCCTATGTGTTATTCTGATGTATAAGCTATTACTGTAAAGTTTCATCCAAATCCGTTCAGTAGTTTTTGCGGGAAAGAGTAACAAACGTCCATTCATCCATCCATACTTACAAACTTTCACGTTTATAATATTAGTAGGATGTATTCCTTCTTTAAATATTACATATTATGATGTATAGCTAGAATTGATAAATAGTCATTATTTTATTCTCTGACATAAATATGTGTAATGCTCCTATTAATTATTATCAATATTTTTTTTATGAGTGAGGCTGCCATAGTGATTCTTCTCTGCCTGATAGAAAGCATTAGCAGAATCTAAGAGTAGCAGTCACCATACTCATTTTAAATATCATTCCATTTTTAAATACACCTCCCATTATTCTCACTCGTATGCGGTTCTTTAGCGAAATCTGTGTTCTATAAAGTTGTAAAAAAATTATAAGTTGTGTCATTGTCATTAGAAACAAATTGCATATGAATATTATTATCGCCAGAAATAATTTACTATCTTGATTACTTCCTTTTGAGATTACGTGGCACGCATTCTCACCTTTTTATGTGATTTATAGAGACTTTCCGAAATTGTATATGTTTGTAGTGATATAGGTTTTTATGACTAGATCTGCGGAAAACTCATATTATCAGCACAAAGAAAGTACTTGATTCTACATCGTCTGAGGAATATTGAACAGATGTCGATCTGTTTGCATTATCAACAAAATGGACGTTATCCATTTTATTACACCCTACGACGGGCCACTCTCGATCAACAGGATGAAATGCTCTTTGCTTGGTCCTTTTAACTACTCTCCGTGATTGTCTGGAAAGGAGTGTGCCTTGTCATGTGCAGTTCTAATATACTTTAAATTAACTCAAACTCATGAAATACTAAAACTAAACACTAGATTATTAGAGCTGAGAGAGAGAATAGATGTGCAGATACTACCACACGACCACACCTTGAACAATATTTTCTTAGAAATGTAAAATCCGTGAAAGTTTTCTATTTTTACAGATATATCTGCATTCACATTATAAAGTGGTGATTTTTAAAAATGTAAGGGTCTACTACGTATTTACTAGATATCACAATGGGAAAAAAATCTATGGGAAAAACGTCATATACCTATTTGCATGAATTAGTAAGTAATTAATGAATTTCAATATATTGTGGTGTGGCAGTGTGGGTGGTGTTGGGGTAGTTGTGGGTTATTTTCTATTATGACCACTCTTTTTATAATAGGCATCTTAATTAACATGAACCTTTAAGTACAGGTATTAAAACAGATAAAAACATTTAAATATTATTGCCGATCCGATGATTTTATATACCAGAACTGTATTGTAAAGTTGATGGGTATAATCTCGAGAGTGCATATTTAATCGTAATATTTTTTCTTATTTGAATTTCAACTGTTAGATATCAAATACCCAGTCCTAGCGTTTTCCGCGTACCTTACTTGGTTTGATATCATTAAGTATTTTCAAAACAGTCTGTTAATGTAATAAACGAACGTGAGCAATCATATTTTTGATCCGTAAGAGACGGTGTGGGGATTGTGGTCGGGAAGTCGGCAACAATGGCTGGCGGGTCCGCGGAGAGTGATTTAAATTGTCTCACAATCGTCTCTTCCGGTGTGCTCCTACGATTAAGGACGCACAGACCCCCGCTATGAAGGGGCGGCGCACGACGGGATCCTCACGCCCCCGCCACCTACATATACATATACACTAGGTACGATTGTTCTCATACAAATTCCCTCTCAGCGACTATTCTCGATTGTCAAGAGCCCGAGACTCGCTACCTACTTCGCAGCTGTTATTATCTCGTGTTATGAAAAATCATTGTTTTGCTGTGTAATATGGGAAATTTCTCGCTAATAGTATACGATATGACAAATAACTATCATGTTTATACCTATTATTACAACAATCCTACTGAACATTTAATTCAATACAATTCTCACAGCTTGTTTAGTTACGTCATATTGGTATTCTGATATTATGCTATTCTATGCGACTGGTCGTCAGTTTCCTAGCTACAATTTTAAAATAGTGTCTGCATTTACGACAGTTATACTGACGCCATGCATCGATTTGTCAATCAATTGATTGTTCTCTGTTGGATTGGATCAGTAGATGTTCATTTCAATGGGTCATTGTAAGTTCAGTCAATGTGGTCGTAAAGTGCTCGTAGTTAAGAAAGTAATACAATATTTGGAACTACTATTTAGTAGTTTAGCTTTAGTACCACTAGTTAGCTTTAGTAAGTAATTCAAATGTCAGCTATGGGTAAAAGGTTTATATTAATTACTATGAAGTTAAACGATTATTTTATTTCAATCAAAATATATAATACCATACAATTTAAAATCATAACCTGAAAAAAAAACGATGTTCTACGTTCTCATTGTGTTCATGTATCAATATGTCAATAACATATATTACAACAGTCGTATAATTAACAATGCGGAACCATTGTCTCACACGTAATTAACGTATTTACCGGTTCAAAGGTATGGAGAAAGCTTAGTCAACTTACTCGGAAAATATGTGAAATGAAATCTCATTGAACAACTTTTTCTAGGTTCCTACCATGAATTCACATGTAATTATGAGTAAGACATAAATCTGTAAGTTACGAAAGTCTGCTAAAAAGGCAGGCAACAAATTTATTCATCTACTGAAACTCGTAATTTGCACACTGACTGTGCCTGCCAATCAACGATATAAGTAATATAAAAAATATCATTACTGCCAATATATATTTTTTCTGAAATTCTAATTGAATAGTCGAGTTTGTCAGCTTTTGGATAACACGGAGTTTCGTAATATCATAAAGTACACATCTCTATCAATTAAGCGTGTCGTCAGTTTTGCAGCCTCTGTGAATTGATTAATCTATTTGGCGTATTCAATGCAAGGGAAATTTGCATATGCACATGTCAAATTTATGTCTACATTTTAATACCGTGTGCGACTGGTCTCGTATAATTTGATATACATTCATCGGCATTGTTCATTCCTGATTACCTTTTTTTGTAGATGTGTATGTATTTTTAACCGACTTGAAAAAATTAGGAGATTCTCAGTTGGACTGTATTTTTTTATGTTTGTTACTTCAGAACTTTCGACTGGGTGAATCCATTTTGATGATTCTTTTTTTATTTGAAAGATGGTGCTTCCCCTGTGGTCCCATTTGAATTTGGTCCAGTTCTTGAAGTCGGTTTTTTTAATTTTAATTTTGTATTATTGCATACAATTTTGACACAGTAGTAGCTGATTTCTTTTATTACCGGTTTTTTTCTGATGCTATCTTGAGAGTGGAATCATTTTCAAACGAGACAAAACAAAAAAGGTAAAATAGTGTACGATAACAAATCAAGTGCGAAACAAGCATGAGTTTCAAGTTCACCCGTGTTGCGTGCACTAACGACGTATTCACTCCTATTTTGTGCGTGCGGAAACTCCTTCGAACTCTCACCTCAACAGAGCTTAGGTTTGGACCGATTAAAACTAGACGATTTAACATACTGCTCTGAAATATGAGGGATCCGGGAACAGCTGTTATAAACACCTCCGGACCACTCCGAGCGAAGTCGAAACTGGTAGTCGAAAACAGGGTGCTGAACCAAAACCTAGCTATTGTAACTGTGCCTATTAGAATCTAGATCTGTTGCCTTCGATATTAATTTAGTTTGTCCGTATTGCCAAACGCCGTGCCCATGTCAGTCAATATATAGCCACTGCCCTTGGCGTGTTGACGTAACTGCTACTGTAACTACTGGAACTGTAGAGTGTGTTTAATAAAAAGATCTTAGCGTACAAAAGTGATGTACATACATATTTGAATGAAGACAATGGTTATCGATCGATGATGAGTATAAGCGACTTGTAACGATAATATTAATAATTCGTCAAATGTAGGTGGTATGTATGCGTGACCATTACAGACAAGAGCATTTTCCTTTTAATATTAACCGCTAGATCAATAAAATGGCTTCCGGCTATCGCCGTATTTTCCTTTATGAAAATGAGTTTATCCTAATCTAGTTTTATTGGGTCTGATGATTATCGGGTTCGATGTCATACAATACGTCATTGGTAATAAATTTGTAGAAATAGTATATCTTTGGACATACTTACACAATTTTTACTGTGACTATTACCGTTAATGTTGTTAATTAGTTTACATTATTCGTATAAAATCTCTTGTTATCTCATTATACGCAAAAAAGTTGTAAAATTTATGTCGATTTTAGTCATGTTTTGTGTTCGAAAGGCGTGTACAATTAAAACGAGGCACATAACATTATAAACATCCATTTGTAATACTAATCGTTGGAGAAAGACGTGACAGCTAGTTTGAGTACAACGGAGACACTTGTTAGTGAGGCGGTGTGCGGCAGTAGCAGGAAGGCGCCGCTGCTCGGTTACTGTTTAATCCTTATGCGCTACTACTCCGCGCCAATAAAACCGGATATAAAGTATCCATCGATGGATGCGTTTTAACTGCCCATAAAACTACCACTGAGCCCTAATTGTTCGGTAGCTTGGACTCCCTTTTTGAAGGGCTTATGTCTGCTTCATAAGCAGAATTTTTACGAGGTTCAATGGTCGTAAAATTAAACACGATCCATGTACGCTTCACTATTGTGGCTGTCAGTGAAGTGTATATTGGTTGTTTTTTGATATCAGTAACTGTACTTGGTTCATAAATATTAAAATTTTGTTGAATATTAGTAATTACAAACTTGTTTATATATTAATATTAAAATATAAAATTTGGAGAAGTTAATACTAAAACAATTACTCTAGGATCTATCCCACCCCACATGGGACAACACTTTGGTTGATCCACAAATTGTTGTTCAGAGTTTGGGTGTTCTTAGTGTCCGTTTCATGTATGTTTTTAAAGTCCCTTGTGACACCATAATATTCCTAGTGAGGGAATAGTTTTTAAACTTTATTTTAAAAACAAGTTAGAAATTCCATCACCCTGGACCATTTTCATTTTTATAATAGGTCTTTACCTATGAAATTGCCGTTTTCTATGCAATAAGGGAAAGTACTTATTTTTTCAAACTTTTTTATTTCTGTTATTCGAAGTAATCACCCATGCAATCGACGCATCTTTGCCAACGCATTGGCAGTTTATTAATACCCTTCTTGTCGTTGCTGTTGCGAACTGTACCAAATGATGTTGTCAGTTCAGACAGTCTCCAAGCTGCAAGAACTGGGGTTGGAAGCTCTCCCTCATCTGCCATACTCACCAGACCTTGCACCTACCGACTATTACTTTTTCCAAAATTTAGACAACTTTTTAGTGGGTAAAAAATTCAATTCCCGAGAGGCAGTACAAAATGCCTTTGAAGAGTTTGTTGCTTCCCGTCCAGCTGATTTTTACAAGAAGGGCATCAATAAACTGCCAATGCGTTGGCAAAGATGCGTCGATTGCATGGGTGATTACTTCGAATAACAGAAATAAAAAAGTTTGAAAAAATAAGTACTTTCACTTATTGCATACAAAACGGCAATTTCATAGGTAAAGCGACCTATTATTAAAGATGACCTTATCCTTTACCTACAAGCTAAAATACTAATAAACAATCTACAATATTTTAAATTCATTTCTGTTATAGGTAAACAATGTTTTTTTTTAAATCAATAAATAATTAATTAAGACTAAGGACACAATCAGAAAATGCTAAATTAAAAAAAATAAAAAAAACCCTACGCAAGCACTTAATTGAGTAATCAATCATACGCCAAAAATACCTTACATCATTTTGGAAAAGAGCTGATACTCTTACACGGCTGGACCGATATTAACCAAATATAGCTAAGAACCACCGCAAGGAAACTGGTTTTCAAATGAATAAAACCCCATCGAAATCGGTCGATCCATTTGAGAGCCACGATGCCACAGACAGACACACACACACATACAGACATCGACGTCAAAATTTTAACTTCTTGTGCTGATTTAATTTAAATCGTTCAATAAATAATTTAATTTTGTTAACGAGGTTTGGTTGGGGTTGAATAACTATACAGCTTCAGATAAATAAACCACAGCGTACATGAATAGTGCATAAGACCAAGGCCGGCACGAATGCGGTGGAAATCTGTCGGTTCCGATTGGCCGCCGACGCCTGCGGAATGCGCCTCGCTCCGGCGACACTAGAAACCGTCTTTTGCGCCGGAATGTTCACATCTCTTGTCTGTACATGATTTAATAGTTACATTACCATCTGCTACACATGTTAAGCTAAGAGTTTTATTCACACACACACACACACACTCATTCATCCGTGAAATATTTTAATTGTAGAGACAGAAGAAGGGAAAAAACTTATTATTAAATTTATTCATGTTGACTTTTAACTGTATTTTATATTTGAAATAAAACGACTTTGCAGAAAGCAAAGTCTTTTTTTCGTCGGTTCCCCGAATCACCAAAACAAAATATTGTAGGTATATATTTTTCTACGTCGCGATCATTGTCAGAGATGGCCGCTTGATTACGACGAGTCAACAGGTTTTGTGTGACAAGTGGGTTGCGTTATGTTGGCAAAATATAGGAATTGCGGGAACTTTCTTCGAATTAGCCACACTACTCACGTCTTGCAGGTGGCTGTCGGTATCTACATTTATAATCAGCATGCCAAGTTAACATTATCTTTCTTGTTAGTTGGTTACTCGTATCGGGACAGCTTGCTAACCCATCAGACCTAGACCATCGTCTCTGTCTGAAATCGTATTTTCTCTTATCATTTCTCCTCATTGAAAAATAGGTTTGGGTCAAATATCAGTCTATTTTTTTAAGCACTTTTACTGTGATGGCTGCAGGGATAGGACTTCGAACAGTTTGACCTGTGCCGTTGAGACCTTGAGGCTAATGACAAAAGGCTGCGTCACTTATCCATAAATTTAAAGTCGTGAAACAGGATACTTAGCGAGGTGTAGTAAGATTTTTTTTTGAAACACAGCAATAAATAATTGCTGCTCTCAACGAACAAATTTAAATGACAATGAACTGCCCAAGATAAAGGATATTATCAGCCAGATGACATAAAGATAATAATTGATTGGTTACTCTGTGCGATGGCGAATTTTGGGAGGATTTTTTAATGGAATTGGGGACAAACGAGCAGTCGTATCGCCTGATAATAAGCGATTACCGCCGCCCATGGACACCCGCAACACCAGAGTTTTGATTTACTGGCCAGTTTTGGAAAACTAGACTTAAACTTAAAGATTAAACCTTACATAACCATGAGAGGCAGAGTTGGTTTGCTCACTTCATCACTCATTCTTGTTGGTTGATATACCTGGCAGGATTGGTTATACCCGTTATACTAAAGTTATATCTGTTTTGTTATTGCTATAAAAGATGCTTTGAAATCAACCTCATAAGTGGACATATATATTAAGTATAGGTATATTTGAATGTTTATTTTGCATAATTAACGATGTTCATTAAAATTATCAGATGAAAGCAAGACTTTCATATAACTACTGTATTCCCTGTGGAATTCTAGTTTGTATTTTTTTTTTTAACGTGTGGAAATCCCCTCCGACCGTCACCCCACCGGGGTTTGCGGCGGGGCGGTGTGTCGGACTCGAACCGACTAAAACCACACGGTGTGCCACTCTGCGCCTGTGAAGGGAGGAATCCGGGAACTGCAGTTATTAACACGTCCAGACCCCCCCTCCCAGCGCCTGCCCGCACAGAAGCGGGCACTGTCACCTAATGGACTCTCAATGTAGGCGACGTACGGCACACGCGTACGTCGCCCCCTTGCGGGTGGCCACTACAGCGGATGGAGGGGAAAACCCGTCCCGACCATCAGCGGCCACACTCAGGGCGGCATGAGGCGCTGATAGGCGCGCCTCCGCCGCCCGGTTCGCCGGCGGCGGATTGGGTCCGAGTGGATATCATCCTCCCGGGCCTTCTCCGCCACCTCCTTCTGCGAGATTACATCTTCGCAGAAGGTTGCGACCGCGGTAAAACTGCTATCGCTACCGGCCATGGAGCGTATGACGGCCGGTAGCGAGAGATCTCCTCCGATGACTGCAGTGAGGGCCCGACGCTGCGACGCCCATGCGGGGCAGATCGCCAGCGTGTGCTGGGCCGAGTCCTCACTGCAGTCGCAGTGGTGGTAGGCGGGACTCAATTCCCTCCTGGCGACTGAGTGCAGGTACTTCCCGAAGCAACCGTGCCCGGAAAGGACCTGCGTCAGTCGGAAGGAAAGGGTCCCGTGCTGCCGCCCTGCCCACTCGAGGATGACCGGCTGGAGAGCCTCCACGGCGGCAAAGCCAGCGCGTGGAGTCTCCAGCCGGAACGACCATCTGTCCATAGTGGCTCGACGGGCGGCTTCACGCCACTCGCGTACCTCTTCGGGCGGAGATATTCAGCCACCCGTCGATAAACTTCGGCGAGCACTTCCGCCTCCAAATCCCACGGGGGTGTTCCGGCCAGGGCGCACACCGCCTCGGTCGACACCGTGCGGTATCCGCGTATGGCTCTGACTGCCAATACCCTCTGAGGCCGCCAGAGGCGGGCCTTATTTAGGGCATTCAGAGCCGCCACCCACACCGGTGCACCATACAGCGCCATCGACCGGACAACCCCCGTGTACAGGAGTCCCGTTGCGACGCTGGCTCCACCCAAGTTGGGGAAGAGTCGCCCAAGGGCGGAGGCAGCGTCGACCAGCTTCGGACCAAGCTGTCGGAAGTGCTCGTCGAAGAGCCACCTACCGTCGAGGATCAGGCCCAGATACCTCATCTGCGCCCGAACCGGTACGAGGACCGAGTTGTCCTGTATGGAGGCGCCGGGGGGTGGACCACGACGGGGCCCATGAAATAATAGGGCCTCCGTCTTGTCCAGGGCCACCCGTAAGCCCAGCGCCTCGATGCGCCCGACGACCAGAGAAACACCCCAGGTGGCCAGGCGCGCCGCCTCTTGGAAGTTCGCCCCCCGGGCTGTGACAAGAGTGTCATCGGCGTAACAAATTACGCCCAGCCCAGGGGGCAGACGGCTTCGAAGGACCCAATCGTACCCCACGTTCCACAGGAGTGGTCCAAGGACAGACCCCTGCGGAACGCCGCACGACATGGGTCGCCGTCTCAAGACGCCCTCTCGGTCCTCGTACAGGACGGTACGCTCCTCTAGATAGTCTGCCACTAGCCGCCTCAGGTACTCTGGCACCCCGTGTACCCCCCTGGTAGTGGAGTGCTTCCCTGATGCAGCTAAATGGCAGACTATTGAAGGCGTTGGCGATGTCCAAGGACACCGCCAACACCACGCCGCCACAGCTCACTGCCTCTTCGGTCACGGCCCTAAGGGAGTTTGTATATAAGCCAACATTTGCCAACCATTGGATGCGTTTTATATGTCGGTGATGCAATGACACCGTTCGTTTATTGCGAAGTCTGTCACGCAGCCTTGCAAATACGCTAATCTTTAAAATTAGGGTAATTTGTCGTCATCACTTGTGTTTACTGCAGGATGACGGGATGTTGCACTCTCACACATGTTACAAAATTAAAAATATTTAATTCATCTCTTCCTTGTATATACCCCTATACATATGCACACACATAATTCCTTGGGTAATTTTTTATGGCTTAGATATGATTTTGAGTAAGATTAAGTATTATTACGTTTACGCATTCCATGAGGAAATTTCATTAGGACGTCATTCAAATCATTTATTTGTTATAACATTCTGTATATCATACAACTACCTATTTATTGCGTAATATATTTTTTATAGTCACGTTTGATTAAACAGCAGACGAGACTGCATCCCACACCATCATCTAGTGATAGTGGCTAGGGTAAGCCGATAGATATGTTATCCAACCGTAACATAACAGTAGTAGACGCATACGAATTGTCGGTCACTGTCTGGTTTGAATAACTATGCTTCAAGTAATTGCCCCCATAACAATCTTCCTACGTGTTTGAAATCCAACCATTGGTTAAAATGCTGGAAATTAGTATTCGCAGTGTCAGTGTAGTGATTTTGATAACGATTACGGACTGTTTATGTGTTACTGGTAAAGAATTGCGCCGGTGAAATGAACATTTTTGTGCAAAATGCTCAAATATCATCGGCGCTCGCACAGGCATAAGTCGCCGGTACAGTGTTTACGATGGAGGTAATGTATTATATTATAATATTTTTTTTGTTACTAACCGTTACTAACTTAAGTTTTTTTTTTAAATTTTGCGTTTGTTATAATCAAAATATCGTTATTGGTACATTTTCATTTTGGTATTGCAATTGAGTCATTCTGGTTATAATGTAATACTAAAATATTTTATGACCCATATTTATTTTAAAATACACTTAATGTTTTTAAACAAACGAAGCAGTTTACTAATATGATAGGCGTTTCTTGTGGTAGTGTTTAAAAAGTTATTATTTAACAATACCACACCATTCCATGGTTGATATGCCTGAATTCACTAAACATTAACGTGTTTACGTGAAATCAACGCGAAAGATATTGTTTGCTAATTTACACATTTTTCATGTACCTACTCTTAACAAATAGTTTAGTAATGAATCTTACATGAGAACATATCCATAATTGACAAGTCAGCACGTCATGATCAGGTAGTTCTCGACATTGCGGGCAGGATTACATAGTAAGAGTAAGCATAAAATCAATCATAGATAAAGGCATCTGAAGTCGGATATCAGTTTTAACAGCAGATTGGGGAAGGACTGTTTCTGAAAGTTCTTGCCACAAATCAAGCTATTGAATCATGGAACTGATTTTGCGAAATATTATCAGAAGGAACCATGAATAATTTGAAACAAGCAAATAATAAAAAAAATGATAAAGTAACATCATACATTTTCGTTTGTGATAAAGTTAGTACAAAAATATTGCAAAGTGTATTTGTATACCTTTGAAGTTTGAGGACACTTGCTCAGAATCGGCCAACGTCATCGTGTTACAAACTTGAGTGTGCCAAAGAGCGAAAATTTATATATGGTTTTACATACAATCAGTAAGACACACACAGTAATACAATGTATGCAAAATAGGGGTGACGTCTGTTCTTGGTTGTGGTAACAGATCACCAGGCCGACCTTGTAGGCAGTCACGTAATATGACTATGTTTATAACATTTTAATAGATAAAGCATTCATGGTTATATATCATTAGAAGGTTATAAGAGGGCATTCTGCCTGTGTGTCTATACTCTCTATATGAATCGAAATCAAAATCAATCGTCCGCTAATTCAACCCATACAAGACTCTTCTTGTATGGGTTGAATTACTCTCTCAATAATAATAGGTCTTACTTATAAAGTGAAGTATAGACGACAGTACCTCAGTAGACTCAGTACATTGAATAAAAAAAAGTTTTTTTATATTATTTTAAGGGAGTTAGTTCGTTGACGACGGACAGCTAATTAATGTATTCTCGTGGCTGGGTTGTTATTTATAGCATACCTCCTTTAATTTAATGGTCCTTTACATTATTCTCTTTTGATTGCTATACTAAACAGGTATTTCATGGTATTACACAATCTGAAAAAAAAATGGTGATAGTACACCATTCATTATGGGTCAATGTTTGTCTGCAGAACTAGCACCTGTATTTGTTTTATGGTTGATTTATTGATACAAGTAGTAAATAAATACACACATCCAAAGTGTCTAGGGATCAAGCATCTTTATGCGGATTTCTTGAGATTGAGATGTGGCTTTGGCCCTGGCCTGCTCAGTCGCCAGACTTGAACCCGATTGAGCATGCATGGGATATGCTACAGAGAAGAGCTCTGCCGAATATGGAGGGTATCCAGTCGCAAGAAGACCTTTTTTTGTTGTTGCAACGAACATGGGCGGCCATTCCACAGCGTGATTTGGATGAACTCATTTTGAGTATGCCAAACCGATGTTCTTGTGTTAGTGTTCGCGGTAGAAACACGGATTATTAATTGTTTAAGTTACCTAATAAAATTTTAAAGAAAAGTGTTATTTCAGTCTTTTTTTCGAACTTTAATGTTAGTGGTTCAAATGTCAAAAATCCTTTTATTAGGAAAATGCCAAATTTCTTTATTAATGCAAAGGTAACTTGGTTTATCGTTACTGTGACAAACGAAAACACTTTATTTGATGAATCCTTAAAGAAAATTTTAATAAATATCAATCAGGAGAAAAGTTATTGCAAAAATATATGTTGATCCCTAGACACATATGTTGATCCCTAGACACTTTTGATGTGTGTACATATCCCCTTTATGTGTTTAAAGTTGTAAGTTACCAGTGTTTTCACTTCTAAATATAGTTTCTTATTTGAAATTTCGTAAAAAGTAACTTTGTCTAAGTATCCAAATTCGCTTAGACTCTGATGTTAATATTTTAACTAACAAGTAACAGTGGCTAGTTTATTTCTAGAAAAAAATTTTAAAGGTAAATAAATTAAATTAAAAAGCTTTTTAAAAACAAACTTTTACTGGAATGCCTCGAGACGAATCAAATGAGTCCAAACTCGATGATGTTGCGACGTTTCTTAACAGAGTTTCTATGGCCACTTTCCAGCTCCAGCATCAGATCAGCTCCATGTTATTATAATATTGTATTGTCACACTGTATACATTGTGCTTGCAAAATTTCAGCAAAATCGGTTAAAGATATCTGCTTCAAAATTTTGCAAGTTAATAAAAAGCTTGTAATAAAAGCTTGTGATATAATTATGTTCTTCTTCTTGGTAGCTTTATATTTAACTACGACTTTCGATCGATCTATATAAGCAACTATCTGACCCACGCAACTTCGTCTGCATCTCTTAAAAGGAATAAGTTTTCCCGTTTTTACAATAATTCATTCATAGCATCATGTTATATAACCTTTCTCGATGAATAGGACTATCCAACAATGAAATATTTTTTCAGTTCAATCCGTAGTCCCTGAGATTAATGCTTTCAACCAACCAAGCAAATTCTTCAGCTCTATTATATTAGTATAGATGCGAGTGAAAACTAAGACGTTTAATGATAGAGAGAAACGTTGCTTTAAATTGTTGGAATTAGCGAGAATATAGTATTGCCTCATATATCACATTAAACGTGATCTCATTAAGCAGTGTTACCTTAATTGCGATTGTATAAACAATGCGTAAACTTTGCTTGCGTTTGGTGTCTCACTGCGTCTCACGACATTTTTTATATGCTGTATTCTTATACATATAAGCCAGGAGACATTCACTTTAATTACTGACTACTGTTGTATTTTTTTATTTATTTAGGAAGTATGTTACAAGTCTAGTACGAGTACAGTTACTGTTATTGATTGAAATGCTTGACCGTTAGTATTTTTATTATACCCAATAATCTAATTAAAATATTAATATAGGTAGGTATTCTAATGTGTTAATGTGAATAGACCTTTTAAATATCAGTGCCTTTTCAAAATACTAAAATAATCGAATTATAAGGTAATACACGGCATTGACGCAGTACCACTCTTCTAAGACCATGCTACTCACGAGTGTGAGTGACCATAGTATCTATATCTATACTAATATTATAAAGCTGAAGAGTTTGTTTGTTTGAACGCGCTAATCTCAGGAACCGCTGGTCCAATTTGAAACATTATTTCAGTGTTGGATAGTACATTTATCGAGGACGGGTATAGTGCATAGGCTACATTATATATCATCACGACAATAGGAGCGGAGCACCAATGAAGAATGTTACAAAAACGGGGGATTTTTTTTACGCTACGGGCAATAGGAGACGTAAACGACGCGACGTTGCGTGGGTCAGCTAGTACTCGATATAGTGGCAACTATTCTAAATAGAGTGTTTCGAATTCTATTCTCTTAACACAAGCAAGCAAACTTAGCTACTACTCGTACCATAAGCAAACTTTCTTAATGTAGTACGCTTAATTAAGTTTGCTTACTGTAGTATTTGCCCTGTGATAGAAGCTTGACTACTCAAATACCTTGAATAGTATATCGTTTATTACGTACGTTTCACCAGCTGGTATTCGGGTGTATCCTATAACATGAAGGAAAGCATTGAATTCAGTTTTCACAGTCTGCTATATAGTGGACGAGAACGGGCATTTTCTTTCAGCGTACTCCTATGTTCCCTGGCGTTGTTCAAATTGTCTAAGACCTTCAGTGAGCCATGGCCCAACTACTGAAAACTGAACCTTTGAAGAGGTGATCCACATAATGATATCCTTCGTGAAATCTGATTAGCCTTGATGCCCTTTGTCTTTATGACTGTAATCTGGCTCTTCTTAAAATCTACCTCTGCTTTTGAGCACTTTGGCTCTTGGCAGACGTTTCACATACTACCGTTAATGTCATTAGATTTTTTTTTTTTTTTTTTTTTCCTTTACAGATCTGCAATCAGCCTTTGCTATAAGCAGATGTTTTGGGAGAGCATCGTGGCAGTTCGAGTGTGTCCGCCACTGAGAACATCTCCTCCTCAACTTCAGCCTTTTTTAATTGGCTAGTATGTCTTTTCGTTTGAGCCTTTTATTGTAGCTCCGTATCGTCAGTTTAGTAGCTAGTTCATTTGGATGTCGTTCTAGTCTACTGCGGTATGTCTTCATAGTTTTAAGAATTTCTTCCTTCACTGTGTTCATCTATGTAAAGTGATGCACTTCGTTATTTGTGATGTACCAAGGGGAATTGCAAATATTCTTTAGTATGGAGTTTTGCATCCTCTGTATTATTGCTATATTTGAGTTGCATGCGCTGCCCCAGAGTTGTATACCATACATCCAAGTTGGTTTCAGAATGCTTTTGTAGATGAGAAGCTTGTTGTCCACTGATAACTTGCTGTTTCGACCCAGTATCCAAGACAGCTGGTTGTATCGCAGTTTAAGTTCTTCTCTTTTGGTTTCTATATGTTGCCTCCACGTCATGCGTCGGTCAAGATGTAATCCAAGATATCGTACATTGTCTTGGTGAGGAAGTCTAACATTTTCTAGCTGCACAGGTGGGCAGTTTTCCTTACGCAGTGTAAAGGTGACATGCACGGACTTTGATGCACTGGCTTTAATTTTCCACTTCTGGAGCCACTTAGTGACGCCATTGAGTCCTCTTTGCAGTTTTTGTGTTGCTACTGCTGGATCCTTGTCACTGGCTAATATGGCTGTGTCATCAGCAAATGTAGCAGTAGTTATATCCTCGTCTACTGGCAGATCAGACGTATATATTGTATATAGTACAGGCCCTAGGACTGACCCCTGTGGTACACCAGCCTCTATTTGATGAAGGTTAGAGGTGGAATCTCCTTCCTTGACTTGGAAGAGTCGTTCTGTCAGGTAGGATTCCATCAACAAAAAGTAGCAGTGAGGGAGACTGTTTTTGACTTTGTAGAGAAGGCCTTTGTGCCATACTCTGTCGAAGGCTTGTTGTATGTCAAGGAATACTGAGGAGCAGTAGTCTTTCTCTTCCAGGGTTTTCCTTATTTTGTCCACCACTCTATGGACTTGTTCCACTGTTGAGTGTTGCTGCCTGAATCCAAACTGATGATTTGGAATAGTGTTGTTTTCCTTTAATATAGGTAGAATACGATGCAGCAACAGCTTTTCGAAGATCTTAGACAAGATTGGCAGTAGGCTGATGGGTCTGTAAGATGTAACGCTGTTGGCAGGTTTGCCAGCTTTATGTATCATTAATATCTGTGATACTTTCCAGAGTCTGGGGAAATATTGTACTCTTAGGATACCATTATATAATGTAGTGAGGAATACTACAGCTTTCCTCGGGAGGTGACGTAGCACTTCTTTTGTGATAAGGTCAAATCCCGGTGCTTTTTTATCTTTTATCTCCTTGTTAATTGTTCGCCAGACCTCTCGCACAGTTATTGGGGCTGGAGGGAGTGACATTTGCAAGTCTTGTCTCAGTGTATCTTCGACTTCTTTATCGGATTGTGGGTCACATGTACTATTTGGGCAAAACACATTTACTAGATGTTGCGCAAATGTATCTGCCTTTTCTTGTGGTGTGCGAGCCCATCCATCATTTGTTTTTAGGGGAGGTTTTGCTAATTGGGGTCTGTCGTAGTTCTTTGTGAACTTCCACAGTGAATAATTTGTGGATGCAGTAGCTGTAAGAGATTCCATTTGAGATTCCAAGGTTTTATTGTACCAGTTATTTAGCATGACCTTTAGATCTACAGCGGCTTTTGTGAATTTCATTTTGTCAGCTTTTAGTCGACTTTCATGCCAGATTCGTCGGAGCCTACGTTTCACAAGGACAGCTTTTTTTACTTCGACGGGATAGTTGTCGTGTGTAGCTGTGTAAGACTTCTTATCGGGTGTACTAAGCCAACAAGCTTCCTGGATCAGAGTTGTGATGTATTTAGTAGCATTCTCTATATCCTCAGGTGTTTTGAGTGCTATTTTCAGTTCAGTTCCTCGTTCAAGGTGTTCTTGGAATGACATCCAGTCCGTATGCTTATTATACAGTACCTCAGGACCTTTGGACTCAACCAGCATTATACTGACAGTTAACAATACTGGTGTGTGGTCCGAGGAACTATCATAACAGGTTTCGATTTTAAGGTAGTGTTTAGAGAATCCTTTCAAGACAAAGAAATCCAGAAGATCAGGAATTTTATTGTCATCTGTTGGCCAGTAAGTCGGTTCGCAGGTTGATATTGAGGTTAGGTTATTCTTATCAATACATTTCTTCAGTTGACGTCCTCTTGTAGTGGTTAATCTGGATCCCCAATTCACATTCTTAGCATTCCAGTCGCCTCCTGCAATAAAGCGATGTCCAAGAGTACCAAGGTAGTCATAAAACATTGTCTCACTAATTTTATGTCTGGGAGGGCAGTATACTGAAGAAATGTTAATATCCCCAGTTTTGTCCTGCACAGATATAGTGGTAGCTTGTATGTGTTCAGTTTTATAGTGCGGCATTTCATGATGCTTGATAGATTTTTTTACAATCACTGCTGTTCCGGCATGAGCTGCCCCGCTGGGATGGTTTGTGGTGTAGCAATCGTAACCAATGATTTTTACCAATGATGTAGCAGTACAGTGAGTTTCAGTGACCAGTAGTATATCTAGTTTATGTTGTTTTATTAGCAATTCAACTTCTCTTTTGTGTGACAGTAGCCCATTTGCGTTCCAGGTCGCTATTATTAAGGCAATCATTTTGTCAGCTCGTCAACAAGTTTAGCTATGAGACCCATAAGGGTGCTCATTTGTTGGAGGATAATGTCAAACTTTTCCGTCTGTTTTATTAATATCTCTTCCAATGTTTGATTCAGACGATCAGTGTTGAGAGTGTTCTGATTGTTTTTGGTGGTTGGTGTTGGTTGTTTTAGAGCATCGGCATAAGAATGTCTGTCTCTTTTTGGTGTCATAGTTTTTTGAGATTTTCCTGGATTTTGAAGATTGTCCGTTGTTACTCGTCTTGTAGTGGTTTCTGGAGATGTAGTCTTAACTTTCCTAGCCAGGATTTCTTTATAGACTTCGCATCCTTTATAGTTTGCCGGGTGGGGCCCATTACATAGAGCGCATAACGCCGGAGTGTTGCGGTCACGTTTTTGACATTCTGATGTCTTATGAGATTGTCCACATTTCACACATCGATATGGACGCATGCAATAGTTTTTAGTATGGCCGTATTGTTGACATCGTTGGCATTGGGCTATTGTTTTCCTTTTCTTCGGTTCCTCAATGGTAACTGATTGCTGGTAAATGTACTTCAAATCTGCAATAGCTTTATTATTTGGGCCCACCATAAGGTTGACAAAGAATGTTGATGTAGGTTTTTTTTCCGGTCCATATCTAGCATTAATTATCTCACCTGTTACTATGTTACCTGTTGCTTCTATATCCTCTTTAATTTTGTTTATAGGTGTTGATGGGTGTAAGTTTTTAATAACAATCCTAAAACATCTATTTTCTTTTCTGTTAAAAGTGTGACCTATCAAGCTATTTTCTCTGACTACAGTGATAAGTTTTTTGTAGACCTCTGTATCTACAGAGCTTATTCTTAGCTGGGTTTTATTCACTATTTTATAGGTGAAGTTGTCCTTTTCCACTGCAGTTTCTAGTAGCTCAGTAAGTTTATTCAAGTCATCAACACCGTAAAGAATAATTGGGGGTGGTTTATTAGGTCTCTTTGGTTTGTCAGGCTCTGTCAGGTCAATTGGCAGTCCAGTAAATCTATTCGATGTCGATGTTGTGTTTATAGGAGGACTAGCAGAGAGTTTTCTCTTTTTGTTTATAGGGACTCTCTGCCATGGAGGGGGACATGGTTGTTTATTTGGAGAGGGAGGTGTTGAAGTCTCATTGTTTTTATTGTCTCCTATAGGTTGCTTCGGGCGATTCCCCGTTGACGCAGTCCTAGGTCTAGTTAGGAACATGCTGGGGTGGAACGTTTGTTGCACAAGAACTTTGCTGCCAGTAGCATTCACTAGCACGGATGCCTGGTCGCCTACATCCATACAGTCTTCGGTAGCCAATTTCACACTCGCAGGCCCGGATACCTGCGAGCGCCGGGGGTTAGCCGGATCGCATGACAAAACGCATTCATTATTCTTGGACATTTTCATATTTTCACGATGGGGGCTACTCCTGATACTTTCCCAAGGCATCAGTGCCACACTTTTCGAGGGGATTTAATTCCTCGAGGTCTGTGATGACCAGATAACAGGTTATTCAACCGCCGCCTGTGACTCGGCGTTGTTGCTAGTTTTGCACCACCCAGGGGACACGTGTAGGGTGGGTCTAGTAATAGATGGTAAATCCTACGGACGCTAGCAACATCATCCCCCATGTCATTAGAATTAAATTTATTGTCATAAAACCTAATGTACCTACTTTGTCAAGATTTAAATAAAATACTTAATCTAAAATTGAATAACGCCAAATAATATTATGTTGCTATTGTAACGTGACTAGTAAGGCTAGCCATTTCAACGTTTTCTATCGGGATATCCTATCGAACTTTTGCTGTCACACGCGACGGAAGTACGTGGCGTTTCCATTAAAACCACCTTGACAGCTTTCCTCAGGGCCCATCTCTGATAGAACCCGGAATCTTTCCCAGGGAGAACTTTTCCCGACGTCGGGGTTCCAGGGATTTCATTTCGAGGGTGCACCTGGTTCCCCGGCTTCTAGTACCCGAGACGGTGTGCGGTTTTTAGTCGGTTCGATTCCGACATAACTACAAGCCGGTGGTATCCGAAGGGATTTCCGCACAAAAAAGAAAATGGGGAATTTTTCCCCCACCCCAGTTTACATGTGACGCTATCTCATTTTAGCCATTTCAACGCCCTAACCGTTCCACCTTAATTAGCTTTGTATTGAAATGGACAGATACAAAGGCAGCACTAATTGAGCTGAATGTTACAAATTGTTTGCAACTATTTGCTAGACTAGAGAAATGTAGCCCACATTCGGGATTTCGGAAGCACCACAAATAACATACTGAATATGAGGCTACTAGACTATGTAAATATTTAACTAAATGATTTCATGAACTGATTTTATTGAAGAAGGAGATTATAATTTATCGGTAGGAAGCCACCTCTCAAGGATCTTAACAAAATTTAAATTCCATCACTTGATCATCAATCTTTCAACTATTTTATCTATGGATATAATAATATAGAACAGCACCACATTTAAGTCCTTAATAAAACAGAAACTATGTGAAAAGGCTTATTACACAGTTTTGGATTGTTTAGATGACAAAGCTTGGGATTGATGATGGTTACTCCATCATTTACCTACGTCATCAACAACCCACAACGTCGCACTGCTGGACTCGAGTCTCCTCTCACGAGAGGGTTAAGGCCATAGGTCCCCACGCTGGCCAAGTGCGGGTTAGGGACTGGCAAGACAACGTTGTGGCTTCATCTTGCCGTTGGATGTTTTAAGCCGCCCAAAGGCCTCCAACTAAGCTTTACGACTGTTGTCCTATGATAACAACCGGGACAGACTGCTTTACGTGACCTCCAAATCACGGAGACGCTCATGGTAACATGCCACCAGCGGTCACCCATCGAGGTACTGACCGCGCCGTCGTTGCTTACCCTCGGTAATTGTTTCTAATCACCGAATGCAACTGGGCTAGGCTTGTAATATTAGTTCATATTTAGTATCTTTCTAGTGGGTTTGAGTGTTTCCCCGGCCTGCCCAAATGTCCTGCTAGCCGGTATTATTGCGCTTCGGGTCGTAACACGATGGCTGGGGCTCGTATGCCGTCTGTATGGACAGGCCGACTCAAAACTATGGTCCTTTCTTCAAAAGGCCAACCCAGATCCTATACTGTACTCACATATATTTTTATTTTTTTTGTTTCGTAATCAATGTTCTCGGACTTAAAAAAAAAGGACATCTCTGTGGTTTGTTTGGGCATTTCTTCTCTTCTAGCTGTAAAGTCCAACGTGTAAAAATATCTGAAAAGATTTACTTACAAATAATAATCATAATAAATATTTCGGACATCTAACACACAACGCCATCTAGTCCCAAGCTAAGCAGAGCTTGTGTTATGGGTACTAGACAACTGATACAAATACATATTATATACTTTTTTTTGTAAATACATACATATTATACATAGAAAACACCCAAACTCCGAAACAAATATTTGTAGATCATACAAACATTTGGTCCGACTCGGGAATCGAACCCGAGACTCGAGACCTCATGATCAGCAGTTGCACACGCCAACCGCGAAACCAACGAGGCAGTAAATAAATATCATTTCATTTCACAGGATAGGAGGTGATTAATAAAATTGTATAAAATCTATAAGAAGAAAATAATCACTCTGCAACAGTGTTCATTGTTTTTTTTCTTCAACAGGTCATCAGGAGATTCGGATGCGGCAAGTACTGCTGCAGTAGAAACCACTTTGGAACGACTTAGAGGTACCCGTGGAGCATTAGAAGAGCTTTGGTCTGATCGCGAGCGGAGACTCGAACTTACTCTGCAACTTCGGCACTTTGAAAGGGACGCTTTGGAGGTATATAAAATATAGAACCTACTATTTTTTTCTTACTCTTTGCTTGTTAATGGTGATCACAAACAACACACACAAACACAAAATATACAGAAACAAGATATAATCCTAGTATTTTGTCACTTACAATTTTTTTTACTAAAACTTTTGACAAATTTTATTTTCGCCTACAGTACTCCACAGCGGTCTGATTAATTCGGATAGCTTGTTAGAATATCTCCGATTCAGTTTAGTTTCCAATGGATCAACTCTTTATACCTTTTTGGACGTATACACAGGTTTATGTTACGAGTATTATAACCGAGTTATGTGATTGGGTTAACTTAGAATAGCGACAGAGATAAACGACACTACAAAGATAGATAAGTATTAACAAGCACGTTTTAATAGCAAAGAAATGAGATGAGAGTTTTATTCAAGAAAAAAGAAAAGATTTCGGGCAGAATCGAGCTTGTCTTTCTCTGCAAATGAAGGTACCATTTGAACCCCATGAGTAAGGGTTAAATTGGTCCATGCCGATCTGTTCCTAGCGAAACCGTATAAGTGTGATTCGGCGTTATTCGCTCTGACGCAGCATTTGGTTGCAGCTTAAAAGTTGTAAATTTTTAATAAAAGCTTTGAGCATCTATGCCCGGGTATATGTGGGGTGGGCAAAGCTAGGGTGGCTAATACCAGAACATCCAACCCCGCAGTGGGAAATCAAATTGCCAGCATGTAGCGTTCTATTAATAATATCGACTGCGAATAGAAGTAGTTAGCAAAAAGCAAATAACGAATTCCTTTTACTTAGCTCACAGTTTTAGTTGCTAAAGTAACAAACTATTAGAAACGTGGTTTATTTAAGTCGTGTCATTAGACATATCTATCTATATATATAAAAATGAGTCGCCAAAATAAATGTACGCGCATAACTTCCGATCGGCTGCACCGAATTGAGTAATAATTTTTGATATGTTCGTTATAGTTAGGACAAGGTTTGTGTACAATAAAAAAAATAGAAATTAGAGATCGTGGGTTTCATTATTTATTTATATTAGGACTAATAAATATTGTGTTAGTTATACAGTTCCAAAAACAACGTTTTAAAATTGTTTTTACTTTTTAAAACCGTAGCTTATCAACTATTTAGTCCGGTCAATTTAAACATTCGAAGGTACATAAATTCCCATCAAGCTGAAAATCAGTAAGGTTCTTAAAAAAATTGATTAAAAATAAAATTTGAAAGTTCTCCATCATTCCCGTGTAAGGATTTCTTTTTATTCAAGGTCAAAGGTCAAAAAAATTTTTTTTTCGCGATTTTCAGCAAAACGGTAAGTTTTATTCTAAAAGTACCGACAAAATTGTAGATCATAAAATTATCTAAAAAATGTATTAATATTTTTTTCCGTTTCTGAGATATAACCATTCAAAAAGTTATAAAAGGTGTTTCGGCTGTACTTTTATGATAAAACTTGCTGAAAATCATGAAAAACTAATTTTTATGACCTTTGACCTTGAATAAAAAAATCCATACAGTGGAAAGATGGGGAACTTACACATTTTATTTTTAATCATATTTTTAACAATCTTACTGATTTTCAGCTTGATGGGAATTTATGTACCTTCGCTCTCATTTTTATGTCTAGATTGACCGGACTAATTACAACAATAACGTCTCTGTTAAGTCTGCATTGTAATCAAAGTGGGCCGTAGGAATGTGTAAAAAATATTTTTAAATAAAACTGAGTTGATTTTAATTCATATTTAAAGCAAAACTGTAC
Organism: Diaphora mendica; assembly: GCA_949125395.1. Lineage (NCBI taxonomy): Eukaryota > Metazoa > Arthropoda > Insecta > Lepidoptera > Erebidae > Diaphora > Diaphora mendica. The sequence continues at coordinate 26,494,529 of OX421312.1, read as the reverse complement.
AATGAATAGTGTAATTAAAATAGGTATATTTTCTGGTAATATTTAATATAGATTACATCTAATATCTATACTAATATTATAAACGCGAAAGTTTGTAAGTATGGATGGATGAATTTTCGTTACTCTTTCACACAAAAACTACTGAATGGATTTGGATGAAACTTTACAGTAATATAGCTTATACATCAGAATAACACAAAGGTTACTATTTGCCGCGATAACCGACATATACGCGGGCAGAGCCGCGGGCAACCACTAGTATTAAATAAAATTAAATATCAAAAGACTGGTTTAAGAGCAGTCTTACTAGGTACACCAAAATCATATAATTCTACACTTTTGAAACTTTATATTGTCAGCTCTGAAGGATTTAAGGAATAAATAAATGGTATAAATTATTTCAATAAACACTGTTACAATTAGCCAATTGTGCAATTTATGACGGGTATCGATCGACTGCCATAATTGGCAGCGATTCGCCATCAACTCAGCTCGTTACACTTCACGAGCGACGTACTGTTCGTTGAACAATACAATCACTGATTGCCATCAGTAGTCCGTTCCGTTCCCGTCAAATGCAATGATTAGGAGCAGAACTTGAATTGTTACAATAACAATAATTAGCATAGAGATGTTACATAGGTCACTAACATATTAATATTCTACACGTTCTTTAGAGAATACGTTAAAAATACGACTGCAAATGCTTAATTGGACCGGTGAAGTAAAATATGTATTTCTAATGGCTTTTATTGAAAACTAGCTGACCCGGCGAACTTCGTACCGCCATATTTACATATCTGTCTCAGCTTCCCACAGGCAGTGTACAGTCGCGGACAAAAAAAAAAACACTTTTCCTGTTATCTTTAATTTTGTCTTTCCAGCGAAAAAAGAATGAATGAAATCGGACTATGTGTTATTGAATTACAACTAAGTACATATTTTGACTTTCATCCTCTCTCTCCAGGATACCGTGCTGAATTTCGGGATAAAAAGTATCCTATGTCCTACCTCGTAGTATGAACTCAAATCATCCCAAGTTTCATTTGAATCCGGTCAGTAGTTTCGGCGTGATGCGCGGCCAAGATACAGACAGACAGACAGACAAAAATGAAAAAAATTACAGTTTTGGCTTCAGTATCGATTACAGATTGCCCTCCAAAAAATTTTTTTTTAATATACACACATCAAAAGTCTAGGGATCAAGCATTTTTATGCGGATTTCTTGAGATTGAGATGTGGCTTTGGCCCTGGCCTGCTCAGTCGCCAGACTTGAACCCGATTGAGCATGCATGGGATATGCTACAGAGAAGAGCTCTGCCGAATATGGAGGGTATCCAGTCGCAAGAAGACCTTTTTTTGTTGTTGCAACGAACATGGGCGGCCATTCCACAGCTTGATTTGGATGAACTCATTTTGAGTATGCCAAACCGATGTTCTTGTGTTAGTGTTCGCGGTAGAAACACGGATTATTAATTGTTTAAGTTACCTAATAAAATTTTAAAGAAAACTGTTATTTCAGTCTTTTTTTCGAACTTTAATGTTAGTGGTTCAAATGTCAAAAATCCTTTTATTAGGAAAATGGCAAATTTCTTTATTAATGCAAAGGTGACTTGGTTTATCGTTACTGTGACAAACGAAAACACTTTATTTGATGAATCCTTAAAGAAAATTTTAATTAATATCAATCAGGAGAAAAGTTATTGCAAAAATATATGTTGATCCCTAGACACTTTTGATGTGTGTATTTAATGTACAGAATTGGACCTGTTACATTTTTATTATAAGTATAGATTATTCAACGGTCTATGACTTAATATGATATACAATTTATTATTGGAACGTGTGAGCTGCGCTGTTTACCTTTATTCTATATTCTATTTTTACTAGGTACTTCATGCACTAGTTCATGTAGCAATGGACCACAGTATCTTATCCAGACTACCAGCCAATTTTTATATGTACTACCATTATTGATATTCTTTTACACCCTACTATTCTTGTAATTTTATAAATATTAGTTCGGGAAGATGTGTCATTGTTTGTTACTCGCGGACCTTTTGTCCTGAAGCTACGTTACGCCCTCGTATAGACTTTTATTGCTATAAAAAATCGTAACTGATCGGGACTCTATTCAACTAGTAGTTACATTAAGGCCTTTTTTGTTCTGTTTCCAGGTATCATCTCAATTAGAACTATGGGGAGACGAGTTACAACGTACTGAACCCCCACGGGACCCACAGCAAGCTGAACAGGCACTCGCCGCCCATAACGAAAGTGTAGCCAGGATGCAACACGCCACTTTCCAGGTACCTAGATCATGATTCGTTAGAAGTATGGGTAGAAAAATCCTAAGCGTAAAACAGATTAGTAACGGGCACTGAGTTATTCTCGGAGTACAATTGGTATTGGTATATAAATGTATTAAATATTTCTCGAAAGAACTCGGTCAAAATATTGTTAAACTCTCAAATTATGATTAACATTAGACCAAATGTTTTTCATCTATATATATTGGTTATGTTGTGATGTAGACGTCATCGTCCGAATTGTAGTGCGGATTGATAATTGTTTGTATTCCTTAATTAAAACACTGTACAAAACTAAAACTAATGAATTGATGAGTAAATACTTTTAGAGCGGTATATTGTTACATCATAGAATTTCTACTTCGAAGTAATAAGCATTAAGCTCAAGTATCGACATTAGATATTGCTTGTGAATTCGCTACGAAAGCATGTTACAAATGTTTCAAATAGTTTTCCTTTTGTATAGGTTGTGCAACAAGGACAGGAGTTGGCCGGTGCGATTGTAGAGGCATCAGATGTAATGGCTTCGAGTGGCTCAGACGGGCCTGAGGCGGCTTCGCTCGACCCCCAGGCGCGTGTTCAACTACTTCTCGACTTCTTGCATGACAGACAACTTGATCTTGAAGAACTTGCTGAAGAAAGACGCGCGCGATTCGAGCAGTGCGTTCAGCTAGGTACGTACTGCCGTTTCGTATGTTTGTTAAAAAGTAAACTCGAAAAAAAAAAGTTTAAGTAGTCGTTTGCAATAAATATGTCAATAAAAAGCGTTTGGATAACGTATGAGCGAAATAGGATCATTGTTTTAAAGTTTTTTGTATAACATTTGAGATGATTCTCTTCTCGCAGCACGATAATGATATGTCTATAATAACATTGTGTTAAAAAAGAAGAATTTGCTATAAATATCGACGTGTATGAATATTTGTAAAAATGTTTGTTGTCGGCTAAAAACTCGAATAATAAAATTAAATGTATTTTTTTTTTATTTCAAAATAAAGTAATATGCATGAATATGTTGAATAAAGAGAATAATAATATCAATATCAAGGAAAATAATATACACCGTTTCCGTGTAAACTTCTTGCAGTTAGTAGTTGGACGGAGTTTATAGGCGATTGTCGCTATTAGATTATGGAAAGCAAGTACAAATTTTCGTGTATAATTGTTTTCAATATATTATTATTTGAACAATCCATCGAGCTTTACCTAGTGATTTGAATTAGTAAAGATTACTAGAATATTTTAGCCCTGTAAGTAGATGTTTCGAATCCATTTTTAGCGATATTAAGCTATATATATAAAAATGAATCGCCGAAATGTATGTACGCGCTTATCTTCCGATCGGCTGCACCAAATAAAAAAATTCTTATTTTTATGTGTTCGTTATTATTAGGACAACGTTTGTGTAAAAGAAAAATTAACAGATAGCGGGAAAAGTCTTTTTTTGTGCGCGACGGAAAACTAAGACAGATATGTAAATATGGCGGTACGAAGTTCGCCGGGTCAGCTGGCTTATTATAAAAATCGTACTTGTGACTAAATTTTGCATTTATATTTTCTCAGGACAATTCCAAAAAGACGCCGCACAAGTGGTAAGCTGGATTCGCAACGGCGAAGCGATGTTGGCGGCTTCGTTCTCAATCCCTGGCACTCTGTCAGAAGCCGAACAGTTAAAGAGAGAGCATGATCAGTTCCAAGTGGCCGTGGAAAAGACTCACGCGAGCGCTGTGCAAGTCAAATACAGAGCTGATGCCCTGCGAGCTGCCAACCATTACGACCCGCATACCATCAGGTGATCTATTTCTACTACCTAGTTGCACATATACATATTTAATTACAGTGTGAAACGCTTAACCATGTACTAAACAAAAAAGAAAAGTACTAAACGCACTAACCCTGTACATACTACATGGAGGGTTTTGTAGCTTACAGAGTAATTGTAATTAATAGATAGGTATTTACATATACATACATATTCAAGGGTCCAGGCGTAGGGTACTCTCTAATCTCCCTTGTTGTTCAATCCTTTCGCCAATGTAACGTTCACCGTGTGAAGTTTGTAATGTCTTTAGGGCCCATATGTACAGGCATTCAATCGCTAAGCTATTTCACTGGCAAAAGAATTCAACTCAGGGCGATTCACCCTGTTCTTATTCTAAGCTAATGTAATATGAAGCACTTACTGGAGATATGTGAATTCCTTGATATCGGCGTTCTGAGTGGCCTCTCTGGTGCGCCCTCTGCTTCTTCACACATTTACCACTCCTAGTGGTAGTACAGGTTCCAAAGTATTCTAATTTATAATACACCCGTTCTAACTGTCGCGGATCGCGCCTAATTGACGCGACTACTAATCTCGCGTGTCCAAACCAGACCTATCATAACGGTAAACAACGAAAAAACCGAGTCTGATGGACAATCAGCTAAATTTCAATTAAACGGCACTCAAAACCCACACTGGTCGACCGTTGACACAGAGCCTCTCGTAAGTTCTATCTTTTAACTTCAAACGTCAAACAAAAAACATGACAATCAAAATGTTGCCAGTAGAATGACGTTCGATTTCTAACATTGTGTTTCGACCACGTGATGTAGCGTTGAGAGACATAAGTCCCGTACATTTTTTAGTTTTCTTTTAACGTTTACGTTTGTTGAATGTCAACTTGGCTAGTGAACTGTTTTGCCAACTGTAATTTGGTCCCACCTATGAAACAAAGTTACATTTTTTTAAAATAAGATTGTAAAAGTGCGTGTGTTTAGATATATATTATTCTATACACGGATAACAATACCTTATGTTACCCTATGCTGGTCTCTGACATAAACCCTATGTTATTATTTATAACATCTTTGATTAATATGTAAACATACATCTATTATCCTTGTTACATCCTCGTCCATTTATCTTATAAGTAACTATAATTTATATAAACCATTATTGTACTATTTATTATGCAATACTAAAGCATTTTCCGTATGCTTGTTATTATTTATAACTGTATATATCATCAGAGCGTAACAAAAAAAAATGTACTACATATTGAAAAAAGCATTTAAGAACGTAATCTTACGAGCTCTGAACAATACTGAAATTTTGTGTTTTGCTACACACTGGCCATTATTACGAGACAGTTACATTGTCACTAAACGTTACGGTATTATCTTCTTATATATAAAAATCAATTGCTGTTCGTTTGTCTCGCTGAAACTCGAGAAAGGCTGGGCCGATTTAGCTGATTTTGGTTTTCAAATGTTTGTCGTAGTCCAGGCAAGGTTTAACGGTGAAAAATTAAAAAAAAAACTTGGAAATCCAAATGCCACGTGTATGAAGTAGCGTGCACAGCTAGTATTTTATATAGTCTTGTAGTTGAGTAGCACAAGTAACATTGTGTAAAGCAGATATACACAAAGAATAGCTTGCTGTAGGTACCTATATTTATTACTATTCATACTTTAATAGTCTCTTAAAAAAATCATACTGTAAGTTTATTTATGTCGATATCGTTTGCTATTACTCTGTATAGATTTTTAATGACGTAATTACTGTTTATATTAATAGAGAAATATCGGAAGAGGTGACGGAGCGCTGGCAGCGTCTTGTGACCTGTGCCGAGGAGCGCCACAAGCTCGTAACAGCGTCGCTGAACTTCTACAAGACTGCTGAGCAAGTGTGCTCAGTGCTGGACTCTCTCGAGCGCGAGTATCGCCGCGACGAAGACTGGTGCGGGTCTAGCGCAGCACCACCCTCTGATGAACAAACTCTGCAAATGAATATCGATAAGGCTGCACAGGTTAGTATACCCCAAATTTTTGAATTTATAGACAGCATGTCAAATAAAAAAAAATGTAAATGATGGTAATCAATTACATTTTTTTCCATTTACACCTCCATTAGAGTATGTATGCTCTAACATATATGGAGGGAGTACTGAACGAGTGGAAAACGTGATCGGAGTAGAGAGAGAGACCGAGTCTAGGCAGAGTCTATCTCTCTCACACAGCCTCCGCGATTGGTTGGCGCATTGCGCATGCGCTGAGGGTTATCGTAGGGAAGCTTGCGTGAGAGAGATAGACTCTGCCTAGACTCGGTCTCTCTCTCTCTCTACTCCGTTTCCCTCGTTCAGCGCTTCCTCCATATATATGTATGCTCTAAGGAAGTAAAACTTCTTTACGCACGCTTGATTTGGAGAGTAAACTGATTAATTCGTGACGAGCGTTATGAAAGGTGTGATCGGGCTCAGCGGACGGATGTTGAGAGGAAGATATTAGTTAGTGAAGATAGAAAGAGAGAGAGTTAGTTTCGTATATTTCTGTAAGTGTAATGCTACTGCTCCACCTGTGTTAGCGTTAACGTTAATGAAAATCGCAAACTACGCGTTACAACGTGCTACTAATGCGTGTTGGCTACATTAAGGTTATAATGCCGTTAAGACCTAATTCCTCATGAATTAACGCGTTAACACACAATAAATACAATGGAGCTTGAGGCAGCTACAGTATTACGACAATTAGCGTCATAAATTATTTTATGCTTTTATGCCAATTCCAATTAACCAGTTCGTTGTATATATTTCATTTCGACCTTCTCCTGATTTTAGAGATTTTTTTGTACTTATTTAAATGAATACCATAATATCCAATTAGAAAATATTTTTTCTTTTTTAATTCTTCATGTGTCACTGGAAACGATAAAGACTGGATAATACGTTGCCACTCATCATTAATTAATTAGAATAATTCTAAAAACTCTAAAGCTTTCTCATTCGTCCACTCCATTTTCGTTCTCGAAAATGCAGTTCCCGCCTAAAACAAAGTACTCCCGTCCTTGCTATGGGCGCGCGTCCGATAGAACGAGACGGCGTTAATGTAGCCAACATCAATTAGCGCGCTAAACTACGCGCTAAAACCCTTTGATATGTTCAAAAAACCGACACTCGAGTTATCGCTTAAGGTTTGACGCCATTAATAATGCCATTAGAATTTAGCGCGTTAAAACGTAGGCATAAATTAACGACTAATTAGGGCGTTAAGGCGCAGGTGGAGAAGTAGAGTAAGAGAGAGAGGCGCGAGCACACATTTTCTTTCTCTCCAAGAATTTTTAGTTCAGTCGTGTTATCTAAAGTACAATCGTTTTTTTATTTATACATGAGAAAACAATAAATTGATTACTTTAATAAAACATCTAATAACATTAGCGGAATTAGAAGGATTGTATTTTTTTGTGTGGTAATTAAAGACTAAAAATATCGAATTGACAATCAATGTTGAAACTATTCCATTGGTGCACAAATGGAAATAATTTGAAAGTTTACATTACGGTATGGTTGAGTGTCAATAACTGAATTCCGATTAACGCCAAACATTCCTATTAGAAAAGTGAGTGAAAGCAGAAGTGTTGCCAAATTAATGATGTATGCATATTGGCAACGAATTGGCTTAATACAACGTGAATTTGCAGGTGGCTGCATTAATTGTGAAGCATGGCGAACAGAAAGAAGCATTCCTGAAGGCGTGTACGTTAGCGCGTCGGACTGCAGAAACATTCCTTAAATATGCAGCTAGGTCGGCCCAAGTCCATGGTCAGACTGCCGCTGCGAGCAAAGCTCACCATGAACAAACAAGGGCCATACTCGACACGCTACTTGCGCAAGAAAACAAGGTATGTACCTTTTAACGTTATCCACACTATCGTACTACACTATCATCATAATAACGCATAAGGACAGGATATCTTCGGTAATGGGTATTTTAAAACCTTAATTACAACAACAGGAATAAAATAACAGCAATTTATAAATCTTTGTTTGAAGGAACTGTTTAGATTATAATACCACTAAAATCTAAGCAGTAATCTTTTGAACTGAACCTTTCAAACCTTAGCGAGGTATGAGATATTTAAATTCATGATTGATGCACTAGATCTAAAATACATACATTCATACGTGATAGTAGTATTATTTGACTGCCTCGTTGTCGCAGTGCAAGCAACATAGACTGTCATTTTAATAGTGTTCTTGTTTAAGCAGATTGTGGGTTAATTATGTTCTTTATTCTGAATTAACATTTTTTATTACAATTATGTCTATAGGAAGTATATTGAATTTCTCAAATATTTGGTTTAATCTCCATATTAGGGAATAGGAATATTAATGTGGCAATGGTTGCCCTAAAAAAATATTAGGCTGTTTGTCAATAGGAAAAAACCTGACTGTTTAGACTTATCAAATATCTGTGATTTTAATCATATTAAGCCAAGACCTCCTTTCGCAGTAAAAGCTTATTTCCAGCAATGGACTATTAAAAGCTGTTTAAAATGATGTGCCATTTCGAACGATTACGTTTTCAAGGAGGACTGACGTCGAGCAGGCTATTGATAATAAAGAAAAAAAAAACATGTTGCAATAGAATGAAATAGCGTGAAAGTGGAAGTCGAGTGTTTCAAAAGACTGGTAGAGGAGAACTCATGGCAGAAAGTTTAGTAAAGATGATAATAATTTCTTAACAAAAACTGTTTGTAATCATGGTCTGTTCATTATTATTACAACGTACTTGAGAATCAAGGATAACCTCAATTATATAAAGTTACATCCTATTTCAATAAAATATGAATTTCAGTAATGCCTTACACTCGATACCAACAGACCTAATTATAGACAATTCTTGTTCTTGATTATGCTGTTTAAAAGTAAATCATACGTTGGCAAGGTTAATAGTTCTATAGCCTAGAATTATACATAGTGCCATTGTATACAGACAATAAAAACTAACAGGACAACAGACCTTCCGAGATTATGATCAATGTTGTCATGGTTCGGTATTAGTTGTGCTGTTCTGAAATAGGAGTAACAAGTCTTTACCAAATTCATATTTGTTTGTTTATTTACGCACTATTTCAAGCATGTCAGATGAAAACAATTGAGTATGTTAGGAAACGTTGAGTAGGCTATTATTTTGTGTTACTGTACCAATGCCACTGTCAGTGTCGCGCAGTGGAATAGTGTTGGTAACAATTAGGCTTTTGTTAAGCTGTGCGCGATGGTATCGCGAGGGCACGGATGAGGCTGTGGATGGTGTCACCTACCATGTGTTTAGTGCCAGTGCGCGTTTTGTGCGAATATGAAGAGTTTCATAATATTTATTGCGCAAACGGTATTTTTTACGTTTTGTTTTTATAAAGACTTCGTTTTGTATTACGTCTGATATACAGATTCGAATAAAATTGTGCTAGGCATATACTGGAACTGAGTGACACACGTGTGTTCTGTATCGAGGGAATAGCCATTTTAGAACAAATTGCTCCAGTACTAGATACCAGAAATGGAAATTCGCTTGTATTTTCCTAAAACACTGTTGACGTTCCTCAAAAGTTAACGAACAGATGGAAGCGAATACAAGTAACGGAAGTGGTGTCTTTGATAAGTGTAGAGAATTCATCAAAGCGTTCTTCCATCAACAGGTATTAGAACATTGGACGGTCCGTAAAAAGCGCCTAGAGCAATGTCAGCAGTTTGCTCTGTTTGAGCGTTCCGCGCGCGCTGCCGTAGAATGGATTAAAGAGACTCAGGAACGATGCGGAGCAGCTGCAGCAGCGGCTGCAGGTGGAGTGGCTCGCGAATCCCGTGAACGAGTTCGTTTGCTGGCTCAACTGGCGGACGGACTCGTCGAGAAGGGTCACCCGCATGCCGTACAGATCAAGGAATGGGTCGCTGCCGTCGATGCTAGGTAAGCAGATTACTCATTTTAGTTTATTAGATATTAAGATTCTTATAGTGGTGACCAGCTTTATCGATTTTAATCTTAAAGAGTTAAAGACTTAGTCTTCTACTTGATATAGAAAAATTTGACCGTAGCGCAGAGTTTTTATTACTGACAAGTCAAGCGCCATTCTAGGCTCGTTTATTGCCACTAGTCAACTTACGCTTTCAGGAAAAATATTGCACCACACACATAAATTATTCTTCTTTGGGGACTAACATTTTAAACATATTCTGGCAAAGAACCAATAATTTGTTTCTTCAGTTTACTTTCGTTGAATATACAGAATATATAGTATTTGAACTTGAACTGTCACTTACGCTGTTTCTTGCCAAGTGAATGGGACGTAAATATCAAACATTATATATTTATATTGTTACGTCCTATGCAGATAGCCAGAGACGATATAACGTCATTCATATCTCTATCCCGATAGACATTTGCTTACGTTTCTTTCACGTGCAAAACACATATACTTTCACCGGTTATAGACGCTTTTTACTTGATTAATTATTTAGTATGCTCACTGTCGATTCAGACTGGCTACGTCATACAGGTGCTAGGTGCTCACCTAATAACAGCCCTTTATTGTGGCCAGTATCTCTTTAGTACTTCTTTCACCTTTTGTAGCTAAATTGTGTTTTCAAACTTATAGAGGTAGTTACAATATTGTACATACAGATTTATAATTTGAAATATTGATGATGGTGTATTTTTGAATGTTTTGATCGAACCAAGTGGCGTGCAATTTGAGAAGCCTATGTCCAGTAGGGGACTGCGATAGGCTGATGATGGTGCACTTATCAATTGCACAATCAACAATAATTGTTTTCAATTGATTATAATTATCGGAAAAGACTAAGAATTACTATAACGGTGAAACAAATGTTTGTCTTATTAAAATCTAAACACTGATGATTAATCCTCCTCCTCGCGTCGTTATCCTTACTACCGAGGGTCGTGATTCCCCAGATTTGGGATGATCTAATGATCTTCTGCCGGAAAGTTGCTCGCCACCTGTGCCTCTCCTTGGCCGGATGAAAAACAACGCTGTTCGGATCTGGTCAGTACACCTAATTAGACTACTGGATTGGACTACTGTTGTTTAATGTACCATCGAAACAGATAAACTTGTACAGATATAAATATTTCCACATTTTTGTGCAGATATGCTGAGTTCAGCGGTTCCATGGAAGGCGGGGAAAGTGAGCCGGAAAGTGACTCGGGAGTGGCGCCGTCGTTGGCGTCCTCGCAGTCGACGGAAAATGACACAAGAGTCGAACCCCAGCCCACAGCTGTTGGAGATGACAAACGAAGAAGCGCTAGACGCAAAGAGTATGACAATCTGTTAATAAGTATATCCTCTCCGATGTCCAAAACCGAAAAGTGGGGGGTGTCAATATTACTTTTTGTTAAATTTTACAATATCATTGAATTATAGTAAAACTTACTTGAATAATATGTTTAGATCCAGTACATTCTGGTAGGTCACGTTTTCCTGTTTAGTGAAACTTTGGTTCACCACTTTGAATACACTACCTGTTATTAACCGTAAATTATTTCATTATTATATGTAGATATATATAAGTGAAATTGTATAGAAAATAACTTTAATATTTGCTCTCTAGGTTTATAATGGCTGAACTGTTACAAACGGAACGCGCCTACGTAAAAGATTTGGAGACTTGTATTACGTGCTATCTGCGTGAGATGCGGACCGATCCCGGTTCTGTGCCACACGCACTGCAAGGCAAGGTACGCTTGTCGCCTAATTTTTACCCGACTGCGAAAGGAGGGTTACGAGTATATGTATGTATGTATGTAAATTTCTTTGGCACGCCCTAGAGCCTAAAGGGCTTGTCGTATTTTTATGTGAGTGGTGTCAATAGATTCGTCTTAGTCGTGAGAGTGACACTGGGTACATCAAAATTAAAAAAAAATAAAAATAAGGATTTTTGGCGCCAAAAAGTAATATAAAAAAAAAGTTTTCAAAATACATCGAGTGTGGTATCAAAATAAAGAATTTTTTACGGTGATTACGAATATATATAAAACTCATATGTTTTTATTGTTAAATATTGACGCAGTCGGGTTTTTTATTTTTAATAATTTGTACTTGTTATAACTACATATATGGATATCAATACTAAAGTTCAAATTAACTTTCGTTGGAATGAATTACCCTTCAATGAATGTAGTAAAAACAAAATATTAAGCATCTTCAGCATCAACAGCCTTTGTTAGGCCACGGCTGGACCAAAAAAGGTCTGCTTGTTTCTTATCGTAATAAAAACGGTTATTACGCAGGAGGAAATAATATTCGGCAACATCGAAGAAATCCACCGCTTCCACGAGCGCGTGTTCCTACGCGAGCTGGACAAGTATGAGACTATGCCAGAGGACGTCGGCCATTGCTTCGTAACTTGGGCCCGTGAGTTCGACATGTATGTCTCGTACTGCCGCAACAAGCCGGACAGCAACGCCGCTGTTGTACAGAACGCTGGCGATTACTTTGAAAGGTTGGTACTACATGGTGATAAAACAATCGAACTTAGTGGATAATCTATACTAATATTATAAACGCGAAAGTTTGTAAGTGTGGATGGATGGAATGGTGTTTGTTACTCTTTCACACAAAAACTACTGAACTGATTTGGATAAAACTTTACAGTAATATAGCTTATACATCAGAATAACACATAGGCTACTATTTACCGCGATAACCGACATATACGCGGGCGGAGCCGTGGGAAACCACTAGTATTTATATATACCTACACACGCACTTACGTTTTTTGGCCTTAAGTCTTTTATTTGATCAAATGCAGATTTCGTAACTAAAACTTGAACTTTCAAGATGTTCCAGATCAAGATCAATAAGAAGAGAAAATAATTTTGAAAATCGGTTGATTAGAAATGAGAGAGTGAGAGATTAACCCTACAACCCCATGAACTTTACCTCATAATATATTTATATATGGTGAGATATCCTCAGTAAATAAAACAAATACTGCAATCGATCCTTTTGAACTGTACCCGAAAAGTTAAAACATTCATTTTCGCTTTTAAGTTGTAAGTATGTTATTTTGAACTCTAGAAATCATGTTTAGCAAATATATATATGTGAAAGATAGAAAAAATATAGATTGGTTATATTTTTATTCTCTAATTGAACCAAACATTAAAACTAAATTATGACATATGGCAACAGCGAGCTATGGCGTCACCTAACATTTGGTTTCTAGAGATCTTAATATTTTGAGCTTCTATAGAAAGAAACTCGTTTAACTTGATAGTCAACTACATAATGTGATTCCTAATATCCTTATCACCTATACTTTACTGTCATTTACTATTTAGCCAGCGTATATCTTTCAAAGCTATTCTTTATTGCATTTCTTAGTCTGTGTAGTTATTGAAGTGACTCATTTGTGTTTTTAAAAGTAAAAGGTAGGTACGTACAGCATTTATTTAATATATTTTTACATTAAGGAAGTGGATTACTATAAGTTACTACTCACTTACAGTTCCCATTGTATAACCAAACAAGCATACAATCTATCCCATGGTAGGTCATTACCGTGTACAATGGTTTGCAATTCCTCTATTCCATTTTTATTGAAATTATTACTTTAAATGTGTATTGAAAATTCAATGGTAAAATCATTTACAAATTAACATACCCGGTGGTCTTTATCGTCCTTCAATGTAAATCCCTTACAATTCTATTGAATAACATTTTAACAGATGAAAAGTTCCCGAACAACTAGAGAAATGTCTAGTGGGAATCCCCGAATGAATTAGGACTAACGTGACTAGGAACAACAATGGACACAAGCACCAGAGAACTTTGGTCCACTTTTGGCCCAAAATTTATAAATGTGTAGCATACAAAGGATCGCATATTGTGTGCATTGAGTTCGTGGCAAGTTCTCAGTGGCCATTTTATTAATGATTCAAGGATTTATAGTAATTGGGGGCAAAGCGTATCGTAATTGACGTATCAAATGGAGTATTATTTCGATGTTAATTTGTTTGGGTCGATAGAACTAAAATCACACGATGGTCACATGTGAGTATATAGCAAGGTATACATGAATACTCCATGTACCAGTCACATTATTTAATTTAGTGGGCCTAGTACATGTCTGGTTTAGCTAGACAGACGTAGAACATGCCACGCTACCGTGTCTGGCTTGCCTTCTGCTAGGTAAAGGGGCGGTTTTTTCCGCTATGTGCACCTTGATGATATCAGCTCAAGCTTTAAGTAGTTATTTTGGATGATATCTGGGTGTTCACCTGGGTGCATCAATTCCAAGGTGAACAAAGGCCACCACTTAAATTGAATTCCTTCATCTGAGTGATGTCAGCTATGTGAAATTCTTCAACGGTGAAATGAGGAATCCCAAAAATTTACTTCATTCATTCGGATGATATCACTCAGGTGAACATTGTGGAAACAATCAAACGGTCAGCTTCACCGTAACCTCTCAGGCGAGGGAAATAATAATTTGCGATTATGATAATCGAAAACTCACAGATATTTTTCAAATTCTAGTTACATAAGCATCTACAAAAGATATTGAATTGGCATTTGGTTGATCAAAATTCATAATTAAATTTACTTTGTTCAGAGATAATTTTTATAAAAGTTTGAAATCGGCTAAGACGGTGACGGCTGAATAAACTATGAATAACTAAAAACAACAAACGCAGTCAAAATTAAAATCTATCGTTTTTTTCTTAACATGTCAGTTAATAAAATTAATAGCTTATAAAAATGCTGCTATAAATTACCCCTAATTAGTCATTAATAAGACAACTAGGTCACGCGAATGTTGCCAATGGTGTGAAGTCTCATTTCAAATAAAACATCGCACACACAAAAATAAGTTTTAAGAGAAAACACAGACATGTAAACATTGAGTTTCTCAATTTTAGGGTATGGTGATGTTCAATAAAATTGTATTACGAGTTGATATAAAGTATTATCGAAACACTAGTATGCGGTAGTATATCGTAGGCGGATCATTTCGGTTGGCGAGATAAACTTTTAAACGGTGCCAAATCGTGTGAAACAGCCACTACGACGTGCAGTCGTGATTCTTTTGTGACACGTGCGTGTTGGATCTATCTTATATATAAATATTGTAATTAATAAACATACAAAATAATGCATAAGCTATCGATGGTAAATGCATTCAAGTAGCAATAACGATGTTCTCCAAACAATACAGGTAAACAAATATACTTTCGAAGTCTTATCGGTTTGGTATGTCGTAATTCCTTTATGTTACTGTAATGAACTGTCATGCCCTTATAAGCAAATATTATCAATGCTTAAGTATGAAATACCTTTACAAAATACATCGTTTTGTATGAACTGTTGTCTTAGTCACTATCGAGTTTATTTGTGGGTACCGATAAACGACGCTAGTTCACATTTAGCTCCCTTATCGAAGGAAGTGTGTCTCGTCGTTCCGTGTTTTACCATTAGTATCATTACTCTGAGTTTTTGTGTAGTCGAGACGCTAAATAAGTGTTTTTATTCATTTATTTTGTATACATACTCTACAATGTTGTAATAATTTCGAGTAAACAGTTATTAATAATGTGGATATGTGAATAAAAGTGTAGCTCAGTATTTGTATAACTTAATATTTGAAATGAAGGAGTTGCTTGGGAGTATTATATGACTAATAAAGGTATTTAGAGAAAGTATACTCTCAATAGGGTGGGTCCTCTTGAACAAAATTGCATTGAAATAATACGTCATTATGAATACGTGTAAAGAAGTAAATAGAATTCAAAACTATTGTGAACTACAAAATCTAATAATAATCTTATATATAAAATCAATTGCTGTTTGTTTGTCTTGCTAAAACTCGAGCACGGCTAAGCAGATTTAGCTGATTTTGGTTTTGAAATGTTTGTCGCAGTCCATGGAAGGTTTAAACGGTGAAATATTTAAAATAACTTGCAAATCCAAATGTCACGTGTACGAAGTAGCGGGCACAGCTAGTATTTAATAAATATAAATAATAAAGTATCTACTCTAATTTAGAATACTAAAATATGTATAGTCAGCATCAGATTCATCTTATAACCAAGAAAAGTCTTTAAAATGGTTTGTAAAACGAAAATTACATTAAGTAGATAGTAGAGTAGTCAAAATGACACTAACGACCAAGGTTGCGATCTTTTATCTGTCAGAGTATTTTTCATACTTTGAATAGTTGTAGTATTAGTTTTTTCCACTACATGAGGATTATATTTTAATAAAAATTGATGTCGGTAAGTTTGGAATCAAATCTCTTTAACTCTTATTCCGTATCGTATACCCTTATTATTAATATTACATTTAATTCAAAATTATTATGGAAAATTAAAGAACAAAAATCATCATCAATCTACCGAAGTCCACTTCTGGATATAAGCCCTTCAATTGCACGCTAAAGAAGGAACAAATTCATCAAAAAATATTTGGTTGTTGATATTGTCTGGATATTTTTTTTAAGTAGTAGCTTTCCTTTCTAACTTTGTAGTTGTAGCTTCCCTTTCTAATACAAATTTAAGAACTTATTTTCTAAAATAATATTAATTAAACTAAATGCAGGTACAATTATTGTATGTAAATACCATGAAAATAAACTTATCGTTTTATTTTGTTCCTCTGATACTTTGGACAAGGTATTTTACGCTTAAATAAATATGATGCTGACTGTAGGAGTACCTACTACTTTTAATGAATTTACTATTAATAGTACAAATATATCATAATTATATGTATTGACTTATAATAGCTTGTTTTAGCTAGATATAATATACATTTTGACTGCCTCGGTGGCGCAGTGGTGGCGTAAGCGACTGCTGTGCTTGAGGGCTCGGGTTCGATTCCCGGGTCGGATCAAATGTTTGTATGATCTGCAAATATTAGTTTCGGAGTTTGGGTGTTTTCTATGTATAATATGTATGTATTTACTAAAAAAAAGTATATATGTATTATCAGTTGTCTAGTACCCATAACACAAGCTCTGCTTAGCTTGGGACTAGGTGGCGTTGTGTGTTATAGATGTCCAGAAATATTTATATTGATTTATTTATTTAAGTAGTTTCTGTTATCAACATCATTAACCAAGTACTGCAGATAACGTTTGACTAAATGGCATTTTGACGTGAATCCTTTTGTTCAGGGTGCAGCGTAAGAAGAAATTAGAGCATCCACTTGCAGCATACCTCATCAAGCCCGTACAAAGAATCACAAAGTACCAACTGTTGTTAAAAGATCTCCAGGCTTGTTGTGCTGAAGGATTAGGAGAAATCAAGGTATGTATAACACATACACTTATTTCTAGAACTAGCTGAAACCCGCGGTAATATTACAACCGCGGGTAACGTCTAAAAGTTAAGTACGCCTAAGTTACTCCTCACATCAACAGCTATCTGCCTATGAAAGTCCCGTCAAAATCGGTCCCGCCGTTCCAGAGATCAGCCAGAACAAACAGACATCTCAATTTTATTTATTTGTAGAGATAAAGTTTCTGGTTGAGGTCAAAACATTTATTTGATTTCTATAACAAATTTTTACCTGAATGTACCTCGAATACGTTATAACTACGACTAATGGAAATAAAACTAAACGTCTTTATGGTTTCTTAAATAACGTCAACTAACATTAACGGTACGAATTGAGACGGCGATATTTCATTAGTCATCTGAAACATCATAATGCAAGAAATCAAACTTACTAGGTTCATATAAGAACATAAAACTGTAAAATCAGGTGAACTAGAACTAGATACTAGAAAACATAATTGCGGTAAGCTAATTTGACAGGCTATCATGGATTTAGACAATATCTATCCTATTTAAAAAGTTAACAGCTCTCAAAAGTAATAGGTACTAGTAATTATATCTACAGATCAGTTTAAATAGTAATTTAAAGTCTATAGTTTTAAAAAAAAACATTGTGCCACAGAACGTCATGGAACTTCTAGGTGTTTATAAATGAAGGCGATGAACGCTGTGAAGCACGTATTACGTTTTCAAGTCTCTATTACAGGACAGGAAGCAAATTGAGCAGGAAAAAAAAAGAAAAAATATATAAAATGCTTTAACCGATTTGGTCTTCTGTACCAATATTTACTAATACTAACCGACCCACGCAACCACGTTTGCGTCTCCTTTTGCCTTTAGCCTGAAAATTTTCCCAAGTTTTTGAAACATTTTTCGTTAGTGCTCCGCTCCTATTAGTCGTAGCGTGATGATATATCGCCTTCCTCGATAAATGTACTATCCAACACTGAAATAATTTTTCAAATAGGACCAGCGGTTCCTGAGGTTAGCGCGTTCAAACGCGCTCACAATTCACGCTACGGGCAATAGGAGACGCAAACGACGTTACGTGGGTCAGCTAGTTCCGTTATATATGTAGATAAATGTAGTGAAATCATTACCCTAGATGGCGTACACAGCTCTATGTCAGTAATATTCACATTCTATGCTAGTTTTATACCAGAATTTTGGTATGAACCATTAAGGTAGTAGAGCCACGCTGATTTCAGCATGAATGGGCCGGCTCGACCGGGGCGGTACTACCCTCGCACAGAAAATCAACGTAAAATGACAGCGATCGTGCTGTCGTGTTTCGTTGGTGAGTGCGAGACCGGAGGCCCAATTAGTCTAGTCAACAAGTTCCATACTTGTTGACTAGACTAAAAGATGCAGTAGCATCACTTCTAGGCCGCCATGGTGTGGGTCGCCATACTGCATTGTCTGCATTCGCAGTGAGTATGGTGACCGCCACTCTTGGATTCTGCTTGTGCTTTCCATCAGGCAGAGTAGAATCATTTTGGCGGGCATACATAAAAAAAAAACCTTAACAGTTCAGAATCGTTAGATTTCGTTGAAATTAACATCGCCAACACGCCATCTAGAGAATTCTTAATAGGCACTAACTTTGTGATTATTCACGAGATGGCGTTATCTTAATAAGAGTCATTTGTAAGTAATTATTTCTAAGCCCCTTGACATATTCCATATTCTTACATTAAAAAAACTGTAAAACTGTTGAAGTATGCATCATATAATATGCTCCTAGCTCAAAAAGTCAACGAACTCAAAAACAACCGTAGAACTTCTCATTGGTATATCTACGAAAAAGTTTTTGAAGAGTGGTCTTTTTGGGGTAAATAGGGTGAAGATTTTGCGAAAAGTTTATTCATTCATGACCGCAAACAATTGCGCAATAGAACATCTTAGAAATAAGGCATATTGTAACTCATACAAAATATGCCTTATTTCTAAGATGTTCTCTTAAATTAATCACGCAATCAGCACTGTTATCCACAGAGTAATATTACTCAGTACATAGTCCTAATGTAGTTGTGAATTACAAGAAAAGAATAATTACAAGATACAGAGCAACAAAAGAATGAATAAAAAAAAAAAAAATGTACAGGCCGATACTGGCTACATGTTGGTAACGTTGAAAAATACATCTACGACAAGTGAAAATAGTCGATCTGAAAGTTAAAGTTAACTGTTAAAAGATTTAAAAAATCTAATTTGTTATGTATTTAACATAGTCATTAAACTTGATCTAAAACTTTTCTAACGGCAATTAACTAGTTTATTAGATAGGTATTACAAACCTTAAGAAACGTTATGTCATGGTGATAGGTGAACTGTCCGCCCAAGACCACATGGGTCACATATGTACCCATTGATAACTCGCTTTTATTAGTAACGAGTAGGTGCCACTAAATATTAATAGTTGGTTCACCTCGAAAATCGATCGACCTTCTAATACGATTAGTGTTTAAATAATTTCCTGCCCCAGTGAAAATTATTATTGTCGTTGAATATTATTGATCATGTTCAGTAAAAACATCATACCAACTAGAAACTCTGGTCTGGAGTCACCAATGAATACCGGCAATTTCTTATGCTTAGGAGAAATTTCGGTACTCTTGTATGTATGCTGTGATAGTAAAACCTTGTGTAGTACACGGAATTTTGAGAGATGATGTTTACGTTTATTTTATATCTTTACAACTCCTCGCTGAAATGAGTTTGTGACTGTTTTATAAAAAAAACTCTCGATAATGTAAAAAAATCCATTAAATAACATGTAAATTCAAATGTCCATGCTATCCATAGCCTCGGCATAGCTTCTGAAGTCTTCCCAGCCAGTCAATATAAAATTTACATAAATGTCGGAAATTCGTCGCGTCGCCTCCGTATATTTCAAAATTGCTTAGGCGTTATTGAGAAGTCTAGGATTTTAGTTGTTTTTTTATATAATTTATTGTTATTAATTATTATCTTTCTGGTACTTATGACATATAATCACACTTCATACTTAATATTATATAGGGAATGTAAGTTTGTTTGTTACGCTTTCACGCGAAAACTACTTAACCGATCATCATGAAACTTTGTAAACATATTCTTGGAGGTATTCGAAGTAACATAGGATACTTTTTATTAAATGCGAGCAAAGCCGCGGGCGAAAGTTAGTTATTCTATAAAATGATTAAGCGTCCTATGACATTTTTGCGAAGACATTCTGTTTCTTAGTGTATTCAGGCAAATACTAATTTAAAATATCGATCCTATTTAGTTACTAGATACTAATTAACTAACAAAATTATGGACAAAAATCTTGAAGGACATAAACTAGAAATAGTCCTTCACTACACGTTTTACTTCACAGATTTATTTGTTGTCATTGTCTCCTAGAAACACACCACAATTGCATTGTTCATGTCTTTAACTTGCTACTTTTGGGATGCACATAATTCGTCGAGGCCTTACTCGATTCTTTACAATCACTTACGAATTATAAATAGACCATTTATTCGTCAACTTTTCCTTTTATATTTAGAAGGTTTTGCTTAAACAGACAGTTTTAATATAATGAGACTTAGAGCGTTTTCACATTATCCGACCCGATATCGGTGTCGGGCGCCGATACGATATCGGAGGTAGTTAAATGTATGAAATGATGTACCTGTCTTTCATATTGTCCGGCCCGATATCGGAGCCGACAAATACAAACATATTACTTCCTCCGATATCGTACCGGCGCCCGACACCGATATCGGATCGGATAATACGAAAACGCTCTTAGGTGTAGACTAAGATGGTGCCAAAGTTTGTGACGACTTGTCTCGGGAGCTTTGCGTATTGATGAGTTGAAGCCTACATATTTTTAGAAATTTCCTGGCCTTAAGTGTTACAATTTTCAGATATTTTATGCAATACTGGTTTTTACTTTGGACAGTTTCTTAATTAAAAAGTGTCTAACAATTGTTCAAGTTTCGAATACTATTTTTTGGTACTAAAACTCGTTAAAAACTTCTTTAAGTAGAATAATGTTATGTAAGTGCCTGAAAAAATTGATCTGAATGCCCTCTATTTGTCTTTCCCTGACAAGAATAGGCCTAAAGTACTTTTTATAATATTAGAAATTGTTATATATTATGTGATTACTTGTTTCATCGTCACCATCAACAGCCTTCAATAGTCCACTTCTGACATAGAGTTCCCCTTAAAAAAGAAGTCATATCCTTAGATTGTGTGCTTATTATAGTTTAATAGTAGCGGACACATAAATGTATATAACTCGGAATTTGATAATTGTAATTGT
The DNA here is from genome assembly GCA_949125395.1 of Diaphora mendica. Classification (NCBI taxonomy): domain Eukaryota; kingdom Metazoa; phylum Arthropoda; class Insecta; order Lepidoptera; family Erebidae; genus Diaphora; species Diaphora mendica. The sequence continues at coordinate 26,472,812 of OX421312.1, read as the reverse complement.
TAACGAAGTCATGCTAATAAACAAATAAAGTTATTTTATGTTAATAAATGATCATTTAATTATGTAACATAACGTTTCGCGTTTCGTTCGATGTACAGTCAACATCCCATGTGTATGTTAGCAAATAATGTAGTTATAAATATGTATCTAAAACAGATGAACTAGTGCAATTACTATTGCAATATGCAAATAAGCATTCGAAGTTGTCAGTACAACCAAATTTTCAATCTAAACCCACTGGATGACCGGCTGGGTACTTATATCAGAGTCTAATCAACTAAAAACTACACGTAGACGGTTACCAGTAGCTGAAGAACTAGGTGAAACCTAAAAAAGAACCACGGCTTAAAGATGTCCCCTCGTGTCGTGTGAGGTTTACTATGCCCCCTTTCGTTTAAAAGGGCACGTGCACGGCGACGTTTTATGAATCTGACGTTGACTGTACCGTTACATCATCAATCAATTATAATATGAAAACCTCATGAAGCTTTCAACAAATAACATTTTGGAGTTAAAAAATTATATTGGAAAATATTTATAACCGGATTTTAGATTTGTTTGTTTTTGCTCACATGTACAACTATACTGAATAAATAATATGAACAATAGCCAAATGAAATTTAACTTACACAGAATAAAAGGCTGAATAATGTTATTATAGCACAATATTTAACCTACTTTAGCTTGAATGTACTTTAATCTATATTTGTGTAAATAACAAAATATTTATTCATTATTTAGAATAATTGTTTGAATGATGCAGTTGTTTGAGTTTACTTTCCTCCATCAATATTCAAAATATTTATTCGAGTCGTGTTTGAGACTGTGTTTGGAGATAGAATACTCGCTGACACACGCAACTTCGTCTGCATCTCTTTTTATTCATGCTCGGCTATTGGTCTAAGCGTGATGTTAACTATTGTATCCCAGACATGCCACTACTAAAAAAACCGTAGAAATCCGCTAGATAGTTTCGGAGTTTATCGTGATCAATAACGTGGCACTAGAATCTATACTAATATAAAATATTATAAAGCTAAAAAGTTTGTTTGTTTCTTTATACGTGCTAATGTCAGGAACCACTGATCCGATTTGAAAAATTCTTTCAGTGTTAGATAGGCCATTTATCGAGGAAGGCTATAGTCTATATATCATCACGTTAAGACCAATAGGAGCGTAGCACCAATGAAGAATGTTACTAAAACGGGGGAAAATTTCTACGCTACGGGCAATAGGAGACGTAAACGAGGATGTGTGGGTCAGCTACATTTAATTACTCCAGTTGTTTTGTAAAACATTTTCAATGTTGTGTTGTATTAATGTTTTTTTATCAAGAATTAAAATTTATACTGTGAAGTCTAAGTCGGATATTAATAAAATGCAAATAATAAAATTAGTGTAGCTAAAATACTTAACTAAATAAATGCAGAGTATACTACTAAAAGTTCCCCAGCAAAATTATATCCTATTGCCAAAATTATAATCTGCTAACACCAAAGTAACATTTAAATTATAATTAATATTACAAATGCTAACACGGCCCTCTGCTAGCATTGGTTGTTTAGCTACACTTATCGTAGAAGTTGTGCTAATAGATTACAGGCAAAGATAAGATAAAGAAGGAGGAAAACTCAAGTTGGACGCTAGACGTTCTCACGACGAACACGTCACTTTGGCATTTTATGTAAAAAAAACTAATAAACAAGTTAAGTTGTAATCGTACACCTGAATACATTATCTAGGATTTAGTGTAGTGTTTATTTAGTCATCGAAATGTCTGAGGTAATAAAAACAATGTTTAAAACGTTAAAGTGGAAAAACTAGAGTACATGTTCTACACGATTTACTTTGGTCCTACCTACGTTTGACAAGTCTATTTGAGGACACTAATAGACTTGACTTGATGGTATCTATGCTAATAGAGTTCATTTGATGTGTAGTATTCTCATCAAAGTCGCGTATGTATAAATTGGTCGTGTACTGAAATAATAAAGTGAAGTGCAATCGAACAGCATACAGTTAAAGTAGTTAAATAAAAACTAAGTACTAGCAGGATAGTGTGTAGTTTAGTACTTATGAAATATTAGTCATATTCCGAGTAACATATAGTGACGCGCGCCGGTGATAGCCCGTGTTTGTGTATTTATAACCGATTCGCAGTACATTCAGGGTTTTCATGACTGAACAAACAAGCTGCTCGTCACTTTATTCATTTTAATGTTTGATTAAAATATTTCCTTGCTCAGCTTAGTGATACTATAACCTGTTCAACTCTCAAAGTTCAAATTACAGCAGGTTCTTAATCTCCTTCGTTAGTTTAAGCATGCGATCGAGGGTTATATAATTACTGAGAATTACTATTCGACGAATTGCAAACGTAATTCATTAAATTTAAATGATTTTATTTTTCCATTGACATATAAAGATTATCAGCACTATATATCTATTTATATATATAATATAGGTATACGTATATACTGAATGCTTGTAGTGTAGCTTGGTGTAACCATTTAAAAAGAAATATGACACATCATCAAAAACATTATACAGGGGCCCGGACAATAAATATTTCTTTTCCTGTAACGAAATGTTTAAAATACTTATACCAAAATTGTTATTTGTAAACACTTGCAAATACAATATATTGTATTGTTTATTTCCACTCTGGTGTTACCCGTTGGACTACCAATGCTGATCATGGATGTCACCAATACACTTGGCCCATGCCGGCTTGATGACACACATTAAATATAATAATAATTTTGAAAGTACAATGTCCCTGATATTACCTTTAGGTCTTTATTATTAAATACTGCTAGACGTTATAATCACTATTTAACGAGGCTTGGTAATGGGGGAAGCCATTACTTTATATCTGACGAATGTCTAATTTGTATTTGTTAAATGTTGTGAACGTTGAATCTGTTTGAGATTAAACAACTAGCCCACTTTGTGGTAATTAACAATAGATTTGGTTCAATATTTTCCTCGTGACTCATTCAAGTAACATCCATGTGCCACAGCAGTGTATTCCGTTCCAGCGTGTACGCACGTCGTTATGTGTTATTTATTCGTTGTTAAATAAATTAAATGCATAAAATGTAATGGTTCTCTCGCACGAGATAGTGTTACCATTGATCATGTCTGTGTTAAGGTATATTATTAACTCAAGAAATCGGATCACTCCTCTTGATGTAACAGATGTATGTATAATCTTTGTCAATATTCCATACAAATGGTGAAGGCATTCTAAATGTAATATTATTTATCCTTATATTTGCTGTCTTTACATTTTAAATGTTGCTCTTCCTGTATGTAATATTGAATATAATTTAATACTAGCGTTTTATATAACGTTTGCATTAGATCCAACAAAAATTCAATTGAATGCAATGTTTATCGAAGTTGCCTACAAATATTATCATGCATAATGTGGTTAAAATATATCATGTTCAAATATTCCAAAAGTCCACATAAATAAATGGCTCTAAATGTGATGTTAATACAGTAACTTATCAGACATGCATCACTACTATAACGCCTCTCATTTTCGTCATAATACCCATCTTTTTAAGGCAACTTCTGTATTTGTTATTTAGGACGGTCTGGAGGTTATGTTGTCCGTACCTAAGAAGGCAAACGACGCCATGCACTTGTCCTTGTTGGAGGGCTGCGATGTGCCCACCGACAGCCTCGGCGAGGTAGTGCTCCAGGACTCATTTCACGTGTGGGATCAACGCCAGATCATCAAAAAAGGCCGTGAACGCCGCGTGTTTCTCTTTGACTTACACCTTCTTTTAGCCAAAGAAGTCAAAGACTCACATGGAAAAGCCAAGTATATCTACAAAACTAAGTTCATGGTAAGTATTAATATACCAATTCATATTATATGCCTAATGTTTCTAATGTTTGTTAAATATCTCGCGTACTTTGCAGACTTGTGTGAGTAATAGGATCTGTAAAGTCCCACTATACCGTATTAGCAATAATATCATTAGTTTATTTGTGTCCCTATTATATTCATCGAGACTGCTTTAAACAAATTTAAGTGTGCCATTTACAATACTTTAGAAAGTGCGGGTTCAAGTTCGAGAATATTCAATAAATAGAAAAACGGTGACTGTTTTGTGCGGAAGTAACTGTTGTAAAAGGGTGTTCTGAATCAGCTATTACTGGACATTTACGCGTATTTTTTTTCTTTGTTCAGATCAAAGAAAACAAATAAAAACTAATTAAATTTGTGTTTTATATAATTCTTTATTTTTTATATTTTCGTACAATTTATGTTAAAAATCTATACACGAAGATAAAAAAATATACTAAGATATGAATACTTTAATCTTTGATTATAATTTGATCGATTTCATAGTTGCAGAAATGTATTTGTTGTTCTCCTTTACTAGTAAAATATTTTATTAATTAAAATAACACGCTTTAGTGTTGAAACAAGTAAAAATTAAAAGAGTTACACCATCATTCTCCAAATAGATTATGAGACGAAGAAACGACAAATCTAACATTACGAATAAAAATTGTGTCTACTGAACTGCATAAGGACACTAACTTTATTTCAGTATATAATATCGTTTAAACCGTTTCGCTAATTTTGTCCGTGAGAAGTGATGTACGACAAGATACAAGTTTTCGAAATCGTATTAAAATTGAATTGAATATTTGTCCAGACATCTGAACTGGGTGTGACGGAGCACATCGAAGGGGACGAGTGCAAGTTTTCTGTGTGGACCGGTCGTGAACCGATGGCTAGTGACTGTCGAATCATCTTGAAAGCTCCTTCACTCGAGATCAAACAGACATGGGTTCGTCGTCTCCGAGAAGTCATACAAGTAAGATCAATTGTTTTGAAAAAAATAATATTTGCAAATATTTATGTGAATACAAATAGTGATGTTTTATAGACAGATTAGTCGGTACCAGCTTTGTATTCGTGAGCATATTGAAAACGCAATCCTTTATTACTTAGTGAGATTGCTTTTCAATCATTGAAATGTACATACAGTTATAACTAGCAATACCTATTTGGAATTTGTGTTTCTTTTTTTTTTCATTTTTAGTACTTAGTTTTCTCGTTGTAAATCTCTCTCAATTCTGATAAAATACACTTACAGGATTTATATTTGTTCATGAGATATATATATTAAAATACTAAACTTCATTTTGCAAGTATTCGTAAAAATAAAATAGATACAAGTTTAACTGATATAAGATACAATGTTTAACTGTTGATTACAATAATATAACGAAATTACAAGAAACCTGACTTGCTTTATTAGTCACCGTTCAATATGACTAAATGTGTGCAAACACTTTGTCCTTGTGCAGGAGACGTACTTCAGCAAAGCTTTGCATCCACCGCCCAGAAGCCCGGCGCGTGTCCGCCCCACCAGCTCGCAAAGGTCCAGCAGGTAACCTCAACTAAATCTGATCCTCCTATACATTTCAATTGGGGCTTAATACCTAAATGTATTTTTTATTATGGTACTAGCTGACCCGGCGAACTTCGTACCTCCATATTTTCATATCTGTCTCAGCTTCCCACAGGCAGTGTGCAGTTGCGGACAAAAAATGACTTTCCCGATATCTTTTAATTTTTCTTGTACACAAACCTTGTCCTAACAATAAGGAACACATAAATAAAAGAATTATTTACTTTGGTTCAGCCGATCGGAAGTAATGGGCGTACATACATTTAGGCGATTCATTTTTATATATATGTAGATATAACCGCGTGAAGTAGTAAAACATTAGTGCAGTGTAGTAATAGTTATTTGTTATACAAGAGTGCAAAGTTGCTTTTTATTATGCTTAGGATTTTAAAAGTCAAAATTCAATAAAAAAATTAGAATCCTGAGCGTTAGCGAGGGAATCAAAAGAGTACGAGGTGAAAAATCTTTTCACCTCGTACTCTCGTAAGTTACGTGTTGCACTCGAGTGCAACACGTAACTTTTCATCTCACCTCAGCTTCGATCAATAATAGTACTAGATTAAGGATCAGGAACAAAAATAAGACGCTCAATGGTCACGTTTGCAGTAACGAAAACATCTTCATTTTTTAGAAAAAAGTTTAATAATGTTAACGACTTCAGTTTATTATTAACCTTAACGCTTAAACATAAAGTTTAATTACAATTGCAAAATATATTTATTTAGGATCTTTCGTCAGAGAAAGGATATTATGGAATGAATTTAAAATGTCTCTTGAAAATAAAAAATCATCAGTACAAAATTATTAATTCTAAAATGATACTTAAAATCTAAACTATAAGGTTAAAAACATTTTGTTTACAATTTCGTGCTTATTGTATTGTGGAACTAGATGTTGTTCTCGGTATTACATTTCAATGCTCAGAACCAGGGATCGGAAACCCATGCATAACGGTATTCGTTTTATACGGTTACCGAATCAATCTGTAACCGTTTCAAAGGGTTACTCATCGATTAACAGATTATATATGTTACCCTAACCGAATTAGGAATATCCCTGCTCAGAACACAGTAAGCGTAGAGTTGCAGAATATATTTGTTTTAGGTTTGTTTTGTATGGTGGCAAATATTTTTGACCGATTCAAAAAAGTAGTGGATACTATTTAGGCTATTACAACAAATAGGTAATAAAAAATAAAATTTAATAAAGTAAAAAAAAAAAATCTTAAGTCGCTTAATTGCTTTTTGTAAATTATGTATTTTCTTAGATTTAGTAGGTATCTATAATTCTGCGACATGTTGTCAATTTCTTTTTTAAGTACCCTTTTCCTGGAGTGTCACAAACAGATATTAAATCTGATAATGATGCATCAGGAGACTTAAACCAAAGGCATCAGCCCGAGGCACGTCACATATTATCGTAGTATCTTTAAAAACTTAAAGTTGCTGAAGATGTGGCCTCTAAAGAAACATACTTAGATTATTAAAAACATTTAAAAAAATACCTATTTAATGAAATAGTTTATCTACATCTACACTAATATGATAAAGAGGAAAGATTTGTTTGTTTGTTTTTAAGCTATTACATAGCTTTTATCGCGGGCTTTTCCGTAACGAAAAAACCTAACACCCGAAGCTCGCACGGATCGAGACGAACTGCTCCGAACGACGAATCAACGAATCTATCGAGGGTATATATGTAACTATCATGGTTGAGTCACAATGACCGCTTTTTGGTCAAATTATTCTATCAAAACCCGGGTGAAATGGAGTAGTGATGATTTTAGTATCATGATATTAATCCTTATCTATTTAAACTGTTTAATAATTAAGGTTGGTTATTTACAAGTAAATTACACTTTAAATTATTCATATCGGACCTTTCGTTTAAAAGTTATGATGGGTATAAAAATACTCTAAGTGCTCTAAGTAAGAAAAATTTTGCAGTTTGCGCGAACTGCCATCGCCGACCGTTTAGTCTATTACTAAGTAATTTACACGGGGAGATGAAGTTCGTAGAGTATTGACTAAACCCACGCGAATGAAATCGCGGGCGAAGTGCTAGTTTATGATTTTTTTTTTAAACTTACCTGATTTGTTAAATCTTTCGTCAATTCTGAATTTATAGCTGATTGCACTTTTATTCGTTGGTGAATCTAAAAAAAAGTCATAATCAACTAAATATTTTATCAAAACGTTATCTTACACCAACTATTTTAATACGTAATGATAGTTACCTGCAATTTGGGAACCGCTGTTTTTAGTAATCTATGCCTTTGCGTACTTCCAGTTATGTCGAATCTGTCAAAATGAATCAAACATAATCTAGAATTTTTATAAGGGTTGTATATTCTTCTTCTCTTTCTTTCGCGACAACACATACCTATCCATTCTGCACAGCGAAATAGGTCACAATCTACAAACAAAAATAAGATTATAAAATAACAACATTACTCCATGCATTCCCTGTTCAAGAATAGGTGAAGTTTGATACAATAGTTGGTGCATTGGCCAAATAATTACAATATTAGTTAATTTAAATATATTTACTTATATTATTCTCTTTATTATTTTATGAAAAACACTTAATGATATAAATTTACCGAAAAAAAAATATTCCTTCCAAAACCTTGGTGTTACGGTGGTTATTTACACAGTTTTTGAACGCGCACTGCAGCATTTTGACGTCTTTATGTTGGCTATGATTGGAGCATATTCATTTGAAGTAAGACCACAAAATTATTTGTGGTCTTATTTTTCGGGCCGTTTTTGAAGCGCTTATCGGAAATCTAGTACATTATTGATCGAAGCACCTCAGCGAGGAAATTACTAAATGAAAAAAAGAAAAGTAAGAAAAAAGTATACCAAGAAGACTCGGAACGAGTCAGAGTTTTTAACAAATAAAAAAAGATTGTATGATAAAATCGGCACCATGGAGTTAGAAGTAAATAGCTTTAATGAAATTGTTTTGAATTCACAAACATAGTGCACACGATGTGCGAACTAAATTCAATTTACTTTATCCTCTAGCGAATAAAAACGGCTTTTGCACTCAGATATCGAAGGGCAAAAATACTCTTTCCGAGATGGGGGGATGAAAAAGTTATTTATGCTCATATACAGCTGTGCAGCTAAATTGGGATAGTATTGTCTAATATTTATCTAATTTATCCAATTTTTTTTATTTAATAAAAAATATACTACAAAATATACCAGAATACGATACCATACGAAAAGTTTTCATATTGTTAATATCCGCGCGTTCATGATTTCTTAATCAATATTTTCTTGTATATAAAAAGCTTTTCTAAAAATCGTTTTTTTAAATAACCAGTAGTAACAAAGATTAACCAGATTAATAATTTACAGGGATCTTGACGACACCATATTGGATGAGACTGAGAATGTTGACAGAAACTCTCTCGCCTCCTTCGGCAGTGGAAACACTACAGATTCTGATAAGGTAAGTGTTTAATGCAAATAATATAATGCTGAGCGTAACTTTCAATTTCATTGTAAATTAACTGTATTAACACTATACTAAGTAATACCGTATTTAATAAGCTCAGTACATGCCTTAGCAACACCGATATTATGTATCTAATGCAAAAAAGAAATGTACCACAGTGGATCCCTTATATCTCGAACGGGTCTAATTAGTCTGCACCATTTCAATACACCGACGTCGCTCTTCAGTCAACAAGTTTCAGGCTCACAAAGGCAGTCTTATACGTACTCGTATTAGGTTATTTACACTTGTTGCGTATAGATCTGAAATTAAATTCATCCCTATTGAATGAGTTGTAATTATTTCCTTTCATGGATTAGTTCCGTCGTGGACATGACTCAATTCCTCTCCGTTTGTCATTGTATATACATATTTATAAAAATAATAAATAAATATTTCGGACATCTCACACACAACGCCATCTAGTCCCAAACTAAGCAGAGCTTGTGTTATGGGTACTAGACAACTGATGTAAATACATAGTATATACTTTTTTTGTAAATACATACATATTATACATAGAAAACACCCAAACTCCGACACCAATATTTGCAGATCATACAAACATTTGGTCCGACCCGGGAATCTAACCACTGCGCCACCGAGGCAGTCAGTTATTTTTATATTGTGTCACTTGTATTAAGTTTGTTGTTAAATATGACGTAGACAGATCATGGAAACGATCACTTCATGATGAAGTTAGACAGATCATGGAAACGATCACTTCATGATGAAGTTAGACAGATCATGGAAACGATCACTTCATGATGAAGTTAGACAGATCATGGAAACGATCTCTACATGATGAAGTTAGACAGATCATGGAAACGATCACTTCATGATGAAGTTAGACAGATCATGGAAACGATTATTTCATGATGAAGTTAGACAGATCGTGGAAACGATCACTTCATGATGAAGTTAGACAGGTCATGGAAACGATCACTTTATGATGAAGTCGACCATGTTAGTAGCCACCTTGAATTGATGATCGATTAAACATAAAGTTCTATAAAATGCGAATTCTTCATCATTAAGCAGCTGCCCCTCGCAAGATCGTGTGCATCTCTCAAAAGGAATATTTTTCTCCTGTTTTTGCGATACTTTTACTGATGCTGAATTCGATATTTATTTGCACATTACTAAACAAAGTAGCAACTGATCACCACTACTTTTTAGGTTACCGCTCTTTTATATGAACAAAATAATATTAGCACTAACAATTGATAATGCTACTTTTTTAAGCCCTGATCACTAAAATTTACCATTTTAGGCGTTCGTGTAGCTGTTTATATCGTCATACGCTAAAATCATTCAATTATATGGTCAGATCATATCGTGTTATCTATCTATGTTTGTAACTTTTTGTTAATGATTTAAAAGACAGACGCTGCCTGACTCACGGGAGTTTCAGCTGAAGTTCAAATGCAGTATCTGTTTTGTGTTGAGTATATATGTATATTACTATAGCAATTATATCTGCCGAAAGATTGATTAAACATATGACTTTTACTAGTACGTATATAAAGTTTAACTTCAAGTCTCATTGTCATCTACCTAAAAAACTACAAATACTCTTGCTAACATATTTTAATAAACTCGAGCCTATGTTGCGTTTGGCAAGTTTAAATCTTTTTACCAACCCTTTAATTGACATATGAAAGTGATGTATGCTTTGAGACAGACAGCCCTTGCCAATATCTGTCTTAATTGCATCCGCTGGCTGACTCTGTCGCCGCACATACAGCCAATTGTCACCCATGCGAGTGAATTTGCCACATGTATGTGTATATGACCAGACCTCCTTGCGGGTGGAGTCACAGCGGCGTGATACCGATCATGTGGGAGTTTATAGACATGGGTTGCATTCTACCATTAAATTCATGGATTAGATTTGGAAACGTAACTAAATGCCAATGTTAATACTCGTATAACTTTCTAATGCAAATGGAAACTGATTTTTAAACCAACGACGTTGTTAATAGTTTTGAATAAATAAATAACGAAAAACTTAGAGTACCGAAGACGACATCAAGTTTTTTCCTTTTATCATAATTTACATGTTCCGCCGCATGGTCATGCAAAAATGCAGGTTGTGTTAATCTATACTTACAATAAAAATGTAACAGGTCCAATTCTGTACATTAAAGATATTTTGAAATTTTTTTTGGAGGGCTCTCTAAAATCGATACTGAAGCCAAAACAATTTTTTTCATTTTTGTCTGTCTGTCCGTCTGTCTGTCTATCTGTATCTTGGCCGCGCATCACGCATACTGAATGGATTCTAATGAAACTTGGCACGATTTGAGTTCATACTACGAGGTAGGACATAGGATATTTTTTATCCCGATATTCAGCACGGTTTCCTGGGGGGAGGGTATGAAAGTCAAAACATGTACATAATTGTAATTCAATAACACATGGTCCGATTTCATTAATTCTTTTTTATAGAAAGAAAGAAAACAAAAGATAACGGGAAATGTCTTTTTTTGTCCGCGAATGTACACTGCCTGTGGGAAGCTGAGACAGATAAATGTAAATATGGCGGTACGAAGATCGCCGGGTCAGCTAGTAAATAAATAAAAAGGTGTATTGACAGCTCTCTTCAGGTTCACGTTTATGAACCTTTCAAGCCATGAAGGCTGTAGCCTACCTACACACCGGGTAATCAAATTCAATGAATGCTCTTTTAATCGCAAAAAGAATTATTCGAATCAATGATAGTTACAGACATCGGCGCATTAAAACAATCAATCGAATGAAAATCTCTTCATTTATACATCATGGGACATGTAAAGCGATATACATATATGCTCATATTTAACTAATATATCTTCCTATTATTATGATTAAAAACTTTCTGGATTAAGTAAAATGTTTAACATCCACTTGACAGCTACTTCGAAATTCCGATATGTTATAAAAATCATTGGTGTAATTTGACATGTGTTCAGTTTAGTAGTTACCTGAGGCATTTGAAACAAATGACGGGACCTTAAGAACTTGATTTCTTTCAAGTTAACCAACATCATCAAACATATCTGGTTTTAGAAGCCCCGGGGTGATCAAACATGTCGAACTTCAGACTTGACATAGTCTTTGATGTAAAATAGTACAAAGGATAAATGCTGCCAAACACAAGACGAAGCCTTACTGCCAAACTAAATTGTGAACATATGGAAGTACGATGTTTACAGTAAAAGGCGAACGGGTTAGAATAAGAGCACATCTATACGAGTATAGTAAAAAATAAAAATAAAAAAAAAAATCCGAGTAGGGTTTTAATGTTTGCATATTTTATTTATGAATATCATATCGTGGAGCAAACCGTTTTGTGATAAGTGACGAGGATTTAGCGTTTCTATTACGCGTGTGTCACGGTGACCGCGTTCTGCGAATGGCTCGATCTTCGAATTGACTTAAATCTTTACCAATCACAACGCTAAACCTCACCATCGAGAGCAAGTTGATCTAAAATAAACTCACAATAGGTCCTCTGGTCGTTTCTTAGTTTTACTCCGTAAACCGAGTTCGTTATAGTGAATTAATTAGGTGTTTACTATTTTAACACACAAAGCTGTAGTTGAAACCGAAAGAACTAATAAAAGGCATAATATAAGTAGCAAGATACGTTAAAAGACGTCTCGTAAGTTAGAAAATCTTTTGAAGTTAGCGTTCACAGTACTTACTACTACTTACATATCAAAAGATATACAATTCAAAATGTGAAAATTAGCATACGTTTCCCGACTGACTGCTATTGTTACATGTAAACCTATATGCTGAATATAAGGTAACAAAAGAGCTTGTTCTATCTTGAATTACTATTATTTTCAAATTCAATACATTTCAAAAGGCAAAGCAGTCTAGACAATTTAATTAATGAAAGCTTGATCTCGAATGCGAACCCCAGACAGGGGTCAGTTTCATTATAAAATTCGTAACGTTCATTGATATTTTTAATAATTATTTATGGGTACCATGTTTATTACGACGAGTAATGAATGTGACAGTTATGTTCAATTAGAAATTCTATACTCCCTGACTGTGTTATATTGAATTCCATCTTCTTTATTAGTAAAACGAATTTTTGCTGCAAGAAGAACCTTTGACCGATTTCATACCAATGACGTTCATGTTCAGGGCTTACTTTATATCTTAAACTGAAACTTGCTAAGGGCGTATAGTGCTTTTTCTGTTCATATGCGTTGTGCGCTAAAGTATTCTTGGAGTACTATATTAAGCGATGTCATTATCAGCTGATGCGTTCAGGAAAGAACTTTAGTTTTGCTCTCGGGCGGATATGTTAGTTTAAAACCAATTTTTCCATCCCTTAGAAAATGCATATTTTTGCGGATTAAAGATGGTTCGCGTATATGCTAGTTACAATTTGTGTGTATATTTGAATAATTCGTCGTCGCGAGAGAGCATAACAAATAAAAAGAGGGTCTTTGCTTTCGTAAAACTAGACAGAATGTTTGAGTTCACTGTTATGACGCCTTGCATAGTAAGAACACCACAAACATCCCACAATTCACACAAAACCACACATATCACCGCACAACACCTCAATCAAGCATCTACTTTCACGGCTTTTTATTTACATAATTATACATATAACAACTTCAGATACAACATTAGTAGAAACGGCGTTCGTACGCGGTTTTCTCTTCCTTTGTCATAGACAAAGGAAGAAAGAGAAACCCAACAAATGTTTTCGCGGCTCGCACAGTTTATATATGACAATATTTGGTCTGTCGCTGAGCCCAAACTGGGAATGTGTAACATTGGCTAATAGTTCGCATTATTTTATTTCTCTCATAATATTTTCTTACGATTTATGTATGTGTATAGATATATACATATGGGTCAAAATCACCAAGGTGGAAAATTCCGAGTTCTGTTTTATGATGAAAATAGTTAACAGCTATTACTTGGATAATAAGCTTAAATTATCACTAAACTTGTGTTTCAGCAATATATACGTTGGCAGAGCATGGAATAAAGTACTACTCCTGTAATTTTATTTTTAAATTGAGCTGTCACTGAAAACAATCATTCCAGGCACGTTTTGGTAAGACTTATAATAAAATTAAAATATAACTTAACTATTTCCTTTGAATCCTGTATATTAGTGGCAGTAAGCAGTTATTAATAAGAAATTAAAAAGCTCTAAAGAAATTGCAAATAAAAGCGTTTAGAAACAAAATATTGCTACAAATGGAGCTATTGGACTATTTCCTAATATAAAATTAACTAAATACGCCATAATCGTTGACTTATATTAAAATAAATAGGCTTACGATATTAGAAGTTCACCTTATTTTAATATTGCCAGTGACTTTTTTTAAATCTAAATTAATAATGTTGTTATCTGTGATTTTAGTAATGTTCCCGAAAACTATGAGGTGTTCACGAAATGATGCACGTGTTCTCTAATTGACGATATAGATACAATTTAGGTTTATAAAATCAAAAATGAAATGTTTGGATGTCATATTTATTAGACATAAAATTTACTCATAACCAAATGTAACTTAAATCTCTTTATAACAGTTTTATAATCGATGTACACAGCCAAGTACAAATTCTTAACAATTATATTAAAATTTTATCTTGATGGTAATAAATCATCCAAACACAAAATAGTTTTGTAGCACTTAGTAATTAAATTAAACTTCTAATCAAAAACAATTTTCTCTCAATCAAATTAATTAAACACGAGAACATTATATACTAGTTATATAAAAATAAACACTCATTATAATTTTTCATAAACATCAGTATCAGTATCAAAGAAATAATACTCTTCATTATTTGTTTTTTCCAACAATGGTGTTGTAACAATACTAATTATTTGCTCAAATTTTTTGGCACTATTACCCACAGATTTCAAGAAAGTTACTAGGATTTCTCCATCATCTTTATCAATACCTGTCTTACAAATGGCAACATTTCTGTAATTGACAGTTTTCTTTTGTGTAGGTACTGTAACTAATATAAATATTAAATTAGTGCGTAGGTTTTCCTTGCCTTGATCATAAGATGTGCCAGCATCAACAGTAATCGATTTTTGCGTAGTCTGCTGACGAACAGAAGTCGACATAAAATCATCCTCATCGGATGATGATAATCAATAAATAGCGTTATAAATGTTCAATTTCTTTAACTTCAACACATTGTGTATATCATTTTTATATATATCATTCATAAAAAAGTATGTAGTGGCTTTTTCTTTTAATTGTGTAGTCAGTACTTCGTTCTCGAAATGACGTTTTCAAATAAACGCGCCTTTTTTTAAAAGCCCATCACCTTTGACATCATGTTTGGTTTAGTTTATGTAAAATACTTGAGATTACTATTCCTTATAGACACTATTATACGTATTTTTTCAACATTCTAGGTTAATAAACGCATTCCCGGTATGATGACCTATTGATGTACGCTCTCTAAATAATGAATCGAAAGGTACTTACCACTTATTTTTTATTAGTTTGGCGAGAAACTTTCTTAACAGCCACTTTGTTTAGATCTTTCACTGCACTGCACCACAAACATCTACAGGCCACGTTCAGAAACACAATATTTTCAGGCAATCAAAACTGCGTTCACTCAAATGACGCTTACATTGTCGGACATAATATTTTGATTTAATCCTCTTTAGTTTCTTTTCTTTCTTTAATAATGCATATAATTACTTAATAATAGATAAAATTTAAGGCTAATTAGTAAGAAGAACCGTAAAAATTATTTTATTTTATGTATATTTCCGGTGTTAGTTTCTAAAGATTGCTACTTAGGACGCGTTCTCGAAATGATTTTTTGTAGTTATTTCTTCAAATACTAATGAATATGTTTTACTTTTGAAGTATAATATACGAGTTACAGTTAATATGAACCCTTAACAGTATTTACAAACAATAAATTGTTTAAAAAGAAACGCACTGAGGCATTTATTTTCAAGTAAAGCTAATTTTCCACCTTGGTGATTTTGACCCATATATCAAATTTAATTTATCACACTACACAAATATACGCCGCCGGACACGAACAGACCGACAACACCGGGCGCGGACCCTATCGTAATACCAGCGCTGCAGTTACTCTGACCGCAGCAATATGCTGAGATAGGCGCCTTTTCTGGCATTGCACAGGGTATTATAATTGCTTGTGTCCTATAACCTTAACTCTGTTCAAAACTGTATTGTCATGTGTATGTCAGAATGAACGTTTTTTCTTTCTTCTTCTTTGTTTGTGAGTGATTCCCGATAACTGCTATGCAATAAAAGCTAATTCGTCTCACCGTGCGATGGAAAGTACCTATTAATATTTTTGTAATGATATTTCTCTCGTCAACTGCTCAGAGGGATATAGAGACTAATTCAGTGATGGAGGCAAACGAGCAGAGATGTCTCCTGATGATGAAGGACTATCATTAACCATTGACACCTGTTACCCTGGAGTCACAAGTCACTCCTATTCTTTGAGTTTTCCAAAATCAGAAGGAGAGGAAAGCTCTGCGGAAACCTTACTCACTCGACGAAAAGTAACGAAACAATAGCTTATCAGTGGTTTTCCGTGGTATCGAGGAATCGTGGCTCTCCCATGAGCAATAAATATTTCGGACATCTGACACTCCACGCAATGTAGTTTCAAACTAAGCAGAACTTGTACTATGACAGCTAGAAATACTTTTACTTTTGTAAATACATACCTTAATAAAAACTCAAAGTAAAAAACGAATCTTTGCTGAACATACAAACATTTGGTCTGATCTGGAAATCGAACTTGAAACCGAAAGCGTACGAGTTGCAAACGCTCCGTCCTCCGTTTATTTAACTTTAAGGTTCTAAAATTCAAGTTTAAATTTATACAGAAACGTTGCTTCAAGTCAAATAACATTTAGGAACAAGGTTGTTAGTTAAGATATTATAATACATAGGTACCACATTGTTTGTAAAAGCTTTTTCGTAACTTGCTTACGCTGTCGCTTAGATCTCAAAAGCTACTCAGCGGATAACAATGCAGTTTTTCAACTATAGATAGAGTTATTCACGAGGAAGATTAATATGTGTAACTAGTTGCGTCCCACGGTGTTACATGCGATTGTTGTTTTACAACACCAACCGTGGGGAACATCGCGGGGCGCAGCGAGTTATTATATAAATTAATGTTTTCTTTTTTTGTTGTTATTCATCCGGTCAATAAGGAGAACTCGTTTATTAAGTAAAGCATAATTTTAATTTTTTGAGAGTTAGAGACAGTTCATTGATTTAAAACGTAGGTACTAGAGTACGCAGCCAAACAAACTTGAACTTATAATTATGAAATTACATTTTAGTTCGTAAATTTATATTTAGTTCTGTTCAGATCAGCATTTCTTGAGAATTTGAGATTCTTGTTTTGTTCGAGGTTCGAGTTTCATCGATTTCTTATTATCTATGGCTTCCTTCGTCAATAATTCCGAAATACGAAAATGCACTGCACATAGTTTTAGATTAGTCATAATCCTAACTAAAATTATAAATGCAAATATCACTTTATTTGTTACGCTTTCAAGCGTATAACGATTTTTGAAGTTATTTCATCGGTGAGAAGCTTCAGTCGGTGGGAAGTGGGAGCCGCAGCCAAATCTAGTTATTTCTCTTTTTACTTATTACTACTTTTCATGCCATGCGTTAGTAAGTATATTTTTGCGTTCATCTGTTATTTTAAAATTAAAAGGAACCTAACATGTTATTGATAACTACAATTATACCCTACTCTTTTGGAGGAAATATTAGTGAATGGAATAATATTTGTTCTGAAATCTCTCGTCTGTACAGAAAACCTACAAGATTATGAGCAATTTTTACAAAGTTGCCATGTTCAGGCCTGTTTTATTAATTCTAATTTGATTAGCATTCTCTTTGCCTAGCAATTGCACTATACAAACTTGTATCGAATATTGGATTTGTACACTGAACGGTCGCCTCGCCTTTGCTATAATTTAGCGAATCCTTTAAGGAAAATACAGACTTCATTTTCTTCGCTCCTTTTGCTTAATGTTTCAAGCTTTAACCGTTCGCAACTTCAACTTTACTTTTTTTTTTGCAAAGGAGAAATAATTAATAAAAATTATTTTTTCTATGCTGGGCTTAGTAGCAGTCAGTTGTGTGAAGGTCAAATCGATAAAACTAATCCTGTCATCATAATGCAAAGGTATAAAAAAGCGAAATGATTCAATATCACTCACAGTTTCAATATCTTTTTTCTAATTTACGAGATGATTTTTTTTTAAAGTTATAATTAATACATTTTATTAAAAAACTTTTTAAAAACTAAGTTTTACTGGAATGCCTTCAGACGAATCAAACGAGTCCAAACTCGACGATGTTGCGACGTTTCTTTACAGAGTTCCTATGGCCACCTTCCAGCTCCAGCATCAGATCAGCTCCATGTCATTATAATATTGTATTGTCACGCTGTATACATATGCTTGCAAAATTTCAGCAAAATCAGTTGAAGGTATCTGCTTGAAAATTGAGTTGCAAGATTCCACCCGAACATACAAGCATACATACACACATTGCAAATTAATAAAAAGCTTGTAAAAAGAAAGTCCATTTTCGATATTTGATCACTTAATCTTGATAATGTAATACTCTTTAAGAAGTAATCCTTAATGACAGCTTCTCATGTTAACATCCAAAGTCAGTATCTAACAAACGTATACTTGCCAAACGTATCACCCGTGTCAAATGCACAAACTTGACGTGTAGTTGAGTTTAATGGTTCTTTCCTTTCATATAAAATGTTTCTCTTTCGTAAGTATATGCCACCACGATTAATATATTGTTAGTATTATAACCAAGATTTTGATTCAGCGTACACGTAGACAAGTTTTCTGTAAATCATCGCGCTACATTACTTTGCACTTATACAACCTACCTTTTAAGTATTCATAGTGTCCCAAAATATACAATACACAATTATTCTGTTTTTACGTAATGTTTACGTATATCGAGAACCGAGGTTGTGTATCCTTGTATAATACAGCGGCAGAGGCACCTATTTTGAAACCAATGAATGAATACACCTATGTGTAACAAATCACTTGTTTGTTCGCTGGACAAGCTATTTGTTCATTCTTATTGCTGTTATTTATCTGTTGAACATAACACTCGACGTCCTTGTTGAGACGTAATATTTTCATGATCACTTTCTTCTTACAGTATTATATATTATCCCACCAAAAACATTTTCATGTAAATTGTTGCTAAGACGACCGCATATGGCTCAACCTGTGAAAAAGATATCAGATATCATGAAGAACCAAGGTTCTGAATCTACACGCCCTAACTCTACCAACTCTACCAACCCTAACTTCATAAACTCTACATCTCGGTAAAAATGTATGCCTTCGCCGTTTCGCTACCATACCGTCACGAAGGGGAAACGAACGCCGTTTGTGTTTGCAAATATCTAGTTTCTGAAGTAATGTGTTATACGAATATTTAGTTTCTGAAATAACGAAACAGCCAAGTCATACATTTTTACCGAGATGTAGAGTTTATGAAGTTAGGGTTGGTAGAGTTAGGGCGTGTAGATTCAGAACCTTGGTTCTTCATGAGATCTGATATCTTTTTCACAGGTTGAGCCATATGCGGTCGTCTTGGCAACAATTTACATGAAAATGTTTTAGGTGGGATTTCATTTCTTTTTGTAAGTTGCTTAAGGCAGTTTTTTTTCTTTTTTTGGGCTGCATTTCTTGTACATCTTCTTTCTTTTTTCGAAAAAGTCCGTGTACCAAAAATAAAACCTCTAGCATAAACATTTGTGAAAGTCTCATACAAACTTCCACCCCCCAAATATAGGGGTTGGGGGGCAAAAGTAATAGGTTTATGAATTTTGTTGTTGTTTGTACACTAAACTTAGTTTACATACCAAATTTCAGCTTTCTAGCACTTCAGGAAGTACCCTAACAGTTTTGATGATCATCAGTGTGTCAGTGACGAAATCGGCGTTTTTAGGTATCAATAAAATCTAAAGTATCGGAGCTATGCAATTGAAACTTTGTATATTTGATTAGTCTATTGGTAACATCATATCCTGAGAATTTGAACGATCTGGTATATCGGGAACCAAAGTTATGAGGGTTCAAAAAAACGACGAAACACTTCGAGAAAAGGTAGGTAGTGCCCTTGCGCTTCGCTTGGCTCGTCTTGGCGGGGGCACGACAGTGCCCCCAGATAAAGAACATTTTGATATGTATGATCCCTCATTTTTCAAATTATGAAAAGTTTTTAAACATTGTCTGGGTTGACATCAATGGTTGTTGACCTGGTGTTAACTAGAGCAAACGATGTAAATTTTATTAATGACGGACTTGAACGTACTTCAAGTTACCAACTTTTACGAGATTTTGTTTATTTATATTATAAAGTTTTAGTAAGTTGAATATTTTTTTATTTAGTGTTAAGAACGTCTAGAAATGTCTTGAAAGAGATGACATTTATTATGCATTCAGTTATACGGTAGAAGTTTGTCGGAAGATAATAATTATTATTTTCAAGATGTTTTTCTTTACATGAGCGTGGCCGGCAATTTAGCCGTAAAATTAAAAGCTGGGTAAACGTTTATTTTCTTTTTGCGGTAACAGCGTGTGTAACTCTTGTAGTATCTTATCAATATAATAAATAATAATAATAATAAATATTTCGGACATCTAACACACAACGCCATCTAGTCCCAAGCTAAGCAGAGCTTGTGTTATGGGTACTAGACAACTGATACAAATACATAAATACTTTTTTTTTGTAAATACATACATATTATACATAGAAAACACCCAAACTCCGAAACAAATATTTGTAGATCATACAAACATTTGGTCCGACCCGGGAATCGAACCCGAGACCTCGTGATCAACAGTCGCACACGTCAACCGCGAGACCAACGAGGCAGTCAAAAAATATATATATCAAAATATATACAGTGTGTGTGAAAAGAACGTGACCGGCAAATTTTAGAATACAATTTATAAAAATAAATATTAGACTGAATAGAACAATCCTTTGCCTAAAATGCATCGTAAAAAACATAAGTTTTCCCTCCAGTTTTCCTTGTTAAAAATGTTATTTTTACAATGAGTGCCGCGATCCGAATTCAATCCGATTCCGAACGCGGAACAACGTATTGGATTGGCTCTCACAGTCCCCTGATGCCAATCCAATTGAAAATGTATGGGCCTAGATGAAGCTTAAACTGAGGGCAAAAAATGTAGTGACCGTCACTGACCTCACTCGTGAACTGAAGTCCGCGTGGAGGTCTTTACCTCGCAGCTATGCTGAAAAATTAGCGGAAAGTAAGCCGCGAAGATGCCAAGCGATTATGGATAATAATGGAGATTGGACACTGTATTAATATAAAGCATCAAACAGCAACAAAAAACTTAATTGATTACAATTTATCATTTAACGTTTCTAAGATTTTCATAAAATTTTGCCGGTCACGCTCTTTTCGCACATAGTGTATAGAAAGTAGGTACCTAGTACTTTATTTTGATTCAGAAGTTGTGATTATTTAACCCTACTGCTAAAAAGTATAAACTATACTTACATGTGTTAGTGGATTTGGAAGCAATAATAAAAGATTATTGCTAATAATAGAATTTAGGGGAACGACTAATTCACCGTGATCTCAGTCCATTGTTTGGGTTTATATTATACTAGTTTTTGCTCGCGGCTCGTGTATGTCGGTTATCGCGGCAAATAGTAGCCTATGTGTTATTCTGATGTATAAGCTACATTACTGTAAAGTTTCATCCAAATCCGTTCCGTTGCGTGAAAGAGTAACAATCATCCATCCATCCATACTTACAAACTTTCGCGTTTATAATATACTAGCGACCCG
The DNA here is from genome assembly GCA_949125395.1 of Diaphora mendica. Taxonomy (NCBI): domain Eukaryota; kingdom Metazoa; phylum Arthropoda; class Insecta; order Lepidoptera; family Erebidae; genus Diaphora; species Diaphora mendica. Next base: position 26,450,967 of record OX421312.1, on the reverse strand, counting down.
CCCCGGCTTCGCACGTGTGGATTTCAGATGCCCCCGCCGACGACACGATTCGTGCATTTTAAATCTGTAATATCTTCGAACATATTCATTTAAATTAGATACTGTAAAGGGCCATTTTGATCTATATTAAATGCACAATGTATTTAATTTACTTAATTGTATAAGGATTAATTCTGTATTGCTTAAAATCACTTCGTAAAAAATGGTTGTTGTGGGTTATCCTTAAGAGACATATACCGTCGCGGACTTTTTTGTAGCACTTTTTAAGGTGTACAATACTGTAGTACATTATTGTGATCTATCTCGTAGGGTGCAACCAGCGTTTGCAATGTAAGCGCAAAAAATGTGTTTATTTGTTACATCATATTAGGAACCTCGAAAATTAACAGTGTTTCTATACTATATTATGCATTTATTATACATAAAAACCTTCCTCTTGAATCACTCTATCTATTAAAGAAACCCGCATCAAAATCCGTTGCGTAGTTTTAAAGATTTAAGCACACATAGGAATATAGGGACAGAGAAAGCGACTTTGTTTTATACTATGTAGTGATTAGTAGGTTTTATGTAAAAAATGTACCAGCTGGAGCGTAAAACTCCCGAAATTTGTCTTTTTAATTTAAAGACTACTCCCGCAGTAGGAATAAATCATGTGTCGCTGTGTATTTTACAAACATACATGTAACGGACACCCAGAGTTAGAACAACAGTTGAATTTGACATTGTACGATTCTGTTACAACAGCACTAAATGTTTTACTAAGGATACACTTGTTGCGTATCATTATACGAAATAAAATTGCGGGACCTTGACGCGAGTGACGTTGTGATTGTCGTTGTACCTTTGACGAAAGGATAATTAATCAACATAACACGCTGTGCAAAAAATGTTATAGGTCTACAATTTTATACAGCCGCTTGCCCTGGGCAATGAAGTGTGAACTTAACAGTTTTTATTTTTTATTGAACTAGAATTTGAGTGGAAGCTTGAATCGTGTCATGTTTCTGTTCGATACACAAAGGGTTATCTTATATATAAAATTCTCGTGTCACAATGTTAGTTACCATACTCCTTTGAAACGTCTGGACCGTTTTTTATGAAATTTGGTGTGCATATCTATTTTTTTTATTGCAAAACAACGTTTGCCGTATCAGCTAGTGGTTCTCTAAATCTGCCGTTTTCTGCTATAAAATGATTAGTTGATTAAGTATCGGTTACATTCGTAGAAGTGGTCAAAGTTTTTTTTCAGATTGCTAAACCGCTCCCAACTGGTATTCGGATGATGCTTATTTTTATTTATTTATTTATTAGCTTATATTACCTTACTACATTTAGTGTTTAAATCTATCTTAACATTACATTATATCTTATCTATTTTTTGTTGTGGATACTATAATAATTAATTTCTAAGTGTTAGATGTAAGGACCGCCTTTTGCGGTATAAGCCTCCTCCAAACATTGCCAAGTGGCTCTATCTCGTGCCAGTCTGCTGATGATGCTTAGTTAACTTAGAAAACAATGTGTCCAAGTCATTAATGTTAGAATTACGATTTTCTTCTCTTTGATTGGCTGTAAATTAGCCTATATTTTAAATGAATGCTAACAGTTTTAGTTTCTAATTTATGGGTAACAGTACAGTAATGTGAGATGTACGAGTATGTGACTGAACGTTTAACCGATTAAAACTAAGCGCTTTCAAATCTGCAGTAAATTACATTCTTTAAACTACGAGTATAATGATACTCCCTAGAGGCAACCAGTAAATAAGTTAAGGCTTTTGCTGACGTCTTAAAATTGAACTAGCCGTGGATCTAAAATTATTAATAATTTGGCAATCGTTTATTCCATTGAAGGACCTTCCGTTCGAGTCGACAAGCGGTAAATCGAACCAATTATCGGTGAGTATTGTGACCGGAATCGACAATTACCAAGGCGTCTTAATGGATTTCTAATTAAAAGAAAAATCGTTGCCTGTCATACAATGCGTTGCTAGGATTGAGCTGAAACGACGGCCGTCACTCAGATCGTCTATTACTCGTAGTATAGCCAGGACTAATAGCACGATAAAAGTTGCACCGTATGAAACTGACAGTGAGCTCAAACTCTTTATAACGACGGCTGTCAGTTAGATGTGAAATATTTATAAGTATAGTCAGGGCTAAATGCCTCGCTTAAACTCGCGCTGTATCAAAACTGACGGTAGCTGTACTCCCGGATATACAAGTGGAAATGGGGATGTCACACGCTCTCATGAGCTATACACATATTCAGTCCAAACTTTAAAATGAACAGTAATATGATTGAACGTTTGTAACTTGGTAAAAAGGTTGTTAATTTTTAAATTACTTGATTTTGTTAATTCTTAATTTTTTTAGATAGTTTTATAATACTGTTGTTTATTATTCGCATGAAAATAATGCTTTTAGGGACTGCATGATAGAAAATTGTCTTTTTTATTAGCAATTTTTGAGGTATTAATTTCATGGTTATTTGCGTCCTTTTTCTGTAATATCAAAATAGTACATTATGATATAAGTGCGGTAAGTTGAAAATTACAACCGAGGCGATATTGCTAGCCCGGGCCGCAGGCCAGGGCTACAAGTAAGCTGAGGCTGTAATTATCAAAGCGCACGTATGTCATACGACGTTTTATAACATATTTGCTTGGAAATAAATAAAACTCGGACTTTCTTGATCGAATAAATCTTTAATTACTTGTTAAAGCAGTTATAAAAATTTGAACAATTTATAAAATTGATTATTACGTTGCCAGTTGGCATTTTTAAGCTTGTCAAGTTATTATTATTAATTAAAATTTCACCAGTCTCTCTCTCACTCTCTTGAGTGAAAGCCGCCTCCGCCGCTGCCGCCGACTGCTGAACTCTGTGGTCTCGTTTCTCCTACTTTCACTTATAAAATGTTGACCACTTTTCTGACATAAAACTCTTTGCTGATATTTAAAAGAGTATTGTCAGAGCATCTCGATAAACCGCTGAACAAAGTCCTCCCCCAAAGAGCGACTACAATCCCGGTATCGACGTATCTGGTACAAAGTTATTATTATCGTATCTATGGTACAATACACATTAAGTACTCCCATATTATAACTGAAAAAAAAAAAGATATCTAAGCGAAATTTCATGACAGCTCTACATAATACATAGGTACAACTGTTGCATGCAGTTAATTGTTGTGAAATTAATATAACAGGTCTTGAAGTTGTCCGTCGAAATTGTTTGTCATATATCTTAACTAGCACTTGTAATCTATTTATAAAAAAATTGAAGTTCATTGAAAGTGTGTTTAAATCAGACATTATTATTTGTATCTATCATTTTCTTATACATACACCGTATCGTCTTTTATTGGTCTGTAACTATTGTTCCGCACGCGTGATTTGTTCTTATTTTATACTAGCTTTTGGACGCAGCTTCGCTCACGCAGACTTTCATCCCCTGATTTACCTCGTTAGGGGCGGAGTTTAGTAAAATCCGTTCTTAGCGGATGTCTACACCTTAAAAGGAACCTACCTGCCAAATATCAAGTTTGTAGGTGTTATAGTTTCTGAGATTTCGTGATTAATAAGTGAGTGGTATTTCGCTTTTATATCTATAGATAGGTGACTTGAAGATGACGAAATTCTATACTTCGTTCGTCCGTTATTTTATCCCCTAAGAAGTAGAATTTGGAAAATCTTTTCTATGTGGGTGCTTACAACATGAAAAGCATCGGCTGTCAAAATTTCATGTTTATATCCCCAACGGTTTACACTCTGCGTTGAATAAAAATCAGTTAATCATGGCGTGCAATGGCCATCCCATGTTGTTGAGAAAGATGATAGAGATAGAGAAATACCGTGGTTGATTAACCACGGTATTTCTCTATCTCTATCATCTTTCTTTCTCTTTCTCTATCATTTCTAATAATGATTATGGTACTCCATTTAATTAGGCATTCCTCGCGGCAACTAAGCTCATTGATTGATTTAGTAATCTGACCTAATTATTCTATGATCTTATTTGTCCTTTTAATAAGGTTTTACTCTATAGTTGTGATCGATTACTTCAGTGCTCAGAGAGTCCCTATTTCCTTAAAATATAATAAAGCATTATCGTTATTTTTATACCTACCTCCTACATTTTACTTCGGCTAGTATTTCTGTGTCTCTCGCTTCATCCTCAATGACAGTATGTAGATGCATGCACCCCCCATTAATTCGCAAAGAGTACTTACTGTGTGTTGCAAAAAATTACTATCAAAGTGATTTTTATCTCGGAGATAGTGTGAAAAGCTAATGTGCGTTTTTATAATTAAATAACGTAAACTGCATACTTTTGAGCAACTTTGTGTGCTAATAAATGTTCAGCACCACACACAAGTCACAATTCTGGTGATTTTAAATTCGAAATCAAGCATTATTAAAAATATATAGACATGCTTTTTAGGGTTCCGTGCCAAAGGCAAAAAAACGGAACCCTTATACATTCGTCATGTCTGTCTGTCCGTCTGTATATAAGCTATAAGAAATATACTGTTGAAACTTGGTAAGTAGATGTATTCTGTGAACCGCATTAAGATTTTCACACAAAAATAAAAAAAAAACAATAAATTTTGGGGGTCCCCATACTTAGCACTGAAACTCAAACAGATTTTTTTCATCAAACCCATACGTGTGGATCTCATCTATGGATAGGTCTTCAAAAATGATATTGAGGTTTCTAATATCATTTTTTTCTAAACTGAATAGTTTGCGCGAGAGACACTTCCAAAGTGGTAAAATGTGTGCCCCCCCCTGTAACTTCTAAAATAAGAGAATTATACAATTAAAGAAAAAATATGATGTACATTACCATGCAAACTTCCACCGAAAATTGGTTTCAACAAGATCTGTTGTTAGTAGTTTTTTATTAATACGTCATAAATCGTAAACCGCAATTTATCGATTAAAGTTACAACGAACTATAAGAACTTTTATATTATGTTACTTGCTGCTTCGGAACCCTTCATGGGCGAGTCTGACTCGCACCTGGCCCCTTTTTTTAAAACGTAGGTTTAATAAGCTCAGTTGTCAATTGGTTTTATTTTGAATTCTGCTGCTAATGTTTTTTGTTGTTATGTTTCAAATAACACATACATAATGTTACGCCTATTTTCCAAAGGGTTTGGCAGAGACAATTGATCTCCAAATACTATGGTCCTGACACACTTATTTTGCTTCGTCCATATTGATTGATCAATTGCTGCATGCATGCACATTAATCAGTTTTTAATTCAAATTATACAAATCTGCAAAGATTATTGATATCGCGGTTTGCATACATTTTAATGTCCATTATTTTATTCTCCCCTCGTTGAACAGGAACATATGAAGTTCTCGTTTGTCATGCTGCATTGTCGTTCCACTGTTTTCAAGGCCAGACCAATGGATAGTGACACTGGGGGACGCGACCGTGAACGCTCGCACCCCTGATACACTCGGTCATTTGATTCGTTAATTTGATGTTACTATGATTGAATAGAGTAAAAAGGTTTTGTATTTTTTATTCAGAATAATATGTCACAAGCCACCTTTTTATTGCTTGTACTGTTACTATCTGAACTTTTTTAAACTCGAAATTGATTTCTTAACAGTTGTTTTTAACTTAAAAATTGGCAAACGTGAATTACAATAAAACATTAAATTAAATTCTAGTACGATTTGAAACAATAAAGTTAATAGTAATAAAAATATATATCGCTTTATTGTACACCAGATAATGCTATGCTTAATGCTAGGTAGCAGTACAAATGGCAGCCTTATCGCCAAAAGGGCAATCTCTTCCAGGCAACCAAGAATAATCTTGGTATTTTTACTGCTACTTGGCTTGTTCATTTTATACAAAAAAAAACGATTGTCTTTGCTTTGCTATACCTATTTTTTATTGTAAATGCCAGTGACAGATAAGGAATGTAATTTCGTTTTAGGACAGGCGGGACCTAGCTGCCCAAAGTCTAATATTGAACGAAATTAAGGCAATATCGATATTTAGCTACTAGGGCTCTGACTGTTTTTACATGAGTAATGAGTATACATTTTTAGATGTTCTCAACATTAAGTTGATGTAATATGTTAAAAGTCTCTAAACTCAATGAATATTAATGAACTGATTGACTTTAATTCCTACGTAACCTCTTCCTATACAACTTTCGAGTACCTAGCTCTTCCCAAACTTTGACTCATTCACACCAGTATCGGCAATTAAAATTCTGTAACATGCATATTAATTTCCATCGTAGCTAGTTGTTGAAACCTGAGGCTTTATTCGCATTGTTTTGTTTCATTGTTATTATAGATTTCTTTACGAGGCAGTGACAGTTACCAATTTTCATTTCGTTGGGTTTACTAGAGGCAAGGGAGTATGTTTAATTACTTCCTCCCTTATTTTCTACTGTCATCAGTGATTTAGTTGAGTTTTGGAATTTGATGCAAAATTAACATTTCTTAATCTCATTCACCTGCGATTCAAAACATCTGCCTTGTATTAAAAGTTTTATTATTTATTTCATTTGACATATAATACATTCAACTTGATTATTTGTCAAAAAATAGTTCGTTACTCTTAAAATGTCGGATAAGTTTTGCTGGCAGCTAGGCAACTACTACAACCGCTACTCCGACTGCTGCGAACGGATTAGGTGCGTCTTTCGCACGGCACTGCGGTGGGTGCTTTTGTAGAATAAATTCGGGAAATGTAGCTCGATACGGAGGCTGCGTAGTGAGCGAGCGGGCGTACGAGAACGAGCGATAGGCGCTGGTGAGGCGCGCGGCGGCGGCAGTGGCGACAGTGCCGCGCGCCACGTCGGACGGAGGCGGCGTCGCGTTCGCACGTGTTGCGGCCGGCGCGATGGGGACCACCCCACCACCCGCCGCCTCCAAACAACATAAGAGCAGGCGGAAGATATCGCTACCATGGTTCAGACAGAGCTCAGTGAGCGTGCCTCACGCGGCGTTATCCAGGCAGCACACCATCGACACACCGAGCTCTTTCCACGCGCGGCTTCTGAAGGTCAACCGGCAACGACAGGTGATGCATCGCGTCCTACCGCCGAATTCGGGAGAGATGCCCCCGCTCTCGCTATCCCCAGTCGCTTGCAATGGATGTTGCGCAAGCCAGTCGTGCGCTTGCACTTTACATATGCATTTCTCAGATCAGCGCCATTTGCAACATTCTTCATGCGTCTGCATCCAATGCTTGCTAATTACAGCGTTTTGGAAAGAAAAGAAATTACAAATCGCTGATTATATTTATTAATACTATTTTTACAACTTTGAAAATGTCCCGGTGGAAGTTTACAGAGGAGCAATTAAATTTATTAGCGACAAAGCAAGCGGAAAGAAGAACTTCTGTAATACATCATCATATTATGTGCACAATACTTAACTAAAGTAATATACTTTACACATTCGAGTACTATTTTTTTCATTGTATTGTACAAATAAATACAATTCAATGTTGTAGCATGCAATATGCTACGAGTTTATATTTTATTAATCTATTCTATTATGTATTTTTTTTGCAATCAAAATTTCACCTTTATTTTTTCACAATTTGGCATCGTTTTTTTTTTCATTGTACTGTTTGCATGTTGCCACTTTATTTATACCTTGAATTAACTTTGTCCGTGCATTATTTCTATACTAAGGAATTCGTTAGCCACATCCTTCCAGGTTAATAGGGTACAATACGGCCCTCTTCGATTTGTTTAACTGGGGCATTTACGTTCAAATGGATGGCTATTATGTGTTCAACGTGTTCATTGAAAATAAACGTTCTTTAAAACTCGCGCACTTTATAAAATAATTTACAGTACAATATTTATATACGTTTCGATCAGGAAGAATGCCAAGAATCTCAAACAAATCCTAGTTATTATATTACGAAGTTTAGAATAGAAGTCGGTATAGCGGTTTGTGTAAATTCAACGATTTTTTTTTACACGTATTGTACAAACATTTGATATACCAATATGATATTATGAGATGTTTAGAATCATTAATATAAAACGTAGTTAATGTGGGACACTTCTACACATACATAGGAATGACAAGCAAATGGAAGGCTTGACATAGTATAGTAGCAATTTTAGCCTATTGACTGAGATAACTAAACAGTTATCTGTCACTCAAAATAATAGATACCACACAGCTGATAAGCGATAAACATCCTCGCTATAAGCTACACCCTCGATTAGTTACGTGAGAGTAATAACGACAGCGATCAAAAATTGTACATTTACATACAAAGGGTCACATCTACAAATAGACGACAAAAACTTGACATACAAACCAAGTAGTTACAAGGTATAAGTAAAGAAAATAACAATATATGGAAGGTCGTTACCGTCAAGAAATACGAGTTTTAAGTTGGCTGCAAGAAATACAAGTTTAAAGAAGAGACAAAATATAAATCATGCACCGATCTGAGGTCATGTACTTAATTGCATGAAATAGTTAGCGTCCTCTGCTGACGGTTAAACACCTTTCAAAATATGCCATATTCAGGAATGAATCGTTCTTACTGAATGTAAATGAATTACTATCGGCATAAAACACATATATATCAGCTGAGGTAATTAATCTGAAGGCCACCAAATGGTAACTCGTAAAATAAAAATGTATTTTAGTAATCTCACATTACTTCCATGAATGAGGAAACACGAATTTTGACTTTTAGTCACTCACATGATAAGAATAATCCAGGAAATATCGATCATACGAAAACGTAAAACATTTCGTCGAAATGTTGCCAGCTAAAAATAAACATTCAATCATACACAAATTTTAAGCTAATGAGAACACAATTTCAAATTATTTTAAGTTGTACAAATAAAGTTCAAGGACAAACGATATACTCATAATTCATGTTTCTGAAGGAAGATTAGATCAGTCCATGCAAATACGTCTCTTTACTCGAAAATTAAAATCTACAGGTCAGCAGCAATTATGCTTCTAATAGACTAGTTTATTGAATACTAGCCGAACACCGCGGTATCACCCGCGGTTATTGTCGTACTGGGGCGAAGCTAGTATATAAACAAATTTTTGCCTGCGATATTTCCGGACCGAAACGATATTAAAAAAAAATCAAGAAAAGAGCTCTCTCCTGAAAGGCCTGCAACATGCTTATAACTGCGGAATTAAGGACGTTCATGTTCGGCGGTAGTCACTTTTGATCAAGTGACCCTTCTGCTCATTTTCCCCAATATCATGGTAATGATGGCAATGGCAAGAAAGGGATTTGACTTCCTCCATGTGTCACTATCCTCAATACTGAATGTGTGTGAGAGTGACAGCTCACCACCAGTTGCAAGTGTCAGTCTTGAGCAGTGTGCAAGGTAGTATGGATCATTCTACTGAGAGTAGAACAGATTTAGTCTGCCCAGGGCCTTTTCTCCTCGGTTTTGCCAGTCACCATCCTTTCGAGGTTATCGCATGCCCTCCTCGCAATGTGATGGAAATATTCGAGGATTCTACGGAGACACCGTTTTACCGTGGGAGAGCCACGCTTTGGCATGAATAGGCCGGCTCGACCGGAGTGATACCACGGCCGCACAGAAAACCGATGTGAAACAGTGCTTGCGCTATGTTTCACTGAGTGAGAGTGGATAGATCGATTTATCGCCCCCGAAACCCCCGGCACACAAAATTTTATGAAAATCGTTGGAGCCGTTTGTTTGTTTGTTATGCACAGGCTACTTCACTAAAGTACCGTCACCGTCAATAAAGTACGACATTACTGTAGTACATTATTCCGAAAAAAAAAACGGTAATTTATAGGCGTGAGCTGTCAAAAAGAAATTAAACAAATGGACAAAGTATAATCGTCGATGTTAACTATCACTGCCCTTTATCGCGTACCACAATGAAAATTCAAGTGATTTTGTTGGTTACTCTAAATTAATCCATTATCAAAAGATATACAAAAAACACGTAACGCCAATAATTAGCAATTCAGATCACAGATTCGAGTGCGAACATTTTTCCACGGAAGCTAATTAGAATGCTGGGCCCACAAGCTACCTACGAAGCACTAAATTAATGTCGCAAAGGAAGGTATACAAGGTGGATATGACAATACGACATTAAATGGAACCGTGGGCTATTTAAATGTGTTGGTTTACTTTGGGATTGTTTAATTAACCCGAAAACGGATATGAAAAAAAAAAAAAATTTAAAAATTGAAACCAATAAGGACACCATTTGTAATATAAGTTCACTAACCTGGGTGGCCGGGGTCCGGCCGGCGGCGGCGGCCGTAATATAGTTACCTAAACGACGCGCGACGTAGGTTGACAAAGTAGATACCTACCTACTTTATCGCCGTAAGCCAAATAGCACTAAAAATATATGTCCTGCATAGTTTGTACAATAATCCGACTATTGGTAAGTACGATAAACGAACATTCTCCGTAAATTAATATCTTATCCGTAGTAAAATATTTAATAGCCGTATAAGTGTAACCGAGACGAGGCATTGTCTAAACTTTAAACTCACACAAAATAACATAACGCTACGTAATAACTAACGAACTTAACTAATGAGTCATGTCACTGTAAAATCACTACAAATAAATACCTATTTATAACCAATAGGTTTAAGGTTATAACCTATATACAACGCGACACAGGGCTCCTGCGCCGATGTCGGCGGCTACTTCAAAAGTGCAAAGGTAGCGCGTGCGACGACGCGAAGGTAGGTGTAACATCGGTCATTAACCCAACAACATCGTGTAGTAAATTTTAAAAATGAAAAATAGTGTCCCATGGCTAAACTACTGAACCAATTTTTATTGAAATTTTGTGTGTGGAATTGTATCATTTTTAGGTAGGTCTAGTTCAAATTAATGTCGGATTGTCATATCCACCCTGTATATAAAATAATTACTTTTAACTTAGATGTCTTAGATTATAGTTTTTTATGACTGTGTATTGTTAATCAATACAGTGGAACTCCATTATTGAACTACTTTAAACATTTATTCAAATATTTTCTTAACAATTTATAAATTTTCCTACTGGGTACCATGTATGTTTTTAATTCACAAATTGCGGGAGACTTGTATATAGAAGTTAATAATTACAAACATCATCAATCATTGATTGTTTATACGTCATTTATCTTTTTGATTTAAATAAAATGTTTTAAGTCCACTTAATGTACTTTAACGAAATGGATTATTGATCCGGAACCAATAAAAACCTAATTAAGTCGAACCTACCTACCTCGAAAATTAATGTCGTAATTTTCGGCATAACATTACATTCATTTCAAAATAATTGAAATTAAGCATGAAGGCTCAAGGCTACAAGTATGTGCTACTAATCGAGTTCCCCAAATTTTCTTATCTCCATCATCGTAGAACATAGTCGGTGATCAGTTGTTCTCTTAATAACTACCCAATCACCAAGCTAGACTCCATATATTACAATATCGATTTGATGTTTACCTTTGATAGATTCTATGTCATTCTCACTCAAAAATAAACATAACCTGTCGTGGTCGATCAATAAGTACCTGTGTTAGAATTTTTTATTCTTCATCAGAGCCTCCTTTTAAAGACTGAGATCACCCCAGAATTACGTCATTTTAGGAAAGATGACATTTTTGGGATCTGTAGTTTAACTAATACTCAGAAAGGAATAGATGCTCGCTAAGCTGAAAGCGGGGCCGTTTTACAATTAGCGGGTATCAAAGATGAAAAAAAAACATGCTAACTTACGTCATTTTAGGAAGGCTGAATTTTATATATACCTACAATTAAGCATATTATTTTAAAACATTTTCCAATTAGCCAGACAAATCAGGCCGCCCGAATATATCCCCAGACTCGTATAAAGTTAATATGAAAGAACGCCTCATGTGTATTGCTATGTAAGTTATTGTAGGCGTTCATACTTCTAAGCTAAGCTAAACATGGTTATTCACACGTACTTCGTGTGATTAGAAAAACAAATAATATTTACTTTTATAGAAAAGGATATATATATGTACCCAAATATACTTTATAAGCACACTTTACTTTCAATTTCTAAAAGAACGGGCTTTTAAATCTACACAAATAAATAAAATTGGAGTGTCTGTTTGTAATCTATACAAATAAATAAAATTGGAGTGTCTGTTTGTAATATTAAACTTTAAACGAATTTGGTAGTATGTTTGGCCCGTCAGATTGGTCTGGCTCTTTAGAAAATATTATAAAACAGTATGCTTATTATTATATATAAAATTCAGCCTTCCTAAAATGACGTAAGTTCTCATATTTTTTTTTACTTTTAAAGTGTCTGGCAAAAGTTACGGCCTACAGGAAGAGTCTGGCAACTATATATCTTTCTTTACAACAATATTATATATAACACATGTAAAATCCAGCCTTCCCACTTTGACGTAAGTAGGAAATGAAATGAAATCATTTATTCTGCAATTAGGTTACATGAACACTTTTGCAAGTTAAACTTTTTTTGAGCAGATGAGTTCGGTACGGTCAGTAAGTGTGGTCTTTTTTTGCATCTTAGATACCTGCTACCTGTAAAACGGCCCTGCTTTCAGCTTAGTGAGCATCCATTCCTTTCTGTGCTTATGTTACACTACCGATCCTAAAAATTTCATCTTTCCTAAAATGACGTAAGTCTGGGGTGACTGGGATCTTGTACTATTAGGCTTATACACGTTTCCCAATGTTTCTCCCATTTCTTTCAAGCCCTAAAAAAGTCCTGCAATTTTTCCGCCATAATCAGAGGTGAATACGCTGGCATATTGTTATGGTGAAACAACACCTTTTCTTGGACAAATGGGGCCGAGTCTCTTTCAATTTCTGATAGAATTTTTCTAATACATACTGAGTCTAGTACCGTCGTGTAATTATTCTTCCTTTTTAAATAGTCGATGAGGATTATTCATTTAGAATCCTAAAATGTCATCTTTGCTTTCTTCGGAGCAGATTCACGTGGAAAAATTTTGATTGCCGTTCAATACGAGACGCATGCGACCTCAGCTACTTGTTTATTTTGTTCGATGATCAGTCAGAACGATATCATGCCTCATGGACCCTTTCGAAAATTTCCTCGCTATCCACGTCTGATGGCGTCTTGGCCCGCTCCTCGTCGAAAACAGTTGTAGGACCACTCTTAAAGTCGTTAAAGTTATATCTAACGGTTGTCATGGACTGCGAAGAGTTCCCATAAACAATTTCAATTACGGTATTACATTACCGTTGTATTACTTTTTTCCATTTTGTCAAGAAACTTCAGACACAAAAAATACAAACAGCTCTAACAAAACAAAACAATGGAACCTCAAATTAAGCACGATGACATAGTCCTTAACTTCTATTACATAAATGTAATAATATAGTAATAGCTGTCTGTGGCACACCGAAAACAATGAAAACTTAGAGTAGCTTTATTTCAGTTCATTGTAACATAAATGAACGTTTTACTTAAGAGAACGCTAAATCTGGCATTATACTTATTCCACATTATTGAATACACGTAAACTGTGTTGGTGCACAGTATGTTTTATGTTTCTTTAATATATTTTATAAGTAGTTAGTGGCTTTTGTAAAAATAAATACGTTAAAAAAGGTATATAATGGTGGTGATTCTATTGTTGTCATCACTAAACTAAAACTCACTAAAATTTGTTATTGGATTATATACTTTAATCTTATCCGCATACAGTCCATTTTTCGATATCTCACATTTCAGCTCTCACTGTGTTTAGTTTTGTACCAAATACACATTAATCAGAAACACAGGCTTGTTTATTACTTGAAAAAGTAAAATTTACTTTGGCATAATCAAAATTAGTTAAATTACTCAACTTAGACCATATTTTTCTTTTACTATTCTTGTGTTGAACGTTTAAAACGTGTAACGTGTGACGTAAAACTTGACATGTCGCGACGTGACATGCGTTGTCTAAATACATGCCGACTAAATTACCTACGTGATTATTTCTTATAATTTTACATTTAGTTTTGTTTAGTTATTTTTACTAATAAACAAGCGTCTACCTCTAATCAACTTTTAGCCGGTACTGAACTAAATAGAGTAAACGCTGATATATGGGATATTAAAAAATAGACTGTAAATAGATGAGCTTAAAGTATATAATCCAACAACAAATTTTAGTGAATTTCAGTTTAGTGATGGACAACAAGAGAATCACCACCATTATCGTCAAAATTTTCAAATTTGTGCTTATTTTGAATAAAACCAAAAATGAATAAGCATAAATGTTTTTTCTGTAATCACCTTTTCATTCGTTCGTTTTACTTATCCAGATTTTTTTACTACAAAATTGAGTTATAAGTCGCCACAGTTCGAGGCTAAATTACCTACCGGTTGATAAGTTCATAATGCAAAAAGTTTACATCTTTTTTAGGTGACTTTAGGCCTAAAGCAAGATACATATTTGCCATGTTTCTTATAAATGTCCTGGATAATAACTATAAAGTATGTATACACATACTAAACTTTCATATTTACATTTAGAAATACAAGATGACTTAAAAGAAAACTTCTAGGTATATTAAAATGTCTGAGGAAAATAATAGAGAGTAGAATACAATCAGCTTTGGCATTTTACTTTAGCGTTAGAAACTAGATTCGCTCTTGTGAAATACTTTGCATATTAATACGAGTACTAGTATACGGCAAGGAATAGGTTTAAAATGTTCTAAAGAATTTAAAGCCAATATTTGAATATTTCTCTTGTTCATGCTTTTGATTTGAAGTATGGTGCTAAATGGGGTCCATTCTCGTATCTCTTAAAGCACATAATCTTAAGTCTTTGGGAAACGTAGACTCTTTATAGCAAGCAGAAATACAAATAATAGAAACTAAAATCTCTCGTAACACTCAAAATTTCTTTGTTAAAATCATAGTAAAAAATAATTATCGACATTAGATGGTAACACGTTGTATAAAGTACCTTCCATCATAGTTATCGTCAACAGCCTTTATGTCACGTTGCTGGACATAGGTAGAAAGGAGACTTAGGTCTACTATATATCAGGGATCGGAAAACCCATGCATAACGGTATGCGTTATAAACGGTTACCGAAAATGCCGACTGTAACGAAAAAGTCACGGACCTACAAATATCCAGAAACCTATATGCAATTCGGTTAAGGTTAACCGTAATTATCCTGTATTAGACTATTCCTGTTAACAGTTATAATTCGGTAACATCAGTATGTTAATCCTAAATTTAGGTTAACCCATTTCCAAAAGGGTTAATAACAGATTATTTCGGTTAGGTTAACCCTAACCGGAATATCCCTGCTATATATACCTCACAACTTCACAAGTAGGGATTGCAATCCGGTGTCATTTTCAATCCGACCGGATCGGGACCGAATTTCATAAATCCGGCCGGATCCGACCGGATCCGGTCGAATTGATTTAACCAAGATAAATTAATTTCCTTGTGCGTTTCAACATAAACCGGTAATGAAGAGTAAAAAAAAACGATAGCTATAAACGAAGTCGACTTTATTATGATAACTTATCGTCGTTCATCGCCAAAACAAATAAAATCACGAGCTAAAATTAAAAGCAATAAAAATTTTGAATATTTATTGAAATAAATATTTTCAATACACAATGGGATTCCCTTATACCTGCGCTAGTAAAGACTGTGTTGCAGGAATAAGTATCTTCCCCAATTCTATAGTGACAATAGCGTTACGTCAACTTGATTTTGAAGATATAATAAAAGTAAAATAATAATGGCTTTATTACCTCCATAACGTAGCTGGTGATACAGTCTTCTTTTTACAGATTAATCAGAGATCAATACTATTAATCAACATCATTAAACTAACTAAACATGTAGTAATTATTCACCTTAACTGAGAACAAAAATTCGTAATTGTAATATTTGAACTCATCTGACATCTAAGTAGATTTTTCAAGTGTCAAATAGTATGATGAAAAATGGAAAGCAGTCGTTTTGATTGCTTTTGAACTCAAGCTTTAACATGAAAAAAATTATGTCTAGTTAAATGTCTGTCATGTTTGTGTTTGAACTCTTAAGCTTGTAAACAAATATTCTTTATTAACTATTGATTTGGAACAACGATCATCAGAAACAGATGGTGTTATTTGTGTAATCTTCCAATCGACTGATAATAGAGCTGCAATTGTAACCTGCGGGCACAAGCCGGACGAACTGGTACAGGATATCATGTCCTTTCCTTCTCTTTTCAGTGAAGTTGTGAATATGATGATTTATTTACATAAAAAAATTAAACTAGAGCTACTAAGATTCTTATTTTAAACAAGGTTAGATAGCCCTAATCAACATGCGGCAAGTGCGGCAACAGTACCTCGAAATGCTCCTTTTTAGACTTAGTTTTTAGACTTAAACTTTTAAATTTAGTTTTATAGATAGTTATTCTTATTTTATAGCCAAATCTAGGTAAATATCATTTGATATGATGATAGAATTTATTGTTGTATGTACAAGTCACTGTTATTCAATTTTTACAGTGTTCGTGTGGTCAGTAGACACGACACTTCTGTATTTGATATAAGTTTGATTTGACAGACACTCATTACAATTTTGACTCAAATTTGTCTTCCGCTTGTTCGCCCTATTTAAGGTAGATTCATAATTAAGTGGTATTGAAAATTGAAATCCTTTGGGGACCCTGCCACCATCGCTCCAGTGAAATGAAACTTTAAGTTAACCTTAGACGAAACAGTATGATTGTCACTTGATTACGAACAGACTTTAGGCATTGGTGTTCATGAAGTATTCCTTCGAACAAGCAGTGTTACAATTTTTTTAATAACATTAAATTAATTCGCTTTGAATACCTAGGTATGTTCAGCACACCGTAAAACACTGTCCTTTGATGTTATCGTTGTGATACTTAACATATTATTAAAGTTGTAACCTTAGTGGTTATGATCTTCTTTTTTAGACGAATCCGAATCTTTTAATCGGATCGTAGTGGTTTTACCAATTTGTTTTTTAATATAATATAGTAAATAGGTATTGTAACACAAGATCAAAATTACCCTAAAAAACACATACAATTAGAAATTCACCATTGCTCAAACGATATTACTATATCAAGTTTTTTTCCTCAATAGAACAACCTAAACATCTATTACTGTTAACGTATAAATACAGACGTGTTCACGCGATGAAAATTCAATTTCAGTCATACAATAACATGCCATGTTCTACTTATAGCGCTTCACTTTATTGACGTTACATATTTCAATGAGTTTATATTTCTATATCAATTTATTCAGTAAGTCAACAGTGTGACTTAGTTGCGGCTTCGTTTTCAATATGTTTTTTACGTTACTAAGGAGCTTACCTACGACTGTAACCCATCATCACATGTTGATAGCATCATATTTGCCCACAGAGCAACACAGACCGATGACGGACCTAAGGGGAGTAGTCATAACGTCTTATTTCCGATACAAAATATCCTGTCAATATTGCGCGGGAAATCTTCACGCATACACATTTTATATTCACATACAAAAAAAAAACAAAGCAGTCATGCGGACTGCCGACAGAAGTGAAAATCAAAACTATAAACAAACAGCTGTTTGAGCTCATCTTTCCCGCTCGGGTAGGTACACTCGGCGGTCCCGAGTTCATCCGATCGAGCCTTTCACCTCAGAGCGTGACGGATCAGCCTAACTTACTACCTACGAAAAAATGGGCGTGCGGTGCGCCAAAAGAAGTTTTCACTTCAACAATCACCTGACACTAAGAACTCACACATGCCAATTAAACAGAGTCAGCACGCCAAGCACACATATACACGTTCTGTGTCATAACAGTATAATACGTAGGCCCATTTGGGCTTATACTTTGATAGAGGAGAACGTCTGCGTATTTATAACTACTTCCTACCGTGTTGCTCTATGTTTTTACATTTCATTAAGCGATCATCGTTGATTAGCGAATTCAAGTAATGTTATACTGCAACGATCTATGTATACAAGGATTTTACTGCACAAAATTTTGTCCTCCTATCGTCAACTATATTCGACAGATGTAACTTATTTTTAACCGACTTCAAAAAAGGAGGAGGTTCTCAATTCGACCGTATACATGTTTTTTTTATGTGTGTTCGCGGATAACTTCGTCGTTTATGAACCGATTTTGATAAAATGTTTTTAATGGAAAGGAGATATTAAGATCTGATGATGGCATCCAAGAGAAATCGAGTCAACCTTAAAGTCGGTTTTTGTTAAAATTTTACTTGGTTTGGGGAAACAATATTATATGCTGATAAATAATAAGTTACAAAAACTTATAGAAGTTATAAAAGTTATTAAGCTTATGATTAGTAAAACAAAATAAACTTTTAAAGTAATCTACAGAAACTAGGGACATTCAAAGCATTTGTCATTGTATAAAATCCAATGTTTCTATATTTACAATAATTCAATACTAATCTATCTATCTATCTATCTATATATATAAAAGCGAAATACCACTCACTTATTAATCACGAAATCTCAGAAACTATAACACCTACAAACTTGAAATTTAGCAGGTAGGTTCCACATAGGATGTAGACATCCGCTAAGAACGGATTTTACGAAACTCCATCCCTAAGGGGGTAAAACGGGGGTTGGACGTTTGTATGAAGTCCTATGTTTTTTAAGTAAGAGACGAGAAATTTAAAATGCATGCTCTATAGATCGTGTGAAAGTGTACTTATGAATGTATCTTTAGAAATAAACACCCTCTTGGGGTTAAAACGGGGAATGATAGTTTGTATGAAAGTATAATGTTATTGAAGTAAAAGTAATTATGGCAGAAGGATTTTAAATGGTATTTAAGTATAAAAAAATGTGCAAATAACGAACTCCACGCGTACGAAGTCGCAAGGGGCCGCTAGTTTTGTGATATCTCCCCGTTATTAACCTAAACCCAACCACAGCTTTAACAAGTTTTATACGCGTCGGTTCAATGCCTAAAAAACCGTCTCGTATTTACATTCCTCCTTTTTAGGGTTCCGTGCCAAATGCAAAAAACGGAACCCTTATAGATTCGTCATGTCTGTCTGTCTGTCTGTCCGTCTGTCTGTCCGTCCGTATGTCACAGCCACTTTTTTCCGAAACTATTAGACCTATAATGTTGAAACTTGGTAAGTAGATGTATTCTGTGAACCGCTTTAAGATTTTCACACAAAAATAAAAAAAAACAATACATTTTGGGGGTCCCCATACTTAGAACTGAAACTCAAAAAACATTTTTTCATCAAACCAATACGTGTGGGGTATCTATGGATAGGTCTTCGAAAATGATATTGAGGTTTCTAATATCATTTTTTTCTGAACTAAATAGGTTGCGCGAGAGACACTTCCAAAGTGGTAAAATGAGTGTCCCCCCCCCCCTTTAACTTCTAAAATAAGAGAAAGATAAATCTAAAAAAATATATGATGTACATTACCATGCAAACTTCCAACGAAAATTGGTTTGAACGAAATCTAGTAAGTAGTTTTTTTTTAATACGTCATAAATCGTAAACTGCAATTTACCTTTCATTAAATCAACACAAATATAAAAATAAAATAAAAATTATATTCTGTTACTTGCTGCCGCGGAACCCTTCATGGACGAGTCCGACTCGCACTTGGCCGCTTTTTTAACATATCTGCTCGAGGGGAGCGTTGACTACTTTTCTCATCGGTCATGTTCATGCAACCGAGCTTCAAATGTTTTACATATTTTAACCCCCGACGCAAAAAGAGGGGTGTTATAAGTTTGACGTATCTGTCTGTCTGTTTGTCTGCCTGTCTGTGGCACCGTAGCTCGCGAACGGATGAAGCGATTTCAATTTAGTTTTTTTAGTATGAAAGGTGAGTTACGTCCGAGTGTTCTTAGACATGTTTCATGAAAATCGGTTGAGTCATTTAAAAGTTATGGGAGTGAAAGTGGGGAAGAATAACCGAATGTCTGCAAAAATATCATCGAGTGGGGGGGTCTCAAATGAAAGCGCACAACGTGGTTTTTAATGTTTAAAGGGAACTCAGGTTATGTTGTCCGGGTTTTTTTTAAATTTTGAGAATTTATGCTAGAAAGCAAGTGCTTTAAATATTGTTCCGTGATCTATTTATTTATTATTCAAAAAGAGGTACTAATGTTAGCTTTAATGCTATTTAAATATTAAGTCAGTACGTACGTTAAACATATGCTTAATATCCATTGTATGACGTCAACTTTCATGGCATTATATATGTATTCGTTATAATATGATTTAGACATAATTTTTTAAGTGTATTTCGCAATATCACCTTAACGTTGACGCCTCGTGTAAAATAAACGAAACGCAAGTCATAGTCGACTTCCAAACTTCTAACAAGGAATATCAATTTGCGGCTATATAAATGTCACGAACAATTACTGACGCCCACCCCTGGGACAGAGGATTATGTACTCAGTCATGGGCCACGTTAATTAACCGCGTTTGTCTGAAGATGTCATGTGACAGGTATAGGATACATGTTTGGTTATATTTCAAATAACTTACGTAATTGTGCGCATGTAAATGTCTTTTACTAAATATAAAATATTGACTGATTGAATAAGTATCGACGAATTTATAGCAGGCAATAATATTAAATTCAAAATTTAAAAAACCCCCTACTCAAGCACTTATTCGAGTAATCATACGCCAATGATATTTTTGCAAACATTCTGTTATTCTTCCCCACTTTCACCCCCATAACTTTTAAACGACTCAACCGATTTTCATGAAACATGTCTAAGAACACTCGCACGTAACTCACCTTTCATACAAAAAAACTAAATTGAAATCGCTTCATCCTTTCGCGAGCTACGGTGCCACAGACAGACAGAAAGACAAACAGACAGACACGTCAAACTTATAACACCCCTCTTTTTGCGTCGGGGGTTAAAAAGAGAAACGTAGCGATTTTTAAATAAACCACTAATTTAGTAAGTGTGAGTCTGACTGGCGTACCAAGTCTTCCGCACAAGCTTGTTTATAGATAATTCAAACATGTACGGGTTCCATTCACGCTTTTTGTCGAAAACAGCTCTATTTTTTAAACTCCGTAAACTTAGAAGCGCTCTTCTCAACTGTGATTTAAATACTGAATGGATTCAAATGAAACTTGGCATGATTTGAGTTCATACTACGAGTTAGGACATAGGATACTTTTTATCCCGAAATTCAGCGCGGTTTCCTGGAGAGAGGGGATGAAAGTCAAAATATGTACTTAGTTGTAATTCAATAAATAACACATAGTCTGATTTTATTTATTATTTTTTTGCTAGAAAGAAAAAAATAAAAGATAACGGTAAAAATATTTTTTTTGTCCGCGACTTTCACTGCCTGTGGGAAGCTGAGACAGATTTGTAAATTTGGCGGCACGGTCGCCGGGTCAGCTAGTTAACTATAAAGAACAATTGTTTTGAGATAGTTGCCCGTGTTCCTGAGTATCTCTATCTTGATAGACGAACATCTTAAGGGCCGCGTCCCTAAAAACGCGCGAAAAGGCACTTGCAGTTTTGCAAAACACAAACAACTCAATTCATATTTGACACTAAAAAAAAAATCTCAGTAGTTTAATAAATCAGTCTACCAATCTACCGAGTGACATTTATAAAATATTTTTTTATTTTTGTGAAAAAAAGCCTTAACAAAGATCAAAATCATCGAAATCGACCTTTTTAATTAGCACACTCTGTCCTATTTCGTGCTCTATTTTAAATGTTTTTTTTCTTATTTCGCGAGAAAAAAGTATGGAGAAAAGATTTACCGTTTTAGTTTTTTATTAATTCTCACCAAAAAGCCATAATTTAAGGCTAAACATCATTCATTTTTAGCGACAAAAGTTCCATACATTTTAGTACGTAGATATCGTCTCCCGTAAATTGCAATAAATAAGTTTTATCGCGCTCAAAAAATTCAGTGCCCGCCGAATATTCAAAGTGACACCACGTCCGTTTGTAGTTCGCACTGAGGTCCATAATACGTAAATGACAAGTTTTAGGGTGGGTTGCCAGTGAGTGTCGAATTGTAACTGTTAATTTGTATTCTTGAATTTAATTTTTTAAAGAATAATTTCAAAGAAAAATATTAAATTCAAAATTCAAAAATGCAAAATTCATTTATTGGTGTGATTTTTGGTACATTTTTACATGCGATCTTAATAATTAATGAAATAGTTCCTCAAAAATCTACCTTGAAGGTGTACACGCTTTCTCATAATTTTAGTAATTTATTGTAAATAAGAGTCTTCAACATATTAAAATAAGATTAAGGATTACAAAACAAAACAAAAAATATAAGATAATAATGCAGAGTTAAAATTAAATAAATGCCAATGTCAAATAACTTGCAGTAATAAAAATAATACTAATAATGCCAAAATTAATAAATATCAATGTCAAATAATTTGCTAAAGTAAGAATAATAATAATAATACAATGTCAAAATAAAATAAAATATCAATGTCAAATAACTTACAATTTATCACTAAGGAATTCGTCAATACTATAATAACATTTCTCCAATAATAAATGTCTTAATTTAAATTTAAATGGAATAATATTTAAGTCCTTAATTCTATTTGGTAATTTATTAAATATTTTTGGGGCCATACAAAGTATGCTTTTATGCATGAAGGCGGTCTTTGATGGTCGAATGCATAGTTCATGTCTATAATCTTGTCTAATCATTTTATAGCGATGTTCAGATGCTTTTCTGAATAGATGCATGTTTTTTTTGACAAATAAAGCGGTTTCAAATATGTACAAGCAGGGTAAAGTCATTATTTTTAACAATAGAAAATAAGGTTTGCAACTGTCAGTTATTTTTATACCGGTAATAGCTCTAATGCATCTTTTTTGAGCCTTGAACACCATGTCCTTATTGCAGGAGTTACCCCAAAACATGACTCCGTAGCGTAGTATAGAATCGACATAGCCATAGTATGCAGTAACTGCCGCGGCTTGATTGACTACTTTCTTGAGTTTATACAAAGCAAAAGCAAACTTACAAATTTTTTTAATTAATAATGAAGTATGTTGTTTCCAATTAAGTTGATTGTCGATTGTTAAGCCTAGAAATTTTGTATTTGCAACTTCTTCAATTTTTTCATTATTAAAGATTACGTTTAGTTCCGAATTAGTTAATCTTTGGCGAAAGTTCATAATTTTGGTTTTCTTAAAATTTAATATTAAATTGTTATGCTCCAACCAGACAACAGCTTGTTGTAATGCATTGATTATATTAGCTTCAAAGTCTTTATTATTTTTATCAAGTTTAACAATGATAGTACTGTCATCGGCAAACAATGTCATAGGATAGGGTATATTCTGGGGGAAGTCATTTATATATATAAGAAATAATAAAGGCCCCAGCACACTGCCTTGGGGCACTCCATAAGATATCATTCGTTCTTTAGATATGTATTTTATAACAGTTTTATTTCGCTTACAAATTCGACTAATTTCTGTATGTTGTGTTCTATTTTTTAAGTAAGAATTTATGAGTGATAAGACATTTCCTCTTATCCCATAAGCATTTAACTTGCTCAGCAGTGTATCATGGTTGACCAAATCAAATGCCTTGGTCATATCCATGTACACCGCTGATATTGGGACTCTCTCATTCATGTTAGCTATGATATCATTAAGAAAGTCGTATATGGCCATATTTATTGAGTGATCTTTCCTAAATCCTTTTTGTTCTTTCACAAGTATATTATGTTTGTTCAGGTATCCTTCTATGGACCTATAGATCCATTTTTCGCATATCTTGGATATTACCGAAATAAGAGCTATTGGCCTGTAATTTTTAATGTCTTTCTCATCGTCTTTTTTAAATAAAGGTTTTATAACAGTAGGTTTAAGTTTATCAGGGTAGGTTCCAGACTCAATACATAAATTAAATATAAAGCTGAGAGGATGTGACACTATTTCTGAAACATATTTTAGAACCTTTGTTGAAATATCGTCGTATCCTACACTATTTTTATTCTTTAAATCTTTTATAATTCTATTTACTTCATCTGGTATAATTGGGGCCAAAAACATTGACTGGACAGAGAAATTTATTTTATTGTCAGTGGTCAGTTGCATGGAAGTAGTAGAAAGTTTTTCTGCTTGGCTTATGAAGTAGTCGTTGAAAGTATTTGCTATGTCTTTGGGAGTAGTGTATGTAACTCCGTCATAATTTATTTCTTTTATATACTCTGGTGGAGAGTTGCTTCTATTTCCATTTATTATATTCCATGTCATTTTCGATTTATTATAAGCTGTCTTTATTTTATAATTATTCTTTGCGAATTGTGTCAATTTTATAATTTTCTTAAGTCGATTTGAATAATTTCTAAGTCTTGACACATTTATCATAGATGGATTCAATCTATGTTGCCATAACAACTGTCTTTTTATTTGGCTACACCGTCTAATACCAGGTGTTATCCAACTTGGATTGTTTATTAATTTTCTTTTTTTGAACATAATCGGAAAACACAAATTATAAAACAATTGGAATAGCTCCAAAAAGTTGTTATAAGCTACGTTAGGGTCTTTAGTAAGGTAGACATCAGAAAAAGAAATTGATTTCAAACAGTCTTTAAATTTCACCAAGTTTTCATTACTATAGTCACGCACTTTTATATTCCAACTTTTGATTAAACATGTCTTTTTTACTGGAAGCTTTAAAGTTTGTGCCGTGTGATCCGACATGTGTAGATCAAGAATATTATGAGTACATTTTCGTGAAATATTATGTGCAAAATTATCAATACACGTATTGCTTTGTAATCTAGTTGGTTGATTAATTTGTAAACATAAATTGTAGTTCAATAGGAAACTTATAAATTCGAGAGATAATTTATCTTGCTTTAAAGTATTAATGTTAAAATCACCACATAGAATTACTTTATTGTTCGAGTTGTAACAGTATTTTGATAATATAACGTTTAATTTTGAATAAAAAACTTCCAAATTGTTCAACTTTGGTACCCTGTATAAACAAATAATTATTGTGTCATGTGGTATTAGTTCAATTGCACAAACTTCGACAACGCCCTCAATTGACATTTTGCTGACATCCGTAAGTTCTTTGTATTGGAGACCAAATTTCACCAAAATACAAGCTCCTCCTCTTTTCGTACTTCTTGTATAGTAAGCGGCTAATTTATAATTAGGTATTGAAAGAAGCTCCTCATGTCCTCGCTCCATAAAGTGTTCCGTGACGCAAATTATGTCTATGTTGTTTCTTTGTACGGCTAGTTCTTGCAGGTGTAGTGTTAGTTGATCCACCTTGTTGATGAGTCCCGCAATATTTTGATGCATAATAATCAGATAATTATAGAAAAAACGTGTCTGAATGTTCAATTTCTGAGGTAAAAGAATTAGATGTTGTTATATTATTTTCAGCATCGATTTCAGTTATAGTCCTCTGGAGGTTACTGAAAATATTCCTCATTCCTGTTCCGTTTATGTGTCCTTGTGGCGCAGAAAACATTTGATAGTCACAAATTAATTCTGCATTAGAGTCCAGCAAGTAAGCATATTCGTGAGTTAAGTTGTCAAGATATAAAAGATTATTAAAAGTTTCTATTCTTGCATTATATATAGTTGTATAATTGCCATATCTGTAGGTCGGAAGGCAAATAATCACATTCGTGTTATTAATTTTCCCAATGGTTTCTCTAATAAGAAATATAATATCGTGATAGTTTCCTGTCCGTATGAAGTCCATCTCTCCTAATATAATAACACAATAATCATTTTTGTTAAAGTTTTTTACTTTATTATCAATGCCCTGTAGCATTTGTTGAATATCACCGCCTGGATATAGATAGTGGCAATAATCATACATATAAAAGGTGTCCTCAATTAAATTACATAACTTATTCCTTTTATTATTGCTAATTATACATACATTTTTCCTTGTTTTATTTTTCTTCAAGAAACGATTTTTGTCGCCTTGTAGGTTCGTCATTAAATGGGTATCATATTGTGTTGATTTGTCAGCAGTCTGCGTGAGCAAATTGTTAGTCTTAACTTTGTCAGTCTTGGGTGTTGTCTGGGGGCTGTTATTTGCTGTAGTGGTTTTGTTCTTCCGCTTCTTGTTAGTTATTGGAGATGCACAGTTGTCGCTCACCATATCAGTTGTTATTTTTTTATAGATATTTTTCTTCTTAATTAAATCGTCGATAGTGTTTTTAAGTTGTGTATTCTCTAAGTTTAAACTTTCCACTTCTGCGTGTGCCGCTTCTAATCCTAATGTTAATTCCTTAATTTTATTTTGTAGTTGAGTAATTTCATCGCTATGTTCTTCGTCTGAGATATCCGGCAAACTATTGCTAGTTGTACAATTTAAGTCGGTGGTTATGTTTAATTCCTCATTTGTATCCGAATGTCTGCGCTGGCGCTGGCGTCGCTGAGTGATATTACCGAAGAAGTTCATTGTAAGATAACTAAAATTGTCAACTTAACAATTTTATCAATCACAAAAAGTGACCCAGCCGGTGGGGTTTGAACGCTCGACTACGGGCGCGGCAGTCGACTGTATGAACTGTCTCACTAGCCGAACAATTACGATACGTGTTGAAATTGATGATCGTTTTATGCGAGAGTGATTTTTAAATGACAAAAACTCGTTAAGTATGAGTCATGCCAGTGGAATTTTTCCTCATAACTAAAGTTATTCAAGTTTGAATTGCGAATTATTTTATAAGTTTTGGTCACTTATTATGCACTGTTAATCACTTATTTTGCACTGTTGCTTCACTTGAGTTTATGATTTACTACTATTGTTTGCAAGCACAGAACAAGTTCTAGTTCTGTGTTTGCAAGAGGGCTTTTTAACACTTATTCACAAATGTTCAATTATTTTCCATAACACTTAGGTTTTTTTGAGGATAACGTTGACACTTAATATTTATAACTTGTTTAATGTTTTTGGTGCACATTTATTGCTATTACGCTTTGTTTATTATTATTAGTGAATATTAAAAACAGAGAACAACAATTCAGATGCTTGTAGCCAAAGCGCCATCTAGCGAGCCTTGAGCCTTAAGCCTTAGTATTTTTTATTAACACAGAACTTATTTTTATGTTTTTTTTTTAACTTGCTATGTATGTATATATCTAACTATATTTGTTAAGACGGAATCTTGCAACTCAATTTTGCAGATACCTTCAACCGATTGTGTTGAATTTTTGTAGGCATATGTATATAGCGTGACAATGCTATATTATGATGACATGGAGCTGATCTGATGTTGAAGCTGGAAGGTGGTCACAGGAACTTTGTAACGACGGAACCTATCGAGTTTGGAGTCGTTTGATTTGTCTTGACGAGTACTTTGAATACACTTTGTCAGACCGAGACACTTTGAGAAATTGTTTTTAAAAAAGTATTTTTTTTTTAATGATTTCTGTTAGAATTTAATAACTACTACTGAAATAATGAAAGACCTTAAAATTACAGTTTTATTTTTGACTGCATGGTTGGTCTAGTGGTTTAAGCGGTTGCCTCGCCGCTTCCTACTGTATCAGGTGTTGTGGGTTCAAATCCCACATGGGACAACACTTTGTGATCCACGAATTGTTGTTCTGAGTCTGGGTGTCCATTGTGTCCGTTTCATGTATGTTTGTAAAGTCCCCCGCGACACAGGATTTATTGGATATATACGGAAGTTGTCTTTTTTGAAAAAAAAAACTAGCTGAGCCCCACGGTCTTACCCGCGATACTACACCAACAGCGGTTACTCCTTATATCATCAGCTACCTATCAGTAAAAATCCCGTCAAAATCGCTCCAGCCGTTCCAGAGATTAGCCGGCACAAACAAACAAATAGACAGACAAAAATTGTAAAAAAGGGTCCCATCTACACTTTACGTCATTTCCATTATTATCCATCCCTTAAGTTCGAATTTAATCAATTGTTGAATTGTAAAACAAAAGATGCCCTATCCCTTATATTATCTGATATCTGTAATCTATATAAATACACACATCAAAAGTGTCTAGGGATCAACATATGTGTCTAGGGATCAACATATATTTTTGCAATAACTTTTCTCCTGATTGATATTAATTAAAATTTTCTTTAAGGATTCATCAAATAAAGTGTTTTCGTTTGTCACAGTAACGATAAACCAAGTCACCTTTGCATTAATAAAGAAATTGGCCATTTTCCTAATAAAGGGATTTTTGACATTTGAAAAGTTTAAAAATTTAAAGTTCGAAAAAAAGACTGAAATAACAGTTTTCTTTAAAATTTTATTAGGTAACTTAAACAATTAATAATCCGTGTTTCTACCGCGAACACTAACAATACAAGAATCGGTTTGGCATACTCAAAATGAGTTCATCCAAATCACGCTGTGGAATGGCCGCCCATGTTCGTTGCAACAACAAAAAAAGGTCTTCTTGCGACTGGATACCCTCCATATTCGGCAGAGCTCTTCTCTGTAGCATATCCCATGCATGCTCAATCGGGTTCAAGTCTGGCGACTGAGCAGGCCAGGGCCAAAGCCACATCTCAATCTCAAGAAATCCGCATAAAAATGCTTGATCCCTAGACACTTTTGATGTGTGTAAAAGAGGAAGGTGACTGACTGACTGACTGACATACCCAGAGATCAACGCACAGCCCAAACCGCTGAAGTTAGAATCATGAAATTTTGCATGTTATGTTGCAATAGTTTGTTTTTTAACCGTCTTAAAAAAAGGAGTTTATAAATTAACTGTATTTTTTTATTTTTTTACCCGACCACGGCAAAGCCAAAGGAGGGTTATGATTTTGACAGGCTATGTATGTATGTTCATCTGTTCCCTCATAGCTCATTAACTACTAATTAGAACTGGATAAATGAGGTATCGTTAAAAGTGTCTTGATCGTCCGCTGCTTATAGGCTATATGACGCGTCACTCAATTTAATGTGGCGCCCTCTAGCCGACATAAAGTACTGTATTAAAAAATGAATTTGACATAAATATGCCGTGTTTGCTATCATCGGAAAGGGTGTTACTTGTACATTTCAAATATATATATATAGGTATTATTAGTATTTGCTGGTGACTTTGTTCGTATTTATTCATTTTTTTTATATTTCTATGTTAGGTATTTAAAATATACTTTGCATATAAATTATTATTATCACTACACCAAAACATTTTAAATAAAAAAAAGTAAAAACTTAAATTAAAATAGAAACGTACCATAACTCTTAAAAACACGTGACTACGGCTTTTCAAAACTTGTTTCATACTTTTTCAGCGTCGTTTTTTGTGAAAAGTGAAAAAAGTACGTAAGTAAGTAAGATCTATGTAGTAAAATTTAGTCAATATGAGCAATAAAAGCGATCAAAAATTATATTTTTAAGAAACATTATGTTCCATTAATATAACATATATCATACAAATTTTATTTCATAACATAGCATTAAAATCCGTTGATTACTGTAAAAGATCTAAGCTGACAGATAGCGTGAGCGATTTAATTTTATACTGTATAAAAATATATTATTTGTCCATGAAATGAATTAAAAATGAATAGGTACACTTGAACCCCATTCTCGGCCGTTGACGAGTTACTTAAAGCCGGCGGGCTTTCCGATATGACTAAGATACATTGCGTGCTTTGTAGGACATTCTAAACATTCTTCAAAGGCGAACAGTTAATGAATATGTAACTAGAAGAAAAAACCGAAAGTAAATTTATTAGTTGCCAGGGTTAGTGTGCAACAGTGCCCGATGCGTTTGTGTGCATGTAAAATATTAATGTGGGTGTTCAATCACAAATTCATACGCTCAAGGACTACAGTCTTAAGGAATGCACTTTGATAGTCTATTCAGTTTATAACCTAATTGTGTTGTTAATTATTGTTTCCTTATTGTCATTCTCATTCAAAATTAATTGCACGGTTTGGTGATTGTAAGAAGAGAAATATAGAAAATATTATTAAATTATTATTCTTGCGGGTAAATTTCATCTGGAACCTTGTGTGTCTAATGGTAGTTTGAAGATATGTAATGGGCTTATATTCGAAAATACTGCTCATAACGAAAATGTTTAATTTCAACAATTCTCCGCATATTAAATAAATAAATTCTTCGAAACTTTGCTAACTATAACTATCCATCATATTAAATTCAGCGGTATACTTTCAATATTAAGTGGTTATGAGCCAAAACAGTAATAATATACTTCCAGTTCGTTAATTTAGTTATTCATGAAGCTTTTTGTTTTGGTATTCATTTTACTCACTCCCGAATTATACCTATAAGGACCCTCGACGACTTTATGAAGTAACAATATATTCAAACTTCAAGTGAATTTGGTGTTCTCGTAAACCCTATATTATAATTAATGATTATATTACATAAAGTTGTTATTAAACCGTCAGATAAACTTGTAAAGAATGTTATCATCATGTATGAGTTATTCAAAACGCCGTGAAGCGGTAACTTCTTGTTTAATTTAATCTTTTCATATCGAAATGGATTAGAGTATGCCAGTTTTTTTCTGTGAAATCCTCT
Source organism: Diaphora mendica (assembly GCA_949125395.1). NCBI lineage: Eukaryota > Metazoa > Arthropoda > Insecta > Lepidoptera > Erebidae > Diaphora > Diaphora mendica. Next base: position 26,420,397 of record OX421312.1, on the reverse strand, counting down.
CAATGTGTCTTTTTTTCAATAGAAAACTTAAATAAAACAATTTTGCTTTTAAATTAATGTATAATCAAGACAACGTTCAAAGAGTTTAAACAGACATGTAAGTGATGAAAATTTTGTCAAATTACATATGTGTATATAATACTCGAGGGCCTGATCAGGCTTAGTTGAATAAACTCTCGGGATTAGGTCCAAATGTTATAGAGAATAAGCAATTTATCGAGCAGGAATCCAATTAGTTGCTGAGATTAAACGTGCTACCTTCAATACCCTCAACACCCATTTCAGTTAACAATGTCCACTACATCGGTTGAAAATTATGTAAAATATCATGGCTTATTTAAAGCAAAGTTGTAAAGATTTCTTTTTAATGAAACTAATAGAAACTGTCCTCTACATGTACACGAACAAAAATATTTTACCAAGATAATATGAGATACAAATAGTTGTATCAAATACCGTTGGTAAAAATGCATTTTTTGGTAAATAAAAGTACAAAATGCTCAAGTAAACATGGGCAGAGCCCCGTAGGGCTTTTCAACAGTATTAGGGCTGACAACGTACGAGTTCATTTGTTTTTGCTCGCCGAAGGCACGTTAACTTCCATCGTCATTCCATACAGTCTTTGTACGGTCACGTAAAATATTAATTCGACAGCATGAAATTTGTTAATTATGAACAATTAGGAGCGTAAACATTTATTTTTATGTTACATTTTAAATATAAATTATGAAAATTATTAACATACATTATAATCATAGGTAAGTAAAGACAAAGTTATATGATTGTATTTCTATTTAAGTAAATAGAAAAGAGTTAACTTCTCCTTTAGCTGTCGCCCACTACATGCGGTATAGTCAATGATATGGTTTAGTTTTCTTTTAACGATACATAATATAGTACAATTATTAATAGTAACTAAATATTTACAATAATATACCAATGGGTAGGTACAGTCAGCATTAGAATCATTTTTGCTCTCAGGGTGCTCAAAATTATGTGAAAAAAATCACTTCCTTTTTATATTGGCAGACATGGTACTCAAATTGTTATATTTGTTGTACGCATTCAAAGTGGTCGAATTAATCAAATAATTAATTGTATTGGCTGACAGAGTGTTCTTACTAATGTTATCAAATAGGTTGTTCAATGGTATCTAGGCAAACAAACTAAATTTTTTTCTTCAGAACCTGTCTCATTTCTTGCATGACGTAACTGAGATGTCTTTTTTTCCGAATATTTTTAGAAAAAAAAACATGTTGTGGTATTCTTATTTATTATATTTACAATATTATACTGAGAAAAGGAGTATGACTGCCTCGTTGGTCTCGCGGTTAGCGTGTGCGACTGCTGATCATGAGGTCTTAGGTTCGATTCCCGAGTCGGACCAAATGTTTGTATGATATACAAATATTTGTTTCGGAGTTTGGGTGTTTTCTATGTATAATATGTACGTATTTACAAAAAAAGTACATATATATGTATTTGTATCAGTTGTCTAGTACCCATAACACTAGCTCTGCTTAGCCGGGTCTAGATGGCGTTGTGTGTTAGATGTCCAAAAATAAAACAAATATTTGAAATTGCTTTAAAAATAAACCTATTCTAAGGATAATTAACTTAATGCGACATTAATGTCACTGAATAATAATGGTTATCTCTCAACTGTGATAGATATGTTATTGTTTAAATTAAAATATATATTTCTTAATAAATATGCTTCCATACCATTAAGACGAGCAAACAAGAAACCATTTGGTAAATTTAACCGGGAAAATGTTTCCATTACCGACATTGCGAATGTGCTGGGCCTTTATTAATTTACTTTTTTTTACATATTTTCACAGTTAGTGCAACTATGTCGCACATACACTGGTATAATGTGGGACCACTTTTTTTTTTTAAATGCACCACGTTTTAGTAAAGTTCTCAAACAATTGTAAATTTTGTCCCTATTTAGTAAAAGCAATAACTCAATTTTACAATCGATCAAAGGTGGTCCCTCAATCGTGACTGATAGACATTGATATCTGATACACTAGTTAAAATTTACAACTGCTCTAAATAACTACACTTAGTAAAATATTTGTAAAAACTGATTCAGGTACTAAATAATAGGTCTTTACTTATGAAATTGTCGTTTTGTATGCAATAAGTGAAAGTACTTATTTTTGCAAACTTTTTATTTCTGTTATTCGAAGTAATCACCCATGCAATCGACGCATCTTTGCCAACGCATTGGCCGTTTATTGATGCCCTTCTTGTAAAAATCAGCTGGACGGGAGGCAACAAACTCTTCAAAGGCATTTTGTACTGCCTCTCAGGAATTGAAAATTTTACCCACTAAAAAGTTGTCCAAATTTTTGAAAAAGTAATAGTCGGTAGGTGCAAGGTCTGGTGAGTATGGCGGATGAGGGAGAGCTTCCAACCCCAGCTCTTGCAGCTTGGAGACTGTCTGTTGCGCAGTATGGGGTCGCGCGTTGTCGTGAAGCAGCTGCAAGAGCTGGGGTTGGAAGTTCTCCCTCATCCGCCATACTCACCACACCTTGCACCTACCGACTATTACTTTTTCCAAAATTTAGACAACTTTTTAGTGGGTAAAAATTTCAATCTCCCGTCCAGCTGATTTTTACAAGAAGGGCATCAATAAACGGCCAATGCGTTGGCAAAGATGCGTCGATTGCGTGGGTGATTACTTCGAATAACTGAAATAAAAAAGTTTGAAAAAATAAGTACTTTCACTTATTGCATACAAAACGGCAATTTCATAGGTAAAGACCTATTATTACCTTTCTCGTTCACTGTATAAAAAAAAAAGAACTAGCATGCAGAAGGTGGTCACTCAATCGATCACCTTAAGTTCAGTTTGAGTGTAGACCATAATGCAATGTTGAATTTTTGTATGTTTCTAGCGTTAGTAAAATAATTGGAACGATTGCAAATTCAACCACTGCTTTGTAAAAGAAGCCTTTCAATAAGTTTAAATCCATTAAAGGTGGTCCCTCAATAGAATCGCTTATCACCAAAAAATGACAATTTACAAAACAATGCTGCAGTCTATCTTTTAGTAGTATTTTTTAATTAAATATAATTTTTATCAAAAAGTTTAAAAAATGAACCGTTTTATTACATATTTTGAAATGAATCGGTAATCAAAGTACACACTACCTATCCAGTTTTTAACAAATATACCATGTGGGCCAGCCTTAGCTTTTAAGAACTTGACTGAAACCGAAATTATAGCTAGCCTTACTGACAATGACTTTTGACTAGTATGGATGATTAGATACCATTGAACAACCTATTTGATAACATTAATATGGACACTCTGTCAGCTAACGCAATCTTGACAACTGATAGTCAAGATATTTTGACCACTTTGAATGCGTGCAACAATTTGAGTACCATGTCTGCCAATATAAAATTGAATGGATATTTTCACATAATTTTGAACACCCTGAGAGCACAAATGATTATGATGGTGACTGTACCTACTCGATAGACCAGGTAATAGGTACTATAGAGTTTCTATCATGCTAAGCAGATTTGTTGCGTTGACTCCAGTGGTGAGATGAAAGCTATCATCACTAGATTCTAGCGTTGATTTACATTTCAGTCGCAAGCGAAAATTGCTTGTCCATTTCAAATTAAACCTAGGCAACAAGGTACCAAAGGCAAAGCGAGTTTCTAATTTATACCATGTAATAACAATTTTGTACATGTGACGTACGAAAATCAAGAGACAGGAATTACGTTTACTATTCGAATCTTACCAACACAAATATAGAGTATAATTTATAGCAGTTTTCGAGCTTCCACATAATATCTGAATTATTCAAAGGAAAACGTATTTTGACAGACTTTTTGATTGCTTTGTACAACCGATTGCGCTCACTATAATATATAAGAAAGAATCAAAGGATTATCACTCGTATAGAGTCGCAAAGGACATCTGGTCTTTACTGCTGACTCGCTGACTGTCATTTTTCAATAAACCTAACTGAACCAAAAATAGTGTTATATTTATTTTTCACAAGGTTAAATTACAAATACGTTTAAATTGAAGAACAAAGCAACATAAGCTACTATTTTATTAGCACTTTGGAAAATTAGATTGTTCAATTAAAGTGCAGACAATTCTGAACAAATAGAAATAGTTAAGTGTAGAGCTGACAGTTCATATTAAAATCAGACGTTACTACTCGTACTTGCTCTTCAAATTTACTCTTTGTCCTCAGGTATATTCTCTAAATCAACATTAAACAAAGGAAAATGTTTCCTTGGCCATGTATTAACTGCTTAAATCAGTATTATTATATTTGTGCTGTGAGAATGTTCTAAAACATGTTGAATATTGTTCAATAATAAGGTGATCCGATAACATAGAATTAAAGCGACTCGAACCGTGTGCGCATCGGTAATTGTAATGCTCAGATATAAGTAGAACGACTACAATGAAAGTAATTATTGTAATAAACCACAGATTTACATAAACGACCTTCGGCGCTTCCATCTGGTGAGCGATGCCCTCGGGAGCTACGCATCAATTTGTGTGTGTGTATAACGACAGACGCTCCCGCTCAGTGAATTGTGCGGAATGTGTGACTCATTTCAATAGGTCGCCCCTTTCAAAAATATCGCTAGGTACACTAGATCGCTAGGTATGGAGGTAAAGATTGTGATTTTGTATGTTTTTTTCTGTGTAATAAAAAAATAAAAAAACAGATAGCTACATACTAAACAGTATTTTATACTTAAAAAATACAGCAGTTTCTAAAAACTTATTACTTGTAGTATTAAAGCTTCACTTATTGTAAAAATAATCTTTTTTTTTCCGGACGTTACACGTTAATCCTATTGTTTCTTAATCCTTAATAATATAAACGCGAAAATTTGTAAGTATGAATGGATGGATGGATGTTTGTTACTCTTCACGCAAAAACTACTGAACTGAACGGATTTGGATGAAACTTTACAGTATTATAGCTTATAGGTACATCAGAATAACACATAGGCTACTATTTGCCGGGATAACCGACATACACGCGGGCGGAGCCGGGGGCAACAACTAGTATCAAATATAATTTAGATGAGTAAACTGTACTTCCAGTATTGTTGCAACTAACAAACAGCCATTCTCTTGATTATCCAATGAATTATGTTATTTATTACACTGAATAAACCTGTCACAATCAATCTGAAATCATCAATTTGTCTTTGTAAACAAAACCTGGTTTCCTTATGCTACAATTAGAAACAATGCGCCACGAGTTATGTATAATAGCAAACTCGAGCACCGTTTTAAGGAAGCTTGTTTACTTTTTATAGAAAACACTTTGTTGTATGTGCTATACTTAGCTCCATTCAAATTGATCTAACCCTCACCATCTCTTTGTCAGACTACTAGTCGCAGACAGAAGCTTCATCCTTTTTGTTGTAAATACAACAAAAGTTAATCTAAACATTATGTAGCCTCTTTTGGTTCGAGTCGCGAAAGTCTGGAAATTACCTCTCTATTGTTCTAGTCATAATCATAGTTTAAAAAATTAAAAAACCCCTACGCAGTATCAGGTCGAAGTTATCAATTAATTGTCATTTAACGATTATACTAGCACGCATGAAGCATTTAATCGAGTAATCGTACGCAAAAAATGCCTTACATCATTTTGGAAAACAGCTGATACTCTTATACTGCTAAACCGATATTAACCTAACATGGCTAAGAACTACCGCAAGGAAACTGGCTTTCAAATGAAATAAACCGCATCGAAATCGGTCCATCCGTTTGAGAGCTACGATGCCACAGACAGACACACACACACACGTACAGACAGATAGACATCGACGTCAAACTTATAACACCCTCTTTTTGCGTCGGGGGTTAAAAATAGTAATTGAACCGTTTTAATTACTCAGACGGTTGTATGGCATCGTCTTAATTAATCATCACTTTCGGTTTTTTACTATCGATATTTTTTTTAAATCTTTATTTTAGTTAAGTCGCAATTATGACTATGTCGCTCATTTAATATTAAAAATATAATAAAGCGGTTGATAATAATTAATATTTCTTGTCTTGTTCAATAGGCCGTACGGAACAATTATTTGATTGACTAATAAAGAAAATCATTTTCATAGCAATATTTTATGCAAACATCATGTTTTCGCATATGACTTTTTAAGAAAATATGCAAAGAAATACGTAACTAAATTTAAGGACCAGTAGTCCTTTTTTTTGCAGAAACCCTCTTTGTTTGTGTTGTGCTTAACGACAGATTTTGTCTGCTTGAAAACCGTAGATACTAATCTATTGAGGAATCAACAAGTTGCATATGTAATGTTTCTAACATCAGACCTATTTTCCCTTCTGGCGTTATTTTTTCCAAGATATTCTTGTCACTCTTTGCTGAGCTATAACAATAACCACTGTCTTTCCTGCTAACCTAAAAAAATAGGGCGACCTTGGGACTAGGTACCTGCTTTCATATACGTGCCACCTGACCTCCTATTACAAAGAAACAAGTCGTTTTTAAGGCTTAGTCGCCTCCACAAGTGACCATAATGATATAGTAGACTATAATTTTAGAATGAAATTAACACATTTTACGTTTACCTTACCTTTAAATCACACACATTCTGAACTTATTTTCTTTGTTACAGGCCGGTCCAGAGATGACTTGGGTGGTAGCTGAGCATGTAGCTACAGGCACCGGCGAACTATCAGTCTCAAAAGGACAGCAAGTTGAAGTGGTGGAAGCATGCCAAGGGCGCCCCGATTGGTGGGTGGTTCGAGTGCCTGGCGAGCCACCGCAAGAGGGTGCCGTACCAGCCAATGTGCTTAAGCCGCAACCACACCACCAGACTAACCAGAAGACTTCGCCCTCTCGCAGGCCGCTAAGCCAACCATGTGAAGAACCACTTGGTAAGTTTACAATAAAACACCATTAATTAATTTGTATACTACTTCTTAAATCTTACATTTCTTACATTTTTTACTTGAAAATGTAGACGGCCTAAATCTAATAAAAATTAACAAACTTCACGAGTGGCCATGGTCACGATAGTAATAAAATTAGTATCGTAAGTAAATGCCTGCACAAAGTTGGATAAACAAGTTTCATCAGCAGTTTAATCCCCATCACTTAGATGGCTGGCAGTCCACAACTGTGTGGTTTTCAAGGAACTTTCTTCCTCGCACAAAAAAAAAAACTGTGGAATGACTGTCACCTGCGGTATTCCCGGACCAATACGACCTTCAAACCTTCAAGAAACGAGCGTACTCCTTCTTAAAAGGCCGGCAACGTACTTGTGACGCCTCTGCCTGGTATTGCGGTGGGTATCCATGGGCGGCGGTAATAGCTTACCATCAGGCGATACGTCTGCTCGTTTGTCACCTATTCAAATATGCCTATGTATCGTTAGAATTCTCATATTCCGGATTAACACTAGATAAAAATATATCGACTGTGGTTCACGTTATTTGTTGGGTAAAGCAGTTGTGTTTATTTAAGTAGATAGACTTCAGATTTATTTGATTATATCAAGATAAATATCCTTGTCCAAATCTATTGAGATATTACAGATACTAAAGCTTTTAGTAAAAAGCGACAGTTAATAGAGATAGTAGAAAAGTTTTCAGAATAAATAAAAGTTTGAAACAATTTAATAGAGAATGACGTCTTATTGTCGATTGTGATGGATACATTATGCAAAGATGTTAAAAAAGTGAGTAAATGCGGGTAATCGTGTGAAAGGCGCGCTATTGTCTCTTTATGAGTTTCAGTCGTTGCCAAAGAAGGCGTGCCTTTATATAAATAATGAAAGGTAGAATAATATTGAAATGAGACAGAAGAAAGAGTAAATACATTCAGACGTAGTGTCTTAAAATGAAAGGAATAGGTACCTTTTTAACACAACGTATAGGGTGAGGAGGTATGGCCACGTTTAATGAATGGGTATGAGCAAATGACAAAACACGTATACAAGGGTCAGATGACCCTGTTTAAATCGGTAACGGTCTTAGGAAAAGGCAACTCATTAGTTTTAGAAAATTTTTAAAGCTAAAAGTAAGCTATTGATGCCGCGAACGAAGACAATCGTGAGCTTTATATAGATACATACACAAACATAAGTATTTAGAATTCAAAAATAATTACTTCATTATTATGTAATAATAATAATTTTATTTTGTTTACCTATTAATACACATAGTTACGTGGCAGTATATAGTTGTTTACTATTGACAGTTCTAAGCAACTGTTGTTTTACTTAACAGGAAAACGTAGCTTTCCTGTTGCATTCTTATTTGTATATTTATAATGGCGTATGTTCATATCATTTACTTCGCCCACATGATTTACAAATATACATTGATTGTCAGACCTGACGATATTTTAAGGCTACATTACCCAAGTCCTAGTTTTTTTTATTTTTATTGATATCAAAGGAACGGCTAAAACACATTGATTCTTCATGTGAAACAAATAACCTCAATGTTGAAGTTTTTATTATAAAATACACATATACACATAAAACCGGTGTGAGATAGCGCTTGCGCTGTGTTTCACTGAGTGAGTGAGGATACCGGAGGCCCAACCTCTCCCCCATCTCCCTCCCCATTTTCCCCAAAGGCCGGCAACGCACTTGTGATGCCTTTGGTGTTGCGGGTGTCCATGGGCGGCGGTAATCGCTTACCATTAGGCGATACGTCCACTCGTTTGCCGACTATTCCATAAAAAAGTGCCCTTTACTTTCTCTTTGGAATTAAATATGTACTGAGATAGTCACGCTTCTTAAAGAAATAAAATACATAATACTGTTCATGTTATTTTCCAAATAACAAAAAAAACAATATGACTCATCACTGCGTAATTAGGAAAAACTCGTTAATCCCGTTTTCCTGACAAATTAGTCAAAAAGTAACACTGTAAAAAAAAGGTTGTTTGTAAATGCAAAACACTTTTAATTTATATCTAAATGGATGTTGGCTTTCCTTAGATAAATCAATTTGACTTTTCTTTTTTTAAATGCATTAAATAATAATTAATTAATCGAAGCGAAAAAGAAAATTGTATTACTATTTGCACATCGTCAATCAGAACACGAAAAATATTCGCTCTGAAAACAGCGTGAAAAATATGAGAGCCGTGTAAATAAGACTCGATATCAACAACGGCAAAGAGGCCCGGTCGCTAGGTAACAGTTCTGTTTACATCTCATGATATGAAGGTAAAATTAGGAAGTTCAAGTTACACTGGTCAATCTAATAAAAAAAAAACATCAAAACAGTTTTAAATTCAACCAATATACGTTATCTATTATGTATTTTTCCCAACGAAAATTTGGACATTAAAAAAATTACCATTGAAAGGAAGTCACAATTCTTTATTAATTTTTTTATTAATTCGGTTTTTTAACAATACTTACTAATCTCGCCAAACTTTGACGTTTGATGGCGAGATGCGCTCTTTTTAACCGACTTCAAAAAAGATGGAGGTTCTCAATCCGACTGTATTTTTTTTTAGTTTGTTACCTCAAAACTTTCGACTGGGTGAACCGATTTTGATGATTCTTTTTTATTTGAAAGCTAGTGCTTCCTGTGTGGTCTCATTTCAATTTGTTCCAGTGCTTGAAGTTTTTTCTTTTTGTTGAAAATTGTGATTATTTACAATAATTTTTACATATACACATAATACAATTATACAATACTAGTGGTTGCCCGCGGCTCCGCCCGCGTATATGTCGGTTATCGCGGCAAATAGTAGCCTATGTGTTATTCTGATGTATAAGCTATATTACTGTAAAGTTTCATCCAAATCCGTTCAGTAGTTTTTTCGTGAAAGAGTAACAAACATCCATCCATCCATCCATACTTACAAACTTTCGCGTTTATAACATTAGTATAGATTAGTCCTAATATTTATTTAAAGGTTCAGCAGTCCAATTATCCAGGAGTACGCCTCGCTATTTCGTTTTTACCACACCATAGTTTATTTTATTTTTTAGTCTGAATACACTATTTTCATTAAATATTTTAGGTACCAAAAACTTTGATATACGCTCTCCATAATAATTAGACACCTTCGCTTTAACAAACATGTTTTCTCTCACACTTCTTGTATTATATTTGCTTGTTACAACTACTTTGTTTTCATCACTATAGTAATGTTCTAAGGCTATTAATTACTTAACTTTTTTGTCTATAGGTAAAATCCCGCAGATGGAAAACAGTTTATCATACTCTCCTTTTCACCTATTACTGGCTGACTTTATTACTCACTAGGAATTTGATTAATCCTACTTGCAGATCTTTGGTACTTCTTAAATCTATACTTATATTATAAAGCTGAAGAGTTTGTTTGTTTGTTTGAACTCAGGAACTCAGGAACCGCTGGTCCGATTTAAAAAATCTTTCAGTGTAGGATAGCCCATTTATCGAGGAAGGCTGTAGGCTATATATCATCACGCTAAGACCAATAGGAGCGGAGCACCAATAGAGAATGTTTCAAAAACGGGGGAAAATTTTTTGGCAATTGGATACGCAAACGAGGTTGCGTGGGTCAGCTAGTAGCTTATAATTGTTCGACCATAAATAATAAGTCCATAGCTAAGAAGCGAATCTGCAGGTGCATAATACGAGTATGTATGCTACTATTAATGCGTGTCTGCTCAGAGTTCTATGTAACTGGTAAAATAGAAATCTCAATTTCTCACAAGTATCAGCAACCTGTGGCTTCCAATTAAAGTTCCTATGAATAGTTAGACCATAGACTATATTATAACGTAGTACAGTCAGTATCATATCGATTTGTGCTCTCAGAGGGCTCGAAATTATGTAAAAATATCCATTCAATTTTATATTGGCTGACATGGCACTCAAATTGTTGTATATAATAATAATATATTTATTTAGTTAAAAAGGTTCAATAATTTAATTAATTTACAATTAAATTCTTACATTTTATAAATAACGTTGTACGCATTCAAAGTGATTAAAACATCTTTACTGTCACTTGTCAATATTGTGTTGGCTGACAGAGTGTTTACATTAATGTTATTAAATAGGTTGCTCAATGGTATCTATGCATGGAAACTTGTCAAAAATAGCTTTTTAATGAAGAAAATTCAACGTTATTGCCCGTATCTAGAGTGTACTTTGCAATTAAATTGTTAATTTTAAATATTTTGCGTCCCTTTTTTCCTTGAAAACCTATCCCCTTCATTTCTTGCATTACGTAATTGACATGTCTTTTGTTTAGAATGTTTTTCATTCGTAGAAAAGAAACATATTGTAGTATTCTAATATATTGTATCTAGATATTGTATACTGAGAAAAGGAGTATGGATGCAGGTATTTGAATGATATAGAATTTGAGATTTCTTTAAAAAGAAGTCTCTTTTCAGGATAATCGGCATGTAATGCTTTAAGCGACATTAATGTCACTGAAATATATATTTCTTAATAAATATGCCTGCATTCCATCTAGACGAGCAATCAAAGCATCGCTTGGTATAGTTATATATATATATATGGCTTTTATTAATTTACTTTTTCTTACATACTTACACAGTTAGTGCAACTTGGACCAAATTGGAATTTTGAGCCTTTGAATGCACCAGGTTTTATTAAACGTTCTCAAGCTATTGAAAATTTGGTCCCTATTTTCTAAAAGCAGTAACTGAATGTTACATTTCGTCAATGGTTGAGAAGCCTTTCAATAAGTTTCAATCCATTAAAGGTGGTCCTTTAATTGAAAGTTGAAACGCTTTTCACCAAAAAATAACAATTTACAAAACATTTTGAAGTTAAATAGATTAATGCTGCAGTCTATCTTTTAGTAATATTTTCTAACTAAAGATTACTTTACTGTTGCGCTATCGTGTTTCGTTGGTAAGTGCGAGACCGGAGGCCCAATGATGCAGAAGCATCACTAGGCCGTCATAATGTAGGTCACCATGCCGCATTGTTGCATTTTCTACATTCGCAATGAGTATGGTGACCACCACTCTTGGATTCAACTCATGCTTTACATCAGGCAGAGTAGAGTCATTTTGGCAGGACCATACATAAATAAATTACTAAAAAGTTGCAGAAAATGTACAGTTTCCTTTCAAAATAGTAATCAAATTAACCGTTACACACTGCCTTCGTTTTTAAGATCATAACTGAAACCATAGTTGTAGCCAGCCAGACTAGCCAGCCTTAATTAATTACCGTCCCTCCGAAAATTTGGGTAAAAATCCTTTGATATCGGCGACGTCGACATAGATGCAGTAAAAAAAAAGAAAGAGGCACTACTGATTTTTTTTCTCCATATGACAGCTTTTAGCTTCGTGTACGTGTAAAATTTGTAATTCGTAATTTGTAATTTTGTAATAACTGCTAATACATTTTTGTATGTAATAAACATTCATATTGCAGAGAGTGTGTAATTTGGTCATATTTGAATTTGAATTTTGGAAGTGTTCACTTACACACACACACACACTATTTTTGACGATTCTGAGGGACTAAAGACAATCTATTTTATGAAAAACCAGCTGTTGCCCACGGCTCTGCCCGCTTGAATGTTGGATATCGCTGTAATCATTTTTCGAGTTACATTATAGCCTTATCTTGACACACACAAATAATGAGGCTTTCTATTGGTAAAATAATTTTTAAATTTGGTTCTGTAGGTCCAGAGATTACCCCCTACAAACGCACAAACTTTATCTCTTTATAATATTAGTATAGATTAGCATTAAATGAAGACGTTGCTCTATTATTTTTGTATAATATATCCAAAATTATGAATATATAACTTGTTGGCGTTATGTTTTATTGTCGGAGCTACTGCACGATGCTAAAATATGACTATCTAACTATGCCTGTCATAGATAGCTACATTAGCTACCCGGCAACACTGTACAGTTCTAGCAATCGGGTAGAATCCTATCATGTAGACGCCTGTAACGACATCTATGAGCGGAGTTACAAGCTCGTTACCTTTTATATTAACATGGTTGCTTCTTCAAGAAATCTGGTCGCTTTCAAAGATTCTTGAGAAGTTGAACACTGAATCAAAACTATTATTTTTATTAATCTAATAAATATATTATATATTTGCTAGTCCTGTTTCTAATCCCTATAATGTTATGTACATTTATGTTAACACCCATGTTAGGTACAAGTCTGCAAGATCATAAACAAATGTTTTTGTTAGCGTGTTTAAACACGATTTAAAGTTCCAAAACAAACTTGATTTAATTAATGAGTGAATCAAAAGCACTGCCAACTAAAGCTTCCGCAATATGTTTACATGTTTTCATATTCTATCAAAACTTTTACGACAATCTGCGAAATATAAAGGTCGTTCATCTTAATCGTAAATTAATTTACCGAGAAAAGATAGTTACAATTAGTAATCAAGACGATTGATGAGATAATATATAGGTATTAGCTTTAAAATAAATATTTCAGAAAACTTTGTATTTCATTCAATTATTTAAATGTTATGTGAAAACATGTATGTAGTACAGATTAAAATTGTGTAGAAATCGTATAAAAATATAAGGTTTACGATTAACATTTTCAACTAATCACGGCGAGTAGCTGATAGTTGAAAAATGTTGAATGTGTCTATTGTGAACATGCACATACGTAGTTGTGCTGTAGGAATGTGCTAATGATTGCCAACTTTTTTTTAGAAGTATCGTCTAGATACTTGACTTTGGCAACAACAATAATAGAATGCTTATATTATGTGATTATGTGGTTGATATCAGATGGTTCTGTGTACAAACAAAACAAGAAATAGTCCGGGATCCCCAGATCAAAATGAAGCCACTCATGAAAAGTTAGCTTGATAGTAATAACTTGTAAAATTTGTACCGGGGATCCCGGAAGAAAATGTTTCCTTCTAAAAATTTAGGAGTTTCATAATGAATAACTGTAACACATTTATATATTGATTAGACAGAGAGGCAACTATAAAGTTGTCTGCCACCCTACACAATTGAGACTCTTAATCAAGTTTTACTCCTCACATCTTTCTAACAATAATAGAGGTTGGTTCACTAATAGCTTAACCAATTTGTAAATTGATACCAAAAAGCCTTTCAAAGGCAACATCTTCACTATGAGCATGTTAGTTTGTACTCAAACTTGTTCTAAACCTATTTCAAAGTTCCCGTAGTGCTGAACCACGGGGAACGATCGATACACAAAATTACATTTCAGATGAAAACTTCATGCTATCATTTCATCCTTAGGCACTTTTAACTGCGTATTGTTGAACAATGCACTGTAAACATAGAATTAGGTATTTAGAGAAAATCAGTACAATTTCGTTAGTTTTGTCTACAATACTTGATATCCACTAGTATCAAGTAAACAAAAAAAATTGCGGCTCTCGCTATATAACCAAGTTCAATATAAATATTTTAATCCACCAAAGAGTATTTATCGCAAAATTATCAACATCATCGTCAACAACTTTTGATAATCCACTGCTAGACATAAGCCTTTCCTTAGGAAGGAGATTTTTGAATATTTAAAATCCTTGCTTTTACCCTAGTTTTACCCTAGTGAACAAAATCTAGTTTTTATATATATCAGTATAGATGCAAAAAATGTGTACCAGTAATGAGTTTCAGAACAGATAAGATAGAATTATAGAAGATAGAATTATAAAATACTAGTTGTCGCCCGCGGCTCCGCACGCGTGTATGTCGGTTATCACGGCAAATAGTAGCCTATGTGTTATTCTGATGTATAAGCTATATTTCTGTAAAGTTTAATTCAAATCCGTTCAGTAGTTTTTGCGTGAAAGAGTAACAAACATCCATCCATACTTACAAACTTTCGCGTTTATAATATTAGTAGGGTTGTTAAATTCAAATATGGGTAAAAATATTTTTCGGTGTATCAGTTGCTTAAAAAGTTCCAACACTGAAAACGTTATATTACTTTTGAAATAAACAGTATATATTGAACGGCATTGTATCCTACATATAAATATTACAATACAAGATAACGCCTTTCGTTTTCCTGATTACGCTTTTAATGAACTGATAAAGTTTGCAATTATTTATTTCAGACCAAAAGTATCTCTTTCCTTCTTTATTTATCATTACATACATTATTTTTATATTATTGTTACTTTTTTATAGAACATTTTAGTTTTAATGTATAACTTATGGGCAATTGTATAAATATAAAAATTAATTAAGGCTTACACGGGCTCTGTTAATTTCAGCCGATTAATTAAAAAGAATGATTTTATCATCCCTAGAAACGATTTTTTATGGATAATAGGTAGGTATAGATGTTACACATCTGTTATATAATTTCCTTTTGGAGTTTACTCATTCCTTAACAAAATAATATATTTGTATTAGCTCATTCAAGCGATTCCACATATTTGACAAGTTTTTCTTGCTCTTTGACACGGAAAATGTTTACAATAAATTGTGTAGATTAGAGAGAAGGTAAGGTAAGAAAGGTTATGTTATTATAATAATTTAATTTTATCACGCAACTTCAGAATCGATTTTTCTATTATTATTTTGTTTTATAAATTATAATTTTTAGCACTCGGCTTGCTTACGGCCAAAAATATCATGGGTCTTTTTGCGAACTTGAGAATATTTGTGTAAAGGACTGCTTCACGGTACCTTCCTTTTAGAAAGTTTTATGTCAGTCTAGAAATTGTTTTGAATTGTAAAATGTTTTCTTTAAATGATGTTCTTATAAACAGCCTTTTTTATTTTTCATTGAAAATCAACAGCCTTTTTTATTTTTCATTGAAAATCAACTTTTAATCTAGTTTATCTAAATCCTACAAAAATAATTTAAATAAGGTTTGGAAAAGTAGTAACTGAAATGATTACACATGCTATTAACAATCCCCAAAAGTGCGGTCATTCATATTATTCATTTAATAATTTTGGATACTCACAGAGTTGTCTACGTTACATTAATTAATTAACGTTCTAGAACCTCATTAGTGAATTCTAAACCCTAATTAATTATTACACCTGCACAGTCCTAAAGTTCAACAAATGTTGCTCACGTTTACACGTGTTTAAAGTAAAATCTGAACTTAAAAAGAGTGAAAGTAATTATTTGTAAAACTTGTTTTATATTATATGAATTTTACTGAATTATGAAGCAGGAGTGAGGGACTCGGCTGATGTAGGATCTTATTGATAATAGGGGCTTGTTTAAAGAAAGTAATTAATTAAATCTATTATATCATGTAATTCTTGTGTCACGTTGTTGCTCATGAGGAACTCCGACACTATCTAACCGATTTCACATTTTTTTTAAATATGTGTTTTGCTGGCCTATCGAAGCCAGAATAGTTACCATCACACTTAGACCAGTAGGAGCCGAGCATGATTGAAAAGAGACGTTGACGAATTTGTGTTTTGCGGGCCTATCGAAGCCAGAATAGTTACCATCACACTTAGACCAGTAGGAGCCGAGCATGATTGAAAAGAGACGTTGACGAATTTGTGTTTTGCGGGCCTATCGAAGCCAGAATAGTTACCATCACACTTAGACCAGTAGGAGCCGAGCATGATTGAAAAGAGACGTTGACGAATTTGTGTTTTGCGGGCCTATCGAAGCCAGAATAGTTACCATCACACTTAGACCAGTAGGAGCCGAGCATGATTGAAAAGAGACGTTGACGAATTTGTGTTTTGCGGGCCTATCGAAGCCAGAATAGTTACCATCACACTTAGACCAGTAGGAGCCGAGCATGATTGAAAAGAGACGTTGACGAATTTGTGTGGGTCAGCTAGTAACATATTAAAGCAACTATGTGTCGAAGTGGAAGATTTAAATAGGAAACAGATAACCGAAAAAAAAATTATATTGATAAAATCCAAGAAGATAATGACACGACACGTTACTATTACGCTTTAGAACATTAACGTTTTAATTTTTAGATCGACTTGAGCATGCAAAACCCAGAGTATGACGTGTTCTTTATTATAGGGTGCTAAATACAGGCAAAAGGGAAAAAGATCAGTGTTAGATGCAAGGGTCAGCGGTACCTACCTGCTTTTCACTTCTAGGTAATTAATAGCTGAAGTCTATTTATTACTATACCCGATACAGTAGTGTTATATTGACGCGATGAATAACACCCATCTATTCATTTCAGTCGGTCCAATACTTTATGACTGAATCCAGCAAACGTTAAATTGCACAAAATACGTCAGCCTGTAAAGTTTTCACAATATTTCATTTAGAATAAATGCTGTATTGTGTATACTGTACAATGTTAATTAATGCTGTAGAGATACTTTCCCTAAAAATGTAGTGATGAGAAACGGATTGAAAAAAAAAGACAAGGACTGAGTATTGTATGCTTCGATGGTTTCCTCCGAAAGAAAATTATTTAGCGATGAGTGTGAAAGTGTCGGTAGATGTCGGCCGCGACGAACATTTACCGACCAAATTTTTAATGTTCGGATAAGGGCTGTGTGAAAAGTACCAGGAACCGACGAGTATGCATGTAGTGAGTGACTGATGAATGTGTACAAAGCAAAAGAGGTGTGCCAGGGCCGTAGTACCTGGAGATCAATTCAAAATAACCTCTTTGGGAAACAGGCGTGATAATTATGTAAATATATATCATATGTAATTTAGTTTTTACATAATAATATATTCAATATATTATACATCTGTGACCTTATTAACAAACTTACGAATACATTAATTAAACCTTTATACCGTGTAAAGAACGCCGAGAATTCTCCGAAATATGGTGTTGAGCTTTGGCCTTGGCGTACGAAATTCCTGCGATGTCTCTATATTGCGTCAAAGGCTGTATTGAATAGATGACGATACATTGTTACATTTTCCCTAATTAAGATATTCCGCAGTAGGTATACCGGTGCCAGAATTATGGCAGAAGTTAGATGAGACGTTGTCATCCCATCAGTCAGAAATTAATTATACGTCTCTGGCTATTATTTGTAAGTCCTATTATAGTTCCAAACCATTGAACGCCTAAGCTGATCCAATACAGTTTCACTAAGTCGAAATGTGATCTATCTGTCCTGTGATTATCTATTAATTCATCAATGTAATATGATGATACTACTTACATTTTCTTTATTTCCTTTGTAGCTAAAGGTAAATGTAATAATACACGCTTATTTTTCGTACATAATGCCCTGTTTTTACAAGCTTTTTTTTATTATTAACTTGTAATGTATGTACGGGTGAAATCTTGCAATTCAATTTTGAAGCAGATATCTTCAACCGAATTTGCAGAAATTTTGCTAGCATGTGTATGTATACAGCGTGACAATACGATATTATAATGACATGGACCTGATCTGATGCTGGAGCTGGAAGGTGGCCACAGGAACTCTGTAAAGAAACGTCTCAACACCATCGATTTTGGACTCGTTTAATTCGTCTCGACTAGTACTTTTGTTTTCATAGTATCCAGGATCTGATGGTGGAGCCAGGGCATTCCAAAAAAAATGTTTGTTTAAAAAAAACAAATATTTAAACGGTTTTATTTAGCTTGCTTTGTTTGTTTGGGTCAAATCTAGTAATTTAAATTTGACCCACTTGCTGTTGACAGATTGATCTGAAATTTTATACACACGTTTAGTTCTGGTGTCAATATTATTTAAATTCTGTTTCATTGTAAATCCAAGATGGCCACCGCTATAAAATGGCGTTTTAGAATTTTGGTCACGACTACCTCAATATGGGTATCTAATGAAAGAGCTTGACTAGTAGAATACAGTTCACTATGAAAAAAAAAAATCCAAGATGGCCGCCGCTACGAAATGGTGGTTTACACATTTTGCCTCGGCTACCACTATATGGGTAGCAAATGAAAGAAAATGACTAGTAGAACACAGTGCACAATGAAAAATTAAAAACTTGATAATAAATTTTTTTTTTTTAATAATTAATGGTTATATTGACTATAATATACTAAATTATTATCCAAGATGGCCGCCGCTACAATATGGTGGTTTACATATTTTGTCTCGACTACCACTATATGGGTATCAAATAAAAGGACTTGACTAGTAGAACACAGTTCAATATGAAAAATGAAAAAGTTGAAAATATAAAAATTTTTTTTTTAACTATTTTTAATTTTAAAATGTCAATGTCTTAATTACCTCCTTTGTTCAATTTTAACGAGTTATGAATTCTCTTATCAAACTTCAATTACTTTAATGAGTAAAAACTAAACAAGAAAGGAATTTTATTTATTAAAGGTACATATTGTACACTGATTTCATATTTAAAATACTCCCTGTACAAAATCATTTTTAGAAAAATGGTTTGTTAGCTACTTGAATGCTTGGAAAAATAAACAAAAAGATTTTTAACTTAAGCTCAGTTTCAAATGAGAAATAGAAACTGAAACTGCTCTTAAAAGTTTAATAAGGGGATAAAAAAGATAGGTAAGGAATTAATTCAATAGGTACAATCTTTCAGTAAAGCTCACACTTGTGGATTTCACGAGTAATCTCCACTAGACACATATTACTTGGACATACTCAGAAACAAGACACCTAATAAATAGCACTTGAGTTAAGGTGTTTGCTATGTGTATCGTCACTCGCAATCTGTCCAACACGACCTTCGCAGCGATAATATAAAAGATAACGATTGAACGTCTTGCCCATACCCAACATATGAATGTATAAGAAAGCACACGACAACAGATTGAAAGGGGTTTCAGCTTAGGTGTACATTAGTAGTACAAGGGGTTTTTCTAAATTATATCCGTAAATAAATAAATAAATAAATAAATTAAATAATTAAATAAATAAATAAATAATAAATAAATTTTAACTCAAACTAACATTAATAGTTCTACTTACAATTTTTAGTTCTATTGATGACTATTTTTGCGTATGATTGTTCAAAGTACATTATATCTTTACAACATGCCATAAATGGAAACAGGCATCGATAGTTAAAATCATAATAGAAAATGTTATAATTGAAAATCAGGATTGAATAACATTTTGCAATCAAATAAATGCAGTCTGATTGCATCACTGTATCCCACCGGTGTGTCAACAACGAAATAGTTAGGTGCAAATAAAAGCGCGCTGCGACGCTTCGGTGGAAAAGGGGGAACGACCACATTTTCGTGGATTAGGTATATTATCATTAAAACCTTTGGAACCCAAGCTACGATAAATTCGTAAATCGAATAAGACTTCCTTCAGGCAAACAAAAAGTATAGTTCCGGTAGCATCAAAAAGACTAGCCTCAACCTGATTAGACTGAAAAGGGACGATCTCAAGAAGGTCATAGGTATCATGACTGGGCATTGTCCCCTAAAAAAACATCTATTCACAGGCGCAACAGACAGCCCTCTGTGCAGGGTTATGCATGGAGGCAGAAGAAACGCCGCAGCACAGTCTTACAGAACACAAACAAAACAAACAAATCTTCATTCACGAACTGATGTCCTACCGAAAGTATTTTAAATTTTAACTAATGAACTTTAGTAATAGTCATTTGATTACATTTATGTGCAGTGTTAAAGAAAACGTTATTCAATATATTCAATTTATATAAAAATCCTTCCAATTATTTTATCATATTATATCAGCATACCTAATTTGTTTTTTCGGTACAGTTAAACGTTCATGTCCACATTTTAAATGAAACTACGAGTTGCTAGATCAAGAAAGGGGAATATGTTGGACATCTGTCTTAGGGTGAATGCCTATTATAGTGAACATAAACATATACATATTTCATACTGACCATACCAGAGATAAATTAGTATTGTTAAATTGTTATAATTACTTACTTATAAATAAATTAAACAGATAGCTTTTTAGGTTTCCGCGCCAAAGGCAAAAGACGGAACCCTTATAGATTCGTCATGTCTGTCTGTCTGTCTGTCCGTCCGTATGTCACAGCCACTTTTTTCCGAAACTATAAGACCTATAATGTTGAAACTTGGTAAGTAGATGTATTCTGTGAACCGCATTAAGATTTTCACACAACAATAAGAAAAAAACAATAAATGTTGGAGGTCCCCTTACATAGAACTGAAACTCAAAATTTTTTTTTTGATCAAACCCATGCGTGTGGTGTATCTATGGATAGGAAGACCTATTAAGATTTTTACACAAAAATAAAAAAAAAACAATGCATTTTGGGGGTCCCCATACTTAGAACTGAAACACAAAAAAATTTTTTTCTTCAAACCAATACGTGTGGGGTATCTATGGATAGGTTTTCGAAAATGCTATTGAGGTTTCTAATATCATTTTTTTCTAAACTGAATAGATTGCGCGAGAGATACTTCCAAAGTGGTAAAATGTGTGTTTTCCCCCCCCCCCCCTGTAACTTCTAAAATAAGAGCATGATAAATCTAAAAAAAATATATGATTACCATGCAAACTTCCACCGAAAATTGGTTTGAAGGAAATCTAGTTAGTAGTTTTTTTTAATACGTCATAAATCGTAAACTGCAATTTACCTTTCATTCCACCAAAACAAATATAAAAAAAATGTTACTTGCTGCTGCGGAACCCTTCATGGGCGAGTCCGACTCGCACTTGGCCGCTTTTTTGGCATAACTACCTAATCGATTATAAAGCCAGATAGCCCGTTGTCTCTGTCTGTTGATAATATGAAACTAAACAAACGATTAACCATCGCCGTCACAGTTAGCAAGGCCTTATGTTGGACATCAATCAATTAAAAGACAGCACTCTGTTTAAAATGAAGAGATAGTTAAATCAATCATATTGACAATGAATCATTTTGTATTACATATAGACTATGGGCCCGTGTCGAAAATTGATGGGTCATCTGAACCACCAGGAGACCTTTTTAGAAAGATACAGGGACATAAAACAATAACATTCAACACTATGCCGTCACTTGCAAGCTATCCAACCGAGTACAGGTGAAGGGGAGGTGGTAGCAACCCTCGATATTTCTCCCTTGTCACATGATTTTTGTACGGAGTTGCACAATAATGTATTAAAAGAGGTATTGAAATTGTATGGAACCGATGCCGTACAAAATAGTGCGCCACAAAGTTGAATTTATTTTTTGATTACCCGGCGCTTTGCTCGGTCAATTTGGTCATTTGATTTTGTACGGCATCGGTTGATGATGATGATGATGCAAGCTTTGTTAAAAGCTTTTATTTGTTACGTTTCAGAAATAACTTTACTCTAGAAATCTAAGAAATAAATATTCAATCAAGTATTTGTATACACTGTATCGATAATTTGTATACTTGCTAAATTTGACACGTCACTTTTAAAAAAATATTATTGTTCTGTTTAAAACCCAAAAGTTCTTCTAATTTTGCATAGCTTTGTAGGTTTTCATCCAAATCCGATCGGAAATAGGCTACAGTTAGTGTTGTAGTTCTTATCCGTCGTAATTTCGTCGTTTACAAAATCTTACACCGCTGTAACTGAATGTCTTTGCAAGAAATAAATAACCACCATTAGATAATATTACATACCAACTTTCGCCCGCGGGTATGCTCGCATTTAATAAAAGCGGCCAAGTGCGAGTCGGACTCGCCCATGAAGAGTTCCGCAGCAGCAAGTAACATAATATAATTTTTATTTTATTTTTATATTTGTGTTGATTGAATGAAAGGTAAATTGCAGTTTACGATTTATGACGTATTAAAAAAAAAACTACTTACTAGATTTCGTTCAAACCAATTTTCGTTGGAAGTTTGCATGATAATGTACATCATATATATTTTTTACATCTATCATTCTCTTATTTTAGAAGTTACAGGGGGGGGACACACATTTTACCACTTTGGAAGTGTCCCTCGCGCAAACTATTCAGTTTAGAAAATAATGATATTAGAAACCTCAATATCATTTTCGAAGACCTATTCACACGTATGGGTTTGATGAAAAAAAATTTTTTGAGTTTTAGTTCTAAGTACGGGGACCCCCAAAAATTTATTGTTTTTTTTCTATTTTTGTGTGAAAATCTTAATGCGATTCACAGAATACATCTACTTACCAAGTTTCAACATGATAGGTCTTATAGTTTCGGAATAAAGTGGCTGTGACATACGGACGGACAGACACAGACAGACAGACATGACGAATCTTTAAGGGTTCCGTTTTTTGCCTTTGGCACGGAACCCTAAAAAGTATCCTATGTTACTTCTAATACCTCTAAGAATATAAGAATTATACATTTATAATAATTATAACGTTTATTGTCAAAGGCGAGACGTGCAATTCTGACACTGATTGTAATATACTGGTACGTAGTAAACGAGTTTACCATCACACCGCACATCATCATATTTAGATATTATTTTCAAAATTAAGGCCTTATTAAATTGTTTCATGATCGTTGTCTGACTCACAACGCGTATAACAACATTTAACGCTCAAAAGCAATAATAAGATGCCTTAGGCTAAATGTGTACCTATATAATAACGTAATATGCCGAAGTAACGAAGCTAAAATCACGCTCTTGACTTTTTGATGGATATATTATGTAGAAAAATGTATTCATTCGTGTGTATTTTTTCTTACAGGTAAGTCTCAGCTAAAGTGAACCTGATACAACAGTAAGTCGAGTAGTTTTAGCATGTTATTATTAAATATACTAGAAGTCATAAGAATTGGAGTCCTCGATCACTAACAATGAGAGTAATTAAGAATCAAAGAAATATAGCTTATCTTTAGCACCGACGTAAATATTGAGTATCAAAGATAGCTTTGCCCATTTAAATACTCCATAAATCCTTAGTATATTCCTAAACGTAGATGCACAATCAATGTCTTCAGTATTTACCATAATAAGTAAACTTCGTTTTAAACCTTATATCAAGCTTCAAGTGAACCTCCTTTGTATTTAAAGAACAAGGCGCTATGTTCATACAATATTTCCCTCTTTATTTCATTAATTTAGTCAAGCTAGATTTCAAGACTTTAATAAAGACTAGTAGAGCTCCACGGTGTTACCCTCGGTTGTTGTGTACCTTTATAACTAAGCTAGTCTAAAAAAGGTAGCCTAAGTTACTTCTTATATCAACACCTATCTGCGAGTGAAAGTCCCGTCAAAATCGGTCCAACCGTTTCAGAAATTAACCGGAACGTATTTTTTTGTGTAAGCACTGTATATACTTCAATATGCATTAAGTATAAAGCTGGTAATTTGAATTTACAAACATACCCTTCAATTTTCTTTATTTGTATAGATTGTGTAGGTATACCTATCACTATATTGGTTAATTTAGAAAATAAATAAAATAATAATAAACTATTTTCTTTCAAAGTACTAATGCAGACTAGACTTGGTGTTAAAGGTTAGACATTTGCACTAAAAATAAGCCAGTAAATAAACAATATGTTCATATCAAGAACCGTACTAGACACGGAGATTTTTACCAGACAGTTTCTGGGCCTTGCGGTCGGGATAGCGGCATGATTGCATAGTTGTGCAATCAGCCTACATCGCTGGGATCGAGGGGGGAAATAATATTCCCCGGGACAGGGCTTGATAAGGCACGGCGTCAATTCAGGGAGGACCTGAAATAACATGGTCCGGGTCCTCCCAGAGTAGGGCGCCAGAGGTCGGTCGTCTGGGTGTTTTTTTTTTGTGGAAACACCACATACTCCTGGCTCCTATGTCCCCGAGGAGCTGGAGATCCGAAAGGATTTTTCACTAGGCCCTTTATATATGCAAGTTAGTTATACTGATATGATAAGAATATACACTCACCACCTAAGGCAATTAATTGTTAAGTAGGCTAAATGAGCACCATAACGAATTGACGACATAAAAATATAATATTAAATTGGGCCAACTCGACCCATCATCAGGCGACCTTGTTTGAGGCGAGATGACAAATAACCCCACTTAATCACGACTTGTTAGTGCATACGTGAGCTGCTAGAATTTCAGAATCGCATAATTAGTGCGACAAGGGTCAATGCTTTTATAGTCGGATACAGGTGTCCCTATGTTGTGTTGTGATATCACGAATGTCGGCTAAACGAGGACACCATAGTTGTTTGAGCACAGTACCGACATCTGTTAATTTTTGTCATTTTGCTGTATTGGTGGGTAATAATGTCGTATTTAGATGCCTAACACGTAGGGTTGCCAACTCTCGAAAGGACCAACCCGGGAGAATTCGGGGGGGGGGGGGGGTTTAAATTGAAAATTAATAATTTCTGGAGTCTGGTAATGTGTGTGATTAGCTCTTTTCAATAAAACTACTTTAATAAGTCCATGGCAGATTTGCCATAAAATTGGTCAGCTTGTCTGCTTTGTAGCTTCGTTTTTAGATCAGTCATTAAATTAATTTTTAACCCCCGACCAAAAAGACGGGTGTTACAAGTTTCACGTGTCTGTCTGTCTGTCTGTGGCACCGTAGCTCCCGAACGGATGAAGCAATTTCAATTTACTTTTTTTTGTATGAAAGGTGACTTACGTGCGAGTGTTCTTAGACATGTTTCATGAAAATCGGTTGAGCCGTTTAAAAGTTATGGAGGTGAAAGTGGGGAAGAGTAACCGAATGTCTGCAAAAATATCATCGAGTGGGGTCTCAAATGAAAGCGCATAACGTGTTTTTTACTTTTTAAAGGGAACTCAGGTTATTTAATTTGTAGTTATTAGAATATAATGCATTTAATTTCTAGAAAAACCGGAGAAATTATAGCACTCCGGGAGGTCGGGAGGTTAACCATTATTACCGGAGTCTCCCGGGCAATCCGGGAGGGTTGGGAACCCTACTAACACTACTCACTTGAATTATAAAGTTTTGTTTTATATACCAAACAATTCTATAAATAGTTCGATGTACCTAATCCCTTAGTAAAACCGCACAAGTAATAAGGGTTCTGTCTGACTAACTCATTATACACCTCATGAGAATAAGACGGCAACGTAAATATAAAATTTAAGTCAGCAGAAGAGATTAGTTTCTCAAATGTTGTCAATTGTATGCCAGTAATAACATGCAGGGTATGAGATCTCCGTTTTCAAACTGAGTGATGTCCAGATGGATATACACAGACTTCACCCCTTAACCCCATCGCCGCGCCGTCT
The DNA here is from genome assembly GCA_949125395.1 of Diaphora mendica. NCBI lineage: Eukaryota > Metazoa > Arthropoda > Insecta > Lepidoptera > Erebidae > Diaphora > Diaphora mendica. The sequence goes on along the minus strand of OX421312.1, from coordinate 26,394,334 downwards.
GCCACCCCCCGTACAACTGGTGTGGGTGGGGTTACATACTATTAGCTCCTCCTACTAATCGGCCTCTACATCAAAAATGTGCATTTGTAATTGTGACGTCAAGGTCTTACACGATAACAACTTATTAGGGAGGCTTTTCGTAGCTAAGTGGCCTATCATTTATGAGGTCATTTTATGCGTTACACCTTACTTACACTTGGTAACGGTAAATCCCTTAATAAATTAAACATATATTTTTAATAATTTATTAAATTAAAACATTTTAAAGTTATTTCATTTTGCAGGTGGTCTATATAGTCAACATATTAGTATTTATGCTAACTGCTAACGCAGATGCATATATTTGGTAAATAATAAAAATCTTTAATGCAGATTTCTAAAACTGTTGTTAACATAGCTCCTACAATAGATTAATCATCTTTTAGGTGTAAAAACTAGATAAGGAACACTTTTTTTTTCTCGCAAGTAAGGTTGCTAATTATGCTTAGATTACCGACAGGATTAGACTAAAGTCGTTAAAACCGCCATATTTTAATATTTTTACTAAGAGTTCTATTTGTGTATATTTTTCATAAATTACCATCATTAATTAATTTCACAGTAATTTGAATGTACTCATCATCATCTTAAACAGCATTTATCAGGCTTTTCTTTAGCAAGGAGGTTTTGGCCTACTAAGTAGTAAAGTACTTTATAGATTAAAATAGTATAACTATCGCAATGAAATGACTCTTTGCCCCTGGTGTATTACGTCTACAACGAACTTAACTTGACGATCATCGTCATTGTTCTAATTTTTCTTAATTTCAGAAGATTGATTGGCAATTAAAATATTTATTTGTATTGTGCAGCTTCAGAGATTACCATTGCATACAGTCAGATTATCAGTTTTCACTGCTACAATATTGTGTAGACGTCGGTCGTAGACTAATTTTATCACCATTATCATGTATTTTTACCTCGTGATGTTTTGGTACTGAGTCTTCTCTTCTTTTTATTCATTATTAGTTTGTTATACTAATAATATCAATACCCGTTGAAAGTGTCAAAAACGGGATAAGTTCTTATTATTTGCGACAGGTATTATAAGTAGAGCTATTGTATATTTTAAAGTTGTCGTAACCCACAACTGTAAAGTAATAATTATAAGAAAGAAGCAAGTTTAAAAAATATATTAACATAAATTTAGCGGTATTGACCACTCTAGTATTGTCCTGTCGGCGGCTTTACATAAATCGGTACCCTTCAGTCTGATCAGTGGTAATTATGCAGGGCGGCTGTGATACAAGCGTTCGTGTGTGATACAATATGCATCTTTACCACATTAGCCAACTACTACCTGTTACGTTCTCTTTAGACTTTGATGTATAAACATATGTATGTAAGTCGACGTTTCAGAACTAACTTTTCCTTTTCAAAATATAAGGCTTTGACCGCTCACTTCGACCACTTTGTCAGACTGATCGGACGACGCGGAATTTACTTTCCTGTTGATCCGACTGTTTGGGTGATCGACGTAAACTGTTTTTTTGTTGGTCCGCCTGACCAAGCGACGCTAATTTTTTTTCGTTAGTTTTCCCATATCGGACTATGACCAGCGGGTCTCTTTTAAAGATTATGAATATCTCAAATCTGCATTTTCTAACTATTTGAGCCCACCAAAAACATTTTCATGTAAAATGTTGCCAAGACGCCTGCATGTGGCTTACCCTGTGAAAAAGATATCAGATCTCATGTAGAGCCAAGCTTCGGAATCTACACGCCCTTACTCTACCAACCCTAACTTCACAAACTCTACATCTCAGTAAAAATGTATGGCTTCGCCGTTTCGCTACAGTCACGAAGGCGAAACGAACGCCTTTTGTGTTTGCAAATATCTAGTTTCTGCACTAATGTGTTATGCGAATATTTACTTTCTGAAGTAACGAAACATCAAAGCCATACATTTCTTCTTAGAAGTCGCTTTCTTCGTTTAGATCCCTCTAAACTACTCAACGGATTTTATTGCAGTTTGCAGCAATAGATAGAGTGATTCAAGAGGAAGGTTTATATGTGTAATACACGCATATTATAGTAGAGGAAATCCGAGAATTTCAAACACTTCCGTGCGCAGCCTGACCGGATCGCTAGTTAACAATATTTTGTTTTATTTTTTAAAATTTTTTGTTTAGTCCACTGGAATAATCTCATTCGTAATAAACTATTAATAAAGTATTAATGGCTTTAATGCACCTATGTCGTGGGTTATCTACGTGATATATGCGAATAAAATGTATTCTTACCCCTTCCAACCAATTTTTTTAGCTAATTCTTTTCTCTCGTAACACCTAGATGCTAATTTCATTAAAGTCAGGCATTCTGACATGCCAGACATTGTATACAACGTCACCCGGTACAAAACGAACACGTATGTCTTCGTTCCTTTAGTATTTTTTACTGTAATACATTTTATAAAACAATAACCGGTTACATTTTTGTAACGATTGCCATTTATTTATATAAAATTTCAATGCCTGTTAATTGTTACGCTTCATGTTACCTTGATTATCGTAATTTAAAGTATTACTAGCGATCGCATTAATACCAAATTGACCCGACTCCTGTATCTAATAAAAACATATATAATATGAAATAAAATACCGATGAAATTGAGAACCTCCTCCTTTTGGAAGTCGGTTAAAAATAGGTGAGTACTTTGAGCTTCTGTTTAAAGACCTACCATCCCGAGTGAACATAAAAGTATTTATTAGTAAGAAAGATACAGTACGAGTACAGTATGAGTTCACTGTAAACGATTTTGTTACACCTTATACTTTTTTGTATTAGTATATATAAAACAACAAATATTTGAAATAAAAAGTTATAATCGTGTGGGAAGTTGCATTTACCTTTTACACTTTATCATGCTTCACTTTCATAAATTTGTTCCTATAGTGAAACGTTAACTGCTGCTTACAATATACAAATAATTTATCCTACCCGATGCTGGGACAATGATTAGTAGTTCAATCGGTATTAATCCATACGTCTTGTAATGAGTATAAATTCCCTGTATACGAGTATTAACTTTATGTACTACTCAATATAAAATAATGCCGGAAGTCATCTTGTTGTCTTCATCACCACTAACCGAGTTACTATAAAAGTACCTGTTAACAAATACAGACGCGAATCTGATGACAATGGGACCAATTTAAATATATTTCCTAAAAGTAGTTTTAAAATCTGGCTACCCATCTTTCAGTAATCGTCATAGCGAAATTAATCACTACCATTTATAGAAATGTGTTTAAAAAGCTTTAGAAACGATTCTTAAGGAGTTTAAGTTAAAGCTTTGTCATTTACAAGCTTTTTATTATTTTTGTTTTCGAACTTCGTATTTACATGACCTTAGTGTAAGACCGGCTATAAGGGCACTAAAATACACCAAGGCGATACGAAATCAAGTTTTATGTTTGATCATATTTAATTTAATATTATTCGAAATAAGAAACTTTTCGAAGAGCCTCAATGAAATAGTCTGTAACATTAAGTACGCAATTTCTTAGTACATTATGTACGTTCAAACACTAGTCAAACGATATTTGTCTTTCGTATTGTTTCAGTTCCAATGGAATCTTATTGGTAACTCAAAATGTAACTGGGTGATAGCGAAGAAAGCGATAATAGATTTTTATTTCATTTCTTATAACTCCCTGAATAGCTTCTTACCATATATTTTTTGTATGTTGTAATCAGAACATGAGAAACTATGTAAAAATGTATATCTTAATTAAACGTGGGTTACTTACTGTCGAACGGGGTAGACATCTACTTCTAGTGGCCCGCCATGGCTTCGCACGGGTCAATGCAAGCAGCGGCATCGCTCTATCCCTAAATTTTAATCCTCTGATATCTTTTAAAATTATATTATTATTAGTTTTCTTTAATATATTTATTTTATACTCTGTAAAGGAGAGACTCTCTCAACAAAGTTGTAATCTTATTAGTTTTTCTCACGCTTGTTTAGTTTCGCCTCTAATTTTCTCCATGTAGAACGGCAATTTTTGAACGTGCTTTTCACCCAGTCCAAGGCCTTAAGTTAAATTAAACTTTATCGATACAAAAGTGATACATTTGTCTTGATATCCTTAGTGGCCGTTGAACCATGTATTTTTGACATTTATTTTATTTCCGAATGGATCATCCATCCATCCATCCGGTGATACATTATTCTTTATTAAGAACTAGCTTTTACCCGCAGCTTCGCTCGCAATTAATAAAAAGTATTATATGTCACTTTTAGTACCTCCAAGAATATGTGTACAAAGTTTCATGATCGGTTTACGGATCGGATTAGTGTTCGCGTGGAAGCGTAACAAACAAACTTACATTCACATTTATAATAATAGATATTAGGATAAGGTAAACCCTTATCCTAATATGTAAAGAGGTAAAAGTACTGTTAGTTTTTTTTTTCTTTTATTGTAAATAATAAGATAATAACTTAATATTTTAACCTCTTTTTAACATCTTTTTTTTTGCATTAGGTGAGTCACGTAATTACCGAGAAATTGTGTAGTATAATATGTGTCTGATTTTCGTAACCGAAATAAAGCTACAAGAGAAAACCATTTAAATTAAACCATTTCAAGTACAAATTGTTACTTCGAGACGTCAAGACATTGAAACAAAAGTCCTAAAAGCTACAAGTAAGATATTGTTCAACGGTACTTATTTCAAGATCATCCCAGCTTGTGAGCTGTTCTTATCAAGTTGCTTATGATTCGGTGTTTAATGGCGCCTTAATAATTGGCGACAAACATAAAGTAACGGGACTGAGGCCCTTTGACAAACATAACGTCTGTTACTAAATCGGTTTACGCGCTTTTACAAGAACACACAAGTTCACTTTGCTTATCCTATGCAACAAAAAACTAATCTGATTTCTGATTATGACCAAAGAAAGTTCTTTTGAAGTAAGTATTAAAAGGCACAAAGCTACTTGCTGAAGTCTGCTATATTTATCTACGACTAAATGCGTTTGACTGGTTGCTTTTTAAAAAGCAAGGTTTAGTTGAATGGGTATAAGTAAGCATTTAAACAATTTAGTAATCGGCTGAGGTGGACGTATTTATTATGTTTTAACTAAATGCTTTCAGAAATATACGGAGTGTCACCACCCCTATGCGTACCATGGCTGTCGTAAGTCGTAAGAGGCGGCTAAGGTGGCAAACTAGGCAGGACAATATCACTGCAAAGAGAAGGCAAACTTGAAACTAACCTTATAAAATCCTGTCCTGATCTAGTAGGCCAATATCTCCGTTCTACGGAGAATTTTATGCCCAGCAGTGCACTGTTAAAGGCTGTTGATATGATTTGATGTGAACCTCAATCAGTGTGTTCTTCAATTATCTAACTTCAAGATTTGATTGTCCAGTTGTAAGATTTTTTTACATTTAGTTTAAAACACTACAGTCCAGTAAAGATAGCGGTTCGCGCCGCGACAGAGACAAGCGACCGAGACAAGAGATCGCGACCGGAGACCGCGACAGTCCCTTCGACCATAGGCAATGTATAAGCAACAGTTCGCGAGCGATACCGGAGACAGAGTACATTACATACAGAAGAGACCGAGATCTACATAAATATATACTATAAAATGTATCTTTCTTTTGTTATAATAAATTTTATTTATATGTTCTTTATAACATATATTGTACAGTAATATTAAAAACAATGTGCCAAGTAAGTCGTACTAACGATACGAATTGTTAATAAAATGCATGTTAAGTGCATTTTACAGTACCTAATGTATTTAGTGTTATGGTAGCTATGTCATTGACAATGGATGGGCGTGTTTTTGCTGGGAGCTTAGGTCAGTGCAGACGGGGGGTCTTGAACGTACGAGTCCGCTCACGTCTCAGTTTCGGAAGTATGCTACGCAGTTCCGTCCAATAGGGCCCGCCTACTCGGCACGGCAACAGGATATTCCAACAGACTCAACAGTTAAAGTTTAACTACCGGTCGCGCCGCACCGGTGTGCAGCGAACGCGGGTCAGCAAACAATATAAGGCGCGCGATCTCGCGTGCCTTTCGCTCGTCAACATTTGTATTAAGTATGGTTTCCCGTGTGGACTATGTGTACCGCTGTTCGATTGTTGTAAATCGTGCTGTCAAGAATTATTTACATGTACGTCCATATTTAATTCGTCCGCTTTTGATGGTTACACGCCGGACATTTCGTCTCCATTGCATGGTAATACCAGTCAGCCGGCCAGCTGTTTTGAAAATGGACTAGGATCACCTGTGTCACAGGCACCATCTCTTGGATCAGTAATCTCGAGGGGTAGTCAAGCCCAAGCCCTAGAAAGCAATGGAGAGAACGGCGACAACGGTTAGTGAAACCTTTTGTTTGAATTTTTTTTATAACATAGCATAGGTATAGTAAACCATATTACTTACTTGCATTTGAAACTTTATAGGAGTCCATAGTTGTAACCAAAAACATTTTATAAAATATTTGTTAAAATTTAAAACTTAATTTAATTTTTCAACGTTACCGCGTCATCTAGCTATGCATATTGTTTAGACATTGTCAATTAGGTACTTGTGCAATAAAATATTTTAATAGTTACGTAAATTTCCCTTTGTGTATGAATACTATTGTAAAGATAAATTAAAAAAAAAAAATACTGTGACGATGATGAAAACACAAGTTAAGAAAACACAAGTGAGATAAGTTTATATTTATTAACAGAAACATAAACGCTAAATTTGTATTAAAATATTATTTAATACAACATAATATATACTGCAAAGTAAAAAGAAATGTAATTCTAATGACAATAATTAACGATACGGTAATTAATCATATTGAAACAGAAATTTGAGTAGAAAATAGTTGATTGAAAAGACACATTTATGAGTTAGAGTAATTTACGATAGATATCTATTGATTTCATTTCATGAATTAGAACATTGCATTGACCTTAATGACTTTTAAAAATATTTTTATTTAAAAAATATACAGAAGAAGCGAATTGATACTATAAAGTAAATAAAACAAGCACACTTCTAGATGAGAGGTAGTTAAGAAAACGTCTATAGTCACCTTCGTAAACTAAATTAAATCCAAGATTAATTGGGGTCTCCTACTATTTCAACCGGTTTTACCTGAATGTCAGTTTTTCTACTGAGCGACTGGCATCGGACCTCCGCAACCCTGAGGGCGAACTGAATTCGAAGATTGAACCAGTTGTCAGTATATTTGAGGGAACTGATTTTTCAATAACAATCGCCATAGATGTTCATGACAACCGCGACCGACGGCTTATCGTGCTCTCCGAGGCACAGGCGGGAAACACCGCCATCTTCCATACTCCGGGCTGCTTTCTTGTAAGAAAAACCCAACAACAGTCCGACCCGGGAATCGAACCCGAGACCTCTTGATCGGCAGTCGCTTACGCTAACCGCTAGACCAACGAGGCAGTCAATACAAATTGATATTCGCATTAAAATATAACAGTTAAGATATTTAATATGCGTATTTAAGTTAATTATAAGGACACGTCTATAGTTTACTTAATAATTTTTATGGTGATGTGTGTTATTTTGACCTGAACGCAGACCTCCTCAATGAACTAGACTGCTTTGTCAACAACTGCATTCGATTCGTTTTCAATCTTCGCAAGTATGACCTCGTGTCTGCTTTACGTTCCCAGCTACAATGGATCCCAATTCATCAGCGCCGTTGTTCGCGCACTCACTTCTCTTTTTATTTTCTCAATACCCCATCCTAACCTGAAAACCTCGTACTTCCTTCTTTGCGCAGTCAGTTCTTCTTTGAAACGCGCTCCTTACCGAAATCAAGATATCCACAAACCGCTTCACATTCAAGACGAAAGTACGCAATCTACTTCGGAATGAATTGGCAGTCACAACGATAGTATCCGACTGAGTACTTATGTATATGTTAAATTTAATTTATTTATGTATGTTTATGTATTGTGTATGTATTATTTATGTATATTGACTTCTATGTTTGTTACTATAATATTTAGCAGTGACTTTGTGTCTGTAAATGATAACACCTATGTTTTTTTCTACCAAGTTAAACTCTACTTATATTCTATTTTTGCACCTACCGCATCATATTTTAACAACATCCGAAGGTTGACTGGTAGAGAATGCCCCATGGTTGAGTCCGCCTATGTAGAAGATGTGCATTAAAGGTTTAAATAAATAAATATTCATCAAGTCCACATAAGCCCTGCCACTTGAAAAGAATTGCATTAAGCAACTCCCGAAAATGATTTTGAATAGTAACAAAAATATACCTACTACCCCGATCTGTATTTTCATTTCGATACTAATATTACCTATGAAGAGGTAAAGTTTGTGAGGTTGAAGGGGTAATCTCTGGATCTAAAGAATAGATTTTGACAATTATTTTACCAATATAAAACCATATTATTTGTGAGTGAGCCTATATTACCCGAAAAGTGTTTTTTTTTTTATGTTTGACCCTGCCAAAATGACTCTACAGACTCTACTCTGCCTGATGGAAAGCATATGCAGAATCCAAGAGTGGTGGTCACCATGCTGCATGCTGGCTAGCGATGCTTCTGCATCATTGGGCCTCCGGTCTTGCACTCACCAACGAAACACGACAGCACGAACGCTGTCATTTTACGTTGATTTTCTGTGCGAGGGTAGTACTGCCCCGGCCGGGCCGGCCCGTTCGTGCTGAAATCAGCGTGGCTCTACTACCTAGATTACCGTGAAATCCGACATACGTGTGGGGGGAGCTGCGAATAAAAGCTATTTAGTATTATTAATAACGAACGTGAATCATACCTTTTTATCATTATTATTTCACATTTTTAGTTTCCCGATTTTACGATCAGGTTGCACAGTGGTCTGTAACCACGGTAATCGCATTAGTACATCCCGTTCGTTAGTAATCTGTATTAAGTCAGAGATTAACGTGTGGAAAAATATACACGTACAGAAAAGCTTTTAATCCCCTTTGTTGAAAAAATATTTCTTTCAACTTTAGTTTTCCATTATTTGCTCCACAACTTCATAGATAAAATATTGAAATCAAATATTATAGTTTTTTAAGTTTCACTATTATTTTCTATGCGTACATATTTCTTTCTACATACTTTGTTTATGAATATTTTATTTTTCACTCAAATATATCTTAGTAAACATTTGTATGTGTATTGGTGTACTTTGTGCCATATTTCTATACGTATTCTGTGGGTGTTTTTTTTAAATAATGAGCTAATATTTTTAGGAGTTTACCACCTTCCAAATTCAAAATCTTCTTTTTCTTGAAAAGAAAACTCCCGCATTAAGAGTAAATCCTGTGTCGCGGGGGACTTTACAAACATACATGTAACGGACACAAAGGACACCCAAAGATACGTTTGGTTTCAGATACATCTAAGGTTTTTAAAGATTATTCTTTGGAACATTTATTAGTAAAATAGTATGTAAAGGATTTATTAGAGTTAGTTAAAAAGACCTACACTACACTGCTACAACAATTATAAAGAATTAGGAAAGGATATTGAACAACTGGTGATCATGGTCCTGGGTTCGATTCCCGGGTCAAACCAAATGTTTGTATGATCTACAAATATTTGTTTCGGAGTTTGGGAATATGGGAATATGAATTCAAGGTAGTAGAGTCACGCCCATTTCAGCACGAACGGGCCGACTCGACCGGGGCGGTACTACCTTCAGTACCTTCTCACAGAAGACTAACCTACTATGACAGCATTTTTGCTGTCGTGTTTTGTTGGTGAGGGCGAGACCGGAGGTCCAATGATGCAAAAGTTTCTAAATCAAATCAAGGCCTCCAAAGTGTATGTCACCATGTTGCATTGTCTGCATTCACAGTGAGTATGATGACCACTACTCTGGAGTCTGCTCGTATTTTTCATCAGGCAGGTCACTTTAACAGGCTTATATAATGTGTATAAAAAAAAGAAAATATCAAAGAAGTAAATTAAATAGCAGAACGTGTCTAGCAATATAAAATTTTAATTTGCGAGTTCAATATGGCAAAGCATATAAGTATGGGGTAAAATTAAAATCAACACCCGTGTAAATGCCCTAATTACTGTAAGTCGCCGTCGTGACCTCTCTAGACAAATTGTCTGTAGGGAGGGGCTGCTTATGAGTACGTAATGTATACGAATGTACGCCGCCGTAACATAAAAGATAACAATCTCTCCCGGACACCGCTCAACAGGTCGTTTCGCAACTAAGAATGAATTATGAAAGTAACTCTAGAACTTTGTTTTAACTTCTTAATCCTCGTCTTAAACATGCAAAAAAATTAAAGTTATTTGTGAAAGTTTGTTTTTAAGTTGAAAATGATAGTTAAGGTAATGTGAAATAACTGAATATGTAATAGATATTAATATAATTAATCTACATCACAGTCCTTTGAAAAATCTATTATTCGGTACTAAAACCATTCGAAAACAATAGAATGAAACACCTTACGGGTATATATTTATAATTAAACTAGCCGACCCACCACGCAACGTCGTTTGCGTCTCCTATTGCCCCTTAGAGTGATGATATATAGGCTATATCCTTCCTCGATAAATGGGCTATCTAATACTGAAAGAATTTTTCAAATTGGACCAGTAGTTTCTGAGATTAGCGCGTTCAAACAAACAAACAAACTCTGCAGCTTTATAATATTAGTATAGATGTTATCTTTCTACAAACTTAATTATATTCCATATTTAACAGTAGTTCTTATTGCCAATCTTATGAGTTTTACATACATGATGTATGTTCTACGTAAAAAAACTGCGGATTACATAAAACAGAAACATGTGACTCACGCTTCGCCCATGTAGTAAACGATACGCACTATCTTGGCAATATATCAACAAAGCATATATGTTTATCCGACCACTGTTACGGTAACGGTTATATTATATACTAATCCATACATGAATAACGATATAAACGTGCTACTGCTACGTATTCAACTAGATTTTACTTACTTAAAGAAGAAATATATTTATTAGGTTAACCTTTTGCAAAATCGCGACATACTGTAATGGGTACTGTAACTCCCTAAATTTGTCAGTGATACGCATTTTGACGAAAGGACAAATGGTTGAGCTACTACGATAGTTTCAAGTTTGGCCTGCGGTCACTCTCAATTATACCTAGACAAGCCATTATATCCTGTTTCTACTACAAATATATGAACCCTTTTTAACTAACTGTAACATATAAATAAGATATTCCTATGCTGGTGTTGTTGTAAATATAATATGCTTAAGTAAAAATGATTTAGAAACAGTAATTTAACTCACAACTAGGTAGGTAAATATTGTTTCCTATCAACATCAAGACTTAAAGTCCAGAAGCAGTCCTAATTGTTTCGCACTGTAGGATAAATCGTTAAGATGATAGATCGTTACGTCCTGTAATTTGATTTATTTTATCACAATATCATAATGAGACTCGGACATTCCTAGAACGAGATTATAATTATGTTTGTTATGTTTAATTATTGCCACATTGCATAGATAGGAAGCGAACACCGTTATACCGGTGCATTGTCTTTATTCGATGATTGAACGGAATTGAAGTGACCAAAATTTTAACTCATTCCGATTAATCGCCTGCCCATTAGTAGTGATCCAATGATTTATTTACAATTCGATTTGCGATCGTTTCGTTCTTATGCTGTAACTGTCCAATGGGACGTGCGCGCACGACCGCTACCATATTTGAAATTGAATAGGACGGGGCACGGGTCTTGCACAATAATGTTCGAGTAGTGAGCTCGTGGCCGGCGCAGGAGTCGCGCTCCGACTCCCGCCAGAGCGATCATTCCTTGTATCCTCCTGATTGATGTTCCAACTCTGGCTCTAAATGGATAAAGACAACGGTAAGAATCGCCGCGTACCGGTCCCGTGATCGCAACCCACATCCGTGCCTAACACATCCAATAAAATGTCCGCCGTTCTGAATAAACGAGAAATATATTGTGAATTAGACATACTGGGGTTGTCGTCACCGACTATAAAATCAGTGTTATAACGTTGTAAGTGCTGAACCTCGAGTTTTTAGTCACAATTTTTAACACTAATGTGTTTCATTTCACAGTTTTCTGTTTATGTTTGTATTTAACGCAACAGATAGACAGGGGATCAATGTCTTGTGTTTATACAATAAGTTTTGAAGAATGAACACCGGATTTTTAATCATTTGAATAAGGTAACGTTCAGAAGTAACAGCAATAGTTGTTGTGTTCTCAACTTTGTCCACCACAGTACGTCATATCTCTTTACATCCTAGATCATACCTAACAATACTGTGGCTAACATTTACCACAGATATGTAATAGATCAACCGCAAACCTCTACAGATAATATTATCTTCCTAGCCGTAATTATTATACCTAAAGATATTTGTTAAAACAAGTAACGAATTATGTATTAAAAAAATTCGACTGTGTCAACATCTGTCATCTTTTTTAAATTCAGTGAAGAACTGAAAATATTTTTTTTTTAAAGTTTTTTCTTGTTTTGTTTTTTTTTTATTTTGATGTGTGTCACTCTCATGACTAAGACGAATCTATTGACACCACTCACATAAAAATACGACAGGCCGTTTAGGCTCTAGGGCGTGTCAAAGAAATATACATACATACACTCAAAAAACATAACCCTCCTTCTTTCGCTGTCAGGTAAAAAAAAACTGTTATCATGGTGCTGTTATTGCATCAATAGGAGCTTGCTTAATGTATTTATTTTGATAGGTACTAGTTTGACTAAATTTGGCGTAATTTCAAGCCTAATTTTATCCGATAACTAAGTATTCATATTGCTACTGCATTAGTTGTTTGCTCATTATTATTAAGCTTATTCATTCGTTGTCATTATTTTGTTTAGGTCAATTCTGATCCTCTTCTCTTGCGTTAGTATAAATTATAAAATCTGTCTATAAAATTAAACATAGGAAATCCACATGAGTTTTGTTTCTTATTTTCCTAAGAATTTTCTCTTACGCCACAAAAATACTAAATATATCAATAAGCGCCTATACTAAAACTATTTGCAGCCAATGTCAGTCTACTTAATAAACCTTGTGAATCACATTTATGCACAAGGTTAATTTTCATTTATTTTATAGCTAAATGTGTCAGTCCGGCTCATTGACCCAGTGGTGTGCTTGAGCTACACGGCGGCGGCGGCGCCTAGTGCGTGAGACGTCGGCGCCGTACCGCCGCACGCTCGAAATAAGTTTTATATTATTTTTATTCATAAACTGTGCTATATTTTTGTCTAACACTACGTTTATGCTATTTCCGATGGCTATTATGAAACTTTCTTGTAAGAAATCACAAGACTACCTATGACGTTTACACACAAGATCATGTTTACTTAGTTTTATTTGTAATGTTGAAGTATGTTTGTGGTGGGTTCGAGGATGTTTAATACGACTTTAGTTATCCTTGCAGCTATATAGAAGTCAGTATATAAGTAAATTATTTAGATATGATTTTTGTTAGAAGTAGAATCAAGATATTTAAGGGCCAGGGCTCTCGGCAAAGCGGTTGCCGTCGGACGCAGCACAACGCGCGTTATTGGTTTGACGAAAAAATACTTAAGTACCCAATTTTTTCCTTTGCAAATGCATTGTCCTTTTTATAAGTATACTTCTTAGTTACTTTATGAAGTAACTAATAAAACCATATGTATTGAACTTTACTATCCCTAGTTTTACATTGTAGGTATTTTATTACTTCTCAAACAATCGCAATTAGTCTAGTCAACAAGTTCCATACTTGTTGACTAGACTAAAAGATGCAGCAGCATCACTAGGCCGCCATAGTGTGGGTCGCCATACTGCATTGTCTGCATTCGCAATGAGTATAATGAGTATGGTGACCACCACTCTTGGATTCTGCTTATGCTTTCCATCAGGCAGAGTAGAGTCATTTTGGCGGGCCAAACATAAAAAAAAAAACATTTTCTTAAATTTATTGGGGGGTATCAAAATTTCTGTGTTATTCATGTGATAAAGTTCAGATTGAGACAAGGGAGACTGACTAGGGACATTTTGCGAATATTTTATTGACGATGGTAATGTTTGTAACCTACAATATTTAAGGTTCACATATTTCTGAATGCTGTGTTTCTTTTCGTACACAAACAGCTGATGACTAGAGTCAGTAAGATGTAATAAAAAGAGTTTTAAGTTTATTATAAAGTATAGGATTGCCTTACCTTTTTTTAATACTTCATATTTATGGTTTTTAACATATTTACAAATAAATTGCCGATTTCCCTTCTCGTAATCTCAAACTATTACTAAGAGTAACTAAATTGTCATTCTCTTGAAGGCAACCGGAAAGACAAACACCGAATTTCGTAACGGTAATGAATTAATAACTTACCGCGACTTGAACATCTTACTTATGTTACGCATGAGCGTCTTTGGTTAGAATCAGCGCTGTGAACAAGAAATCTTAGGTAGTCAATCAACGCAACTTGTAGTGATAATTCCGTGATCGTTTATAGAATAAAACATTGTTTAGTTTGTGTAGTGTCATCAATAAATTGACTCCTAAGGAGCTATTTAAATAGGTAAATGGAGAGTTGTTTCCTCTGCGTACTCTGGATAGACAATCACGTAATTTTACTGTAGTAAATATACAAACAAGTATCTTTAATACTGTTTGTATCGCTTCCAAGGTCTAAGCATCTTTAAGTATGTATTAGTCTAAGTCCATACACGGACTTCTCGTGACGCAAACATTCCGGAATTCAACCTTAACATTGCAGATGAGCGTCGTGATTTAAATATAACTTCGCATCTGTACTTGCACACACTTTTCGTTGGCGCTCTAACAATACGATTACACTCTATTCTCTACGTATTAAAGCTCCGTTGAACCTAAAAATACTGAAGTGTATGTTTGTATAGCCGCGGAGTCACGCGAAACCACCACTCACTCGGCCACTGGGTTACTCAAACCTCATACAACATACGTACAACGAGCAACGTTCGTGTATGATTAAAAACATTTATTTGGCAGTCCTCATAAGAGGCAACTATCCAACTAACGAGGGTAATGTTTTCGCTGCCATATACCTTCATGCCAAATCTAATGCTTATTATACACCTATAATACTAAATAATTCCTTTTTCTTTATTTTTTCCTTATCTTACGTATTTTGTATCATCCATATCGCGATCTA
Source organism: Diaphora mendica (assembly GCA_949125395.1). Lineage (NCBI taxonomy): Eukaryota > Metazoa > Arthropoda > Insecta > Lepidoptera > Erebidae > Diaphora > Diaphora mendica. The sequence goes on along the minus strand of OX421312.1, from coordinate 26,379,098 downwards.
GGCTTATTTACTATGGTAAAAAAGTCACCTACAATATTTTAAAAATGCTCTAATATAAGATTAATGTAAAGCCTTACTATCATTTATGCTAAACTTCAGATCCTTAACGGACCGGACTCAGTGTGTTCAGCTTGATAATGTATGTAGAGATGACCTTCCCATCATGGTAGGTGTGCCCCAAGGCAGTATACATGGGCCTACTTTATTTCTGATTTTTATCAATGACCTCTGTCAATTAGAACTGACAAATGGGAAGGTTATAACCTTTGCAGACGACACTGCACTGATTATACAGGGCGTGTCCTGGGACAGTTTATTAAAATGTGCACAGGATGGCTTGAACCGCGTCATTATATATATACAAGAGATCTAATAAATAACCTGAAATATAAATGACACACTCATGCACACAAACTCACACAAACACCAAATAAACACACATATATACATACATAGATAGACACTTATACTCACGCACACACACACACAACTATAATGTAATTTTATTGTTACATTATTTTTATTTGCATTTATATATTGAGTATATAATAGTAATAGAAGGTACCATCCAAGTTGGTCCAAGAGGTGGGAGCCTGGTGATCTGTAGCACAGGTTTTCCTAATATAGACACCAGTCTCTCGCCAAGGAATCATTAATTTTTACACATTGTTCTACATTTTATTGTATTACTTGATCTGTACTTATCTTTGTGAAAGAGTAATAAACAAATAAATTATATCATTTAAGTAACACAAAAAATACATTTTTAAATATACCTACACATAGAAAAATACATTTAAAAATATAAAAAATAGTAGACCACCGTCTTCGGGTACAGGGACCAAGAACGGACGGACGGTTGGATCAATCCAACCGTCCAATGGGAGCCTCTTAAGGTCTTGGTCGAGGCTCTTGGCTATCAATCCGTGAACAGATACAATTATCGGAACAATGATCACACAATATACATTGCACATTTCGACGACAATCTCGTTAGATAAATACAAATATTTCATTTGTTTAAATATTTTTCAATTTAAATTATTATTATTATATTATCCTCGTAGAGTAGTCCTAGGTAGTTGCTGTGGTATTCATTAGGTAATCTATATATCTATACAAATAAAAAAATGAACCACTGAAATGTATGTACGCGGCATAACTTCCGATCGCCTGCACCAAATTTGATATTTAAAGTTTTTTATGTAATATGCGGGAAAACGAGCAGACGTATTGCCGCCCATGGACACCTGCAACACCAGAGGCGTCACAAGTGCGTTTTTATTGTTAGGACAATGTTTCTATGGAAGAAAATTAAAAGGAAATCTTAAGTGTTATATTTTATTAGTCCGCGACCATACGGTATCCGTGGGAAGCTGAGGCGGGTATAAATACTAAAACAAGTATTTCGGAAATATATTTATTCTCGAAAAAAAATTGTAGGTACAAAGTTTGCCGGGTCAGCTAGTACCTAATAATTTATGAGCTACCTAGATCCGCAACACTTTTACAAATTGTTTTTGACGTTTTCAACTATCCTTTTGAACAAAAATATTATTTGAATGCTTATACCCTAAATACTGACCGGGTTTATCAAAAACTTTAGATCCACTTCACAAAATGTTAGTGTATGATTTTTCAGTCTGTCTATTTTGATTATTGGAATTCCAATTTGGAGTCGTTAATCCGGTACACCCGTCAGTGGATGTCTATGTCCTGTCTGCCTGTTGCAGACTCACACAAAATAATGAATGGATTTTAAAGAGGGAAAGGTCCATAATAGTTATGCTATGAAATTGTTTTGTATGATACGGAAAGTTAATGGAGAGTACGCAAATTGATTGACATAATTTAACTATGTATTAAACAAATATCGAAATATCCACGTTAACTGAAACAATATGTCCATAGATCCGATTTTAATATATAGGTATAGTAATATAAAATGTATTATAAAGTATTTTAAATTTTACATAAATGTACATACCTAGTTTGAATTTTCAAACATTTTTTTTTGCCCGATGGACGCCGTAATTTGATCGTAATGTCAACCGTTGAAGACCAACATTTTGTATCTTGAACTAGCTGACAATCCCTATTTCTCTTATACAATCGTGAACTGCTGGACTAATTTAGAACATGTTTATATATTCTTGCTTTCATTATATTGTATGTTGTATGTTATGTTATTATATTGTTCCTTCAGAAAGAATCGACATTGGTCCAGCCGTTCATGCCCGATGCCGTGAACAAGAAAAATAAGATTTTTTTCAGTTTTAAATTAAATGTATATGGACATAACGGAGACTGAATATGTACTTATTAATACATTATTAGCCATACAAGCTATGACATATTCGAAACAGTTATAGTCAAAATTTAACACAAAGTTTTTTATCACAATAATTCTATTCGTCATAAAATAATACTATTTTTATATTTCCGAATGTAGGTTTTTCTAAATGACTTAAAAAAATCAGGTATTCAATAGTCAATATTTACTATTGATATAAATATTGACTATAGTAGGTTTTAGTGTATAAGAATATTTATAATAATATCGCTATAATGATGTGAATGTGGACAGCATTCCACAATAGTAGGATATCGTCGCGTATCGTTGCATTCTGGAAATAGCTCAGATATATTTAGCCTAAGTATAACTACGAATATTATTATATAACACATATCTCTTTGTAGCGACAAAGTTATATTTGTTGTTACCCACTGATAATAGTAGGAAAAATACTTGTAACAAATAATTAATTAGTCAAAATCATTTTTACGACTTCAAAAAAGGTTCTCAATTCAACTGTTTTTTTTAAATGTATGTTACTTCAGAACTTTCGTCTGAGTGAACCGATTATGATGATTCATTTTTTATTTGAAATCAGGCGCTTCCCGTGAGACCGTATTTCAATTTGGTCCAGTTCTTGAAGTCATTTTTTTTGTTTAACAATTTTGTTTATTGCTATACGGCATACGCAATGTCGAGAGCTGACATTACTTTATCACCGTTCAGCATTACAAAAAGTGAACTGTTTACTAAAACCACTAAAAACTCTTAACAATGATAACATAAACAATTGCTATTTGTGAAACATCATCTCTCTCAGCCATGACAATGAAACCATAATGTTATTCTTTGAAAATCACCACAAATCCATTATGGCTGTGGTGTGAAAAAAAAATAACAATTGAGCCAAACGCCAATCGTTTTAGCACGTCCGTCTTAATGGGTTACAAATAGATTTTAAAGATATCGTTACGCTCTTACTACTAGCCCACTTGTCACAAGTGTTGTCACGACTTGTTCACGGTGCTGTGGTGAAAGCGATCTCCCTTTCGCACTTCACTTTTCGGGTTAGTACATGAGTCTACTCGCAATTTTGCTTCGACTGCATTCGTCTCACTTTATGTTGTAGCTTATTTAGTTGTATTTTTGGGGCATAACTTTTCAGCTTTGATACTCATGTGAAGAGGTTTAGAAACAGAAGTTATATTTCGATCACTGCATTATTTCCTTCACTGTAAAGTATTCTACCAATACTTATTCTCACTATTTTACAATCACTAGAAGTTAGTAGAAATGTCAAGATTGGCGCGGATCTGAGGCCGAGGGGAGCAGGGGATGAATCGATAGATGAGGTTCGTCTGAGCACACCGCCCTACTCCAAAGCCGATCTCACGGAACACTGGTTTTGGCTACACTCAGTCACCACTAGGCACGAGACATTGTCATGCTTTTCTTTTTTTCTTTTTTAATAGGTTACTTTAATTAAAAAACTAGCCGTTTCCTGCAGTTTCATCCTCTTTTTTGGTTTCTTGCTAAGCTTTGTACTTACTACTTGTAAGTCTTGTGGCAGAGCCCGTTTAATAATTGACCTGCATTATACTCGTATGTCTATATCTCTCCAAAAAAGAAAATCCTATCCAGCTTATACTAGGAATATCCCCATTAAATAAAGAATCAAACAACAAACTCATTAACTTGTTTACATTAGTAGTAATTATTTAAATGATTGATGGAGCTCTGCCTCCATTAAGTTTAAAATAATTTATAGCTAATTTCGGAAAGTCATAAATACACACTATTTGAAATTATATTTTAGGTATGGTATTGTTAAGCTGATTAGGGCTTTGTTAATTATTTAGCTTTGTTCGCTGAACAACACTAGATGTCCGGAGGGCCTCGGGCCGCGGGTATCCTAAAACAGTTTCAGTCAACGCTACAATCGCTACCGGCCTACATGTTTTTGTGCTCGTGGTGCTATAGAGCGTTGCTGCTCTTTGGAGGTATTGTCTTGCTTTGTTTGTCACTATTCACTATTTTATTTAAAGCATTGCTCACATCTATTTTTTGTAAAGCATCAACATGTATCGAGACCGAGAGACTATAAGTAACGATATATGATACAACGAAATCGCTAACCGCTAAAATCATTAAAAAAATTCCGCAAACAACATCAACATTCAACAACTCACTACGCGCTCCATTAGTGGAACCACGAACTGATGTATTGTTCACAGAATTAATAATTGTTAATCATGCCCTCTTGTTATTCGACTATAACTTTTTAATTGGTGGTGATAGACTAATTTCATCACTACAGAAATTTTCGTATGAATATATTAATTATTGAACTATAAAATTTATTACTGTATGGAATAAATTAAATAAATTATGTTTAATTGGAGTAATCATTTTAACAATTCATTAGTTTATTTTGTCAAATGTAAAAATTCATGAAGTCAAAACAAGTTAGCAATGTTGTTGATTCATATTAAGATGATATTTATACAGTTAAGAGAACCAGGGCAAAAGTATATCCTCTTGTGACCTTCCACTATCTTCTGGTGTTCCATCGACATCATTGGTTACTAATAGAATTGCTCCTCGGCACGCACAGCGAAATGCCCTAATTAGTTTTGTGCTACACATGCTGATGGTATCTTTAATAAATTATATTTCTCATATAATCCCAAGAGACATACACTACACTCTTGCTTCATCCCTGTAGAGGTCGGATAGGAGAGTATTAAATACCTACATTTTCAGCTACTCAATTTAGTTTTAATGTAAATTTAATGCTATTGGCATTCATTAAAAGTAAAAGGTAGATTAGAAAAAGATAATGAAAGGAAATAAGATGATCGATGTCCAAGTATAAGCTGTAGTGTACCAGGTCCGGGTCGAAAAATTTGAAAGCTAACTGACTCTTGTGTAAAGCCTGAAAGTCTTATACCGAGAGCCCTTAGGCTACCGTAAAACTTGGGGTTAGTTACAGATTCCTTTGTAACTTCACATGTTCTTCATATAAACATGCCAAATTTAAGTTTCAAAAAACAAACTTTCATATAAACTTACAAAAGCGCTCTTTGTTGTTGGTGTAAGTACAAACTACCTTTCCGTTAAATATATATACATTTACATATAGGTAGTACGAGTATACCTACATATTAATACGCGAAGCAAAAACTATGCAGGTATCTCTTTTTACAAAATTATGCTAACGGTAGAGTTAAAAAAAAAAGTAGCACACTTAAAGTTTATATGGAGAAGGGGTGCAGAAATCTAAAAATAAAAAAAATAACAAAAATGGTTGAATTTCGACCACTGGGCGAACACTAGCTTTAGGTGAATATCTGTTCTTGACTTACGTGTTCTCTATTTATGTATAAACTGGTGAATTATGAATGTAAAGTTAAATATGATTTGTCAATAAATATACAGGGTGTCCAAAAACTCAACGATAATCTTGCACCGGGCGAGAAGCCATGTCATAACAGTTCTGGAAAAAATAAGAAAAAAAAACCATTTTAAAATCTTGACTAAATGAGTCATCTTTTGAAATAACTTGCCAAGGGTAGTGTAGTACTTTTTTTTCCAAAATGCAGTGTCAAAGTTAACAGACAACATTTTTGTAAATCATGCCTCAATGAAACTAAATTCACGGTATACCTACGCACCCTTAAGGAAATGGCCGAAACCTTGTGACGTTGAAAACAGGACAAGCCCATTGAAACGGCTATTTTTTAATAAGAGGATTGTAAACGCCAGACCCAACGAATATGCGGTAAAATAATGATTTCAAAGTAAGTTAAGTAACGTTAACGCCGCCGTAGTCTTTAGCTAGCGACCGCTAGCGTGTATCGGACCAAAACGTCCATTACAATGTGAAAGACTTGACAAAGTGCGTATTCTTTTTGATGTATGCTCAACGTTCATCATCTGATTATAGCTTAAAATTCGTCGACTACGCGCCTTCTTAGTGAATAGACGTTATTATCGTAGCTCATACATATTGTGTTCGTCTCTTAAATGTTGTTTTATATTCATTTATCAATCCTTCTACAGCAGAGCCCACTGTTATACGTCTTAACAATAGATATAATAACCTACGAATAGAACTATCGAAAACATTATTTTGTTATGTCGTCATTAAATGGCCGTTTTACAGAAACTGGACAAAATTGGCAATAATTTTTGCACGTTAGCGTTTGGTCGTGAACTGAGAATACCGTAATTAATAATTAGTTGCTAGAATAATTACTAATTATTCTAACAACTAATGGTTAACTAACATTGTATTATAATTTGACAAGATTTCGTGAAATACTCGGTTATCTTATCACATAGTAAATTGATATTTTTAAACTGTAAGTGATGGTCTATAAATAAAGTATTATGTTTCATCTGGCTTACCCCCGTTACCGTAAACGAAAAGGCTGTGGTAACTAATGTCCGATTTATATAACAAAAAGCTTGTTTTTCCGTTTGAATAATGTCTAAGGTTTCCGCAAATTTGATAATTTGTACATTATTGTTACCTATGATGATGGATCCATTAGTACATTATAGGGAAATCACAATTAGATCGGAAACAAATTGTCAATTTATTAAAAAAAGGCTATATGTTATATTACGGCCTACATAATCTGGTCAATCATGCTGTCAGCGGTCTGTTTCTGTGAAACTGTAAATTGTAATGCTCCAGAAAAAGACCAAGAGAAAGATGGATACCGAGCGAAGAAGACGTCGGCGGTTGGATGAGCCGCTGACGCCTTAGGACGCATATATGTCGGTTATCGCGGCAAATAGGAGCCTATGTGTCATTTTGATGACGAGCTATATTACTATAAAGTTTTTTTTTTTTTTTATGTTTTTGTGTTGTGTTTTTATGTTTCATCCAAAACCGTTAGTTTTTGCGTGAAAGAGTTACAAACATCCATCCATCCATCCATACTTTCAAATTTTCGCGTTTATAATATTAGTAGGATTATTCTAGGAATATTAAATAAGAAATCTAAAAAAAATTGTTGGCACTTATCAGTGCAGCACAAATAAATATGAAGTTGAAACCTACCTTAAAATCTCATTGCGCTAGTTGAAACGTTACTTAGCGTTAATGGAGAAGGCAAATTTTCTTGTTAAGTCTGTGGTGCAAGTTCAGACACGATGCTGTCAGAAATAAAGTAGTTAGTTTACAGAATTTAGAGTCTCGGGAATGTTTCCTGTTATTAAAGTTATAGCTAGAGTCTTAAAGTTGTTTAAGAAACGACATGACTGTAAATATTTAAAATTTTATTTTATCCTTCCACTGTAAAAATCGAAATTTTAGAAAATAAAATACAGAAAATAATTATTGATTTAATATTAATCATATTGAGTTAAGTTCATACGATATTGTTGATAAAGTGTCATCAAAGAGATCTACAATTTACCCCGTTGTCCTTTACTATTTTTCGAGTAGAACATTACTTCACAAAATAATTTGCGCTTTGGCCAATGAGGGTGTCATATATGTGTGTTTAATATATACAGCATGTTTCTATAAAATATGTATGTTAGTAAAATGACACCTGACGACTTCGTAACGAATTAATGACTTCAGTAGTTCCGTGACCTTTTATTGGCTCTTTATTAAAAATATTAAAATTATCTCTACGAGTATTTGTATTAATAAAGATTCGATACTATGTTATATAATTAAGATATAAACATGTTGAAAATTCAAATTTTAATTTTCTAGGTTTTTAACATACAGTTTTCTTTCACAGAAGCCTCCAGCTCCGACCCTGGAGCAGCCAGCGCCGCCAGTCCTGTGAAGCACCGCAAGACTTTCAGTGGGTAAGTCTGATTTAATTCTTCTGTATTCTTTTATTCTTCTGTAAAAGAATATGATAGCGACATTGCAAATATTTTTTATTACCTTTGAGTATGTGGGTAAATAAAATAAGAAAAAAATCTTTTGATAATAAAACACTATCTGGTTGGTTTCCTTAAAGAATGATTCGTAATTGTTAGTCATCACTTTATCTCAATGTAGTTTTATCTAATTCTTGAGCGATATCGAGGGCAGCTCGCTCAGTCGTTTAGTGGTGGTGCGGCGACGTCGCACGCGCAAACGCCAACCATGTCCGCCGACGCGGTACATTCGCGACACTGTTGTGCCAACTGTTACCGGCTTATCAGGTGTTATACCCTCAACACTCGTAATCTTCATTTGCATACCTCAAATCTGTTTATGTCTATATCTATCTTTATGCTGGTCAGTGAAACCCGTTTTGTTGTTTTTTTTGTGACGACATTAGCGTTAGTAAAGTATCAATGGAGTGCATTACAAACATATTATATAACAATTTGTCATAAGGAATATTCTGTAGTTTCAGCGACGGTGCAAACAAAGCTAAGATGCATAGGGATTTATTATATAAATAATATTTGATTCCTAATTTTGCTACATCTACTATTCAGTAAATATTACAAAGTTTATTTAGGAAGTATTTATTGGATCGTTTCGTCGACTTCAAATCATCTACAATATTTACAAGTGAACAATGATCTAATAAGTTTAGGGTAATGGCATAATTCATTGCAATTCGTCTTTTAACTTTACTAACAAAACGTGTAGTTTAATTATGGAAAACATGAAACGGTGAAAAATTGAAGTTCATCTCATATTAAGACTGAATATTTCTGGCCTATTAACATTTTTGTAGCAAATTTACAAAAATGTGATTGAAATTCCAGATGTCTAGGAAATTATTTTCGATATTAGAAAGTTAGATGAATATTAATTAAATTATAGGGTCCTGTTACCAGTACAATGTTCTTTATTTTACTTAACCACTAGACAAACTAAAAAAAGCTATGTAAAACGACAATAACACAGGAAGGGCACGAATTTTAATAGAATATGATGTATGTGTAATTATAGCTTAAGAAATGTCGGTTGTTCAGCTCATCTGATTTAGTTTTTCTTCTAATAGCATTTGCTTCAGCATAGATGTAATATTAAACTTTAAAGGCTAACATGCAATGCCGAGTGGCTGACGATGTATTCTTATCAATAACTTACAATTTACGTTATCTAATCTCGTCCGTTCTTAATGTACATGTAACAACACCTAACAAATAATTAAATGTTTAATATAAACTACCTATATTTGTACAAGTCACATGTCAGGTAAATTGCTCGTTCTCTGTACTACTCGTAGTTCTGACATTTTTATCGTAGTTAAAATCTTATTAATACTTCAAATAATTTACTATGGTTGGCCTAAACACTATAGCCATTAACATTGCTTTATTTTGCGGAACCTACACTGCGAAAACTCATAATTTGATGAATTAATAATGGTGGGTTCGACATCGCCGTCGCTGTGACAGACGATTTCGCCTCACGGGCAGACGAATCGCTCACAGGGCCTCTGCCGCGGGCACTCAACAGGCGCTTAGTATAGCATTATCGGTGCCGCGTATATCGCCTGATACGTCGTACATCGTCGACGGTTCTTCGATCAGATTATTTACTCTTTAGAATTAGAGACTAGATAACAATGTTTGTGCACATTTTTCATGTTACTCAGTGCAATTGGGAACGTGGTAGTGAGCGTTTATGACAGTAATGCGGTACGTTCGGGCTCTCCTTCAGCCATGTGGAATCAAGTTGTTCACGTAAAGTAAGTTTTAAGTGGCGGACCGTTAACAGTGCATGAAAGTGTTTTTTATGCGTGAAAAATGTTCTTTGTTTGTTTTTCCTGATCAAGCCCTTGACCGCGCGAAGTGAAGTTTAAACCGCGCCCGACTGATCTTTGCTGAAAATTAGTATTATAAGATAACTATGTTAAAATTGTTGGATTGTCAAGACTCGTTACGTGTAGGTATTGCCCAAAACTGTGTATCAACAAACGCGCCTCGTCAGTCACACATAGTCATTGATCACATCACAACCATGAAACCTTTATTTGGGTGATACGTGGCGCAACTGACATAATTATTGCAAATGTTAACAACTGTGGATTTCACTTATTATTTGTAAACAGTTTGAAGGCATTTCGAATATTTATACGATCTTGGTATAGAAATGTTTGGGATTTAACTTTCATAATGATTATAAACTTTGGATGGTCAACGCGTTGTTCAATATATGGTAAACAAGCTTAGATATAGGGATGTAAATCAACGATACACGTTTGTTATAGTCTACTAGTTCCTACGTAATGGAATGATAGTAATTGTATAAAGATTATAATCGTCTGCGATAATTATGTATATCTAACTGATATTACGATAACACATATCGATAGAAATGTGAATGTCAGTAAATATTTCCACCTATTATAGTTTCTGAGGTAGGTATTATAAACATGTGAATGTACCGAAATACCGAATGTTACCACTATCATATTTAAAAGATAATTTTAGAGGTTTAAGATGTATGTATATTCGAACTGGATCTAACTTATAAACCGAGTCCAGTAATTTGGAAGTTGAATTAAAATAAAATTATTACAAACATTGTTGCCCGCGGCTCCGCCCGCGTGTATGTCAGTTATCGCGGCAAATAGTAGCCTATGTGTTATTCTGATGTATAAGCTATGTTACTGTAAATTTTCATCCAAATCCGTTCAGCAGTTTTTGCGTGAAACAGTAACAAACATTCATCTACTTACAAACTTACAAACCTTCGCGTTTATAATATTAGTAGGATAAAATTTGTAAATTGTTAACTATTTGTTATACCAGACTACAGACGTACACTCGATCGCAAATAGGACGCCTTACATACAGCCGCTTGATTAGAAGTTATTCAAGCTTCTAAATTACCAGTATCATCACACACATTACACCCGCTGGTGTAGTATTTTTGATACCATGCGTTAGACTTCTTCAAACAAGTATTTGAAAACTTCTCTTTGTGTACTATTAATACTGCTGTCATTTTAATAGCAACATCAACAAATAATTGTTAAACTATCGGTATCTGTATCTCTGCGATGGAAGACATTTTACCCATAGCCTGAAACTGTTTATTAATTCTAATCTGAACTGGCAAAATCTGGGACGCTATCCTAAGATTAAAACATATAAGATTGAATACCTATAATACGGTTAAAAGTTACTGTACGCTATGGATCATATATCTACCGACCTAAGATCTTTCTGACTTCTAAGAAGACAGCGGTACTAGTTGACTTGGGATAATACCTTCTCTTATTATTTCAAGAATCGATGGATGATGTATGCAAAAACTTCATAACAATATCTGTAATCAATTCATCTCCAATATTTCATACCAAAATTCTCCGTTCTACAAGGAATCCTCTTTTACCCATCAGGTGTTTACTTTTCCATAATTATTTAATCTGTCCTCTGAAACGCTTTACCAGCGTAGAAGTAATTATGTTTAATAAATCATATCCTAATCCTACTTCCTACTATATTATTACTATTAAGGCGAAAGTTTGTGAGTGTGTATGTCTATTACTTCTTCACGCAAAAACTACTGAACGGATTTGGATGAAACTTTACAGTAAGACATAGGCTACTATTGCAGCGATAACCGACAAACACGCGGGCGGACCCGCGCTCAACAGCTAGTATCTAATAAATTAAACGAATGCTTGAACACAAGGCTTGGATTTTAATGAGATGATGTTTTATAATTATGCAAACAAATAAGCAATGAGACGTAAATTCAGATGAACGAAACTATTTTGCGGTTTTTATCTCTTGTTAAAACTTTGTAAGCCATTTTGTTTGATGTAAACCTACTAGCTATGTCCGTCAAACATGAGGAAAACAGTAATAATGAAGTGTGATACATCAAATACAGCAGTGCGGTTGAAGTATTCTGTTACGAACGTGTAATTGTAGTACGTTGGTATCCATGGCCAACTCACTGTGCTGCGCCTAAATCATGCCAGCTGTGGCCGAGTCAAGGAGATCTCTCCTACCGTGTATAATACATGCCCCGTTAAGACTGTAGTCCTTGAGCGTGGGAATTTGTGATTGAACACCCACATTCATATTTTACATGCACACAAACGCATCGGGCACTATTGCATACTAACCCTGACAACTAATAAATTTACTTTCGGTTTTTTCTTCTAGTTACATATTCATTAACTGTTCGCCTTTCAAGAATGTTTAGAATGTCCTACAAAGCACGCAATGTATCTTAGTCATATCGGAAAGCCCGCGGGCTTTAAGTAACTCGTCAACGGCCGAGAATGGGGTTCAAGTGTACCTATTCATTTTTAATTCATTTCATGGACAAATAATATATTTTTACACAGTATAAAACTAAGCTTAGATCTTTTACAGTAATCAACGGATTTTAATGCCATGTTATGAAAAAAAATTTGTATGATATATGTTATATTAATGGAACATAATGTTTCTTAAAAATATAATTTTTGCTCGCTTTTATTGCTCATATTGACTAAATTTTACTACATAGATCTTACTTACTTACGTACTTTTTCACTTTTTGATAAAAACGACGCTGAAAAAGTATGAAACAAGTTTTGAAAAGCCGTAGTCACGTGTTTTTAAGAGTTATGGTACGTTTCTATTTTAATTTAAATTTTTACTTTTTTTTATTTAAAATGTTTTGGTGTAGTGATAATAATAATTTATATGCAAAGTATATTTTAAATACCTAACATAGAAATATAAAAAAAATTGAATAAATACGAACAAAGTCACCAGCAAATGCTAATAATACCTATATATTAATTTGAAATGTACAAGTAACACCCTTTCCGATGATACCAAACACGGCATATTTATGTCAAATTCATTTTTTAATACAGTACTTTATGTCGGCTAGAGGGCGCCACATTAAATTGAGTGACGCGTCATATAGCCTATAAGCAGCGGACGATCAAGACACTTCTAACGATACCTCATTTATCCAGTTCTAATTAGTAGTTAATGAGCTATGAGGGAACAGATGAATATACATACATAGCCTGTCAAAATCATAACCCTCCTTTGGCTTTGCCGTGGTCGGGTAAAAAAATAAAAAAATACAGTTAATTTATAAACTCCTTCTTTTTTTAAGACGGTTAAAAAACAAACTATTTGTCTTAAAATTTATATTAAGAGTGTAAAACTTTGAAATGGAAACTTCCTTAAATATATAATACTAGCTTTTACACGGGGCTTCGCCCACACAGATTTTAATCCCCTGATTTACCCCCTTAGGGGTGGAATTTCAAAAATTCCTTGCTTAGTGCTCCCTTACGTTATATAAAGAACCTACATGCCACATTTCAGGATTCTAACTTCAGCGGTTTGGGCTGTGCGTTGATCTCTGGGTATGTCAGTCAGTCAGTCAGTCACCTTCCTCTTTTATTTATAATAGATTACAGATATCAGATAATGTAAGGGATAGGGCATCTATTGTTTTACAATTCACCAATTGATTAAATTCGAACTTAAGGGATGAATAATAATGGAAATAACGTAAAGTGTAGATGGGACCCTTTTTTACAATTTTTGTCTGTCTGTCTGTTTGTTTGTGCCGGCTAATCTCTGGAACGGCTAGAGGCTGGAGGGATTTTTACTGATAGGTAGCTGATGATATAAGGAGTAACCGCGGTTGGTGTAGTATCGCGGGTAAGACCGTGGGGCTCAGCTAGTTTTTTTTCAAAAAAGACAACTTCCGTATATATCCAATAAATCCTGTGTCGCGGGGGACTTTACAAACATACATGAAACGGACACAATGGACACCCAGACTCAGAACAATAATTCGTGGATCACACAGTGTTGTCCCATGTGGGATTTGAACCCACAACACCTGATACAGTAGGAAGCGGCGAGGCAACCGCTTAAACCACTAGACCAACCATGCAGTCAAAAATAAAACTGTAATTTAAAGATCTTTTATTATTTCAGTAGTAGTTATTCAATTCTAACAGAAATCATTAAAAAAAATTTTTTTTACTTTTTTAAAAACAATTTCTCAAAGTGTCTCGGTCTGTCAAAGTGTATTCAAAGTACTCGTCAAGACAAATCAAACGACTCCAAACTCGATAGGTTCCGTCGTTACAAAGTTCCTATGACCACCTTCCAGCTTCAACATCAGATCAACTCCATGTCATCATAATATAGCATTGTCACGCTATATACATATGCCTACAAAAATTCAACACAATCGGTTGAAGATATCTGCAAAATTGAGTTGCAAGATTCCGTCTTAACAAATATAGTTAGATATATACATACATAGCAAGTTAAAAAAAAACATAAAAATAAGTTCTGTGTTAATAAAAAATACTAATATTTTTCTTTGAAATTATTCTTTAAAAATATTAAATTAAATTCAAGAATACAAATTAACAGTTACAATTCGACACTCACTGGCAACCCACCCTAAAACTTGTCATTTACGTATTATGGAGCTCAGTGCGAACTACAAACGGACGTGGTGTCACCTTGAATATTCGGCGGGCACTGATTTTTTTGAGCGCGATAAAACTTATTTATTGCAATTTACGGGAGACGATATCTACGTACTAAAATGTATGGAACTTTTGTCGCTACAAATGAATGATGTTTAGCCTTAGATTATGGCTTTTTGGTGAGAATTAATAAAAAACTAAAACGGTAAATCTTTTCTCCATACTTTTTTCTCGCGAAATAAGAAAAAAACATTTAAAATAGAGCACGAAATAGGACGTGGACGTGCTAATTAAAAAGGTCGATTTCGATGATTTTGATCTTTGTTAAGGCTTTTTTTCACAAAAATAAAGAATTATTTTATAAATGTCACTCGGTAGATTGGTAGACTGATTTATTAAACTACTGAGATTTTTTTTTTAATGTCAAATATGAATTGAGTTGTTTGTGTTTTGCAAAACTGCAAGTGCCTTTTCGCGCGTTTTTAGGGACGCGCCCCTTAACATCTGCAATGAAGCCAACAGACCCCTGCGTTGTATTAAACGTATAATATTCAATCTCGACTTTTATTCAAATCACTAGTGGGTTGCCCAAAGACGTAATGAGATTAATTAAGATCTGGTTTGTAACTACTTTACATATTAGTTTATTTAAATCTGAATGGTAAAAGTTTTGAAGAGTATATTTTATACTTCAATTATAGTAATTAGTTCATTGCAACTGTATAAAAACTAACTAATAAATTACAGACTACATTACAGACTTTTAATCTTATACCTTTGGCGGTAATTCTCGAGCTTCTGCCAGCTGCTCCATCCGCTCGTATGTCGGTTATCGCGGTAAAGAGGAGCTAAGTACATTAACTTGCTTCATTGCTTATTTGTTTGATAAATGATAAATTTTATTGAAATCAGTGCAACGGTTTAGTCGTAAAAGCGTTACAGACAAACAGACAAAGTTACATTCAAATTTGTAATATCAGTATTGATATTATCCGTGAGTACAATGATACTATTGAGGGGAGCTTTTGCCAATTCGTGTGTAAGCAAATTACACTGTTTAGTTATATTGAATGATTTCAATATATTAATGATGTATAGTTGTTTATATGATATGTTGTCACCATTATTCTACCCCTTCCGGAAATGCGATGCTTACTGCATGGTATTGTATTTAATTTGTACATGAAAATGTTTTTTACTTCAGTATTATAATTATGATAATGAGCAGAAAAGCAGGAACGCGTTTTGTTTGTTAAATTTTCACACTTCTTAAAAGTTTTGTTTTCCGTTTACTCGTGTGACATAGTTTTTTTTTGTATTTATTAAATAGGATTTTTCTCTTAATTTTTACTTGTAACAAAAAGATCATTCAAATTTAAACTAAAATTGTCAGAAAGACAAACAAGAATCGGCAACCCTACAAAAATAAGTATTAATCTTGCAGACCCCTAGTAGTTTTACGGTGTAAATCGAAATAAATGAGATCCTTAATGGATGGGCTAGGTGCACCGCGTCGACATCTAGCACGCTGAACGGAACAAGCTAAACCGACAGACGTCTTCAATTATATTAAATTATGAGTGTTTCATTACAGCATTCCTTAAAATTGCATAACCCTCCCGACGATTGCAATTAAATATTGTTGCGCCTTCGAGAAAAATAGTCTAGAACAATCTACCAGTCGCGAGAATTGAATTGAAGGCGCCATCTAGTGTCAAGTAGCGCGCAACTGTGGAGTAACTCTGATATTCGACGCTAGATGACGCTAGATTACTCACTCTGGTAATTTCTGTTTAACGTAGAATGTTCTATCGAATATTATAGATCTTTCTAGATATTTCAAAGCCATATATAAGCAGATTGGGTTACCCGTACGAGTCAGTATTGTTCACGATACAGCGGAGTTAACATCGAAGCGATCTTCTAGTGCGATTAACAAGTGACATAGCGAATTATTATTGTAAAAAGGGTTGTAAATAAACAGTGTGTTATTTTTTTGGTAATCAACCGACTATCTTTAATTATTTAATACCCGGCTCGTAACAATTTGGTGTCAGCAGTGGGATAAAAGTATGCCGGTTTTACCAAAGGAAGACACGGAAGGTATCCGAACTAGGAGTCAGCGTCAGCAAGAGGCCGACCTGAGGCGATTTGGAGGTGCACAACTGCCCACACCGGAAGGTCAGCAGCCAGCGATGGATGCCACGATGTCCACATCGTCAGCAGCTCCAGATATCACGGCCCTAATGGTGATGCTCCAGGAGCAGGCCCGCCGTCAAGAGGAGCAGGCCCGCCGTCGAGAGGAGCAGGCCCGCCGATTGGAGGAACAGCTGCAGCGGGACAAGGAGGAGCAGGCCCGCCATCAGGAGGAGCAGGCCCGCCGCCAGGAGGAACAAATGCTCTTGTTAATAGGCATTCACGAGACCTTCGGCAAAGAACTCAAGGTTGTGAAGGATCAGGTTCTTCAACACGAGAACCGTATCACTGAGGCCGAAACTCAGATTGCCGACGTGAAGAAGGCATTAGGGAACCTTAAAGTTGGAGATGGAGCGGCGACTTCAGTAACTGCTGTTCCTTCGGTGCGGGGGTTCAAAGTACCGCCGTTTGATGGGACATCTTCGTGGTCAGCCTACAAGATCCAGTTTGAGGCTGTTATGACGGCGAACGGCTGGACTAAGGAACAGGCTATGACCGCGCTCACCTTGGGTCTTCGAGACCAGGCTCTAACCGTCCTCGAAGCCCTCGGTAAGAAGGTAACCTATGAGCAACTGCTGGAGGCATTGGAGGCAAGATATGGTGACGCTCACCTGGAGCACGTTTTTCGTGCACAGCTGAAGGATCGTGCCCAACGCATCGGTGAGAACTTGCAACAATGGGCTCTGGAAGTTGAGAAACTGGTCCGTAAGGCATACCAGTCTGCACCTGCGCTCGTGGACGGGAATCTGGTGCAAGCTTTCATCGATGGCATTCGTGACCTCGAAGTTAGAGCTGCTGTGCGACTTGGGCACCATGAAACTCTCAAGGATGCTCTGGCCCATGCTTTGGAGGTGGAGGCTGTGAGACAAGATCATCGGTCTCATCGGGTCCGGGAGGTTGTGGCGTCACCTGTGCGGGACCGGTTTAAGGGGTACAGCCCTAGGTGTTACGCCTGTGGTGAAAAAGGTCACCTTCGGTCCAGCTGCCCTAAGCGAAGCATAGGAAATGAATACGAGCGGCCTCAGGAGATTAGGGCGACTGATAGTACTGCGAAACAACAGCAGGGAAACGAGTAAACGCCAGGACTGCGGGGCGGGTGCTGGCTGGTGTTCAAAGAGCCCCAAGGATTTCGATCTCGCAAAGTCATGATGGGAACAGCCTGGTCATCAGAGGCGAAATCAACGGAACAACATGTAAGCTGACGATTGATACGGGAGCTTCTCGCACAGTTGTCAGTTCCCAACTTGCAAATCGGTTTCTGAGGGACATCACCTGTAACCGTGAGCAAATAAACCTAGTAACAGCCACTGGTCAGCGCATACCCGTCCGAGGCGAACAGAAGGTGGAGTTGAAGTTGGGCAACCAAGTTTACCTGCATAACGTTATCGTGGCTGATATAGTTGACGACTGCATCCTTGGCCTAGACTTCATGAAGAACAATTGTTGTGAGATCGACATCAATCAAGGTGTATTGAGATGTGGTCAAGAAGAACTGTTCATGGAAGGAGCGTCACCAGGAAAAGTGTACAGCTTAAAGAAAGTTGTTCTTCCTCCCAGATCAGAAACAATCATGCCAGTTAGTCTTCCTTATAACTCCGGACGAATGCAACGGTGTGTACTTATTGAAAGGATAGATAATGACCTTCCATGGAAGATCGCACGGACTGTAGTAAGTACCACTAACATCCCTGCAGTACGTGTGCTAAATCTAAGTGACAAGCAACATGTGATTCATAAGGGCACACTGATTGGCACTTGCGAAGATGTGGATTGGATGCATCGATGCCAAGACTTGACTACTTCAAATGTTAGCAAGGATGCACGAGTCAACGTGTCAACACTTTTGGAAGACTGTCAAGATGTTTTGTCTAGGGAAGAGATTGGCAAGGCTAAGAGAATGTTAGTTAAGTACGCTGATATTTTCTCTACTAATGAAGCTGATATTGGAAAGACTGGTTTAGTTCAACACAAAATAAACACTGGGAATGAGTTGCCTATTCGTCAGCGACCAAGAAGACTGCCAGTAGCACGAGAAAAGGAAGTGCAAACCATGATTGATGGAATGGTCAGGGACGGTGTTATAGAGCCTTCATCCAGCCCATGGTGTTCACCTGTAGTGCTTGTAAAGAAAAAGGATGGCAGCATGCGTTTTTGTGTTGACTACCGCCGTTTAAACGACATTACGAAGAAGGACAGCTATCCACTACCTAGAATAGATGACACACTGGACATGCTAACAGGGGTAAAATGGTTTAGCACCTTAGATTTGAAAAGTGGATACTGGCAGGTAGAAATTGATCCCAAGGACAAAGAGAAGACTGCATTCTCAACAGGGAGAGGACTGTGGCAGTTTAAAGTTATGCCCTTTGGATTATGTAACGCGCCAGCAACTTTTGAAAGACTGATGGAGTCAGTACTGACCGGATTAACTGGAGACGCTTGCCTGGTCTACTTGGATGACATTGTCATTGTAGGCCGTACGTTTGAAGAACATATTCGAAACCTGGAGCGTGTATTATCGAAAATCCGAAGTGCCAACCTAAAGTTAAGTCCTAAGAAGTGTTCATTATTCAAACGGCAGGTTAGCTTTTTAGGATATGTGGTTTCGGAAGAGGGTGTCCAAACAGATCCGCAAAAGATCACTGCTGTCAAGGATTGGCCAGTTCCAAGAGATAAGACCCAAGTAAGAGCATTTTTGGGCTTGTGCTCTTACTATCGGCGATTCGTGAAAAACTTTGCGGATATTGCCAAACCCCTTCATAAACTTACTGAAGAGAAAAGACAATTCTGGTGGGATGAAAGTTGTGACATAGCATTTCAAGAGCTAAAAAGACGTCTATGCAACACACCTATCTTAGGGTATCCAGATACCGAAAATGAATTCATAGTTGACACAGACGCGAGTGATACTGGGCTTGGCGGTGTGTTATCCCAGCGGAAAGGTGATCAAGAGGTCGTTATTGCATATTTCAGTAAATCTTTGTCAAAACCGGAAAGAAATTACTGTGTCACAAGAAGGGAGCTACTGGCAGTAGTGAAGACACTGCAACATTTTAACAAATATCTGCTCGGGCGTAAATTCCACCTCCGAACTGACCACGCTGCACTAAAGTGGCTCTTACAATTTAAAAATCCTGAAGGACAAGTCGCGAGATGGATTGAGCTACTACAGGAATATGACTTCATGATTGAACATCGCAGTGGAAAATCACACGGTAACGCAGACGCATTATCAAGAAGACCTTGCCCTGAAGACTGCAAACACTGTGCCAAGCAAGAAGTAAAGGAAGCTGTTCCTATAAGGACAATAAAGACGGACCTTAGCGTCGAATGGAAGGAAAGCCTACAGCAAGCACAGCAAGAGGATGCAGATATCAAACCAATTCTCGAGTGGATTAAAGCTGAGACTCCTAAGCCTCACTGGAGCGATGTTGCATCGCTGAGTTCAACCACAAAGAGTTATTGGGCTCAATGGGATAGCCTAGTCATCCAGGATGGAGTCTTGTGCCGTAAATGGGAAAACGCTCGAGGAGACACCTGTCATCTGCAAATGGTTGTCCCTAAAGCTAAGATACCAGTGGTTCTGCAGCTCTACCATAACGGATGTTCAGGAGGTCATATGGGAGTTAAGAAGACATTGTTAAAGATAAGGGAGAGATTCTACTGGATTCATTGTCGTGATGATGTTGAGGACTGGTGTCGCAAGTGTACTAATTGTGCGGCCGTGAAGGGACCTCACACACGTAGCAGAGGTCCATTGAAATTGTACAATGTTGGGGCACCCTGGGAAAGAATTGCAATAGACGTAGCGGGACCATTTCCTGAAAGTGAAACCGGAAACAAGTACTTCATGGTTGTAATGGATTACTTCACTAAGTGGCCAGAAGTTTTCGCCATTCCCAACCAAGAGGCATCAACAGTTGCAGACAAATTAGTGCACGAAGTCTTCTGTCGTTTTGGAGTGCCTTTAGAAATTCACAGTGACCAAGGTAGAAATTTTGAGTCTCAAATATTTCAAGAGATGTGTCGAGTAATGGGTACTTACAAAACCAGAACCACCTCTTATCACCCACAATCTGACGGAATGGTGGAACGATTTAACCAAACACTAGAGAGGTATCTCGCAAAAGTCGTTGAAAGTAGGCAAAAAGA
This sequence comes from Diaphora mendica, assembly GCA_949125395.1. Taxonomy (NCBI): domain Eukaryota; kingdom Metazoa; phylum Arthropoda; class Insecta; order Lepidoptera; family Erebidae; genus Diaphora; species Diaphora mendica. Next base: position 26,358,050 of record OX421312.1, on the reverse strand, counting down.
TTGGGACAAACACATCCAACCGTTTCTTCTGTCATATCGAAGTGCAGTCCACGAAAGCACTTCAGTAACACCAGCTTTTGCAAACTTCGGAAGAGAACTACGATTGCCTGCAGACTTGATCACTGGAATACCCCCTGACACCCCGCGAAGTATAACGGAGTACGCTAATGACTTGCGGAACAAGATGAATGACATTTATGAGCATGTCAGACAATCGGGCCAGCAAATGTCTGAGAAGATGAAAACCCGATATGACCGGAAAGTGAACAATAAGGGCTTCGAAGAGTGTTCTCTAGTATGGCTCCATAATCCAGTTCGCAGTAAAGGGAGATCTCCAAAGCTACAAGCCAAGTGGGAAGGGCCATACCGGGTGGTGACAAAAATCAATGATGTCACCTACCGGATACAGAAGTGTCCAAGAGGCGCCCCAAAGATAGTTCACGTAGATCGATTGGCGCGGATTACTATGGAACTGATTATGCTCGGGACGAGCATGTCTTAGGAGGGGGCAGTGTTGCGCCTTCGAGAAAAATAGTCTAGAACAATCTACCAGTCGCGAGAATTGAATTGAAGGCGCCATCTAGTGTCAAGTAGCGCGCAACTGTGGAGTAACTCTGATATTCGACGCTAGATGACGCTAGATTACTCACTCTGGTAATTTCTGTTTAACGTAGAATGTTCTATCGAATATTATAGATCTTTCTAGATATTTCAAAGCCATATATAAGCAGATTGGGTTACCCGTACGAGTCAGTATTGTTCACGATACAGCGGAGTTAACATCGAAGCGATCTTCTAGTGCGATTAACAAGTGACATAGCGAATTATTATTGTAAAAAGGGTTGTAAATAAACAGTGTGTTATTTTTTTGGTAATCAACCGACTATCTTTAATTATTTAATACCCGGCTCGTAACAATATTAATAAGTTTATCGTTTGGTCTTTTACAATTATCACAAAGTTCAGATATTTATAGAAGTATTATATTATACTCGTACTACCTCCACCCACCCTCTTTAATTCATCCAAATAGGTTCAATGGTTTAGCCGAGAAAGCGTAACAATTTATTTTTAAATTTATAGTCTCATAATATACTATGGATTATCAATTTGTTTAAATTATTCGTTTTAATTAATATATGACAGAAATAAAAGAGGTCAGAAATACCTACTCAGCACGTTAATACTACCTTCTTTCCGATATTTTATTTAGACATTATCTATAAAATATCTGAGATCTAATAGTAATTATCAAATTGTAAAAGAAGGCAGACGTTAAACTATGTTTACTTCACAGAAGACAAGCAAAAATAATAAATTCATATAAAAAAGAAATAGTTCCTATTGGAATAAGAGTTTATATAACCTTAGAGCCCGTCTGACGGCAGCAATTACCTAGTTAGGCACTGATTCTATTGCGCTAGTAGTTCTAGTTAACCGCGTACCTACATACTTAGCATATGGGCGGCTTCAAGTTAATTAATCTATTGTGTCCTAACTCCTTTTAACTTAGCTACAAGGTTTTCATAGTCATTACGTAACCCAGTAATGGCAACGAAAAGCACAACACATGAAGACTCAATTCAATTATAGAGCTCATTACTATGAAAATTAATTATTTTGCTACAATACATTATTAGGATAAAATATTTTGCTTGATATAAGAAAACCTTTCCAATCAAAGTTGAACCGGAAACTTGAAATGTTTTGCTTCGAGGTGACTTCACCATATTTTATAATTTATAGACATATCACACCTATAATTCGTATAAAATTTTATGAATAATAAATAATAAGAATTATAAATAAAACACATGTTAAAATAATAAGTCAAACTATAAAAACTTCAAATTAAAGTTATAAAATTAATCATAGCATTAGTAGAGCTCATGGTAAAATCCCCTTTAACGCATTAACCACTGAAGCCTCAAATTAAATTGAAACACTGTGTTGACATTTCTAGACTGGAAATAGAAATCTACTCGTATTATTATTTATTCACCTCAGAAACAGTATAACTTGAGACAAATGCATTAAACTACTGACAGAATTTAAACTGGTCTCCCGTCAGGTACAGTCTTGACCACAGAGTAAACCATTATATTATTTCAATCAATCCCTGCTTTCATTTGCCAACCTGGTTAACTGTGAATAAGCAAAATTAATGTTTATTTTGTTCTTCATAGAAAACGTTGGTTGGGTCTGCGGAAACAATCGCAGACCAAGTCCGACAAACCTGCTGGCCCCCAGTCACCTGCCATTACGGACAAACCGATACCACTGAAGAAGATACCATCAGATAAAAAACTTAAAGTGAGTGCAAGAAGATTTACATTAGCTCCAGTTGTTTTTACGACAGATGTTCGTAAGCTATTATACTATTTCGCTTATCTCCAGATTCACGAAAAATACTACTGAAACACATTCTTAAATCTTCAGAAATAGTTTGCCACTTATATACATTTCTAAATAATTACATGTCAAAGTTACGCGCCTTTGTGACGGCTTTGCAAATTTCCCAGCTCCTTTTAATTCCGAAATCTTGAAATGTTCATTCCATTTTCAACAATTAAATGAAAAGAAAAAAAAACTTAAGGAAAACCAAGTTCAAATTGTCTTGATCTTTAAGTTCAAAGTTATTTGTCGTATATCCGTAACCAATTTAGAACCTCCAAGACTTTTATTATTTTTATTTGCATTTACCTTTATATATATTGTTATTTTTTTATGTTTAGTTACCCTACGGCACAGTAGGCGACAATGGTCGTCACGATGATCACGAGGTTGGCAAATTGGACGAAGCAGAAGATGAGGCCGCAGATGTCGAACTGCCTCCACCGATGAAACCCATCAATGTAAGTACCATCACTTAAGCTTTATATAGTCTAAAACTAGAGTTATATCCATTTATTAGTGATCAATGACGAACTTAAATAAAACCTATAATTTATAATTTTGTTCTCCTAATCGGCGTTTTCATTGGATTCTTTTTATAAATTATTAGACAGTACTAGGGGATAAATTATTTATTAGGTTGTTGAAACGCGTATTCTACAAGAATGTTCCTTGCGTGGTTAGACTTAAAAACAAAAACTAGTTGCATGTAGTTCTGAAACAGCTTCAAAAATGGGAATCAAAAATATCTGTTAAAACCAGTACTACGAACGCGTAGAACGAAAAAGAACGTAATGAAATGAAAAATATCCGAAGATCTATCCACCTAAACCGGTCCATTACAGATATAAATTTTTAGTTTTTGTAGCTATAAATTATATTTATAAGTATGAAAACATCAATATATATATAATAATAATCAACAACAATAACTTACTTTATTTTACAACACATACATTTTGACCACTTACGCTTAAAGCACACAAACATTTTACCACCGCTTTTGTCTGGACTTAAAGGCATTATTTAGTACTTACGCATTTTACCATAGTTATGCTTTCATGTACAGTTTGAAACCAAAACGTTCTGTACACACAACGTGAAAATACATTTAACTGTTAACAAGCAATACAGCTGTAATTTTTATAAGATACAGTAAATAGTAGAACGTGACGAACGAATTTAAATTGAGATTTATACAGTACACTGTGTACAATGCGAACATTGTACAGGGACGTACTTTAACCGCAATGTAAATCATTCATCGAGTGAAGAGAACAGGTTGATGGATTGACGTGTTTTCACAACTACAAATATTTATGCCGCAAAGTTAGGAAATTTTGATGTGACTTATTTTTAAAAACGAGGCAATCGGGATTGTATAGTACTTTGAGTAAGTAAGTGGTGATTTCAAGCTAATGTAATATGGTGTAGGTATACTGAATGTGTATAGATACACGACGCGTGATACAGGTCATGATATTAGACCGATCAAATTGAGGGTGTGTTTTAGTCGGACGTTTTCTCTAGCTTACTGGCGTACATAAGTAAGTAACACATACCTACGTAATTCGATGACGAAAAACTTTATCTTTTATCATTATATCATCTATGCGTGACCATGCGAGGAATCTTGTATAATTAATAATAATAATAATAATAATAATAAATATTTTGTACATCTAACACACAACGCCATCTAGTCCCAAGCTAAGCAGAGCTTGTGTTATGGGTACTAGACAACTGATACAAATACATATATACTTTTTTTTTTTTTTTGTAAATACATACATATCATACATAAGAAAACACCCAAACTCAAATAGATAGTGCTCTCGGATGTTTGTGTAAATAGCTTCGTCAGAAATAAATAATTTGTCTACAGCCTCACTCCTCTTGCACTGATGTACCTACTGATATCACAATAAACCCAAAACTTTAACAAAAAATAAAAAATGACAAATTTGAAAAATGATGTATTTAATTAAACATTGTTAATTGTGTGTATATTGCGGGCAATTAGTACGGTCACGCTACAGGTCTACACGCACTATCATATTGTGATAGATGGTAGTACCGACAAAGCAATGTCTGCTCAGACGAGGATGACTATAATTTGCGTAGTATTTTTTTAAATTAGGCTTATTAAGCTACCAGCAAATTAAGATAAAATTATCTACGTTAAAGGTTTCTAAAAATGTATAGTAACTGAGATGTATGTGTGAACTTGAGTAATTGTAACGGTTGTTGCAACAATCAAAGTAGGATAACGAAACACAGTACTGTCTTATTTAAATTTGGGTACCAGCTAATTTGTCCCCGAGGTATCAAGTTATTCACCTGCAAACTCGCGTTATGTGACTGAATGTCTACTTAACAAGGTCAATAGCGACCTTAATAAGTCATATAAAAAAAAAGCGGCCAAGTGCGAGTCGGACTCGCCCATGAAGGGTTCCGCAGCAGCAAGTAACATAATATAATTTTTATTTTATTTTTATATTTGTGTTGATTGAATGAAAGGTAAATTGCAGTTTACGATTTATTAACAAAACAACTACTCACACGATTTCGTTCAAACCAAATTTCGGTGGAAGTTTGCATGGTAATGTACATAATATTTTTTTTTTTTATCAATTTCTTATTTTAGAAGTTACAGGGGGGGGGACACATTTTTTTTTTTTTTTTTTTTATGTTTGGCCTGCCAAAATGACTCTACTCTGCTTGATGGAAAGCATAAGCAAAATCCACGAGTGGTGGCCACCATACTCATTGCGGATACAACAATGCAGTATGGCGACCCACACTATGGCGGCCTAGTGATGCTTGTGCATCTTTTAGTCTAGTCAACAAGTATGGAACGTGTTGACTAGACTAATTGGGCCTCCGGTCTCGCACTCACCAACGAAACACGACAGCACAAACGCTGTCATTTTACGTTGATTTTCTGTGCGAGGGTAGTACCGCCCCGGTCGAGCCGGCCCGTTCGTGCTGAAATCAGCGTGGCTCTACTACCTATTACCAAAGTGGTAAATAACATTTTACCACTTTGGAAGTGTCCCTCGCTCAAACTATTCAGTTTAGAAAAAAATTAGATTAGAAACCTCAATATCATTTTTGGAGACCTAGCCATAGATACCACACACGTATGGGTTTGATTAAAAAAATTTTTTTTGAGTTTCAGGTCTAAGTATGGGGACCCCCAAAATTTATTGTTTTTTTTCTATTTTTGTGTGAAAATCTTAATGCGGTTCACAAAATACATCTACTTACCAAGTTTCAACCTTATAGTTCTTATAGTTTCGGAAAAAAGTGGCTGTGACATATGGACGGACAGACAGACAGACAGACATGACGAATCTATAAGGGTTCCGTTTTTTGCCTTTGGCACGTAACCCTAATAAAACCGTTAGAAACAGAGTTGAAAGATGCTAAAATTATTGCAAAATATTATGGTGGAAAAAAATATTTCTAGTCTGGCGATGCGAACCATTTTCTGCCGTTGTTCATTTAGGTAGTCAAAGCTTGAGTAGATTATGAGCTGTACACGACTCAATCTATAGCAAAACTACAGAGTGATAGACAAAGGCGAAATTAATTCTTTGATCCCGTTTAGCCTCCTCAGGTACAGAACAAAACCACATTCTGTTGATGTCGTTAACCACATCAACGTAACGCTTATTTATTGATAATCCACGTGACGTAACAACTTCCAAAAATAGATCATGTTTAGTCTATTAAAAGTGCTTGTTTTCTTCCTTCACTCACGCGGTGCGTATAGAGAACCCCTAGTAGGGAGTTCCATTTCTCTATATTTAAAAGGTAGAATAGAAATAAAAACAGAAAAAAAAAAACTCTAAAAATATTTACCACGTTTTCATGTGTACTATACTGTTCAATCAAACTGAAACAAAAATTCTATGATTAAATTATTTTGAAAACCATATTCTTAATTAAGTGTCATTAAATATTTGAATAGACACTTCTTATTATTATTATTTTTTTTCTTGCACCTCCAATATTGATTTGGAGCCTATTCCTAGCCTGTTCCTTTCATACCAGTTCTCGCTTTTGCTACCGCTCGTACTTTCATTCCTCATACTGTTTCTTTCTTTTATGCGTCCTTGCACACTCTCCAGGTGGGATTCCTGGCTATTCTCTATTATGTCTGTTTGTTCTTATTATATAGGGGTAATAAAGTTTTATACACCATATTTATTTTTAACATTCTGTATCTTTATCTTATATTACGTGTACATATTTTATCTTACAACTAAATTACATGTCTTAAATCAAATCTAACTTTTTATATCAACACTGTACAGTACAACTCACAAATTCCTTTAATACACTTACTGTGTTATGATTTGCAGAAAATAAGTCACATTATTTTGAAATCATAATCTAAGTTTTCTTTGTTTCTTTTATGACACTTACTTATTAGAATGGTAGGGGTAAACTATTACTTTTCACTGTATTCCATTGCTCACAATAATGATCACCCTCATAAAACTATGCCACAGGATTATCTACCGATAGTAATGTGCTACGAAAGATTACAATTTAGAATTATCATTTGATAGTGCTCTCGGAGGTTTGTGGAATAATTTGCATTTGTCATTTGCCATTTAATTTTACTGTTTACTGTTCAATTATGTTGTGTCATAACTTTTCGCATATTAATCTACGGAAATGGAATGGAACATATTGATCATGCAATATAAATTAATCCATACTCTTCGTACAGAATCCACAAGCAGTACTGCAGCAGCCGACTCCAGCCGCGGCTAGCGCACCTGTCACGAGGGTGAGTATACTTAACTTCATAAACACATATGCTTTCTATTCGCTCCTAAAGACTATCAATAATTTTCGTACATTCATATTAACCAGTGGATTGCGAACGCGCAGGTGCTTATTATGCAAAAGGTTATATTATGGTGAATATTTTCAGAATTCTCTGGCCATTGATGTAATGGAAAGTAATAACGGCGCCGCCGATATAGCGGAAATAGAGCAAATCGTGAAGGAAAGAATGGTTCGGTCCTGTATTAAATGCATGATGTGTGCATGTTTCTTTTCGTTTTTCTTGTTAGTCGAACCCATACTGTTCAAAATAGTACTACAGGAAGTTTCTGTTATGATTCCAATAGGAAATAAATTAGTAACACAGCAATATGTTTTCAATTTGGCTATTAATTATGGAAGTTTAATGAACATTTAATTTAACACTCATAGGTATTCAGTTACTAGGTAACGTAAAGAAAATAATTAATACATATGTCGGTTATTTTCGCCAATAATAGGATTTTACAAATGAACGACGTTGGCGATCGACGACCTTTACGTAGCAATAGACATCGACTCGGCGTAGGTTGTAAAGATTGTCCACCATTTTGCACTAGGTGTTTATAATTTCCACGAATTTATTAATTAATTATTTCTAGGGTCATGGCACCTATTCTGATATAGAGAATTTTCATTTTATTTTAAAATTTAAAATACCTGTATTATGACAGTTTACTGGATCAATTAAATGATATATCTAAGTTCATGGTTTCACGTTTTCAGATTATTTCAAATAATTTTGATCTTAGTAACCAATAACAATTTCCTGTATAAGTATAATGAAAATCTTATCACAAATATCAATAGAAATGTGATTCTTCAAAATCGCCATAACCAACACATTTTCCCGAATACTAAATATTCATTTTTACGTCCATTATTATTCGAATATTTATTGTACTCGTACTACATAAAAAGTTTCCATTTACATCTCCAAACAGGTAAATCTTTCAATTACAATCTTCGTCATGAATCGCTGTTACGTTTTAGCAGAACATTTGGTAAACAAGTAGAGTTATTTAATTTAGTATTCCATCTAAATGGTTTATGTATTTTGACCAGTATGGGTCGTAGTAGTGAGTTTAGATATTTTGGTTTTATTTTGATATTGCCAGCATCACAGAGAACAGTAAAGGTAGATCGTGTGACAGCTTTGCATAGGATTCGGAGGTGTTATTTTAATTTGTAGGATATCAGCTTTTTGTAGCATGCGTAAAGATTAGTCTTAAATCTGTAGGCTTTTTATGTATAGTTTTTTTTTGCATGGTTTATCGTTTCTTGCCGTTGTAGTTAAATATGCCGTGTATTGCCCGTGGTCCAACCCCGTAGTCCACCTGGGTGGACTACGGGGAATACTTTTTCCCGCTTTTGGTAGAGATGTAGAAGGTAAAGTGTGAAAAATGTACGTAGCGTCATAGGTGATTATAGGAGACTTTGTGAAAATTTAGCGTATCAGTATTTTCCGAATTTATCTCTTACAATTTTTTTTATTGAACCTAATACGAAAATGTTACCGTCAATAACTCAGTTAATGATAAAAATGACTGATATGATGCTCAACGTGCAATTAAAATGATAACAATTTATCGTTTAAGTCCATAATACATTCACTATAATCACTAAATAGCATTATCTACGTTGAAATAGTTACTTATAATTAAAAAGTACACGAAATGCTAATCTGTCCTATTCAAAAAGAGGTTAATCTGTTAGTATCAAAGAAATCAAGGAGAAAAAAAGCAGCAGCTATCTAAAACAAGAGAATAAAAAATTAAAAATAAATTAATCCTACTTCCCACTAATATTATAAACGCGGAAGTTTGTAAGTACGGATGGATGGATGTATGTTTGTTACTCTTTCACGCAAAAACTAAGTTTATTATAAACTAGCTGTAGGAGCCTATGTGTTATTCTGATGTATAAGCTTTATCTCGGGCGTAGCCAGGTTTCAGTTTCGGGGGAAGGGGGGGGGGGGGGGTTGTGTGTGTTTCAAAATGATAAAAAAACTTATCAACAACATGGATCAACAACATACCAACATGCAGAATATAAAATCCAAACAGCGTTGAAGTTGTGTCAACTAACGATGAAACAGATTGTTGTTTGACCGGATAACGGATATCCATGAAACCCCAGGGCTGAGAACTGAATGACGGCAAAAAAAGTTACTACAAAAAAAATATTCTACATCACTAATTTCGTATTCCAATAAAAGTTTGCTCTACATTCCTCTTTGAGTTAACCATACAAATTATGTAATGGCTACAAAGTATTTTGTCTTACGGGTGTGCGACGAACCTGGGTCTCTTCGATCTACTGCTACTATAATCAGTGCCACGAGTTTCTTGTCCTATTCAGTTTTTATAGTTTTTATGCTCCAAGATACCTTCTTCCTTTGTCCCGTCTAAAACGATTAAATTGCCAAGGAGAGTTGGCTGTCAGCATGCGACTCGCCCTAAAAGAAACCAGTGAAACTCCTTTGCAATGTCACACATTGCGCAGACCCCAAATATTATTTAACATGAAGTTTTATTTATGACACAATACCCGCACTTAACACCTTTGTTGCTAAGAAAGTAAGTGAAAGTCTTTTTGAAGCTATAGGTGACGACCTTATGGTTCCTTTTAACAGTCTTAAAGTTATGATCATATTTTCAACTGCTATAATTATTATTATATATATTATTATATACTTATTTATTAATTGATATTCGGTCAGATAGTTAAATTATGACGGATACCACGAATGCTGGATAGTTTCTGTTCCATCTCAGATTGAAAATGTGTGTTACATCATCTGACACAATATACTGAGGCTAGTTCAGCTACTATCGACATAAAAATCGATTTAATTAATTTTTGCACTCGCAAGTGAAACGTACCAGAAACACGTGCCTGGGTAAGTACCCAGAGACCAGCAGGGCATTTGTAAAGTAATAATATTACCACAAATTTCCTATATGTGATAAATTATAAAAGTCTATAGTGTCTTGTACTATAAAAGTCTAGGTATTTTGTTATATTTGATCGGAGTTCCGTTTATAAATCAGATCATTTAGAGTAGATAGGAGATAGGTCCGCTAGTTAATGAATGTATTGAAAGCGGTAGATGTCAAATTGTACGTCTTGTCGATATGAATATATTTGCTTGCCGCTGAAGTAAAATATTATCTTCGTTACTTTATTGTTTATGAATTAAACTTTCTTTTGCTCTGAGACTAAAATTTAGAAATTTAGAAAACGGTTTCTACATATGTCATTCTTTTATATGTATTTAGTTCAAACATAGGAGGGTGAATTAATAATGCACTCTAAGTAGAGTGCATTATTAATCCATCTAAGGTAAGTGAAAACTGGTGTTTAAATAAAAGATTATTTCCCATTTTTGTTACTCCGCAATGAGATTTCACTTTACTTTTAACTTATTCAGCTATCCTTTTATTACTTCTTAAATTATATTAGTTGTCGTCTGTTTGAGTAATGATTAGCCTAAGAAGGTCTATAAGGTACCTATATTGTATATTGTACAAGTTGCAAGGTATTAGAGGGTTAACAAAAATCCCCGTTTAGAAGTAATACCTTTAAGCGTTCTTAGTATATAAGAATTTAAGATTTACACGAGTTTTTAAATCATTCACTTTGCACAGTTTTTTTACCTGTTCATGCTTTATACAAACAGCCTGTATAATGAAAATGCATTGCTTGTGATTGGATTGTGATGCACAGCTTGGTTTCCGATTAATAGTTTGAGACTGGCATTACTTGATTTATCAAAACTTATATGCAATTGGAATTTCATCATGTACGGTGATGAAATTCTAATCCTTCTATTTTGAGGAGACGAAATAGAAACGTTTCACATTCTGTCATAGTCATCCAGCCATAAATACTCTTCTACTATTAAATCAAACCGACATACAACATCTATCCCAGTAATTTGTACATGATAAAATACAACACTTCATCTTTTACTTCTTTATAGCGAGAGAAATTGAAAGATTTGGGATTTTCGATAAAGTTCTAGAAGATTAACGTTGACAGTCTACAATTACAAGCCGTGTCAATGACGATGAGGACCCGTCTTTAGTCACAGGACACATGCGTTAATGCCCTCTCCTCTTTGTATTTGCTCTGTGGTTGAAACCCTCTCACTTTAACATAGACACTTGCCGTATTTAGAATCAAGTATAATTGGTTTACTGTATTTGTAGACATATGATGTATAGAAATACAGTAAACTAATTATACTGAAGTCAAACCCTCGGGATTACCTATGTGAATGTCACTACTTACTATTTGCTATATCATCTAGGAACAACACGGTAGTGTTGCGCTATCAAGTGCAGCCAGCACATCTGGTCGTGGATGCGAAGAAGAAGAACAACCCGTTACTCCAGGCCCCGATTCGTTTGAGGCTGCCCTCAAGAAACGCGAATACGTTCTGCGCGAACTAGTGGATACAGAAGAAATATACGTGTCCGATCTCCAACTTATCTGCGAGGGTTATATCCGTCACGCACAGGTTCGCAAATTATATACTGAGGACATTCAATTCTCTTAAAGCTTCGTTATGAAAGAATACCTTATCGAGTGTTATATTACTAAAGCACGACTCAACATTGGCGTGATTTTCGTTACTACGAATCCCATTTATTAGAACAAGCGAGCAAGATATTGTACACTGTTGTAAATCAGTAATTGTGTAACGTCCTAAATTAATATAGCTGGACAATTTATCTCACCACTTTATCTTTCTCTATTGACCCTGTTATATGGACAATATTATACAGATTGTGAACAATCGTTCAAACGATAATAGTAATCTCACTAAGTATAAAAGTTAATTTGACTATCGCCGAAACAATAGGACCTATGTTCCTAATCTGATTTCACTCATAGACATAATGCCGCCGAAGACAATATTGACAGTTACGTATAGGTATTCCAATTTTTTTGTATTCACCACTCTTTCACACGCATTGTGCATTATAAAATCACATTAATTGAAAAAAGAAAGTCTCATCTTGTTTGAGGCTGGGTGTAAAGCGTGTTTTGAAAATAAAGGAAATGAACACACATAATGATGTGAACAAATGTATACACAAATAATGATGTTCACATCAGCAATAATGTCAATCAGACAGCCACAAAATCTGACATATTCTGATCTTTTCTAGTTTAGGAAGTAGTATTTACTTTAACTTGTAAACTTGACTAATTTAAAGTATGGTTTTCATATAGAATTTAGCGTGCCTCATAATCGTTCTCTTAGAATTTTTTGAGTATTATAATATGTGTACAGTTGCGGTAACTATACTTTTATACAGGATCCCAATGCTGAGCCGTGCCTGCCTGAAGGTCTGCTCCGAGACCGCCGCCATCGTATGATTTTCGGCAATATTGAAGCCATTTACGAATGGCACCGAGAGTAAGTACTACAATTTTGCGTGATCGTTATTACTGTTAGTAATACACCTTACTAAGTGCTGGTTGTATTTTGAAAATATGTAGTTCAAATTAGGTACTTATGCGTGTGTTCTCATAGAAAATACTTCTAAATGGCTTCGTCATCTTTGTTCTTCTATAAAAGTTGTTGTCATTTTGTGAGGAACGTGCGACCGATTAGACATGTGTTGTACCTGAGTGTAAACGGTTCGATTCCTACACATGACAATCTATACATAACAATAAATAAATAAATGTTTTTATACTTTTCAGTTTATTTCTTTTGTTTTTATTTGTTCCTTAACTTGCGAATAAGCTATGCGCTGCGCTGTTAATTTAACTATGATATTTACAAAATGGGAGATAAGATTCTAAAAGAAATGGTGATGGAGATCATTATCTGCTTGCGTGCTGTGCGTGAATTATAAGTGCCTACGTAACACATACATGACTGAATATTAATTTGTGCAGTAAGTTCCTATTGGAGCTACATCGATGTGTCGAGGAGCCCGAGCTACTTGGCCCTCTGTTCCGGCGGTTCCTCGAGAAGAGGATGTTCCTGTACGAAGCCTACTGTAGGAACAAGCCAGTCTCCGAGTATATAGTATCAGAACACGACTCCTATTTCCAGGAACTGAGAGTGAAGCTTGGACACAAGTTGCAGGTGCGTAAATAATTTTGTAAATGACAACTTGACCATAAACCACAAGATTTGTCCACCGGATTCAAGTTACACTGTCTGTTTGAATTAGGTTCACTTTTATGTTTCGATGAAATCATAACTTGATTACAATTATTTAGGTATCAGTTACATTGTATTCAAAACTCCAGTACAAACTATAGCTTAAAATTAAAAACTCCCTGTTTTTTAACTCACTCGTGAAACGATGTTAAACCATCATCAAGCTTGCAATAATTTTAAAATTAGATTTCATTAACTAGATACTTCGTCTGTGCCGGATATCGCGGTAAAGAGTAGTCACTCAGTCACAGTGCTTACTCAACAATCATAGTATCTCCATGCGGAATTTCATTAAAATCGATGCAGCGTTTTTTGCCGTAAAATCGTATTAAAAAATTGCGACCCAATTCCCATATTCGCCGCAAAAAAGTCTTTATTCGCGGCTTCATCGGTTCATACATATACATACGTATATTAATAAAAAGGATTCGGTATTCTTTGTAAACGCGTCGGCAAATGGACTAATAAAAAGTTAAATAGACCTTATTACTTCTTCGTCTAAGTACCTATATTGTAAAATGCTATCGGCTTTTCCTTTGTCAAAAGCCGCCTTCGCAGCGGTCGGTATTTTTAAGAATGTAAACAAACACAATGTTTAAGGAAAGCAGTTTCATAACTCAATGAATAAATTAAAATGTTCAATTTAATGCTGCCGCGAGTTAAAAAACCATACTCCTATATAATGTCGACTAAAAAATAAAACTGCACGATCGATAAAAAAGTCCAAAGATAAAATAAAGGCACTTCTAAATATCAGTTAAATTGAAGGTGCTTTTAACAACTGCCAAGTAAGAAAAATTCTTTGAATCATTGCCTAAGCCTGACGATAATGATTAATCAACATGGTCGAAAATTTCAATTCAACTGTTTTTGTATATATATATTTGTTTTTATTTTGTCACCACTGGAACGTATCCCCTATAATTCCATATAAATTACCATCCCATATTCACGGTTTCTGAATTCGCGGCATATTTACGGCACGTATCTCCTGCGAATACGGAGCTTTTACTGTGTTAACGTTTTCATGTCCCCAAATGATTAAACACGGTGTGCTTATCACACATAACTCTTTACCGTTTTGGATCTCCCTGAGAAAGTTCGACTATAAAACAAAGGCCAATTCAAATACATCCTTCATAATGAGAACAAGTTGGAAGTCAAAAGGAATTGTATTAATGCATCTACTTTCGACTTGATGGTATTAAGCTAAAGTGGGGCTGAAACTGCGAATCGTGTGTATAATTTTTGTGAGTAGGTAGCTAAATCTTGTTGTTTCTCTGATATGAAATTCCCGTTCTTATGTTCGTTCAATTTTTTTTTTATATATATAATAGGCGGGCAAACGAGCAGACGTATCGCCTGATGGTAAGCGATTACCGCCGCCCATGGACACCCGCTACACCAGAGGCGTCACAAGTGCGTTGGCGGCCTTTTGGGGATGTTGGGGGAGACATATTATCTCCCCCAACAACCCACCCCTAGGTGGAGTTAGGGTATGGACCTCCGGTATCCTCACTCACTCGGTGAAACACAGCGCAAGCACTATTTCACACCGGTTATCTGTGCGGCCGTGGTATCACTCCGGTTGAGCCGACCCATTCATGCCGAAGCGTGGCTCTCCCACGGTCAAATATAATAGGGGTTCGATAGCTCTAGGCCTTTGAACCTATGGAGGTTCACGATTGCACAGCAGATGATAGCATCTGCTGTGCAATCGTTACCGTGCAACAAACCTAGCGCAAAACTTTTTAGCCGGAATTACATACAGAGCGTTTATCATTCGTTTTCCATTTCTTACATATGACAGACATAAACATCTCAACTTGGAACTTGGCTCTTAGCGGCGTTAATTACCTCTTGTAATTAACATAATCCGTTTAAATCTTTCAAGGATGTATTGACATTCAATTGTTGAGTAGCATTAAAAGATATTGTAGATAAAAATACAGGGTAGTTCTTCACATAGATGATTTTTTTATTTGTATTAATAGATTAATTAGTATTGCATGTATGGCGTCGTGGTTTAAGCGGTCACTTTCCCGCTTTCCGTGTGTGGGTTCCAACCCCACATGAGACAACACTTTGTGTGATTCCCTTGTTGTTCTGAGTGTTTTTGTGTAAATTTCGTGTGTGTTTATAAAGTCATACCCGACTCAAGATATATTTATAGTTCGGGTAATTGATAATTATGCTAGTTATTTTCTTTGAACTAAAAGTCTTAAAAAATCCTATAGATCATTTAACAAAATGTAAATCCGGGTCAAAACGAGCTTGTATTATCATATGATATCGAAATGAAAAGCAAAACCGCAATAATTACTTAGGTTGAGAAATACTAGTTAGGCCGCTACCCGAGTTTGTCGGCGATGTGTGGCATCTGCAATAATAGACATTAGAGCCTGCACAAATCGTCTCTCTGTTCTGCCCCGACAATTGGCGTCGTCAGACATATTGTAGACTTAAAGGTAGCGGTTCGCGCCGAGACAGAGACAAGCGACCGCGACAGGAGACCGCGACCGGAGACCGTGACAAGTGTCTCGGTCTCTTCTGTATGTACTGTACCTACTCTCTCCTATGTCGGTCCCGCTCGCGAACTGTTGCTTATACATTGCCGACCAAGTGACGGTCGCGGTCTCCTGTCTCGGTCGCTTGCGTCTGTCTCGGCCCGAACCGCTACCTTTTTTCTACAGTATCTTCGTATATTGAAAATATTGTGGTTTACCTTTCGAGCTTGTCCTTGTGACTGAATAACACTACGGAGTGTGCCTACCCTAATGATCTCGTGGTGTTGTAAGCCGACTAAGGGACAAACTCTGCAGTAGGTACAATAGCTTGTAAACGACGGAAAACTTAAAACATCTTTGAAAGAAGGAAAACTTGAAACAGACCTTATCACCCGTCTCGCCAGCGTGGTACCTACAGTAGGTAGCCCAAAACCTCCTTTTTAAGAAGAGGCTTATGTCAAACCGAAGACTATTTTGACTGTTGATTAATGTTTGAAATTGATTGCAAAATTAAATTCCCAGATTATCATATCATATTGTATAATACTAACTGTACCGCTACTTCATACACCTGACATTTGGACTTTAAGTTATTTCTCATTTTTCACCGTTTAAACCTTCTCTGGACTACGACAAACATTTCAAAACCAAAATCAGCTAAATCGGCCCAGTCGTTCTCGAGTTTTAGCTTTATATATAAGATTATTACGTAAAACATTAACGTAAAAAATCTTTTCTTAAATACTAAGTTCCCAATTAATGATTGATTATTTTTCAGCTCGCGGACCTCCTGATAAAACCTATTCAGCGTATCCAAAAGTACCACTTGTTGGTAAAGAAGATCCTCGTCTACTCCGAGCATGCCAATGCACCGCCTCATGTGATCGCGGCGCTACGCGAAGCAGTCGAGTGCACCGACATCATACCTAAGAACGCGAATATGATGATGGACGTTGGCAGACTTCAGGGATTTACGGTAAGAACACATTTTAGTTTGTCTTTTTGCCGATGCGATTTATTATGTTTGACATACAGCGAACACATTGAACTGTCTTAATGCTATGCAATAAACAGAGAGCGAATATATTGCAGCCCAAATCTAAAATCTCAGTATAATGCATTCAACCTTAATTTGAACTTGAATATAATGCTGGCTGTTGTATTTGATATGACTAAACACCTCAAAATGAGAAGAAAATGAAAGTACTCGTTCAATCTTCTTAGCGTAATCAATTTCCTTAAGTTAACAAACGCACGGTTTGTTCTATTCCAGGGCAACATAACCGCCCAGGGCAAGCTCCTGTTGCAAGAGTCGATGATAGTATCAGACGTGTCGAGCGGTGCGAGTGACCGCGGCAAGGAGCTCCACGTGTTCCTCTTCGAACAGTGCATCATATTTAGCGAGGCCATCGGCAAGAAATCACAGTTCAGCAGCCCGAATTATCATTACAAAGCCCATATACAGGTCTGTATTGATATTCTTATGAATTTACCTTAGTCGTTTTACTAAGTTTTCGAAAATGTTGAATATTGAATTTAATTTAAATTTGTTTGTAGAATACTAACTCTTCATATTGAATTGACTTTTGCATAGAGTTATTTAACTTTCGATATGAAATACTACAAGCCAATACAACAAATAAAAATCAAAATAAATTTGATCGCAGACTAACTTTCAATGAAGAGATCTCCGTTTTTGGTCTTAGATTTTACTTTATTTACTAGTTAAAAATAAGTTCTTATAATTAAATTACTATGCTGCTTAACCTAGTAATTATCGTGTTTATAAAAACTTGTCAAGTGACAATGACCAAAGTATTTGTTTCTGTACAATATGCTGAGAGATTGATTAAATATGTGTCGAATTTGAGGTAAACTTATAATTTGTTAATACGTAGGTAAACAAGATGGAGCTGGAAGAGTTGGACAATGCTTTTATTGTAAATACGATCGACGTACCAAAGAAACCGAAGCTCTCTTTCCTGTGCCGTCCATCGGAAGCTACGCGTCAGGAGTGGATAACTACTCTGTCGACCATCTTGCAAGTACAGAAGAACTTCGGCGCGGCGCTGGAGAACCCGGGCGCGTACCTGCGCGAGCAGCTCGGCCGCGACCCCACACGCGACCCCATCGCGTAAGTACCCGGCCGCTCGCGCCGGGTCCACTCCACTCCGTTCTCTGTGCCTACTTTACTAACCAACAATCTCATCCACGCAGATACTACGAGCTACATGTAGCCGCTCTGTAACTAACAGCTTTGTACTCATCTGCATTGATTTGAACACTGTTGTAGCTAATTATTGTTTAGTGTAACTAACAAAGCTGTATTTTTGTTTTTTATGATTGTATTTTACGATTAATAAATCTCAAATCTGACATTCGAATAATCTAATATTACACTAATTTTAACATATTTATGATAAACTAATCTCACATGTCGTCGGCGGAGTGCCAATAACAACAACTAACTGTAAAGACGTTGACATACTTCAACATCCACGAAACCGCTTAAATATAAATAAAATATTATTATGTTATCGTGTGTGAGTCTGTCCGCGTGCTTGCTTTCTTAGAGTCGTGTGTCACCGTTAACACCGGTTAACTTCAACTCGCTTGTCTCTGTTCCGATGTCGATGCACCAGAATATAACATAACCTCAGTTATATATGTACTTACGTACAATAATCTCTAACAGTATTTGCACAAAACTAGCTTTACTAATACGCTACTTCAACGTAGTTCGCAATGGGTGATGGGTTGAATACAATTGCATGGTATATTATATTATGATTCGCGTGTGCGTACAATGCACAAAAGAAATATCAACGTTAGAGTATAATACAGCTGTGTTCTATCGAAATTGACGTATGTTCGATATTTAACATTGTTTTTTTAACAATTTGAAATTTAATAAATGTAAAAATTCAAATAAAATTAAATTATACTTAAAAGTATAAAATCGGTTTCGAGTTCAAATATAAAATTTTATATTAGAAAAATCGTCTGGTGATGAATGCGATAATAAAGTTATTCAATATAAATTAACTGTTGATACGTGAGAGTGGCGCCGCCCGAATATGGCCACGTTACGCCACGTGAGGGTCGGCTAGCACGTAATGTCCATGTTAGGTTTAACGAACACTGGAATTGATATTTAGATGTATTTATTTAGATGAATTTAATATTAATACGTGATTAGCTACCTAATTATGTTAAATTTAATAGAGGTAATGATGTCCTCGACGACATATTATTGTACGGTATGCGCGAGGCTCGATTACGTGGTCGATCACTAGCGGTCGCACCGACCGTTCTCAGTGACGACTCGTCATATGTAATCAAAACTCGCGAGTGAATAGTGAGACAGTAAATACATTGCCTGTTTTGATGCCTTGCACCACGATAAGTGAACAATCGCAATATCATACTGCCATTAACATAGTATTTAACACCGTCACTGCTGACGTCACATTGATGTGTTTTATTGTTAGTGCGTTGAATATTTATAGTTATGCGGTGCGATTTCCATCATTTAGCACGTACTACGATTACGATAGATAAAATCTTAACGCTATTGCACATAGTCATAGACAACCACATTTTAGATCACCACTAACTACGTATACACACGTTTGTCTTTTTGTATGAACTAGTCTTATTTCGTAATGTTATAGTTTCACATGAAGCTCACTTACTATTACCAAACTGCCGAGCTATGCCAGTTATAGAACCTCACTATTTAAATAAATGTACATTTAATTTGACATGATAGTATGTAAACGAGTGTATTGCTATTACCAACAAAAAGCTATACTGTTTCATTTAGATATATTTTTTAGTCAATGCTTGTACGGAACATTTATACATTACTTTATAGGGATCATCGCGTAAGATATGTAGGTTAACATCGCTGGTATTTTAGCTTTACATAGTTAATAGTAACGTGTAATGTGGTGCGTCGTACATCAGTGTTTCATCGACTGAACTAACTATGACACTTCTCATTAATGCATGTATACATATATTAAACGTTCTTTACGTTTGTTCACACTCGGATTGTTTGGACACGAATTAAAGTTTGGACGTAAATATGAAACATTTCGAGATGAGGCAGCGATTCGCCGGCAGCTACATTGATTAGACACATGACGAATATGAACTATCATATCAACGCATAACTATTACTTTTACCTTGTCATTAGTACATAAGTAGGAACGCGAAGACTGGATATTTTTGAATGGTATATTTGGGTGAATGGGTCTAGTCGTACTGCATGCTAGTGTAAGGCACATTTCATGTTTAGACCGCGGCGCGGTTATTTATAGTTACCCGCCGCGATGTCATATATTCTCATACTTTTACTATTCACGTCTTCGACGCTCGACTAGCGATGCGTCGCAATATATATCTAACCTTTTCACTGCAAATCATGTTTAATAACTAAATGTATAACTTATCTACAGTATATTGCTATCCACCATTGTTAAATGTTTACTAGCATTAACTTAGTGATAACAACAACAATTTAATCACTAATATTAAGCGTTCAGTCAAACCGCATTTAGTTCATTCATGTAACGGCTTACTACAATTTAGATATTTCACATTTACAGACATGGCATTTAAAATGAATAATGTGCAAGTATGCACAAGCAAAAATTTTTCAAAATTCTCCAAGAATAGGGGCCAAAAATTGCGTTTATTTTCGTTCGGACTAACATTCTATACAATAAGTGACGTCATTTAATGAAATAAAGTAATAATTACTTATTAAACTTATGATAACATGAAATGCTTAATGAACTCAGCTTTTGATGTTAATAGGATATAAGAAATAGTGATAAGTTATGTATTGTTTGCTGGTTGATGGCCTGCGAGCCCACAGTTTGTATGTACTCAAACTGCGCTACGCATTTCGCTTGACGGAGGCGCTGGAGGCACGTGCACCTGCTGTAGTGCTACGTTCACACCGAGCCCTAACACACGTGGCCCCTCTTTCATCACTTGTTCTGTCTCCCTGCAGATCAAGGTTTGCTTTTAGTGAGGAGCCGATCACGCTTCCTTGTGCCTATATACTTAGTTTACCTCAAATTATTCATTTAAGAGTATATCATTTTACTGCCCAAAAATGGTTTGTGATCGCTCATTGTAACATTTGTTTAATGCTTTTAAGACGTATGTGAGCAGTATTTAACAGTTATAGAATAATCTCTTAACCGCGGTCGCTGATTGCGGATTTCTATCTGGGATTTCTATCTGTACGTACGTTCTACTATTTACGAAACTTTATCTTAGTTATACTGTCATTAAAATTTGACCAAAAGAAACTATTCTGATTTCTTCTAGTTTCGTTACGAATAGGCGTTATAGTTTTGTAATTTTCACCTGTATATATTTGGCTATCGAATTTTTATTTATGTATATACTATACTAACGTCTAAAAATCACTGTAATACTTGACTATTATGTTACATGAGTAACCAATAAATGTCAATAAAATCTTGCTTGTGGTTTTCTGCTTTTAGACCCGCTTGCTTTTTTGTTCTGTTTTGTTTAGTTCGTTATGGATTTACTTTGGGGCCCAGCTTTAGCTAACTAACGCTAATAGTGTAACACCGAGCCTAGCGCTACATGGTTTACTAACACTCGCCTAAGGAACAACGCCGGCCGTGCTACATACGCTAGATGGCACTCCGGAGAAGATGCTTGACACAACTGGTCTAATAATACATGATTTATTGTAGAACAACTTTAGTTAATGCTACTGTGTACAACATCTCATACAATTTAATTTAATACGTTCTATATTTTTGAATAAAAAAACAACTTGTTGCCTTCAATTTCACATAAATACAGTAAATATCCAAAAGGAAATTCAGGAGAGGCCTATGTAGTGGGCTATTAAACGCTGTTAAAAGTATATATGATGTAGTAAATATTAGCTGCCGCACTATGATTATTAGGGATGCAATGAGCAGACTGATGCTGTTTACCTAATACAGCTTACATATTACAGAAGGATAGTCGAATGTTCTTACAGATGACCAAATAGGCTTAATTGCCCTCACTTTATCTTCACATAGTATAAATGAAGTCGCTTCCGCTAAATGTTTCCTCAGATCTTTTATACTACTCAACGGATTTTAACACAGTTATCAGCAATAGATAGAGTAATCCAAGAAGAAGGTTAATGTATACGAGTAATACATGCATATTATAGTAGAGAAAGCTGAGAATTGCTGAAAGAACAGGTTGCTACTAGGTAATGTAGCACAGTATACAATTCGGGCTATCGACTCGGCCGGAGTGATACCACAACCTCACAGGAAACCGTGGTAAGCCATTATTTTGAGGGAGGATATCTCTAGAGCTGCAGTTGTTTATCGGCGCCGGTAGCTATCTATACTCAGTCGACCCTGATGCTCGTTTGTCCCGTACTACATAGAAAAAGTTATAAGGTTGTAGCTGATATTCGACGAATACTTCATCCCGAAATACATCTTACGCATAAATTAGTGCACATTTTTGTAATTGAGCCATGGTAATGCAGATTTTATACAAATTCCAGTCAAAGAAAAAAAAGATCAATTGATTACAATCCACCACGAGTGAAATAAAATGAAACAAAATAGAGTAAAAGCTTAGAAGTGTACAATCTCATTTTTGTTATACTACACTTTGAAGTAACCAAAACATTTTATAGCCTGTATTGTGCGGACAAACTTAGGTAGGTCTTTAGGTGTCAAACACTATGAAACTGAAGGCAGCATAGACACATTTAACGAAAGCTGGCGCACCCGTTTTATTTTGTTTTATTTTAATGTTAATAGTCTTAATTCCCCTCCCAATAGTTTAGGTGATGGTTGGTGCGGGCTGCGCAAGACAGAGAGCGTACCGCCTTCTCTGGGCACGCGCTTGGCGCCGGAGCTACGGGCGCGCTCGCAGCGCCCTCACGCCAAAGCCAACACGATCAACCTGCCCACGAGCTCGGCGCGTGACGATCGCAACAATACTAGTCCCACTTCACCACCACATGCCAACGTAAGTCATAACTAATATACAACTACTAATTGCTTCACTTGAAACAAACAATAAACTTCATACAACTTGACCAAGTTAATAAAAACGTCTTAATTGTTCATCTAACCTAAAATATTTATATCGCTTATTTAAAGAAATACCTATAGATGGAGATGGTATATATTTAACACAAATTAGTTAAAGTACCTAATGCAAATATTTATATTAACCGTCAAGTTTGTCAAACAAGTAAAATCAGACAAAATTATGCAAATGAATCATAGAAACTAACAAGCTGGTAGTATTGGAGTGGACCATGGTAGGTGGTAGTATTATGAAAAAAAACCGGGGTTAATATGAGAAATACAACATAAAAGTAATTTTAAATCATAATGTCACTGAATTTTTGCCGGGTATATCGATAGAAGAGACAAGCTATAAAAAAAATACTAATATAATACGATTGGGTTAAGCATTTCTCAAATCGATCCTATGGTTTTTTGATTTAGAAAATGTTTCATGACGTAATGTAGGTAGGTACTCTTCTCGCTGTATTGCCTGCATGATGTGAATTTTTGTTAACGAATCCATAAAAACTACTTTCATATGAGTACTACATGAAAGAAATAAGATCAGTGGATAGAAAAGATTAAGAAAAATCATATGTGATTTTTACGACACAGAAAAAATATAATTATAAAGGAAAGTACCACTTCATACATGTCAATTTAGGTTGCACTAATGAGTGCATTCTTAGTTCACACTGGTCAAGTTCGAACATACTAATAAAGTTGACCAGTGTGAAGTCAGCAACCCGTTCACGATGCAATGAACTATTTTAAGGTGGATGATGATGACAAGAGGCATCCTCGGGCCAAAGCTTTAATTATACTGTGGAGACCGTTAAATGTATCTAGTCTGCCATAAATGTTGTTACAAGAAAAAACTTTTTTTCTAAGTACTGCATAAGACCTTTTTTATTGGAATGTGTATTAGTTTCCACATTACGATATAAAAATATGATGGAGCTTACTCAAGACTAGCTGAGCCCCGCGGTGTTACTCGCGGTATGACTAAAACCGCGGGCAACGTCGCGAGGCTAAGCTAGTCTAAAAAAAAGTAGCCTAAGCTACTCCTTATCATCTATCAGTGAAAGTCCCGTCTCGAGACCAGTCAAAGTAGAAATATGTCTATCTTTAGACACGAGGTTTTGGCCTATATACAACACTGACCATACGGGTTCGTATTGTAAATCTGTTACCTGACTATTTTAATAATACAAAAATATTTAACTCCGATTGGCGCGAAAATTAGAAAATACGATTTCACTTCGGAATGACACCTTCCAAATTCAAGTGTATTTTTTTTAATTGTAACACTATTTATGGCCAGACTAACTGTCTCCTTAGCCAAGATGCAAGTGTTTCGCGTTGAATCTCTTAAAAATCGTTAACATCTCTATTCTCTTGAATTATTGGCAAATATTTTGTTTTAACCATTTGATTTAGCCTTGAGATGACTTAATTCTCATACGTTATTGGTTTCTTATTATTGTTAACATTTATAGAATGTCAACTTGGCTAGGGGGGCTAGAATGTTTAGTAGTAGATAAATTGCAGGGTTTTGTGTGGTGTGATTACTCACTAATAAAATACTCAGGACTACTAATTAGAAAATGGTGGTGATTCATTTGTTATTGGATTAAATACTCTAATCTCGTCCGCTTACAGTCTATTTTCGATATCTTACATCTCAGCTGTCACTGTGTTTAGTTTTGTACCAAATACACCAAATACCAGAAGCACACGCTTGTTTATTACTTGAAAAAGTAAAATTTACTTTGGCATAACCAAAATTAGTTAGATTACTCAACTTAGACCGTAATTTTTCTTTTTTATTCTTGTGTTGAACGTTTAAAACGTGTTACGTGTGACATAAACTTGACATCTCGCACTAAACTTAGATGTCGTCTAAATACATGCCGACTAAATTACTTACGTAATTATTTCGTGTAATTATTACTAGACTATAGTTTAGTTTTTTACTGATAAACAAGCGTGTACCTCTGATAAAACTTTAATCCGTTTTGTACTAAATATAGTGAAAGCTGAGATGTGAAATATTGCAAAAGGGTACTAAACTGTAAACAGGTGAGATTAGAGTATATAATAACAAATTTTAGTGAATTTTAGTTAAGTGATGACACCAAGAGAATCACCACCAATGACAATGTTGTCGCGAATTGTCAAACTCAGTAGTAAATTGAATGTAGTGGTGTTAATGCAAGCTTGTTTCTAATCCTATATGCATTTTAATTATTTGTATCGGGAATATAATTTATTGGAAATGAAGGTCGTAATACTACCTACAGAATCTTATTATATATTTTCTTTTCACACTGCGAACTTGGGTAACTACTGCTTCTTTTCTATCTTTTGCATGGTTCTTATTTTAACGCTTGTCCTTATCTCTTTTGTTGTAGGTATGATAAACACGGGATTTCATTTTTAACATAGACTGTGATAACGGGGCGGTTAGAATGACGCGCAACTATATATATGTGCTAAGTGACTTGAATTTACCGCCGTTGATATTAAGATTTATTTATTGATTGTATATAGTAGTAACGAAATAAAGTGTATGGTCTCGACGCGCTATGACGTTGAAGTGTGGGTGAGCATGCATGCAACGCTTGTTACGCGCGACGTGGCAGCGCGATACATTGTGTGCATGTGACAGGGCCTGTCCAAGCGGCCGTGGGGCCTGAAGCTGCGCCGTGGCGGCGGGAGCGCCGGCGGCGGCGAACCCAGCGCCGAAGGTTTGGTCACCGAGCTGCGGGCACCTGAACTAGTGGAGCCTGCCGCGGACGTGACTGTCGCACCTGGCGCTGCTGCGACTATATCATGTCGTGCAATAGCTACGAGGGCTACTACCTCTTGGCGGAAAACAGCACCCGAGACTCGCGCCCTTCGACATGGGGGACGGTTCGCGATCACACTTTCTCCGGACGGTCTCGCTACATTAACGATACACGCGTGCCGGGCATCAGACGCAGGCGTCTATTGCTGTCTCATCAGTAACGAATTAGGTGGAGTGCAGAACTCGGCGCGGTTAACAGTCGGGGCGGGTGGAGCGCCCAGTGTGCCGACTGTACGCGCACACCCCGGCGGTGGCCTCGTTGTGCAGTGGGATGAGCCGAATCCTGCTCACTTGGAGTACTGCCGTGTAGGGGAGGGCGAATGGCGACGGGCTACGGAAACTCCTGCTGCAGCAAATACACTGGCTTTGGAGGAGTTACCAGCGGGCCAGTATAGTTTCCGATTGATATGCGCGAGGAGTGGCGCTCCTGGACCTGCTTCGGGTCCATCGGTGTGCGGTGGTGGTGGTGCCTGGCAGCGTGAGCAGTTCGCACGGAGATATGGCGTAGAAGAAGAAATCGGTCGAGGCAGAACCGCAAGAGTATTAGCCGCGAGGGATACTGGAACAGGACAACGAGTTGCGTTGAAGCAGGTATGTATTATTATATTAACAAATTCAATTTCTTTTTTTTAATAGTTACGGAAGTCTTGGAAAACGGCGAGCATTCCATACAGTTCCGTTACAGACCTTTCTCCTATTACAGTTCAATAGCTAGTAGGTTTTTTTGTCTAGTTCTTACGTCTAAATATTAAAAGAATAATAATGGTGTTATTTATATGTACTGAAATCTAATATTATGAAATGAAATATAGATCTACACTACGGTATGCTCAGTATAAGAATTAAAATTGTCAGGTGTTGTCTGGTCGCGGCGCCGACGCTATGCGTGAATATCGCCTGTTATCGAGGTCAGCGCACGGCGCAGTGGTCCGTGCCCTGGCTCTGTTTGCGGAGGTTCCTCGTGCCGGCGCGCACACGCTTGTGTTGGAGTACGTCGGCGGTGGTCCGCTCCTGGAGTGGGCTGCAAGCTGTCCTCACCTTTACACTCAGCAGACTGTAGCGACACATACCCGACAGCTGCTCTCCGCACTCGAGTGGCTGCACTCCATCAATGTGGCGCATCTTGACGTCAGGGTATGACCTCTTCTTTAATTAACATCTTTAGTACTTCCAATGTATCCTAATGTTAAGATCGTGAAATTGTTTATTACATAAATACAATTGACGGTGTGGTCCAATGCTATTTCTCACATGAGAATTCTCTATAATATGTATCTTCTTATTAGAATTTTATTTATTCTGAAGATTTACCCGGTAAAACAGTTTCATCAAAATTTGCCATCGTTGTTTAAGTTAAAGAAGAAATAAATCTTAGCTATTATTATCAAAAAGATGTTATATGTTTCCTATCGTAGGCTAAGACTCCTTAGAGGAGATGTTGCTTGTAGGTGTAAATCCCCACGAGAAATAATTACTGGACTCGTGTGTCTATTAAAGTATAATAATTTGTATATCACTCTTGTTCTCGCAGCCTGAGAACATCTTGGTGGAGTTGGGTGGTGCTCAGCCGCAGCTAAAACTGGTAGACCTGGGCTCAGCTGTGGAGACTGTCGAGGGCGCTAACACCGGGCGTGAGGTGCTGCCACCAGCTCCTGCACAGCTGGAGTTCGCGCCGCCTGAATGTGTGCTCGGCAGACCCCCTGCACCGGCCTGGGATGCTTGGGCTGCTGGGGTCTTCTTATACGTATTTCTTACAGGCGTAAGTAAAGAACTAAGGTGAAGACTGCGTAATTGTGTTTATTATCCACATTATATTGGACCACAATAGTGACGGTTACTTTGTCAGCAATATTGATTAAATAAGAGATAGCAGAGTAGTAGCATCTGATTTGGTATCTATCATTGTACTTACCAGACTACATGTTATTTAATTTAAAAGAAATGTTGAATTCCTTTTAATTTGTTCGGAGTTTGTGTTACATACGAGCATTACAAATTAATACCGACTTCAAACAAGGAGGAGGTTCTTAATTCGTCTGTATTTTTTATATTTGTTACCTCAGAACTTTCACTGGATGAACCGATTTTATGATTTTTTTATTTGAAAGCTGGTGCTACCCGTGTGGACCCATTTCTATTTGGTTCAGTTCTTGAAGTCGGTTTTTTTGTTGTTAGAATTTTGTATTATGTTACTCTACATTCTTTTTTCATTTTTTTAATGTATGCGCCTGCCAAAATGACTCTACTCTGCCTGATGGAAAGCATAAGCAGAATCCAAGAGTGGTGATCGCCACACTCATTGTGAATGCAACAATGCAGCATGGTGACTCACACTATGGCGGCCTAGTGATGCTTCTGCATCATTGGGCCTCCGGTCTCACACTCACCAACGAAACACGACAGCACGAATGCTGTAATTTTACGCAGATCTTCTGTGAGAGAGTAGTACCGCCTCGGTCGAGCCGGCCCAACCGTGCTGAAATCAGCGTGGCTCTACTACCTAGCTTATGTTTTTAAAAGCTTTTTATTAACTTACTATATATGTATTTATGAATGCTTGTATGTTCGGGTGGAATCTTTAAACTCAATTTTGAAGCACATATTATATTCAATCGATTTTGCTGAAGTTTTGCAAGCATATGTATAGTATGTATGTAGCGTGACAATACAATATTATAATGACATTGAGCTGATCTGATGCTGGAGCTGAAAGGTGGCCAGAGGAACTCTGTAAAGAAACGTCGCAACATTATCGAGTTTGGACTCATTTGATTCGTCTCGAGGCATTCCAGTAAAAGCTTGTTTTTAACCGACTTCAAAAAAGGAGGAGGTTTCTCAATTCGACAGTATATATGTTTTTTTATGTGTGTTCGCGGATAAATTCGTCGTTTATGAACCGATTTTGATGATTCTTTTTTTAATGAAAAGGAGATGTCCCAACGGTGGTACCATGATAAAGACATTAAGATCTGATGATGGCATCCAAGGGAAATCGAGTCGAACCTTGAAGTCGGTTTTTGGTTTTGTTAAAAAAAATTAAAAAGATTTTTAATTTAATTTATTTAATTTGTTTTTTGTTTAATTTAATTTGTTGTTGTGTTGATAGTTATCGCCGTTCTTGGACGAGTCAATCGAGGAGACGACTGCGAACATTATCAAGTGCGACTATTGCTTCCCTCCCGAACACTGGGGCCGCGTGGACGAGCGCGCTCACGAGCTGATCCGTGGGCTGCTCGAGCCAGCGCCGGCGCGACGCCTCGCCCCACGAGATGCGCTCAAACATGTTTGGTTCGAAGAGGTGTGCACTTTATCACTCTAATCATTTACACTTTGACTGCCTCGTTGGCGCAGTGGTAGCGTATGCGACTGCTGTGCTTGAGGTGTCTGGTTCGATTCCTGGGTCGGATCCAATGTTTGTATGATCTGCAAATATTTGTTTCGGAGTTTTCTTTGTATAATATGTATGTATTTATAATAAATAAGTAGACGTATTTCAGTTGTCTAGCGACCATAATACACGCTCTGCTTAATTTCGAACTAGATGGCGTTGTGTGTAAGATTTCCAAAAAATATTTGTTAATTACACTTCATACTAAACATGTACGCTACTTGCTACCTAAACTACAGTCTGTAGAATACACATGGTGTTCCAAAATCATCAAAGTAGAAATAGTGTAAAGCCATGTGTATAATTATAGAATTTATGAATTGGATATCCCGTTCATCGTATTTAATTTGTAGAAATTGAAAGCAAATGTATTATTATTTAGAAACAGTCAATACGTATTTAATATAATATGAGAAACTCGTACAGGCGCCAGCTACCCAGCTGTCAGCGACTCAACTGAAGACGTTCCTGGACAGGCGGCGGCCGGCCGGCCACGGCAACGCCCTGCACTCACTGCGCTCGCCCAACGACACCTGACGAGAGGACGACGCCGCGACGCCAGCGACAACAGAACTAGCGTACTCTAGTGTCGATGCATGTCTGCTTTACAAGTGAATTTTGAATAAACCAAAAATATACTATAAGAGACTACACAACAATAAACGTGATTATATTCCTTACCTTCGACATGACGTATGACACTGCTATAACGGATGCGTTACGTGTTATTATTCCAATAATGTCTTAGTGTATAATATATATATTTATATATCGAAGTTTCGTTAACAACATTAAGTTATCCGTGTAGGATGCCTTAAAGCGATTAAGACAACATTTGTATCGATGTTTTCGTAAAAAACAATTCTTCTTGTAGCCAGGATTTTATGTGCATGTAAGTTTAAGGAAAGGCCCTAGCCAAATGTACTAGTACTATCGTACTTGTACGGTACTCAATCAATAGGATTACGTTTTATTTTTTGTTTAAGCTATAGTGTACTGTAATCGTTCTATAGTCAATGTGCCCACCTATTGAGCTTGGCGTTATTTTTAAATTTATTCACAATTCTTTTACCGACCTACGAAATGAACTAGGCATACAATAGAACCCACGGCGGCACTGGCCACGTGCTCACACACAGCTTGTCACCGAGCTGTGCGTCTACAAAGTTTTAACAAGATTAACCGATGTATTGACCGGTTGGCAAATTGTCAATTTTATTTTATTCCTAAAAAGGCCGATATTTTAAAGAAAAGTGTCTGTGATTTATGCTAAAAGTGAAGTTTTTCATGCTTATTCCTAATTTTAACATATGTATTTGTAAACTTAATAATTAATGGATAATAAAATAACGAATTGTATATAGAACTAAGTCTTAGTGAGTAATTCTTGTTTTAATTTGTGACCAAAATGCAAAATTTGATCGTGTATGTGTAATGTATTACGAAATTGAGTAAATACGTGAGATATTATGTATTGTAGTAGCTATATGATAGTTGTAAAACGATAACGTTCGTTTTCACACTGCCGGCTGCAGGGCCTCCGCTGCATCCGAACACATCCGAATGTAACTTCATTCTAGAGAATGTAAAAAAATATTTATATTTGGTATTATTTAAGCTATTTTAAGCTTATATCTCCATTGAAAATGTGTACGCGAACAACATTTATGAAATACCCTTTAAGATATATGTCTACTGCTTGCTAATTTTATAAAACAATACAACATAAATGGAATATTAAAATTATGACCTTATTTCACAATAATTATTCGTTTTATTTACTAGTCAATATGCCCAACATTGAAGTGTCGCTTTAAAAAGCACTCGAACCAACACACATTTGACAAACAGGCAAGCCAAAAGATACCTATTGAAGTCTCACATCACTCCAGACTTGCAGAATTATGCCTAAATAATAGAATAGCGACTCATGCAATAGTAAGTGTTCTAGGTCTATTTGTTCTTTTCGACTAGACGAGTCTGCGTGTGTCGTGTTAGAGTCAATTTATACTGGCACAAAGTCGAAGCGTCAAATTCTTTACGACTACAGCGAAGCCGCACTCTTTTAGGTGTAGTAATAGTCATCAACAGCAGTGCTATTGAATCACTTGCCAGTTGACTTTCGTAGCTGAAACGTGTGTAAAATGGTTGACATTGATCTAGCTTTAGTTATATCGGAAGTTGAAGAAGAAAACGAAGAAATTATAATGTTCCGTAATTTCCGACTGATGACGCGTAGGTTCGCGAATCGCGGTTCGCGAATTCGAAAGAATGCGCGAGTCTTTTTAAAATCTTAGAAGTAATGTGTGCGTTAAGCTGTAGAGTTAAGGTTGAATTTGTTATGTTCAGTTTTGGATAGACGCTTCGATGCGCTTTGACTCTGCGCTAGTATAAATTGATCCTAATCCAGAAGGACATGGGTTCGATTCGCGCCCAGTGCAAGTAATTGAGTGTTGAGCACGATTATTTGTTCAGTGTCTGGTTGTAATTTATCTATAACTAATTTGAGCCCGCGTGAATGTAATTATTCTGATATATAAGCTATATTACTGTAAAGTTTGATTTAAATCCGTTGAGTAGTGTTTGCGTGAAAGATTAACGAACATCTAAATCTTCACAAACTTTCGCATTTATAATATTACTAGGATATGTATTAAGAAATGTCTTAAGTTCTTTTATCAGTAGTATGGTTATTATAGTAGGTATACGTACCGCTCGCGTACCAAAAGGTTGAATCCAGCTTGATAAAATTCCGCCAGTAACAAGTATTACATCGAATTCCTGGTTATTGATGGTACCATTGTCATGAACGCTACATGCCATTAAGTAGTAGAGCCACACTGATTTCAGCACGGCCGGCTCGACAGGGGCAGTATTACCCTCGCACACAAGATCAACTAGGATTCGTGTTGTCGTGTTTCGTTGGTGGGTGTGAGGTTTTAGGCACACTAGACGCCATAGTGTGGGTCGCCATGCTGCATTGTTGCATTGTCTGCGTTCGCAATGAGTATGGTGGCCACCACTCTTAGATTCTGCTTATGCTTTTTTGGCAGGCGCCTGCATACAAAAAGTGTGCTTAGAAATCAAGATGGCAGTACTGTTTACTAAAATACAGGTTCTTGGTATAGTTCTAGCTCTCCGAGCTTTTTCCCAAATTAAGTTGGGGTCGGCTTTAAGTCTACTGCGATACGGTTAAACTTCTATTATTTCGAACACAAATTATCTTCATATTTAGAAATATTTTGCAACCGCAAACTGCGTAGGTATATCTAAATGTGTGTAGGTAATGTTTGTTATTTAGACATTCATAAATCATTCAAGTATGTCTTGTGTGTCTGACATATATATTGCAAACTGTTTATTCTCATTAATTAGGGCCAAAAACACATAAAATGATAAAACCTTTTATAAATCACATTTACTTACATCTTTTTACTTATAAATTATTCATACAATTTAAAAGTGTACATGATTGGTGCAAAACAAGCGACTGCTATGAGACATTAGAGATTATCATAAGCTTTTATTAGGTACACTTAAAAAAAATATAAAACACTAAAATATGTATCACGTACTTCACATAATAAACCAAATATTGTTTTCAGTTTTATACATAATTTCAAAACAACGGTTAAAAAAAGCACTAGGTACCTATTTTACATAAGTATAGAAACAAATCTTTTAAATTTAAAATGTATGTATCGACCTATGCGAAATCGTAAGAATCAAACTTGATTTATAAGTTTCGAAACATTTTAGATACAGGCGCAGTAATGATTGCCTATAGTTCTTTTTGGATTTTAAACATTTACCTAACACTTGAAAATGAGTAGGTACCTACACAATAATCCTGAAAAACACTATTTTTTTCTTAATAATAATTCAAGAAAAAATCCTAAATAATTTTGTTTCCAAACTAATAAAATAAAGATAATATTATTAATTTTATACCTATATATGTATGTATTCAGCTTCGATATCTTTCTATTTGGGCTGATATTCTGACAGTAATTGCAATTAAACCAATATAACTTGCATTTTAAAACATCAATAATATAAGTTATTGTGAAATGCTATGTTGGAGCGAAGTTCCTTATGGGGCGTTGCGGAGGGGTAGCCTAGCCGGCAAAAAACGTCCACAACGTAAGATTGACGCCTCGGTGTCAAAATGGTAGCGTATGAGAATGATGTGAGGTCTTGGGATCGAATCCCGTGTAGGATCAATTTTTTTTTTTTGATCTGCAAATATTTGTTTTTTGGGAGTTTATATGTTTTCTATGGATAATATGTATGTATTTACAAAAAAATGTCCGAAATATTTATTCATTTATTTCGTGAACGAAAAAATTTTACTATAATCTGTAAGTTGCATGTAAGGGGCCATCCATTAATCACGTGATGTTTTTTAAGCATTTTTTGACCCCCCTTCCCCTTGGTGATACGTGGTGAGGTTTAAGATTAACCCCACCCCCCCCGCTAAAATCACGTGTATTATTAGCAAATTATTAGAATATTATCTGTAAGTACAGGTATAAAGAATAATCTAATTTTATTCTGAAATTAAGAACTGTGATAAAAATGTCTAGACAGAAATGTTGCAGGTTGTTTTTGACTGGCATAAAAAGAATATTAAAAGAATGGTGTAATCATGCGTACTAACACTACGCATTGATATTTAATGATTTTTACGAACCCCTCCCCCCCGTTTTAAGCCTCACGTGATTAATGGACGGCCCCTAACAAGTACGGAGTTACTCTAGACAGAACTTGTTTCAGTAGAGATTATTAGGTGGCAGCACTAGTTTAGTTATAATTTTTATTTTTATCGTAAAAAAATCATAATAAAAAATGTATACCCGAAAACTTATTTTCTTTATACCTCGCATAGAACTTTCATATATTTTTATAAATCATTTTAAATAAAATAAAGGTGTTAAGACAATTTTGTGGTTCTTAAAGAACCTGAACGAAAAATTTAGTATAGCGTCATCTGTAAGTATTTGTTAATATACTCAGATATTAAAACAATTATTAAACGGTTTTATATTACAGTGTATATTTATTTAAATAGTAGAAACATTACAAAATATTGTATAAATTTAGTCATTGACATAAAGTATTTATATTTACGACTACGTTAATTTTTTATATAGCTGAAGGAAGATATTAGTAACCCACCACCATCTTTACATTAAACTGTTTATGATGTTGATGATGGTCTCAACTATGATAATATTTCTATTATTTTTTCTGAAATATCAGAGAAAATATTCAAAATTATATCGTGTATTTAAAATCTATACTAATATTATAAAGCTGCAGAGTTTGTTTGAACGCGCTAATCTCAGGAACTACTGGTCCGATTTGAAAAATTCTTTCGGTGTTGCATAGTCCATTTATTGAGGAAGGCTATAGGCTATATTTTATTTTCAAAAAAATTAGGGATCCGTAAGAAAATTGCTATTTCGTAACCCAAGGTGTCAAATCGAAAACCTATTTTTGCGTGCGCTGCAATAACTATTGACAATACAACAAAATATTGTAAAACGGGTTTGTAGGTCTCTTTAAGATCTACAAAAAAGTCCGCGAGAGCATATATCTAACTATCATGGTTTAGATACAATAACCGCATTTGTGTTCAAAAAAAATATTAAATCGTCTGAAGAAAGAAACTACGTTAAATGTGTATCGTAATATTAATCCTTATCCAAATTAAGCATTATGTTATCAAGGGTATTTATGTAGAAGTAAAATACTTTTTGTTTCATCCCAGTCGGACATTTCGTTTAGAAGATAACACGAGTATAAATAAGACGCTAAGAGTTGGTACCTAATAATGAGTTATTTGTCAAAGAGTTTTTATCAACATAATACCTACTATTAATCTTTATCCAAATAAATGTGTTCTTAATTATGAGTATAAGATCTTAGTAGAGTATTTAAAAATACATTTATACTAATATATAAAGCTGAAGAGTTTGTTTGTTTGTTTGAACGCGCTAATCACAGGAACTACTGGTCCAATTTGAAAAATTCTTTCAGTCTTAGATAGCCCATTTATCGAGGAAGGCTATAGGCTATATATCATCACGCTTAGACCAATAGGAGCGGAGCACCAATGAAGAATGGGGGAAAATTATCACGCTACGGGCAATAGAAGACGCAAACGACGTTGCGTGGGTCAGCTAGTTCTGTTATACAGTGCATTCAAAAGGGTATTCTATCTATCTTTCACTTCAATTCTCTGCAATGGTAATCGCCTCCTTTTTTATTTTTATCGATAAAAAAATCATGATAAAAAATGTATACCCAAATAATTATTTTCTATATACCTTGAATAGAACTTGAAATAAATATTTTAATGATAAGGAACTTCGTTCCTATCTGGTGTCCCACGACACCACACGACTGTTTTTTAAATTAAATAATTACCAAGTATTACATATAAGTATTTTTATTTCTATAGAAACACACTTATAATTAAATTATTATGTATAAGTTATATTTAAAATCATAATACTCTTATAATAACTACCAATTAACTACATACCTACCTGTAGTTGTATGCTTAAATAAATGTCATGTAAATTACTTAAATAACAAGATTTATTTATTTCTACTTATAAATTCTAGATAAGTATCATTAAAAATATCGATACGGTCAGTAATTAGGCTGTTAAGGAGATAAACTGTAACACGAAATACGTATAAACTAAAATACGGCTGAAAAAAAATATATTTATTCAATAAAGTTTAGATCTTGACTGCGGACTGAATCTTGGCCATAGCAGCTGCAGATTTTAAAAGGTGTGAACGTTCGTCATCGCTTAGCGGCTGCCTTATAACGTCGTACACACCCCGGCGACCAAGCACACAGGGCAAGGACAGAAATACGTCGTCAACGATGCCGTGTTCACCCTGCCACAAAAAAAAATTGTTAACAGTAAACAATACACAACAGTAACTTGATAAGTTTTTGTGGTAAAGAACTCGCACAGGGATTATTCCTGTGACGACGCGGGGGACTTTACACGCATACCTACATGAAGAAACGGGCACAAAGAACACCCACCACGGTCAGAACAACAATTTGTGTAATGAAATGAAAACTGGATTGTGTGATGGAACTTATACTTTTCTTATTAATAGAAATAGGTACATATTATAACTTAAAACACCCAAGCGCCGAAACAGATATTTGCAGATCATACAAGCATTTGGTCCGACTCGAGATTCGAACTCGTCGAGTCGCTTATGCTACCATTGCACCACCGAGGCTATTTAAATATTATTTAAATCATAAACATAATTTGTAAAGGGTCTTTTGCTAAAGAATTATTATCTTACCTTAAGACAAGTGGTGACTGGGTGTACAGTATTAGCATCATTAAGAATGGCTCTCACGATTTCTGTTAAAGATAAACCAATTGCCCACGAAGTATAGCCCTTTAGTTTGATCACCTCGTATGCAGCGCTCACCACCTTGCTGTGTGTATCCTTCCAATTCTCTGGGTCTCCGTCGTGCCCGATAGACTTGTTCAAGTCCTTAAGCATCACGCCCGCAATGTTGACACCGGACCACACCGGTACTATTTACAAGAATTTAAATGTGGTATAGTGGAGATGCTTATGTCCAGCAGTGGACTATTAAAAGCTGTTGATGAAAGTTTCTAAATTATAGTATTATGCTTCCGTCACCTAAACTGTCGTAAGTGAGATTCAAAGCGAAGAATTGTTTTCTAAAACACGATAACGAGATTCTCTTAACAGTCACTTATTATGTTCAAAAATCAAACTAACTATTGGCGGGGTAATTAAAACTACAGCAATGTTGAACGTACGTAAAATGAGACAGTACAGTATAGTAATGAACTTTCATATACTAATAAAAAAACTTGATGAACAGACCCATCATCGTGTTACTAAACTAACTGTAATTAATAGTATGGAAAAGAATAGTGCGAGTCTGGCCTTAGTCAAAGGTTCCATCGAAGCAACTACCCCATTACAGAACCTATAACAACACAATTGTAGTCTGTAGCACTCCATGCGAAATGTTGAAACTTGGTATTTTACTTCTTTTTAAACAATTGTATCATACACCCGTACAATAAAAAAATAGATAGGTATGAACCCAGACCTTTACAGTTGAACAGTGCTTATCGATAGATATTGACTGTTATCTTTGCTTGCGTTTGGTTTATATGTAACTAAACATAATAATATGTACATACGTTTTTATCACAAAACTGAATGGAAGTGATTTGACCTCGTCATGGCATCACACCCACCATTAAAGACGCCGTTTTTTTTAATTGTTCTGTCAATAGTTTTATGGAAAAAACATGTGAAAACAACTTACCGCTACTGTCTCCGTGTTCACCAATGATGTACCCATGACAGGAGGTGGAAGCTACGCCCAGTTTTTCAGACAACATGTAGCGGAAACGTGCGGAGTCCAGATTGGTACCAGACCCAATGACACGGTGTTTCGGAAGTCCGCTAATTTTCCACGATACGTATGTCAAAATATCCACAGGGTTACTGGCTATCAGTAGTACAGTGTTTGGACTGTACTTTACCAGCTAAAATATAAGAAGGTGAAATTTAGTTTTATTTAGAATATAGTCAGTATTAGTTTAGATATAAGCTCCTCTACAAGTTACTTCCGCTTACACAACATATTATAGCTTAACCTTAACGTGATTAAAGTAAGGTTATCATATGGTAATGAACTACTGTGAAGGATTTCGGACGCAACAGTTACATAAGTGTTGATATGGCTGCTGGTTTGTGACATTAGAGATATACATGTCCATAAATATTTCTCATTATACGTAATTAGTAATTAGGTAGGTACTAGCTGCTCCGATAAACGCTTTCAATTTACATTACCGATTTGTTTTAGTTAATCAAAATTGCACCTGTAGGTGTGTTGTAAGATGGGGACATTCGAGGACAAACTACAGTTTTCAGAATGTCCACATCTTACAAGCAGTTGTCTCAATATTATTCTCTCAATAAAAGAAAAATAGTGAAATAATCCATAATTATTAACTCATCTTACATCTACACTACACCATAATTCCCAATCTTACACATAAAAATAAATTGCTGTTCGTTTGTCTCGCTAAAACTCGAGAACGGCTGGGCCGATTTAGCCGATTTTGGTTTTGAAATGTTTGTCGTAGTCCAGGGAAGGTTGAAACGGTGAAAAATTAAAAATAACTTTAAAATCCAAATGTCTCGTGTACGAAGTACAG
Organism: Diaphora mendica; assembly: GCA_949125395.1. NCBI lineage: Eukaryota > Metazoa > Arthropoda > Insecta > Lepidoptera > Erebidae > Diaphora > Diaphora mendica. The sequence goes on along the minus strand of OX421312.1, from coordinate 26,319,526 downwards.
CTAGTAGGGAACAATTACATTTGTATATACCTACACATGGATATGCATATGAATATATGTATTTTCATTGAAAGCGTCTCTTAACAAAACTACTTGTGATTTCCTAAACAACATCGATGTGAACAGAGTTTGTACTCACTTGTGGAATAATGCTCTTAAGTATGTCAGTATTACGCTGTACCAGATCGAGGCGGCTCTCGCCTTCACGCTGTCTCACACCGGCTGTCACCACGCATACCTGGGATCCCGCCGTAACCGAGTAATCTACATCAAACCCAAGAAAGAGACATGTATACCTACAATAATTTAAACATACATAGTGATACTTTTACTCAACTATTTCAGCAAGCTGAAATACAGAAGTATTCTCTTGCTTTCAACTTCATAGTTTTTCAATAGGTACAGTACAGAGTACAGGCAATTTAATAAAATCCAGAGATTTATTAAAATTTTCATAAAATTTTAGTGGTTTTAAGTTTCAATTTATTTATTCAAACCCTGAATTCCTGGATTAAATGTATTCGTATCGACTGTTGTCCTCTACCATATGCAATAAAAGTTTAATCATAATATGCTGATGCCAAAAGCTTGAAACCGTTTCTAAAACATGGATCAGCCAACTTTAATAAAGCATTTACATAAAATAGAAGATGAACATAAAATAGGAGAAAATCGATTGAAAGTTCAAATTGGATCGAGAGATATTAATGGATAATGTCGTTAGACTCTACAAAAGACAAGAGGTGATTAAAAAAATACATTAAACAATGTTGACGTTAAGTTAAATTATTACCTGTACTCGCTTGTATCTTAGCGTTTTTCATGAATGCAGATCCGTGCTGGAGATCCATCATCTCTCCTTTGAGCTTGTCTGCCATTGTGTCCACCATTGCTATATTTGTCGACACCCCCTACGAAGATAATCAAAATACAATTTAAGCTCCATATATGTATGTACAAATTTATACTGTAGGTAGTTGTGGGCAATGAACTTCTATAAATAAATAAAACATGGGTACATAATATTTAAGATCGATTCAGCCATAAAGCTTGCAAAAGTTCTAATCAATACAGACACATTATAAAATGTAAAATGAAAACAGTTTAAAAATTAAAATAACTTTACAAAAAATAATAAAAAGAAAGCTATATTAATAAAGCTCAAATCTAATATCGCAGCTATTTCAGATCAGCTGCTATAAGCTTGATCTCATTGATTTAACAAATATTTTTTACTTAACGATATTGGCTGAGGTTATAACAGGTCTTATCTGTCTGAAAACAGCGGAGCTTTAATTATGTAACATTGAGGACTCCACAACAGTCAGGTATTTTATTAATTATTGCCGGTGTTGTCACTGACACAGACTTGGTAACCATCACGGATTTTAAATTTAACAACAATCGTCGCTAATTAATCGAAATTTTGGCTCCGTCCACTAGGATCCCCTGATTAGATCCCTTGGGGGATTCATTTGGAATTTTCTTCCACAATGATCTTCTACGGGATCTTTTTGTATTTCATTTCAATTTTGATCGTCCAAGGGATTTCTTTGGATTTTTTCTTCCATTCGGATCTCGGAATTCCGATTTTTGTCCACACAACATGGCTATTTATGGCCAATATTGTATGTATATAGATCAAGTGCCATACCTATTAATACATTTCACCACCAAAGTTGCCGTGGAAGAGCCACGCTTCGGCATGAATGGGCCCGGCTCGACCGGAGTGATACCACGGCCTCACAGAAAACCGGTGTGAAACAGCGCTTGCGCTGTGTTTCACCGAGTGAGTGATGATACCGGAGGCCAAAACCAAAACCGTCACCCCTCCCTTCCCCCATCCCCAAAGGCCGGCAACGCACCTGTGACGCCTCTGGTATTGCGGTTGTCCATGGGCGACGGTAATCGCTCACCATCAGGCGATACGTCTGCTCGTTTGCCCCCTATTCCATAAACTCATTCAATATTCCAGTATAAACTCTATTTATTAAAAAAAAAATTTAATCGAAATAAACATATGAATAATTAGGGGATTTTTGTTTAGAAATACTCGCAAATTAAGGATCAAAATGCAAATAAATTCTAAAAGATTCCATTGAAGATCGGTGTGGACAAAAAATCCAAATAAATCGCAGATCGGTTTAAGCAGGGGTTCCAAATGGAAGAATAAATCTAAATAAATCCCCTGCGGAATCAAAATGGACGGATCCTAATGGACAGAGCCAGAATTTGCCGCTTACTGCTTCAAAAGTGTGTTTAGACAGCTTGTCTGGGTTTACTTTCCACAGCTTGGCCACGCTTGTATTGCCACAACTATTCCTTTATATAATAGTACATCATGATATAAGTGCGGTAAGTTGAAAATTACAAACGAGGCGATATTGCTAGCGTGAGCCGCAGGCGAGGGCTACAAGAAAGCTGAGGCTGTAATTATCAAAACGCACGTATGTCATACGATGTTTTATAACATATTTGTGAGGAAATAAATAAAACTCTGACTTTCTTGATCGAATAAATCTTTAATTACTTGTTAAAGCAGTTATAAAAATTTGAACAATTTGTAAAATTGATTATTACGTTGCCAGTTGGCATTTTTAAGCTTGTCAAGTTATTATTATTAATTAAAATCTCCACCAGTCTCTCTCTCAGTCTCTTGAGTGAAAGTAGGAGAAACGAGACCACAGAGTTAAGCAGTCGGCGGCAGCGGCGGAGGCGGCTGCGGAACTCTATGGTCTCGCTTCTCCTACTTTCACTCATAAAATGTTGACCACTTTTCTGACATAAAAACTCTTTGTTAATATTTAAAAGAGTATTGGCCGAGCATCTTGATAAACAGTGAGTTTTACTTTATTAAAAAAAAAACGTGCGTTTTACATTACAATAACGCACAAGTACGTAATGAGATACGATATTGAAATTGGTGAAATAAGAGACCCTTTACGAGGAAATATGTTACAAAGATGATTACATATTTGGAAGTGAGTTTAGTCACCAAGACTTAAATAGGCAAACTTCAGTTTAATCTTCAAGTGCACTGTAACGATAGAATACGACGAGTAATAACGCTGTACCTGTATAAATGTTGTTTAAATTGTTAGAATTACAAACACTATCAGAAATATCTACCTACACGTTACTGATAAGATTAAAGGTACTGCAATATATTATATTGTTTGTAACAAAATTATAGTGATTGTATGAATTGCCAGCTGTATAAAGTGGGTACCGTTTAATTCGCGTTCGACAAGGAATTTTGGTATTCCCGTAAATAAGATCGAAACACACAATGTTCACATGATGATAAGCAGATACATGGGAATTGATTGGAATGATATAAAAGGAGTCTTTATCCCTTAGTTATATGCCCTTAGAAGTGGGATATTTCTACAATTTCAAAAAGCTTTGAACTTATAAATAAACTAGTCAATAGGATTGTTGATATAGAAAAGAAGGAACACAACACATTCACTGCACACGCAATCATTTACCATTGCTTTAATGAAGTTGACGCGAAGTATTTGGAAATATCAGATAAACAGGCTCTAGGCCGTCATACGGCTTTCCAATAGTAGATATGTTTAGTTTGATTTCGGTTTCGATGGCTATTTGATGGAGTGGAAAATGTGATCGTCAAGCACTCCAACTTCACCGCAATTCTGTTTCCATTGCTAACAATGTAGGTAGAAGCAAAAAAAAAAATTTTACATGCATTTGCTCATTCTCTCGTAAGATTCTAATTTCTTTCTTTATTGGGTAGATCTAGTTACATTCAGATTTCTGATATGAGAATGTTGCTAAAGACCACAGATAGCTTCTGAAACTACGATCTGGTCCTTCTAAAGGTGTGTAAATCGCTTTCTAGTCTTATAGCTAAAAGCTGAAAGTTAAAGTAAGCTGATAATGGAGACAATATTCTTCCCCTACAGATGAAAAATAATAAATTTATCATATTGTTATTTAATGCTTCTAAGGACAGGCCTATGTCCAGCAGTCGACTGTTGAAGGTTATTGATGATGATTGTTATTTCTCATAATTTTGTCGGACTCCGTTTTAAATGTTAAATATACACACATCAAAAGTGTCTAGGGATCAAGCATTTTTATGCGGATTTCTTGAGATTGAGATGTGGCTTTGGCCCTGGCCTGCTCAGTCGCCAGACTTGAACCCGATTGAGCATGCATGGGATATGCTACGGAGAAGAGCTCTGCCGAATATGGAGGGTATCCAGTCGCAAGAAGACCTTTTTTTGTTGTTGCAACGAACATGGGCGGCCATTCCACAGCGTGATTTGGATGAACTCATTTTGAGTATGCCAAACCGATGTTCTTGTGTTAGTGTTCGCGGTAGAAACACGGATTATTAATTGTTTAAGTTACCTAATAAAATTTTAAAGAAAACTGTTATTTCAGTCTTTTTTTCGAACTTTAATGTTAGTGGTTCAAATGTCAAAAATCCTTTTATTAGGAAAATGGCAAATTTCTTTATTATAGCAAAGGTGACTTGGTTTATCGTTACTGTGACAAACGAAAACACTTTATTTGATGAATCCTTAAAGAAAATTTTAATTAATATCAATCAGGAGAAAAGTTATTGCAAAAATATATGTTGATCCCTAGACACATATGTTGATCCCTAGACACTTTTGATGTGTGTATTTAAATACTACGGTTAAAACTACACACACTATCAAAGATTAATACACCAAAAAAAAAATTGAGCCACTTTCCTTAATAAAGAATGACATATCTATCAGTAAGAACGGCGCATGATTGGTTAGCTCATGGCTGTGCAGCAATGACTCCAAACCTTTTATTTTGTTTTCTTTGGTCGACTTCGTTCTCATTCAAGTCTCTTAGTGAAAAAAATATTGTAAACCGTATTATTATTTTTTAAAAGGAGCAACAATGGAGTTTCTTGCCAGATTCTTCTCCATGAAGGGTAGGCTGCACTTGGAACTGGCGACTAGAATCACTCGATTTTTTAATATTAAATATTGACTATTCATAAGTGCCTGTAAAATAAGTGCCTATATGAATAAAATATTTTTGAGTTTGAGTTTGAGTTTGAGCATAAATCACAAATCAGTAAATAAATCAAAGAGTGCATGTTCCTAGTCACATAAACGAGAAAAACACTACGCATGCAAGTAAATTAAATTTGAGTGAAAACCCATCTCACCTGTGTAAGAAGAGAAAATACGGTTGCCATGCCGACTTGTCCTACTCCAACAACTGACACCTTATTGTTGCAATCACCCGTTTTGTCTTGTATGTGATGGAACAGTCTGTCCAGGGTCGCCATCCCACCTTGAATAGAAATGCCACTGCATGAGTACAAAAGTTCACAATTGAAAGCGCTTTCCTTTGTAATATTAATCCTGTTAGTAACAAAAAAGTAAAAAAGCATTTTGATAAAATCAGATATTGAATAGATTGTACAGACTTCGTATTCTAAGACCCCTTCCGAATTGTTTCATTATCAAAATTAATCAATCACATTTTATAATAAGAGTTAAATAAAACGATGAGTGATGTGATGAGGGACTAGGTCCTCCAGCGTACGCTGCAGTGCTGCGTCAACTGGAGGTAAATATAGTTTGATATCGACGTATTAGGTATATTTATAGTTGAGTTCTCGAAACTCGGGAGGTAAATTGCAATAATATTAAAACTTGTGAAATATTGAAGGCAAGGCCAAGCATTAAAGAAAATAAGTTAACTGCATTTATTATTATGAACCATAGAGTTACATCCCACGAAGGTAGGCCTGGTAGACATGTACGCTGATAGATAGTAAGCTTAATGTTCACTAGATGTCAGTAAGTGTATCAAATCGTGAATTTCAACGATATTTTCTGAGCTCCTACTCCAATGCGAATCCGAGAGTTAATTGTCAAATTTATTTGTCATTGTATTAGTGCAAAATAAATAAATATTTCGGACATTTAACACACAACCAAAAAAGAAAAAAAATGAAATGTACCACTAGATGTCGTTTTCTCAAATTGGGAAAACGACATCTAGTGAAACATTTCATTTTTGTAATTATTGAATAATTACAGTAGTAATTTATGTGGTATTTTATTTTATCGTGAGATAGCTATGCATCGACACCTCTTTAGTATACACACAAATAAATAAAATTGAAATATCTGTTTGTAATTTCAAAATTACAGCTTCTCAAATGTTTCTCAGTAAATACGGTATATAAATAAAATATATTAGTTTTAAATTTTTGTATTAAACTTTTTATATTTTTAATGGATGCACTTAAAACTTTGTATGTAGGTTTCTCAATTGATATAAGTTAAGACTGAGAAAAGACATATATAAATTTTATCTAAGGGGTAAAATAGGTGTTCGGAGCTTGTATGCAATTTTTTATTTCTTCAATGGATTAAAAAAAACAAAAAAATATTTACTTACAAACATGCGCTATCCTCACAGGCTCTCAGCCCAATACGATAGCGTAGTTACATAGATTAATACTAATCACTTACATACAATCAATAAAAAACAAACATGCCACTAAAATACTAATAAACAAAAAAAAAACATAGTAAAAAATGTTATGTTTTCTAAAGGTAACATAGACCAATTTGAAACTCTTGTGAATTCGCTGTGTACATGTAAACAGATCAGTATGGTCTGCTATTGTGTTGAGCGTATTTAGAGCCCTAGTCATTGGCGCGTGGTGCAAGAGATTAGTGCGTGAGTGCGGCACCGCTAACAGCGCTGGGCGCCGCCGTCGGCGCCGATATCCGCCTGGGACATAAAATCGAATCTCTTGCAGGACAGCTGGGTTATTTATTTTACCACGTAATACTTTAAATAAGTAAGTAACCAAGGCTACTTCTCTACGTTGCTCTAATTTACAATAACCTACCATTCCGAATGTAAACAGGGTAGGATACAGTAGTGGATACCCCAGGTAAACTCCATACGATTTCAAATACAAAAATCTTATAAACTTATTTTGTATTCGCTCTAGCATAAGTTTGTATTTCATTTCATGTGGAGAGGTAGGTCCCATGGGGAGATGACAGCATTCTAATGATTATAATCCAAGTGACTTTTCACGAGAGCCTCGAATAACGCTTTCAGTGCCATTCCTAAATTTATTAGCCTGACGTAAAACGAATCCTAAATTACGATATGCTTTTTTGGCAACCTCTATTATATGTTTCTGAAATCTGAAATCTACTGTGGAATGTATTCCTAGATCTTTCATCTCATTGTCGGGCCGTATTGGGATCTCGTCTAAATGGTAGTGGTGGAGGAATGGGGCATGTGCTCGGCTGAAAGATAATACTGAGCATTTGCTTGCATTAAAATAAAGCTTATTTTTTGTGCTCCATTTCGCGACTCTATCCATCTTGTTCTAAAGTTCCACGCAGTCAGCATCCTGCTTCACCTCCTGCACCAACTTCAGATCGCCGGCAAACAGTAACATGTTGATTTATTTACAACTTCTGGTAAATCATTTATCATCAAGATAAAGAGGTCTCAGCTTACTCCCCTGGCTCACCCCCGATCTGGTAAAATCGACGACGTAAGTAGTTTGCGAAATTTTTTAGCGTGTGCGATGTACATCCGAAACTGGCTCATTGTCGACCGTATCGAATGCCTTCCTGAAATCTAAGTAGACGACGTATATTTGTAAGCCAGCACCTGTCATCATAGATGACACTAATTCCGACATCAGATGCATCAAATTCCCCGTCTTTCCCCGGCCCGGGTGAAAGCCATGCTGCGCATCACATAGCTGGGCACTTACTTGCGCATAAAGAGAGGCGTGAATGGCGGCTTCGAATACCTTAGCCGGAGTACACAAGATTGCCACCGGCCTGTAGTCGCTAGGTGTTGATCCTCCCTTAACGGTCGGCACCGGAACCACCCGTGTTAGCTTCTAGCGTTTAGGAAACGAGGCCGTGTCAATACATGAATTAAATAAATGCTAAAGGCTCTACCAGTATTTCATGACAATCTCTAAACACGAATGGCGGTATGCCATCTGGACCTACAGAACGCTTGGGCGTGAGGCGAGTGAGCGCCGTATATCATTAGACTGCACGCGTGCGAGATGAGTCCAAGCGCCTGTTGGCTTTGCCGCCGCGATCGCTGACTCCACACTCAACTGCGCTGCCTCCCTCCGCTGGTGAACTATTATAAACTGAATGAAAAAATTCAGCAAAGTCTGCAGCGCTTTCTTGTTCTGATAGAATGCGTCCATGTTCATGATCGATGAAAACAAATGAAGATCACCTATTTTATGGTGGTTAACACATAAAATACAGTTGCAAGCAATTGTCAACCTTAATGAAATTTACAAATCGAAATATACAAAAAAAAACTCCTTCGTGACGGTAGCGCAACGGCGAAGCCATACATTTTTACTGAGATGTAGAGTTTGTGAAGTTAGGGTTGGTAGAGTTAGGGCGTGTAGATTCAGAAGCTTGGCTCTACATGAGATCTGATATCTTTTTCACAGTGTAAGCCGCATGCACTCGTCTTGGCAACATTTTACATGAAAATGTTTTTGGTGGGTTTAATAAGTTTAAAAGATAAAGGAGGATTATGTTACCCATCGAAACATGTGCATGAATTTGCGATACTCCCTGGGCACTATTATGACTATTTATCATCAATACAAGTTGATTGATCATTCGCTTTTGCTAATTAATGCCATTATTGATACATACATAAAAATAAGGTTATATCATGAAAGCAAATCGTTTACTCAAACTTGCAAAAAAGAGTCATAAAGACAATTATTTACAAAACGGATGCTTCCCAGCGGTGTTTGGATTTATTTATATATAAATTATTCTAACAAAAAATGTACAGATATTTTATCAATCATGCCTATTCCATTCAAGTACTGAATTTGTTTTTTTTTTTCGGTTCTAGGGGAAAATTCATACCTGAAATTTTTGTTAGCACACTGGTCCGCCATTGTGATGTTTCTGCTTTGACTAATCATAGCGACGGTATTGTTCTTGTAACGCGTAAGTGAGACGTGCGTATGTTTTAAAATATCTAATGCATTTAATAATAGGCATAGTTCAAAAGTGGTTACAATTTATGCGCCTCTAGACGTAGGTATGTATATACTAATACAATGACATTTGAAATGTATGCGGTACTGACATAAAAAATCTTGTTTTAAACTCGCTAACGAAAAAGTAATAATCTAATTTTAAAAAATCATACAAACAAATATAATTGAGTTGTCTATTTGTAACTTCTTATTAACAACTTTTCACTATATCATCTGTTATCTGTCAATGAAAATCCCGTCAAAGTCGGCCCAGCCATACCAGAGATTAGCCGGAACGGCTATGCGTATACAATATGTGCGGTATACGGTACAATATATTATAATATTATATTATAAAATGCATGCACAGAATACTTTGTTGTAAAAATAGTATAAAATTACATGAAACGAATAAATGGGAAAATCGTATTGTAATGTTATCTACTTATAGTATTTATAGTAAAAGCTCAATATTCGCGGGGTAGGTAAAGTACATTCGCTTAGATACAGTCACATTGATCGCGCTGCCGCGCCGTCACAGGCGCAGGTGCGACAAGTCGCCACAAAATCAAAGGGCCCGCCTGCGGCGTACAGACACAAGCAAGAATGATTTGTCAGTTTACGCCGTTGCCGCGTTGTATTAATTAATAAATTCGTTTATCACAACAATAAACACAATTGCGTGTCTAAACGTATCTAAACGTATGGACTATATAAGTTCCGTAAATATGATAGGTATTCTGATATTCAGAACAGGCCTTATTTTATCTTCAGTATTTTTTTTTATTCTTCAGTTTAATTTTTTTTGGCGTTGGCGTTATAAATTAGGACGAATAGAGCGTTTAACATGTGACAGCATTGAACAATATACTCGTACCACATATATGCATTGAGTTACTTATAAGTTATTTATTTATTTAGAAACTTTTAAAATATTATAACAGGATAAATTCCCAAGGCATTATTGTATAAGTTATAAGTCTGCGTGTTTCTTTACATTCTTAAAAATAGTAACCTCGGTGAAGGCGGCTTGTGATAAAAGGAAAAGCCGATAGCATTTAACAATATACTTAGACTAAGTGGAAATAAGGTCTATTAAACTTTTTTATTGGTCCATTTGGGGACGCTTTTACAAAGTATACAGATTCTATAAAATGCCTAATGCGCAGCATGCGCAGGTAATGTGCTATCTACGGGAACAGATCAAAGGCAATCCATTCAAACATATAATCCAAATGATTCAATGCTTAACATGTTAAACGCTCTATTCCTAATTTAACAGCCTCGGTGGCGCAGTGGTAGCGTATGCGACTGCTGTGTTTGAGGTCTCGGGTTCGATTCCCGGGTTGGACCAAATGTTTGTATGAGCTGCAAATATTTGTTTCGGAGTTTGGGTGTTTTCTATGTATAATATGTATTTATATCAGTTGTCTAGTACCCACAACACAAGCTCTGCTTAGCTTGGGACTAGATGGCGTTGTGTGTTAGATGTCCGAAATATTTATTATTATTATTTGAAAAAAAAATGAGAACCAGTTATAAAAGTCTGTTAAAACGCATTATAAGAGCACATGCAAAACCTGGATATTTATTATATTGTAAATTTTTGGACGAAAACGATTGGAGAATTGGCACCTGCTCCAAGATATACCTATAATACATACTCGTATACTTAATATTTGTACATATATCAGGATATATGTATATTAATATCCTGGAGTATTTATACTACAACTAGTAATAATTTTGGATTGTATGCCGGATTGCCGGTATGCCTACGTTTTTGAAAGTTTCCTCATTTCAAGTTGTGCGTTTCCTTGTGTGATTTAAAGCTAAGAACACTCAACAACAATGCTCTATTAATACATAATCAATAACATTTACATCTTTAATTGTCATGGTCTAGGAATTTAAAAAAGGAAGTCTAGCTTGTTGTATTAGAATGTCATTTGGAATGCAATACATAGTCTAAGCTCACACAAACATACATAAAGTTTGTATGAACTTCTGTTAACTCACCGTTCTTATGATTGGCACTTTCACTCTCAGACATTTTATGACAACAAACAAAGTTTTTATTTCACGTACACAGTTGATAAGTCTCGTGACTGTGCGTGCACACTATAACAGCGTCAAAGAACCACTGAACGAATGTGTTAATTCTCGTTGAATATAAATGCAAGACTGAATGAATGAACGATATTGTGTCTGAATACGTGCACGGAGAAAATGCTGAACTGGCTGTATAGAGGCGTTTTCTACTTGCATCATGGCGAGACACTGTAGTTCAACGACCGTGTATAAATAAATTGGTATTTTAGATTTTTAGTACATGAATTGTGCAAAATGTTTTATTTGGTCAGTTGTATTCAAATACTGTTAAGTTTGTATGTGCGTTTGATAGTTTGATATCGCCAAATTCAATCACTGAAAGACACATTAGATAACGTTTGCATAAACATTTTAAGGCAAATAGTTGAAGATTGTATATTATACTTCGTAGTACCTACTTAAATTTCGTTTTTTTTTTGTTTATAGCCAATTATGAAACTCGAGTGATCTGGGTTTAAATTTTTTCGTGCCTCTTCAGATTTATTTCAGTGCATCGCAATTTAAATTATGTTTTTCTAAAACTAAAAAGCTCTCGATATGGAATCCTTGAAGAAAAGATTAAATAAGAAGTAGAAACTAACTAAGCACGGGTACCTACGTTTAATCCAAATATATAGTAAAGATTTTTTCATTCTATCGTTGGTCTAGCGGTATGTGCATATGGCAGCCGCTAATCAAGAGGTCTCTGGTTCGATTCTCAAGTTTGGTCAAAAGTGCTGCTGAGTTTTTCAGTTCAAGTTTGGCGGTGTTCCACGCCTGTGTCTCGAAAAACACGTTATGCCGTCGGACCCAGTGGTTATATATACATCTATGGCAATCGTCACTGGAAAGTCGAGTCAACAACTCAGAATCAACCACTGCTGGGCTCGGGTCTTCTCTCAGGAGAGGGTTAAGGCCATACGTGCCCATGCTGGCCGAGTGCGGGTTGGAGACTGGCAAGACAACGTTGTGGCTAAGTAATACTTGCCGCTGGATGTTATTAAGCCGCCCAAAGGCCTCCAACTAAGCTTCACGACTGTTATCCTATGATAACAACCGAGACCGACTGCTTAACGTGACCTCCGAATCACAGAGACGGAGACGCTCATGGCATTTTGCCACCAGCAGTCACCCATCTAGGTACTGACCGCGCAGTCATTGCTTACCCTCAGCGATTGTTTCTAATCACCGAGTGCAACTTGGCTATGAGCGCCTACGACTACACTACTGGAAAGTCAGTGCCTTCAAATATACTAACAAATAGTTCAACCCTTGAATTCAGATCACCATAGGGTTGTAGAGGTCCAATGCCAGTCGACTCGTCGAAAAAAATGATATTCAGGTAAAACCGGTTGAAGTAGTATCCGACTCTAAACAATCTTGTGAATAATAAATTAAATTACAAAGCTTTTTAGAAACAAGAACTTTTACTGGAATGCCTCGAGACGAATTAAACGAATCCAATTTACCGAGTTCCTATGGCCACCTTCCAGCTCAAGCAGCAGATCCATTTATAATATTGTATTGTCACGCTGTATACATATGCTTGCAAAATTTCAGCAAAATCGGTTGGAGATATCTGCTTCAAAATTAAGTTGCAAGTTTCCACTCGAACATACAAGCATACATACATACATTGCAAGTTAATAAAAAGCTTGTAATAATAAAAAGGGCTAAGAAGATGACATGCATTATTTAAAATATTTAAAATAAACAACCGGCTAAGTGCGAGTCATATTCGCTCATCGACTCTCCGTACAAGCTTTTAGTTTAGTAGGGACAAATTTCCTTTTGGGTACGGTTTTCGGATTTTTCCCTTTAGTTGTGCTACATGACCTTTCGTTAAGGCCTTATGATTCAACATGAAGTATATATAGGTTTGATTCCAGCGAGTGACAAAATATGCGCCAAAAACAAGAGCATAAAAGACCGTATCTTTTTAACCGACTTTCAAAAAGGAGGAGGTTCTATGTTCCATTGTATGTATTTTTTTTATTTTTTTTTTATGTATGTTCACCGATTACTTCTTCAATTGTGGACCGATTTTGAAAAAAAAATACTCCTTCAAACAGATTCTAGGTACCTAGCACACATAATAATACTACTATTTAAATGAATAAAGAATTAGGTATAGGCAATTTATGAAGAACCAGTTTATTTTACGCTTTTAAGTGTTTTTTTTGGCAGAGTTTTCGTTGGATGTTTTTTGGAAGTCGTTTTTTTTTATGTGTCGACTTAGAAATTCGTTTTTTTTACTGCTGCAGGGGATCACAAACTATTAGTACTAGATATTAATTTAAACTTGATAACTCCATACGTTCATGAGAAGGGTTTTGACAGACGGACGACCAATGGTTTTCCGATCTTAATTATTAAATTGTACCTAATTAAAAGTGCAATAAATGCGTTACATTCCTAATTCAAAATATATGATCATATCAAAACTTTTATTAATCTTGTATGACGTAACAGAGTTGTGTTAAACTCACAAAATCTGCTAAATCTATTTTGGTGTGCATTTACTTCCTAAGGGTCATTGCAAGTTTCATCCGTGGCTCAAGTCACGTAGAGCTTTCTGCTAGTTGTTGAAGGCGGTACGTAAGTTGCGCCGGTTGCGCGTAACGTTCCCGCCGCATCGCTGACTCACTTCCATTCAAGGTGACCTTTAAAAGTTCTGGACGGTAGGTGTGACGCCATTGCGCATGCTCGCGTTTAAAGCATTGACCTCCCAAGTCTATAGATAATTTAACCCCATTAAATATAGTTGCACTTCAATTGGCGCATCGACTCTGGCATCTGTCGAACGACTTAAGGACTGATGGAAATTTCAATGTCTAGACGATCACGTGTTATCTTTACTTACAGCCTTTGCCAACACACTGCTGGAATAAAACAATTTCTGAGACAGAAGGTTAATACGAGTATTAACTTTATACCTACCCATTAGATAAAAGATTTAAAAATATTAAATCTTTCATCATTTCATTTAAGTATCATCATCACTACATACTGGCAGTATAAAACAAAGTCGCTTTCTCTGACCCTATATCCCTATGATTACTTAAATCTTTAAAACTACGCAACGGATTTTGATGCGGGTTTCTTTAATAGATAGAGAGATTCAAGAGGAAGGTTTTTATGTATAATAAATGCATAATATAGTATGAAACACTGATAATTTTCGAGGTTTCTGATGTGATGTAGCGAATAAACACATGTTCTTGCGCTTACATTGCAAACGCTGGTTGCACCCTACGAGATAGATCAAAATAATGTACTACAGTATTATACACCTTAAAAAGTACTACAAAAAAGTCCGCGACGGTATATGTCTATCTCTTAGGGATAAACCACAACAACCATTTTTTATTCCTTTCTTTTTACGAGAAATAATGGCTTATTTACGAAGTGATTTTAAGCAATACAGAATGAATCCTTATACAATTAAGTAAATTAAATACATTGTGCATTTAATATAGATCAAAATGGCCCTTTACAGTATCTAATTTAAATGAATATATTCGAAGATATTACAGATTTAAAATGCACGAATCGTGTCGTCGGCGAGGGCATCTGAAATCCACCCGTGCGAAGCCGGGGCGGGTCGCTAGTCTCTAAATAAACAACAGCTGCAGACTCGTTGATAACAACAGATTCTGATATATATGTAACTATTAGAAGGATTTAATGTCATCATAATAAATATTATAGTAGAAAAGGTACATACCGTATGACTTTTCATGCTTACTTTTCTATCCGAAACAACTTTGCACCTATTTTTTTAATACAACTTCTGCATGAGCATACATGAAACGGATACAAGGAACACCCAGACTCAGATCAAAAAAAGTGTTGGCCCATGTGGGATTTGAACCCACAACCATTGGCGCAGTAGAAAGTGGCGTAGCGACCACTGCTTAAACTACTAGGCCAACCGTGCATTTAAAATTATTAGTTATTGTTTGTTTGTATTGTTAATTATACTATATCTATACTATTATATAAAGCTGAAGAGTTGGTTTGTTTGTTTGAACGCGGTTATCTCAGGAACCGCTATTGTAGCGGCGGAATAGCACCGTTATTGTAGAATCACACATAATTTAAAAAATCACTGCAAAATTGTGAAATTTGTGATCACAATACTTAAAAATGCAACCAAGGGTCGACACCCTTGGTGGACCCTTGGAGACTGTCTGTTGCGCAGTATGGGGTCGCGCGTTGTCGTGAAGCAGCTGCAAGAGCTGGGGTTGGAAGCTCTACCTCAGCCGCCATACTCACCAGACCTTGCACCTACCGACTATTGCTTTTTCAAAAATTTAGACAACTTTTTAGTGGGTAAAAAATTCAATTCCCAAGAGGCTGTACAAAATGCCTTTGAAGAGTTTGTTGCCTCCCGTCCAGCTGATTTTTACAAGAAGGACATCAATAAACTGCCAATGCGTTAGCAAAGATGCGTCGATTGCATGGGTGATTACTTCGAATAACAGAAATAAAAAAGTTTGAAAAAATAAGTACTTTCACTTATTGCATACAAAACGGCAATTTCATAGGTAAAGACCTATTATAAATATTAAATAACATTATTACATAATGGAAACATATTTGTCCTACAAAATGCATGGTATGATCCTTCCAACAAATATCGATAGGGAGGTCATAAAATGATACTAACCAGCTGTTTTATTAACAGTTGCTTAGCTAATACTGACATAATTTAATTTAACAGACGCTCAAAAGTTATTTTTCTCTGCTAGCCCTGTTAGCTCCCACAGTCAATTTTTTTAAGGTGAAAGATGGGCACTCATCGAGATGAAGCCACTCACGAAAAATTAGCTTGATAGTAATAACTTGTAAAATTTGTTCTGGGAATCCCGGACTATAAGGTTTCTTTTTGACATTCATTCGGATTTCAAAATAAAATGACATTATGGAAGTGTAGCAACTGAAAATTCAAAAGTAAACACAAAATAAAATATAGAGAAACTAGCTGACCCGGCGAACTTCATACCGCTATATTTACATATCTGTCTCAGCTACCCGTCCCGGACAAAAAAAAAGACTTTTCCCGGTATCTTTTAATTTTTCTTGTACTGGCCCGGGAGCCAGGTACAAATTCGGTCAATTATTTCCTCTCGAGCCAAACTTCGTAAAAGAATGTATATTATGAATACTCGTGACCGTCAGCTGCGACTCCGTCGGTGGGGCAGGCAGTGGCAGCCGACCCAGCATGCAGAAAAAAATAATTTTTTCAGTCATTTCCTCCCATTTCAAAATTTGTAGGAATATAGTTTACCTAATATCTTGAAGGAAAAATAAAGTCAGCTGATCATAACATAGTGGATTATACGTCAGCTGGGCACTTGAACATGATAAAAACAGCTGGCACCTTGAAAGTGTAACGCAGCTGCATCTATTATATAATGAATCTTATCAGCAGACGACTTTTTCCTTGACTTACAGCGAGCTGATTTATTATTATTATTTTTATTATTTTATTTTATTTATTATTTATTTTAAAAAGACAACTCCCGCACTAGGAATAAATCCTGTGTTGCGGGGGACTTTACAAACATACATGAAACGGACACAAACACAAAGTGTTGTCCTATGTGGGATTTGAACCCACGACACTTGGCGAAGCAGGAAACGGCGTGGTGACCGTTAAACCACTAGGCCAAACGTGCAGATTCTTTTCAGTATTTACTAGAGCATGTTAAATAAATTTTCTCTCTTATAAATCTTCATCCCAAAGGAAATCACGTTTCTTAAGTGATTCGGTGGTATACTTGATTTGAGAGTTTTGATAACTAATATGAAGTTTAATAATGGAGGAAATGTTGGTATAAGTAATTAAACCGATCCACATCAGTGTGCCTAATAATTGCAAATAGTGTGAAATCATCCATGCGAAATCAATATGTTGTACCTTGATTAATTGAAGATTTATGGTGTTTAATTGTAATAATGCATCAGATGGCAACATACTTTCGATGAGTCTTCGTTTTTTAGCACAGTATCGTGACCAGCTAGATTATTAGCTTTTCGTATTGTAAACTAGTTGTTGCCCGCGGCTCCGCCCGCGTGTATGTTGGGTAACGTGGCAAATAGTAACCTATGTGTTATTCTGATGTATAAGCTTTATTACTGTAAAGTTTCATCCAAATCCGTTCAGTAGTTTTTGCGTGAAAGAGTAACAAACATCCATCTATCCATACTTACAAACTTTCACGTTTATAACATTAGTTGGATACATATCTAAACATATTTAAATTATCATCGCTAAATAATTTGAACTGACCATTGTTTTTTTTTTAAAGACGCAGTAAGGTATCACGTTAGGAATTTTTATTATATACTAGCTGACCCGGCGAACTTCGTATCACCTTATTTATTTTAAACCAACTTCAAAAAAGGAGGAGGTTCTCATTCGACCGTATATTATGTTTTTTTTAAGTGTGTTCGCGGATAACTTCGTCGTTTATGAACCGATTTTAATGATTCTATTTTTAATGGAAAGGAGATATCCCAACTGTGGCACCATGATAAGGACACTAAAATCTGATGATGGCATCCAAGAGACATCGATCGATTTGGTCGTTCTTGAAATTGGTTTTATATTTTACTTGTATAGATAGATTGAACCGTTACTATCACAGAAATATATCAGGATAGAAGATGACGAACATACTTTTGCCTGTGTGATAAATAAACAGTAAGCCACACTCCATCAAACGCACACGATTGGTCAATGCGCGAGCGCCGACTAGTAAAGTGTCAATCTTTCTTGTTTATGTAACGAAGTAAACTTTTTTACATAAATCTTTTCTTACACAAGTCTTATTTTAAATAGACAGTTTAATCTTGGGAGAATGAATCGTTTTTTTAGGTAGTTTACAAAAACACTATAGTAAAGTACGCTAAGAAGAAAAGAAGATTGAATATCATTGTTCTTGAAACAGCATAATACTTATTCAATATTTGACGTTTGGAAAAAGTGAACCGCATAGTTCTTAAATAGTGAAATCTCACATCTTCATACATATACTTCAGTAATTTTAATCCACAATCTAGCTGCAATGTAGAAAAGGCTTATGTATCTAGCTTCAATCTGTAAAAAGAGAATAACTTAAGAAACTTGATGTCCTTTCGGATCAAAATTTGTAAGAGGATTGGTAACAAGCTCTAGTAAATATTTAAAACAATCAGCTAACTGTAAGTGAAGGGAAAAGTCGTCAGCTGATAGGATTCATTAGGTGATGGATGCAGCTGCGTTACACTTTTCAAGATGCCAGCTGACAATCTTTCCACTGGGATAGAGCAAGCTGACATGAATTTTTATTCGTAGAAGCATATGAACTATCACTAGAAAAAATTTTAGATGAGAGGAAATCATTGAAAAAATTTTTTTTTGTCATGTTCAGATGCCCAGCTGACGTATAATCCACCATGTTATGATCAGCTGACTTTATTTTTCCTTCAAGATATTAGGTAAACTATATTCCTATAAATTTTGAAATGGGAGGAAGTGACTGAAAAAAAAAATTCTGTATGCTTGGCAGGGTGCCACTGCCTGCCCCACCGACGGAGTTCCAGCTGACGGTCACGAGTATTCATAATATACTTTCCTAATGCCTTTTACGAAGTTTCGATTGCGAGGGACTTGGTCATCAAAATCTGTCACTGGCTCCTGGTCCATACACAAACCTTGTCCTAAAAATGACGAACACATAAAAAATAATTATTTAATTTGGTGCAGCCGATCGGGGAAGTTATACGCGTACCTACATACATTTCGGCGATTCATTTATACTCGTTTATATATAGATAGATATATAAAATATGTGTCACTAAAACATGTTATACCATTTAATAATCACTTTTATTTCTTAAGTTATAAATTACTTAAACAATATTTTATACACAAACAATAACTGCATTCTAAGTTGACCGAAATGAAGTTAGCGACCAGTTAGAGTAACATTTTTGGGGGTCTAGTGCGTCTTTCACATGAACTCAGGTAGTAGAGCCACGCTGATTTCAGCACGAACGGGCCGGCTCGACCGGGGCGGTACTACCCTCGCACAGAAAATCAACGTAAAATGACAGCGTTCGTGCTGTCGTGTTTCGTTGGTGAGTGCGAGACCGGAGGCCCAATTAGTCTAGTCAACAAGTTCCATACTTGTTGACTAGACTAAAAGATGCAGCAGCATCACTAGGCCGCCATAGTGTGGGTCGCCATACTGCATTGTCTGCATTCGCAATGAGTATGGTGACCACCACACTTGGATTCTGTGCAAGAACGCCACATAAATCTTTCTTGGTCCTAGAGATAGTTCAAGGACACACAGGTTTATAAAGAAAGTAGGTATAAGTTATAACATCAAATCGGTCAACGTGAGTTGTTACTGTTACGTTTACATATAACTGCATAAAGTAGTAGATGCTTTAGAGAGTAGGTACCTTTGATTTCTTTTAACAATGGATTTTGATATTTAATTTGAATATACAAAATTCCTCACTAATTTACTTATTTATAGAATTGAACTATCTTCAATAAGAGTGTTTACATATATGTAATTTATACTCTCGATTGTCGGCACTTGATAGAACTTGTTGCAATACCTACATTCTAGAATCAAACTCACTTGTAATTGTAATCATGGTTAAAGTATGGTTATAAACGATATTCTTGAGACGGCGACCCATGTCGTGCGGTGTTCCGCAGGGGTCTGTCCTTGGACCACTCCTGTGGAACGTGGGGTACGACTGGGTCCTTCGAAGTCGTCTGCCCCCCGGGCTGGGCGTAATTTGTTACGCCGATGACACATTGGTCACAGCCCGGGGAGCGAACTTCCAAGACGCGGCGTGCCTGGCCACCAGGGGAGTTTCTCTGGTGGTCGGGCGCATCGAGGCGCTGGGCTTACGGGTGGCCCTGGACAAGACGGAGGCCCTATTGTTCCATGGGCCCCGTCGTGGTCCACCCGCCGGCGCCTCCATAGAGGTCAACTCGGTCCTCGTACCGGTTCGGGCCCAGATGAGGTATCTGGGCCTGATACTCGACGGTAGGTGGCTCTTCGACGAGCACTTCCGACAGCTTGGTCGGAAGCTGGTCGACGCTGCCTCCGCCCTTGGGCGACTTTTGCCCAATTTGGGTGGAGCCAGCGTCGCAACGCGACTCCTGTACACGGGGGTTGTCCGGTCGATGGCGCTGTATGGTGCACCGGTGTGGGTGGCGGCTCTGACTGCCCTAAATAAGGCCCGCCTCTGGCGGCCTCAGAGGGTATTGGCAGTCAGAGCCATACGCGGATACCGCACGGTGTCGACCGAGGCGGCGTGCGCCCTGGCCGGAACACCCCCGTGGGATTTGGAGGCGGAAGTGCTCGCCGAAGTTTATAGACGGGTGGCTGAATATCGGGCGGAGTATGGCTATCGCCCTCCGCCCGAAGAGGTACGCGAGTGGCGTGAAGCCGCCCGTCGAGCCACGATGGGTCGCTGGTCGTTCCGGCTGGAGACTCCACGCGCTGGCTTTGCCGCCGTGGAGGCTCTCCAGCCGGTCATCCTCGAGTGGGCAGGGCGGCAGCACGGGACCCTTTCCTTCCGACTGACGCAGGTCCTTTCCGGGCATGGTTGCTTCGGGAAGTACCTGCACTCGGTCGCTAGGAGGGAATTGAGTCCCGCCTGCCACCACTGCGACTGCAGTGAGGACTCGGCCCAGCATACGCTGGCGATCTGCCCTGCATGGGCGTCGCAGCGCCGGGCCCTCACTGCAGTCATCGGAGGAGATCTCTCGCTACCGGCCGTCATACGCTCCATGGCCGGTAGCGATAGCAGTTTTACCGCGGTCGCAACCTTCTGCGAAGATGTAATCTCGCAGAAGGAGGTGGCGGAGAAGGCCCGGGAGGACGATGTCCACTCGGACCCAATCCGCCGCCGGCGAACCGGGCGGCGGAGGCGCGCCTATCAGCGCCTCATGCCGCCCTGAGTGTGGCCGCGGATGGTCGGGACGGGCTTTCCCCTCCATCCGCTCTAGTGGCCTCCCGCGAGGGGGCGACGTACGCGTGTGCCGTACGTCGCCTAATTGAGAGGATACCAGCAGACGGTGCCCGCTTCTGTGCGGGCAGGCGCTGGGAGGGGTCCGGATGTGTTAATAACTGCAGTTCCCGGACTCCTCCCTTCACAGGCGCAGAGTGGCACACCGTGTGGTTTTAGTCGGTTCGAGTCCGACACACCGCCCAGCCGCAAGCCCCGGTGGGGTGACGGTCCGAGGGGATTTCCACACGTTAAAAAAAAAAAAAAAAAAAAAAAAAAAAAAAAAAAAAAAAAAAAAATTGTTATAAACGATATAATATAATCATTAACCTTTGATGATGCCAAAAGGCGAAACGGGTCAGGTGTAAAGTTAATTAAAATAGTGGAATAAGTACAAGTGAATTTGATTCTAGAATGTTTACACATATGATTATCTATTATGTAATATACATTACAAAATGTACGTCCCGGTTACACCTACATATGTATAACCTTGGTTTTTATACCTTACTAGCATATAACTAAAACTAGTATTACTAATGTAGTAAAAAGTCACAATTACAACAAAAAATACTCTTCTTCTTCCTAGCATTTATTATTCCCAAGATTTGGGGTCGGCTACTAGTACAACCGGTTTTACCTGAATATCAGTTTTTACACGGAGCGACTGACACCGGACCTCCGCAACCCTGAGGGTGAACTGAATTCGAAGATTGAACTAGTTGTCAGTATCAGAACCGTCTCAATCAATTGATTTCGTAAATGAATATTTCGCTGGTGTGGGGGAAAATCTAGCTTCGAAAATAGATCATCAGGTGCGTGGGGATGAGGGATTCATATCTGAGTGTGCTTGTCCTGACTCTATGGCTATCTTCGATACAGATTATGACGAGATTGAACGTCTTATTGTCGGCCTCAAGTTGAATTCTGCTGCAGGATGGGATGGCATATCAGCTACTCTGGTAAATTCTGCCAGGGATATTCTTATCCCAGTCATTACCCATGTGTTCAACCTTGCCTTGGGTTCAGGAGTGTTCCCCGCAGTGTTTAAGAAAGCCCTTGTTCACCCCATTCACAAGGGCGGGGACAGAGGCAGTGTTAATAACGACAGACCCACCTCAGTTTTGACTATATTTTCCAAATTGCTTGAAAAAATACTTAATAAACGACTGTTAAATTACCTCAACTCTAATAACATACTAGCCACAAATCAATTTGGTTTCAGAGCTGGTAAAAACACTGAAGATGCTGTCCTGGCTTTGTTGAATAATGTTACAGAGAATTTAAATAAATCCTTAAAGACTCTAGCTATATTTCTTGACCTATCCAAAGCTTTTGACACTGTCTCTGTTCCGCGCCTAATTAGAAAACTGGACTCGATCGGTATTCGCGTCCTGGCGCTAGATATTTTCAAGAGTTACCTAAGTGATCGTTCCCAAATTGTTAAAATAGATGACTAGAGCAGCAAATAAATGTGTCTTAGTTATGGGGTTCCGCAGGGTAGTGTGCTTGGGCCCACGCTTTTCTTGTTATACATTAACGACTTCTGTCGGCTCAGTCTGCCCAGTGCCAATATTATTACGTACGCCGATGATACTGTTATACTGGTGCGGGGTGGTGATTGGGATGAGGTGCGCTTATCGGCTGAGTCTGCCTTGAGGGACGCGATGAAGTGGCTGAATCATAATGTGCTTACTCTCAATTTTAGTAAAACTAAGTTTATAACTTTCAGTCCAAAACTTGCATCACAACCGCCTGCCCTGAATAGTTTGATGGCCAATAAGTGTGACTCGGATATGGATAGCGACTGTAATTGCACTGAAATCTCACGCACTGAAACAATAACATATCTCGGCGTTTACATTGACAGCACATTGTCGTGGAGTTGTCAAATAGACTCACTGGTAGCCAGAGTGCGCAGGCTCATCCATGTATTCAAAAACTTGAGAAGTTCGGCTGATTTTTCTCAAGTACGACATCATCCAGCAGGTGACAACGCTGTATAGCTCGCACTTGATCCGACAGTCGCTGTGCCGAAACGTTGACAGCTGGCTCAAGCTCCTGAAACAGAGAGACTAGTCGAACACGGTACGCAGTAAGGTTTGTTCCCAACTCTGTAGCCCGAAAATATGCCCGCATGACATTCTCATTAATCGAATGTGTCCACTTCATGCGGCGCACATTACCACCGGCAGCGGGGGCCCTATTCGAGGTCAGTGGTCCTCGGGGTCCTAAGCTATCTGGTGGCCGGCATCTCTCCTGCCGACGTACAGGTGTTGGCGACGTCGGCGGAGAGAAAAACTCGTCACTTGATGAAGAGCTCGACGCCTCTGCAATAGTTGGAACTGCTGTTGAGCAGCTGTTCTTACATCCGAAGACGGTAGGGCGGAGCATAGTGACGAGTCCGAAGATGGTAAACGTGCTCTGGATCTAGCTCTTGTTAGCGTAGATTAGGAATTTGTTCATTAAAATCATTGTTGTGACATGACGTTCAAAACGTCATGTCTTACTATATCAGATGTTTTCTCGTACAACGCCTTTTTATTAAATTTAATTCTGCTTTGATGATAATAGTGCATTTTGCATATATTTAGAAACTATTTTTGGTTGATTTTGTCACTCCAGAATGGTTTAATACGAGAAAATAATTTTTTGAAAATATGTTTGAAAAATGCCGTATCTGCTTTCAGTGTTACTAGTTTATTATTATTATTATTATATTTGAGGGCACTGACTTCCCAATCACGATTGTCATAGGTGTCAATGGCAACCGGGACCGACGGCTTAACGTGCTCTCCGAGGCACGGGCGGGAAACACCGCCATCTTCCATACTCCAGGCTGCTTAAGAATTTCTTGTAAGAAAAACCCAACAGCAGTCCGACCCGGGAATCGAACCTGAGACCTCTTGATCCGCAGTCGCTTACGCTAACCACTAGACCAATGAGGCAGTCACAAAAAAACACTACTACAATAAAATATTAGATTGTCAATATAAATCAGTATCCTCCAGAACGGTCATAGGTTCCGTAAAGAGTTGTGTGATACACAAATGAAGTTATTACTAGAATAAAACTTATCCGAGAGTCTGAGGCGGAGTCTGTGAAAATTTCTTTCAATTGTACGTAATTATTACGCAGTAAAAACCAGTGTGTATAATTTTTAACAATGGTTTATTTTAAGTCATTAATTACCCATCACCATACCATACTGCCTCTGAATAAAGCTTCAGATCCGAAACCGGCGTAATGTTATTCTACGCAATCTGTATCCGTATTCTGTTTCAGTTGACTGTTGCAATTTATTCATCTTGAACTTAATATTTAAACGTATTTACAAACTATGTAATGTAAACATATTTAAATTAATTGTTATATTACAACTTACCTGAATACCGTAAAAATTAAAATAATAATACTATTATGAGAATTATTTGACTTCAAATAAATATAATGTAGATATCTAGTTAAAGTCTATGTAAATATCATAAAAACTGTTTTTAGATATGTACTCTTTTACAGTTAGGGAGAGCAAATCGAAGATCACCGCTTCATGTAAAACATAACTAAGATGTCTAAAATATCACTAGAAATGACGTACCTCAGATATAAAGTAAAAGGTTTTTAAAAGAAATAATTCATATAACTTTAGAACTTGATTTCGGACTGAATCTTGGCCAGAATACTTGCAGACTTTAAAAACTTCTTACGTTCGTCATCGCTTAGCGTCTATCTTATAACTTCGTACATACCTCGTAGACCCAGCACACACGGCAAGGACAGAAATACGTCTTCCTTGACGCCGTGTTCACCCTGCCACATAGAAAATAGTGGAAAGGAGATGTCCCAACGGTGGTACCATGATAAGGACATTAAGATCTGATGATGGCATCCAAGAGAAATCGAGTCGAACCTTGAAGTCGGTTTTTGATTTTGTTAAAATTTCACTTCCTAACTTCACCACATTAAGTTACAGACTTTCTTTTATTGATATTACCCCTGACGAAATATACTAACCATAGACTTACACCCCATGAAGGTAAAGTTGTACGTGGATAGATAGTACTAAGCTTAATGTTCTCGTTTACTTACTTCTCATGAAGTCAGCAATAAGAAAGTCCTTGTGTTCTCCTAAATTTTATATTGATTATTTTGTTTTAGACAGGAAATAAATTGCTCAACGTTATTATCTACACTATATGTACATTTACATGGTCGAATAGAATATATTTGAATTACGATGTTGCATTGAAATTATTTGTTCACTTACAGTTTGGCGAAAAAGAGTATGGAAAAAATGAGGGCGCCACTATTGCAGGAATGGCCGCCCTTTATACCTGGACTTGAGTATTTAGATACTTTTTGTTTTCAACACGAGATCTCGAGAGTCGCGTTACAATAGATATAGTCTCTCAAACTCTCAATAGTCAAGATTTCAAGACTCTAGGCAAACAGGCTTTTATTTTTATTGCATTTAATAGATTGCGATTTATTTCGCTGAAATACTTTTTTTTTTGAAGAGTTAGTGTTACATGACGGATTAGAAACGAAAACGTATTCTGAATAAAACTAAATATCGTACAGAAATATAGGAAAACCCATTAACACTGACAGCTCGGAGATTGCCAGATTGAACCCGACACCCAGAAATAATGTTCAGCAATGGCACCAGTTGTAGCGTGGAAAAAAATCCATTGTTTTTATCATCTTCATCAACTATTTTTCTTATTGTATTGATATATTTTCCATAAAAAAAATTGACAGTAATAAGGACTGCCGATAGAAGTGAAAACTTATAACTTAGAAAAAATAATGTGTAAAATTAGAAATTTCATCATGTTTAAATTTAAATTTTGTGACGTCAGCATGTTGGTGACGCGGTGACGCGAATACTTAAGATTTTCTTCAGCCAAAAAGTGCTCAACGCCGCTAATAAGTTTTCACTTCAAAAATATAAATTGCATTAATTCCATGTACCTACATTTTTCAATTTCAAGTATCAATCCTGCTTATCTCTGACAAGTGACAAATAAAACAGTGTTGCCACAAGTACTATATTTTAGTTTCAACTGTCACCACGTCAAACTCTTTTTTACTAAGCTGTATTACCGCGGGTAACAAGGAAGGAAGACCAGCTAGTATACAATGTTACTAGCTACTCACTTGTGGAATGATGACCTTAAGAATGTCAGCATTCCGCTGAACCAGATCGAGGCGCGTCTCATCGTGACGCTGCCTCACACCGGCTGTCACCACGCATACCTGAGATCCCGCCGTAACCGAGTAATCTACAGTCAGCCAAAGGAAAAACACTATATAAAGAATTATATACAATACGATATAATATTATATAACAGCGTATAAACGCCCCCACAGCGGACCTTTGGGATACACAGGACCTTTGGGGAGTAGAAAGGGAACATGGTGGTACCAAAACAAGAGGGGATCAAGCAGATAGCCTGGGGTTTGTCCGAGTACCAGGGCCACTGAGCCTAGACTCTATTGAGCCGGCTTCTTTATAGTTTAAAAGAACTAAAAACATGCTTACAAAGTCGTTCGCAATCAAACAAATAAACACACTGGTAAAGCTAATAAAAGCGCGTTAAAAAAGTGTTTTGGTTGGAAATTCTGATTGGTTTGAGCACAGAAAAGATTATATTCCTTTGTTCTGTGTGATTGAGAGATGATAGGGACAATTTTTCTTAAACTCTTCTAAAGACAAAGGGCGATTGAGAAAACATGGTGAAGTCTATTTTGATGTTAAACATATAAATAGTGGTAATCTCGTAGGCTCTAGATACCTACTTATATTTTAACACCAAGATGCTGATCAAATTGTTAGTAATAAAAACACCATCAGAATATCTAGACATTAGTGATGTCTGTACCTTTGCTTCGTGGTCTGTACCGTACGAATATATTTATTGTACGCAAAAAATAATCGAGAATGTTTGAATTTATAGCTGTTTTAATAATGAATACTTTTAGGCCCATTACTTCTTCTTCAGACGTAATCTGAGACTCAAATTTTATAGATACAACACCCATAACAATTCATAATTCCCGTTTCTCTAATGGATGCAGAAACTAAAGAACTTCTCATAGATATGACCATAGCCAACAGGTACGTTGTAATCATTAGAGTCTGGCGACATGTTGGATGGATTATAAGATGGCTTATGTCGCGGTTCCACATAGGTACATGGCTATTGAAAGTGCTACAGTTGTCTAAAATTAATACTACTCTGTGCACTGTCAAGTAGTGTATGGGTCAATGGAGAAACTACCGTGGGAGAGCCACGCTTCGGCATGAATGGGCCGGCTCTACCGGAGTCACCACGGCCTTACAGAAAACCGGTGTGAAATAGCGCTTGCGCTGGGTTTCACCGAGTGAGTGAGGATACCGGAGGCCCATACCGCAACCCCTCCCCACATCCCTTTCCCCCATCCCCCAAAGGTCAGCAATGCACTTTTTATGCCTCTGGTGTTGCGGGTGTCTACGGGCGGCGGTAATCACTTACCATCAGGTGATACGTTTGCTCGTTTGCCACCTATATCATAAAAAAAGGGTTTCAAAATGTCGAAGACTGCGATAAACGATGAAACAACTAATATATATCCATCGGAAACGAATCACTTAACGGATCCACGCTACCATCAAGTTAACACCGAAGCCACATGACCACTAAAACTATCCAGCCAGTATTTTAATATTTACCCTATGGTTTGCATAGGAGAAGTTTGCACCTGTGTAAGAAGGGAAAATACTGAAGCCATGCCGACTTGTCCTACTCCAATAACTGTTACTTTGTTGGTGCTTTCATCTGTCTTTTTCTGTACGTGATGGAACATCTTGTCCATGTTCATCAGCACACTGCCTAGCGGAGAAACCATTTTCGTTCGCGAGTGTAAAAAGTTAACAAAAGCGTTTTTGTTTTTTAATAAATTCCTGTTATTAAGAGGTAACATGTTGGTAAACGCAGACTTGAGATAGATTTTACTGTCTTTGATTTCTAAGACCAATTTTCATTACAAAAATTAATCACTCAAAACACGTATTGTCTAGTCAAAATTCAAATTCAAAATTTAAAAATTCAAAACGTGTTTCTGTCAACGGTAGGTACATGATACTCACTATAGACAAGATATGTGGGAGCATAGAGCTTTATGAGAGTCTGCACTAGGTATATAGCTTCCAGACCTGAATGAAGAACCTCAACATTCTCTACACTAGCTGTTCTATATTAATAATCACAATGAACATTAAACCAAAATAAGATACAGAATTAAAGGGGAAGAGTGATATAAATAAATAAAATTTACTCCATTCCATACTCAATGTACAACATTTCGGTGTGTTTCTTTAGAATAGAGTAAGTAGAATTAACCAAAAATAGGCACAATATCGTTTCGTAACTAATTATACGATTAGAACTAGGTAAGTGTTTATTAAATCTTGCACCAAATTACAGTTTTTAAACTCATTGTTAAGAAAGGACAATTTTCAAATTACTGATCTGCCTGATCTAGTCAGGCAGATCAGTTAATGGAATAAACAATGAGTATTTTTTTAAAGTCATATTTGGTTGGTATCCAATAATGTTTTGTCAATATCGACTTCATTTTAAATGAAATTGTAATTCTTGTGCTTGTGTCATACGCACAATAGTGTGGGCAATGCTTTATTTTTGTTCATAAAAAATCGTATATATCGATTAGTTGAAATGTATATTGCATTGATTTAGATGCTTCTGACGATTTAATGTTATTTATGACTAATAATGAGAAGTTTGTCGTGTTAGGACCGACCAAGTGTTCTCAGACACATTTTTACTTGCACTCCAGTGCTATCTTTCTCCTCACCTGTCAAGGAAATATGCTAGCCAGCACCGCCGGTCATTGTTCCTACTTTGTTTAAATCGCTCAGATAAATATAAATATATATATGAATTACAACTTTACAGAATAAAATATATTTTTATTGATGATGTAATTGAAGAACAGTGTGTCTTTCTGTTCGCCTGGCAGGTACTAGTGCTCATCGGAATCGCCTGTCATTTTGTTTTTGAACTTCCTAATGAATGAACTAAATCCTATAAAAAATTCAGCCTTACAGGAACAAGTTTTTTTTTCTCATTTTTTTTTTACACTTTCAAAACCATGAAATATGATGATGTGCAGGGCTGAGGCCTGCCAGGCGATGGTTACGTACTTATCACGTTATGACTCATCACTACAAGAGTTTCTAGCCTTACAGACACCCCGTTAGTCGAAAATTTCAGTAGCTCTCTTACTATAATTGAGTAGAGTAAGACCTGTGTGTTTCAAGCAATTAAATAAAGACATAACATTGACGAAAAGTGATGAGTGTTATATTGAGTTCAGCCGAAATGACTTTGTATCTAATTCTGAACTAAACATTTAACTTGAAAAAATTTAAATTACATTTTCTACTTCGATCAATAATAGTACACTATAATTGATCGAAGATTTTCTACCTAATTATGTACACGCTTGGCGTGCTAAATACATCGAGACCGTATTTCACTCCGGCCCACCGCCTTCTGCTTTATAATGCGCAGGTTTGGCCTCATATGGAATACTGTTTTCATCTTTGGGCAAGAGCACCCCAGTAGGTACCAGCTACACCTTCTGGACGCATCAAACGTAGAGCGACTAGAATCGTCGACTGCCAAGATATTTCAAATGGGTTAGACTCTCTGGCCTTGCGTATAGATGCGGCCTCGCTAGGCTCGCTATGCATCTTCTATCGCTTTTACCATGGGGAGTGCGCCGAGGAATTTTTTGAACTGATCCCTGCCGCCTCTTTCCGCCATCGTCCTACGTGACAACAGTATTATACCCATCATTTAGATAGTGGGCAGTCCACAACCGTGCGCTTTTTAGAAATTTTCTGCCTCGCACAACAAAACTGTGGAATGAATTGTTGCCTGTGGTTTTTCCGGACCAATACGACCATAAAACCTTCAAAAAAATAGCGTACTCCTTCTTAAAAGTCCCGCAACGCACTTTGTGACGCCTCTGGTATAGCGGGTGTCCATGGGCGGCGGTAATCGCTTACAATCAGGCGATCCGTCTGCTCGTTTGCTCCCTATCCCATAAAAAAAAAATTGTATACCTACGTAACTGCATAATAATATCGCCTAATTTATTATGTAGGTACTGATATAGTTCAGTGCTAAATACAATAGTAAGAATTGTCACATTATGCCTTTAAAATCGGAAAAACAAACAATTAACAAATAACTCTTTCTGATGGAAAGAATGTGCAGAATCCAAGAGTTGGAATCCTAGTGAGATGCTTTTTTACGCCTCGCCTAGAATCATAGTGAGAGAGAAACACGTGCGCGCACTTGTTACAGTTTGGATCATTGGAAAATTAGATCCAATTTTTAACTGTTCGCACAGGAAGGAAGAGCCGAATCGCTTACTTCGGAGTGCATAATTCTAGTCTGAAACGGTGACTTCCAAGGCTACCACGTGTTGTACACACAACGTCATCTAGTCCCAAGCTAAGCAGAGCTTGTGTTATGGGTACTAGACAACTGATATAAATACATATATACCTTTTTTTGTGAATACTCGTATATATACATATCATACATAGAGAACACCCAAATTCCGAAACAAATATTTGTAGATCACACAAACATTTGGTCCGACCCAGGATTTGAACCCGAGACCTTAAGCATAGCAGTCGCATTCACGAGGCAGTTGGATCTCCAGACTCGCTTTCACCAATGAAACACAACAGCAACCTGAACCTCTCTAGTTTTTACGCACTTAAATGACTGTATTTTTTATTTATCACTATTAAACTGTCTGTATGTATGTAAAAATAAATGTATAAAAACGCACTAGATTGCAGTATGCGATAGAAATCTATATAAAAAAAACCGACTTCCAAAAAACATCAAACGAAAACTCTGCCAAAAAAACACTTAAAAGCGTACAATAAACTGGTTCTTCATAAATTGCCTATACCTAATTCTTTATTCATTTAAATAGTAGTATTATAATGTGTGCTAGGTGCCTAGAATCTGTTTGAAGTCGGTGCCAAGTGACTATCGCTTAGACTTTTGTAATTGTTCGTTTATATTCTTTTTGGCTTAGCACCGACTTCAAACAGATTTTAGGTACCTAGCACACATTATAATACTACTACACACATCAAAAGTGTCTAGGGATCAACATATGTGTCTAGGGATCAACATATATTTTTGCAATAACTTTTCTCCTGATTGATATTAATTAAAATTTTCTTTAAGGATTCATCAAATAAAGTGTTTTCGTTTGTCACAGTAACGATAAACCAAGTCACCTTTGCATTAATAAAGAAATTTGCCATTTTCCTAATAAAAGGATTTTTGACATTTGAACCACTAACATTAAAGTTCGAAAAAAAGACTGAAATAACAGTTTTCTTTAAAATTTTATTAGGTAACTTAAACAATTAATAATCCGTGTTTCTACCGCGAACACTAACACAAGAACATCGGTTTGGCATACTCAAAATGAGTTCATCCAAATCACGCTGTGGAATGGCCGCCCATGTTCGTTGCAACAACAAAAAAAAGGTCTTCTTGCGACTGGATACCCTCCATATTCGGCAGAGCTCTTCTCTGTAGCATATCCCATGCATGCTCAATCGGGTTCAAGTCTGGCGACTGAGCAGGCCAGGGCCAAAGCCACATCTCAATCTCAAGAAATCCACATAAAAATGCTTGATCCCTAGACACTTTTGATGTGTGTATTTAAATGAATAAAGAATTAGGTATAGGCAATTTATGAAGAACCAGTTTATTTTACGCTTTTAAGTGTTTTTTTGGCAGAGTTTTCGTTTGATGTTTTTTGGAAGTCGGTTTTTTTTTTATAAAAAGTTTTTATTTTTCAGTTTTTAGTGCAAACAATCGTAAGTAAGTAGTAAGTTGAACTATTTCATCAAATTTCATCATCAAGAATACAAATTAAGTTCTATACGTACGTGTAATATTAAAATCATCCTCTAATCCCTTACTGTTGAAGAGTTTAACCTTCTATCATCAGCTCACCTAAATAACTTGAAAGTATACGACTGAAGGTCTTTAGATACGTATGAAATTGAAAGAATTATCCTCCAACTCCTAACCGTTGAGGAGTTGTACCTTCCATCATCAGCTTACCTAAATAATTTGAAAGAATACGACTAAAGGTTACATATATACATATGATATTTAAAGATTTATCCTTCAACTCCTAACCGTTAAGGAGTTGTGCCTTACATCATCAGCTCATCATCATAAAATGATGACTATCAGACGCAAATATTGATGTAACTTCAGAAAATATACGAAAAACATAGTATGTGCCTATAAAAAATGAGAGTTCCTCTCGATTTCCCTGGGATCCCATTATCAGATCCTGATATGCTGGCAATGCTCGGGACCATGCCCTTTCGAATACAAAAAAAATATTCTAAATCGGTCCACAATTGACGGAGTAATCGCTGAACATACAAAAAAAAAAAAAAAATACATACAGTGGAACATAGAACCTCCTCCTTTTTGGAAGTCGGTTAATAAATAAAATTGGAGTGTCTGTTATAATATTAAAATAACCGCTTTTTAATAAATGCATATGATATGTATACACGATTCATGTAGGTACCAAAATTATATTTTTTACCATCTGTCTGTCGGTCTGTCTGTCTGTTTGTTCCGGGTAATCTCTGGAACGGCTGGACCGATTTTGACGGGACTTTCACTGGCAGATAGTTGATGATCTCAGTAGTAACTTAGGCTACTTTTTTAGACTAACTTCAACCCGTAGCGTCACCCCCGTGGAACGACAATAACCGCGGTTAAGACCGCGGGACTCAGCTAGTTGAAATGTTTGAGCGGATTTCGTTGGTCAAAACTCAGTTCGGTTTCGGCTGAAAAACTTGTTTTGACAGACACTATAAAAAATCGCGAGGCGAGGCCCTAGTGGAGTGGGCGGCCTCGGTGGGCCTCTGTCTTCTAAACAGAGGCTCCACCAATAGGTGTGTACAACAGAAGGGAGGGTCGATAGTGGACCATTTCATTCGCTACCACTGCTGTTGCCGTACGCGAAGGAACTGGCGTGTCCTGGAAGAGGTTGAGGCGCTCTATATCCGATTTGACTTTTTCCGTATATCTGTCTATCATTGGGTACTTTTCTCTTTTATCGACAATTCTCCATTTACAGAAAAAGAATCAAGAAACCTTCAATACTCTTATTATTTCAATGAAATACTTCAATTAGTCGCAAAACAATGTATATATTTATGACAACCTTTAACAATAAATCAAAAAGACAACACTCGGCATTTAACAACGGTGAAGACTCATATCAGCTTAGCCGCAGGCTCCTGCAGGCCAGCGACTTCCTCAGCGCACCTGTGTAGTAGAGTACTTTCCATATCGGTAAGAGGTTGTCGGAGAACGTCTGTCACTCCGTTTTCGCCAATAACACACGGTAATGATAGAAAAACGTCGTCTCTAATAGCATGCTCACCCTGAAATATAAATGTAACTAATGAAATGAAAATCTTCAATGAAACAATACCATCATTATTATCATCATCTGAGTCGAAAGACGTCCATTGCTGGACATAGGACTCCCCCCACAAAGTTTTGCCATAGCGAATTAACGACCAGTCCTGTGCTGCCCACGGCCCACATACGTCTTTCCGTGACGAAATAAAATATGTTTCAACAACGTTAGTTTTATTTTTATGAAACCAAATGATCAAATTGAAAATATCTTCAATGTAATGAAACTTTTTAATCAAAAATAGTGCGGAAAGTATAATCATTTGTTCTGTGTCTGAGTCTAAATTATGTATAAATTAAACTAGCTGTTGCTCGCGGCTCCGCCCGCGTGTATGTCGGTTATCGCTGCAAATAGTAGTCTATGTGTTATTCTGATGTATCAGCTATATTACTGTAAAGTTTCATCCAAATCCGTCCAGTAGTTTTTGCGTGAAGAAGTAACAAACATACACACAAACTTTTGCCTTTATATATTAGTGTGATTATAATATAAAATTTATATTTTTTGCATCTTTTCAGTCATTCATAATATTTTGTATATGTTTAAAACTTAAATCTAACGGCAATTTGGTTACCATACTACATGGTACATGGTCCAGATGTACATAGGCTGCTATTTACGGCGTTTGGGATACGCACGGGAGGAGCCGCGAGCAATAGCTGGTTGAAAATATAGGATTACTCTACGGGATTTAGTAAGAACTGATCCTCAGTAAACTGACCATTCTTAGACTATCACAACTTTATTATTAGGGTAGGTAGGTAGGTATTAGTAGGTGTTTTGAATTAGTCATAAAGATCGAAGCAAAATAAGTTAAAATGGCACTAAAAATAAAATACCTGTACATAAGTGGAGACAGGAAGCACTCTGTTAGAATTGCTAAATATTGTCTCGCATAGATGAGCGATGGCAAGAGCCAGAGACCACGCGCTATAGCCCTTGAGGCTTCGTACAACCTCATCACATTTTACCACTTCAGTATGCAACTGTTTCCAATTTTCTCCATCTTTTTCACTGCCGGATCGTGGACTGATATCTTTCAGCGGTACGCCGGCGATGTTTACACTCGACCACACTGGCACTAAAACGAATACAAAAATATCTATACGTATACATGAAAACGATAAAGACTGCCTCGGTGGTCTCGCGGTTGGCGTGTGCGACTGCTGATCATGAGGTCTCGGTTTCGATTCCCGGGTCGGACCAAATGTTTGTATGATCTACAAATATTTGTTTCGGAGTTTGGGTGTTTTCTATTTACAATATGTATGTATTTACAAAAAAAAAATGTATTTATGTATTTGTATCAGTTGTCTAGTACCCATAACACAAGCTCTGCTTAGCTTGGGACTAGATGGCGTTGTGTGTTATAGATGTCCAGAAATATTTATATTGATTTATTTATTTAAGTACTCTTATTTAAGTGCTTGGCTTGGGAGTACATGGCGTTGTGTGTTAGATATAAAAAAAAATACTAAAGCTACATACAGCTATTGTTATCAATAATTAATGAATTTTTGAATGGAACTTATGGTTGAGTCAATTGAGAGTTGCCAATTACTTTGCTTTAGACATAATTATGTCGCTGCGCAAGTAATGTAAGTGGCAGAACTCTTAACCGAATACTGGCTTGGGGTCTGGTTATGATTTTGGCAGGTAAAATTCTCATAATTCATAAATACTCATTTGTACCTTTATTAACCGCCTTTCTAAGGACATGTCTATGTTCAGCAGTGGACTATTAAAAGCTGCTTAAATGACGTGGTTTTCTAATCCATAACGCTATCAAGAAATATTGAAATCTATCCGTGCAGGATCAATCTAAAAGCCCTTATGAAACCCAACGCCCTTCGTAATTCGCCCTTCATATTCAACATACGAATTACTTTACAATCACGCAATCAACAGCATTTTTGCC
This sequence comes from Diaphora mendica, assembly GCA_949125395.1. NCBI lineage: Eukaryota > Metazoa > Arthropoda > Insecta > Lepidoptera > Erebidae > Diaphora > Diaphora mendica. The sequence goes on along the minus strand of OX421312.1, from coordinate 26,283,875 downwards.
CTGGCTATGTTGGTATTTAAATTTACCTACTAACGGTTATGAGATAAGCTAATCACATGTTGTGTGTCCGCTTCTTTTCCTAGAAAGTTGATTTAATACATTTGTCATCTATGTTCAAATGTTTTATTGATCGTGAAGCCTCCTGTGTTATCCATACTTAATATTATAAATTCGAAAGTAACTCTTTCTGTCGGTTACGTTTTCACGGCTAAACAGATTTCAATATTTTCAATTAACTTTAGCATGAAGGTACTTTGACTCTGCCTCGTTGGTCTAGCACTTGACGTATGCGACTGCCGATCAAGAGGTCTCGGGTTCGAATCCCGGGTCGGGCCGAAAAGTGTTATTGAGTTTTTTTGATTATAGGAATACTTTATATATAGCTCGGAGTTTGGAAGTTGGGGTCTGAACCCCCATGCCTCGGAGAGCACGTAAAGCTGTCGGTCCTGCACCTGATCTCTCCCCGGTCGTGTCGGTTAACCGTCCCATCGAATTCTGAGAGAGAGGGAACAGAGAGTGCACCTGTGTTTGCGCACACGCTTGTGCACTATAATATCTCCTGCGTAGTTGGCTGGTATCCGTTGAGACTGGCCGCCGTCGCCGTTATCGGCTAGGAGAACATTATTATTATTACTTTGATTCTCGAGGAAGGACATAGGTGGAGACGCGGGTAAAAGCTAGTTAATTGTAAATTGATTAGGTCTTAAACCTATTTAGCGTGGTATACTAACAGACATCAATATACATATGATTAGGCATTACCCGCGGTTGTTGTTGTACCTACCGTGGGTAACACCACATGGCTTAAATACCATTTAAAGGCCTTCTGCCATAATTACTTTAACTTCAATAACATCGGACTTCCATACAAACTACCATCCCCCGTTGTAACCCAAAAAGGGGGTTGATTTCTAAATATACATTATTAGTAGGTACACCTCCACACCATCAATAGAGCATACAGTTTAAATTTCAAGTCTCTAGTCATACAAACTTACAACCCCCGATTTACCCCTTAGGGGCGGAGTTTCCTAAAATCCGTTATTATAGACCTTATAAGGAACCTATCTGCCAAATTTCAAGTTTGTATGTGTTATAGTTTCAAAGATTTCGTGATTAATCAGTGAGTGGTATTTCGCTTTTATAAATGTAGATTATGTCATCGATCGTAGAGATTATGTAACTCTAAAGTTAAATCTTCTTACCACTGTTTGCTCCATGTGCTCCAATGATATATCCATGACAATTTTCAGGAGATATTCCCATAGTTTGCGACAGCAAGAACCGGAATCTTGCCGTGTCTAAAAGAGTTCCTGTACCTATGACACGGTTCTTCGGAAATCCGCTGAGTTTCCATGTCACGTAGCTTAAAATATCAACCGGGTCGCTTGCAACGATTAAAATCGTATTAGGACTGTATTTGACAAGCTGTACAAATTATAAGATGTGTTAATTTCATTATAATAAAAAAGAAAGTTAAGAAGGTTTTGTAATTGTACTATTTTCAATGAACTTAACCTTTTATTTGGAATGATAGTAGAATATATAATCTGATTGGTAGGTAGGTATAAAAAAACAGATATGATATAGGTAGGTATTGAAAATTCAGAGTTAACCATGATAATAAGCCGTTAATAAGTCCGGGACCTCTCAGTCGAGCTTAAAGTGTCCGGTCAAAGACTAAATTTATGAAAAATACTTGAGAAGATAAATAGAAGAAACTTTCCTTTACGACATGCAAAGCTTTCTTTTCCTGATGCTCTTCATTTCAACCTGACATTACCTTAACTTCACAGATTAAGGTATTATGTCACACACAGTATCTTCACAAATGAAGGTGTATTTTCTTCTTATTCTGTCAATGACAACACTTACACGGTTTTGGCCCAATGCCAATGCTTTGTGACGCAAATCTATCAAAGTGGAGATTAGTTGCCCCTAGCGTAATTAAATGCGACTATCTCCACACACATTTGCTAACATGTCCTGCGTGCCCAGAATCGTGCACGTTTGACGACCTATACCTAGCAAGAATTGATTTAAAGGTAATCAAAACAGTTACCGGTGGTACAATGGCCTTCATAATAGACACACTTCGTCCTACATATATGGGTTCAGGTTCTTCTCTTCCCTTGTATGTGCCAGTGACAATTATGCAGATTTTCGAGTCAGCTGTTACTGAAGGATCTAGTTTGGAAACAAAATACTAAAATTAATAATAACAAATTATTACATTTTTAATTTCTCGATCGTCAAGACGCGATGAAAAGAGTTAACGTAGTTTTGCCTCTCTTAAAAAGTATGGAAAAGTTCGTTGCCATCCATACCCATCGAAACTGTAAAATCGTTTTTACTAATAACCTTACGAGAACTTGTAGAAGTAAGACAGACTGGCAAAGAATGCCTATAACATTTAATTCGCCATTGTACTTTACACAAAACGTTAATTAATTTACTCATGGAACGTGTGGAAAGGTGGTAATAAATTTTGAACTCTAATAAAATGAAATATAGTGTAGAAAAGTAGGATACCTTTACTAGAAATAATTTTGGCATTATTATGATATAAAGAACCCATCTCCAAATCCATTTTCTCGCCCTTTAGCAAGTCTTCGTCTAAATCAACCAAGCATATGTTGTCAGTAATATCCTAAAAGTAAAATTAGTATAAATGTGCTAGGTATGTTTAATAACGCTACGAAAAGTAAAACTGGTTTAAAAAAAGTTCTTATATGCAAAACCATAAACAAATAAATCTATACATATATCCGATCGGCTGCACCAAATTAAATAATTCTTTTTTTATGTGTTCGTTATTGTTAGGACACGGTTTGTGTACAAGAAAAATAAAAGTTAACGGGAAAAGTCTTTTTTTTTGTCCGCGACGGCAAGCTGAGACAGATATGTAAATATGGCGGTACAAAGTTTGCCGGGTCAGCTAGTATTTACAATCATCTCTTAGAAAGGATCTTTTTAAGTGATTGGTAAAAATCATGTTCAAAGATTATGTTACATACATACGGGTGATGAGTGTTATAAAGTACGTAGTAGTCGCTAATTCGCAAAACCAATTTGTTGGAACGATAAAACACGATATAAGAACATTAAGAACGTTAAGAGACCAAAATTCCTTCGACTTTGAAGTATCTGATATCATTACTTTAAACGTGTTTACTAGTAGTCACTAACTAAAGAGCTTCACTATTATCGTATGCCCTAGACGCCAAAATATGTATTATGAAAACATTAATTACATTAACAAGAAATATTGCATTAAATTTAAAATCGTTGACGTTGTTGAATTTAAAGCATGAAACCAAATACCTGAGCTAGAAGGGCAAATACGGTAGCAATGCCAATTTCATCCAAGCCCACTACACTGACTTTATTACTAGTTCCAAAGGTTTTCTTGGAGACTCCATTGAAAAGTTTAGCTACAGTAGTAAATTGCTTGCAGGGGTTTTCCGTGTCTAACGGGCTGGAGTCTTTCGTCTCATATTTCTTCTGCCTTGAGCTAATATCTTAAACATAACAATAAGTCATAAACTCATAAGCGTGTGTAGGTATAGGTATATGGTGTGAATTTCAGTTCTGTATAGTTAGGTATCAGTGCTGATAACGTGTCGATAAAGTCTACTTACAACTCGGTAAAAAACCATAATTTTGCAATCCTCCGGTGAAAACGTTGAGTGCTCTTAAAGTAGCAGAGGTTTTGGCTATGAAAGGGATATATTGATGAACCATTTCCCACGATTAAAAAAATTTTGTTAATAAATATATTACAACATTATTTCAAAATAAATACTATAAATTTAAACTTTTGCACATGACAGATGTAATGACTCCGTTTGACAAAGAAGACAACTGAATACAACACTTTTTAAATGGTCATAAATTGAGCGCTTATATACATATGTACGTAAATAGGATATGGCAACAAAATGTGAATTCCCGATTGAATTTTGCACATTATTATGCTGAAAATTGCATTGGCATTGGTGAAAAATAAAGAAAAAAACTGAATGTATACCTAAGTACCACGGGCGTAGCCAGGTTCCAGTTTCGGAGGGGGGGGGGGGGGAGGGTTTCAAGATAATAAAAATCCGGCCAAGCGCGAGTCGGACTCGTGGATCTAGAGTCCTTAGACCTTGATTCTTGGTCATCAGGAAGTACCTAACTCGTAGTATTTTTTATTTCCTTGAGAGTATCAAATTACGCTGCAAAACGGACCATAAAAGGCCCTTTCTATACCGTCGACTTAAAAGTTGGATTGTTTTGATTTTGACTAAATGTCTAAGTATTTGATATTAATTTTAACTTGATATTTAAATGCGTTTCTCAGAAAATGCTCTTGACAGACGGACAGACAGATGGGCAACGAAGGTGAAGTGATCCTATAAGGGTTTCGGTTTTGGTACGGAGTATGGAAGTCCAAAAACTAGAAGTTCTATGGATAGTCATACACGACAACACTGGACCCTAATACTGATGACTTCACTTGATACTATGACTTGCCGACACTATGTAAATTGAAGAGGTTAATCTTCGAGTCCAACTTGACTTAGTAGCGTTCGGAAAACTGCGCTACATCTTCTCCGAAACACTGCAGAGCAGAAAACAGATTTGCTGCAGAGACTCAAAACTCAAAACAAAAGTATTTGACTGTTTTTGTGTGTGCTGCCTTAGGTGCTGCCAGTAATGTTGACAGTAGAGAGATGTCACAATAGAGCGAGAATACAAAATACATGTAGGTCTAATATTACTTATTTTACTCGCCTCTCAACGTTTAATATTATTAATTGGACAGCGTTATGTAAGAATAGATTAAGCGACACTGGAGAAAATTTGAGAAAATGAGCGTCAAAGATTTAAAAATTAAAATTGTCGCTATGTGCTCATTATTTATGTTATATGTTTGATATTTTTACTTGGAAGCAAGCTGTGTGTGTAGTCTAGATTAATTAAAAATATATTACGATACATAATATACATTAAAAGACTAGCTGATCCGGCAAACGTTGTTTTGCTTTTTTTTTAGACACAAAAAATTTCATCAAAATCGGTCCAGTCGTTTTTGTGAATCTAAACCATTCCCAGATCCCCTTGAACACACACAAAAAATTTCATCAAAATTGGTCCAGTCGTTTAGGAGGAGTTCAGTCACATACACACGCACACAAGAAATATATATATTAAGATATAGCCACTTTTCCGCTTAATTCGTTATTATATTTTAGCTATATTCCGACTGCTTAAATTAATCAACAACGTACTATGCGACATTATAGTCGTTTGATCCTTGAATGCGGGTTGTTTTGGGAGAAATAAAATGCAATATAAGATTAAATCCAAATATTTTTATGCAAAGTTCTGAATTTAACTAGAAATTGTAGGTACTATTTCGTTAAGATGATCTTGTATGTCATTACTGATTAGAAGACACACATAAATTTGAATAATTTTTCATAGTTAAAACCTGAATAATAATACAATTTTCGCTTGTCTCGATATCCTTTGTACCTAAAATCAAAACACTTTTCATTGGTTTTGAATCTTTATTTAAAAATACATTAATACTACTTTTTACTGTTCAAGCTTAACATCTACTGCATCAACTAAAAACACACATTCTCCAACTATAAACCATTCAAATAATGAAAAATAAATGTACTCACTCAATCATTATTTTTCTGATTTTCTTCTTCTAACTCATTAGATCCTGTTAAATTTTCTTAATATTATCTGGCATCAGATGGAATAAGAATAAATTGATGTATAAGTATATGTAGTGATGTGTCATACCATCCAACTTCGGCTGACTTTTCATCCTCTCAAAATTGCTACGAGAGACCAGACAAATGTAATGGGCCGCTCATTTTCGTAAAGTAAACTACCATGAGTGTCTATCCTTATAAATGTTTATTTCACATTTATTAATTTATTTTCAACCAGTTCACAGCATTTCCTTCTATATTTTTGAAGTGAAAACTTCTTTAGCCGCGTTGAGCACTTTTTGGTAGGGGAAAACCTTATGAATTCGCGTCACCGACATGCTGACATGACAATTTTCGAAGTGAAAACTTCTTAAGCCGCATTGAGCACTTTTTGGTAGGGGAAAATCTTATGGGTTCGTGTCACCGACATGCTAATGTTTGATATTGATAACTTTAATTAAAACATTAGTTATAAGTTTTCACTTCTATCGACAGTTCTTATGACTTCAATTTTTTTTTCCTTTTACAATCTACATTATGTTAAAAACAGTACAAATATATAAAACAATCACTAGCTAGAATAACAGATCCCTTTGACCAGTACCCAAAGACTAAAATGGATACAAAAAAATATTGCAAATAACTAAATTATTTTACTCCATTTACATATTTTTTTTAATAATGTTCTAGTCTTCATTATTTTGAAAACTCCGTAAAACTTGTTTAATTTTTCATTTCAAAAGCTGTGAAATATTGTTCTCTTGCATCTACGTATTAGCTGCCATTTTAGGCGGTTAGTTCGATATTGCGTTTTTAAATAAAAAAATAAACGGATCAACTACAATTTTTGTGGATATTATTCTTTTATGCAATTTAAAATCCTATTTGTATATTTTGTAACAGTAACTTAGGCGTTACTGTTACGCCTAAGTTAAACACAAATTCATTATTACGTAATAAATTTGTGCACAAGCCCTAACAAATGTTGACATGTCGCTTGATTCACCCCTTATTAAAAGGCACTAGGAGTGAGTTTTGAACACAAAAATAGCTGAGTACATAGTTTATTATGCCTGGATTCGATCTGCATTCAAAACTCTTTTGGTTTGAACCCCAAAAACCACCCCCTGGCTACGCTCGTGCTAAGTAAAAATAATTAAAGTGTTGATTTGTAATTTCAAATTACCAGCTTTTCACTTGGTAAATGCATAAAAAGTGTATTCGGTATTTACATGAAAAAGCAATTTTGTAATTTTTTTGTTTGTCCGTCTGTTTGTTCCAGGTACCTAATCTCTGGAGCTGGATCGATTTTGACGGGACTTTTACGGGCCGATAACTGATGATATAAGGAGTAAGTTAGGTTACTTTCATCGTTGTACCTTGGGTGTCATCGCGGGGCTCAGCTAGTATATCGACAATAAAATCTTTAAATTGGGTTATTTATCGTGTCACAAATTTAGCTAAATCGGTGCACAATTTTTTTTTTGTTTTTTGAAGCGCGTCTTTGCCTATTTCTAGACGATATAATTCGGCACTTCAGAAAGCACTTAGCCAAAAAAGTATTTATAACAAAATGCACTTGTTTACCTACGGGAATGAGGGAATGAGGATCTTAATTGTGTCAACGAACGGTTGAATTAACGTCAGAGAAGCACAGAAATAACAAGAAGTATTATTATGAAAGTATTTAGGATGAATACCTACGTCTCTACTGTGGAAAATGGAAACATTCAGAACTAATTATAATTATCTTTTATAAATACTTTAGAAAATTCTAAGATGGAGCTAAATGACTCACGAACTAAGTTTCTGTTAGAAATGTATCTAATTGAAAATAACTTCCCTAGTTATTTTAGGATTTGCATACACATCTGGAAAAAACGGTTCGTTGACGTCAATGAAACAAAAATAATAAACAAAAATATGTGATACAGCGCTTGCGCTGTGTTTCACGGAGTGAGTGAGGATACCGGAAGCCAATACACTCCCCATAACCCCAAAGACCGGCAACGCACTTGTGACGCCTCTTGTGTTACGGGTGTCCATGAGCAGCGGTAATCGCTTACCATCAGGCGATACGTCTGCTCGTTTCTACAAAAAAAAAAAAAATTGTACTTAACTATATTATTACTATTTTCAGTTATAACCTTCAAGGTAAATTTCTCAAGTAAAAGCTTTTTGTAGCCTGATATTGAAGATTAAGTACCTGGATGAGCGAGATTTGCTCGGTATATTTTTTGGCCAATTTTCTAAAGCTAGATCATACTAAATTTTATGAAAATTGTTGGAGCCGTTTCCGAGGTTCAGAATACAGTAAGAGTTGCTCATTTGAAGGTATTAAATTACGGACTCACAGTAAACCATTTATTCACATGGCCAGGCAATAAAAACATATTCCGTCAAGTTTACATTCAAGTTATCAAAGAGGTATAATGTTAGTATTGATATTCTCTATTGTTTAGCTACGTACCTACCTATTGTCACGACTGCAGTATCATATCATATCATATAAGTTTAACTATGGAGTGTGGAGATACCTCTATAGTCCATGAGTTTAACGATACAATGGAATAGATTATACTAGCTTCGCCCCACGTTGTTACCCGGAGTTGTTATTGTAAAGGTACAGCGACCGCGGGTATCACCACGGGGTCCAGCTAGTTTTAATAAATTGAGTACCTACTTAATTGAAAAAGTGTCTATCTAGGTATACTTATAATAAAAAAAAGAATCATCAAAATCGGTTCACCCAGTTGAAAGTTATGAGGTAACAAACATAACGAAAAAATACAGTCGAATTGATAACCTCCTCCTGTTTTTAACAAACAATAATTTATTAAAAAAACTTCGTTTAAAAAACCGACTTCAAAAACTAAAAAGTATCAAATAAATAACTTAATTTGTATGTGGTACCTATTCATATGTTTGAAGTCAGTGTCAAGCCAAATGTAATAGTAGGTACTTAGGTACGTGTGATTGTTTACACTGATTTTATTGACGTCCATTCATCGTGATTTTTAGCATATTTTGACAAATAAATTGTGGCGACTTCCACATACAGCGCAACAACAACATAACATACTACAGCGCCATCTACCACAGATACACTGAACTACAGAGTAATGTACTACACGAAGAAACTACTAATCCTGAATCGAGCAATAGAAATTCTCGCGCCGATTATCATATATTATACAACATCCCAACATCAACCGCTGGGCAGTGGCCCGCCAGGCATGATCACCTCGCCTGGTCGGAGGATTCTACCTTTGTGTTGGAGAGACACGATCACCCGTACCCCCACCAAAATCAAATAATATTTAGATTGCTGAGCCTCGATCGGTCGATACCTTTCTTGCACGGTTGGCCAAGTGGTTTAAGCGGTCGCCACGCCACGTTCTACTTCATCAATTGTTGTGGGTTCAAATCCCACATGGGACAACACTTTGTGGATCCACAAATTGTTGTTCTGAGTCTGGGTGTTCATTGTGTCCGTTGCGTGTATGTTTGTAAAGTCCCCCGTGACACAGCATATATATCCTAATGTGGGAGTTGTCTTTTTAAGAGATAAAAGAGAAGAGAGAGATTCTTGCATGTATGTGTTTTAATTCTGAAGGGTGAGAGAAGCAAATAAAGGCAAATGGAGGTACTAGTGTCTCTTGAAATGCATGTGTACCGTTTGTTCATTTGACCCCTATTCCATGAAGAAGGACTTTTCCTTGTGATAATTCCCCTGAAACACTTTAGTTCTAGGAGTTGTTCTAGTTAATTATCAACAATAGATATCTCTTGCACCTTATGGCTTATAAGTAGCATTTAACTACACGAATGTCGCAATAACTTAGCGGTCGCCAAGCCACTAAGGAGTTGCAGGTTTAAGTCCCACATGGGATAAGACTTAGTGATAGCCAAGCCACTAAGGAGTTGCAGGTTTAAATCCCACATGGGATAAGACTTAGTGGTCGCCAAGCCACTAAGGAGTTGCAGGTTTAAATCCCACATGGGATAAGACTTAGTGATCGCCAAGCCACTAAGGAGTTGCAGGTTTAAATCCCACATGGGATAAGACTTAGTGGTCGCCAAGCTACTAAGGAGTTGCAGGTTTAAATCCCACATGGGATAAGACTTAGTGGTCGCCAAGCCACTAAGGAGTTGCAGGTATCATGTATGTTTGTAAAGTCCCCCGTAACACAGGACATATTCCTTATGCGGGAGTCGTCTTTTATAACTTTATAAATGAGTATTGTCTTCACTTGTGAGGGATGTAGGTTTAACACTGTACAAGACTATTTTCTTCAAATATCTTTTGCAAAGAAATTAGGATTAGCTTTCTAAGTAATATTGCATCTAGATTTCATAACACGTGAGTCACAGTTATCAATATTAACATACAGCTTACCAGACGGAAATAGCGTAATAAAGACATTGCAGACGGTGTTTACATCACGTACTCAATTTTCTTATGAACCGGTTTCATGTCGACGAGTTATTGCTGGCAGGCACTGAGTATCTGACAATGACGACCTGAGCAAATACACGTACCAATTAGATTTCTGTTGGGCAGTTTGGTGAATATTATATAGACCCACACGAGTGGAGCCATGGGAATAAGCCGTATATATTTTGACATAGCACACATAAAAATCTAGACCTAGTAGACATGACAGTATAACTTTAAAATATATTGGGAAAAAATGATGTTGTCGGAGTGATATTTTTTTTTTAAACCTTCATAACTTTTTTCAGAATCTGCTTTTCTTCATGAACCTTTTAAATTCTTTTTTTAGAAGATCTCAGCTATCAAATACCACTTATTTGATCTCCGTATAGTCTGGGACACAAGCCTATACATTTTTTGGACATCTCTTTTGCTAAAGTGTTCATGTAACCTAATTGCAGAATAAATGATTTCATTTCATTGAAGCTGTTGTTTCATTGAAGATGTTCAATTTTTTATGGGTTTGAAATTAACATTATTATTATTCTTCAGACGCTTATAAGAAGTCATCTACAGAAGTAAAGATTAGGTATGTGTTGGGTCTTATTAGATACCTATACTTAATAAAATAAACATTTTTTTTTATCAATGGCGTGGCAGTTTAAATAAATAACAATCTAGATATTGTAGTACTTATTGCAACATGGTTTCATGTTTACCATACATATTTCTTCAACTTTAAACATAACAAAGATAAAAAATAATGCTAATTGGCCATAATGACTCCATATTCGGAGGTCAATGTAGGTCATTGTTGATCTTAGGTGATAAGTAGGTATTTCAAGTTTTGCTAAGTAGATACCCACAACCATTTCTGGAGTTATTACTTACTAATACTCGTATTATAATACCAGCTTATATACGCGGACTACACTCATGATAAATATAAAAATAATAAAAAATACATATAGTGGAACATAGAGCCTCCCCCTTTTTGGAAGTTGGTTAAAAGTAGACTTCATACGATTCCAGCCTAGACTTCATGTTTGCGAAATAAACATCCAATCTGTCTAGACGTGCCGACTTGCTTAATTAAGAAACATTCATACCTATTCGCATTGGTAGTATGTACTAGTTTTTGCGCACATCTTTGCTCGCAGTGTCTATTTTCACAATCAATTGCAGGATTAGAAGTAGTCCTATGTCCTCTAGACTAGTCTATAAGCTATCTCTATACCAAATTTCACCCAAATCTGATCAGACGTTCTCGCGGTATCGAGTTGCGAATATCTTTCGATCTAATATTGAAATCAAAAAGTTTTTATTTCTAGTAGGCCTTTTCGGGCACTTCCGAAACTAGCTTTACATTATTGATCCTAGTTGCGCGATTCCGAAATGTCATTCCTATTGACAAGAACCGGCACGAGACCACGAGACTCCATGAATTTACTCCATCCAAAATTATAATATTAGTAGTAATTAATGGTGTATAAAAATATTGTGACACAACACGAACTTGAATTATTTTTTTCTATTTTAAGCTATTACTCGTCCGATTGCAGCAAATTGATAACAGCTACACAGTTTTACGATAATGTTATCAATATGTTACGTAGGCGTAGTATTGATACGTGTTACAAATACTTTTTTTTCATTACTAAATACCGTAGTAAAAAACTCAGTTATCGGTTATTTTATATTCAAATTTTTTTGGCAATTAATTGGGTACATGACCCCATATGGTGGCACGGTCGTGCCCCCGCCAAGACGAGCCAACCGAAGCGCAAGGGTACTACCTACCTTTTCTCGAAGTGTTTCGGCGTTTTTTTGAACCCTCATAACTTTGGTTTCCGATATACCAGATAGTTCAAATTCTCAGGATATGATGTCAGTAATAGATTAATTAAACATACAAACTTTCAATTGCATAGCTCTGATACATTTGATTTTATTATTGATATGTAAAATACACCGATTTCGTCGCTGATACACTGATGATCATCAAAACTGTTAGGGTACTTCCCGAAGTGCTAGAAAGTTGAAATTTGGTATGTTAACTAAGTTTGGTATAAAAACAACAAAACAATACCTTATACTTTTGCCCCCTACCTTCCAAAATTGGGGAGTGAAAGTTTGTATGGGACTTTCACAAATTTTTATGCTAGAGGTTTTATTTTTGGTATACAAACTTTTTCGAAAGAAGAAAGAAGATGTACAAGAAAAAAAAGAGACGTGTGGCACTCGGTGACTGCCGCGGTAAAGCCATTGCATAGCATTTTATATCAACTAATGCAATTATATTTATTGATTTATTTTTTAATTATGCAGTATGTATAATATTGTGAATGAAAAATACTAAACTATTAAATTAGCACCAACATCGTCACTAGATGACGTTGATCACTTTTTTTAAGTAGGTAGCGATATGGTTTCGTTACACAGCATACTCGTACTACAAAAGGTTTAAACTATTCCTAATAAATGTCTTCGTCATTGAACGGGTTGTACTTACATGCACATGCGGTGTGTTTTTTTATGTAATAGACGGGCAAACGAGCAGACGTATCGCCTGATGGTAAGCGATTACCGCCGCCCATGGACACCTGCAACGGTGTCTGCAATCTACACGCCCTAACTCTACCAAACCTAACTTCACAAACTCTACATCTCAGTAAAAATGTATGGCTTGCCTGTTCGATTCCTACAGAAAGGGTTTTTTGTATATAAATGTACAGAAACTAAATATTGGCATAACACATTACTTAAGAAACTAGATACTTGCAAACGCAAAAGGCGTTTGTTTCGCCTTCGTGACGGTATCGAAACGGCGAAGCCATACATTTTTGCTGAGATGTAGAGTTTGTGAAGTTAGGGTTGGTAGAGTTAGGGCGTGTATTATCAGAAGCTTGGCTCTACATGAGATCTGATATCTTTTTCACAGGGTAAGCCATATGCAGTCGTCTTGGCAACATTTTACATGAAAATGTTTTTAGTGGGATTTAGTTATATTTTTAAAAGGGCCTAGTTCATGACGCGTTACGAAATCGTTAGCAGTCTTACAAAGTTATTATAAGGACATCAGTTTCGACGTCTATAGGTGGAAGTAAACGTGAGGGCTAATGAAAGCTTAGGGTCAGAAATTCTCTTCAAAAAATATTTAGGTAAACCTCGCTCAGTTTTTGTCTACAAACTCTAATTACTCACACCTTATTCCTGCGCGGGTAGAGTAGGTTGATATAGTGCCATTCGTCACGATCCCAACATGAGTTGGACTGAAAGGCCGGCCAGGTGTGACTGCGACTCTAGTTGGAATTACGCACCACCAGGTAACACATCGGCTTGTTTGCAACCACAACCATAAGAAGCCTTTTCTAGCGTGCCTTCTATACGTGCTCGACCTTTCAAAATTCATCATTCATCTTATAGAATACGACTAGCGAAGCTATTCGAAAATAAAAGTAGCCTAAGATACTCCTTATAGCATCAGCTATCCGGGTCCCGTAATGGTAAGTCCCGTCAAAATCAGACCAGCTGTTTCCGAGATTAGCCAGAACATATAGACAGACTGACAGTTAAAAAAAATCAAAATTTATTTTTACCTATATACTGCTCAGCGTTGCCAGATTTTTTTAGTCAAATCGGGATTTTGAGACTTTTTTGTGTAAAAAAGCGGGATTCTTTCCTCGAAAGCGGGATAAGTAGTAAAAAAACGTATTGTATCTAATCTCAAATTACGACACATGAGTACAAGTGACCTAAAATAAAAAGCTCATTCGCATAATTTTTGTTTCTTTATACATGCTGCATCATCCCTAATTCGTGAATGACTGTCAATTTTACCGATCACCCGCACTAAGCACCTGCACTCGCACTAAGCAAAGTGAAAACAGGCCTTAACTAACTGACACTACATTGAACGTCCTGCCAGTTATTTCCAATAAGCGGGACAAAATCTGTCCCGCGCGGGATATTATAATTTTGATTCAAAAAGCGGGGCGTCTCGCCGAAATCGGGACGTCTGGCAACGCTCATACTGCTAAGATGCATTTAAGCCATTTAGTAAAAAGCTGTTTATTTTAATTAACCGACTTCCAAAAAGGAGGAGGTTCTATGTTCCACTGTATGTTTTTTATTTTATTTTATGTATGTTACCTGATTACTCCGTCAGTTGTGGACCGATTTTGAATTTTTTTTTTGTATTCGACAGGGTATGCTTCCGTGGTGGTCCCATTGCCAGCATATCAGGATCTGATGATGGGATCCCAGGGAAATCGAGGGCAACCCTCATTTTTTATAGGCACATACTATGTTTTTCGTATATTTTCTGAAGTTACACCGGTATTTGCGTCTGGTAGTCATCATTTTATGATGATGAGCTGATGATGTAAGGTACCACTCCTTAACGGTTAGGAGTTGGAGGATAAATCTTTAAATATCATATGTATATAAGTTACCTTTAGTCGTATTCTTACAAATTATTTAGGTAAGCTGATGATGGAAGGTGGAAGGTACAACTCCTCAACGGTTAGGAGTTGGAGAATAATTCTTTCAATTTCATACGTATCTAAAGACCTTCAGTCGTATACTTTCAAGCTATTTAGGTGAGCTGATGATAGAAGATTAAACTCTTTAACAGTTAGGGATTAGAGGATGATTTTAATATTACACGTACCTTAATTTGTATTATTCTTGATGATGAAATAATTCAACTTACTACTTACCTACGATTGTTTGCACTAAAAACTGTAAAATAAAAACTTTTTATAAAAAAAAAACCGACTTCCAAAAACATCCAACGAAAACTCTCTGTCAAAAAACACTTAAAAGCGTAAAATAAACTGGTTCTTCATAAATTGCCTATACCTAATTCTTTATTCATTTAAATAGTAGTATTATAATGGGTGCTAGGTACCTAAAATCTGTTTGAAGTCGGTGCTAAGCCAAAAAGAATACAAACGAACAATTACAAAAGTCTAAGCGATAGTCACTTGGCACCGACTTCAAACAGATTTTAGGTACCTAGCACCCATTATAATACTACTATTTAAATGAATAAAAAATTAGGTATAGGCAATTTATGAAGAACCAGTTTATTTTACGCTTTTAAGTGTTTTTTGACAGAGAGTTTTCGTTGGATGTTTTTGGAAGTCGGTTTTTTTTTTTATAATATCACAAACAGACACTTCAATTTTATTTGTTTTATTAGATTCTATAGAATAGAACACGTGAAGGAATTTTGACACTAGTATTATGTAAATATATACATTGGTTTTATTTCGCAGTATTTGAATTTAATTTTAAAGTAAGTTAAAATAGTTAAATGTTAACATCTCTTCCTAATAAATTCTTGTATTAGATATTTTTTCATATTAAATTAATATTCGCACGTATTGTTTCACCAAAGGTCACAGAGAGCGATGGCTCCACTGCGATGAGAGTAAATTGGTTGTTGACCTCGTCCCGTAATAGGTACTTTTTATAGCTCTGAATGAACGGTCGCTTAATTCTTCAGCACTTTCGTTGGATGTTTATATTCCATAATAATTAAATCCTTAAGTGATCACAAGTGGTTGGCAGGTTAAGGGTGTATAATGTATGACATAATAACATATAACATAATATCACTTGATTTACCGTTCACAATTTCACATGATACAATTTTCAGTACCTACCTGTATGACCGATCTTTGACCGTATTTTTTTTGGTACATTTTTTTAAATTTTCTAAAGTGAATCGTAGCTAGATCGAAATTCGATACTGAATTTCGAGAAAATCGTTGTCAGATTATCAAACAAGAATTGCTCGTATAAAGGTATTAGATTTGATATAAAATTATGAAGAGGTCTATGTCCAGCTGTGGACTGTTTAATCCACAGAACAGAGAATATAAGGTAGAAATGCTAAACACAAATTGCAAGTAAAACTCTACCTAATGCCAATAGCATAAGGTTGTAGTTTATTATTATATTCAATAAATCCCTTGGACGAATTAGAATATACTTCGTTATGTGTGTATATTATTAATCGTTTATGTGTGCATCCCGACGACAAAAGATTACTTACGAAATTACGTCGAAGGCATTTCTATTTGTTCTGTGGTTTAAATCTGTTGGTGTGCATATGTGTGGTTTTATGACAACTAGATTGACTGACAGAATACTTAGGTATCTACTGTTTTTGGCAATAGGTACTATCGTATGTATCATTAAGTTCGATTATTTTAGTAAATAAATATTATGCAAGCCCACGATGCTGGATTTACTCGAGCGTAATAGAGACCTATCGATTTGCAAAGTTTATCATCTAGATAAAAAGATTTTTTTTTATTATTGTATACCTTTTCATAGGTGGGGGAGCGGTTATACATGTTCAAAAATGTAGAAAAAAAACTCGAGCGCGTCACAGATATTGATAGCATCCATGTCCTGCGTTTTTTTAATAATGTTCGTCTGTTAATCTGATCGTTTGCATGATTAGGGTGGTATCAATAATCTGACGATTTGGATGTGACGAAAACTCGCGTTGATTGATAAACATGTATCTGTAGAAACCGAATACGAAAAGAATTTGTGACAGATTCTAATTAAATTCTGGAATATGTTACGTCCTCACAGGCAGGTAATTAAAATAATCAATGACACCGTACATAATTCGCATGTAATCTTGTCTTCTATAATGCTACAGAGCCTATAGAAGACAGAATATATTACCTATAAGCGAATTCCCTGGGGTTTATCGTCCATTCCATTCTCAACGTCTACTTTACTTCTTTCTAAGTATGTTTCAGAAATTCTGGCAGTAAAAAAAGGGGGAACGGCTTAAACTTTATTCTCAGAGGTCATTTCAATGTCACCTTATCCTGACATCTGGAATAAACATCCACACAATATCGAACGAGGGCGGTCTGTGGCGTCATAAATTCATTCCTCTTTTATCCGTTGTGATTATACACTCATCGTAATTTAAAATTGCACGTAAAACGTAATGTACGAAAAAGTTTAGAATTTATGCTAATAAAATAAATATAAACGTAGTGTAGGACGTCCTCAGGCTTGGTGGAGTGATGATTTGCGCAAGACGGCTGGCTGGCAGGAGCTGGATGCGAGTAGTCGAGGATCGAACTCAGTGCGTGCAATTGGCAAGGCCTATGTCCAGCAGTGGACTGCGGTAGGCTGGTGATGATGATGATATACTCGTAAATATAACTAGAGTCTGGCCAACGAAAGCTGTCCAAGAAAAAAGGCGGGAATTTTAAAAAATCAAGAGCTGTTAACCCTGGCTATACACTGCATAAACGGAGTTGATACTATTTATTTTTCAGCAAGTACATTTTTTTCGAGTTGTAAAAATTTTGTTTTGTTAGCAACTGTTGTTGAAATTTTCGAATGTATTATGAAGAATATCAAATAAAAGATTACTTTTAATTCTGTCTTTTTATTATTTTCAAATAATCCATTATTTATGTACAGTCGAGGACCCCGAGGAGCCGTACAAATATAGGAGCTATGAGTCATAGTTAAAATCGGATTCCAAAAACTCTACACCTGATATTGAATCAGCTTCATTGCTTTCTTCGCTGCTACTGCTACTGTCCCCAACATGTATTATGAATGGTTCAAGTTCGTTTTCAGTAATACGGTCCCTTAATTTGTAATGATTTTCCACATTTAGTACATGATCAGTGTACTTCTTCCAGTCATCAGCAGTTATGGATAGAAAACATTCTTTTATTAAATTTTGCATTTCAGACCCTGGTATTCCTATATTTTTGCTTGCTACTTTTCTCTTCGCTTGACTCCATACAAGCTCAATAGCATTGAGGTCGCAATGATACGGTGGCAGCAACAAAATTTCGTGATTGTGGATATGACTGTGTTTTTTTAGAAGCACTTCTGCTTCGTAAACAACGGCAGGTTTATTATCTTTCACCAAACACATTAATTCAGCTTTGGTGTGATATTCTTCAAAATGAATATTATTTTCTTGAAGCCATATTCGGAGATTAGCTTTAGAATCAGACATAGTAGGGGGTTTGTTTACTTGTTTCACATGGTAACTTGCATTGTCCATCACGATTACACTAGGTTTAGTGAGATTAGGTATCAACATTTCCTCAAACCATTTCATAAAGTTGGTAGCATTCATATCATCATGGTAGTCAGCTGATTTGGATTTTGTGCTGAATACCAATAATGCACCTGGCACGAACCCTTCCTCCGATCCGGCATGCACAATAATATGTCTTTTTCCTGATGATATATTAGTAGTGACACCGCTTGTAGAAGGTCCTTGCCATGATTTTTTAACTTTATAGTTCTGATGTACATATGTCTCATCAAGGTAAATAATCTGTTTACCTTCTAGCCTCTTTTTATGTATTGTCCTCAAGAATCTATGTCTCCATGCCGCAATTTCATATTTTTCTGTAAGTAAAGCCCGTTCATTTTTATTGTTTTGAAACTCGAACCCGTTCTTGCGTAAAATTTTTCTAAGGGTTTCACGGCATCCCTTAAATTCAATTGCTTCCCTCAGCTCATTGTGCAGGCTTCTCAGTGTTGGGACTTGTTTTCTAACTCCATAAAATTCGTTTATTTTGTTTCTTATAGCTGAAATATCAAAATTATCCAAATTGGAAACTGTTGCTGAATGTGGACGATTTTTCCCCGGAGTATTCCACTGTCCTTGATTTTTAGACCCTTCAATTTTAATTCTTCTTAGAGTCTTCACACTGACATCTGAAGATAACAAATACAATAAATTATGTATGTAACAGTATATTATTAATTATCAGTCATTAAAGTCAAAAACCATAATAATATACAAATACATTATTACAAAACAATAATATTATATTATTTAATTTAGCCATCCATACATTGTCATAAATTTATATAACTCTTCGAAGTAACTGTTAAAATCTATAATTTCTAAAGTAATACCTGTCATTGAAGATATCTTTTCTAAATAATGTGTTTCAGAAGTCGCCATTTCATTTTTTTCGAGAGTTTTCAATTTCTTTACTGCTTCCACAATTTTAAGTTTTGTCTCCTCGTTGTTAATACTTCCTTAAAAGTAGATACACCATGAAAAATATTGCGATTTGTCTTAAATAGTCTAAAAGTATCAAAATGTTTCATTAGAAATTCAATAAACTAACCTGAAAGTGAAAGGATTGAATCCAGTCGTAGTATTTTCTCTGCAGATTTCTGATTTAAATCACTTTTTATGTCTTTATATTTGTCAATCATAGTAAATAGAAGCTTCCTCGTCGAACTTTTAATTGTTCTCGGCATTATTTTAAACAAAATCAATGAAAATATGATGCACATAAACCAACGTAAACAGAAGATGACTCAAGTACGAAACGTCAAAGTGTCAATTTTGACAGTCTTAAATTATTGCCATATCAAAACTTCTGAAAATAATACGTGGACAGCTTTCGTTGGCCAGACTCTAGTGGTCGGCGAGTGGTCGGAATTGTTGTAATAATACTGGCTTTATAGTGTTTTTATAACGTATTCAAAATTCTTCCTTTTCTATGTAACTAGGTTACCATATACTTCAATAAAATAACAACTAGATGAAACACATCTTTTATATTCAAATACAAAAATTACAACAAATCGTTATCAGCACGAAGTCTCTAGTATTTGTTTATAAAGAAAAATAATGCGTGTTTTCATATTAATTCATTGAAGTGATATTTGTGTGATTTTATTTTTTGGGTACGAAACATAATAGTTTTTCGCATACTCTTCTGAGATGGCGAACCCAAATGGACACACAAATGAGCGAGGTATGAGTAGTTCCTCTATTCCAATGTTCACTCTACATAATAGAGAAGGGTATAGTACGTGGAAGTTTAAAATGCGTAATTTATTTATACATGAGGAGTTGTGGGAAGCGATCAGTGGCTACCCAACAGGGATGAACGTTTCCAATGTCACAAAGATGAGGAGCGATCAGAAGGCACTAACAAAAATTTGTCTTACCCTGGAATCATCTGCAATTACGCATGTCCGAAGTGCAACTACTGCAGCGGAAGCATGGAAAGCTCTACAAAATGCTTATGAGGACAAAGGTATGGGTCGGCGTTTATATTTAGAACGGAATTTATACAGATTGAGACTTGAAGATTTTGATAATAATATTGAGTCGTATATCAATGCTGTTATTTCCACTGCTCAAGATTTGGCGGATATAGACAAAGTAATAGATGATACGTCCATTGCTGCTATTCTATTGGGAGGTCTTACGTCGAGATATGACCCATTGATTATGTCTCTCGAAAATAGTAATGTTATCGTTACCACTGAACTGGTAAAGTCCAAATTACTGAACGAAATGTCCAAGGAAAGCTCGATAAAACTGGAAACAGCTATGAAGTCAAAGGTTGATGCCTCTTCTGTTAAATCAAAGGCAAGGAAAATTGTGTGCTATGGTTGTGGAGAACCAGGTCACAAGAGACCAAACTGTCCTCTGAAGAAAAATAATGTCATGAAAAGGAAGAATCCCACTAATAAGGACTCGACCTCTGTGTCTGCTTTAGGAGCAACAAATAATTATGACAGAGGCAAATGGTACATTGATTCGGGCGCGACCAAACACATGACTTCAAGACGAGATTGGTTTGTAGACATAAAGCCTATTGATAATAAGGTAACAGTTGCAAACGGGACGAAGATTGACGCTGAAGGCATCGGTAAAATATCGATAAATACCGAAAGAAATTGGATCTCAAGGCTGATGAAGCTGTATTTGTAGGCTATACAGAAGATCCTAATACGTATCTTTTTAGAAAACCATCTTGTCCTAGCATCTTACAAAAGTCTAGAGACGTTACATTTTTGAAGATTGTTTTTCTAGTTTAAATAATAGAAATGTCAACAATACTAAGACTTCTACTGAACCTTTAGTACTGTCTAATAGTCTCCCTATACCGGAAGAAAACAGTACAGTTCAAGAGTTTTTTGATCAAATTCCAGTGGTCACTGTTGAACCAGCTCCAGGCCATACAGTTGTCACTGAAGATCAGACTGCTGAAACTGATCAATTCTTTGAAGCAATTGAGGAAGAAGTAGTTTCTACTAGTCAAAATGATGGACATAGATATCCATCACGAGATCGAAAACCTCCTAATTACTTCTCATACCAAGTGTCTAGTCAAGTGTCTGATGAGCCTAGAACTTATAATGAGGCTATATTGGCTGATGATGTTGATAAGTGGCAGATGGCAATGACAGATGAATATAATTCATTGATGAAGCTGAAGACATGGAAATTGGTTAACAGAGAAAACAAGAAAGTTATACAATGTAAATGGGTCTATAAGTTAAAGAAAGATCCAGCAGGAAATGTTGTAAAGTACAAAGCAAGATTAGTTGCTAAGGGATTCACCCAGACGCCAGGTGTAGACTATTTTGAGACATTTTCTCCTGTCGTGCGGCACTCCTCTTTACGTACTCTACTGGCTCTCGCAGCTGAATTGGGTTTGAAGATGCGTCACTTGGACGTTGACACTGCATTTTTAAATGGGGATCTGCTAGAGAAAGTCTACATGGAGCAACCTCAAGGTTTTAAAGTAAAAGGTATGGAGAACAAAGTGTGTCTCTTACAAAAATCCTTGTATGGACTTAAACAAGCTCCACGTGCCTGGAATATAAAGTTAGATGAAACTTTATCGTCTTTTGGTTTTGTGAAAACTCCATCTGAACCATGTGTGTATACCAAACTTTTTGGAAAAGAGTTGGTTATAGTTGCAGTCTTTGTCGATGATATAATTCTTTTTTATAGAAATGACAAGACGTGTGACATTGTCAAAAATGACTTGAAAAAATGTTTTTCGATAAAAGATTTGGACTATTTAAGCTATTATCTTGGTTTAAATATAACCAGGAAAAATGATGAAATAAAAGTACATCAGAAAAATTATATAAATAATCTTTTACAAAAGTTTGGAATGGAGAACTGTAAAACTTGTACAACTCCAATATCTGGAAAACTAGAGGTCAGTACCAGCAATGATAGTGATCATAATCTAGAAGTATATCCCTATCAAGAATTAATTGGTTGCCTCATGTTCCTGAGTGTTAATACTCGTCCAGACATCGCATACGCGACTAGTTACCTGAGTCAGTTCAATACTCGGTACAACAAGACTCACTGGTTAGCCGCGAAGAGAGTCTTACAATATCTAAAAGGCACTTTAGATTACTCGATTTGTTATAGAAAATCAGATATGCCACTTGTAGGATTTTGCGATGCCGATTGGGCAAACTGTGATATAGATCGCCGTTCTTATACGGGTTACTGTTTTAAATTAGCAGGCAGCCCGGTTTCATGGGCTTCAAGGAAGCAGCAAACCGTAGCCTTGTCCTCAGCGGAAGCCGAGTATATGGCAATAACTGAAGCTACGAAGGAAGCGATTTATTTAAGGAGATTTATCACTGAATTAATTTCAGATCCTATGGTAAGGCAAAAGTTATTACCTAATACCATAACTGTTTGTACCGATAGTCAGAGTGCACAGAGTTTGGCTTTAAATCCGGTACACCACCATAGGACGAAACATATAGATACCAAATATCACTTTATTAGAGAAAAGATTAGTGATAATTCGGTAAACTTAAAATATATCAAATCAAGTGATATGCCCGCTGACATCTTAACTAAACGATTGCAGCGTGTGGCACATGATAGATGTGTACTAGGCTTAGGTTTAGTGTAAATATATTTTACACGTTTACTTTGGTACTTAGTATACATTTTCATACTGTTTTCTTTTAATTGATATATTTTGAGTTCATTTTTATGTTTTATTTACTCTAGAGAATTTTGACACACCCCCTTAGTGTTGTATAATAATACTGGCTTTATAGTGTTTTTATAACGTATTCAAAATTCTTCCTATTCTATGTAACTAGGTTACCATATACTTCAATAAAATAACAACTAGATGAAACACATCTTTTATTTTCAAATACAAAAATTACAACAAGAATTCGAACATAATTCAATTTTTTTATGTTTATAGATTTCGGCTCTCCTCCCTATAATTGTATAATTTTCGTGAAAAGGGGTACAAAGTTTTTGCTTCACGCATTCATGTATAATTCGTTGTTAAACTGATTCGATGGTCTAGCGGTGAGTTTGGCCACGAGGTCTTGGGTTCAATTCCCAAGTCGGACCAAAACTGTTCATGGGTTTTACTTACAAGAAATTCTTCATAACAACCCGGAGAATGGCAGTTTGGTGGTGTTTCACGCCCGAAGGTCCCGATGGCAAAGAGGTCCGATGCCAGTCAGTTCAGTTCAGTGGCAAAACTATGTAGGGACACACCTACGAATAAATAATAAGTCAGGAAATCTAACTGCGCTCTAAAAATGACCCAACAAAAGTTGTGTCCAAGTAGGCGGTGCTTAAAAGTTGTGTCCACCGCCGCCATTAGTCGGATATTGTTCTTGCAAGCGAGCACACGTCATATTTCGATTTATTATTGTGTTGTCAATAATCATGCCAGCGTGTGTTGTGAAGTGGTGCAGGAGCCATACAAGGCTAAAATGCCCAGGGATCACTTTTCACTGGTAAGTAGTAGCAAAATTATAGTTATATTTAATGATTTGCAAATATGTTATCAAACTGAGATGGTTAACACTATGCAACATGAAGTCAGTACATTTTTGATTGTATTTTTTTTCTTTTTGGTGAAATATTGAAAAGTATATCGATAAAATAATTTTTATTATAAAATAGGTATGTATATTTATTTTGATAATTTTATAATGCTAATGTGTTTTGTATAATTGGTGTTCTTTTAGTTTTCCTGCGGATGCAATTCGGCAAAAAAAGTGGATAGCTGCAGTTAATTTGGAAAGACAGGAATATGACTGTATGCCATTGGTAGTTGAAAGCAACAATAAAATCGAGTGGGCACGATGAGAGAGAGAGTGAGAAATTCAATAATATCCAAGATAATATTGGATTGCATTTTGGGAATAAGTTATCAAATCGGCATATAGAGTTCCGAAATAATATCATGAACGTGAAAGATTGAGTCGCTAGCGACTCAAACTCTAAGTCAAAGTGTAGCTGATGCGATTATGTTTTGTTCGCAGCAATTAAACATGCCTGATTATCAAGACACACATGCAACTGTTATCTTTTTAGAAACATTTAATAACCTTTTTGATATACTAAATGCAAGATCACTTTCTGGACACGGGTTTAAACACCCTTTTTCGGTTGAACAAAAAGAAAAACTATACAATATTTTGGATCTAAGCGAAAAATATATTAAAAATCTCCAAATCAATGTGCAGTCCAAAAAAACTCAAACAGTAAATGGACAAAAACGGAATATACCAACTTCTTGAAACCAGTGACCAAAACTCAGTCTAAAACTGGATTTCTAGGTCTTCTTATTTGTATTTCAAGTTTTAAATTACTTTTTGCTTGCTTAGTGGAGGCACAAATATTGAATTTTATTTTACCTTATAAATTTAGCCAAGATCATTTTGAATTTTTTTTTGGAGTGATCGTGGTTGAACAATATGGTCGTTGCAACAATAACCCAAACGCCTGTCAATTTATGGAAATATATATAAAGACTTTAATGAACTTGAACCTCAGCTCTAAATTCACAGGCAACAGCATACCATTGGAGGATATTTCAATACTAAATTGCTCTTCAGTAATCAATAAGACCACTCCTGGCTTTAGAAATAGTACAGACAGCGCTAGTTACTCTACTGTAGCAGGTGAGAGTAAAACAGAAGAAGAAAATTGCATGGTGCTATCAAAATTTAACTGCACTGTTGGCCTAGTGGTTTAGGCGGTCGCCACGCCGCTTGCCAATTCGCCAAGTGTTGTGGGTTCAAATCCTACACGGGACAACACTTTGTGTGATCCACAAATTGTTGTTCTGAGTTTGGGTGTTAATTGTGTCCGTTTCATGTATGTCTGTAAAGTCCCCCGCGACAGGAAAAAAAAACATGGTGGACGCTAGCCTTCAATTGCCAGAAACAGTGGAGCAAATTGTAGGCTATATAGCCGGCTTTGTAACCCGAAAACTGCAAGCGAAAATTAACTGTCCAGAACACAGACGTATAAAGAGAAGCAGACTAAACATAATTATACGCACACATTAACCATGTAAAAAATATCGTTGTCACTTTCACTCTAACCTAATATTGTATATCTTTATCCCTTTTTTTCTTATATGGCTACAATAACTCACACATAGACACATCGGAGGTCGTGCCGTCTTGCGGCACGTAGCTTGTCAAAATATGCTACACAACGGCGTGCTGACGTTTGTGCTGTGGTGTTTTTTATTTTATTTTGTTACTACAAGCTGCTTAAAGAACTAAAATATAATGGTGAAGTGTTGTGCCCCGAAGTGTGCCAACGCATCTTACAAAAAATCTCCAGAAATAACCTTCCACCGGTATGTAAATACCATTTTATTATTGCTTGCCTATTTTTTGTATTTAACATACTATGCCATGCCTTTTTTTTCCCTTGACATTAGAAGATACGTTAGGTTCTTTAGAAACAAAGCTGTTGTGACTAGATTACTAAGTGAAATACATAAAATTTTATTGAAAATGTTTCTTGAAGACACAGTTTGACATTTTAAGTACTAGGGCAATTAACAGGGTCGAACTCAGAACTTATTTTTAGGTGTATTGATATTGATTGTGTAGCGTCGTCGGTGAAGCAGAAAAAAACGTATGTTAATACTCAATAAACCTCTTTTTACAGATTCCCCAACAATGAAGACTTAAAAAACCTTTGGATTAAAAATCTTACTAAAAGGGTGGCAACCTAAATCGAGCGATATGATATGTTCAGCACATTTTGAATCGCATTTATTATCCAGAAGAGGCCACCGCACAATTGTGAAATTATATATAGATATAAGGTGTAATCATTATGCTAAAACCAATCAAACATCGGAACGAAATTATTTCAAACGAATTGTAATTTTTAAAAATAAATAAACACATCTAAAAGTTTTTGGTTTTTATTTCCTGTTTATCACTTACATAACCCAAAAGAAGAACATACAGCTAAACAGAGCTCCAGTTTAACTGTAACCACTTTCAATCAGGTGGGCCGTGTGCTTGTCTGCCATCTAAGTAGCAAAGAAAAGTCCTAACAGATGACCAAATTTGGTACGTACCGATCCACCGAAATTGGTACGCTCCGAAACATATTTGTTCGCTTGCGGAGCACTAGCAGTCCCCCGGACATTATTATTATTATCGGACATATTAATGCGCGTCTTTCGGCATGCAGCATAGGCTCATACACGTGTATTTCGAGTTACAAAATATTAATTTAAAGTGCAATCTTTCATTGCTGAATTCGGCACTGTGTTTTGTGTCTGTGTGAGTAATGTTTGTATGTAGTGTAATTGCCACGCATTTGCATGGGTTGTGTCTGTTGTTAGTCTGCTTCTCTTTATACGTCTGTGGTCCAGAATGCTTATCATTGCTACCTTAGCTCATAATTAGCAATTTTTCATTGCTAATGAAAAATTGTATTTTCACAAGCTGATCAGTTTGAAAGATTTCGGTGGACTCTCGTCGACATCCATCTGTGGTGTTGTATAAAATATGCACACGCACAGAAACACTAATAAGACAGATAATAAAAATACATGATAACGGAAAATCACTTACTCGAGCAAGTAATCTGTCAGTGATATCTACACAGTGTTTTTCTAAAATAATTGACAACGAAGATATTCTGCGCTTACTAAAAAACAGTCACCAGACAAATAATGACCATTTCATTTTTTCTATAAAATGTGTAATCGTTGAATTTCTCAGAATCCGTCTTCACTACATTGCGAAAAAAGATTCTTCTAGGCAAAAACTTAATAAATTAATTATATTTCGAGGGACATAGAGTTTATAATAAAAAAAACACAAATATATAAACATTATACAATTATATTGTTTTATTATTAACTTTGACTGGTCCACTTATTACATAATATCGTCCATGTTGCTGTCATAGAAGAAATTGCAGCAAGCGCATGAACCAATCCCTGCTTTCGTTTTGAATTCAAACCAATCACAAACAATGTCTATTTATAACCTAGGTTTTGATTGGTTTTTGTTTCATACGTCGTTTTGGTTTCAAGACGGGCCACTTTTTGTGTGAAATTTGTTCCGAGTTAGACTTCCTGACTTATTATTTACTCGTAGGGACACACTATATACCTGCCTATGTAATGTACTTATGTCGTATTACTGTAACGCGCGGCTGCGCCCACGCTTATTAATATTAAGGTGTGAATGTAAGAACTAAGAACAGTCGCTAATAAACCATCGACACGTCCAATTATCACATTTTATTTTATATCACAGCTCCCTTACACGAATACGCAAGTTAGTCAATGACTCCTAAATTGATAACTTTACATTGGTGTCCTCGCGGTCGAAGTTTTTTTGAAGTACAGTGACCGAGTTTTGATTCCAGAACTGGTGTTCCACCCTCGAAAGACATGAAAAACGTGACCTGCGAGACCAGCAAGAAAGGGTTGGCTAGCATCACTGTCTCTTCGTGGATACCCGAGTTTTGGACGGATAAACCGCGACTCTGGTTTGTCCAGTACGAGGCTGTAGTAGAGAGTCAGAAGCTGACTGACGACGTGCTATTCAACAAATTAGTGACCTACTTCTTGCTCCACCGGATTCTAAGAAATATCAGACCTTAAAAGAATGGTTGCTGGAAATATTCGAGTAGTCGGAGCCCAGGAAGCTACAAAAACTAATCGGAGAAATGGAACTGGGAGATCAGCGCCCTTCTCATTTGTTAGGGCAAATGTGCGAATTAGCACGAGAGAAGATACCAGACGATACACACAGGAATTGGCTAAGATAAACCAGCGTCTGAAGGGTTTGGAGCGTGGTCGAAATATCGTAACGCCGTCACGGCGAATCAAAAAGTAGATCGGCGTCGAGGGGAGCTAACTTGGTTGCAGCGCGAAAAAAAAGTGCGTTATCGTAACAGTGATAAACAAATATAACTTGCATGCTGCTAACGGGACACTAATTGAAACTTTTGGTATACAATTTTAACATTAAATTTGGGTTTGAGACGTCCTTACACACGGAATTTTATCATAATCATAACGTACGTTAAACAGTGCTGATTTTTTATTAAATCATAAATTAACGGTAGATCTGAGTGGACGACGGCTCTTAGACCAAATAACTAACCTAAGTACCTATGTTAGGATCAATTGTAATGTGGAATGGATCGTCATTAAGTACGATATATAAAAATAATGTTTATGCCGATTTCATCATCATCATATCAGCCGAAAGACGTCCACTGCTGGACATAGGCCCACCAATGCTCCCCACAACAATCGGTCCTGTGCTGCTTGCATCCAGCTATGCAATGCCGATGCCAATTTACTTTTACAATATCCGGCAATCACTAGGCCTATGTCTTTTAGAGAGGATCCCCCAATTTCAGTGTTTCATCACATAGAGACATCTGGTTCCCCAGTTTAAGCACCGGCTTGGCCTTTAGCACCAAGCGGTACATAAGGGTTAATGAAGAGTTTTAGCGTATGCAGGAATTAGGTTTAAGCCGACCGTCCATTTGCACGTGGTACCCAAAAGGGTAGGCAAATACGTCGTTGTGGTGATTATAGGTCTTTTAACGCTATAACAAAGCCAAAGGATAGGTAACCCTATTGCTCGTATCAATGATTTTACATATATTTTAGGTAATAAAGTAATATTTTCGCGACTAGAAGTAAATTGTGCTTATAATAATACACTCATTTGCAAAAAAAAACGGTCGGTTTCGATTTTCTTCCTGATAGTAGTATTATAATGTGTGCTAGGCATCTAGAATCTGTTTGAAGTCGGTGCCAAGTGACTATCGCTTATACTTTGGAATTGTTCGTTTGTATTCTTTTTAGCTTAGCACCGACTTCAAACAGATTTTAAGTACCTAGCACACATTATATTATAATACTACTATTTAAATGAATAAAGAATTAGGTAATGGCAATTTATGAAGAACCAGTTTATTTTACGGTTTTAAGTGTTTTTTTTGGCAGAGAGTTTTCTTTGGATGTTTTTTGGAAGTCGGTTCTTTGTTTATAAAAAGTTTTTATTTTTCAGTTTTTAGTGCAAACAATCGTAGGTAACTAGTGAGTTGAACTATTTCATCATCAAGAATACAAATTAAGGTCTATACGTACGTGTAATATTAAAATCATCCTCTAATCCCTAACTGTTGAAGAGTTTAACCTTCTATCATCAGCTCACCTAAATAACTTGAAAGTATACTACTGAAGGTCTTTAGATACGTATGTAATTGAAATAATTATCCTCCAACTCCGAACCGTTAAAGAGTTGTACCTTCCACCTTCCATCATCAGCTTACCTAAATAATTTGAAAGAATACGACTAAAGGTAACATATATATACATGATATTTAAAGATTTATCCTCCAACTCCTAACCGTTAAGGAGTTGTACCTTACATCATCATAAAATGATGACTACCAGACGCAAATACCGGTATAACTTCAGAAAATATACGAAAAACATAATATGTGCCTATAAAAAATGAGGGTTTCTCTCGGTTTCCCTGGGATCCCATCATCAGATCCTGATATGGTAGCAATGGGACCACCTCGGGAGCATACATTTTCGAATACAAAAAAAATTTTCAAAATCGGTCCACAATTGACGGAGTAACCGGTGAACATACAAAAAAAAAACATACAGTGGAACATAGAACCTCCTGCTTTTTGGAAGTCGGTTAAAAAAAGGTTTAAATCATTTGAACATGTTACTGGCCAGTTATAATCTTTATAAGAGTACATTCCAAATTCCCAAACAACTTTTAACTACATTTTGTGGCGCGAATTCCCTATAGTTAATATAGACTCTAATTAACTTTTTGTCAATTTTTATTAAATTATCTGATGTCCTTGACATTTAAAAGTATTGTTATTGCTGTTTAGCATTCTCGAAAATGGTAGATAAAGTGATAAAAGCGAGCAAAATTATTGCGCTGCTTGAAGAAGGTTGCAGCCAATGCTTCGTGGCTCAGAGGCTAAATGTGAGTCGGTCGACAGTTCAAAGGACCTGGCAGCGCTATCAAGAGACCGGTTCCGTCAAGAGAAGGCCTGGTTCTGGCAGAAAGACATGTACCGAACCACGGGATGATCGTTTTCTAGTTAGTCAAGCGTTGAGAAATCGCAAATCTTCTTATGTGGACTTCAAGAACAGCCTCGAAGTAGTAAGAAATGTGCAAATTAGTCTATGGACGGTCAGGAGGAGGCTTCTCGCTGCTAATTTATACAGTCATCGCCCGGCACGCGGCCCTAAATTACTCCGTGGACATCGAGTGGCCAGGCTTAGCTTCGCTCGAAATTGTGTGTCATGGACTCATGAAGACTGGGATAAGGTATTGTTCTCCGATAAAGCCAGGATATCTCTGCATGGTGAAGACCGACGTCGACGAGTGCTACGTAGACGAGGAGAACGCTTTGCAGAGGCACGTTTTGAAGAAATCACACCTTATGGAGGGGGCTCTGTTATGTTTTGGGCAGGAATAAATTCTATGGATCGTACGGAGTTAGTCTTCATCGAAAACAGTACACTGACTGGACACCGATACATAACGGAAGTTCTAATTCCTTATGCACAACCCGCTTTAACCGCTCTTGGCGAAAACTCAATTTTTATGGACGACAACTCTCGCGCCCACCGGTCTGGCGATGTGGAAGCGTGTATGCTAGAAGTCGGAATTCGTCGTTTGGACTGACCAGCTAGAAGTCCGGACCTCAATCCAATAGAGCATGTCTGGGACGTTCTGAAGCGACGAGAAGGTCAGTGCAGCCGGCTCCGCAGACCATCAGAGAGCTTTCGAATGTAATTACCGCGGAGTGGGAACGTATTCCCCAAGAAACCATAAAAGATATACTCGCTAGCATGTCCAGACGAATGCAAGCCGTGATTTCAGCAAGAGGGAGTCACACTCAATACTAATTTTTATCTGCTTTTAATGTATTCAAGAAAAACAAAGAACTTAACGCGTTTCATTTTTATTGAGCGAGCCGGTACAATAATAGTGTTTTGAGATTAAACATTATTTCTCAATAATTCAATCAAAATGTTATGATAAAAGTGATGAAAACTATTCCTTCCTAATTAATTTATAAAATTCTGAGGATAACAATACCTAAAATTGTCAAACAAACTAATAGTAACTATAAAATAGTTCTTTGCTTAAGTGCCCGTTTTTTTTGCAAAAGAGATTATATTAATTGCGCCTGAAGATGTAGAAAAAACCGCAATTACGACTCCGTTTCGACCCCTCGGCCTCGGCCTATCATAGGCTTTTAATTAATTCTGTTTTTCAAGGTTTAGAAACACAATTCATGGTAGAGGGTAAAGAATCTTGTGACTCATTTTATGTTTGTTATTTAATGATATTATTATTGCTAGCCAATCGGTAAATATGCATAAATTACATTTAAAAGCTATTTTTTAGCGATTAAATAAATTGAGTATTACCACAATATTTACGATTACCACAGAGATTACCCTAACAGGTTTTAGTCCCTTACCAGATAAAGTACAAGCAATTGCTTGTACTTTACAAGCAATTGCTTGTACAGTTCTGGGTTTTGGAACGTCGGTAAGTAATTACTTACCGACGTTCCAAAACCCAGAACTGTAGATAAGTTGAGACGTTTCTTAGGGATGGTTAATTTATATAGATCTACTTTACCTAGGGCTGCGGAATTTGAATTTGTGTTAAATACATATTTAGTTAAAGCTAAGAAAAAAGATAAATTTGTCATTTATTGGACCCCCGAAGCGGATGCTGCGTTTGCAACATGCAAAACTAGCCTACAAAATACAGTAGTGATCATAAATGCTATCATGTCGGATGCGTCGAATGACTGCGTTTGTAGCGTTTTGCAAGTAAAGGTTGGCGCACACTGGAGACCCTAAGGTTATTATTCTAAGAGATTAAGTGACGCCCAGATAAATAATATATTAGTACGTATGATAGAGAGCTTTTAGCTATTTATTTATCGGTTCAGCATTTTAGATACATGATGGAAGGTAGACCATTTACAATCTACACAAACTACAAGCCACTAGTTTACGCATTTTCTAAAAAAACTCATTGAGAAAGAAACACCTAAATGGATCATCAGTGAAGTTACTACCAATAGACAACATGTAAGTGGTAGCGATAATATCGTTGCTAAAGCACTCTCACGTGTCGAGACCCTTATTTGTCCAACAACGCTTGATTTCGTAGAAGTAGCGATGGCTCAGCGCACAGACGAGGAGCTGATTAAGCTGTTATCGGATACGAGTGAGCGATTGCAGTTCAAAAGAATTGTTTTGCCCGATATTCAGAATGAGGTTACGTGTGAGGTTTCTACGAATCGCGTGAGACCCTATTCACTTGCAGAGTTTAGGAAAAAGGCTTTTCATATGATACATGATATATCACATCCTGGAATTAGAACGACTAGAAAATTTGATATGTGTAGGTATTTACCCGACTACGGCAAAGCCAAAGGAGGGTTATGATTTTGACAGGCTATGTATGTATGTATGTATGTTCATCTGTTCCCTCATAGCTCCTTAACTACTTATTAGAACTGGACAAATGAGGTATCGCTAGAAGCGTCTTTATCGTCCTCTGGTTATAGGCTATATGACCTGTCACTGAATCTAATGTGGCGCCCTCTAACCGATACAAAGTACTGTATTAAAAAAATTATTTGAGATAAATATGCCGTATGGTGTATCATTGGAAAGGGCGTTACTTGTACATTTCAAAAATATATATATTATTAGCATTTTCCCGCAGCTTCGTCCGTATTTATTCGATAAGTGTGATATTTCTATGGTATGCTTGTCTTTTCCCACATTCTTTCTAAACTACTAGTCAGAATAAGACAAATGAGGTATCGTTAGAAGCGTCTTGATTGTCCGCTGGTTATAGGCTATATGAAGTGTCACTGAATCTAATGTGGCGCCCTCTAGCCCACATAAAGTACTGTATTAAAAAATAATTTGAGATAAAAATACCGTTTTTGGTATCATTCGAAATGGCGTTACTTGTACATTTCAAAAATATATATATTATTAGCATTTTCTCGTGACTTTGTCCGTATTTATTCGATAATTGTGATATTTCTATGGTACCTATTTAAAATATACTTTGCAAAGAAATTAATATTATAGAGGCAGGTTTTAGTTTTTACTTTTTTTTATTTTGGCCCGGTATGAATACAGACGTAGGAAACTTGTCTAAAACCTGTATTCCATGCCAAAAATCAAAGGTTTCCAGACATACAGAGTCAGGTTTAAGGTCAATTTGAACTATGAGATAGATTTCAACATATTCAGGTAGATTTGGTAGGTCCTATATCAACATCAGCGGAAGGCTATAGGTATTGTTTGACTGTCATAGACAGAGCGACAGGTTGGAAAGAGGACAGACCAAGGCAGACAATTCGAAACCTTTTCTTTTTAAGAAATTAACTAAGTGCTTAGGTATAAATAAAATTGGGACCACGGTGTTTCATGCTCAGGCTAACTGAACTATAGAACGCTTTTATCGCGTTCTGAAGGGAACGACTATGGCTAGAAGTAGTAGTGAAACATGGGTTGAAGAGTTACATACGGTTTTAATGGAATTGCGAGCAATACCCCGGAGCGACACTGGTGTCAGTGCTGCCGAGTTGACATTTGGCAAAATCACTAACAGATAAAACCGGTTGAACTAGTAGTCAACGCTAAATTACATTGGGAATAATAATGGCTAGGCAGATGATGATTATTACTATGATAATATTATAAAACTAAAGAGGTTGGTTGTTTGGTTTTTTTAGAACTGCAGTACATACCGATTTGAAAAATTATATCAGTAAGGCCATTGATATTATCAACGAGTTATTTTTGGGAGATCTGCGTTTAGCAGTGGACGGCAATCTTAGACGGCAATGGACTAGAAAAGTTTACTTACCTACTAATACCTACTAAAGATTAAAATGTTGTTAATTCTATCTCGATTAATATTTGTCTGTGCCGAGAGTTGTCAGCTGTCAGTTTAGTTTATCAAACATAATTTGGGTTATGATTCTGCAATTTTGTTTAATGATAAATCATATTCAAATAAGAGCTTTATAAAAGGAGAAATAATGAGTTCCTGGCGAATGGCTGGTCTTAAGTACGAATACCTTATTCTATAGAATTTTATGATCTTTTTCACATTTACAGTTTTTTTTTTCAGAATCTTTCATTGAACACAAGCATCTATGATTTCTTTTTGATTAATATTTACAAAATTATATACTTTTTTCTAAATATAGGTAGGTATTCGTGAACCGAGTAAGTACAAGTGGGTATGTAGGCTAATAAACGTTTGTGGGACATGTCTTTCATATTGCTATTTTTGAAAAGCTTCAAGTGTTATCTCTGTTTGATCATCATTTCTTCAATCCTGGCATGGTAACACTAAAAGGTGGCATTTTTTTTGTTTCTTATTTGGAATGTAGGTACCTACGTGAAACTAGCTACTTTTCATCTAGATTTCATACGTGTACGCAAGGTGTACGCAAATAAGGAATGAATTTTCTTGACAGATATAGAGCAATAAGAAAAAACTGTCTCGAACCGCCTTTTCTGACTTACGGCGATCGATTACCACGACAGTATCATAAGAGGCACTGGTCTAAGTAGTTTTTATTAAATTAGTTTTTATCATTTCTATAGCCCTATATCTAGCTAATATTTCTATTTTAATATATATTATGCAAGCAGCAGGTTTCGTTTAAAGCTGAAAAAAGGCATTTGATCCAAACAAATTTCATGAAAGTTTATTGAAGCTAAACAGGATAGGTAGACACTTTAAATCTATAATGAAACCAACAACAATTATTTTCACGATCATTAACAAAGCAAACTGAAATTTCGAAATTCATAATTTTGCTTCACGTAATTTTCAATAAAGTTTTATGAACTTTATTGAAAAGTTCAATAAATTGCCAATGCGGCAATAGGCACAGCCAGGCACTTACTGACAGGTTGTAAGGCGCTATTAGACCGGGGTCATTATTCACGTCGCCATGATGGGGGCATACGCGAAGCTATGAGTTTATCACTGGCGAGAGCGAAAAAAGGAATAACAACAAACATAAAAACTAACATCGCGTTTGTAAAGGAAGGCTCAACAAAAATGACTTCACTCACACAAAAGCCGTACTCAATTATAAATACCGCCAGTGACTGGACATTATTAGTGGACAAATATGAAAATCACTACAGAATACCGGAGGATATCTGTGCCTCGGCGTCCAGACCAGACATATTTCTTTATGCAATGTCAATTAAGCGTGTAGTACTAGTAGAACTCACAGTGCCGTAGGAAACGAACATCCCTAAAGACCACGCTTTAAAAAGAAACAAGTACTTTGACTTAACCAACGAAATAACTAAAATGGTTATGTCGTTGCGCTGTATGCCGTGGAAGTGGGTGCGAGGGGTTTACCAGCTAAATCCCTCTATAACCTGCTTAAAGACCATGGATTGCCAAGAGCTTCAGTAAGCTCTTTTTTTGAACGAATATCCAAAGCGGCATTGCTAGGCTCATTTCAAATATGGTTAGGTAGAGGGGGTAACACGGCGGACAGTGGAGGTGAGCATTGACGCGTCGTAAGGAGTGCTCCTTAAACCTAAACCTGGGTCGCAATTCCCAGGCACTGTCGAAGCCGCATGTGTTGCCCCCATCTATCACGCGATGGACCCGGCACCCGCACGGTGAATCCATTGAACGCTAAGAAATAGGCCTCAAGCCGTTGCTTTTGCCCTTTTAATGTAGAGATGATTATATTGCAGTTACGTGAATTACTCAAACATAGCAGCAAGGGTATTGCGACAATCTGTTAAAGGCGGCAAAAAAGAGGATCCTAAAGAATCGGGCTCCTTCATGCGTTTTTTCTTCTGGGCCAATGGAGAAGTCTTGGGTAAATTATCTTCAGTACCTATCTTTAATATATCCAGTAAATAAAGGTTGACGAAGTGCAGGACAGAAGCTAATTTTCTGTGCTTCTACCAAATAGAGAACAGCGTGAGTAGGTGTGCTCTTAATTGATAAAACCAGCTCCTCAATTATCTTAATACGATTAGTATGATTCCTCTTTTACTCTTTTTCGTTTGTCATTTAAAATGTTGCAAAGAAAATCAGACATTGAAAGTACAAGGTAGGTACTATCAATCTATGGTGTTATTCTGTAGCAATTAGAAATCAAGTAGGTACCTACCTAGTTAGAAGCCTTAGAAGTGATACCGATTTTTTGACGTCTATGTTATAAATTCTTTATAACTCTAACCCGCCGTACTTATAATAGTAGTAGTCAATTACATAGGTACCTATGCCACCTATGATTGTTTTTTTACCTAGATATATACCTCCAATTGATGAATATACCTGTCACTGCCCTGGGTCGCGCTTTCTTTCTTCGTAGCCTTATCGCAAGATTGTTTGGGGTCGGCTACTAGTTCAACAGGTTTTACCTGAATTCAGTTTTTCCACGGAGCGACTGACATCGGACCTTCGCAACCCTGATGGAAATTGGATGGATGGATGGAAATTGAACTTGAAGGTTGAACTAGTGTCAGTATATTTTAATAACAACTAGTTCCCGGATCCCTCCTTTCTCAGGCGCAGAGTGGCATTCCGTGTGATTTTAGTCGGTCCGATTCCGACACACCACCCTGCCGCATACCCCGGTGGGGTGACGGCCCGTGGGAGTTTCAACACGTTAAAAAAATGTGTCAGTATATTTGAGACTACTGACTTTTCAACCTAACGATTACCATAGATGTTCATGGCAACCGGGACCGACGAATTAACGTGCCCTTCCGAGACACGGGCGGAAAAACACCGCCAGCTTCCATACTCCGGGCCGGTTAATAAGAATTTCATATACGAAAAACACGATACATACCTATATCACTTTGTCCCGACTCGGGAATCAAACCCGAGGCTTCTTGATTGGCAGTCGCATACCTACGCTAGCCGTCAGACCAACGAAGCAGTTGCGTCGCACGGAGCTAGATAAAGATAGCCTTTCCAGTCGTTTAAATTTGACAGAAGTACGTTGAATACAAACGTTATTAATTTAAATAATATATATTTTTCATACTCAAGACAGCCCTAAAGAAAACATCGCCTATAAAAGGATATTCCAGAAAACTAATTTCTATGGATGTTCTGTTACACTGTACGATCCAAATTGTACCTTGTAGTTGGGCCACGAGTCCCCATATAAATAAATGCTTTGACGGTGTGATTCTTTTGTGTTTACGTTCGTTTCGTCGTCTACAACTTAGTTTAAGCACACGGTTCAACTAGCGCCATCTACTGTGTACCCACTGCAGTTACAGTAACTACCCATAGATGGCGGAAGGCTACTTAAACTCGTAAATATTTAGCCGATAAAAATATGATTTCGTAATTTCATTTAAGATTTTCATGAGTTTATGATTTTGGACAGATCTGCAGTTTGCAGAGTACGATTTAAAACAGTACATATACACAACAGCAGTAGGTGGTACATATATAATCATCATCATATATTTTAACAATCCACTCATGGACATAGGCCTCTCTTTAGAAATGAGGTTTTGGTCTATTATAGGGACTAAAGGCGCGTCTCCACCGAAATTGTCGGCAATTTCCACTGAAATCAAACTGTTGGCAACTCTTTAAAATAATCACCAACTTTTGTTTCCACTGTGTCTACACCGAGTCGCCAACAATTTAAAAAACATTCTAACTAAGCGTCTCCACAGAGCCAATAATATCTGCAACATGCGTGTTCTTTTGATGTTTACCGCCAAAAACAGAAACACTGTTCCCAACATTTGTTGACAATTTTTGTTGCAAACACTGGGAAATTATAACCAATACGTGTTGACAACACCCAACACGTGTTGGTGGTAATTTCCCAGTGTTTGCCTCCCAGAACAAGGCAGTGACGATAGAAATAATTTCTATTAGATTTATCAAAATTTTTATCTTCGTCAAGTGCCTCTTCAATCTAGAAGTTCTGATCTCCTCCTTGTCATTGGCTTTCATAGGTCGCCCTTTAGTACAATATTATCGTTCGGGGCTTGCCCGCCCCAGTTCATCCATTCATAGTGATTTTATAAGTTCCTTGTTCATCTTTGCAGGCCGTAACTATAGTATCATCTCTTTTCCAATTACATCTTTCCATCCAATCCGCTTGCTTCATTCCTCACTCTACCTGTCAATCAAAACAGAACTTTTCTTTTTCAGCTGAAGGAACGAAGCCCACTCAAACTGATGCAAAAGAAAAAGCTGGTTGATATATTTTTAATAATTGCTTCATATTAATTTTGTAGTAATTACATATATATGTAGTCTGTGACCTTTTATTTCTAATTTATACATTGACAAACATGCAACATCATTCCACGCAGTTTTAACGGTTTTAAAATCTAAATAAAAAACTGGAGTGTGTTGTGAAATCCGCCTTACAACAAGAAAAGTAGTTCTAAGATAATTGAGCACCTGGCCACTGGAAGCATTAACACCTGTTTAAGAGAATTAAGGTTTTTTCTAAATGTTTTTTAGCTCTAAGGGTAAGCTAAGAAGTCGTCTATTCATTGCAAGATAATTTAATTCCTCTAGCAACATTTATCTAATTAATTATAATGCTTATAACATAATTTATGTTATATGTATGGACCGCCAAAGTGACTCTACTCTGTCTGATATGGAAAGCATAAGCAAAACCCAAGAGTGGTGGTCACCATACTCATTGCGAATGCAGACAATTTAACATTGCAGCATTGCGACCCACACAATGGCGGCTTAGTGATGCTTCTGCATCATTGGGCTTCCGGTCTCACACTTACTAACAAAACACGTCAGCACGACTGCTGTCATTTTAGGTTGGTATTCCGTGCGAGGGTAGTACCGCCCCGGTTGTGCTGTAATTAGCGTGCCTCTACTACCTTTAAACTTATTAGAGCCTTAAAGTTGAAAATAACACAGAGCCGATGCTTAAAGTATCGTTTAATTAGACACTAGATCTATTAAGAATACAATGGCGTATTGTTCAAATATTACTATTGTAAACTTATTATTTTCAGATGTGAAGGACCTTATTACATTAAATAAATAAAATCACATACTTTTCAGATAGTTTAATAGCACAGTCAATATTCTAGTTTTAATACAAGTGACTATAAAACTAATTACTCAGTCAAATTGAGATTTTGGCATACAATATGTTTAGATATTCTATAAGGTACTCTTAATGGATATATTATAAATGGATAAAGCACATGTAACACAAAATAAAGTTAGCAAACGTGTGTCTCTAGTACGAGTTGCCAAGTCTTAGTAACTTGTAAAATCATACATTACCACAGTTGTTAAGAGCCCATTATATAAACAAGTTTTTTTTTTACTTATATATAGGCACGCACTGTTTGCAATTATTTTCGGCCCTACTTATTTGCACATTTATGACTCGGGTTGACACTACACACAAATAAAAATAAAACACTATGCCAGCACTGTAGGTTACGTGTCTTCTGTAAGGTGATGGTGGTTCAAATCTTACAATAACCTTCTCTTAGTTGTAGATCTATTTTTGTTAACACCTTGCTTTTACTTTTGAAAATTATTTAATTTTTTTTCGTGTCTATTTTTAATGGGAAGCTTCTGGTCAAACTTACAAATAAACATAATTGTCATTGATTTATAAAAGATTGCACCTACTGTTTCTGTCCATATTTTTTTTTAAAAAGCGCGCCCTGTAAATGTCAATGAAATGTCTTTTTCAGCTTACAACTACATTGCTGATATAAGCCACCATACACTAAAAGTTAAGTATCTAAATAAGGCTGTATTCATATGATTGGAATACAATAATACATTGTTTTTGATATTAATGTAGTATCAGCTTAACAATTAATAGTGCGATATTACTATTCGTATAGAAAAATATGTACTGTTACGATGCTTTTAGTGGTATGATAAATATCATGATGTAACAGTTAAAACTAGTTT
The DNA here is from genome assembly GCA_949125395.1 of Diaphora mendica. Taxonomy (NCBI): domain Eukaryota; kingdom Metazoa; phylum Arthropoda; class Insecta; order Lepidoptera; family Erebidae; genus Diaphora; species Diaphora mendica. The sequence goes on along the minus strand of OX421312.1, from coordinate 26,243,597 downwards.
TTAGATAGATCGCGTTTTTCCTAGTAAGAACTAGTTTTTAATGTATGCCTTTGTTAATACTAGAATTAACTAATGCTCAAATCGAATATCAGTTAAAACTAGTTCTTACTAGACAAAACGCGTTGGTTAGTTTTTTTTAAATATATATATATATAGGTAAATAATAAGTAAATAAATAAATAAACCTAACTTAACGTGTTTTGTCTAGTAAGAACTAGTTTTTATTGCATTTGAAATCTAACAATTAATTCTGCACTTGTCAGGGTCTGATACAATCTTATTAACTTAACAGCCATAACACAACATGCGGTATATTAAACGCCCAGCATTATTGCAGTTGGTATTGAAATTTTGCTATCGTTTTAAGATCGATTTATGCAGAAAATAACCATGTTACTACTACGAGTTATGTAGAAACAGCTGTTTTCTGCATCGACATGCCGTTTTCTGCATAACTCAAAGTACTGACATAGCTGTTTTCGGCATAATTCAAAGTACTGACATGGCTGTTTTCTGCATAATTCGAAGTACTGACATGGCTGTTTTCTGCATAATTCGAAGTACTGACATGGCTGTTTTCGGCATAACTCGAAGTACTGACATGGCTGTTTTCTGCATAATTCGAAGTACTGACATGGCTGTTTTCGGCATAACTCGAAGTACTGACATGGCTGTTTTCTGCATAATTCGAAGTACTGACATGGCTGTTTTCGGCATAATTCAAAGTACTGACATGGCTGTTTTCTGCCTAATTCGAAGTACTGACATGGCTGTTTTCGGCATAATTCAAAGTACCTACTGACGGCTGTTTTCTGCCTAATTCGAAGTACTGACATGGCTGTTTTCGGCATACCTCGAAGTACTGACATGGCTGTTTTCTGCATAATTCGAAGTACTGACATGGCTGTTTTCGGCATAATTCGAAGTAGCGACATGGCTGTGTTTAGGACTAAAACAAGGTCATTGTATGTGTGCTAATTTGTATAAATATATGAATACCTCATTTTATTCCGGTATGAAATAATATACCTACGCTATTAGTAGTTTATTTCTTACGTAGCGTTTATTATACATATTTTTTGTATGTGGTGTGTGTTTACCATACTTTAAGTTGTATGTTTTTTTATATAAAATTTGTGCATTCTTTACACGTTGCATTACATGCTTATAATATAGTTAGTAAGACATTTCCTTATATTTAATTCATTCTACATATAGTTTATAAAATTACAATTAATCATTATTTTGAGAACATATTAAAAATGAAAGAAATCATATTAAAATATTAATATCAGAATTTTGTGAGTATAATATTGTTGAAGAGAAAGTGAGAAGCCATATATTTATCTTATGATTTCAAGAATTATTAAAATATTTTATCTATTGCTTTGCATTTAAATGAGATTATATATTGATGAAAAAAAATCTTTCATTCACAGCCTCGATTGAGCCACTGGCGTTAAGTAATCTTGTGACGCATATATCACTTTACCAACCACGGTTTAATTTATTTTATGTGTCTCACTACCATTGACATATACAATAGAGCACGGCAGTGGGCGTGATAAGCGATAGCTCGATAAAAAGAGAACGCAACAATAAAAAGCCCCCTCTGTCTCTTTTTAGTTGCGACTGTGTGCTGCGTATAGCGTACATATACAAATACAAAACCTCATAGCATGCATGCAGTAAACGCCCTAAACAAGGACAGAGGGGCTTTTATTGTTGCGTTCTTTCTATCGAGCCATCGCATCCACTTTAACGATAGTCCCATTGCTAGCGCAGTCTATACTTATATGTCTATGCTCACTACAGTATATAAAACATTTTAAGGTACAAGATTGCAGATATAGTTTATGTCAGTATTTAAGTTTCTAATTTTAAAAAGTTACATTTGTAATGATATTAGGAATGGAACATAATTTTCAGTGATAAAATTATAACAAAATATTTAAAATTCAAATCCGTAGTGCCAGTATTAATATTGGAAACTGACAATTAGATTTTTTACCTAGGGATTAACAGTTTCACCGTCGTTCCTCTCAGTATCAATTCTTTCAGTTTCTGTGTTAACAGCCTCGCTCTCAGGGTCCGATTGAGGTGCCTGCTGCCGACGACATTTTGGGATAATACCGTTATACTCGCACATGCCGAAAATTAGAATGGCGAATCCGACCAAATGCTGCCAATGGAAGGTCTGCCACCTGACAGCCAGCGAAAACATCCAGATCACTAATGTTCTGTAATAATTAAAAAAAATAGTTTAATCAATTAGTAGTATTAGTATTAACTTTTTTAGTTGTTTTTTATTGTTTGGAGATAGTTTTTTGTTTTTTCGAAAAAGGGTCCCCAATTTATCTCATCCACATTTTTATACTTTTTATCATTAATTTCATCACGACGAAGACGATTAAAGACTCGAAGACTTTAAATACTTGACCCAGCTGGTTGCCATCTCATCAAAAGAAGGTTTTTTAAAGCTTTTGACACATTTATATAGCAAAAGTATTCACCGTCACACCGTCACATGACACCACGACTTAGAACACTACACTGACATAAAAACACGTTGTATTTCGACTTGCAAGGAGATGCTGGCAGGAACCATGCGCTGGAGAGAGCAAACCGGTCTGGGTCCTTGCCTGAGAGTGAAGAATAGTAGACTGCACGGTTGGCCAAGTGGTTTAGGCGGTCGCCACACCGCTTGCCAATTTGCCAAGTGTTGTGTGTTCAAATCCTACACGGGACAACACTTTGTGTGATCCACAAATTGTTATTCTGAGTTTGGGTGTTAATTGTGTCCGTTTCATGTATGTCTGTAAAGTCCCCCGCGACACAGGATGTTTATTCCTAATGCGGGAGTTGTCTTTAAAAAAAAAAGTATAATCTGCATTCATTACAGAAGCATGACCAAGACAGAGCGACTTGTACTTCGCGCCCCTTTATGAAAAGGTGGACATCGGACCCATTGCATATGTCAGTAGGGTCCGCCTTGCTCTTAACGGAATATTGTGTGGCTTTTGGATACGATGGAATACGACCTTAACGACTAGAGACCCGTGCGGGTTAAAACAAAAATCTTAATACATAATAATATGTTTTTTACTCAAATATTCTTCTAAATTATAATTACAATTTCTTTTTATAATATTTACCTTACAGAGTCGAGTACCATTCTAGTTGTAGCTGACTGTTCCTTGGTGACGCTGATGCCAGCAAAATTGAAGAATGCGATTGACACGATTGTACATAATGTCGCTATTAATAGCAGTGGGTTGTTACCTGAAAATATACATAAAAGGTGTTTCATATTTATTCATTCTCATTTAGTTTTTACTCACTTTAGGACAGAAAAGCTCATGAAATTATCAATATTTTGAACAACAAACAAAAGGAATTTCAAGAACGCTAAAATAAAATATTTTCGCATAATCATAATTAAGTAATTTCTATTAATTTTTGTAGCTCATTTTTAATGTTCAAAACGTTGTTTATGATGTTGATTTAAATATTTTATGTATTGTTCTTTAAATAACAAACACACTTGATTAAAGTAGGTTAAGTAGGTAGTTGAAAGAAAGGAAAAAAATGGTGGATAATTTAAGAATCTTCTCAATCATACTCAGCTTCGATTGGCCTAAGCGTTATGTTAACTATTCTATCTTAGGCACGCCAGCTTAGCATACATTTAAAGCACATGAAAATCGATTAAGTAGATAAGTTCATCGTGAGCAACAACGTGACACGAGAATTATATATATTAGATTTCTTAACTTCGTTAATAGAAAACGTTTGAAACTTTCCTGTGTATATATTATTATTTAAATAGATATATTTATAGAATAGATGTTACGTTCTAAGAATATGAGCGTCATAAAAGCATTCGATTATTAGGTGGGTTCTAATTACAGCTGTGGCATCTTTTAGTTTGTAATCATGTTCCTCATTGGACATATTGTATAATAACGGACAAACATATTTCTTTATAGTATAGTTAATGGATAAGAGGCAATGCTGCGTGCGCATGACATGCGCCTGAATGTCACCGTTAGGTACTGTTTGTTTATTATTTTCTAAGAGAGTTGTTCCAGAACATTTGTTAATAATTTTTTTCTTGTTTCTTCTTCTGTATTTACAATACACTTTATTTTCTAACTGTAGTGTAAATTTACTTTTCTCAAACATGCATGGAAATATTGTCATTATTTTCGATAAAAGAACACGCGAAGTATCTAATTTACGGACAGTGAAAAATAAATCCATTGCAGGAGCGTTTTTTGAATTTAGAACATTACAACGCTCCAGCAATGTTGTATGAAACGGCGTGCTGAGGTTATTATTACTCTTTGATTGGATCTCTTTTGTATGCGTAAATGCGTTTGCCTTTCGGCACAGGTGATAAATAGAAAATCGGCGGCAAAACTGAAAATTCGTCTTGATTTTTTATTTAAATATTTAATTACTGTAAATTGAATAATTAAAATGAGTTCCAACACCTCAGAGAGCGAAATGGAAATTGATCGTACTCCACCAGATTTACGATATTCTTTTAGTAATTGCCCCAATATGAATAATGTAACTTTTAATATTAATTAAATTAAATGTATAATATAAAATTATGTTTTATTTCCCTGCATTCTTTTGAGAAAAGCACTATATATGCCTCGGCAGAAATGGCAATTGCCTGTCTCGTATTAGTGAAGTCCTCGCCTACGGCTCGGCCTTTGCAATAATGTACTATTAATCTCCTCGACGAGAGATCTTACAATAATTATTATATATTCAGTTTTTTCGCAATGTACAAATACGAAAGATTTACAGTTCTCACATTTTGCATTCAGTGTGGTGTTGGCGAAAGTGTAATGTTCCGAGTTTAAAACTTAAAATACAGGTAAGAATTAAATGTAGCTGGAGAAGAAATAATGAAAAACTAGTTTTTTTTTAATGTAAAACTAGGTTTTACCCTACGCAGCGCCGCCCGCTTGTATGTCGGGTATCGCGGTATAAATAGCCTATGACCTTCCTTGAGAATCAAAGTATCTTCATACCAAATTTCTTTGAAATCGGTGCAGATGCTTACTTAGCGTGAAAACGTCAGAGACAGACAGGGTTACTTTCAATTTTTTTATACTATTATGAACTAGCCTTTGCCGCGACTCCACCCGCGTTTATGTAATACTCTTTCACGGCCAAACCACTGCACCGATTTCAATGAAATTTAGCATGTAGATACTTTGATTCTTGAGGAAGGACATAACTACTCTTTACTGCAATAACCGACAACCACTGTTACTATTAGGAGTTGGTAAACCTTAGGTTTTACTGGAAAATCCTAGAATTTATTGTTTTTGCTTTTACAGTAACGTATACCTATGTATATGAATAGGTATATATATATAAAATAAAGAAAGAAATCTATATATAAAATAAAGAAAGAAATCTATATATAAAAGAAAGTCGTGTTAGTTACACTATTTATAACTCAAGAACGGCTGAACCGATTTGACTGAAAATTGGTGGGGAGGTAGCTTAGAACCAGGCGATGGACATAGGATACTTTTTCATTTTTTTTCTTTGCCCTGCGGCGTTACCCGCGGTTGTTGCTGTACCGCGGGGCTCAGCTAGTAATATATAAAGCTGGAGTTTGTTTGTTTGCTTGAACGCACTAATCTCAGGAACTACTGGTCCGATATGAAAATATTTTTTAGTGTTAGATAGCCCATTTATTGAGGAAGGCTATAGGATATATATCATCACGCCAATAGGAGCGGAGCACCAATGAAGAATGTTACAAAAACGGGGGAAAATTATTACGCTACGAGCAATAGACGTTGCGTGGGCCACTTAGTAAAATATGAAAATCTAGCTTACGACGTCGCTATAGCCTGTGTATGTGACTTCCGATGCTTACCAATTTGAACAAGACCATCTATGGCATCTTCTACGGTTCCTCTGGCGTTGTTATCAAAGTGTGGAGGTGCCGGGATCCAGTAGAAAGCTACTAGCAGCACAGACAGCACGGAGAAACCGAAGACACCTTCCCATCCCACCGCTTGCATTGGCGGTATATTTAATCCTTTAAACAAGATGTCATTTGTTACACACACTCGTATATTTTCGGTTGAATGAATACGTTTGTAAAGAGAAAATTGTCTGAGATGATCTAATTATAAACTCCTTTGTTACTTGATAACCCAATTCATAAAAAAAAATACATGGTACTTATTTTCTGCTATTTCGAGATCTTTTTTTTTTATGACAACTCTAAGTACGACAGTCGATTTAATAACTTTTTTAACAACAAAATTTGGTTTAATAAGATCAAAAAATTAGTGCGCAAGTTTAAAGTAATACTCGAGTATATTATGTACTCGTATGTAGGTATAATAATTGAGTCTGTGAATTTTGTTTCGGTATATTTTTCCAAGACTTTCTCTTTAGAAGCAAGTTATGAGCATACCTGAAACATATTTCTCCTCATAGACCATTTGGCACGCAGAGACAACTTGCGCCACGATGATAAGAAGGTCACCAGTTATCAGACTGTTCCTGCCTTTGGACTCGCCAGGATTTTGGTATAAAGCGTCTGTCACACCCACAGTTACAAGACCTATTATGACGTAACCTGTAACGGAAAGGAACTTATAAGTATAATAACTTCATCGCACTAAACTATAATCGCCAGCTTAATCCAAGGGTCCGATGAATATAAACTGAAGAATTAACAAAAAAAAAATGATAACACTAAAGACCGACAACTATGTATTACTTTATCTTATACGTAATAGATGTTGGTGATAATGATATCTTTGATGATGTGACCGAAAAAAATACTTCCCGATGAAAGAATTTCAGCTTTTCAAACCGTTTTAATAACATTATTTACGCTCATAGTCACGCAGAATATACAATGTATAGGTTAGATATCTATCAAATTGTAACGACAATATATAAAGAGTTACGTGGTTGTTGGTAGTTTACCTATGTATTTTTAGGTTTTCATGCATAATACTCGTAGTTAAATGATATAACATTAAGTCTATATATTATATTTGATTAAAACGATTGTAAAATATATTGTTTTAAACTTTCATGGTCGTAACATTAAAATAGAAATCTACGGGATTGCTACCATGTACCTTTTTGTTTGTAAAAGATTGTAAAATAATTTCAAAATTATCAATAGCGCAATATTTTTATTTTAAAACAAAAAATCTTTATGAAGGTGAAACTGCCAGAAACGTAAAAGGCTATAGATAGACTATGGGCCCGTGTCGAAAATTGACGGATTATGTGAACCACCAAGAGACCTTTTTAGAAAGATACAGGGGCATAAAACAATAACATTCAGCACTATGCCGTCTAGTCTAGCAGCACTAGTAAACTGTCCAACTGAGTACTAATGAAGGGGAGGAGGGGATAACCCCTGATTTTTATATTAAGCGCTGTAGTTTAGAAAATTGTGTGTAAGTGTGTGTACGTGATATAAGCTTCCATCTGGGCCGGCCGAGTGATTCATATGCAATAACATTGTTTATTAGCTCTGTATTTAATTGGCGATATGTAGGTCATTTGTCTTGATTGCAGTAGTTGCTATAGTAGCAAAAACGCTAAACAAAGTATATAGTTGAAACAATTCGTAGAGTTACGTTACGTTAGAATTATAGTTTTCACAAAATTATTCTTCACTAGTTGTTGCCCGCGGGCCGCGGCGCATCGCGGCAAATAGTAGCCTATGTGTTATTCTGATGTATAAGCTATATTACTGTAAAGTTTCATCCAAATCCGTTCAGTAGTTTTTGCGTGAAAGAGTAAGAAACATCCATCCATCCATCCATACTCACAAACTTTCGCGTTTATAATATTAGTATGGATATTGTGTCTATTGTATGTATATTCCAATCAATAATAAAATGTATGCTATCTATCTGCATCTAGCAGGGCTTGTATTAGAAAAGTTTGATTTACGGATAGAATACTATATTACATGTATACTTGTTTTGTAAGTACATTCATACATATTATATAAAGAAAACACTCAAATTCCGAAACATATATATATTTGCAGATAACACTTGTTCCGACCCGGGAAGAGAACCCGACACCTCAGCACAGAAGTCGCATACGGTATCAGTGCACCATCGAAGCATGCAGTTTATTTTTTATTTTGTTTATTTTCTACGAATGTCCAAAGTTCATTAAATAGTCTCATTAATCGTATGATGTATGATTTGACCTTACACTTGACCAGCGAAGATAAATTTGTACTAGAACTCATAACACACAGAAAAAAAGTTAAAATATTATTCTGTCGTTAGACTTATGGTTGAAACAAAGAGGTCTGAATAAACTTTTAGTCAATGAATCAGCCTGTATCAATAAATACACAATTGATTCATTCCATTGTATATGTTTGTTTTAATAAAATGTATCATCAGTCATACGGCAAAATATAAACTAAATGACTTTACGTACTTATACATACAATAAATTGACATTTTTTTTTCATAATTCTTTTTTTTTTAAATCCGACCTGCTCATTCTCAAAAGTTTTAAGTTTCAAGATATATTTATAGATAACCCTTTTAGATTTCTTTAAAACATGGTTATTGATTAGTTAGGATTAACACAAAACTTTTGTAGGTTAGGCCTAAGGTGAATATTAAAATGCGTATCTAAATATCCCTTCAACGTATCGAAGGGATAAATTTGCCGTCGGCTCAAGCCAGCCGGTGTTTATTATGCATTTCTTACGTTATCGTTATGATTTGTTTGTTGATTAGGCAAACGTAGTGTAGGGCGCCCTGCGGCACGGTGGTCTGACGATTTGAAGGAAGTAGCTGGCACCGGACTGTCCATGACCAGGATAGTTGGCACTCCTTGGGGAGACCTTCTTTCAGCAGTGGACAGCGATTAGTTGGCTATGACCGCGTGGTCCAATCACTTTGTCCGACTGATCGGACGACGCGGACTTTTTTTTCCTGTTTGTCCGACTGATCGGACGACGTGGACATTTTTTTCCTTTTTGTTCGACTGATCGGAAGGGTCGAACCTTTTTCTTTCCTGTTGGTTCGACTGATCGGACGACGACTTTAAAGATTACATTAAAAACCACAAAAACTTTTTTTTTGTCATAACAATAAATATTTTTACGGGAATTAACGCGATTTTTTTTTTTATTTCATTACATACCTCTGATTTGCGGTCGGACCACACGGACTCAAAGAAAATAACAGTCCGGGTCGTCCGATAAGTGTGGTCATATTTCTACATCGAACCAACAGGAAAAAATAGTTCATGTCGTCCGATAGGTCGGACCACACGGACTCAAAGAAAATAACAGTCCGGGTCGTCCGATAAGTATGGTCATATTTTTACATCGAACCAACAGGAAAAAAAGTCCGCCTCGTCCGATCAGTCGGACTAAGTGATCGGACCACGCGGTCATAGCCGATTAGTTGAAATGTATGGCAAAAGAGAGACACATAACAGCACAGCTCACTTTTCTTAAATTCTCTGTGCGTTTTTTTACTTTTACTAGAATATCGTCTGCATATATCATTTCGTAGATAAAGTTTAATTTATATTGATGATGTGATGCCTTTATTCACACTGATAAGTCAGTACTAATTCGAAATAAGTCGAAGATATGGAGCAAACGCCATCCCAATTTGACCTTATAGGTAATTGTAGATGGCTTCTTTATTTAACTTGCGATGTATGTATGTTTGGGTGGAATCTTGCAACTTAAGAGCGCGGCGACCGATGCTCGCAACTACAAGTTGAAATTTGTTCGGAATATTGCTGTATCGAATATATAATAAAATAAAATATATTTCTAATATCTCGTCACTGTATCTCGGTAAGCCATACCTGGCGTAGTATATTGACATATGTTTGCTGCGATAGCACTACTAACTAATTGGTTTTTATAATAAATATGGATGTGTTGTAGACTACCAAAAATCATCAATGAAAACTCAATGTTTTTTCATTTTCTTTTCGATAATTAGTAATTTAATAATACAAGCTATGCTTTTTTATAATAAATATTATAAGTATTGCTGTTTATAATATAGAAAAAACAAACTTAAAACATGCCATTTACGCTGTAAAAATGTGCAAAATTAAATTCAACTTTTTCGTTACTTTACGTAAGTTTTTTTAAATAAAAAGGGAAAAGGAGCCTGGATAAATACTGTTTAAATCTGGATATCAACATAATATGGTGCAAATATGTTCAAACTACAAATTATTTTGGTATTCAATTTGTATGGAGAACTCGGTGACCCCCTTAATTTTGAAGCAAATATCTTCAACCGATTTTGCTGAAATTTTGCAAGCATATGTATACAGCGTGACAATACAATATTATAATGACATGGAACTGATCTGATGCTGGAGCTGGCAGGTGGCCATAGGAACTCCATAAAGAAACGTCGCAACACTATCGAGTTTGGACTCGTTTGATTCGTTTTGACGAGAACTTTATGTTTTCATAGTATCCAGGGTCTGATGATGAAGCCTGAAGGTGGTTATAGGAATTCAGTAAAGAAACGTCGCAACACCATCGAGTTTCGAATCGTTTGATTCATCTTGAAAAGTACTTTGTTTTGATAGTATCCAGGGTCTGATGATGGTCCCGGAAGGTGGTCATTACACAATTTATAGAATACAAAGGCTAGTCGAGAAATTTAAATTAAATATTCAGTTACTGATAATTAATTATGATTTTTCATGCCCTGATCATGAAGAAGCGAAGACGAACATATCATTTCTTGCTTGCCAACAAAATGAAGATTCTACTATTACTATCAGAACTTTTGATACTGATATTGTGGATCTACAAGTCTAGATTTGGGATCTTTTTTTTTTAAATTGTCAGATTAAGCGAACCCCTCCAGATAATCGTCAGATTATGAGACAGTGCGTCTAGGACATAAACATGAACCATATATAACTTAATCTGACGCGCTTGAGTATTTCAATATGACGATTTTTTTTGCACATTCATATAATGGCTGTGAGTTTGCGTCACATCTATATCGTCAGATTATTGAATGAGAGCTTTATTTTAGGTTCACTTAACATCCCCTTTGAAAATCTGACGCGCTCGATAAATTTTTTTTTTTTGTCATTTTCAAACCCTACGTACGACCACTCCACCATGCAAACGATCAGATTAACATACGTACATTATTAACTATTAATTGTCCATGCAACAGTTTTTTTTTTACATTTTTGAACATCCATAGCTGCTCACCCCACCGATTAAAAGGTACAGTAATAACATTTTTTTCTTTTTATCATCTAAGCTTTGCAACCCAATAGGTCTCTATGACACTCGAGTAAATCCCCATTTAGCATCGTGGGCTCCCCTACTACAATTTGTCACGTAGAAATATCGGTACTTTTAGCGACGAATTTCGGTCAGACAGTCACAGTGTAACACTTAAAAGTGTGCAAGGATTAAACGGCATTTATGTGTATGAATTTATTTCATGCTACACATTGACACATTCACGAATACTTTTAAAACATATTTTTTTATTCCATTTAAGTCTTTGACAAGCTTTAATGCCTATCTCAAGTTCCACCCCATATTACAGTAACAAACCCTTTTACACTATAACCGGTTGGAAATCATTGAATGTTGCTGTGTCAATAGGCTCACAAATAATAAGGGTACTTGTCTGCCTATTCAAAAAGACAAAAAACAACATTCAATCTTATTTTCAATGAGTTCATACGGGTGCTGTATCACTTTGTTAAGACTACTTCTAATTCTGATGCGGGTTGTAATGTAGTATTCATCGTATTCTTTTCTTTACACAACTCACGCACTAGGAACACATTCTGTATCGCGGGGGACTTTACAAACATAAATACGAAAAGGAGACAAAAACACAAAGTGTTGTCCCATATGGGGATCGAATTCACAATTCTCAGCAGCGTGACGACCGCTTAAACCGCTACGCCATTCGTGCAGTCATCCATATATATAACTCTATAACACATAATTATAACTCTTATATTAAAGTTGAATTCAATTTTCTCTATATAACATACCGGATGTACGTGTATAGATAGGTAGGCAAGTAGTTTGATGTGGGAGAATTTATTCTCAGAATTCAAAATACAACATGGTTTCGTACATAAAAGGGGGGTGCGGTTGGGGTGGAATGGGCGGTCCGATGCAAGCGCATTGGAAAGTTGAATAGATGCATTGATAAAGTAGGTACGTGACAGACATATTATATTTAATTAAAATCAGTTCATGGAAATGGCATCCCTCAAGCGAGGGGCGTGTAAGGTGTGTGACAAGTTACAGGGGAGGCAAAGTGCAACCATAATGTAATATTGATTTATGGCATCTTTGATTCTTTGTACCCTAGGTACCTGGAGCCCCGGCCGTCCGGGCCTTGCATCAGCTAGCTATTTCAAAGAATAAATGTTACCCAACCTGAATATTACGACAAAGGTTTTGTTTTCGTTATTTATATATGTATTTATAGAGTTTTGTTTTACACTGTTGAGTCACATTAGCATGTAAATTATACTAGCCAATACTATCGAGCATATCTATACATATATGTACCGCTATCAACTTTTATCAGGCATCTTAAAATATGACAAAAGAAAATACATATGTATAAATAATATAAATAAAGATAAATACCTAGTATTAGAAGATAGGATATCTTCTAATACTAGGTATTTATCTTTATTTGACGATGACATTACAATCATTGTAGAAGGGATTGGGGAGCCCTAGAAGGAATTTCGGGATTTACTAAAGCGCGGCAGATTAATATACGGGGGATACCTTGTACCCGGTTAAGTACCTCCACCATATATGATGGCCGCCCGTCAAGGATAAAGGATCAGATCTATACTTATAATAAAAATGTAACAGTTCCAATTCTGTACATAAAAGATATTTGGAATTTTTTTCGATATATTTTCGAATCGATACTGAAGCCAAAACTGTAATTTTTTTCATTTTTGTCTGTCTGTCTGTCTGTATCTTGGCCGCGCATCACGCCGAAACTACTGAATGGAATCAAATGAAACTTGGCATGATTTGAGTTCATACTACGAGGTAGAACAAAGAAGACTTTTTATCCCGATATTCAGCAGGGTTACCTGAAGAGAGGGAATGAAAGTCAAAATATGTACCTAGTTGTAATTCAATAACACATTCTTGTTTTCCGTCCGATTTCTTTCATTCTTTTTTTGCTAGAAAGAAATAAAATAAAAGGTAACGGGAAAAGTTTTTTTTTTGTCCGCAACTGTACACTGCCTGTATGAAGCTGAGACAGATATGTAACTATGACGGTACGAAGTTCGCCGGGTCAGCTAGTAACGCAATATAGCATAAAATACTACTTTTGTAGTATTTTATGCTATATTGCTTCATTAAATCAATAACCAAATAGTCGCAGTCTGAGCAGTGCATATCTAAGACGAGAGGAACACCATGCGACTTATTCCGTGTGTAATAAACTATTTAATTCCGTCTTTTGAAAAAAAACAACACAAAAAACCGGTTTCAAAAATAGATTATACATTTTCTGCACATCTTTCTCTCAAAAACTGGTTCTCAATTCTCTTTCGGTTGTCTTTGTTTTATGTTTGTTATCTCAGTAATCTGTAATTAATTAACCGATTTGTTTTACAAATAAAACAAATCAGTTAATAAATTACAGATTGGCTCAAAAGCAAAAAGAGATTTATTCAAAATTTGAAGCTTGAAGAAAAAACCATCACTAATTTGAAGAATGAAGATTACAGATTATTGCTACATGTATGTAGCTTTGCCCGCAGTTCAGCCCGCGTGTCTAGTATGTCGGATATCACGATAAAAAGTAGTCTTTAAATATATGTATATTTTTGGATTGGGTTAAGGGGCAAACGAGTAGACGGATCGCCTGATGGTTAGCGATTACGGCCGCTAATGGACACCCGTAACACCAGAGCGAGGCGTCACAAGTGTGTTGCTGCCGTTGCCGGCCTAGGTTGATATTATTCTGATCTAAAAGCTAATACTGAAACCTGTTATATAAATCCGTTCAGTAGTTTTTGAGGTAACAAACAGCCATACGTTATCACAAAGTTTCGCATTTTTAATATTAGTAGAATTCGAATTAATACCTGTGATACACAGTAAAAGTTAATTTATTATTTATTTATTTATCAATGCTCGTGCAAATAAATAGTAACCAAACGCAATAGCAAAAAGTTTGATAATATTATATTCTATGATTATTAAACTAATTTCGTTATGATAAAAATAATTGGCAATCTACATAATACTGTGATGGTTTCTGTTTTTCTAATTCTTTTGTTCTAATGATATTGTATTTTCATGTTAGTAATAAAAATCTATTTACGAGCGAGCGTGTCGCAATTACATTTTTTTTTATGAAATGTATGATTATGACAGTTTTTATACAAACTGCCTTCATGTTTACTTCAAAATTGATTTCATTGGCTTGAAAATGTTGACGTCCAATAAAGTGTGCACTGGTCATCTAGTGACTCTATAGGTAAAGACATGTCGAAGACTGTCACATTTAAATGCATTTTAGTCCGGGGTCCCCGGAACAAATTTTACAAGTTATTACTATCAAGCAAATTTTCCTGTTAGTTCCCACAATGGATTTTTTTTAAATGTGAAATGTGGTCCGTCATCAAAATGAAGCCACTCACGAAAAATAGCTTGATAGTAATAACTTGTAAACTTTGTTCTGGGGATCCCGGACTATATACACACATCAAAAGTGTCTAGGGATCAACATATATTTTTGCAATAACTTTTCTCCTGATTGATATTAATTAAAATTTTCTTTAAGGATTCATCAAATAAAGTGTTTTCGTTTGTCACAGTAACGATAAACCAAGTCACCTTTGCATTAATAAAGAAATTTGCCATTTTCCTAATAAAGGGATTTTTGACATTTGAACCACTAACATTAAAGTTCGAAAAAAAGACTGAAATAACAGTTTTCTTTAAAATTTTATTAGGTAACTTAAACAATTAATAATCCGTGTTTCTACCGCGAACACTAACAACACAAGAACATCGGTTTGGCATACTCAAAATGAGTTCATCCAAATCACGCTGTGGAATGGCCGCCCATGTTCGTTGCAACAACAAAAAAAGGTCTTCTTGCGACTGGATACCCTCCATATTCGGCAGAGCTCTTCTCTGTAGCATATCCCATGCATGCTCAATCGGGTTCAAGTCTGGCGACTGAGCAGGCCAGGGCAGGACATTGATGTTAGCTGCGGCGAGAGTCTGTCTTACAACTCTTGCGGTGTGCGGTCGTGCATTATCATGCATTAACTGAAATAAGGGACCGATTTGCACTTGTAGAGGAACGATGACGTCTGATACAATCGTCTCAGCATAAATTTGAGCGTTGAGGTTGCGTCTGATCCAAATCAACTCAGTTCTTCCGCCGATCCAAATACCCGCCCATACCATGATGGTTCCACCACTATAAGGATGGACTTCCTGGCAGGATTTTAATCGCTGTTGGCGTCCAGGGGTTCTCCAGTGTCGTATACGTCTTGTATCCGGTCTCATACCAAAACGAGACTCATCAGAAAAGCACACGAAACGCCATTGTTCTTCTGCCCAATTTCTGTGTTCAAGAGCCCATTGATATCGAATCCTACGATTGTGCATTGCTATAGGTGGTACCCGTAGCGGTCTTCGGGAATGAAGGTTCACTTCATGCAAGCGGTTTCTGACTGTTTGGTCGCTAATTAAGTTCCCTGAAGAGTGATGAAGCCTCACGGCTAACATCATGGCGGTTATTGTTGGAGCTCTTCGAGTTAAGATTTGAATGTATCGGTCTTGTCTCCGTGTGGTGCAGCGATACCGTCCTCCATGGCGCTCAGCCACGGTACCAGTGCTTCGGTAACGTGTCCAAAGTCGACTGATAACACTCTGACTTGTATTCAGAGCTAAAGCCACAGTACGTTGCCGGGAACCAGCTTCTATCATTCCCACGGCTCTGAGCATTTCTTCCCTGCTTAAATGACGTCGCCGCTCCATAATAACGTTGGTTTTAATCAGTAGTAGGGAAACAGTAGCACTAATAATGTCTTCAATGCGTTGTATGTTTTTATAGGGAAAATATTGACAGCTGATTTTCATTTTTTACTCGACTTTGATTGACAGTTCCTGATTCAAATTATGAAATGCACCAAAAAGGATCCATATAAATTTATAAAATCATAAATTTATTACAAAGCCACATCTCAATCTCAAGAAATCCGCATAAAAATGCTTGATCCCTAGACACTTTTGATGTGTGTAGTTTGTTGCAATATATTAGCTCTATTACAAAAAAATTACTTTCTCGGTAATAAAAATAAAACAGAGAGAAAGAGGCGGAGTAAATTTTTTTTGTTGTCCATGTTACCTACTATCCGGTCTCTTTGTATAATAATATCAGTATTTTTCTGTCTGTTCTGCTACTATAGAAAACGTAGCGCGGAACAAAATAACCGCAATGTCGTCTCATTTAAAATACATATTGCAATTCATAGATACCAATATTAATGAATGCCCAGGTGACAAAATGACCTCTTAAAGTATTAATAAGTTACAGAGAAGCCTGTCCTAATGTGGGTTATTAAAGGTTGTTGCGGGCACTGTCTATATTATACAATGTACTGTTATTATGTGATGTGGTATATGTTTAAATGATAACAATAAAGATAACGCGAGCAATTGATATTTTAAAATTACGTTTCGTTGAAACTTGATAGGCTTTAATGGCGTGTAAACGGGTATGTTTGTCTAGTCAAGTCTATAGTGATAATGACTGGTTAGCTGGTTACTGCCAAGGTCGTGATTACGATTACCACACTGGACAAATATTTGTGTGCAGATCATGATCGTTTGTTCTGTATCGGAGTGTAATTTTTATCTAATTAATATGTATTAAGAAATCTATATATATAAAAGAGGAAGGTGACTGACTGACTGACATACCCAGAGATCAACGCACAGCCCAAACCGCTGAAGCTAGAATACTGAAATTTTGCATGTAGGTTCTTTATATAACGTAAGTGAGCACTAAGAAATGAATTTTTGAAATTGCACCCCTAAGGGGGTAAATCAGGGGATGAAAGTCTGCGTGAGCGAAGCCGCATGTAAAAGCTAGTATATAATAAAATAAAAATGTTTTGCCTAGAGTCTGGTTAGGTATTATAGCACAGGATCTGCCTAGTTGGAGATCAGACAGTTCAGAACCCGTGTGTGGGATTATTGTTATTGGATTACAAAACAAAGTACACATTTCGATACTGATAGAGACACTAACTAATAAGCCAGCCGCAGAGCTCTATACATGTTTCTAATACATTTACACAGACATTTGCAATGCATTATGTGATATAAAGGTCATGACAGCAACGTGCATATATAAATTCCTTGTTTATTTACCTAGCTGTAGTACTTTGATATTTCGATGAGCTGATTAAGTGTTGATTCTTGAGACGAAACTTCGCTTCTTTCATTTCTGTTTGCCTTTAGGTGCTCCCACACAGCAGTTATATAACGTTATAAAACATTGTGTAACACGATAACATTTTATAACATTTGCTACATGTTATATGTTGTTACATGTTACTGATGTTGTACAACATCAGTAACATTTTATAACTTTTGTTACAATTTGTTAAAAAATGTTATCCAACATTCTCTAACATTATATAACTGCTGTGTGGGAGCACCTTTAGGTTCCAACTTGTTAGTTGTTTACTAAGGCGTAAGATAAAGTATTAGTGAAATGTTGTTAATAATGATATCAGAATGTATGTAAATTCTTGCGAACATTATATACGAGACTACAAATTCTTTCGACCATATCTATTTTTTTCTACCATGTAATGAATGGTACAGCACTTGGATTACTTCTATTTATTAAGTTATAATGTTTAATTACCATTTCTGAAGAGAAATTTCCACGTTCCACTCCTACGAAAATGGCGGGAGTTTTCCCTTATTTTGATACTCCACAAAAATTTATTAAAAGCAAAAATTAAACAGAATACTAAAAAATTAAATGTAAATATTAAACTAAGAGAGGTAGGGGAGGGACAGGAGAAGCGAGAGAGAGTGAAATAAAATAGGCAATATTATAAAAGGACCAGGTAGGTGCCTACTGACGTATTCTAAGTAGGCGATCCCGGTAATCTTTTATTAAAGTACAAGTACTATTTAAGATCGATAAACAGCTCGTGTACAAAAATTCCTAACTGTTGAAACCAAGTAAGCAACTGTATTGTTATGAAAACCAAGTAGGTGGAAATAAGGAAATTATTCAGAACAAAAATAAACTTATTGAAACTTTATTGTCGCGGTACAACGTGATGTATCATTTTCATGACTTTTGTTGATGAAATTCAATACGAGACGTAGAATAAATATTATTACAGATTCGAATCAATTGTGAACGTTCACTTTGTCTACAAAAACACATGCTTGAAATGGAAGTAAACCGATCATGTATCATAATCAAGCGTATATTCTATGTAAATTTTATTGGTAAAGGGCACTGATCTCTAATTAATTAAATTAATTACATGGATACTAAAGGAAAATAGCCTGGACTTAGTTCTTGGTTGAGGGGTGGAAAGTCTCGGGTCTTTGATTTCACGAGGACTCAGGCTGAAATATGTATATATAGCGTGACCACTAAAAATAACTCCAATGGCAGAGTTGAGGCATTCCACTCTAACGTCTTAGTCTACGTCTAAGTTTCAGCTCCATAGTTCATGGCTGTACATCTATACATATAATAAAAATGTAACAGGTCCAATTCTGTACATTAAAGATATTTTTAAAAAAAATTTTGGAGGGCTCTCTATAATCGATACTAAAGCCAAAACTGTATTTTTTTTTTATCCATCTGTCTGTTTGTATATTGGCCGTGAATCACGTCGAAACTACTGAACGGATTCAAATGAAACTTGGCATGATTTGAATTCATACTACAAGGTAGAACATAGGGTACTTTTTATCCCGAAATTCAGCACGGTTTCCTGGAGAGAGGGGATGAAAGTCAAAATATGTACTTAGTTGTAATTGAATAACACATAGTCCGATTTCATTCATTCTTTTTTGCTAGAAAGAAAAAAAATACAAGATAACGAGAAAAGTGTTTTTTTTGTCCGCGACTGTACACTGCCTGTGGGAAGCTGAGACAGATATGTAAATATGGCGGTACGAAGTTCGCCGGGTCAGTTAGTTATATCTATATATATATAAACAAACAAAATGACATCTGACGTTACATTGTTATGAACTCTAACAGTAAAACGTCAGTTGCATTCGGCCACATTTCATTATGACTTAATGATGCGATATGATTCTGTTATTTCCATCGCGATCGCACCAACCAGGTGCTTGGCCTATGGAAACGTTGCCAGTTCATCGTTTAATATTTAATGGTTAATTTTGCGTTGCATTCTGTTAAGTTACGTTTTATTTAAATAAAACACGATATAAAACAGTACGGATCGCTATTTTTAATTTGATGGCATGTTTCATTGATGCTATTTTTAGGATAGGTCGATGAAAAGCTATTCTAGGCCGGAAACTTTAGTGAATAGAAGTAATCTTTAAATTAAATGAACATCGTGGAGATACGTGGGAGAGCCAGGCTTCGGCATATATGGGTCCGGCCTTTTCACTGAGTGAGCGTGGTTACAAGAGGACACTCCTGCCTGATTTGTGGGGCAGGGGACACACTTGTGTTTCTTGAGTACTCGTCTAATCGCTCACCCACCACAAAAAAAAATACGAATCTGGCACCAACACTGGCCCTAGTAACAGGAACGGTAGTTTTAAATACGAAAAATATTTTTATTCTATGTCACCCTTGAGAGGCGAAGGGGTACAGCGTAGCTACGGGAGGGGTAGTAAGGTAGGTGGCAGGATGAACATCCATATATTTAAGGACTACAAGAAATTTATTTGTAATAAATGTGTTGTAACACTTGTAACATATACTTTTATTATTTGGTGGACAACAGAACTTAAAGAATGAAGTGATAATCTTTATGTTTACAAACTTAGTATAAAATCAAGTTGCTTATTTTGCAAGTTGGTCACAGCAATGGATTTAAATGCGGTTTTCTGATCTCAAAAAAAATTACAGAATTAAAATGTATAGGCTGAGCGGCCAACGTCACTAGTTAGGTAGGTATACTATGACTATAATTTAGAGTCGCAGATTTGATTAGTATTTCACATGTAATGATTTTGGTGAGTAGAGAGTAGTTTTAATTTAATCGATGTACAGTCGATTAAATTAATCATTCAAGATTTAAAAAATATTGAAGCTCTAGAAATGAATTGAACTTATTGCAATAAATGTCATGTCATGTCAAATAAAAATCTCATGGTTTGTGAAAGTTTTGTCAAAAATATCACAGTTTATTTTTTTATTAAAGACACGCTAGCAGTATACAAAAGTCAACATTTTAAAAATAACAAACAATGAGGCACAGTTTTATATCAGTTCTGTACTTGTTATAAAGCACAATTTCTACTTTAAATTTGGAATAACTACAGAATTATCAAATATTTTTTATGGTGCTGCAAAGGAGGAAATCTTCAACATGCAGACCTGAACTGTGGAATTTTTACACATTAAAAACCAATACAAATTATACGCTTCGTGGGCCAAGTCACAATTTACCTTTTGCAAGTGCTAGAGCAAAACAGCATCGGACGCCAGCACTTAATACAGAACTAAGATCATAAAAATACTTACCTATTCCGGCCCACTCTCGTTTGATGACCCGGCGTTCTAAGAAAGTCATAGACAGTACGGCCACGAAGACGATGATGGAGCCACGGAACATTTGGAAACTGCTAACGTATGTCAGTGTAAGGCCGATGTACATAATAGAAGTACCGATCTGTTCAACAAAAATAATCGAAATTGTAATTTACTATCCTTGTTTCTATTTCACAATAAATAAGAAAAAGCATATGTCACTTTCCTCAATCAACCCTAACTTCTTTTCTAAGAGACCTCAGCCCAGCAGTGGGCTATAAAAATCTGTTGATGAAATGATGTGTCTCTCACTTTAACAGTTTTGTTTCGAAAAGGAGTTAGAACTTTGGTAAAGTTCATTTGAAGTTACTGCAGATTTGTCTATTTAATTTATTAATTAAGTTATCGATTTATAGGATAAAAATAAATGACGCTATTGCATTTAAATACATCTTCTTATATATAAGGAAGCTGGTTAAAAATCAATTGCTGTTTGTTTGTCTCGCTAAAACTGGAGAACGGTAATTATGTGATCTCTAATGACGAATATTTTAAAAATAACTATTACACGAATTTAATAATAGTTCAATAACCTTGGATTTTAATTTGAAACCCACATTAATTAATATTGATCAATATTTTACCCTATTTTGCGTCATGTGTTTATCTTAAGACAAGTAAAATTCTTTCAAAGTAAGTAACATGCAAGCATCGTTTAAAATCTTTTAATTTTTTTCAGTTTTTTTCAAATCTGCTACGGACTTTATGGAGTTACTCAAAATTCATCAATTATTTTATTTAGTCCAAAAACTAAAACATGATCTCAGAACATTCTGGGGCAAAAATTTGACCACTCCATTGTAATACCAACAATTTACATATATACATACATCTATTACATGTACACTTTTAAATTGGTGGTATTTCCCTCCTCAACATTTTCGTAACTCTTTGGAAATTGATCGTATTTAAGAAAAACTAAACATATTTAAAACGAAGTAGCCCACAATCGATCAGAGGGGCATGCAATGGGAGGCCTATGTCCAGCAGTGAACTGATGATAGATAACAATGAAATATATTGTATGTAATATATATATTTAAATTATAAACTTATTTTTTTTAACCTTTATATGTTATGACTCAAACTAGTAATTAAATTGAATACTCCATGATCATGTGGTCAATATCTTAAAATAAAATAGGCTTACTACAATTTAAATAACAAATGTTAGTAAAAATTGATTTGCTAGGGACAATAAAATCACTGATCATTTATTTCAAAAGTAATTAATCAATTATTTTAAAACAATTTAACTTACCAGGTCAAACATGGCAGCTGGCATCAATATGAAGGGATTGAAGTTCTGGTTGCCGTTTGTAAGAGCATGGCCTGTGTTCCTCGTCATACAGAATATTATCTTAAATGTCAAAAGGCACATCATCTCTCCTAGGAACATGAAAGATGCCTAAAACCAAAATTACAATAAGTAAGTATTTAATCGTATTTATAAAATGAATGCTTTACCTAATAGTAAGTAAATTTTATCAAAACATTTTTTTTAAGAAATTTTAATTTATTTGCAAAATAACTTACCACTGCAGTTTGTACATTGTTAAAAACAGTAGATTTACCTGATAATTAATAGTAAGTTCAGTAGTTAAATACAATTTAGTGGTTTATTTGATAATGCTAAAATGAATAATTATTAAAAAATCTCACTTGTAGAAACGGGTGATTGAAAGTTCTCTCCACTCCATCTGAACCCTTGGAAGTCAATTTGTCAGCCCATTTTGTGCTTAAAGAATTTATGGATCCTGTGATTACTAGCATTACAGCCAGAAATTTTTGATATCCTGACCAAGCCATGCTACAAAAAAAAAACAATAAACATTGACCATCATTAGCCAAAAACTCAGACCCTCATTTAGTAAAATGGTTTTGTATTTTGTAAAAGTACCTATATATAAATTATATTCAATACCAAATACTAATCATATCAGTTATAATATCATTATGCCTTCATTTATGCATAATTATATATTATCACACTTCTCAATGGGTTAAGTTTTTATACATTTCAATGGAAATAAAGAAATAAAAGAGGATTTATTGTAGTGTGGGTTAATTTTAATTCATTCTTATCCTAGTAACTTATTGTTCTATGAGTATCTATATGGTTCCATAATTTTGTGAAGTGACTAGAAATTTTCATTATTCAAAACATTTTGATAAAATTAATAAATCAGTTTTTAGATTTTAGCCATTTGAGAATTATAGTCAAGATTTATGACCCTGAAAGTTCAGACAAAGTAAAATTTCAGATAGGGATATCTACAAGCGAAATTAAGTTTTTCACATTTACCAAATTGGCAATTGTTTGTTGTTCATTTACCTAAAGGTGATAAATAACAAAACTTTTCTTTATTTATAAAAAAAATATAAATAAAAAACTAAATTTTGGGAAACTCTCACCGTGTTGCCCATCGTTTCAGAAATCTGAAACTTTCAAATTTCAGAAATTAAATTATATTAAGCAATTAATTATTATTAATTTCTTTGTTGCTGATTGTGTTGCACTAGGAGTACAGGAAGCTGACGGCTAACCTTCGAGATTGAAAAGGCACTTGAAGAAGAAGAATTTCACTAAATTAACACTGTTGTAAAACATTGCATAAAAGTTGTTGGATATCAACTCACTCATTGAATGTTGCATGTTGTACACCTACTTCCATGTATATTAGTATACTAGCTATTACATGCGGCTTCGCTCATGAAGACTTTCATCCCCTGATTTACCCCCTTAGGGGTGGAATTTCAAAAATTCCTTTCTTAGTGCTCACTTACGTTATATAAAGAACCTACATGCAAAATTTTTGGATCTAGCTTCAGGGGTTTGGGCTGTGCGTTGATCTCTGGGTATGACAGTCAGTCACCTTACTCTTTTATATAAAGAAGATAGATAAAAGACCATCCTAGATGATGATGGAAACACAAAAGAAGACCAAGACATTTTATTGGCACACTACAAAATAAAAAGGGACATACATGTGATGTTGAACCAAAAAATAATTTTAGGTGAACTCAAACTTTTGTAAGTTAATTCTAATTTTAAATATTGTATTCTACATTCAAAAGTTGTGATTTTATTAGGTATCGTAAATTTTGTAAGACAGTGAGAAATGTCGTATGTACTTACTGGTTTTAATTTTGTGATTGTTTTTTTTTAAACAAAGAACAATAACAACATCGACAAGCCTTGTTCGTTATTATGCTATATTTGATTAAGTATTTTATTTATAATGTATTTAAATGCTATGAAATATATTTAGCTTTAATTCCGCGAGACAAATATCCAGGTCTGAAAGCAGGGCACAAATCCCACCGTCATGCATATGTACACATACAAAACAAGTGAGAAATAATTAGCATGGCATTTAATGTCATGGATTTCCGCAAAGTAACGCCTGATTCCATAACTTATAATGTATTTGTTACCAAGCTCAAAACACCCGAAATACGTAAAGGCTTACAATCAGACATAACAGAAATATATAATATATTATTAATAGCAAGGACTTACTTAGCTGAAGGCACAGATGCTGAAGGTTAGTTAGAAATAAATAACGTATTCACTTTGCACTATAATGCACTCACATAACAATTCTTTTAAAAACTTTTTTAATACCAATATTACTAGTATGCAACAATTAATTTTATATGAGACAAAGGGTTGTATAAATCCGTCTGATAATTTGTTACAAACTTACAAAGACTTTTTTTATTTGCCTTGGTGACAAACAGTTGTCTAAACTCAGTTGTCTGGCGAATTGACGTTAACTCTAATGCTACGTTTACATGCGTGCGAGGACTTGGCAGTCGCTCACAAACTACAATCCTTCACAAACGCTCGTGTTATGCTACGTTTACATGCGTGCGAGGACTTGGCAGTCGCTCACAAACTACAAGCGCTCGCATGCACTCACACACTTTGGCAGTGCTGCCAATTCAGTGGATTTTCCACTAAAACTGGTGGTTTGAATCCTCCATTTAGTGGCGAAATATTGTTTTTTGTGGCTGATGGATTTTTCTAGCGGGTTTTAAAAATTTAATTTTAATTACTATAACTGCGATCACTCAGCCAATAAGCATCTTATATTCAATTCAATATATCTTTATTGTGGATCATAGGTAGGTACATAATTAAAGATGTATCGTATACATTGCGATCAGCATGTCCCGCCCAGTGGGCATACAGTAATTTTATTTTTGTCAAGTTAAATTACAATAAGATTATTAACGAATGTCTTATTTATCAAATCTTTACACATGCTATCAGTTAATAACAATGAGTTATTTTTTTTAAATATCTAGTTATATTTACTTCCTGTAATTTTCAGCTTTTATAAATAATTCAGGTAACTTCTGACAAGACCCGGCAACACTGCACTGAGCGGCACCAACCTCGCGCCAACGTGTAAACACGTCGCAAGCTGTTGCAAGCGGCGAGCGCACGCTTCCTTTGATCTGTGTTCAAAAACCGACACCGACTCGGGTCGGCAACAACCTTTTTTTTTTTTTTAACGAGTGGAAATCCCCTCGGGCCGTCACCCCTTGCTTGCGGCGGGGCAGTGTGTCGGACTCGAACCGACTAAAACCACACGGTGTGCCACTCTGCGCCTATGAAGAGAGGAAGCCGGGAACTGCAGTTATTAACACATCCAGACCCCTCCCAGCGCTTGCCCGCACTGAAGCGGGCACCGTCTGCTGTTAAAACTCTCAATTTAGGTGACATACGGCACACGCGTACCTACGTCACCCCCTCGCGGGTGGCCACTAGAGCGGATGGAGGGGAAAGCCCGTCCCGACCATTCGCGGCCACACTCAGGGCGGCATGAGGCGCTGATAGGCGCGCCTCCGCCGCCCGGTTCGCCGGCGGCAGATTGGGTCCTAGTGGAGGTCGTCCTCCCGGGCCTTCTCCGCCACCTTCTTCTGCGAGATTACATCTTCGCAGAAGGTTGCGACCGCGGTAAAACTGCAATCGCTACCAGCCATGGAGCGTATGACGGCCGGTAGCGAGAGATCTCCTCCGACGACTGCAATGAGGGCCCGGTGCTGCGACGCCCATGCGGGACAGATCGCCAGTGTATGCTGGGCCGAGTCCTCACTGCAGTCACAGTGGTGGCAGGCGGGACTCAGTTCCCTCCTGGCGACCGAGTGCAGGTACTTCCCGAAGCAACCATGCCCGGAAAGGACCTGCGTCAGTCGGAAGGAAAGGGTCCCGTGCTGCCGCCCTGCCCACTCGAGGATGACCGGCTGGAGAGCCTCCACGGCGGCAAAGCCAGCTCGTGGAGTCTCCAGCTGGAACGACCATCTAGCCATAGTGGCTCGACGGGCGGCTTCACGTCACTCGCGTACCTCTTCGGGCGGAGGGCGATAGCCATACTCCGCCCGATATTCAGCCACCCGTCGATAAACTTCGGCGAGCACTTCCGCCTACAAATCCCACGGGGGTGTTCCGGCAAAGGCGCACGCCGCCTCGGTCGACACCGTGCGGTATCCGCGTATGGCTCTGACCGCCAATACCCTCTGAGGCCGCCAGAGGCGAGCCTTATTTAGGGCAGTCAGAGCCGCCACCCACACCGGTGTGCCATACAGCGCCAGGGTCGGCAACAAGCATTTTTTTTTTTTTTACGTGTGGAAATCCCCTCGGACCGTCACCCGCGCCGGGGCTTGCGGCGGGGCGGTGTGTCGGACTCGAACCGACTAAAACCACACGGTGTACCACTCTGCGCCTGTGAAGGGAGGAATCCGGGAACTGCAGTTATTAACAGGTCCGGACCCCTCCCAGCGCCTGCCCGCACAGAAGCGGGCACCGTCACCTGTTAGACTCTCAATTTAGGCGACGTACGGCACACGGGTACGTCGCCCCCTCGCGGGTGGCCACTAGAGCGGATGGAGGGGAAAGCCCGTCCCGACCATCCGCGGCCACACTCAGGACTGCATGAGGCGTTGATAGGCGCGCCTCTACCGCCCGGTTCGCCGGCGGCGGATTGGGTCCGAGTGGATATCATCCTCCCGGGCCTTCTCCGCCACCTCCTTCTGCGAGATTACATCTTCGCAGAAGGTTGCGCCCGCGGTAAAACTGCTGTCGCTACCGGCCATGGAGCGTATGACGGCCGGTAGCGAGAGATCTCCTCCTATGACTGCAGTGAGGGCCCGACGCTGTGGCGCCCAAGCGGGGCAAACCGCCAGCGTATGCTGGGCCGAGTCCTCACTGCAGTCGCAGTGGTGGCAGGCGGGACTCAATTCCCTCCTGGCGATCGAGTGCAGGTACTTCCCGAAGCAACCGTGCCCGGAAAGGACCTGCGTCAGTCGGAAGGAAAGGGTCCCGTGCTGCCGCCCTGCCCACTCGAGGATGACCGGCTGGAGAGCCTCCACGGCGGCAAAGCCAGCGCGTGGAGTCTCCAGCCGGAACGACCAGCGAGCCATCGTGACTCGACGGGCGGCTTCACGCCACTCGCGTACCTCTTCGGGCAGAGGGCGATAGCCATACTCCGCCCGATATTCAGCCACCGGTCGATACACTTCGGCGAGCACTTCCGCCTCCAAATCCCACGGGGGTGTTCCGGCCAAGGCGCACGCCGCCTCGGTCGACACCGTGCGGTATCCGCGTATGGCTCTGACTGCCAATACCCTCTGAGGCCGCCAGAGGCGGGCCTTATTTAGGGCAGTCAGAGCCGAGGGTCGGCAACAAGCTATCACAACCTTACGCAAGTCAAGACAAACACCCCGTTTACACGCTTGCGTATGTGGAGGGTTGTCGAGGCGTGCCAGGCGTGTAAACGCGTTATAAGATTGACGACCATTTCACTCAACAACTGACAGTTCAAAAGTAGGGTTGCCAGTCAGTCAAGTTTTGAATTTGCCGGATTTTGAAGCTTAGAGCCTTAGAGCATATATATCTGAAAGGGCAGTCGAACGGGCAAAAAGCGTGATCGGAGTGGAGAGAGAGAGAGAGATTGAGTTTGGGTAGTATCTGTCTCTCTCTCTCGCAAGGTGCAGATTGGTCGAAGCACATGCTAATTTGCATGACTGATTTGACGGGAAATACACCAACCAATCAGAAGCACAATCAGAAGCTTGCGTGAGAGAGACAGGCACTACCCAAACTCAGTCTCTCAACTCCGATCACGCTTTCAGCCCGTTCGGCTGACCCTTTAGGTATATATGCTCTAAGCTTAGAGCATATACAGGGTTACTGGTAATATGTAGCGATCCCTAGATCATGAGCTTAGACAAAGAATACTATAGACTAGACACGCCAACAGCGTTACCACGAGCGAGTGAGATAACGATACCATTTTCCAGTGTGTTAGAGAAAAATAGAGATACGTATTTTTTATCCTTGTCGCCGTATCGCTTTTTTCAGGCAGTTGGCACATAACATTCATAGATAAGAATATGTACTTACGTATAGATAGCCAACTCTTCGTTTTGCATCAATACGCCATCTAGTTTCCAGTACCCGAACTAAAACGTAGTGTCACTGGTATATATCCGTATACGTAGGTACATATATATATGTATACCTAGGTACATATACATATCTATACCTAGGTACATATACATTTGTATACGTATACCTAGGTACGTATATATATGCGCCCTACATACTTTGAAAACCCGCTAAGGAGCAAAAACGCATTTTAAAGTAAAGATGTCTAATGTTTTCACTATTGATAAAAAATAGTGAAACCATAAAAACATTGACTTAATTACTTTAAAATACGTTCCTGCAACTTAACGGATTTATTGTATTAACTTTACTTGTCATTTTTGTTTTTAAGATCAAAAACAAAAATAAAATGCTAATAATCGATATGTGAGAAGAAAAATTAAACAAATAAATTTACTTATTCTTTTTATTTTTGAAAAATAATTATATTCACTGGCTAACTTTATATACAATCACTGTTGTCGATAATAACTACTTTTGCCACACGACAAAATTAACGTTGACGTTAACGTAAATACAACAGATTTTTTGAGGCATGATAAAGAGTCTATTTTCTCATAGGTATTATTATAAATCCACTAAAACTAGATCACAGGAAGTCCTATCTCAACACTTTTTATCACAGTCAGGCAGTATTTCGTGAACATTGCGTCGCGAAGCCGGAGAAGTAGATACACTCAACTCGACATACTTAGCGAAAAATCCCACGAAAATAAATGCACATATAAGAAGGTGGATAAAAAGCAAAAATGCAAATTAAATGATCGTGCACAAAGTAACATTCGAACATCGAAAAACAGTTGTTGACTGACATGCTGATGACATGACATTGTCATTTTTTTCTACTAGGTTTTACGGCTCTGGGTTCTAGCCCTTTTAGACGAACAGACGGTCACTATTTCGTGATGTTGCCATACTGCACAGTAATCCTTTTACTTTACTATGGTGTAGGATAGTAGTACTATATATAATAAATTAATTAGTATTAGTAGCATATCTTAGTATACTTTTTGTTAATAAATAAATTAATATTTTACTTCCCCGGTCGAACTGGGCTATTCATACTGAAATCAGCAGCTTTAATGCCTACAATAGGATCAGCGCACTACATAAATATACCGTGCAATTATTAACAGAAGTTTGTGGATTAAATTACCAATCTGCTTCTTTTAACTGGGTGCAGCTACTTAACTTTCACTTTATTTTACTACGAGAATGCGTTTACACCTTAGAGCATATAATAAATACAGGGAGCTCTGAACAAGCGAAAAGCGTGATCGGAGAAGAGAGAGAGACTGAGTTTAGGTAGAGTCTATCTCTCTCTCGCAAGCATCTGATTGGTTGGTGTATTTCCCATCAAATCACACCAACCAATCAAGGAGACTGTGTGAGAGATAGACTCTCAACGCTCCCTCCATATATTGTATGCTCTAAGGTTTAACCTTACTTTAAATTGAAATATCTTTAATTAGAGACTTCTAAGACTAATACTGTCTAAGACGAAATTGTTCAGGGATTTCATCTGCATATTTCTGTATTTTTTTCATTGCTAGACGCTAAAAAAATACTTCAACAAAATTTTGTTTTTTT
Organism: Diaphora mendica; assembly: GCA_949125395.1. Taxonomy (NCBI): domain Eukaryota; kingdom Metazoa; phylum Arthropoda; class Insecta; order Lepidoptera; family Erebidae; genus Diaphora; species Diaphora mendica. The sequence goes on along the minus strand of OX421312.1, from coordinate 26,213,681 downwards.
GGGATTTCGCCATTGTTCTTAACAACATAACTTATCAGTATATGATGTCGAACTTTGTTTCCCAAAAATATGAAATGAATATTATGTATAATAAATAGATAATATAAAAAATATATTTTCTATATTATTTATCACCAAGTTTAACCCTTCGTGTGGCGGGCCGCGGCGGGCGCGAAACCGTCGCGTGGCGGGGCCTCTGCAGGGTGGCCGCGCTACGTATGCGCCGATGCATTCTTTCGCCAATTTATCAATGGTTTTCTAAGAAGACCTACTAATATTTATTATATTTGGATTCCTGATAAAATTTCCTATAGAGTAGTGTAAAAATATTGTAAAGTTTTTTACGTATCTGTTGTTAAAATCGCTAGAAATTAAGGAAGAGATAAAAAAAAAACGAAAAATTTGTATAAACTTGTATATATTTTTAAAAATAAATCATTCCTACACATACTTTTTGTGTTATTCTAAAGCTAAACCTTAAATCTATTCAATTTAATCATCACTTGACAAATTCAATACAAAGTTTTTACACCACGACTATTAGAACTCAGCGCGCCATTTCTCCCGCGCTCGCTCACTCCTAGAAGAACATGAGAGTTTCAAGTGGCTTTGACGACAGATGCCGTAATGAAGTGGCTTGATTTAATTGTTTCTGAGTAGTATGGTTCATGAACTTTATATAATATAGGTATCAGATGTATAAGTTCCTTTATTACAAAGAACGGACCATATTAATCAACCCATTCAAATCGACACTCAAATGACTAACTTTACTATTTACACTTTTAAAGCGACAATCACGCGGTTTTTTCATTACCGCTTGTTTGTTACAAATAGTACACAATATTTACTATAGAATACATAAAAACAATAAGTACTTGCTAACAAAAACAATTAGAAATAAGCTGACAAACATACACGACAAGAGCACGACAAGGGCACGACAAGGGCGCGACAAGAGCACGACAAGCGGTGAATTTAACATTGCGCGGGAAACTACGTACGTAGAGTGTGAAATGGACATGGCATTGTGATAGTCAAAAATTTTTTTCATATGATTTTTTAAATGTTATATTTATAAAAATTATGTGTTGTGAGTATTTTTTTTTAATATGTACCTATTTATTTATCTATTGTAAGTAATGATTTTTTTTAAATTTATTTCTGGAAGTAATATTTATTTATTTTTCTTTATTGCACACTCAAAGCAAAATGGTTCAAAATTAGAGTAACAAAGTATCCAAGTATAACAATCAGAGGTCTTACCGCTCACGGCAATTTCTTTTAGACAACCATAACATGACATCAGGTGTTTAAAAATTTACCGTTGTTTACATATAGGTAACACATACTTAATAATAATATACAATAAAAAAATGGGATCTGTGCAGCACGAGCTCACCATCAGTGCCGTGGAAAGAACTGAGTGTCAGACATAAATACACATACATAATAATTGCACTGATTCAGGCCAAAACATAGCCCTTACAAGATATTATATCAGGAAGCCACCGCTTACAAGTATATTAACAGTCAACTTACTGGTTTACTATACTGTGAAGCCACCGCTGAGTTTATAAGTATTTTAACAGTCAACTTACTGGTTTAAAGTACGTAAATTATGATGACTTTTCTACCTCACCTCAATTTCAATAGCTCTTTGATAGACAAAGTGTAAAAAAAAACCGGACAAGTGCGAGTCGGACTCGCGCACCGAGGATTCCGTACAAACCTGTAGGTATATAAGTACAAGTTTTCTGAACTTTTCTGTTCTGTAAATTTCAATTTTCTATGTCAACAGGAAGCAGCTTTTAGATTTTGATTCGCTTGCGAGCAGTCGCGAGTTTCAAAATATGTGGTATAAATGGTTGTACCTTTGCGTTTTGCGTTTTTGCGTTGACTTATTTTTTTTTTTCAACGCTTAAAGGCTATTACACCTAATTTTGATATAAATTTCAACTTGATACCTCTGCGCGTTCATGAGGCAAACGGTAATACATAGTTATATAATTATAAAAGAAACATGTAATGTAACTAAAATTTTTATATTTTCCAAATTTTTCCTTTAGTTGTGCTATAAAACGTTGCTTAGTGCCAAATTTCAAGATTTTAGGACGGCGGGAAGTACCCTTTAGGTTTTGATTCCCTTGCGAGTAGTTGCGAGTTTCCAAATATGGGGCTTAATATGTTGTTTCTTGAGATTGCGTTAATATAAAAGTTTAATTTTGTTACAGCTTGAAGGTGTTATAGACTTGAGTCTTTGATATGAATTTAAATTTTATACGTCTACGCGTTCATGAGGAAAGTGGTAGCCAGTTTAAATTAAAAAAAAAATATAATGCGATATAAGAAATCTGTGCTTTTCGCAATTTTTCCTTTATTTATACTATAAGACGTTGCTTCCGTCTGCTCATTTGTCCACTCTGTAGATAACCCGGTCTGTTGTCATTTGCCCTCCCGCATTTGTCTTGCTCCGTCTACTCGTTTGCCCTTCAGAAGTCAGTTGGAGCCGTTGTCAGATGTCAGCCGCGGCCGCCAGGTATTGAGCGCGCTTACCGCCGCTGTTCTCATTCTCATTACCTGTGTAATATAAAAGCAAACAAAAAAGGAAAACCACACATTAATAAAATTCACTATCTGCCAGTGAAAGAAATCATCAAAATCGGTCCAGCCACAAGCTATACATGAAATAATTACCTACAAATTTTAACAAAAAAAAAACCGACTTCAATCTGGACCAAATTTAAATGGGCGTATGCGAAAGCACCAGCTTTCAAATAAAAAAAGAATTATCAAAATCGGTTCACCCAGTCAAAAATTATGAGGTAACAAAAAAAAATACAGTCGAATTGAGAACCTCCTCCTTTTTTTGAAGTCGGTTAAAAATACAGTAGAATAGGTAACCTCTACCTTCTAATTTATATCTTATTACATCAGCTATCAGCCAGTGAAAGTTTCATCAAAATCGGTCCAGCCACTAGCTATACATGAAGAAATACAGTAGAATAGATAACTTCCTCCTTCAAATTTTATCTTATTACATCAGCTATCAGCCAGTGAAAGTCACATCAAAATCGGTCCAGCCACTAGTTATACATGAAAAAATACAGTAGAATAGATAACCTCCATCTGATTTATATCTTATTACATCAGCTATCAGCCAGCGAAAGTCCCATCAAAATCGGTCCAGCCACTAGTTATACATGAAAAAATATAGTAGAATAGATAACCTCCTCCTTCTAATTTATATCTTATTACATCAGCTATCAGCCAGCGAAAGTCCCATCAAAATCGGTCCAGCCATTACAGATATGAGCTGGAACAAACAAATCGACAAAAACCATAAAAATGTTATTATGGAATATATGTACCGTATATACAATCCACACACTACACAAATTCAAACTAAAAAAAGATGAGCATAGTATGAGCATAGTTTTTGTGTTATACCCTCTCCATTTCCAACCGACATCCGTGGAATCACGCGGGCTTTTAATGCACGCAAGCGGCAATTGCCACGGCTAGGTATTTAGATGAATAATTATAAAATTACTGCACCGATGCTCTTGATGTAACTTTCGTTCGTCACTTGAGTTATGTTAACACACAATACAAACACTAAATATATATATGCATGCATTTTAGTTTTCAAAATAATAAACAAAATTCATTGATGGTGGCCTAGCACGTATACACTTTCATTTCTGAGACAATTTACATTTAAAACATAAAGAGAAACTCAAACAAAAGGTGTTATATAGTAGATTACTTACCCAGACATCTTTTTAATACAACATAATCACAAAACTGCAAAAAAACACCACTTTTTAAATATATTTCGTTCCCGCCACAATTGACACACACGTTCTCCGTCTCGTCCGAATTGGAAAGGGCTATGTCGAACGGAATTTCTCTATGCCTGGCTAAAATTTGTTGCGCTTAGCTGACGTTGTCCCTCCTTGACGTAATAGTGTAGGTGCAAGTACAATATCAGTCGACAATTTCGTTTTTTATTGCATTTTATAGTGACATGAGCGATCCGCCAGGTCCTGGCTTCGTGCCACTTAGTGTAAAATCAGTGAAGCCAGGTCCTGGCGCCGCACCACCCGATGTTTTAAGTGAGTTATGCGTTTCGTAATTTTGTGCAATTTTGCACGAAACACGAAACTTTTTAAGCATTATGCAACACTGAAAGACTTTTACACTGAGTGCGTTCGTTTAAAATTATTTCAAGTGTTATAATAACTTTCATTATTTAGAGTTATATTTTTTACATTAATATCATTTATTAAATAATATTTTTTTTTTTATGTTGTTTATATCTTCAAATTTAACTATTTTTATATTTCTTTATTATTACGTGAACGCATTTTAATACTAAAATAGTACGGGGACTAGTGGATAGAGTGCGTTATTCATAAAAAAATGTAATTCCATACAAGATAAACCACCATGATAACATTATGTGACAGTGTTCAAAGCGGGAATTACATCAGGAATTCAGGAGTGAAAATAAGGTTTTTTGACGGAATTACTGTGTGATTTCAAGTGTATCTAATTGTTTTTAACTATGGTACAATGTATAAAAAATAGCGTTTTATCGGCACAATATTGTTTTTAATAATAACTACGATTAATTACATCTATTGTTGTTTGTTAATATGCAGAAATAATTGAAAATAAGTGATAAAAACTAGTTTCTAAAGAGTGAAAATTTTGTAATTAACCGACTAAATTGCGTAGGTTGTCACAGCTATAGTTCGAATGACCATTAACGTGTAATGGTAATTTTGCAAGGTTATCAGCATTTTAGGGATAACGTATCAGCCTTTTGAAATTACCCCATAAGGTGAGGAAATTTAATTTGATTGTGTTTTATTGTTCTCCAGATTTGTTGTGGTTGAAGGCTACTGGACGACAAGATTGGGCACCGACAAAGTATACCCGAATGTGTTCTTGCCATTTTGAGTGCCGATTCTTTCGCAAAACGGAACACATGGTGTTTTTAGACAATTAGTGTGTTTTCATTATGTGCTATTAATTAAAGCTATATGTAAAAATATTTGAACGTAAGGATACATTACAGCACAAAAATATGCTAATAACTAAATTTGTTTATTTAAATTTTGAAATTTCTTTAACAAACTTATTGTGTTTAAAGGTCAATAAATAAAGCTTCTAAATATTGTTTTTTTACAATCAAATCAATCCCGATCCCGGTTGCATCCTCAGCTTTCGCTTTGGCCCAGAGCCTGCTATTCTGATTGAACCATATTTGACAGATTTGTTAAACGTTTGGAACAGTAAACGGAATTAATAAGGGAGATTAGCTTTAACCTGGCCACATAATATTTAATGAACTTTGTTTCTATCCCTTACGGGTGTACGCATAATGTCAAGTCTATAGTATTCTTTGTCTAAGATCATGAGCTATCAAATTGTCCTCGGCTAAATGAGACAAAAATGTATCGTTTTGGAAATGAAATAAAAAATCTCATTTTTTAAAGAAAAGTGAATCTCGCTACTTCAAAGTGCTTTTAAAACAAACACTTGAGTATTTTTTTATACCTCGTTGGATAGTTAATAAAACATACTTGTTTTAAGCTATTACACCGATAAAGGTGATTTTTTATTATAAAATTGCATTTAGTCCTAAGAAACAGTAAAAAGTATGAAATTTTTTAGATTCCCTGAATCATCATTCACAAACTATAGTACATTTCTATACTTTTTGTGTTATTATTGCGTATTAGGGTGTTAGCAAACTAAAAACACCAAAAACAACCATAATTTTATCGTACGTGTGATAAAACTAAAACACGTACGATAAAACTGCACAAACGAACAGCACAGTTAAATCGCTACGATATATCGTTGTAGACTTGTAGTGTGGACCGCCTATAATGATCTCTACTATCATCCCTTAAAGGGACCGCTACATATTACCAGTAACCCTGTATGTGTCTAAAAGGGCTTCTGAACGGGCGGAAATCGTGATCGGAGTAGAGAGAGAGACTGAGTTTGGTTAGAATCTGTCTCTCTCACGCAAGCCTCTGATTGGTGGACGCACATACCAATTTGCATGATTGATTTGGCGGGAAATATACCAGCCAATCAGAAGCTTGCGTTTTGATTACGGCACTCGAAAAAATATTTAGGTACGTTGGACTCTTCTGTAAAAGAGGTCGTCGAAGGATTTCAGCGGTTAATATTCGGCTTATTCGTCAGACATGTTTATTTAATCCTGCTATTGTACCAATGCATAAGTTTAGTTCCACTCTGACCCGATTCACCGCCGCGCGAAGAACGAACGAACGAAAATATTTCCCTCCAAGATCAAATCCTCAAGCGGAAAACAGCCGCGCGAACAGGGCAGCGAGGGTAAGCGCGCGGCCGTTTCGCTCTTGAGAATTGGAACTTGGAGGGAAATAATTTGAAAAGCTATGAATACAATTCTGCCATATCCAGAAACCTATTCAGTAATAAGGTAGGTAGGTACTTGAAGAACTTTAGCTACCTTTCTTACTACATTCTATTTTTATAGATAACGCTAAAGCCTCTTATTACCAAAATCATTAGAAAAAGGAATTCGAAAGCCTAAAAAGGAAATCTATAAGTTCTATTTTTTTATAACTCTACATGGTAATTAGGTACTATAAAAAAGACAAAACACTGTTTTAATCAAATTTTATTTCCTATTTTCATAAAATATCTTTTTTTCTGTGATAAAAACTCTCTTAGAACTATATGTCTTAGAGTCCTGTTAGACTAGTTAATAAGTAGCTAAATAAATAAAAAAAATGCTTCAGTTTTCTTCAGTTTAGATAACAATACATTCGTGAGGAAAGACACCACGGACAGCTACGGTAGGACAAGCTGAAACAAATAAAAAAAACAATTTGAAGAAAAAATTAGAAACTGAATAAAAAAAAGTTTAGTTTTATTTTTATGGAATACCTACCTACATTTGAAGGTGGCCCTCACTTTAAATTGTTTAGCAGGTCTTGTTTAGATGCAAAATCATATTTTACGAATATGTCTACTGCATGCATGCATTCAAAAAACCAATACTAAGGTGAGAAAGTAGAGAGCTATGAATATATTCTTATTTATTTATTTATTTACACTTTATTGCACACAAATGGAAAAAAACATTAAGCTTACAGTACTTTTGGTTTAGTTATAGTTAAGTTTTATTTAACAGTCATCATCTGCCTAACCTTTATTATTTTCAAGGCTATTTACTACTAATTCAATCGGTTTTATCTTGAATATCAATATTTCCAATAAGGAGTGAAGTAAGAACACTGACTTTCCACTAAGGATTGCCATAGATGTTCACGGGACCAACACGGCAACGACATAGCGTGCTCTCCGAGGCACGAACGTGAAATACCGCCAACTTTCAATCTTCAGGAGTTACTATCAAAGGCTAATTGATGATGCTGATCATGATGTATATCAAACAATAAGTAATCTGTAATAATTACTATTTATCATGCACCGCTGAGGCAGTCAGCCTGTGACCACGGCTAGTGCAACCTGGTCGAAACGTCAGGCAAATCAGAGGTATGTAATACCTATAAACAAGTGATCGCGTTAATTCCCGTAAAAATAATTATTATTAGGTACTATTAATCATGTCAAATAGATATACTGCACAACTCAAACGTTTTGATTCTTGTGTTGTGCAATGTTTTTTAATGTTTCTGAAGCTAAATTAAAATAGCTGTTATTAAATCAATTTTGTACAAAATATCTGGATAGTTTTTGTTATATAGCGGGATTTATCTTACTACTACTATCTACTTAGACTCGTTAGTCTACCCACCGTGACTACGAGCGGTATAACCTGTTCTAAACGTCGGCATATAGAAGGTATTGTGACCTTTTAAATAATTGGTAGCGAATAAGTCCCACCATACAACAAAAAAAATATGTGTTAAAGTCGCGAAAGTCTAAAAACAATGAAAACATCTGGACTTTATTCTGGACTCTCTATAGATGCGATGATGACCAAAATGTTTAAAATTCCTTTCACCAGGGCTTCGTTACCTGAAGTAATCCTTGTACCAGTCTGTAAGGGCCCATCAGTTAAAAGCTAGGCAATCGAAGAACTATCCTCCTGGTAAAATAATTCAAACTAGGGCGATACCACCCTGTTCAATATAACATGAAATAAATAATTACAAATTTAAACAAAAAAAAACGACCTCAATCTGGACCAAATTTAAATGGGACCATTCGGAAAGCACCAGCTTTCATATAAAAAAGAATCATCAAAATCGGTTCACCCGTTCAGTTTTTTGAAGTCGGTTAATAACTCACAATTGTTGTGTAGGCTAGTAGTAGGGTAGGTTACGCTGTCCACGGAGATCCTGGCACACTACACAATCTTCCGGCTACATATACAGTTACATACGAACGTCGGGGTGGATTTGCGAATCCGTCTATTCGCCCCGATTCGCCGATTCAACGAGAGCCGTTCTGGGCGGCGAACCTAGCTCGTTTTATTAAATTAAAGGTTAACAACATACAAGACGAGAGATGATGGAAACGAGATAAATGATTAAATTATTCAGGTCCTTCGGTAACTTATTTGTAGAATTTGAAGAATTATTGCAATTAGTACCTTTCTCACAACGTTGACCATAAAATCCGGTTCCTTCACATTTGCAAGTGAATCCAGGGTCTTGCACCGTTTGAATACAATTGCCACGTAAGCAGGGTAATTGACTACATATGTTTGAGGTCCGTTCTGTGGAAAAAATAATGTCAAGAAGGAATTCCAAGGTGTCACCACTATAATACACAGTCTTAAATTAAATATCATTATTAAATAGATGAAGCTAGTAGTACCTACCTACATAATAACTTGTAGTAAATACTCAGTGGACTGGCCGAGACTGCCTTCCAACTAAGTCCATAAAAGTATATCTTAAGGAATAACAACATGAAAAAGTTAGTTAATTATAACCACACCATGATAATTATGATTTAGGTTTTAATTTTAGAGAATCACCATCATCATCCGCTTATTGCAGTCCACTGCTGGACATAACCACAAAATAGATAGGTACCTATCTATTTTGTGACATAACCCTCTCCCATTATCAAAGAAAATTAAATAAAAGAGAATGTCTTTATGAAATATGTAGGTGGGTATGGAAAAACTTCTATTGCAGTTGCAGTACAGTTGTTACTGCGAAAACAGCTACAAATACACCAAAAATTTGAAGTGATAACTTCTTTAGCCGCGTTGAGCACTTTTTGGTAGGAGAAAATCTTATGGGTTCCCGTCACCGACATGCTAATGTTTGCTGTTGATAATTTTAATTTAAACATTATTTCTTTATGGAACTGCACACACTATTACCTATAATTCATTCGACTGGGAAATATCTATTCCTTGCTTTCTATTCCTACCAATCTCTTCCTTTAAATGATTTCTCTTCCTTTAAATAAAGGTTTTATTTATTTGGTGCAGGATTAAAATATGTGACTTTTTTTGAAAAATGCAATGTTTTATACTCACGTTGTTTAAACAATGTTGAGATAAATCACTGCCTAACAAGTACCTATACTTGTTTTTATTAAAAACTGAATGACTTAGCCATAACTTAATTTATTTAATTAGAAATTAATTAATTATTCTAATTCTAAGCAGTTTTTTATTGTTTGTCATTTAGGGAGTGAGTGAGTTACCGAAACCTAAACTTTCTTCTCCCTGGTACCGGATAAGGACTCCACGGGTAGGAATTTGTTACTCTTGAATCACAAGTGCTCATAGGTTCCGGAATTACTTACCATATTTATATGATGACCTGTCTGTTCGATTGCCCATCTATACTATAAAAAAACTTCGGGCCAGTTTCACCAGTACCTGATAAAGCTTCAGATAGTTGGCATATGCCATTTAATACAATTTCACAGATAAAAGTTTCTGTAAAATCCGTAGTTATCTAGCAGATAAATTCAAAACGGCCAGTGTCAAAACTGGCCCATAACAAACTAACCTTTTAGGGCGCTCATGCAAGTCCGTCTAGATTTGTAGTTAAACTCTGTTCTGCATCCGAAGCCACAGGTGCATGTGCCACCATATATTTTACAGCCATTATGCGCTTGACTTGGATCGCAGGCCCATGCAGTTACTGAAGAATGAAAATAGTTTTCAATTTAATATACAAAAAAAATGTTCTGAAGTTTTAATGGACAGATTTAAGTATATAGTTTGTATACTGAAACAAAAGGATATGCACAAATAAATAATTACAAACACGAAACTCATAATAGAGAAATGTTTCTTTCATCAAATACATTGTATTCTCATTAATCATGGTTAAAGTTCAAATGCAGAGGATTATATTAAGGGATATTTTAAATAACTGTCTTTCATCTTCAATAGGTTTAAAGGCAATAATCATTCAGAACGGTAAACCACATAAAAAACAGATGTGCGTTGCAGTTTGATAAGCGTATGAAAGTCATCAAGGCTTAGAGCGAGCGGGAATTTTGTAATTAACTATCTACCGAAAAACGTCCAGAGATGGAATATTTTACTCTTACAGAATATGTGGGTCAGACTGCTTTCGCACAATCCACACACACACATACCCACAGATGTAGGTACCTAAAAGTTTGTCTAATAAAATAGCTAAGCTAAACTCATCGATAATTATACATTTTTGTTTTTGTATATCAATGGCTAAACTACAGTCTTATAAGAGACGTCTGCGTGTCGGAACACGGAGCAAATACAAAATATTCTCTGATACTGAATGAATTGTTTGGGCACTATGAAAATTCCTTGGTAATGCATGAAAAAATGTTGGTAATGCGTTGTCGTTCACAGGGTTATAAATGCATTTAAAAAGTTATTTATCTACTTTATTAAAATCGTCTATAATTCAATAATATATGTCTCAATGCTCTAGGTACTATCTAGGTAGTTAATAACTGAATTACTGATCTGACCTACTTTTATAATCATTTCTATTAGAACGTTAGTGTTCATATGGTTCATCTTTGTTTTATCTTGTTCTATCCTATCGATTATTATTACAATAATGTATAAAGGTGCCAATATGTTTTCGGCCAAGTTTAAGAAGTGTATTAATCGTACATGAATTTCGAAACACACGAATATATTATTATACTGTAATTCCTGATGCGTATTCATTAAGAACTTTGTATCATATCTATGTAAATAAATGATTGAATAAAAAACAAAAAATATATTTCCACAGATGAACAAAATATTAAGGCAAGAAAGATTCCTTGGGGAATGCAGTCTGGTAATTAACTGAAGACAAATTATTTTGAAGGAAAGTTTTAGAACTTGCAAGCAAAAACGTGCTATCTTAAATATATGATCCTATTCCTGAAATACATAATTACAAATAATAGGTCTTTACCTATGAAATTGCCGTTTTGTATGCAATAAGTGAAAGTACTTATTTTTTCAAACTTTTTATTTCTGTTATTCGAAGTAATCACCCATGCCATCGACGCATCCTTGCCAACGCATTGGCATTTTTTTGATGCCCTTCTTGTAAAAATCAGCTGGACGGGAGGCAACAAACTCTTCAAAGGCATTTTGTACTGCCTCTCGGGAATTGAATTTTTTACCCACTAAAAAGTTGTCTAAATTTTGGAAAAAGTCATAGTCGGTAGGTGCAAGGTCTGGTGAGTATGGCGGATGAGGGAGAGCTTCCAACCCCAGCTCTTGCAGCTTGGAGACTGTCTGTTGCGCAGTATGGGGTCGCGCGTTGTCGTGAAGGAGCAGTGGGGACGACCGATTGACCAAAGCTGGTTGCAGATGTGCAGGCTTCTCCATCATTCTCTCCAGTTCTTCACAGTACAAATCTGCATTAATGCTCATGCCATTTTGTAAAAAGCTGTGGTGAATCACACCCGCACTAGACCACCAAACAGTGACCATCACCTTTTTAGGGGTCATTTTTGGTTTAGGGCATTGATTTGGTGCTGAACCAGGGTCTAACCAACTTGCTGAGCGCTTTCGATTGTCGAACAGAATCCATTTTTCGTTGCACGTAACAATTCGTTTCAAAATTCCTTCATTTCTTTGCCTGTTGAGCAGCGCAAGGCAGGTCTCGACGCGTACGTTGCGCTGGCGATCGTTAAGGTCGTGGGGCACCCATCTATCAAGCTTTTTACCTTGCCAATTTGTCGCAAATGGGTCAATATTGTTTTGATGCTTACATTAAAAGCTGCTGCTAGCTCAGCTGTAGATTGAGTTTCGTCAGCTTCCACAATCGCCTTTAATTCACTATTGTTAACCAAAGTCTCTGGACGACCACGAGCTTCATTTTTCAAGTCAAAATTTCCAGAACGGAACCGGGAAAACCAATAACGGGTTGTGCGTTCGTTGGTACAGTTCTCTACGTAAACGTTTTTGATGTTACGTGCCGTTTGTGTCGCGTTGGTGGCACGACGGAACTCATATTCCATAATTACACGAATTTTTAAAGTATCAATTATGACGAAAAATGTTCAAATGTAATGAAAATACAACGCTAATCAGAAAACAAAAGACTGAGTTTGTAAATAGAATGTTATGGTTTTAAAACAAAATTAATTTGAATTTAGAATACAGAGCCATTACAAACTTTTTTTTATTTGAAATGACCAGTACTGATGAACGGCAATTTCATAGGTAAAGACCTAATATGTAAATACATTTTCGAAATGAATTCACATCAGTTTGCCTATCGCAGTTCACTGCTGAAATCTCAAGGTTCACCTTAACAGTCGCTCCTCAATTACCTACTTACAGGTCAAGTCATCAGTTAATCAAGAGCATATTTACTCCCTATTGAAATCTAAGTCCTGGTTAGAAATTCACTATTATATAACTGGTAAAGTCTTTGACGTTCTTTAACAACACTAACATTATTTCTATAATGATGAGACGGTTGATTGTAACTTTGCTCTGTTGGACACTGTTGTAGTTGACTATCCAGTCTTATACATTCCATATTTGTCACTAATCCAGTCTTCGTGCCGGAGAGTGGAAATCAAAAGGTTTTTATTGTGAGAAAACTTGTTACGCATTTATAAACTTCAGGTGGAATCCTGTGTCACTTTAAGAAGCTTTGTCACTGACAATACTTTGCATCGCGTTCAATGAAAATTATTATTAATTTAATTCTTTGCTTGATTCTTGATTAGATGTTTTGTTTAAACTGCAAGCGCAATCGGCATTACCACTGTCATTCGTTTTTTTAACAACGGTACTTCGGCGATGTAATATACACTGCTGTAAATTTATCGGATTACCTAGTAAAAATGGTTAAAAAAAATAGTTACAAGACTAAAAAACACGGTTAGAGAACAAACAAACAGGTGAATATATTAAAAGCGTGTTAAAAAGAACTTTCATAGCTTATGAACTACAAGCCTTATTTATAACTAGCTGACCCACGCAACGTCGTTTATGTCTCCTATTGCCCGTAGCGTAAAAAAATCGCCCGTTTTAGTAACATTCTTCATTGGTGCTCCGCTCCTATTGGTCTTAGCGTGATGATATATAGCCTTCCTCGATAAATGTACTATCCAACACGGAAATAATTTTTCAAATCGGACCATTGGTTCCTGAGATTAGCGCGTTCAAACAAACAAACAAACAGCTTTATATAATAGTATAGATAGATATTCAAACGCCTTAAAGTCAAAAATAACACAAAACTGCTACTTAAAGTTAAATAACGTTTATAAATAAGGCTGATAGTGTTCGCCTATCAGCCTATTGTAGCCCACTGCTGGACATAGGCCTCTCCAACTGCACGCCCCTTTATTGTTTATTCTTCTCATACATTTTTCTACATTTATTACTTAGGTACCTACTATTGTCCAAAATGAGTATGCGACCAAATTCGAATTTACTTAAGTAGTTAAGCTGCTTTTGCGACCGATTTTGCAACTCGACATCTATCAATAACAAAGAAGCATACATCCACTTTTACGGGTCATTATGCATCTTTAGGATTATATCAATGAACAAATGATACTTTAATTTTTTTCCAATGTTTCTACAAAACATAATAAATATCTAATTGATATACTTCCACCCGAATAAACTATGACCTTTTAGATATGTTATGATATAAACTTCCAAACAAAACGCTCTTTTCATAGCGATAACACTATGAGGATGGTTTCATTACATAAAAACCAGTTATTCCTATCACCAGATACAAAAGAGGTTAAAATGAACTTTTCTTTTTAATGCACACCAATTTAAATTGTGTGCATTAAAAAGTCGATGTCTCAAAATGTCTAATCGATTAAGTTATCGAGTTGTTTTCTTAAGTAATTTACTTATTTTACGTATTTACGATTAAGATATATCAGTATTTGAATGAATCTCTTAGATATTTAAACTTATCCTAAAATATAGTCACGAGAAACAAAGATCTTTGACAAACGCATTACAATCTAGGAAGATGAGATAGTAATTCGCACAGATAAAAAAAATCGCACAAGCGAGATAAAATAGAAATAATTATGTATGAGATGGATGCATAAAGTCTATTTGAATACTTACATAGGATGCAGGCGGCAGAAAGAAGGAGGGCTGCGACGCGCATATTACTGGCTGGAGTTCACTCTGCAAAGTTTCAAACGACACTGATACAGAACATACGCGATACACTGTACACGCACTTCCTCCCAACAGTGTGAATGGCCGTGGTATCACAAATCAACCCATATTTTATCATCCCAGTTAAACTAACACCCCTAAATTTGAACGCACTGCTAGATATCGCGATATTATTATTTGTTTGAAGTTTTATTCACATATTAAGTTCATATTATGCTTATTGTATTTGTTGTGATACTGTCGATATGAAGAATGATTAAAGAAACTGAATAGCGGATGAACTTGAGGAGTCAGCCTAGCTTAAGACTTGGTTTTTTTTTCCGAGCTTTTGTGATACGTCCTACAAAGTTTATTTCCATCTCAGTATGTACCGACACCCAATAATAAGTTATTTTTTCAAAAGGTTATTTGCAGTCCACCGCTTAAAAAAGGTCTCCCACAAAAAGCGTTAACAATACCGATCTTATCCTGGGCAGTGTGCATCCATCCACTGCTGTCATAAAGTCAGGGACCGTTCTATCATCAACTCAGCAAAATCAGATAATGACTATCAAATACCTTTTCTGGAGGTTTCCCTCGATTTTGGGAATCCCATTAATAGATCCTAACTTACTGACATTGGTACCACAAAGAGAGCAGACCCTTTTGATTACAAAAATATTAGTAAAGTCGGTCTAATATTGACGAAGAAGTTAACGTAACAAATAAGAACTCTTCAGTCTTTGCAGAGTTCTATTAGAAATTTGTTATCATCGTCAAAACTACTTTTTGGATGTTCTTGATCAACTCTGAAATAAATAAACATAGCACTCGTCGAGGAAGTTTGATTGTATTGCCGAAAAAAATAAGAACCAATTATGGAAAAAAGAACATTACTTTTGAAGGTATCCAAGTTTATAATAGTCTACCCTCACATATAAGACATGTTAGTATATTAAGCCTATTTAAGTCAAGATTATCTAATTATATAATAAGTAATCACTCGCTTTTCACATAAATATAAATTGTAAACATATTTAAGTATTAAGACGTCCTTCCACGACCATTGCATGTAAATGTTATCTTTAAGTTAAAATAAGTTCTCATGTAGGTGGGTTAGGAGTCTTTTTGAGAATAAATTATTTAAACCTAAACCTAGTAGGTATTTAATAGTCCACTATTGGAAAAGGTCTCTTTGTAGAAAGGAGGTTTCGGTTAGCTATATAAAGTTTAGTTAGGCTTGTGTCAACTTTTCCTTCTCTTTTGCTTGGTGTCGGCAACCGTAAACAGTCACCGGTTGCTACTACTGGCCACAATTTCGTCGCTTGTTTTTCGTCAGTCTCACGATGTTGTAAGGAAATTTGTTAATGTTGCTTGTGTCTTCAACAGGTTTCCAGTTACCGACACCGAACACATTAAGTGGAAGCAACTAGACACAAAAAATGATTACGTATGCGCAGCGAGTGGATGATTTCATACTGGTTCTATAGAAATCGAATATTCATCGGTGGCTTATATCCGCCACAAGCTACAAAAGTGTCCACGTTTGCGCTCTCCCTAAGTCTCTTAGTCGGCTCTTATGGCGTCCACGCCGCCACGGGATGTACAGGGGTCATGAGGGGTGGTGACACTCCATATTCTCAATTCGTCTCCTCACGGATAAGTTGATGTCAGATTAGTTACAAACCATCATCATCATGGGGTGCCATCTTCAAAATGAAGTTTGGAGGTCAGCAGACGGTATCCCTCGCGATCATGAGCGGCCTCTTTCAATTGGTATTATCAGTTTCAAATAAATCTCTATCTATCAACCTAATACCAATGCCTATATTGTTTTAAAATATCATTGGTGTAAATTAATTCAATCCAAATAAATATGGTTCTAGATTTATTTCCAGTTACAAAATGCAGAATGATTAACGTATATGTAGGTTAAACTTCCATTTCAACTCTAATTAAATTTCAGATAGTTTTTTAAATATATCAAACTTTAATACCAACACAAAACTTCCTTTCGCTGGAGATGCTTATGTCCAGCAGTGGAAAAGCTGCTGATAATGATGACAAAACTTTGATAAATTATTATAACCTCTGTTCTTCACCTTAACTTAATGTGTCTAGGAATATAATAGGTTAAATTTATCCAAGTTATAATAGTCTCACAACAACTATTAATCACTTACAAAATATTGATTTTATACCTATGTACATTACATTTATTCATCTATTTGTTTGATAGCTACTTTAAAACGTTAGTATATTTGTTTACAAACCTTAAACAGTTCAAGTATACATATATCCAAAACAATAAAACATTTATAATAAACACAACGTTACAATTATTCTGTAAATGATAACATTGATAACAGAAGTAGATCATCGGCGAGAAAAATATTGTGTGAACACACCATATAGTTAAACGCTTTTGTTAAAGGTATCAACACACTGTTCGTAATGTAAAAAATGCAATACACACTGAATTTAAGCAGTAATAAGCAAATAATTCATCAAAAACTTTATAGGGTAGGGTAAAATTTCACCTCAGATAGGTGTACCTAAACTATTTAATCTAAAGAATATCATAAAGAAGATCAACGTAAAATGACAGCATTCGTGTTGTCGTGTTTCGTTAGTGAATGCGAGACCGGAGGCCCGATGATGCAGAGGCATCACTAGGCCGCTATGGTGTGGGTCACCATGCTGCATTGTTGCATTGTCTGCATTCGAAGTGAGTATGGTGACCACCACTCTTGGTTTCTGCTTTCCATAAGGCAGAGTAGAGTCATTTTGGCAGGACCAAACATAAAAAAAAACATAATAGGAAGAAATCTCCTAACACTTTTTATTCCCACTGGTAGCGACAAATGGAAAAAATAACAACTATCCTTGCGTATCCTAGCATCCTTGCGATTATGGATACATGGAGTAGAAGATTCCATAAATTGGCGTTACCGTTGGCGATAATTGGAAAAAGTTCGAAATATTTAATAGTATTTCATTTGCATAAAACAAACACTTAATAGTAGTAGTAACGTAGGGATATGTATATGGAACAGGGGACATTTAAGGTCAGTCATCGTATCAGTAAACATACTACCTAAACATTATTGTAATTCAGTAAAAGATAAAACTTTACACTCAGCCTATATATTACACCATTAAAGTAAATGACCGCATTCACCAGTTCAGTGCGCTGCCGCGCTGGCTTCTTTAGATATTTTTATCAAGCCTTATGTGACAATGAAAATATTGTTGAAATCGTAGGTCGTCGTCCTCGTACATATATGTATATACAACATGCATGGATTTAATGCACTGATATCGTTATAATTATTGTTGTATACATTTTTGTGCTTATCTATTTGGAGTTCAGTAGTCACTCGTAGATGCACAGAAATACCTAAAATACAACTTTTGTTATTAAATACAATTTTAACTGTTCCTTCTGGAATATAATACGAAAAAAGCGGAATTTAAGACCCGCTCTATATTGATGAAAAAATAATATTTCGTGGTAAATTAGTGTTAATTAATTTAAGCCAACTAAATATAGTTCTAGATTTATTTTCAACTGTTTATGTTCACCATTTTGGTCATAAAAAATCTTGTTAAAAGTAACTGTCCAAATAGTTTTGGAATTCTGTCATCAGCAGGCGCAATCCTCACCGTAGCGTAGGGACGAAACAAAGTGTTGCATTGCAGGTGATGTAAGTGTGGTGTTTAAAAGTACCGACAGTACAAACAATCAACGTGACCCAGTGCGGGTAGTTACCCGAAGAAGTCGCCAAGCATTAAGAACAGACCACCGATGACCACGAACGGTATAACGTCGGGGAAATAGAAGGTCAATGTCCCGCTATACCTCTCCAAACTTTCAATTTATATTTAACTATACTTAGCAGTGATTTTCCTAATGATTTCATAACTTTCCTTATTTAAATACACCTTATTATTTATTGAAAACGATCGAGTTCATTCATTTAACCCTTTGTGGTCTTAAAGTTTAAAGGAGGAAACTAGTTGTTAATTCAAACAAGTTATAACATTAACCGGATCCTCTCTCTTATATTACGAAGTAACTATATCTATATGTATTTTCAAGATATACTAGTAGATTACGTAAAGTACGACTATCAGTTCAGTGGAAACATTCTGTAACTAATAATTCTAAATCCCTGGAATGTTCACGGCTAGGTGTCAGTTGTGGTTTACTTAACAAGGGTTTTCTTAATTTTACTTCGTGTCTCACCGAAAATTCCGCGTTGTTCGGTGCTCAAAACAGGATGCATGAAGGAGTGTCCTCGCGGCGCACTTGCAAGGAACTAGCCACGATTACGCAGTCTTTAAGTTGTCGGACCTTCTCAGTACAGTTGTATAAACGCGATATATAATAGACTAGACGAATAGACACACACGAATAGACCCTAAATAAATGTCAAACGGCTTCAAATTAAAATTTCTAAGTGGCTGTTGGATTATAATTATGTTTATAAAAGCGACGTTTTATCTGGAGTCTATTTTCGCTTCAACAGCGAGCACCTAAGGTTAATAAATTAATTAGATCAATGCGAGGGCTATCGAGGCATTGAGTCCGCAGACAGATGGAAATTAATTCTCGTCCCAGATGAAGTCTATTATCGCTGTTTTTAAATGAAAGATGAAGTTCCGTTCAAATGCTATTTTTAAATACTAGTTTACAAAAGTACCTATTAGTATGGCGGTGTAAGGCGGTGTTTCCCGCTCGTGCCTCGGAGAACACGTTATGCCGTCGGTCCCGGTTGTCATGAACACCTATGACAATCGTTATTGGGAAATCAGTGCCTTCAAATATATACTGACAATATATTCAGACGAATTCAGTTCACCCTCAGGGTTGCGGAAATCCGATGCCAGTCGCTCCGTAGAAAAACTGATATTCAGATAAAACCGGTTGAACTAGTAGCCGACCCCAAATAATCTTGGGAATAATAAAGGATAGGAATAAGATGAAGTTAACAAAAGTACATATTATAATTTTAACTAGACATATTAATCTAAATACGACTTAGATAAGATTACTTACGTGAATGTTTAAAATGTGTACAGTTCTCTGTGCAGTATTTACTTCGGTGAAATATTGTTATTCTTGTAATAAAAAAAACTTTTTATAAAAAAAAAAACCGACTACCAAAAAACCATCCGACGAAAACTCCCTGCCAAAAAACACTAAAAAGTTTAAAATAAACTGGC
Source organism: Diaphora mendica (assembly GCA_949125395.1). Taxonomy (NCBI): domain Eukaryota; kingdom Metazoa; phylum Arthropoda; class Insecta; order Lepidoptera; family Erebidae; genus Diaphora; species Diaphora mendica. Next base: position 26,193,850 of record OX421312.1, on the reverse strand, counting down.
TCTTCATAAATTGCAATGTCCCAATTCTTGTCTATACCTAATTCTTTATTCATTTAAATAGTAGTATTATTGTGTATGCTAGGTACCTAAAATCTGTTTGAAGTCGGCGCCAAGCCAAATGTAATAGTAGTTACCACACTCGCTTTATTTCGAGACGACCATCAACGACGTCGCGTCAGCCCGCGTCTGCTCGCTTGGGTTGTTTTATGCTAGCTATCCGGCAGCGGCGAGTGCGGTACCTCCTATTACATTTTGGCTTGGCGCCGACTTCAAACAGATTTTAGGTACCTAGCATACACAATAATACTACTATTTAAATGAATAAAGAATTAGGTATAGACAAGAATTGGGACATAGCAATTTATGAAGAGCCAGTTTATTTTACACTTTTTAGTGTTTTTTGGCAGGGAGTTTTCGTCGGATGGTTTTTTGGAAGTCGGTTTTTTTTTTATAAAAAGTTTTTATTTTTCCATTTTTAGTGCAAACAATCATAGGTTATCAGTAAGTTGAACTATTTCATAAAATTTCTGCTGATGCGAATAACTTTTGTGGTTTGAACACGTATTAAAACTGAGTATGATCAGTTTCCAAAATTATGCTGAGATGCAAGATTTCTGCTACCGAGAACGTGGTCCACGATTCCTATTGCCCCGTAGCAATAGGAATCGTGTCCAAGCTTAAATGTCGTGATGAAAGAAGCAGGCGAGTTACTTAAAGCAAAATACATTAAAGGGTTAGTCATCATAGCGCCTGTGACCTCAGCTCACCTAAATAACTTAAAAGTATACAACTAAAGGTCTATAGATACGTATGAAATTGAAAGAATTATCTTCCAACTCCTAACCGTTGAGGAGTTGTACCTTCCATCATCAGCTTACCTAAATAACTTGAAAGAATACGACTAAAGGTAACATACATACATATGACATTTAAAGATTTATCCTCCAACTCCTAACCGTTAAGGAGTTTTACCTTTCATCATCAGCTCATCATCATTAAATGATGACTACCAGACGCAAATACCGGTGTAGCTTCAGAAAATATACGCAACTAAACTTACTGAAATCATACTTTGTTGTTCACCAAACAAGGTAATTTGACTGCACGTTTGGCCTAGTGGTTTAAAAGTCACCACGCCGTTTCCTACTTCGCCAAGTGTCGTGGGTTCAAATCCCACGTAGGACATCGCTTTGTGTGATCCACAAATTGTTGTTCTGAGTCTGGGTGTTCTTTGTGTCCGTTACATGTATGTTTGTAAAGTCCCCCGCGACACAGGATTTATTCCTAGTGCGGAAGTTGTCTTTTTATAAAGAAAGAAAAAGAAAAAAGAAAGAAAAGAATTAGGTATTAATTTTACTTCGATTTTGTTGAATTGAATTGAATGTGACTCTAACACTCTAACTTTTAATTGGTGATGTTTTTATTGTCACGTAGCGGCTTTAGGAGCCTAGAAGGTTGTGGTGAAGCCACGAGGTTCTGATGATGATTAAATTAGACGCTTCACGACAACAATTTAAAGAATTTATTTACTGAAGTATAACACAAACAGATAGATGTACAGTCAGGGTGTGGGTTTGAGAGATTCGACCAGTCAGTGCCTCCAGACAAGAAGCACTTAGCTGTAGGTTCGCAGCGATGAGAAAAGGAAGAGGTGCAGTCCTGGGTCGGCTTTAGAGGCCGACCCCCGTAGAGGCGTCGCAGGCAACTGGCGTGGTAGACGCCGGCCAAAAGAGGTGCAGTGCTGGGGCTCCGGCGTAGGCCGGGCGGCCCAGCCACCAGGCGTGATAGACGCCGGGCGAAAGAGTGCAGTGCTGGGGTCGGCTTTAGAGGCCGACCCCCCGTAGAGGGCAGCGCAGCCGTCCGGCGTGGTAGACGCCGGGCGAAAGAGAGTAGTGCTGGGGTCGGCTTTAGAGGCCGACCCCCCGTAGAGGGCAGCGCAGCTGTCCGACGTGGTAGACGCCGGGCGAAAGAGAGTAGTGCTGGGGTCGGCTTTAGAGGCCGACCCCCCGTAGAGGGCAGCGCAGCTGTCCGACGTGGTAGACGCCGGGCGAAAGAGGTCGAGCTGTAGTGTGCTCGTCCTTTTATGTGTCCCTGCGGTGGTAGGGACAGCGGCGCAGCGGTGGGAGGCGAGCGCCGATGACGCGTGACACCCCCCTCATTAGGCGAGAATTTTTCCTAGGGGAAATTCGCTGACCTCGGGGTCGCCACTGTCGGCAGCTCCTCGCTGGTACCCTGGGAACAAGATTAAAGCAGGATCAGAATTTTTTTAGAGACAAAAAAAAGTTTAAAGAGATAAGAGGGAAAAGACAAACTAACAGGCTAAGGTCATATCAGCTTAGTTCAATAGCAAAAATATAGTGAAGTTAAAAGTTTAAAGGTTTGAAATAAAATTTCAAATAAAAAGTTCAATTGAGAACATAAACAAAGTGAGTCATACATTCCGATGCTCCGTTAGAAATGTTTAAAGAATTTAGTATAATAGTTGCAAACTTGTTTAACTGTTTAGGTAGATGCAGTAGTAGAAAATTGTAGTTATTAGTAGGTATGCTAGCTAAGACATATGTGCGAAAGAGAAAAATACACAACCAGATCGACAACAACAACCGAGAATCGAACCTGTAAGTCGGGTTTGACTCGACTTTTTAACTACTGAGCCATAGGTTAAAAAAAGGTAAAAGTTTTTGTAGATTATAGTTAGATTTTGATAGTGCGATATTTATTTTGTTTTTATTGTTTTGTAATGAACAATAATTTAGGTTTTTTTTTTTTAAAAGTTAAAGTGTGTAAGGACAAGAAATGTTATTTGATTTACGACGCAGGAAATAATTTTTAGAGATAAATAATACAGAAACCCATCTGTAAAAAATGTTAGTTATGGAATGAGTAAACAAAATCACTGTTTATTAATTGTTTTAACTAACTTTGGCTAATTCGCCAACCAAACGAGATATTTTAGAAACGACATTAGATTTGACTTGTTTAGGGGCCAATTTTTATAAAATATTTGTGTTCGTCACTGAGAAAATAAAATTATCGAGCTGCCAGTACCTTCTCAAAGATAGAAGGTTGATAGTCTAAAGTCTTGGTGTATACATACATCTCGTGGTTCATCAACTATATTGGGATCAAAATCCGTAGCAATATAGATGCGACCACAGTGACGACTTAAATTTCAATATACATTGTAGTATTAGATTTAGTAGTTTAGAGAAATGAATGATTTTAGTATTTAAATTGATGATAGATTCTCTGGTCGCGAATTATCGAGTAGAAAAAGTTGTTTAGTAGTTTTTGGTAGTTTTTAGTAGCTTTTAGTAGTTTTTAGTAGATATAAGTAGGTAATTGTAGTTTAGATGTATCCTTTCACCGAGTATAGTTTAGGGTGTATACAGCGGTGTGTCGATTAGGGTATTTAGATAAGTTTATGTGGTCATTTTCAATGAAATTGAAACGACTGTTTAGGAGAATAAGGGAACAAAATTACTGTTTGTAGTAAATTAAAAATATATATATATATATGTGGCTTTAAGGCTTGTTTAGAGAGTTACCGACCGCTCTGTTATAAATAAATAAATCCCCAATAATAATAATAAGTTTGGCTTTAAGGCTTGTTTAAAGAGTTACCGACCGCTCTGTTATAAATAAATAAATCCCTCATCAATGATAAGTTTTAGTACTAAGGCTTAAGTTTTAGGAGTCACTAACCGCTCCAAAGAGTATTAAAAGTACCAAGAATCATTAGTAGAAACTGGCCATATGATGACGGAACATCATAAGAGTTACAAGTAGTAATCTATCAAGGGGTAGGGCCTTGAGTCTTTCAGAAGACATGATGTCACAACAACATAAAGGTTACAAGTAGTAACTATCAAGGGGTAGGGCCTTGAGTGTCTTTTAGAAGACATGATGTCACAACATCATAAAGGTTACAAGTAGTAACTATCAAGGGTTAGGGCCTTGAGTGTCTTTCAGAAGACATGATGTCACAACATCATAAAGGTTACAAGTAGTAACTATCAAGGGGTAGGGCCTTGAGTGTCTTTCAGAAGACATGATGTCACAACATCATAAAGGTTACAAGTAGTAACTATCAAGGGGTAGGGCCTTGAGTGTCTTTCAGAAGACATGATGTCGGACGTCATTAAGGTTAGAGGAACAGGGTTAATGACATTTTGGTGGATGATCAAGTGCTTAGCACAGAGCGATACCTGCCACCGATATAGGCGAACAGTCAAAGCTTAAATTCCAATCAAAACTGTCAATAAACCTTTTAGAGTTAGTTAGTTATAGTGGCAGTATAGCCGGTTAGAGATAGATATACTCATTTTGAGAGTAAATTTAAAAAGTTATAGGAGTCTAGCAACGAGAATAAAGACATTAAATAAGTAAGTATATTGGTTTAGACCAAAATATACACAAACGAACATACAGACCAGAAACATACATGCCAATACGATACCCACATTATGTGATTATTTTTATGTAGTCGTATTGCAACTTTATATAAATCCACCTACATCTCAAGCATCACTAGTTAAAATTGTCTCAAGTTGAGAATAGTGCAAGAATGTTGTAAGAACAACATGTTTATAGGTATATTTTATAAGTAGCTATAGTGGAACATCTGTATAGTGAATTCCAAAGGTTGATAGAATATGATATAGTAGATTGTAGCTATAGTATATGGTACTGAAGTAAGTTGCAGCGGTCAATAGTATTATATTATTTATTAGTAGACATTTAGAATGCGTTTCGAAATTTATCGAACGAAACAAAGTAGAAAAATAGGTACTAAATGTACACGAAGAAATCAAAAAGTAGTATTTTAGAATACAAATTTTAGAACAAGGATCCGAGACGATCACATTGTGCAGAAAAACTATGGTAGCCATTTTGTTTAAATAGTAGCTATATGGTTAAGTACCTTTTGAGGTTATGTCGCCACGAGGCTTTAAATTAGCCCAGAACAATTTAGAGTGAACGATCGACGACGATACTATTAACAGCTACTTAGTCATCAAATTAATTGTTTTAGTTTAATATGATGATCGCCCACACTTTACAAAAATTTTAGATTTATTTAGTGGCTAGAAATATTTGTAGATTTTATTTTATAGGTTTACGCTTCTATCATTGTTAGAATGCATTTTTAAGAGAGCGTAAACAATAGATGGGCAAGAAACGACAAGACTCAGACTGTTTTGTCAAAAATAGAAAAAAATATCCAATGATGCTACACCGATCGACATCATTTATAGCATATTTTTAAGAAAATCTCAAGCAACAAATGAACGAGAAACGACAAGACTAAGAACCACTGTGTTAGATATTATTTAACACATATTTAATATAGTTTAGAAAAGTATAGTTTAATGTTAGTAACCTCATTTAGAAAACAAATCGCATCCATTGTACCTACCAGAAAAACAAGTTATAGGACTGAGTTTTAGAGAGGTATCAACATGTACCATTTTTGAGTTTTATATAGTAAATGAAATGACCATAGCCGCAGATGTATACAGAAGTTGAAAGAAAAAAATTACGCGTTAGATGAATATTACGAGTATGTAGTTTAAGTTTAGATAAGTTTAATAATGACTCAAAGTAATAATTAAGTTTTTAGTAATGAAGCCAAGTTTGGTCTAGTTAGATATTTGAACGGAATTAATTAAGTTAGATATAGCTATCGAACCCATTAAGGTGTGTTTGAAAGAAAAATAGAATATATCGAATTTCATCCAGGTTGTTACAATAAGATTAAGCGAGCCGTAGGGCGTGGCGTGGTTCTGCGCGTGCGAAACCGGTTTTCGTTTGCGACTCAAACGCATTCCAGCGACTTGCATTTAAATTGCGGTTTATATAAGCCACAAGCGAACAAAATTTAAGCGAAAGTAATTAACAGTATTTTTTGCACACGCGGTTCTAGCGAAAAAATATGAAAAAGCAAATAAAAGTGCGTGAAAATACACGCGGTTTCGACTGGCACGTGTTCACAGCGAAATAATAGAAAAAAACACTTTCCTGGATGGGATTCAACACAAAACAAGCAATACACACAAAATATACACAATAAAAAGAATATGAGGTAAACCGTGATCGAATCTCTCAGTTCAGTCGGGCGCCATGTGTCACGTAGCGGCTTTAGGAGCCTAGAAGGTTGTGGTGAAGCCACGAGGTTCTGATGATGATTAAATTAGACGCTTCACGACAACAATTTAAAGAATTTATTTACTGAAGTATAACACAAACAGATAGATGTACAGTCAGGGTGTGGGTTTGAGAGATTCGACCAGTCAGTGCCTCCAGACAAGAAGCACTTAGCTGTAGGTTCGCAGCGATGAGAAAAGGAAGAGGTGCAGTCCTGGGTCGGCTTTAGAGGCCGACCCCCGTAGAGGCGTCGCAGGCAACTGGCGTGGTAGACGCCGGCCAAAAGAGGTGCAGTGCTGGGGCTCCGGCGTAGGCCGGGCGGCCCAGCCACCAGGCGTGGTAGACGCCGGGCGAAAGAGTGCAGTGCTGGGGTCGGCTTTAGAGGCCGACCCCCCGTAGAGGGCAGCGCAGCCGTCCGGCGTGGTGGACGCCGGGCGAAAGAGAGTAGTGCTGGGGTCGGCTTTAGAGGCCGACCCCCCGTAGAGGGCAGCGCAGCTGTCCGACGTGGTAGACGCCGGGCGAAAGAGAGTAGTGCTGGGGTCGGCTTTAGAGGCCGACCCCCCGTAGAGGGCAGCGCAGCTGTCCGACGTGGTAGACGCCGGGCGAAAGAGGTCGAGCTGTAGTGTGCTCGTCCTTTTATGTGTCCCTGCGGTGGTAGGGACAGCGGCGCAGCGGTGGGAGGCGAGCGCCGATGACGCGTGACATTATTATAATCCCAGTAATATTATTAAGTTGGTAAAATTACTTTTTATGTACTTATTGTTATTCTACATATTGTATTGACGTACGTCTTTTTAATTTATTAGGAAACTTTATTACTTTTTCTTATAAGTACACCAACTTATGTATTTTATAAATCTATACTTCTATCTATACTTATAATTAAAATGTAACAGGTCCAATTCTGTACATTAAAGATATTTTGAATTTTTTTTTGGAGGGCTCTCTGTAATCGATACTGAAGCCAAAACTGTATTTTTTTTCATTTTTGTCTGTCTGTCTGTATCTTGGCCGCGCATCACGCCGAAACTACTTAACGGATTCAAATGAGACTTAGCATGATTAGAGTTCATACTACGAGGTAGGACATAGGATACTTTTTATCCCGAAATTCAGCACGGTTTCCTAGAGAGAGGGGATGAAAGTCAAAATATGTACTTAGTTGTAATTCAATAACACATAGTCCGATTTTATTCATTCTTTTTTTTGCTAGAAAGAAAAAAATAAAAGATAACGGGAGAAGTGCTATTTTGTCCGCGACTGTACACTGCCTGTGGGAAGTTGAGACAGGTATGTAAATATCTGGCGGTGTATAACTTGATGGCGGTACGAAGTTCGCCGGGTCAGCTAGTCTTATATATAAAAATCAATTGCTGCTCGTTTATCTCGCTAAAACTCGAGAACGGCTAGGCTGATTTAGCTGATTTTGGTTTTGAAATGTTTGTCGTAGTCCAGGGAAGGTTTAAACAGTGAAAAATTATAAATAATTAAAATCCAAATGTCACGTGAACGAAGTAGCGCACACAGCTAGTTTAATATAGTTCAGATAAGGTTAATTTTATATTCATTCGTACAAAGTTGGTAACCAATTTTAATATAGCATATTACACTCATAAATAATATAACTTATTATTGATAAAAGAATTTTCAAAATTGGTTCAGTAGATCCAGAAATTACCCCTACAACCTCACATCTTGTGATATAATTTTTTTAGTGTCCGACGGAAACTGGTTTTTCAGCCGAAACCGAAACCGAACCTTCGTCCTGGCTCAGTTTCGGCCGAAACCGAAACCGAACCTTTTTTGTCCTTGAAAAATACGTAAACCAAACCCATTTTTTCAAAAGTTGTTATATTTTAGGTAATTAGTGCATGTATTTTTTTATGTATGTTCACCGATTACTCCGTCAATTGTAAACCGATTTTGAAAATTGATTTTGTATTCAGAAGAGCATGCACCCGAGGTAGTCCTATTGGCACCATATCAGGATCTGATGATGGGATCTCATGGAAATCGATTGATACCCACAATTTTTTTAGGCACGTTCCATGCTGATCATATATTTTCTAAAGCTATTCCGATATTTGCGTCTGGTGGTCATCATTTTATGATGATCAGTTGATGATAGAAGGTACAACTCCTTAACGGTTGGAATTTGGAGGATAAATCTTCAAATGTCATATGTATGATACCTTTAGTTGTTTTCTTTCAGTTATTCACATGAGCTGATAATAGAAAGTAAAACGATTAGGGGTTAGAGAAAGATTCTTTACATACCATATACACAAATAGGGCCTTAGTTGTATTCTTTCAAGTTGTTTAGGTGATCTGACAGGTGAGATTAAGAGATAGAGGATAGAGAAACTAGTCGTCTGTAGGAAAAAAAAGACGTGCAATGCTGAAGTTTAGATTGGGAACCTTGAGGTGGTAAATAATTTAAAATTATCCATGCAGAAGGGCTAAACTAGTGACCACTATTTGTTTCAGTTTATTTTTTGTTGTGTTTAATTTTTTCTTGTAAATTTAAATGTTGAATAAATGGTATTGATACGAACTCAGTATTTACGTTTCCCCATATATTTAATAATTTGGAACTACTTGTTGTCTTACTAATAGTGGAAATCGAAAGTGCAGAAGTGAGCTAGAAAGGTTCCATAATATTAGTTTAGTTAAAAATTATTTTATCAAAAGCATAATATTCACCATTTTCCTATTATATGATTTAGCTAACAAGTAAGCTTATCCTAAAATTATCATAGTTTTTTCGTTGAATTAATTTGCAACAGTATTACAATTGCGCTCGAAAATTGTGAATATGTTCACCGAAAAAGGTTTGGTCATTTTGTTGTTGTCAAATCAACTTGTAGCAATGGATGACCTTGATAAGTTGTTAAAAAAAGATAAATAATAAAAAAAAAATGACTTCGTGACACTGAATAAAGGACAAGATTAGAACTGTCACATTGCCGTGTCAAATTGATTTAGTAGCTTGAAAAAAGCTTAAAGTGATGATAGTAACTTTTATTGGAATAAGAGTTAAACATATTTAAAATTTCTGTCATATACTGAAATTTAGTGGATATTTTGAACATGTATTTGCATATTTTATGATTAAAGTACGTAGTAAATACACACATCAAAAGTATATAGGGATCAACATATGTGTCTAGGGATCAACATATATTTTTGCAATAACTTTTCTCCTGATTTATATTAATTAAAATTTTCTTTAAGGATTCATCAAATAAACTGTTTTCGTTTGTCACAGTAACGATAAACCAAGTCACCTTTGCATTAATAAAGAAATTTGCCATTTTCCTAATAAAGGGATTTTTGACATTTGAACCACTAACATTAAAGTTCGAAAAAAAGACTGAAATAACAGTTTTCTTTAAAATTTTATTAGGTAACTTAAACAATTAATAATCCGTGTTTCTACCGCGAACACTAACAACACAAGAATCGGTTTGGCATACTCAAAATGAGTTCATCCAAATCACGCTGTGGAATGGCCGCCCATGTTCGTTGCAACAACAAAAGAAGGTCTTTTTGCGACTGGATACCCTCCATATTCGGCAGAGCTCTTCTCTGTAGCATATCCCATGCATGCTCAATCGGGTTCAAGTCTGGCGACTGAGCAGGCCAGGGCCAAAGTCACATCTCAATCTCAAGAAATCCGCATAAAAATGCTTGATCCCTAGACACTTTTGATGTGTGTATATTGTTTATGTTTTATGTCATGAATATGTCTGAACTAAATAAATACAGTATGTCATATGTTAATCATACATATGTATGTTAAACATAAAATGAATCCAATTCGATTAACGATGGAATTACGGGGAGTGAACTGAGCCGGCCATGAGAGCGTGTGAGCACGAGTGAGTAACAAAGTTCGCCAAATGACGCACGAATCCGCACGATTATTCAGACTCACTCGAGTTTCGGCGCGGCCGAAGGTTCGACCATTTTTTGGCCGAAACCGAAACTACGGCCGAAACTAGATTTTTTGGCCGAAACTGGCCGAGACCGAAACCGAAACCGAACCTTCGGTCGGTCACTAAATTTTTTCTGACATTTTATGGTAAATCACTCAATTAAAATGACTACTTCTCTTGGCAATACTTCAAGCAATATGTTTAAATTTGATGGCTCGGTTCAATATGAACGGCGTCATTGTAGATAAAACGTCTTGAATGTTAACCTCGAGTTCTTTCAAACTGACTGGTTGGTTCCTACAAATATTCGAAAGGTTGGCGTCAAGTCAAACCATAGTGTTTAATTGATGAATACTCAATCCCATCGACTTGACTCTTGCCTGGTTTACAGCACCGTCTAATTAAATTATTGTAGATGTCTAGCTGACCCCTTTTGTCATTTCGAAAAAAATAATATCGCACGATTACAAGTCGGTGCAAATCGTCAATGTTAGTGGATGAATTGATATTTGATCGAAGTGCTCTATTTTGTGTTTGCTCTAGTAGCGGATATTGCAGATTCCCGGCTTAGCTCGAAGATATTTTTTTAATAAAACTCAATTTGCACAGTAACAACTGAACTGAAAACGCAATAACATTTTTTAGTAGGTACTAGTTATGTTCAACAAAGAACCTTTGCGTTTATTTTAATCTAGTAACAGGGTTCTTAAGTTTCAATTGTTACTATTGGAGTCCGTTGATTTAATTACAAGCTTTTTATTAACTTGCAATGTATGTATACAATATTATAGTGACATGGAGCTGATCTGATGCCGGAGCTGGAAGGTGGCCATAGGAATTAATAGGAACTCTGTAAAGAAACGTCGCAACATCATCGAGTTTGGAATCCTTTGATTCGTCTCGAACTCTCGTGGCATTCCAGTAAAAGCTTGTTTTTACCCGACTGCGAAAGGAGGGTTATGTTTTTCGAGTGTATGTATATGTCAGTGGGGGAATTACTAGCCTAGGTGGCGAATTCCACAGGGCATCGCGGAGGGGTGAGCGTTGCCCCAATCCCCTCATGGGGGGTTGCTGATGGTGTTTAAGTTAATTCGTATCCGTTTAGTAGTGATTAGTGTTTGGCTATAGTCCAGATTGGCTGTATCTGTCATTCATGTTCTCGTTTATTCTTGTGTCTCCGACATATATATCTTTGGCACGCCCTAGAGCCTAAACGGTTTGTCGTATTTTTATGTGAGTGGTGTCAATAGATTCATCTTAGTCGTGAGAGTGACACAGGGTACATAAAAAAAAGGATTTTTGGCGCCAAAAATTAATATAAAAAAATGTTTTCAAAATACATCGAGTGTGGTATCAAAATAAAGATTTTTTGCGGTGATTACGAATATATTTACAACTTATGTTTTTATTGTTAAATATTGACGCAGTGGGGTTTTTTATTTTAATAATTTGTACATGTTAAAAAGCTTTTTAATTTAATTTATTTTAAACTATACAGACTTATAAACATGGGGCAAATCGAAAGGTCCGATTCAGATTGAAACAAAAAGCATAACATGGTCTTATTGTAAGCTATAAATTCCACTGGGTGTACTCAAGTGAGAACTGTATTAGTACCACGAACTTCTTTAATCCGAATTAAAGAAATTCTTGGAATAAAATGATCTGTTAGAATTCTAATTACCAACAGTTTTTCCTCAAAGTCTACAATGACTTTAAACAAGTCTCAAGGGCAGATGCTCAAATTAATGGGCATTAGAAAACTGTTCTAACACGGGTAGCTCTACGTTTAATACTTATATATACCTACGTTATTTTGTCTACTAGTTTCGCAGGCGAATGAAAATAGTAGTTAAGTTTCCAGGTAATGTTTTCAATAAAAGTATGACTTTGAATGTGAGTAAAGATTTTTTTTCAAAAAGAAGCGTGTCAAATTCAAGCAAAGGAACTGGCTAGCCAGCGCCGAGTGTAATATTACACGAACCACTTGGTGCCACTTTTGACCCTTCTATAACTCAAAACCTCTTTAACGTAAACACATTAAACTACATGTGTTTAATTATATCCATAAGGACATCTAGAAGCCCAAATTTCACGAAGCTAGCTCAAACGGTTATAAAGATATGGAGGTCAAAAAGTCGTAAATTTTAGCACTGACTGACATATAGTACCTAAATCTAACCTACTTCCAGATGACCTAGAAGGATGAAATTTGGAATCCAGCTCGGTAATTGTGTGTAAGCGTAGGAAAAAATAAAATCCCCATACAAAAGTTTTTTTTTTAATTGTAGCGTCAGAACCACAGATATTGATCAAGATAGATTGGTGACGAAAGAACTTTGCCATATAAATCCTGCGTGGCAACAAATCACAAAGCCGCGCCCCTTAAACGCACCCGATTGGTCAATGCGCGAGCGTCGACTAGTGAAGTGTCACACTTTCATGACTATTTATCGAAGAATGGAATCATTGGAAAACTGAAATGCAACTTAATATTTAAGATAAAATTAGTCAATTAAGTATATAAAATAAGTTCGAAAACTAAAAACCATCTACTTAAAAAGATTATTTATAAAAAAATATAATAAACTTTTAGAACAGCATTTTTTTCCAAATTTATATTATTTATCGGTTGTAATAACATCAACGTAACTTAGGTAGGTATATAATGGATGTTTTTGTAATGTAACTACAAAATGTATATATTTATAATATACTTATTTTGACTAATATACCTACAAAACTTATTTTTATTTTAAATAGACAACAAGTTTCACATTCTCATTCACAGTTCGTAGTTGAACAATATAGAAATAACACTACCAGAATGAAATAGTCTCTTGCCTGCATAATTACAATTTATCGATACATTCACCTACGTAGTGTATCAAGCTCTAGCGCAAGTCGCATCGGGCATCCGTACTTCGTGCAAACAGTTTAATTGAGCGTCCGGAACGATTGTTTATTACGATATTCATTGCGCGGTCACTTCACGGGAATAAGTACGAGTATTGTGTATTGAACGTAATGGATACAGTACCTTAATGAAAAAGTAAATAGATAATTGCTTCTAGTTGACAACATAATACTGGTTGAAAGAACATTTTGATTCTTGTTTGTTTTTACTAAAAAATACTACTTACTGATGAAAGGAAATGCCTCCTTTCTTCAGACTAACTTCACTATTCTCATTTTAACAGTTAGTGATTGCACAATACGGCATCGTAATGAAGTTTTTGTTGTTTTGTTACGCTGCGAACGCCGTTCCGTGAATCTCGCTGCGTAATGACCAGGCGAAATTAATACTATGCACTATAGGGCAAGCTTTCGGCACACGTGCCACGCCTCTTTCACCATTCTATCGTGTTCTGTGGTCAGAACCGTTACAAGCAGATATTTGAAACTATCCCAATATATGTATTATTAAATCTCAATATATATTGAGATTTAATAATACATATATTGTTTATTAGTTTTCTTTACAAAAAGTAATGATATCCCACCAAAAACATAAATGTTAAAAAGGAGACTTGGCCAGTTTTTATCAGGATTAAAAAATATATATATATATATATTTGTTGAATAACTTTATAAAATGACCATGAAATTATTGGTTCCAAGACAGTTTAATTTTTCCTGGGCCTTTCCGAGTGTCATAACTCGGTGTGTTCATGGGTCCCTGCTGTTGATCCCGTTGTACAGGAGTTACAGTGGTGGGCGTGTGGGCGGGATTAGTAAACTAAGTACTTAGGTGATTTTATGATCTAAATTTAGAAATAAATAATGGGTATAAAATGAAATTCAGATTTTATTTCTTGACCAAAAATAGAAAATACAGCCTTATCCTCCAATGAAAATATCACAATTATTTTAAAAATTACAAAAATATATTATGTGTGTGTTATGTGTGTATACGAAATCCCAACATAGTAAGAAATATATAATAAATATATATTTAAAAACTATCATAATAATGAAGAATTAATTGTAGCGACTAAACTCGATTGACATCTTATATAGTTGAACTATTGAACACAGGGCAATGGGTTTATTTCAAATCAACTCGATTTCGACGACGGGCATGTTCAGTGTTCCCATTGGGATTTTAGTGTGAGCCAATAGCAACGCCGAACGGGGTCGCTTCGGCTATCTACTTGATGTGAAATAAACTTACACTTGGCCCTCTGATAATTTTACACAAAGCGATCGAATAGCGAGTATCTATCGAGTAATATAGCGAGTGAGAAAGGTCGTTAGAATATTTATTTTGTCCAATTAAACTATTTGAGCGGCCGTGTAAAGGTTTTCAAATGGTGCGTTCTTTCCTTCTTGGAGCCAGTTAGCTGGTGAATAATTGTTGTTTCGTTTCTCGATGACGTGGAAGATGTAGGCGTGACGACTCTTGTCTGATTTATTGTGAGCACTTTTGTGGACGACATTACCATGAATCAAAATGCAAGTACCTGAAAATAAATGTAGTCCTTATTAAAAAATACCACTTAAAGAGTATTGCCAAATTCACTACCAGGTTAAATTTATAATATACTTGTTGTTGTGTTATGTGTTACTTTGATGTATAAGCTATATTATTGAAAAGTTTAATCCAATTCCATTCAGTAGTTTTTGCCTGAAAGACCTCGACTACATTGATCAATTTGTAAACAAATGCTATTGAAATACATAATATATATTTTTTAATTTTCATATCTTATTTTACAAATTAATGATTGTCCATTATTGGTATGAATATTTTCATTTATTAAAAAAATAAATGATTGTACTTGCCTTTACTAACTGGTAGAGGTATGAAACTTGACTCAGGGTAAAATGGATTAGGTTTGTCGTACACCATTACATCATTTTTGCCATCCTTGTCTGGACTTCTCACCAGTCTCCTGTGAACGCCCGATTTATGGGACCCACGAACCACCCAGAGGCAGCTGTTTTGGATGGTGGCATCTTCAAGAGCGATCCAGAAACCGATTGGTGCGACTGGGTCAGTGTGTAGGTAAGTGATATCCTGATGGGGTATTACTGGAACAAATTATTTGAAGTTGAAAGAGGGTACATACTATACTCGTAAATACACTTATTTACATAGCCACCCAAATTACTGTACTCAGACGAGTCACTCAGATGGAAAGCATAAGTAGAACCAAGAGTGTGATGTGTTCTAGTCATGCCAGTGTCATAAGAAGGAGCTGGCAAGGTTGTGCTAAATCTAAATCTTCATCACATGGCTATGTCTATTGCTGTCGACCGAGTACTTTGAAATTCAAACTGTTAATTGCCAGGAACTTCTTGCACGACTGTCAGATAGGTATCTGGCCTACTTGATAGCATGATTTTAACTAGGGTAGTTATACCGACGCTGTATCAAGATGATTGTAAATTGAAAGTATAACTTTTCGCAACTGTTATGTCGCTTCTATATCGCATAATAGTCATAACAAATATTTTTTCTTGACAAAATGTACAAACAACTAAACCGATTTAAACGGTTTTACGTCTTCATGAAGATAAACAGCAACAAATTACTTCGGATTAAAATCTGTATTTATTTTTGAAAGTATTAGTCTCAAAAGGCGTTACGAAGTAAGTCGAGTTAAAAGGTAAAGTTGACGGAGATTATTTTCGTTGAAATAGAAGAAAATTATTTATAAACGATATATATAACTTTTACAAAGTACTTCTCACGTGTGTAAACATCAAACTGGTATATATTACTGACTGACAAATAGTATGTTCACAGTAGCTTAGCATCTGTTATTAGTAAGCTATAAATGTTATAAGCTGAAAAAGTACACGTACATAAAATATATTCTCTCTTCTCAAGTATTGGGTTTGAGTTCCAACATTTTTTACAGATCTTTATTACATCTTGTTCTATCATATCTGTAAATCAATGTTTACAGAGATTTAATTATTGTTAGATATACCTAATCTAAAAATAACTTTACAATTTGCACGCACGGCCTTCTGGAGTAGAAGGCTGTGCGTGCAATGTGTAAAGTTAAGCAAACTAAGCAGGGCAACTAGATTGCTGATAAACATTTTTATATATTTCTAAATATTTAAAAATTACAACTAGCTAAGCAACCGATTAACGCTTCTCGTGACCAGAAGGCTGGCTTTTTTCTAACACAGAGAATTAGCATTGCCATTCAACGCGGCAATTCTGCCAGCCTTTTGGGAACGCTACCAGTAGGCGATGATGCGGAGGAATTTTTTGACGCTTGTATGTAAATATTGTTTTTGTTTTTTTTATTATTATTATTTCCTAGTATCTTTATTTAATTTTAATAATATCACAAATTGTTTAGAAGATATAATATATAATAAATTTTTGTGCAGCGTTAAAGTAACAGTATTGTAACCTGTAATATATGAAATTGAATCGCTTATTAAAATAAATTTATTTCTAAATACATGTTGTAGATGAATAACACTTCGACACAGATATTGCTCATCACACAATATTATTTGTCCTAGGTGAGTATTGAATCCAGGATCTCTATGAACTAGGCTAACAGGCCATTCAAGCAGGCTATCTGGATTATATTATCGTCAATCTACAGTATCTAGGTAAAAGCACTAATGCTAGACACATTAAGGCCAAATCAAACTTCATTCTCAAATATTAAATGTATTTATCAATAAATTAGTTTCATTTTTTTTTACTGTTAGAGCAACTTCTAGAAATTAACTTTTTCATATTAAATATTTTATGACTGTTGTATTTTCAACAAAAAATTAAAACAAAAAATTACAATCTCATCAAGTTTGCCACATACACTAATAGATGACAGCATCAAAAATCAAATCCACCAAAAATAGACACCAATTGGCATTAATAGTAGACATGACTATAACATGACTTTAAGTGCTAACTTCTTGGAACTAGTTATTTTTTGAGATGTTGTTACAGATGCTCTGGAGACTGTCAAGTTTTGAGATTGCCTTATTATAGGGTCCTTCCTTCCTAGCCTTTATTATTCCCAAGATTTGGGGGTGGCTATTAGTTCGACTGGTTTTACCTGAATATCAGTTTTTACACAGAGCGACTGGCATCGGAACTCCGTAACCCTGAGGGGTGAACTGTATTCAAAGGTTGAACTAGTTGTCAGTAGGTATATTTGAGGGCACTGACTTCCCAATAACGACTGCCATGGATAATCATGACAACCGGAACAGAAGGCTTAACGTGCTCTCTGTGGCACGGGCGGGAAACACTGCCATTTTTCATACTCGGGGCTGCTGTGCCTTGTTATAGGTTGATGCTTTAAAAAGCTGTTGTACCATCTCATCCCTGGTCTACCGTTTTTGTAGGAGGTTTCAATCTTAAGACCATCCACTATTTTCTTAACGCTATCTTGTAAATTATCTTTTCCTATTCCAAACCCTTGTTGTTATTCAAAACCCAAACCATAGCTTTTGCCCATGTTACGAGTATTTTTTCTACATCGTCGGTCACATAACAGCTTCTTCCCATTTTACCTGTAAAAGGGGTCTTTCCCTTGACTTAGTTTAGTAAAGTTACTCATAGAAGTCGAAATTTCTTCGATGCAGTAGCTGTCGGAACGCCCTGCTTGCATTCTTCTATGGCTGCTTTCAGTTTGACTTCAGAGTATCGAAATATCTGACCTATTCCTGGCGGCATCGTGCTGGAAACTTAATGGATGTTAATAGTTGACACCTAGTATACCCTAATAGTTGACCACCTAGTATACCCTAATAGTTGACACTGTCTACCTTTAGTAAGGCTAGTGTAAAACGCACGAAACTCAGAGAGGAGCTTATTTTTACAATATAAAGACTAAATTTGCATTGAAATAAGCAGAAAAATTCAGTTCGATGTAACCCTAGTAGAAGACACAGGTGTCATCTTTTAGGTATTGATTCATTTCTGGTACTAATAGTTGACACCACTTAAAATTTATACAAAAACAAGCCAAAATGACAAGGTAATGGTTCTAATAAATCAATAATCTATTATATTTACAATATTGAAACCAACAGTAGCCAATAATCATAACTATAAGACAAAATCACACCTGTTGAAAGTCAGATGGCTTAAGAAAAATGCTAAGAATTACGAGCAATATGTCAACCTGCTCTCATTGTTTGTTATCATTTGACGCCATTTAAAAATTTTCTTCTAACAATGTACGCAAGCTTTTGAGCACGTATCATGGATGGTACTAGGTGTCTTTAACATCAGTAGCGATGTTATTTGAATGATTAGTTTTCTTATTAGAAAAGTTTTTTTTGAAAATGTCATCTTTGAGTTCCATGTCCGGCATTAGTGCTTTTACTTAGTTACCTACTATGAGTTTGGTAGATGGATATTTGAACTATATCGATACTCCAATAAATTTTAATATTTATAATTCATTTGAGATAGATAAACGAGTTTTGAGACTGGAGATGCCTCTGCATTCCACAGAATTTTATGACAAGTCTTTCACTGATCAAGCTTTACGCTTGTGGAATGCACTGCCTATAAACATCAGGCGAGCGCAAACAATAAGCGAATTCGAGAATGGTTCACGAATATTATGCATTATAATTGAGTCAGTCATGCATTAGGGTATGATTTAAAAGCTTTTATTTCACACGTACTTTAATTAAGTAATTATAGTTTATTTTTTTATTTATTTTTTATTTTAAAAAGGCAACTCCCACACTAGGAATAAATCCTGTGTCGCGGGGGACTGTACAAACATACATGAAACGGACACAAAGAACACCCAGACTCAGAACAATAATTTGTGGATCACACAAAGTGTTGTCCTACGTGGGATTTGAACCCACGACACTTGGCGAAGTAGGAAACGGCGTGGTGACGCTAAACCACTAGGCCAAACGTGCAGTCAATGCAGTAGTGCAGTCAGTGCAGTTATGTATATATGTATGCACAGTCAACTACCACTGTCTCTTGCTTTTGGCAATAAGGCTGCCTTTTGTACACTACACATCGGACATTATATGTATTCCTGTTTAACTCTTTGATATGGTGTGCAAATCAAGAGTTTTCTATCTATCTATCTAAAGTCTAAACATATCGAAACATTACTGTGTCTTCAATTGAGTTCTTTATAAGAATTTCCCGTTTTTACTCCAGGCCTTAATTTTTTTTTAAAAAAAGGTCAATGAGTTTCAAATCTCCAGAGATTATAAATAAAAAAAAATACGCCTGTCAGCAACTATCTAATCAGAACAGAAAGGTTTAAGGAAACGAATGGTTTACATAGAAGTTACATTTATAATTCCCATTCACAAAATGAAAAGAACTAAAAAGTCAGAACATACAACCTTCTCCCCTAAAACAATATACGTGTTTTACGTTATTTTAATGGAACATTATTCGTGTCCAATATTAATTTCCGTTGTTGTCAGTAATGACATAAATATACTGGTTATAAGCAGCTTGACAGATTTTCAACTTCGAAGGGATGCTTGTGCGTGTGTGTTTGAAGTCATGTAGGTATATACGGAGCGACCGACATAGTCATAATTGTGGCTAAACTACGTAAATAAAGATTTAAAAAAAATAGGCATACGAGTATTATAGATATTATATATGATAAAATACTTTACATTAAATAAGTTAATTTTAAATCGTCTTCAAAAAGAAAGGAGGAATCCTCTGTAGTATTTTTTTAGTTTTACATCTTAACTATCATGCTATTATTATTCATTTTACTATTATTATAATAATATACTGTTTTGACTCATACTTATTTAGGCAACACTTGAAAATTATTTAGTAAATATTATCATGGGATTTATTATAAGTTTTGGTTCTATTCAAATTTGAGTCAAACAATTTTTATCCTGATGTGCAATTAAGTCAGTGATAGATTTATAAAAAATGATTCCTTTTAGGACTGTTACCCTATGAAATTAAGATTACATGCCCTACATGTAAGCTTGTAAATTGTAATGCTTCCATAAAAAAGTTGAAGTCATTTTATTTTAGGTATTTTC
Source organism: Diaphora mendica (assembly GCA_949125395.1). Lineage (NCBI taxonomy): Eukaryota > Metazoa > Arthropoda > Insecta > Lepidoptera > Erebidae > Diaphora > Diaphora mendica. Next base: position 26,173,775 of record OX421312.1, on the reverse strand, counting down.
ATGCTACAAAGGACAGTATTGATTTTTTAAGGAGGAATCTTTCCTTTTTAAATCTTATATATAAAATTCTCGTGTCACAATATTAGTTACTATACTCCTCTAAAACGGCTGGACCGATTTTTATGAAATTTGCTGTGCATATCGGGTAGGTCTGATAATCGACGAACATCTATTTTTATACCCCAATTTTTTTATGGCAATACAACGTTTGCCGGATCAGCTAGTATATATATACACACATCAAAAGTGTCTAGGGATCAACATATGTGTCTAGGGATCAACATATATTTTTGCAATAACTTTTCTCCTGATTGATATTAATTAAAATTTTCTTTAAGGATTCATCAAATAAAGTGTTTTCGTTTGTCACAGTAACGATAAACCAAGTCACCTTTGCATTAATAAAGAAATTTGCCATTTTCCTAATAAAAGGATTTTTGACATTTGAACCACTAACATTAAAATGAGTTCATCCAAATCACGCTGTGGAATGGCCGCCCATGTTCGTTGCAACAACAAAAAAAGGTCTTCTTGCGACTGGATACCCTCCATATTCGGCAGAGCTCTTCTCTGTAGCATATCCCATGCATGCTCAATCGGGTTCAAGTCTGGCGACTGAGCAGGCCAGGGCCAAAGCCACATCTCAATCTCAAGAAATCCGCATAAAAATGCTTGATCCGTAGACACTTTTGATGTGTGTATATATTTCGGTATCGGTTATGGCAGTAGAAGTTAAGTCTAAGCGAAATGTAAATAATATCAGTACCTACACACCAATTGGTTGTAAAACATAATACTCTTAAAATATATCAAATTCTATTTATTGGCTATTATGCCCACGGTGACTTTCCAATATTGGTAATGATTGTGATTACGAATCTAATGACCTCCAAGAGACTTTTTATAATCTGTCCATTACTTTATTTTCTTTTTGACAGTTCAAGAAATTTTGAAATTAGTGACGCCCTCACTCATTACCGATTCGATTTGAAACGAATAGCGATTTTATTTATGAAGAACTTTCAATCGTTTTAATTAAATATTTTTTGTTGGAATATTAATTATGCCTTCATTAGTTTTTTATATTATGTAAGAAATAAACAAAAATATAAATAATAAATCAGTAAATTAGATGAATGAACAGAGTTATTGTTCTTTACTCTTGGTTTGATCCTAAATTCCAAGATTTCGACTTAATTCCTTGCAAAAATTCAATCTTGGAGTCATAGATACAATTTTTATTTCCTTTTTTTATTAAATTTACAGAAAAAATACTTACATGAAGTCAAATTATTTTTATCATATGATCGATTTGTCGTATTTCAAGTACTGTTTTATAGTCTGTGGTTGTTTGTTATGCACAGACCACTTCACTAAAGTACCGTCACCGTCAATAAAGTACGACATTACTGTAGTACATAATTCCGAAAAAAAATGGTAATTTATAGGCGTGAGCTGTCAAAAAGAAAATAAAGTAATGGACAGAGTATAGTTTCTTCTATTTTCTGGACTCACCTTCACATCCTACACCTGGATTTTTGAATATGTACATGGACTGAACGACAGAGGGCTCTTTGAAACCCAACTCTCGGCTGACGGTTTTTACGCGCTCACTGTATGTATAGCATCTAAAGATTGGATGATGGTAGTGCAAGGCGTGGCCTATCTGAAAACAATATAATTATCGACCATAAACATCAACAGCTTTTAATTGTTGCTGCGGAACATAAGTCTCTTCTTCGAAAGGAGTTATTGGGCTACTCTACCACATTGGTTGGTATAGGGTTTTTTCGAGTTTTATTTCTTTTTGCGCTGATGTTGTACTGCATAGTTTGTTTCCTTAGTCGCCTTTTACGACACCGATGGGATGAGAAAGGTATGTATTCTTAACCTGTCACCACAGAGAGGTCTCATATATTTTAGACAAATAATGCAACAAAAACAGAAGGTATGGCCGACTAGTTACGAAACCGACTAGGGACCTTTTTCAAGTGACATCGTCGCGAAGGGTAGCTACATCATTTATTTTGTTAAAACTAGGCGTCCTCGAAATACATACAGGAGTAAAAAAGTTCAAAATTTATAAGTAATAGGATGCTCCAATCAAGCGAGTTGCTCGCTTGTTAAGCTACATATTGAGCTAATAAGTTGGTTTGTTTGTGATTAACCCCCCTCCTCCAAGAAGGGAGTTCATCACATCAAAGTTTCCTTATTGGGTTTATTTGCATACATAGTTTTGTATTTATTTTTAAACCCCGACGCAAAAAGAGGGGTGTTATAAGTTTGACGTCGATGTTTGTCTGTATGTGTCTATCTGTGGCATCGTAGCTCTCAAACGGAGAATTCGAATCGGTTTTTTTTTGAAAGCCAGTTTCCTTGCTATGGTTCTTAGCTATGTTCGGTTAGTATCGGTCCACCAGTGTAAGAGTATCAGCATTTTCCAAAATGATGTAAGGCACTTTTGGCGTATGATTACTCGAGTAAGTGCTTGCGTAGGGAGTTTTTAATAGTTTTAAAATTAGCTTGTTGTTAAACTTACTTTGTTTAGACATACGCTGGGATCAACTTTGAGGTCTCCAGTTGTGTCAAGTGCTGCGTCCTCGAAAAAGTAACTGATGTTGTCATTGCTCTTCATAAAGTAGTCGTCTTTCAGTTGCTAAAAAAGAGAGAATGTCTTGATTAAAGAGACGAAGACTTCTCAGTGTTATCGCATCCCAGAAATATGTTTAGAATACTAATACGTCAACTCGACGAGTGCAACCTGATCAAAACGTAACACAATTCAAATTTATTGGATAAAAGTCGCGTTATCTAATTCCCATCGGCCTTAAAGTTTCAGAATTATGTATCATAGACCTCGAAAGTTATAAATTAGGTTAACATTAAACATTAGACCTTTGTACCTACAGATGTTTATATGAGTGTTTATGAGTGTGGAAAGGTCCGACAGTGTTATGTAACCATGACTATATACGTTTGCGTAATGATGGTTATCCACCACGTAGATATTTATCCTATTCCCATTCCCCACAATGTCATTACTCCAGAGTAAATCTCTGAATACAGCCGTCTGGGTACGATACATAGTATAGTGAGTTCTAGAATACTGATTAACCTATCTGCATACATTCAATATTCATATTATGTGCACTAATAGAGCATTGAACCCGTTACTCCCGACCTCTCTGACACCCATAGTTAAGATAATATTGTTTGTATTATATATATTTTAAATAAATATTCTATATTTTTTTATGGTTAATTTTTTTAAATAATAGGCGGGCAAACGAGCAGACGTATCGCCTGATGGTAAGCGATTACCGCCGCCCATGGACACCTGTAACACCAGATGCGTCACAAGTGTGTTGCCGGCCTTTGGGGGTTGGGGAGGGGAGACAGAGGTGGGGTATGGGCCTCTGGTATCCTCACTCACTCGGTGAAACACAGCGCAAGCACTATTACACACCGGTTTTCTGTGAGGCCGTGGTATCACTCTTTCACACAGAATCAACGTAAACCTTTCCTATGAATTGCGCTATCTATTAGTGAAAACCAGTGTGAGGTTTTGACCAATAGATTTTAATGCTTTCGAGTGTATCGCGAACAAATAGATTCAGTGGGAAACCTTGTTTTATAGCATATAATGATATATACATGGGTACTTACGCGATGTTCTGCGTCCACTGATGTAAACACGACTCTCTGTTCTTTGCTGGGTAGATTTTTGGCCATTTCCTTGCCCGCTTCAAGCATTTCATCGCACTCTGCGGGCCTGAAGAAGTCTTCAAGCACCACATACCCGTTTTCTTCTAACTGAAAAAATAACACACAATATAGTTTGGAAAAACTACTTATATGCGCACATTGTATTTCAGTATCTTTTGGAGACCCTCAAATCAGACTTTTATAAAGTAGGCACGGTAAAGCATTTTATAGGCGGTAATAATAAATAAATAAACATTTCGGACATCTAACACACAACACCATCTAGTCTCAAACTAAGCAGAGCTTGTATTATGGGTACTAGACCACTGATACAAATACATGTACACTATTTTCTGTAAATAGATACATATCATACTCACATACACAAATATATGCAGATCATACAAACATTTGGTCCGAGCCGGGAATCGAACCCGAGACCTCAAGCACGGCAGTCGCATACGCTACCAATGCGCCACCGAGGCAGTCAATTTAAGCCATGTTATCGCAAGCGCGTCATCGTATTCCATCGCGGACGAAATGTTTATAGTCTGAGCTTCTGCAGAGAACTGACCATTGATGCAGATATTGACGTGTGGACGCTCTATGGGCATACAATAACTGTACAGTCGAACTGTGCAGTCACATCGCTACGATAAATCGTTGTAGTATATACCGACCATTAGGGACGTGACGATTCGGGAACATCTGAACTACACACATCAAAAGTGTCTAGGGATCAACACATGTGTCTAGGGATCAACATATATTTTTGCAATAACTTTTCTCCTGATTGATATTAATTAAAATTTTCTTTAAGGATTCATCAAATAAAGTGTTTTCGTTTGTCACAGTAACGATAAACCAAGTCACCTTTGCATTAATAAAGAAATTTGCCATTTTCCTAATAAAAGGATTTTTGACATTTGAACCACTAACATTAAAGTTCGAAAAAAAGACTGAAATAACAGTTTTCTTTAAAATTTTATTAGGTAACTTAAACAATTAATAATCCGTGTTTCTACCGCGAACCCTAACACAAGAACATCGGTTTGGCATACTCAAAATGAGTTCATCCAAATCACGCTGTGGAATGGCCGCCCATGTTCGTTGCAACAACAAAAAAAGGTCTTCTTGCGACTGGATACCCTCCATATTCGGCAGAGCTCTTCTCTGTAGCATATCCCATGCATGCTCAATCGGGTTCAAGTCTGGCGACTGAGCAGGCCAGGGCCAAAGCCACATCTCAATCTCAAGAAATCCGCATAAAAATGCTTGATCCCTAGACACTTTTGATGTGTGTATTTTTGTAAGTAGATCAAAGTAAGAATGTTGCCTTTATACTGAATGCTGTACAAGTAATTATATGTTTATATATTGCTGAGATAGAGTAATTATATGAGGGACTGAATCAAATGTAACAAAATACGACATTATCAATACGGCACCTTCTGTGAAAATCTTTACATCTATAAGGCAAAATATGTAACTGTGCGCGTCTCGAAGAGTAGTGCCTAAATTGCAGCTTAATTATAGCTCAAAAAATCAACATGAACGTGTATGTAATAAGCACAATGGCTATATTATTTTATTTTTGATATTATTCACGTACTGTACTGTATAACAGGTTACAGGGATAATGGTCAACGAAGTAGGTACAAATTCGAATATAAGTTCTTCAAAATTCTAACTGATCTTGATCTTCTGTCAATGTAAGAGTTTTTTAGTCACGTAGACATCCCGTTTAAGTTGTGAAGGACAATTAGATTGGTGTTCCTTTCGTAACACATGACACACAGACACAAAGGTAAAGTAAATAAGTTTACCGAGTTATATTCAAATAGTTATAATTTATAAATTCGGCATGTAAGTCATAAATAACAATCTGAAGTTTATGTATGTTGGCAAGTCCTACGGTTTTCACAGTCTGTTCGCGATGTCTTTTCCAACTAAATGATGAGATGTGCATGATGCAAGTGTTTCGCGTCGATACTCTTTCCACATTCGCTAACGCCTCTATTATCTTGTAATAAGGGCTAATATTGTGTTTTGACGTCATTCCCATGTATTTGATAGTTTTCTAATAACTTTTACGTTTGTAGAATGTCAACTGGGCTAGGGATATATGAAATTAGTTACTACTAAGGTAGCTCGACTGTTAATAAATTTACCAAAATTACGCATAAATAACAACTATACATACCAAAGACTCTATTTCCACCCGGACAGATAAATATGTCATGAGTACGATCTGGGGGCACGGTCGTGCCCCCGCCAAGACGAGCACAGGCGAAGCGCAGGGGCACTACCTACGTTTTCTCGAAGTGTTTCGTCGTTTTTTTTTAACCCTCATAACTTCATAAACTCTACATCTCAGTAAAAATGTATGTGGGATTGGTGAGATCAGTTTTTTTAAGTATTGACCTTCCAAATTGACTCTACTTAGCCTGGTGGAAAGCATAAGCAGAATCCAAGAGTGGTTGTCACCTTACTCTTTGCTAATGCAGGCAATGTATAGTGATGCTTCTGCATCATTGGGCCTTCGGCCTTGAGATGTTTGTACTATGTGAGTGTAATTTAACTATTATCCATACTTATATTATAAATGCGAAAGTAACTCTGTCTGTCTTGCTTTCACGGACAAACCGCTGCACCGATTTCAATGAAATTTGGCGTGGATATACTTTGATTCTTAAGAAAGGACATATGCTACTCTTTGCTGCGATAACTGACAAACACGCAGGCAGAGCCGCTCGCAAAACTATTCTGTATATATTTAAAAATATATAAGTATGATTATCAGCCGTACGGTTATTATATTATACAGGCTCTGCCTTGTCGGGGATCAAACGGCGTGTGATATATGAGGTTATAATTGTTTAGGACCAATGATATTACATAATATCATTGTTTAGGACATATTTTTTTGTTCCGCCTAGGAATCTAACCATCATTCTCTGTTTCAGCATCCAAGATCACAAACCGCTTCACTGATTGGCCTGACATTCACACCATGACATCAAAAAATAATAACTGTGGCAAAGGAGATGAGAAATGCGCTCCCATAAAACCCCCACGTGGTCGGTCTATTTATATCAGCGTATTTCGTTTTTCATGTGCTCCGCGGAGGGCCGTGTATCGGTAAAAATTTGGAAACAATAAATCTTCTTCGTGAAATGTGTCTGATGGTAACACAACGGCATGCCCTGTCTTATATGTGGACAAATACAAGAAACCTCTGTTCATTCCAGATTTTTAAACCGAATCGGATTGCGCAAACCGATTAGGTATAAAATTATGGAATAAACTTCAGCAGCAAAATATCAGCTTATTTCGTTTTTTAACCGACTTCAAAAAAGGAGGAGGTTCAAAATTCGACAGTATTTTTTAGGGTTCCGTCCCAAAGGCAAAAAACGGAAACCTTATAGATTCGTCATGTCTGTCTGTCTGTCCGTCTGTCTGTCTATCTGTCAGTCCGTCCGTATGTCACAGCCACTTTATTCCGAAACTATAAGAACTAAACTGTTGAAACTTGGTAAGTAGATGTATTCTGTGAACCGCATTAAGATTTTCACACAAAAATAAAAAAAAACAATAAATTTTGGGGGTCCCCTTACTTAAAACTGAAACTCAAAAAAAAATTTTTTCATCAAACCCATTCGTGTGGGGTATCTATGGATAGATCTTCTAAAATGATATTGAGGTTTCTAATATCATTTTTTTCTAAACTGAATAGTTTGCGCGAGAGACACTTCCAAAGTGGTAAAATGTGTGCCCCCCCTGTAACTTCTAAAATAAGAGAATGATAAAACTAAAAAAATATATGATGTACATTACCATGCAAACTTCCACCGAAAATTGGTTTGAACGAGATCTAGTAAGTGGATTTTTTTGAATAAATGGTAAACCGCAAGAAAAAAACACTATTATTAAAACATCGATCAAAGTTACAACGCGAGTCCGACTCGCACTTGGCCGCTTTTTTATGTTTGTTACCACAGAACTTTCGACTGGGTAAACCGATGTTGATGATTTGATGAATATTTGAAAGGTGGTGCTTCCCGTGTGGTCTCCCATTTCAATTTGGCATAATTCTTGAAATCTTTTTTCTTTGTTAAATTTTTTGTTTATTATTAAAGTGCTCCGCGGAGGGCCATGTTTCGGTGAAAATTTGAAACTAATAAATACTCTTCAAGAAAAGTCTGTGAAAGTGACACAACGGCGTACCCTACCTTGTATGTGGATAAATACAAGAAACTTCTGTTCATTTCAGATTTTAAACAGAATCGTATTGAGCAATTCGATCCGGTTTAAAATTATTTCGAAACTCTAATGTCTATTAGGAACTGTTTCATTTAAGTAAGTTACAAATATTTATCAACAACAATTAAATGAATTTTTATTTATTCTTTAGTTTATGTTTAAATCAGATTATAATAGCAGAATAATAAATTTCGCGTATATAATTTATTGGTTTGTCAATAGTACAAAAGCGTTTCAACACCGTTCATGATACAATTATAGCAATACAAACATTGGCACTATTTGGTTATCCGCTGAGCTAATGTTTATTTACGTAACTATAGACAATTTTAGACTGTTTACTGGTCACGTGTTAAATGGGATGTCCCTTCTGTGTTTAACGTTAGTAAAAATCACAAAAATGTTTGATAAAACTATTCAAACGTTATCTACTTATACGCTTATATATATGTCAAAATAAATATTTGCCAAAAAGTTTTTAAAGTATTTTACGAAAGAAATTATTATACATCTATACAATTAAATTAAATTAAAGTGTATGTTTGTAATTTCAAGTATCTCGCGGTGTTACCCGCGGCTATTGTTGTAAAGGTGTACAACAACAAACACGGGTAACACCACGGGGTACAGCTAGTTAATACATATAATTAGAACAAAAAAGGTACCTAGTTGTAAGTATTGTAATGTAAGTATATCATATTTTGTAATTGGTAGGAAGACGTCATGACCTCCATATAGTAAAATTTAAACTCACTATAAATAAAAAAATACTTAAAAATACTTTAGTAGAATAATAATGTTTTATTTGATAATGTGAGCGTAACTTCTGTTGCAACGCTAAGCGTTTGACGGTACGCAAGCATAACATATTATAAGCAGGTATAGTTATTGTATACGAGTATTTTTAGAGACTGAAAATAAATGTGACATAATAGAAACAAGGGCCAAGATTGGTTGATAGTTGGTTATTGGTTTTGCGTATAGTTAGTAATTAGTAATCTAATATATTTAAACGAGTAATACTTGTAACTAGGTAACTATTTAGTTACCTAGTTAGTAATTGCAATTAGTAATCTAATATATTTAAACGAGTAATACTTGTAATATACATCTGAATCTCAAAAATGGCTCCAAAATTTTTTAACCGACTTAAAAAAAGGAGGAGGTTCTCAATTCGACCGTATAAATGTTTTTTTTATGTGTGTTCGGCTGATGACTTCGTCGTTTATGACACGATTTGAATGATTCTTTTTTATTGGAAAGGAGATATCCTAACGGCGGTACCATGATAAGGACACTAAGATCTGATGATGGAATCCAAGAGAAATCGAGTCGAACATTGAAGTCGGTTTTTATTTTGTTAAAATTTTCTTGTCGGTAGTAGGTTTCGGGGGCGGATAATTTGATCTAGCTAGGATTCATTTTTCAAAATATTAAAACCTTTTTAAAGCAAATCTTTCAGAGTTAATTTACTCAAAATCTCAACCCGTAAAATGATTTCATTCGTTTATTTCTCATTCTTTGATTTAAAAAGTAAATAAATAAATAATAAATATTTTGGACATCTCCGTCCTAGTTTAAGAATACCCACTTACTTGTGTGATTTACTATTTCGTATTGTGTGCATATTTGTTTTTGAATATTGTAATTGAGTCGATTGAGTACATTGACGAATGTTAGTGTACGAACAAACCTTTCTGGTTTTTGTTACACTAATTAGTTTAGATTAGAAAATGTAAACTTTGTGATTAATTAAATAAATAATAAAAAAAAAACTAACACACAACGCCATCTAGTCCCAAGCTAAGCAGAGCTTGTGTTATGGGTACTAGACAACTGATATAAATACATATATACCTTTTTTTTGTAAATACATACATATTATACTTACATAGAAAACACCCAAACTCCGAAACAAATATTTGCAGATCATAAAAACATTTGCTCCAACCCGGGAATCGAAACCGAGACCTCATGCACAGCAGTCGCATACGCTACCACTACTCCACCGATAGCCACCGACCGGCTAAATTAGTGTTGCCACAACAACTCTCTTAAATTTCTCCTGTACAACCGTCGTTATTGTGGATGACCTATTAAGGTACCATCTTTATAATTATTCCAGAGACCCTTTTAAACGAATGGAGCAGCAACCTTTATAAGTAAAGTGTCGATTAAAACAGTCGGCCACAAAAGACACAAATAGATTTAATTACGTTCCGGCAATCAACTTGAGACTTTTTGGTTTGTTTTATTTTTACACCAGCCGACATGACTTCGTTGGGCGTTAAATGCCCACTTTTATTAGACTTGATTTACAAATACTATTACTTTTTACTGAATTTTTTGTTCAATCATAATAAACTATGGCCTATGTCAATCCTGAATAGTGTCGCTTTCTGCTTCTATTAGTGAAAAAAAATTAAGGATCGGATCAGTCTTCTCATAACGTAACCATGCCAGAGTAGTCTAGCCTCAAAAAAATTATGGGTTATGGGAGCCACTTATATAGCAACCATAGCACTACACTTAGCCACTATATCTTTTCAATACCGATTGGCAATTTTGTTGTGTTTTTGAAAATATATTTAGTGTTTTATTTAAGTATTTATATATTTTAGAACTATTATTCTGAAACTGTCGATTAGCAAAAGAAGTTTTGTATGAGGTTATAGAAAACACTCTGTATTTCTGCCTACCAGCCGGCAATGTGGGCGGTCGATTTAAATGTTTCCGGAGTTCAGAGTAAAAAGCACATAGAGGTGCTTCACTGTTAGCAGCTTAGCTACCACATAAAGTTGTGTAGTAGAATACCTCCGCCGAGGTCGCGAGAACATGACCTTAAGGACTGCTCGCTGTGCCCGCTCCAATCGGTTAAGCCAGTTGAGATGTTGGTCTATTCCCAAGTATTTTACGCTATTTGATTTTGCGATTGTAAGGCAGCAGTTGTGAATTGGGAATGAACATTTATGAGCTTTGAGAGCAAGAAAGGACGGTGGGCATGAGTGTGACCTGATAGAAAATGGTATGTAGGCTTTTACTATTATTGGTCAGCCACTGCAGTGGCACCTCAGTTCCCGGAATGACAGGTACCTATGAGCTAACTAGCTGGACAAATAAGATCCATTCATGATCATCAATTATTGGTTAATAATGCATGTTCGCGTAATGAACTTACAACTAAAACATATGACGCTTCAACAGGTTAATAGTTACATACTACAAGATTTATAATATTTATAATACGGTATTACAAAGTTTGCAAGTAAACTTTACGTTTTAAACTTTTTGGTATTATTTCTACATTAATGGTAAATATTTCGGTGCACTATCACGTCTTTTTCTCCTCAAGGTAATAATTTATCTACATTTTATAAGTTTTCAATCATACTGTAAGTCGGTCTGAGTGGCACATTAGCAGAAACGAAGTTACCCTAGTGACTGATAGTGCTTACTGCATTACTATTCTTAGAAAAAGTTTAAAAATCTATAACCCGATTACCTACGTAAAATATTTTATTAAAATTTATATAGATAGCCTATGTCACCCGGACTTTTATTATGAATCTATCGACACCTCATTCTTTCCAACGCTTCTGTGGAACATACAATATTAAAATTAAACAAAATAAAAACCGACTTCAAGAACTGGGTCAAATAATTGAAATGGGACCACATGGGAAGCACCAGCTTTCAAATAAAAAAAGAATCATCAAAATCAATAACAAACAAAAGAAATACAGTCGCATTGAGAACCTCCTTCTATTTTGAAGTCTTTTAACAAACAACTAATTTACAGACTGTCAAAAATATGTATTACCCTTCCTTTTGGCTTTGCCGTAGTCAGGAAAAAAGATATTATTACAGAACATCACATACGATACTTTACAGATAATGCATGCCGTTGCGGGTGCATCCCGTTTTCGAACAGCATTGTAATGTGAAAATGCGCTAAGCACTTCGTTCACCTGCTTCTAGACTAGTTTTAAAACCACAGAACAAAAATTCTGTGTTTAAAACATTACCTCATATTATATTTACTCTATCATCATTCAACTGACGGTTAAGTAACGATAGCGTATGCAAATAAAACAGAAAGTCAGGCAAAAGAAACGATGAAATTATATGCTTCACTTACTAATAAGTGGTATGTTTTGTTGAATAATTAACTTAGTAAGAAATGGGTTAATTTTTATTTTTGTAGTTTCTTTGTTCTTGCAGGTAAAACAAAGAACGTTGTTGTGTGGTAATTCACTTTAATTAAATATTAAAATTGTGCAGCCTATTCATCTATGTGTAGCACATTATTATTGAGAAATACAATTGTTTTTGTACTACTGAATTGAACAGGTCTTTGTGATGCATATCCCACTCAATGTTATTCAAGTTAAAATATTGATTTACTTGATACAACTATCTATTTTATTATTACTTACTAACAAAGTTGAAGCATGCGTCTTTTTCGAGTAGTGAGGATAATGGTTTTGTGTTTTTTAACACAACATAATAATATAATATGCTTGCTATCTTGGTATACATACATATACCCACGCTGCAGACACATACATATACCATTATTAACGCCCAAAACTTGTTCCTGTGTACTCATTCACAACACTCATATACGCTTCTTACATGTTGACAATTTAAACAATGTTATGAATTGGGGGGCCTGGAGATATATAGTATGGGCCTCGGATTACTTTAAGACTCCAGCCCCCCTAACCAAGATGCAAGCGTTCTTCTTTCTGCAATCGTTAACGCCTAAATTCTCATGTGTCATTGGCTAAAACTTTGTCTAATAAAGGCTAGGAAAATGATGATATCATTAGTTGGTATAAATTAAAACGTATTAAATTGAAGATGGAGTAGGGCTAATCCAACCTTAAATATTGCAAGCTAATAAAAAGCTTGTAAAATACTCGGCACAATGTAGGTATTTTGTTGTGTGTGTGTAATATGTATTTGATTTCTTAAGGTTTTAAAGTTAAAGCATGGGTGTGTAATCTGAAGACTGCCGTTCGAGCGTAAATAAATATACAATATGCATTCACACCACTTTCCTTTTTTTTATTAGAAGGAATGTAAACCTTCTTCAGTTTATAGGCGTTTTGTGTGTGTATTATGAGTGCCGAGATGATGATGCTTATATCTACATATACACTGGTGGGCCTATAATTAGTATCATCAGTATCATTTTCTTAAGTTTGTGGCAATGACAGTCAAAGATTTAGCGTATAGGTACATCTAGGTGCAAAACCTTGCATCCTTATATTATTATTGATACATAAGATGCAAGGAAACTACATAGAGTGAGCTTTAAATAGGGTACCTATGTTGCAAGTATGACTTGCAACAGTTTATTGATACTCTAGTATTCTAAAGTTCATCTACAATATATTACACATTTAAGTGGGATACACATTTTACTACAGCATCGTGTATTTATTTTTTAAATTCCTGGTTACATAACAATTCTTAACACATTTATTTCACTTTAAAGTAGATATAAATATATTAAGCTTATTAGCTTGCAACACAAATGCAGACTATTATACAAATTATGTACTCAATGAGTTGCATAACGCAGAAATTTCCTCGACACTTGATCTGTTTTATATTGTTTGACTTCATATATTATCAAATTACAATAAAAAAGCACGTACATGCCCATATTTAGTGTCATGGAGTTAGGAGCAGATTTATATAATTGGAGCCAGACATCACGTCACCGAAGAAAAATCTAGACCAAACATTAGGTGACTCATTTACGGCCTCAGTAGGTACAGTGGCTACTGTTAGGTATGAGAAATGTTGTGATGATCACGCAATAAACGCACTAATTATATACCGAATTAAACTATTCTAATATTGTAAAGTTAGATTAATATTTTTATCTGGGGCTGGAAAGAGAAATGGATTTGTTCGATCTATCATTTCTATCGTCAACCTAGTGAGTTTTTAGGGTTCCGTGCCAAAGACAAAAAACGGAACCCTTATAGATTCGTCATGTCTGTCTGTTCGTCTGTCTGTCTGTCTGTCTGTCCGTCCGTATGTCACAGCCATTTTTTTCCGAAACTATATCAATTATAATGTTGAAACTTGGTAAGTAGATTTATTCTGTGAACCGCATTAAGGTTTTCACACAAAAACAGAAAAAAAAACAATAAATTTTGGGGGTCCACATACTTAGAACTGAAACTCAAATTTTTTTTTTCATCAAACCCATGCGTTTGGGGTATCTATGGATAGGTCTTCAAAAATGATATTGAGGTTTCTAATATCATTTTCTTTTCTAAACTGAATAGTTTGCGCGGTAGACACATTCAAAGTGGTAAAATGTGTCCCCCCCCCCGTAACTTCTAAAATAAAAGAATGATAAAACTAAAAAAATGTATGATGTACATTACCATGCAAACTTCCACCGAAAATTGGTTTGAACGAAATCTAGTAAGTAGTTTTTTTTAATACGTCATAAATCGTAAACCGAAAAATATCGATCAAAGTTACAAGGAACTACAAGAACTTTTATATTATGTTACTTGCTGCTACGGAACCCTTCATGGGCGAGTCCGACTTGCACTTGGCCGCTTTTTTTTAATTAGTTCAACGGTCGAATCACTAACAATTAAAAATGTCTTACTAGCTCTACTGTTCTTAATTCGGAATGAAATATGGAATGGAATGGAATTTGGTAAATTGAACTGTGGGGCAAAGTTTAAAAAAAGATATTTTCAACTCAACTTTATCTATAATAGAAAAGAAACACAATAGTACATTGTTCACCGAGGGAGGAAAGGGACCGATTACTAGCGAGGGAGCAGTTTGTGGCCCGAAGGCGCAGCCTGGGCCACAATACTCCCGAGGTAGGAATGGGACTTTCACCCGAGTGCTACACAGTGCTTTATACTACACCTGTGAGGAATATTTAAAGACTTGTATTGTAGAAAGTATTTAATAATATGAAATAAAAATTTATTACAAAGAACATGACTAACCTAATTAAAAGTTATGTTTTCACTGCTAGAAGTCAACATTTTACTTTTTTTTTAAATAAAATCAAAACGTACCATGTAAGACACAATTTAGCTTAGAATTTGACCGATATTTCGCGGTTCTTTTGTTTTTTTTTTATTCTTCACAAAAGGATGTCAGTGGCACGGAGATTCCATATTTAAATTATAATGAAAACTCCTTGGGCAGGCGCGCGCCATAGATAAGATAACACATGAGAAATGATAATTCATACAACTTTCTCTCCCGCTAACACGTTAGAAATGGATTTTCATACATTTTTTCCTCCCGCTTATTCAGGTCAAGGAAAAGACTAACGTTCTCTTTTCATTTTCAGGGAATATTGACTACTGTTCCGATCAGGTGTAGTATAAAAACATTTGTTTAATGCTAAAAAATGTTTAGTATGAAGTGAGAACTACGTCTAAAAAAGGCAGTGAAGAAAGTAATTACCTTTTTAATGCTTATTTTCCCACCGATATTACGTTTTATATGATTTCATTCCGTTTTTATATAAACGTAAAAAGAAATGTTACATCAAAGGACCGGTATTTAACTATAAATATTCTTACTAAATATTGAACTAATTTTCATCACAATTTCAGAATATGATTATTTGAGTGATGTGTTCTCTCCATACAGGATATAATATTATTAGAATATCGCTCATACGTTCACGCAAACACTACGTAGTCTTGGCTAACACCTCAGTTTTAGGGATTACTCACACATAAAACAAATATAGATACACTCGTTATAAACATATAAGTAAACATAACACTTTCACATATGTATAGTCTATCTTAAAATACTTTTCCACGTTCGTCTAATTTGCATTTCACAACAACGTGCATAAAATATATTTCTCACAGACCTTGAGAGTGATAGGGTATTGACCTTGAAAACATGTGAAACATCTCACACGTTTTTATAGACGTGTGGAAATTCGAGGTCGAAAGTCGAGGAAATTTTAGCACGATGTGAGGAAAGTGTGCAAACGCGCCCGCCATGCGTGTTCTGCGTTTGTCCGTACGATCACGCATCGTGGGAGGCGACTTTAATAGTCATCAAAAGCAATCCAAAATAATTGCAAAAACTCATTTCCTCTGCATAGTCAAACTGGATAATCAAACTAATTTGTCCAACAAGAACATGTTTTCATTTGGGATTTTTGGATTTTTCTATGCTATTATTTTAGTCATTTTCAGATATCTCCGGCAGAGATAAAGATAAATTTGATTTGCTTCAAAATCACTTCACTGTAATTGATTCACGTGATTTTCCAAACATGCTTCAGGTATTAACATGCAAAACCTGAAAATAAAGTGACAGTTTGACGTCAATGGCAAGGTAAAGTAATCTACCTCTCCTTCAGGCGTAAGACGCCTGAAGGAGAGGTATTATATTTTATTGTCTCGTCCTTAAAATGAAAAAAATACATTATCACCTGAGGGCAATATAAATGTGGAAGGTTATCTTATTGATGAAGAGATGATTATGTTCTAGGTGGCCTCAGAATGGCTGAATGAGAGAAGCATTCGTTGAAATCTCTGAGATGTTTTTGTCGGCAGTTCGGTCGTACAATAGTTCAGTATTGTATTGGCTGTTAAGTCTGTAATCTGTGCTAGAACTTCAATAACAGGTATTTATTGATGAAATCTGAGCACTTAAGGTTCCACTCGCATTTTTGTACCTGTAATTTTATAATGTAAACAGGGGTTGAATGTACCGTACGTGGTTACATTTTTTTTACAAGGTAATGGTGCGAAGATATGATAATATATTCGGTACAGATTTTTAGTTAGTTACTGGTTTCGGATAAGAAGTTTTAATTAGATATGAACTGAATTGTGATAGAGAAAGTGATGAGAGGATTTTAGTACATATATGTGTAGATCTATGAGGGTAAGGTAATCTTATTCACTCCTAGATACAGTTTGATGTAATATATTAACAATGTAAGTCAATTATGATAAATCGTTTATTTATTTTTTCAATTTTTAGTTGGAATTCTACTACAAGACTATTTCTACAGATTAAATGTGCTCATTAGACCAAGACTAAGACAATCTCTAAAATAGAATTAACAACTTTAAGAAAGTGTAATGTAATCTCTTCCTATATCCGATATTGCTGGAAAGTTTTGTGCAGATTCGGTTACCGTTTCAGATAGACTTATATCTTCATTTTTATTACCGGGTACTTATCCGACATTATTGTTACTTTTATGTAGCGCATTACATCCCTAATATGTTAGCAAACAATAGATATCTACATACGCTGAGCTATCATGACATCAACTGCTTTTAACTGTCAACTACTGGACATTGGTCTGCCTTTAAAAGGAGACTTAAGACGAACTCTGTAATAACAGTTATATTTTATACAATAAATAACTAATTTACGAGTATGTTATTCAAATCACATCTCTTCGTAACTCATATGTCACCAAATCGTTGTTACGCCCCTTGAATGCAAAAATACATATTGCTTATTGCTTAATAAATGGGTTATATAATTATCATGTTTTAGGATTTGCATTCTGCATCAAAAAATATCACTATATTCTTTGCGGCAATCCCCCAGATACCACCATCTGGTGATTAAGTCGGCCTCGAACCACCCAAAAAGCTCAAACACCAACCAGCAGCCGGAGATCCAGTCACAACCAAAAAAGGAAATTTCTGGAATCCCGAAGTACAGGCCACGTTCGGCTTGTTGATGCCCTCAACAAACGTATTAGTTTCCTTACGCTTACGCTTAGTAAGCTAGAGTGCTACCGGTCAGTGAGCATTACTTTGTTTTGGTATCACGAATATTAACAACAATGCGACATAGGTGGTGTACAAACTAAATCAACTTAATTAATTAAAAACAATCGTTTCCACAACGAAAGTATCGCAATATCTTTAATATAATATTTTGTTCTTTGATAAGCAAAACTAACGTACGATGTTTGTTTTTAATTGGCGATAAGCCGCGACGATAAATGTAAATATAAATTAGAAGCATTTTTTTTGAAGAATTAAAATAAACAGAAGACACAAGACAAGGGATATGATAAATCAATAGGGTTCTGCCTATTGATTTTTCCCTCCCTTGATAGTCTGTTTGATGTCTTGTTTTCGTAGGATTCTGATATTGAATCAATATTCATTTTCATATGTTAGATTGATAACTTATCTTGTCTTTAAATATAGACAAGATAAGTTACTTTATATTTACCACAGAACAGAGCAGAGATATCCACAATGCAAGATTCTTGAGGTACAAATAATAAATAAATATTAAATATTTCGGACATTTTACACACAACGCCATCTAGTCCCAAGCTAAGCAGAGCTTGTGTTATGGGTACTAGACAACTGATATAAATACATATTATACGTTTTTTTATAAATACATACATATTATACATAGATAATACCCAATTTCTATAATTTCTTTCTTTCTTTCTTTAAAAAAAAAAAACTCCGAAAGAAATATTGGCAGATCTTACAAACATTTGGTCCGACCCGGGAATCGAACCCGAGACCTCAAGCACAGCAATCGCATACGCTACCACTGCACTATAAATACGTTCTATTGTACTCCAGTTTGTGTACTTTTATGTAATTTCTGCAAGATTATTAACGTTTTAACGGTATCGTCGACTTAAATATTTTATCCTACCGATCCCTTCGAGTGTATGAGAGATATTTACTTACTTCTCGATTGTAATAAAGGGGGACGCGTTTTGCTGGCCAGCCTAAGACCGGGATGGTTGGCGTTCATTGGGGAAGGCCTTCGCTCAGCAGTGGACTGCGATAGGCTGAAGTAAGCATATAATTATGTACCTATATAGTTATGCTGCTATTGTAACAAGTTTTAACAGTTGTGCCCTCAGAATAAAAAGTATTTAAAGGTTTATTTCGATGTCGAGCCGTTTACTCGATCTTCCGTAAACAGTTCTACGGCTTTTTAACTAAATAAATGTAAGTAAATCAGCGAA
Organism: Diaphora mendica; assembly: GCA_949125395.1. NCBI lineage: Eukaryota > Metazoa > Arthropoda > Insecta > Lepidoptera > Erebidae > Diaphora > Diaphora mendica. The sequence continues at coordinate 26,154,802 of OX421312.1, read as the reverse complement.
TAATGTAATAACTATAAATTAAAAATTTTAAAAACCCCCTACTCAAGCACTTAATCGAGTAATCATACGCCAATGATATTTTTGCAGACATTCGGTTATTCTTCCCCAATTTCACCCCCATAACTTTTAAACGACTCAACCGATTTTCATGAAACATGTCTAAGAACACTAGCACGTAACTCACCTTTCATACAAAAAAAAACTAAATTGAAATCGCTTCATCCGTTCGCGAGCTACAGTGCCACAGACAGACAGACAGATACGTCAAACTTATAACACCCCTCTTTTTCCGTCGGGGGTTAAAAACGTAGCTCTCTCGCAAAAAGGGCTACACATGGTAATATAGCAAAATAAAAAGCAAATACATCTTTGTGTGCTCAAAATTATAAATCATACTTTTAATATTAGAAATGTAAATGTAAGTTGGTTTGTTACACTTTCACGCGAAAACTTCTTAACCGATCGTCATGAAACTTTGTACACATATTCTTGGAGGTATTAGAAGTAACATAGGATACGATTAAATGTAAGCGAAGCCGCGGGCGAAGGCTAGTTATTGAATAAATGATATGATCAAAGTCACTATAATAAAAGATCTCTTTCATAAAGTTATATGCAGCGTTTTAAGAAGCATCCATAGTTTTGAAAAAAGAATCATCAAAATCGGTAAACACAATAAGAAGTTACGAGGTAACACAAAATAAAAATCAATATTTATCTCTTAATTTAAATTAAATACTTTTGTGATATCTTATTTTTATCAATTGAATAACATCGTATGTGAACTTTGACTTTATTTATCAGCTATTATCAATTTATAAGTATTCTGAATTCTGATGCCACTATTGATGGCATATTCTGATGAAAATTAAGGGAGGGAAATTCAAACGTTCAAACGCGTCACTATTGGTCGATACGAAATGTGATGGTCACTTCATCGAAATTATCGGCGTCGAAATTCATACTATGTTAGTAGTGTTTGTGAGAAAAATTAACTTCTTCCATGATTTTTAGAGCAATTTAAAATTGTAAATACACACATCAAAAGTATCTAGGGATCAAGCATTTTTATGCGGATTTCTTGAGATTGAGATGTGGCTTTGGCCCTGGCCTGCTCAGTCGCCAGACATGAACCCGATTGAGCATGCATGGGATATGCTACAGAGAAGAGCTCTGCCGAATATGGAGGGTATCCAGTCGCAAGAAGACCTTTTTTTGTTGTTGCAACGAACATGGGCGGCCATTCCACAGCGTGATTTGGATGAACTCATTTTGAGTATGCCAAACCGATGTTCTTGTGTTAGTGTTCGCGGTAGAAACACGGGTTATTAATTGTTTAAGTTACCTAATAAAATTTTAAAGAAAACTGTTATTTCAGTCTTTTTTTCGAACTTTAATGTTAGTGGTTCAAATGTCAAAAATCCTTTTATTAGGAAAATGGCAAATTTCTTTATTAATGCAAAGGTGACTTGGTTTATCGTTACTGTGACAAACGAAAACACTTTATTTGATGAATCCTTAAAGAAAATTTTAATTAATATCAATCAGGAGAAAAGTTATTGCAAAAATATATGTTGATCCCTAGACACATATGTTGATCCCTAGACACTTTTGATGTGTGTATGTATAAAGTAACTGAAACACTGAATAGTAAAAAAAAAATGAAATGACAATGACGTCATTGGCTGTAAAATGTATGGCTTCGCCGTTTCGCTACCATACCGTCACGAAGGGGAAACAAATGCCTTTTGTGTTTGGAAATATCTAGTTTCTGAAGTAATGTGTTTTACGTATATTTAGTTTCTGAAGTAACGAAACAGCCAAGCCATAGATTTTCACTGAGATGTAGAGTTTATGAAGTGTGGGTTGGTAGAGTTAGGGCGTGTAGATTCAGAACCTTGGCTCTACATGAGATCTGATATCTTTTTCATAGGGTAAGCTATATGCAGTCGTCTTGGCAACATTTTACATGAAAATGTTTTTGGTGGGATTTCATTTCTTTTTGTAAGTTGCTTTAGGCAGTTTTTTTTCTTTTTTTGGGGTGTATTTCTCGTACATCTTCTTTCTCCTCTCGAAAAAGTCCGTGTACCAAAAATAAAACCTCTAGCATAAAAATTTGTGAAAGTCTCATACAAACTTCCACCCCCCAAATTTGGGGGTTGGGGGGCAAAAGTAATAGGTTTATGATTTTTTTTGTTGTTTGTATACTAAACTTAGTTTAAAAACTAAATTTCAGCTTTCTAGCACTTCAGGAAGTACCCTAACAGTTTTGATGATCATCAGTGTGTCAGTGACGAAATCGGTGTTTTTTAGGTATCAATAAAATCTAAAGTATCAGAGCCATGCAATTGAAACTTTGTATTTTTCACTAGTCTATTAGTAGCATCATATCCTGAGAATTTGAACGATCTGGTATATCGGGAACCAAAGTTATGAGGGTTCAAAAAAAACGACGAAAGACTTCGAGAAAAGGTAGGTAGTGCCCTTGCGCTTCGCTTGGCTCGTCTGGCCCTGGTCACGGTCGTGGCGGGGGCACGACCGTGCCCCCAGATTGTGGCATTGTTTAATATCTCTAAGTACTTTGTACATTATCTTGTAGTATTTTGCCATTAATAAATTAATTAAGATTTTTTTAAATGGTGTCTTTCATTAGTCAGTTTTAGTAATTGTTATATAACTAATTTAAACATAATACTTGGTAAACGTACAATTAGCTCACCGTGACTCATTATTTGTGGCTACTTTAAATATATTAAACCGTTACAACATTGTTTAATATCGAAACCTATTTACATAACATTAAATAAAAGGAAAACAACAATAGTTAGGTACATACATGCGTCAAAAAAGTTCTCCGCATCATCGCCTACTGGAGCGTTCCCAAAAGGCTGGCAGCATTGCCAAAGATAAGTAATTAGTATTTTTATTACTTGATAATAGCCGTATTTTTACAATATGTAGTTTACGTAAATATAAAAATAAGCAGCTTTCTGCCTGCATTTATGTATTTCTTGCAAAAATAAACCCTAAGATTTATAAATTACAAGTCTCTTTGTTAGTAACTTTCTGCCTAAAAATACGTATAATGTATATATATATATATAGCATACAATACATAAAGTTTAAACTCTCATTTAACACAAACTCTACTCTACTCAAATTAGTCAATTCACCTAAATATTAAATTATAGTAGGTAGGTACACTAAAAACAAAGACCGCTGTAACACAACCTCTGTTAACTTTTCGCTCTGTATGGGTTCACATTCAACAGCAGACGTCATAATTAAGACAAACAAACAATTTCAACAGCCACAGAATTAAATGAAAATTAAAGTAGAAACGAGCAAATTTAGTACAATTGCTACATTGTAATAAAACAAGTACTTGGAACTACCGAATTTCATTACTATTACCTAAGATTATCCCAAAATTTTTGAACAGTTTACCTCATTGTTAAGTTCCACGATCTTAATGAACTTCAAATACCTTAAGAAACTGCTGTCATTCTTGTAGTGGATTGTATGGGAGCAAAAAGTTGTTGCGAGTCGTCTGTATCTCATAAAACTGTGATAAGTGCATGGAGCAAATTGGCAGATCGGTAACCTGGTATGCAAAAGAATATGGACGACCGTTGACTGTCGTGACTTCCCACTCTTTTACTACCCCTCATTTAACTGAACTACTGGCTTTTAGACGAACGAACAAAGCAAATTGCCAACACCGGTTTTGGACGATGATGTGATATGAGCCGAAGTCTATTTTAGATGGTCTGAGTCCATAATGGCTCTTTAACGATAGGAGACAGAAAACGAATGTGTATATTACAACAAATTTAAGAAACAGCAGAGAGTCTAGTCTTCATTCGGAGAGCTGTTTTAGTTTCTTTTTTAATGTCATTACCACATGTTGTCTCTTATACAAAAAATAAAAAGGAGGGGTTATATCGTTTGATTGAATGCATACCACATTTATCACAAGTCTAGTCTTAAGCTATTGTCCTATTATCGGGTGCTTATTTCTTAGAGCATGATTATTTTCCTACCGTTGTGAAGCCTACGGTACTATTGTAATCAGTATCAAAAAACAGTATTATTTGTTGTATGTAAAAACTAATATTTAATTTTCATTGCTACTGCATATATATGAATGTGCACACTGTTATTTATAGCTGTAAGTTTACCATGATAAATAATATAAATTACTACTTGAACCCGCTGTGTTACCCGCCGTCATTGTCGTACCGCGAGAAACACCGCGGGGCGAAGCTAGTTAAAATAGAGTAGCCTAAGTTACTCCTTCTATTATCAGCTACCTATCAGTGAAAGTCCCGTCAAAAGCGGTTCAGCCGTCCCAGAGATTAGCCTAGATTAGTTAAAGAATGTTATTTTGGTATATGTACCTGCATTTAGTAAAAAGCGGTTATTTTAATATTACAAACAGACACTCCAATTTTATTTATTTTTATAGATGTATAGATTATGCAGAAACGTACTCATTAGCAACTAGTTTGTTATAAAACAAGATTACTTAAAATAACAAAATTAATTAAATATGCAACATTACTACGCAGCTGTTGTTTAAATCGATAACCAGTATCAACCTCATTATGGCGGTCTGAGGCAACTTATTGGACTATGTAAACATAATATAATAATATTTCTACATACGTACCTACATAAAATCACACGGGTTTGATTCTAGATCAGAGAATGTTGAAATGGGATTATTTGTTAGGAAATACAATAACAATATATAACACGTAGTCTGGAAATGTGCCCAAAAGCATAGCTTCCAAAATGTGGGTGTAATGTATCTATGTGTAACCCTTTATTTTATCTATACAACACAGATTTGTAACTATCTAAAATAAGAATACAATAATTCAAGATAATAATAGTTAATCAATTGAACATAATATATAAATAAACGACAGTACATTTTATTAAGAGAGAATGCATACTTGCTCTATAACTACATTGAATTTGCGCAGCCTTCAATCGCATTGAAAAAATAAATAAAGAATGAATACCTGATTCCTTATAGTGTCGTGCATGAAGGCAGCTAGTCCGAATGATATAAATATAATATAATAACCGCAACAACCGCCTCAGACAAGAAACAAGTCACAACTAAACCAAAAACTGGAACCTGATGTGGTATTATTGAATAGACTCGGTTACGATAAGTCCCCCACGCGTCGAACACGTCACTTCATCCAAAATACTGCGTCCAACGCTTGTAGAATACCACAGCGATGAGTAAACATTTCTTTAAAACCGGCGGTGTACTAAAAGCGATGAGATGCCGTATCACATGCGCGCGCGCACGCCATGTGTGTGGGGATACAGCGTTTGTACACAGAGTGCCTCTGACAACAGAAGAACAACACATTTGGTTAAAAATTAATCATTCTTCGGTATTATTTTACAACGCTAAAATGTTAGTAGGTGCCAAATAACGATAGCTTAATATATGTGGTAGACATTGTAAGTAACCTACAGTCAGAATTAGAAACTATTTCTGGTTTAGAGGTAGGTAAGCTTTTTTGTCGAAATGGAAGATATTCATAGTTTTTTTTTTCAACTCCATTAGGAGAGACTGTTACTTGCCCATGCATTTTTTTTAATGCATGGGCAAGTAACATGCACTAATTTTGCATTCTTTCATTATCTATCACTTAGGTTATCTCTTAGAAATTTCGTCTCGCACACCATTTACTAACTCAAGGAGATAAAGAAGGTATACATCGATAAATATTATACAGTTTTCTTTTTGAAGAATGGGACGCAAAAGGATTGTGTCAGGTCAGGACGAAGTAAACGAAGATCAATTTCATTTGCATCCTGCCTTTGTTAAGTATATGCACTAGGTAAGTAAAGATTTTCAATATTCAACTAGCACGTGGTTTATGCGAATCAAATCAACATCGTATTGATTCGTTGATTTGAATTGAAATTGTATTTTTTTTTGGTTGTGTTACTGTTAAAATTACACTGTGATCGTGAGTCACCATATGTGAGCGCTCGACATTTTTTGTATGCATGTTTTAAAAATATTTATACCATTGATTTTATTAGTTCTATGCATCATACCAATATGAACGTGACTTGCGAATTTATCCTCTTAACTGCGCTTTAAGTGCAAGTTAAAGAATACTTACCGAGTATCTTTTCATAGTATAAAAAAATACCAATCAAATTGAGAACCACCTCCTTTTGAAAGTCGGTTAAAAATGAAGTCGATTCCGCTATCAGTTCGCTTAGATCTTTTAAACTACTCAATAGATTTTAACGCAGTTTCCAGCAATAGACAGAGTGATTCTTAAATCACTGTACTATGGCTAAAAACTTCATTAATGTGTAATATAGGCATACTATAGTAGAGGAGATCCGAGAATATGAAAACCTTCCGTGCGAAGCCGGCCCGGGTAAACTTACTCGGTGAAATGCAAGGAAACAATTGCTTTACATAGGGGCGGACTAGTCCTTATGTGAATAATAAAATAATAATAATCTAGTTTAAAAAACTTATAAGACACCTTTACAAAAGTCGTTTCTTAACAAACAAAGGAACGTACAGGTGAAGCAAAAAAGCATGATCCTTCTACGACATGGTATTGGTGACTGCGTCGTTGGTCTTACGATTGACGTATGTGACTGCCGATCAAGAGGTCGCGGGTTCGAATCCCAGGTCGGGATAAAAGTGTTATTGAGTTTTTCTGATTATAGAAATACTTAATAACAGCTCGGAGTTTGGAAGTTGGGGTCAGAACCTCTGAACCCCCGTGCCTTGGAGAGCACGTAAAGTTGTCGGTCCTGCGCCTGAACTCTCCCCGGTCGTGTCGGTTAACCATCCCATCGGATTTTGAGAGAGGGAACAGAGAGTGGTAAAAGTTGTGTTTTTTGAACTTGTGTTTAGTGAATTTACTGTAGAATAATAATAATATAATTTACTTTATTTACTGTAATTTATTTATTTAACATATGATTTAATGTAACAGCAACTGGTTGTCCAAATAAATAAAATACGAAAAGAAATCTATTGAATTCTTATAATATCGACGTGATCATTTTCGTTATAAATCAATAGCTCTTATGTACTCGTAATCATACGTTTTTTCACTTATATTTTAAGCTTATCGTAAAATGGAACTGAACAAACATTAATACTTATATTATTGATATTTTTATTAATAAAGGGCAATTAAAATAATATTAAAATGTTATCTAACATCAAAAGTGGCCCAATAATGCAGAAGCACCACTAGGCTGCCATACTATGGGTCACCATGCTGCATTGTTGCATTGTCTGCATTCGCAATGAGTACGGTGACCACCACTGCTTAAGCTTTCCATCAGACAGAGTAGTCATTTTGGCAGAACCATACATAAAAAAAGTATCATTGCTTTGTATTTGTTTGAACATTATGAGCCATTAAATTCTTTCCAAAATTAAATAATCCCATCAAAAACATTTTCATGTAAAATGTTGCCAAGACGACTGTATATGGCTTACCCTATGAATAAGGTATCAGATCTCATATAGAGCCAAGCTTCTGAATCCACGCGCCCTAACTCTCCCAACCCTAACTTCACAAACTCTACATCTCAGTAAAAGTGTAATATTGGTATCAGTTTATGACGGATTCATTCCTTAAACGGGTAAAATTTTATCAAAGATCCATATTGCGATTGATAGAATCAGATTCAGTGGCACTTGGCATTAGATGTTATGGACCGAATACTCTTCTCAACTTCACAAACAGACACTTGATTGAGAACTAAAGGAGAATAGTCAAGGGTTAGAAGTGTTGAAAGATAATTTAATGTGTTAATTTTGGTTGCCTTATTAAATCCAGATGAAGCAAAAAAAAATTGGTTAAATAAAATAATATCCAGATGGTTACGAAATCGCTCTTGTTTACCAATCCGAAGAAATTTCCAGACTTAAGCTGAATCACCGTTTTGTACGGAGGAGTTATGAATCTATGGGCGTTGCATTCCTCCACATTTTGTTGCAGTGATTTCGCAAAATGTATTTTTCCATGTTGTAATCTGTAGCCCTTGCTTTAAATTGTGATTTTGTCGCTGCTTTGTTCTTCATTATTTTTTAATTTCACCAGTAAGCTAGAAGTGATGCTATATGCCCCATTTTAATAGGTCGTACTAGTGCATGTACGTCATACAGAGCTTTTAGCTTGATATTAAATATCTTTGTATATAATAAAATTTGGATGCGGTTTTCTCTTATGTTTTGTAGTAAGTTTCACCTACCATTAAGTTGTTGTATTGTTTTATTTAGATCGGTTGATAAATAAAAAGTTATATTAGTTTAAAGAATCACTGCGATAACCATAGCAACATACATAGTGTTTGAAGCCGCAGGCAAAAGCTAGTTTATAAATATGTTTGATAAGGTTGATCGCACCAAAAACATTTTCATGTAAAATGTTGCCAAGACGACTGCATATGGCTTACCCTGTGAAAAATATATCAGATCTCATGTAGAGCCAAGGTTCCGAATCTACACGCCCTAACTCTGCCAACACTAACTTCATAAACTCTACATCTTAGAAAAAATGTATGGCTTCGCCATTTCGCTACCGTACATCGTACGTACCATCACGAAGGGGAAACGAACGCCTTTTGTGTTTGCAAATATCTAGTTTCTGAAGTAATGTATTATACGAATATTTAGTTTCTGAAGTAACGAAACAGCCAAGCCATACATTTTTACTAAGATGTAGAGTTTGCGAAGTTAGGGTTGGTAGAGAAAGGCGTGTAGATTCAGAAGCTTGGTTCTACATGAGATCTGATATCTTTTTCACAGGGTAAGCCTTATACTGTCGTCTTGGCAACATTTTACATGAAAATGTTTTTACTGGGATTTCATTTCTTTTTGTAAGTTGCTTAAGGCAGTATTTTTTACTGTTTTTTTTTTTCATTTTTTTGGGTTAATTTTTTGTACATCTTCTTTCTTCTTTCGAAAAAGTCCGTGTACCAAAAATAAAGCCTCTAACATAAACATTTGTGAAAGTTTCATACAAACTTTCACCTCCCAAATTTGGGGGTTGGGGGGCAAAAGTAATAGGTTTATGAATTTTTATGTTGTTTGTATACTAAACTTAGTTTACACACCAAATTTCAGCTTTCTAGCACTTCAGGAAGTATCCTAACAGTTTTGATGATCATCAGTGTGTCAGTGACGAAATCGGTGGTTTGGATTTTTAGGTATCAATAAAATCTAAAGCATCAGAGCTATGCAATTGAAACTTTGTATGTTTCATTAGTCTATTAGTAACATCATATCCTGAGAATTTGAACGTCGGGAACCAAAGTTATGAGGGTTCAATAAAACGACGAAACATTTCGAGAAAAGGTAGTGCCCTCGTCTTGGCGGGGGCACGACCGTGCCCCCAGATATTTCTTTGAAACAATAAACTTGAGCCGTCAATGTAATGCCAAAGTGACCTGTAAATGGCCGAGGGCACTTTGTTTTGCTGAAAACATGAAACGTATCTAAACAAAAGGTTAACGTTAAAAAGTTTCAGGACTGGAAAATACATTATGATACTCATTGATCTGCTATTTGTCTAACCCAATAATTGTGGTCATGTTTGGGTCAATGTTTGTAAATATTCTTTTATTTCGCACTAGCTGAGCCTCGCGGTGTTACACGCGGTACAACAAAAACCACGGGTAACGCCGAAATTACCCGTGTTGTGAAGTGGTGCGAAGTCAGTCTAAAAAGTAGCATGTTACTTTTTATATCATCAGCTACCTGTCGTCGATTCGTTTATATATTGTAACTACAGAACTATCTCTTATCATTACTATCGTTTCTGACTAGAGTAAATTCTTGGAGATATCTGTAATTCGAATGACACTTATGTTGATTGGGTTTATACTTTATCAATATAAGTGGATCACTGCTGTTATGTGTATGGGAGTCAAATTATCAGTGTTAGGGAACTCGGAAAGCTAGTGTGACCTTGGCAGTAAATAGTAAAAAAAAACTCTCTCTTCGTCGCTCGCTTTATCTCTCCTGCTTAGAATAATAACGCATAGTAACCGAGTCCGCGCGTCCGTTTTGAAGCACCTCAAATGGAGCCATATATGGCTCCAAACGCCGGGCCGCTTCCTAGTGTTCAAGGTCAAAGTACGCCGAACGTGTCTCGCGAAAAAAAACAATTATGACGGTTTGTTTAATTAAATTGTGTCACAACGCATCTGGAAAACAAAAGAAGTGTGATAACATCACTTTTCACAGGTAAGTTTTTAATATTTCACAGTATTTTGTAAATAATTAGGTCAAAATAGAAATGTTTTGTTTCAATATTCCGTTTGTATGAGTGCATATCGCCGCGCGTACCTACGTAATCATCACACCTATGTGAATCGGTTCAGTGCTTCATTTTTGACAGGGCGTTTGTATGAAGACTATCTTTCTATGCGTTAGTATTCTAAGCTCTCCTGTCATAGATACCAGGAATAAAGTGATGGGTGGTACTTTAATTGCGGTAATTCTTTAACAGGCTGGAGGTGCAAGGCACCCAGGAACATCACGCTGGGAGGCACGGGCCGGTTGTTAGCGAATATTTGATGAAAATTCAAAAACAGCATCTGTATATTTTTCTGCATTTCTTCAATGCTGGGAACGTCAGGCCCAAATTTTTCTCTTAAATTTTCATTTTCTTTTTGTCATTTCAACCTCTCAATATAATATGCTTTATATTTCAGATATGTTCTCTGCATCTTTTCCAGGAAAGATAGACGGGCAGGATCATAAAATGAATGAATTATTTCTTCATCTATATAATCTATATATATAAAAGAGTAAGGTGACTGACTGACTGACTGACTGACATACCCAGAGATCAACGCACAGCCCAAACCGCTGAAGCTACAATCCTGAAATTTTGCATGTAGGTTCTTTATATGACGTAAGTGAGCACTAAGAAAGGCACTTTTGAAATTCCACCCCTAAGGGGGTTAAATAGGGGTTGAAAGTTTGTGTGGAAGTTCGTCATTTTTGAAGTAAGAAACATGAAACTTTACTTTTGGGCTACTGATTAAAAAAGAGTAGATACGTATTTAAGCGTTTCTGGATATTCTGCCCTTAAGGGGTTAAATAGGGGTTGTTATTTCGTATATAGGTCAGTCTGGAAGTCCGTCATCTTTTAAGTTAGAAACATGAAACTTTATTTTTAGGCTGCTGATTAAAAATGAATTGATACGTGTTTCAGCGTTTCTGAATATTCTACCGCTAAGGGGGTGAAATAGGGGTTGAAAGTTTGTATGGAAGTTCGTCATTTTTTAAGTAAGAAACAACAAACTTTATTTTTAAGGTACTAATTAAAAAAGAGCAGATACGTATTTAAGCGTTTCTGGATATTCTACTCCTAAGGGGTTAAATAGGGGTTGTTATTTCGTATATAGGTCAGTCTGGAAGTCCGTCATTTTTGAAGTCAGAAACATGAAACTTTATTTTTAGGCTGCTGATTAAAAATGAATTGATAGGTGTTTCAGCGTTTCTGAATATTCTACCCCTAAGGGGGTGAAATAGGGGTTGAAAATTTGTATGGAAGATCGTCATTTTTTAAGTAAGAAACATGAAACTTTATTTTTGGGGTACTGATTTGAAATGAATAGATACGTATTAAAACGTTTCTTAATATTCTACTCCTAAGGGGGTTAAATAGGGGTTGAAAGTTTGTATGGAAGTTCGTCATTTTTTAAGTAAGAAACATGAAACTTTACTTTTGGGCTACTGATTAAAAAAGAGTAGATACGTGTAAGCGTTTCTGGATATTCTACCCTTAAGGGGGTGAAATAAGGGTTGAAAGTTTGTAAGGAAGTCCGTAATTTTTTAAGTGAGAAACATGAAAATGTAGTTTTGGGTTACTGATTAAAAATGGGTAGATACGTATTGAAGCGTTTCTGGATATCCTACCCCTAAGGGGTGAAATAGGGGTTGTTATTTCGTATATAGGTCATTCTGGAAGTTCGTAATTTTTGAAGTCAGAAACATGAAACTTTATTTTTTGGCTGCTGATTAAAAATGAATTGATACATGTTTCAACGTTTCTGAATATTCTACCCATAAGGTGGTGAAATAGGGGTTGAAAGTTTGTATGGAAGTTCGTCATTTTGTAAGTAAGAAACGTGAAACTTTATTTTTGGGGTACTGATTTAAAATGAATAGATACGTATTGAAACGTTTCTTGATATTCTACCCCTAAGGGGGTGACATCGGGGTTGAAAGTTTGTAAGGATGTTCGTCATTCTTTAGTTTTGGGCTACTGATTTAAAATGAATAGATACGTATTTAAACGTTTTTTAATATTCTACTCGTAAGGGGGTGAAATCGGGGTTGAAAGTTTGTAAGGGAGTTCGTCATTCTTTACTTTTGGGCTACTCATTAAAAAATAGTAGATACGTGTTTAAGCGTTTCTGGATAATCTACCCCTAAGGGGGTGAAATCGGGGTTGAAAGTTTGTAAGGATGTTCGTCATTCTTTAGTTTTGGGCTACTGATTTAAAATGAATAGATACGTATTTAAACGTTGATTAATATTCTACACCTAAGGGGGTGAAATCGGGGTTGAAAGTTTGTAAGGGAGTTCGTCATTCTTTACTTTTGGGCTACTCATTAAAAAATAGTAGATACGTGTTTAAGCGTTTCTGGATAATCTACCCCTAAGAGGTTAAATAGGGGTTGTTATTTCGTATATAGGTTATTCTGGAAAACCGTCATTCTTGAAGTTAGAAACATGCAACTTTATTTATGGCTACTGATTAAAAATGAGTAGATACGTATGTACGAACATGTTCTACCGGAACCGGTTGTGGTTCACGGTGCCGTTCTTGAAGTTGTTCAAAAATATGTGTGGTACCTCGGGACGTGGACACGACACGGCTGGTCCACAAGTTCAAAGTCGCTATGGAGAGGGCTATAATAATAATAATGATTAATATTTCTCATCACAAAAGCTCAACGTTTCTCTAAGGGATCGCATCAAGAATGAGGTGATCCGGTAGAGAACCAAGGTCATTGACATAGCCCACGGGATAAGCAAACTGAAGTGACAGTGGGCTGGCCATATTAGCCGTAGAACTGATAACCGTTGGGATAAACGGGTTCGTGAGTGGTGACCGCGTCTCGGCAAACGTAGCGTAGAACGTCCACAGGCCAGGTGGAATAATGATCGGACGGCTGGCAGAAGCTGGATGAGAGAAGCTGAGGATCGAACCAAGTGGCGTGCAATTGGAGATGCCTATGTCCAGCAGTGGACTGCGTTGATGATAATGAGATACGTATTTAAGCGTTTCTGGATATTCTATCCCGTCCGTCCGTCATTTTTTAATTTAGTAGCCTGAAACGTTGTCTTCAGGCTTTTAATTACAAATAAATGAATACTTATATCAGCATTTATGGGAATTCTATTCCTAAAGGGGTTAAAATAAGGGTCGAAAGTGTGTGTGAAAGTCAATTTTAATGGACTATTGATTATAAATAAATACGTTTAAAAACGTGAACACAGTATTCATAGATACTTACACAGTTTTAAATAAATACATATAATCAACTTCCACGCGAGCAAAGCCGCGGGCAACAGCTAGTAATATATAAAAGAGTAAGGTGACTGACTGACATACCCAGAGATCATCGCACAGCCCAAACCGCTGAAGCTAGAATCCTGAAATTTTACATGTAGGTTCTTTATATAACGTAAGTAAGCACTAAGAAAGGAATTTATGAAATTCCACCCCTAAGGGGGTGAAATAGGGGTTGAAACTTTGTATGGAAGTCCGTCATTTTTTAAGTTAGAAACATGAAACTTTACTTTTGAGCTACTAATTAAAAATGAGTAAACACATATTTAAGCGTTTCTAAATATTCTACCCCTAAGGGGTGAAATAGGGGTTGTGATTTTGTACATAGGTTAGTCTGGAAGTCCGACATTTTTGAAGTTACAAACATGAAACTTTATTTTTGGGCTACTGATTAAAAAGGAATACATACGTCTTTGAGCGTTTCTGAATATTATACCCCTAAGGGTGTGAAATAGGGGTTGAAAGTTTGTATGAAAGTTCGTCATTTTTTAAGTTAGAAACATGAAACTTTATTTTTGGGCTACTGATTAAAAAAATGTAGATAAGTATTTAAGCATTTCTGGATATTCTACCCTTAAGGGGGTGAAATAGGGGTTAAAAGTTTGTACCGAAGTCCGTAATTTTTTAAGTAAGTAACAGGAAAATTTTAGAGCGTTTCTGAATATTATACCCTAGTCCGTAATTTTTTAAATAAGAAATATGGAACTTTATTTTTGGGCTACTAAATAAAAATGATTAGATACGTATTTAGGAGTTTCTGGATATTATGCCCCTAAAGGGGTGAAATAGGGGTAGAAAGTTTGTGAGGAAGTCCGTCATTTTTTAAGTGAGAAACATGAAAATTTAGTTTTGAGCTACTGATAAAAAATGAGTAAATACGTATTTAAGCGTTTCTGGATATTCTACCCTTAAGGGGGTGAAATAGGGGTTGAAAATTTGTATGGAAGTCCGTAATTTTTTAAATAAGAAATATGAATCTTTATTTTTGGGCTACTAAATAAAAATGATTAGATACGTATTTAGGAGTTTCTGGATATTATGCCCCTAAAGGGGTGAAATAGGGGTTGAAAGTTTGTAAGGAAGTACGTCATTGTTTAAGTGAGAAACATGAAAATTTAGTTTTGGGCTATTGATTAAAAATGAGTAGATATGTATGTACGAACATGTTCTACCGGAACATGGTTGTGGTACACGGTGCCGTTCTCGAAGTTGTGCAAAAATATATGTGGTACCTCGGACAGACTTTGCAGTTAAGTAGAAACTACTTCAAGGACGAGGTGAACAGGAGAATTCAGCCGGGTTGGGCAGCGTTTGGGAAACTTGGTCGGGTCTTTTCATCATCTCATCATCAATCCCACAGTGCCTAAATACGAAAGTCTTCAATCAGTACGTCCTACCTGTCATGACATACGGTGCCGAAACGTGGACACTTATGACACGGCTGGTTCACAAGTTTAAAGTCGCTCAGCGTGCTATGGAGAGTGCTATGCTCAACGTTTCTCTATCTAAGGAATCGCATCAGGAATGAGGTGATCCGGCAGAGAACCATGGTCATTGACATTGATGTGGAGTCCGCGTCTCGGCAAACGTAGTGTAGAACGTCCACAGGCCAGGTGGAATAATGATCTGCCCAAGACGGCTGGCAGGAGCTGGATGAGAGAAGCTGAGGATCGAACCAAGTAACGTGCAATTCGGGATGCTCATGCCCAGCAGTGGACTGCGATGATGATGATGAGATACGTATTTAAGCGTTTCTGGATATTCTATCCCTAGGTTCGGGTTCCCTGGGAAGTCGTTCATTTTTTTATTTAGTAGCCTGAAACTTTGTCTTCAGGCTTTTGATTACAAATAAATGAATACTTATATCAGCACATATGGGAATTCTATTCCTAAAGGGGTTAAAATAAGGGTCGAAAGTGTGTATGAAAGTCGATTTTAATGGACTATTGATTATAAATAAATAAATACGTTTAAAAACATGAATAAATTATGTCTGTGTGTGACTGACTGACTGTCTGACCTACTGACATACCCAGAGATCCGACAAACTGTCTTACAGTTTGGCAGACTTGAGCATGTAGAAAGTGTATATGATTTTGAATAAATAAATAAAAAAAAAAAAAAAAAAAAAACGCATAGCCCAAACCGCTGAAGCTAGAATCCTGAAATTTTGCATGAAGGTTCTTTATATAACGTAAGTGAGCACTAAGAAAGGAATTTTTGAAATTCTACCCTAAGGGGGTAAATCAGGGGATGAAAGTATGCGTGAGCGAAGCCGCGTGTAAAAGCTACTATATTATAAGCAAACTTTGATAATATTTTTTTTAATGAAAATAGGCGGGCAAATGAGTAGACGTATCGTCTGATGGTAAGCGATTATCACCGTCCATGGACACCTGCAACACCAGAAGCGTCACAAGTGCATTGCAGGCCTTTGAGGGTTTGGGGGGGGGGGATATAGCTGAAGGGGAGGAGGTGGGGGAGATAGGGTGAGGGGTGGGGTATGGGCCTCCGTATCCTCACTCACTCGGTGAAACACAGCGCAAGCACTATTTCACACTGGTTTTCTGTGAGGCAGTGGTATCACTCCGGTCGTGCCGGCCCATTCATGACGAAGCGTGGCTGTCCCACGGTGTAGAGTATTTTAAATTTAGTGTTTTTAATTTCTATATTTTAGTTCTACTCGTAGCACAGATAACGAAATTTTTTTTTTTTTAATTATTTCGATCATTAATGTGAGGACATCCGAAACCTAAATTATTTAGAAGCTAAGAGGAGTCTATTCAGTTCCTTACTATTTTATAATTATGATAAAATAATGCGTTTTATTTACGTATATACCTAACTAGGTGTTACTGGTTTACGCTGGAGGACTGTCCTGCGTGGGCGTCTGAATGTGAAGTCCTAGTCGGCCAAATCGGACGAGATCTGTCACCGCCAGTAATCATTGCTGCCATGCTGGCGGGTGAGGAGGGCTGGAGCGCAGTGGTCTCTTTCTGTGAAGCTGTCATGCTCCGGAAAGAGATCGCTGAACGGGATCGGGAGAGGGCCGCCAGCTGTCAGATAGTGGGGACCTCTGGTAGCAGATTAATTAATACGGTCAGCGGTAGGAGGGCGGCCTCACCGCAGTTTTGCGATCAGGCCGCCCTCCTACCGCCGCGCTGACCTCACAATATATAATGATTAGGTCGATAGGAAGGGGAATGCCTAGGATAGAGTCTCAGTAGGCGCGGAGTTGATCCAGGGGGGGACCTGAAATAATAGTGCGGGTCCTCCTCCGAGCAGGGCGCCTTAGGCCAGTCGCCGGGGTGGTTTTTAGTGGAATCACCACATACCTGGCTCCTCAGAGCCTGAGATCCGAAGGGATTTTCCACCCCGTCAACAAAAAAGGAGTTACTGGTTTAAATATTATATATGTCTGTCATTATATAAGTCTGTTTATGACACAATATGACAAAGCCAGCTATTGCGTAAATTAAATGCCAAAGGGTATCAATGTTTTGTTTTTTTATTAAAGGGCTTTGTCACTGTGCGACCACATCGCCCTGTGAAAGGGTAGTAGTAGGTAAGAGAGTAGTATTGGTTATTTCATTAGCAATAGGTATACACTGTAAACAATTTATTGTAAAAATTAAAATTCCATTACTTTGGGTACATCATAAAATTGATTACCAATTATTCGAAACTGTCTACTGCCTATGATTCTAATTAAAACGAAATTATAGCTTTGTAGAATTTGTTATTCAATGCAGATGAGTTAAAAACATATTAGGCAGATAGTATAGTCTGCCTTTTTTTCTTTATTTCCGTATAAATCCTAAATAATCTTGGGATTAATAAAGACTAAGAAGAAGATACTCAACCTGTTGCCAAAGATGATAGAAATCTCTCTCTCTCTCTCTCTCTCTCTCTCTCTCTCTCTCTCTCTATAATCCCACCTGTAATCATACTTATTAACTATCTATGTATGTATATAACTAACTAGTTGCGACTAACTAACTAAAAAGAATAATCTATCGTTTTTAGTAACTGGTTGAATGTTAAGAAGATTTTTTCTCCTATGGCAACTGGTGGTGAACTCAGTTTTTTTTTTTTTTTTATATAGACAACGGTTGCCAACGGGTCTATGTTGTGGCCTTCCATATGATTAAGTGAATGTTTTCTGCTCTTTCGATGCCAGCACGACATCCAATATTTGTTTGACCCACAAATAGTTTATCCCAGTTCGTTATTTTACGGAGAAATTGATTGGTATTCTATAATTCGTGTATAAAAAGACGATTTTAAGCGGTATTTAAAGAATTTTATGATAGAATATATAAAGATGAACGATATAGATATTTTTAGGGTTCCGTGCCAAGGGCAAAAAACGGAACCCTTATAGATTCGTCACGTCTGTCTGTCCGTCTGTCTGTTTGTCTGTCTGTCCGTCCGTCTGTCTGTCTGTCCGTCCGTATGTCACAGCCATTTTTTTCCGAAACTATATGAACTATAATGTTGAAACTTGGTAAGTAGATGTATTCTGTGAACCGCATTAAGGTTTTCATACAAAAATAGAAAAAAAAACAATAAATTTTGGGGGTCCCCATACTTAAAACTGAAACTTTAATTTTATTTTCATCAAACCCACGCGTTTGGGATATCTGTGGATAGGTATTCAAAAATGATATTGAGGTTTCTAATATCATTTTTTTCTAAACTGAATAGTTAGCGCGAGAGACACGTCTAAAGTGGTAAAATGTGTCCCCCCCCCCCTTCCACTTCTGAAATAAGAGAATGAGAAAACTAAAAAAAATATATGATGTTCATTACCATGCAAACTTCCACCGAAAATTGGTAATCTAGTAACGAAATCTAGTAAGTAGTTTTTTTAATACGTCATAAATCGTAAACCGAAAAATATCGATCAAAGTTACAGGCAACTACAAGAACTTTTATATTATGTTACTTGCTGCTACGGAACCCTTCATGGGCGAGTCTGACTCACACTTGGCCACTTTTATATAGAAATTTGGAATACTAATGTTTTTACATATAAGTACTTACAGAATGCTAAATTTCTTAGCAACGTGCGTCATTTACATATTAATTTGTTATGTTAGGTACCGAAAGATTGTGAGTCAAGTTGTGCTGGCCAATGAAGTTAATCAAAAACAATTAAATTTTAATGAGTTGTAGACGTCCGATGACTTTGAGAAAAATAATAGGTAATTAAAAATTAATTACAATTTTCATTTGATGATTTAAATATTTGCGATGGCTGACATTTGCTCCCAAAATCAACATAAAATTTAATTACGCATTTTTAAGGCTGTTGACGCACAATTGCATGGTTAAATACAAAAATAAGTATTGATAAGATCAACTTTTAGATACTTGTGCACTTCCCTTATCTTTTAATCAAGCTGACAAGTAAATGTGAATTTCATGTTTCGCTTAACTTCATGTTTAGCTTCACTTTTCAGCAGGATCTTAATCTTGGAAGTCAATTTTAATTTAGGTGCTCCAAACTGTCGTATAGAAATATAATCAAATGTCATGTATTTTTGTATAAAAAAGATAAAAACGTGTGCCACTCGGGGACTGCCGCCGTAAAGCTATTGCATAGCATTTTTTATCAACTTATGCAATTATAATTATTTATTTATTTTTTATTTATGCAGTATGTATAATATTGTGAAGAAAAATATTAAACTATTAAATTAGTACCAACATCGTCACTAGATGGCGTTGATCACTTTTTTTAAGTAGCTATATGGTTTCGTACAGCATACTACGAGTATAAAAGGTTTAAACTATTCCTAATAATTGTCTTAATCATTGAACGGGTTGTTTTATTCACAGTATTATACAATATTCGGTCGCCGCGCTCAAAGGCCTAAAAACCCGCGATAAAAGCTATGCAATAGCTTTAAAATGTCATGCATGTTTAAAACTAGTGTCCGACCGAAACTGGTTTTTCAGCCGAAACCGAAACCGAACCTTCGGCCTGGCTCTCGGTTTCGGCCGAAACCGAACCTTTTTTGCCTTTGAAAAATACGTGAACCTAACCCATTTTTTCAAAAGTTGTTATATTTTAGGTAATCAGGGTGTGTATTTTTTTATATTTGTTAACCGATTACTCCGTCAATTGTAAACCGACTTTGGAAATTGTTTTTGTATTCTGAAGGGCATGCACCTGAGGTAGTCCTATTGGCACCATATCAGGATCTGATGATGGAATCTCAAGGAAATCGAGGGATATCCACAATTTTTTTAGGCACGTTCCATGTTTATCATATATGTATTTTCTAAAGCTATTCCGATATTTGCGTCTGGTGGTCATCATTTTATGATGATGAGCTAATGATGAAGGTACAACTCCTTAATGGTTAGAATTTGGAGGATAAATCTTCAAATGTCATAATTATGAATGTTACCTTTAGTCGTTTTCTTTCAGTTATTCACATGAGCTGATAATGGAAAGTAAATCGATTAGGGGTTAGAGAAAGATTCTTTGCATACCATATACACGAATAGCGCCTTAGTTGTATTCTTTCAAGTTGTTTAGGTGATCTGACAGGTGAGATTAAGATATAGAGGGTAGAGAAACGAGTCGTTTTTAGGAAAAAAAGACATGCAAAGCTGAAGTTCGGATTGGGAACCTACACTATATCTATACGCCTAGTTTATTTAAGTGGGTTCATTTAAATATTTACAATTAGTCTTAACTGTTGTTCTTTGCGTAACGCTTCTTCGCTTTTCATCATGCAGCTTGTTAGGGATTTCGTTGGGCTCTAAGTCTTAAAGAGCAACACCGTCTAGTGCGGTTACGCGACTCAACGATTTAGCTAACAAGTAAGCTTATCCTAAAAATATCATAGTTTGCGTATTTACATCGGAAAAATTATTATTACAATTTTCGTTGAATTTATTTGCAACAGTATTATTTTAGCGCTCGAAAATTGTAAATATTTTCACACAAAAGGTTTGGTCATTTGGTTGTTGTCAAATCAACTTATAGCGATGGATGACCTTAATAAGTTGTTAAAAACAGATAAATAATGAAAATAATTAAATTATGACTTTGTGACACTGAATAAAGGACAAGATTAGAACTGTAACATTACCGTGTCAAGTTGATTTAGTAGCTTTAAAAAAAGCCCAAAGTGATGATAGTAACTTTTATTGGAATAAGAGTTAAACATATATAAAATTCCTGTTATGTACTGAAATTTAGTGGATATTTTAAACATGTATTTGCATATTCTATGATTAAAGTACGTATTAAATATATTTTTTATGTTTTGTGTCATAAATATGTCTTAACTAAACAAATACAGTATCTCATATGTAATCATCATACATATGTTAAACATAAAATCAATTAAATTCGATTAACGATGGAATTACGGGGAGCGAACTGAGCTGGCCATGTGAGCGTGTGAGCACGAGTGAGTAACAAAGTTCGCCAAATCTACGCACGATTATTCACACTTACTCGAGTTTCGGCGCGGCCGAAGGTTCGGCTATTTTTTGGCCGAAACTGGCCAAAACCGAAACCGAAACCGAACCTTCGGTGGGTCACTATTTAAAACCCCAGGAGTAGACAGTCGGCCTCAGACGCTCTTCTCCGATAGAACCCGGACCATGTTATTTCAGGTGCTCCAAACATTAGGGACCTACATAATGAGGCGGGTGACGGCGCGTGTCATGTTTAAAATGAAATAACCATAATGAGGCCCCACTATCACAAAATTATTACGAAAAATGCTCTTTTCGTCTCTTGCAGTTTAATTCATATTTTATATATATAAATTCGTCACGAGCCGCAGGCAAATTTGACGAGAACAATGTGCATTATTTCTATTTCATGTTTAATTTATTCTGTACCTATTGTTTCCTACCAAATAATTTTAATTTTTGAAAATTTTCCGGTTTCTATATTTATTTCACTACGGTACTATGTAAACAACATAATGAATATACTATTGTAGCTAAATTACGAAACTAAAATAATGTGCATAACAAAATATATGTAACGCCTAATGTTTGCTTAACAGCAAAGTACAAGGCTAAAGAAAAAGCAGTGTACACATCTATGTGAATATTTGTTTCACGTTTTTCCAATTGACATTGAAAAATGTTATAAATTTATAGCGTTATGAAAATAAAATCATCTAATATTCTATTAGCTTATTCAATATTTGACATTTTGATAACACAATATCACTTTACATTTATTTATATACTAAACTTTATCCGAGGCTCCGGCTGATGAAATATTATAGCCTTTTTTACTATCTGATAATGTAGTTTTGAAGCCCATTAAATGGTTTTAATATAACAAACAAATTTAAATTCGTATACAACCAAGCCAGACTACCATTGTGATTATACATCTGCCATGAAATACTATTTTGTGAACCTAAGTCTGTACATTTATACTAATATTATAAACGCGAAAGTTTGTAAGTATGGATGGATGGATGTTTGTTACTCTTTCACGCAAAAACTACTGAACGGATTTGGATGAAACTTTACAGCTACTTTAGCTTATACATCAGAATAACTCATAGGCTACAATTTGCAGCGATAACCGACATACACGCGGGCGGAGCCGCGGGCAACAACTAGTATAATCATAATTCATTTGAAATGGTTCATAAACCTACATTTGAAACCGCCGGGGAGAGATCAGGTTGACGAGTCATATCGAACTGTTGTTTATTTGACTAACATTCAAGCCTAAGAGCCAACTGTATGTGATATATAAAATAAAATATATATTAGGTCTTTACCTATGAAATTGCCGTTTTGTATGCAATAAGTGAAAGTACTTATTTTTTCAATTTTTTTTATTTCTGTTATTCGAAGTAATCACCCATGCAATCGACGCATCTTTGCCAACGCATTGGCAGTTTATTGATGCCCTTCTTGTAAAAATCAGCTGGACGGGAGGCAACAAACTCTTCAAAGGCATTTTGTACTGCCTCTCGGGAATTGAAATTTTTACCCACTAAAAAGGTGTCTAAATTTTGGAAAAAGTAATAGTCGGTAGGTGCAAGGTCAGAATCTGTTTGAAGTCGGTGCAAAGTGACTATCGCTTAGACTTTTGTAATTGTTCATTTGTATTCTTTTTGGCTTAGCACCGACTTCAAACAGATTTTAGGTACCTAGCACACATTATAATACTACTATTTAAATGAATAAAGAATAAGGTATAGGCAATTTATGAAGAACCAGTTTATTTTACGCTTTTAAGTGTTTTTTTTGGCAGAGAGTTTTCGTTGGATGTTTTTTGGAAGTCGGTTTTTTTTTTTATAAAATGTTTTTATTTTTCAGTTTTTAGTGCAAACAATCGTAGGTAAGTAGTAAGTTGAACTATTTCATCAAATATCATCATCAAGAATACAAATGAAGGTCTAAACGTACGTGTAATATTGAAATCATTCTCTAATTCCTAACTGTTGAAGAGTTTAACCTTCTATCATCAGTTCACCTAAATAACTTGAAAGTATACGACTGAATGTCTTTAGATACGTATGAAATTGAAAGAATTATCCTCCAACTCCTAACCGTTGAGGAGTTGTACCTTCCACCTTCCATCATCAGCTTACCTAAATAATTTGAAAGAATACGACTAAAGGTAACATATATACATCTGATATTTAAAGATTTATCCTCCAACTCCTAACCGTTAAGGAGTTGTACCTTACATCATCAGCTCATCATCATAAAATGATGACTACCAGACGCAAATACGGGTGTAACTTCAGAAAATATACGAAAAACATAGTATGTGCCTATAAAAAATGAGAGTTTCCCTCGATTTCCCTGGTATCCCATCATCAGATCCTGATATGCTGACAATGGGACCACCTCGGAAGCATACCCTTTCGAATACAAAAATTTTTTTTTAAATCGGTCCACATCTGACGGAGTAATCGGGTAAGATACATAAAAAAAAAAAAAAAACATACAGTGGAACATAGAACCTCCTCCTTTTTGGAAGTCGGTTAAAAACGGCAATTTCATAGGTAAAGATCTATTATATATATTTTATCATTGGAAAGGATTTAAAAATATATTAATCTATACTTATTATCTATGTTTAAAGTCGCTTAGCGTGCTATGGAGAGGGCTATGCTCGGTGTTTTTCTAAGGAATCGTATTAGAAACGAGGTTATCCGGCAGAGAACCAGGGTCATCGACATAGCCCAAAGGATTAGCAGGCTGAAGTGGCAATGGGCTGGCCATATTTGCCGTAGAACCGACAACCGCTGGGGTAAACGGGTTCTTGAGTGGAGACCCGCGTCTCGGCAAACGTAGTGTAGGACGTCCACAGGCCAGGCGGAGTGATGATTTGCGCAAGACGGCTGGCAGGAGCTGGATGCGAGTGGCCGAGGATCGAACTAAGTGGCGTGCAATTGGAGAGGCCTATGTCCAGCAGTGGACTGCGGTAGGCTGAGGATGAGGATATTATCTATATCTATTTTATAGGTATAAAATAAAGATGTGTTAGTTACACTATTTATAACTCAAGAACGGTTGAACCGATTTGGCTGAAAATTGGTAAGGAGGTAGCTGAGAACCAAGAGACGAACATGTGATACTTTTTACATAGGTTTTTTTACTTTGCGCCGCAGCGTTAACCGCAGTTGTTGTTGTACAGCGGGTAACACCGCGGGGCTCAGCTAGTACGATATATAAAGTTGAAGAGTTTGTTTGTTTGTTTGATCGCGCTAATCTCAGGAACCGCTGGTCCGATTTGAAAAATTCTTGGATCAGTGTTGGATAGTACATTTATCGAGAGAGGCTATAGGCTATATATCATCACGCTAAGACCATTAGGAGAGGAGCACCAATGAAGAATGTTACAAAAACGGGGGATTTTTTTTACGCTACGCGCAATAAATAGGAGACGTAAACGACGTTGCGTGGGTCGGCTAGTATACAAATATAGCTCAACTACACACATCAAAAGTGTCTAGGGATCAACATATGTGTCTAGGGATCAACATATATTTTTGCAATAACTTTTCTCCTGATTGATATTAATTAAAATTTTCTTTAAGGATTCATCAAATAAAGTGTTTTCGTTTGTCACAGTAACGATAAACCAAGTCACCTTTGCATTAATAAAGAAATTCGCCATTTTC
Organism: Diaphora mendica; assembly: GCA_949125395.1. NCBI lineage: Eukaryota > Metazoa > Arthropoda > Insecta > Lepidoptera > Erebidae > Diaphora > Diaphora mendica. Next base: position 26,130,045 of record OX421312.1, on the reverse strand, counting down.
CTAATAAAGGGATTTTTGACATTTGAACCACTAACATTAAAGTTCGAAAAAAAGACTGAAATAACAGTTTTCTTTAAAATTTAATTAGGTAACTTAAACAATTAATAATCCGTGTTTCTACCGCGAACACTAACAACACAAGAACATCGGTTTGGCATACTCAAAATGAGTTCATCCAAACACGCTGTGGAATGGCCGCCCATGTTCGTTGCAGCAACAAAAAAAGGTCTTCTTGCGACTGGATACCCTCCATATTCGGCAGAGCTCTTCTCTGTAGCATATCCCATGCATGCTCAATCGAGTTCAAGTCTGGCGACTGAGCAGGCCAGGGCCAAAGCCACATCTCAATCTCAAGAAATCCGCATAAAAATGCTTGATCCCTAGACACTTTTGATGTGTGTATCTGCTCCACGCAATTATGTCTATGTCTCTTTTCAATCATACTCGGCTCCTATTGGTCTAGAATCTAGGCGAGATGTTAACTTTTATATCCTAGGCACGCCAGCAATACCTACGCACATTTAAAAAAAACGTGAAGATCGGTTAGATAGTGTTGGAGTTCATTGTGAGCAAAAACGGGACACGAGAATAGTATTTAATACTAACTTAAACTAAGCAGAGGCTTAGTTTGTAACAAGACAGCGTCGTGTGTCAAATGTCATTATTATTATTATATCGTTGATTAACGCATTTAGGTCATTAGGTACTACATGAGTGATAAACAATTGCACTAAAAATTTTCGCGAGTATTCCGTAGCAACTGCGAGTTTGAGAGTAGTAAGTAGGTTCAAAAGTTATGATGGCGTAGGCTGCCTTGCTGGCAGGTGAGGAGGGCTGGGGTGCAGTCGTCTCTTTCTGAGTGAGTGAGGCTGTAATGCTCCAGAAAGAGACCGCTGAACGGGATCGGGAGAGGGCCGATTCCGAGCGTAGGCGACGTCGCCGGCGACACCAGCCGACGACAGGACCGCAAGCTGCCAGAAAGTGGGGACCTCTGGTAGCTGATTAATTGATACGGTCAGCGATAAGGGGGCGGCCTGGTCGCAAAACATAAAACGGTTAGGCCGACAGGTCTTGAAATAACATGGTCCGGGTCCTCCCCAGAGCAGGGCACCTGAAAGCGGCCGCCGGGGTGGTTTTTTGTGGAATCACCACATACCTGGCTCCTCAGTCTCCGAGGAGCCGGAGATCCGAAGGGATTTTCGACCTCGTCAAAAAAAGATTCAAAAGTTAAAAATGAAACTACTTAATTTAATAGATGTATTGATATAGAGCCGAAAATCTAACAACTTTAAACGAGCAATATATTTTCTGAATCTCGGAAACGGCTCCAACGATTTTCATGAAATTTATTGTATCGAGGGTTTCGGGGGGCAATAAATCGATCAAGCTAGGATTCATGTTTCTTGGTAATCCAAGTACTAAATAATAATTTCGTGTAGAAAAGAAATTTGAATTTGTGTCTAATCTATTCACTTTTACCTAAAACTTTACACTTATAGTACAATTAAAAAATAATACTCTTTCGAATGATGACGTCATACTAAGTTACGTGACCATAATATCGCGTTTATGTGCCCTATTTTTTATTTTAAATAAAAATGTACTTTCGTTAGATTTCATGGTTTTTTTTATGGAATAGGGGGCAAACGAGCAGACGTAACGCCTGATGGTGAGCGATTACCGCCGCCCATAGACACCCGCAACACCAGAGGCTTCGCAAGTGCGTTGCCGGCCTATATGGGGCCTATATGGGAATGGTTTTTTTTATTTTTTTATTCTAGCACCTCCAATATTCGTTGGAGCTTATTTCTATCTGTTTCCATTCATACCAGTTCTCGCTTTTGCTACTGCTCGCACTTTCATGCATCATCCTATTTCTTTCTTGCATACAACCTTGCACACTTTTCAGGTGGGATACCTGATACTCTACTCTGATACTTTGTTCTTTATTTATTTTCTTTCAGGGGGTAGTGAGTATAACACAGTCTTTATTTACATTTATAAATCCTTACTTACTATTCAAAATATAACATGTTACAATAAAATCTAGATGTTATATATTATAAAAATATACAGTTTACTTATCTAATTATAATGCTATGTTACACCTTATGATAAACACTAATAATATCACATTATTATGGTATCATAGTTTAGTTTGTTTTATTTCTCTTATTAACTAGTTTTATAATATCTGTAAAATAATCCAAAAATATATTTCTGTTTTCACTTATATTAATATCACATAAATTTGTTATCGTAATTTTCTTGTCAATTTTTTGTTCGGTTTCGTATCTTTACCTGTCATGTACTGGGCATTCAGTAACTATGTGAGCAACAGTTTCCGCTACGTCCGGGTCACATATGCAGGATGGGTTCTCCTTACACTTGAATCTTGTCAAGTATTCGGAGAACCCACCATGCCCCGTAAACAGTTGTGTTGTTCTGCCGGCTATCTCTATTTTGCGAATGATACTATATGCGGCCAGCGCGCAGGGGAAAAAGAGCTTAGTGACGGAGGCGGTCTCGCCCTCTCTGTACCTCCTGTTCCATTCGGCAAGCGAGGCCTGTCGTAGGCCTCGCTTTACGAACGAAACAGGGCACAGACCGTAGTCCGGTGCTTTCTTTAACTTCAGGGCCGCCTCCTTGGCGAGTTGGTCTGCTCGCTCGTTGCCACTCAACCCTGCATGGGCCTTGACCCAGAATAAGGATATCTCCTTACCCTGAATCATGCCTTTCCGAATGGCGACTCTGGCCTCCACGGCAAGGTGATGAAGGGCATGACGATTGGTGACGGTTTGGAGTGCGGCTCTGCTATCGCTAAAGATACCGAACGTGGTTTCGCCTCGCCTGAGGATCTCACTGGTCGCTTTGAATAGGGCCAGAAGCTCGGCCTGATAGACGGTGCAGTAGGGCGACAGAGCAAGTTTGAGGACCCTGATTTCGGTTTCGTTATGCCATATGGACAACGCTGCGCCGACCCGGCCCTCAATCTTGCTCCCGTCCGTGAAAATGCGCACCTGGTTATTATCGGTGCGCTGTAATTGTTCCTCGTCCACCAGACTTTTGAACTCGAGGGCCCTATGCTCCGCGTGGTGGGGTACCTCTATATCTGGAGACATTCGTTCGATCTCTATGTCTCCCAACCATGACTGGCACACCTATCTCTTGGCCTCATAAAACGAGGCCACCTCACAAATTCTAAGGTCCAGAGGGAGCATACCAGCCAAGATCAGCGCCGAGTGCAGAGACCGTCCGATAGCTCTTACACAGCTTTTGGGCGAATTCGCGCTGTACCACGTTCAGTTGTTTTCGGACGCCAAGCCCTTTTGCCGCCGCGCACCAACTGCGACATAGATGGTCCTGATCACCTCGGGGTGTAACCCCCAGTTGATCCAAGCCATCCTCGCCAGTTTGATGTAAATTCCGATGGCCTTTTTGCATGCGTTGGTTACGTGTGTGTGAAAAGTGAGCTTGTGGTCGATGGTGAGCCCCAGGATTTTAATTTCGTTGGACAATCCAATGTCTATCCCGCCCATGCTGAGGCGTGGGAGATCGTACTTCAGCCTCCGCGTAATTACCATCGCACATGTTTTGTGCGGTGCGAATTTCAGCTTCATACCAATCCCCCACTCCTGCACATGCTCGAGAGAGGCATTGGCTTGTCTCTCGATCTCTAGTGCCGTACTGCCGTATCAGTCTCTAATTGATGTAGAAGGGGATCTAGTAGGAGGTTCCAGAGTAGGGGTCCTCCTATTGACCCTTGGACGCATCCTTTCTCCGTCGAGCGGCAGCACTCCTCGCCCGCATATCGTACCCTAACTCTTCTTTCGCTGAGGTAATTACCGATCGCTCGCCTCAAATTAACCAGACACTTTTTCTCAGCCAGCTGTACTTTAATTGCCAGCCACCAGGCGCTGTCGAAGGCGCCCTCTATGTCCAAGGAAACCATAGTAACTATTCTCTTCATATCGAGTCTAGACTCGTCACACACGTCATAGAGGGCGTCTTCGGTGCTCCTTTGCGGCATAAAGCCGTACTGGCGAGTACTCATCCTCGGTAATAAGTAGAATTACTCCTTTCTCAGGCTCTAGACTATCTGTGTACCAAATTTCATTGAAATCGGTGCAGCGGTCTGGCCGTGAAAGCAAGACAGACAGACAGAGTTACTTTCGCATTTATAATATAAGTATGAATAATATATGTATGTTCCGCTTAGCTTGGGACTAGATAGTATTGTTTGTTAGATGTCCGAAATATTTATATTTATTTATTTTAGTTTCACAGGGGTTTTATTATAGTCTCGGTCTAGTTTGCCTTAATTTATACCTATTAAGGAGTTACCGCATCTTGATATGGACAGTTAGGTGATGAGATGTTTACGGAAACTGTTTTTTTATGGTATAGTGTGTACAATAAATGACTGCCTCCTTGGTCTAGCGGTTCGCGTATGCGACTGCAAATCAAAAGGTCTCGGGTTCGATTCCCGAGTCGGGCCAAAGTAATGTATACTATTGGGTTTTTCGTTATGAAATTCTTATTACCACCAGCCCGGAGTATGGAAGTTTGGCGGTGAACACAACACACGCACGTGCCTCGGAGAGCACGTTAAGCCGTCGGTCCCGGTTTTCATGAACATCTATGGCAATCGTTTCAACTACTACTGCTACACTAGTTTCAACCTTCGAATTCAGTTAACTCAGGGTTGCGGAGGTTCGATGCCAGTCGCTTCGTGTAAAAACTGATATTCTTCAGGTAAAACCGGGTGGAACTAGTAGCCGACACCAAATAATCTTGGGATAATAAGGCTAGGAAGGAAAAAAGGGTGTAAAATAAATGAAATGGTTATGAGGTAAGAACATTGAAAATAATTGCGTTACAAATATTTGTTAAAATGTTTTGTAATTGCGTTTATATTACTTGTTGTGCCTGTATCACAGTAACCTAGCATAAACACCAACATACCTACATGATTATATTGCTAAAAGACTTATTCTCCTTAAACTCTTAAAGGTTAGGGACCCTTCCATCATCAGCTCAGCTACATGAGATACAGATTACTTAACGCTAATACCTGAATCGCTAGAGAAACAGGATAAAAAATGTAGTCGTGTAATAAAGTCCTGCCATGGTTATAATGGAACCAGTTCGGGAGTAGGTATACCCTTTTGAATACAAAAATAATTTCAATAAAAATTAGTCCACACATGACGGAGCTATCGAGTAAAAAACATACAATTAAATATAATCGTATTGAGAAAATCCTTTATTTAAAAGTTGATTAAAATTAAGATGAAAATAAATTTAATTAAAAAGTTTTTTAAAAACAAGCTTTCACTGGAATGCCTCGAGTCGAATCAAACGAGTCCAAACTCGATGATTTTGCGACGTTTCATTACCGAGTTCCTATGGCCACCTTTCAGCTCCAGCATCAGATCAGCTCTATGTCATTAAAATATTGTATTGTCACGCTGTATACATATGCTTGTAAAATTTCATCAACATCGGTTGAAGATATCTCTTCAAAATTGAGTTTCAAGATTCCACCCGAACATACAAGCATACATACATACATTGCAAGTTAATAAAAAAGCTTGTAATTAAGTGGTCATATCAGGATCCATGTGCACGAATTTAAAATGAAATTCAAATAATGTATAAATTTTCGAAGAATATCTTAATTTTCACGGTTGTAAGTGATATTTGTGTTAATGTTAACTACTCATAATATTAAACAAGACGTTACTGTTTTCGAAGAATGAACAGCAATTTTTAAAAGTTTCTGGTATCATGCCACTGTGTACGGAAAAATTGCATTTTCAGGCTTGAATCGATTAAATAATATCTTGTAAATACACTCACACATACATATTAGTACATATAATTTACTCACACATACAATATATATATCTATATTTATATAACAATAGTGAATCACACAAAGTGTTGTCTCATGTATGGTTTGAAACCATAACACTCATCGCAGTGGAGAAAGGCGTGGTGACGGCTCAATTTCTGTTCTGTGGCTCAAACCACTACGACGTGCAGTCCGAGCACTTAGCATCACTTCACTGAGGCTCATGGAAAAGTGGCACACACAAAACCACACGTTGCTCTGTCACATGTCATATACGACTGAGGCAGATCTTGGCCACCATAGGCAGCCACGCCATTGAGTGCAGAGAGCCTTGCCTATTAATCGGGTTAGAGAAGAGCGCGCTAAACACATCACCGCATCGTATATGCTTCTGCTGTGGTTCAATCTGGGCGCTATCTACGGTAATTAGTCTGTGTCCTCAATACAGATAAACATAATAAAATCTATACTCTATACTAATATTATAAACGCGAAAGTTTGTAAGTAAGGATGGATGGATGGATGGATGTAACTCTTTCACGCAAAAACTACTGAACGGATTTGGATAAAACTTTACAGTAATATAGCTTATACATCAGGATAACACATAGGCTAGTATTTGCCGTGATAATCGACATATACGGAGAAGCGGGCAAACACTAGTATATAATAGGTACGTCTAAGTAATAGGTACGTCTAATGATACTTATTATTCTTTGCAACATTTTAGGAAACTTACGAATATACAATTATGCTACTGTCCCCCCCCCCCCCCCCCATGTGAAAAAACGTGTTCATATTATCTACATTCTAATAAAAATTCAACATATTATTTTTATTACCCCTTTACATTATCCAACCGAATTTCCTCGTGAAACTCACAAGTAATAAACGATAAAGTGCGTCAACAGGGAGGCTCTGTTCACCGACGGATGTTTGGCGTTTTACGGAATTTCTCCTCAACATTTTAAACAAAATGAACCTTACGCAGTACTAACTGTAATAAAAAAACGAGAGTTTCAATTAAAGTAAGCTTACATTATGTTGACTTACTATTTTCTATTATTTTTCAGGTACTAGAAATTATAATTATGTAAAGGCGTGTCGGTTACAGGACTTGTGCAAAAACTTATTGAAATACGGTACGAGCGGCGGCGAGGGGCGGCGGGACAGGGAGGGTTGGGCCTTGCGCCTGGAAATCCGCCCGCCCTTCTTCATTCCATTGCTGAGTGAGGCTCGGGTCGGTTGCCTAGCCAGCAGTAGTTCCCAGCGCGAAAAACTTCCAGCGTACCTTACTACTAGTAGCTTGCTTTTGCCGCCTTCGGGCATTTAAGATGAACGCCCGCGTTCATCTTAGCGCGTAATAACTTTTCTAATACTTTTAGATTTTTGAAATTTTCAGTATGTCGCTTACCGTAAAACTAAACCGTTTCAAAGTACTTAAGTGCAAGTATGACAAGTTTGCAAGGCTGGACTTTAGAGGTAAGACTCAACTTTTCAAATACAAATTTTTCTATTTGACGCTAAAACATAATTATTATACTTAATATATTTTATTGCGAATTTAGTCATCTAGATGTTATGTATCGGCTAAATTTTTTTATTCGAAATATAAAATATGTTTCCTATGGTTTCGTGAAAGACCTTATTTTAATTTAGTCTCTTCCGTGGGTAATTACGCTAATGCAATCAGATAATAAGGTATTATTATTTTACTGGTATTATAACACACGAAAGCCGAAGGTCGTATTTTAACCACGTCATTTAAAGGGCGAAACGTTCTTTGTTTGGATTACTGTAGAGCTTGCAGCTTTTGGAGTATCAGTTATTGAAGTTCGAGAAAAACCGTGTCGGCTGCACACCTTCGAAAAATATGTAGCAGTCAATTCCCGGAAAACCCAGTGCGTTTCATTTAGAATTTTAGGAAGTTTTAAATGACATAGGTAATTATATTTAATCATTTCGTGGTTATATTACATCGGTCACAATGATGTTTTTAAAGATGATATATTTGTGAAATAGAGAACAAGCTCTAATGTTACTTAGGATACGTATGAACGATATGAAAAAACATTAGCCTTAGAGTATTTTTTATCTCATTTGATAATCGGTTAATCATTCGTTATCCAGTGGTTCTTAGTTCTTTGTTAGATCACTTCCAGTTAGTCGGTGAATCAATTATGAATTTGTTTTTTTTTAAGTAGATACCTATGCATTAAAAAACTGAATTGTATAAGGTTCTAATCACTAACATTGAATGTTTTTCCTTACAAAAATTATTGTCTTTTTGAGTATTTTCATTGTTTTTTATTATTTAAATGAATGATACTAATTGTAAAATCCTGTAAAATCATAATTTCGCTAACGACAATTTGTATTCTTTTAGTGACAGCCTACGTGAAATTAATCTTTTTAGGGTTCCGTGCCAAAGGCAAAAGACGGAACCCTTATAGATTCGTCATGTCTGTCTGTCTGTCTGTCTGTCTGTCCGTCAGTCCATCCGTATGTCACAGCCACTTTTTTACTATAAGACCTATTATGTTGAAACTTGGTAAGTAGATGTATTCTGTGAACCGCATTAAGATTTTCACACAAAAATATGAAAAAAACATAAATTTTGGGGGTCCCCATACATAGAACTGAAACTTTAACATTTTTTTTTCATCAAACCCATGCTTGTGGGCTATCTATGGATAGGTCTTTAAAAATGATATTGAGGTTTCTAATATCATTTTTTTCTAAACTGAATAGATTGCGCGAGGGACACTTCCACAGTGGTAAAATGTGTGTGTCCCCCCCCTGTAGCTTCTAAAATAAGAGCATGATAAGTCTAAAAAAAATATATGACATACATTACCATGCAAACTGCCACCGAAAATTAGTTTGAACGAAATCTAGTAAGTAGTTTTTTTTTAATAGTCATAAATCGTAAACTGCAATTTACCTTTTATTCAATCAAAACAAATATTTTAAAAAAAATGTTACTTGCTGCTGCGGAACCCTTTATGGGCGAGTCCGACTCGCACTCGGCCGCTTTTTTTAATGTGCGGTCGGTTAGTTAGCGCAACAATTGTCTCATTCGCACACCGCCACCACATAGTTATTTTAGTTTTTCAACGTTCCTACATAAATTGAAAGGTTGAAAAAAAAACTTTTAATGTACTTAATGCCGTACTTTTTGTTTTCCCAACAAACCTAATAAATCATGACATTTAACGGCTATACACACAAGATATACGAGTACTTAAAAGAAAGTATAATATGAACTTCTTTTTGAAGTGAAAACTTCTTTAGGCATGTTGAGGTGAACAAAAAGCGTGAAACTCGCGTTTTCGTCACCGCACGCTTCCCATGAGCTATAAATCAAATCAAATCAAATCAAAATCATTTATTCATCTAAGACACCAAGTGACACTTATGAACGTCAAATTGAAGCTATAGTTAAAATCATAGATCGACACAAACAGAGGCCACAGCATGTGCTGTATTGTCGAGGTAAGTTAGGCGAAAACACCAAAATCTACTGCCTGCCTGTGTCGATCCATAACTTCCAGTTTCCAAAATGCGTAGAGCTCGTGAGAAGAATACTGGCAAAGAAACACACGGCTACTAAAATTTAATAGATCGACGATACAATTCACGAGTTACTTGGTTCTCACTTCTATCGGCAGTTTTTTATAGTTTGTATGGTCCATTGTGAATAAATACCAAAGTTATCCTCTGTATATTTAAGAGGTTCAATACCTTTATATAGGTTTTATCTCCTGGGCGAAAAATATTTAAATGTGTACCATCGGAGAGGTATGAAGAAATGTAAGATATTTTTTTTTTGTCTAACACACAACGCCATCAAGTCCCAAGCTAAGCAAAGCTAGTGTTATGGGTACTAGACAGCTGATATAAATATCTAAATACTTTTTTTGTAAATACATACATAATGATATTAATAATATTATACATAGATAACACCGAAACTCTGAAACAAATATTTGATTCGATCCGGGAATCGAACCCGAGACCTCGAACCGAGACCGAGATACATCAAGCACAGCAGTCGCATACGCTGACAATGCGCCAACGAGGCAGTTTCATAAATAAATAACTTATGTAATTATTTAATAATAACACTACTAAGTTTTTTACCGTTAGATTAAATCAATGAAAATCGGTAGAGTAGTTTACACTTATTTGGATAGTAAAATAAGAAAATGAGGACGTCAAATTTTACAAATATTTGTATATTTTACATATTTAAATCCTTAAAAATCAGAAATAGCACAAATTACTGATTTTTATGCTGATTAGTGTCAGTTTCTCTTAAGGTAGGTACTCCAGCAGTAATCGGCTAACTCGTTTTTATCTCAGAAACCTTGATACCTTTCTTCATAGGACTCTAAATCCCGACGAAAACGTGCACCATGTTCACTCACGCTTCCCAGATTTTCAGAATAAAAATCATGTCGGAATGTAAAAATGTTCAGTGACATGTTACTCCCAAATTTTTGATTATTTATCAATAAATTAGATACAATTTCTTCATAATCCTCAGTTTTATCGTTGGCTAAAAAATTTGCAACTGCGGCATTGAAAGAACACCAAGCACTCAAAACTGGATAAGTTGTGGTCAAAATTGATATCCTTATTTTTTTTTAAATTTGGAAACCTACAAAGATTCCTTCTTTAAGTTTAGCAGCAAAGAGTTTGAGAAAGACGGGTTTTAAATATTCAAAATCAGATCCATTATTGTCAAGCTTTTACAAAAATTTCAAGAAGATAGAATCACATTTATCACATCAATTTCTTAAGGGACGCAAGTCTGTCAGATAGACTTGAAAGTTCACAAACATCATGGTATAATTATCATCCTTCGATTCAAAATATTCAGCATAACGATCACTGTTTTTGTTATGTATCGTGATTTGTTGGTTCTCTCCACATCATTGGAACTCCAAATTGCAAGTATTTTTATTCCCTGCAGCCACGTTAATTAAAAGGCTTCCACAATTTTCACATATTACTCTAGGCACCCATTGTTTTAAATATTCCTTACTGGAATTTGGAAGAATTGAAAATACGCCTGTTTTACTGCTTCTGTTATTGGTCTCTTCGTCTTCGTCAAAATAATATAACTACAAACATAGCGAAAGTTATTCGGATTTTATTTACACTTTCTTGAAGACATTTTAAAACAACCACAACCTTTAACAATTCTTATCTAACCTAATTATACACATTAATAAGGATTGATACACTCGATACTCCGAATAAGATTATTTCAAAACCTTCCTGTGGTTATATTTAAAGAACTTGACGTGATAAAAATATATATTGTGTTAAGGACATTAGAAAAATTAAGTTCGGGATAAATTTAGGTTTGGGTAAACGAAAAGATTCGTAAAGTAGTATAATTAGTAATTACTAATAAAAAATGAATTATTTAAAACGTCATTATTAATTACTTTAACATTTTTTTTTTGTGAAACTTTTCGAAGGTAAACAGTACGGTATTTGTCACCTATACACAATTTTCCTTTCATATAATTATTAGAAATCCTACTAATATTATAAACGCAAAAGTTTGTAAGTATGGATGGATGGATGTTTGTTACTCTTTCACACAAAAACTACTGAACGGATTTGGATGACACTTTACAGTAATATAGCTTATACATAAGAATAACACATAGGCTACTATTTACCGCGATAACCGAAAAACACGCGGGCGGAGCCACGAGCAAAAACTAGTTGAGAATAAATTAAATTGTAGGGGATGTGTTATGCTGTAATTAAGAAGAAAATAAATCTACATAGTTTTCTTCTTGTACACTAATGAAAACAAAAAATACCTTTGGTTATTTTTTCCAAATTATTCAAAGGAATACAAAGTGCGTGAAATATTTGGAAAACGACGAGTTGACGGCTTAAACCATCCTTGTGCCCCACACACCAACTTTAGCGGGATACGTATGTCCGCAATATCTACATATATTACTGATATATAAAGCTGAAGAGTTCGTTTGTTTGAACGCGCTAATCTCAGGAACTACTGGCCCGATTTGAAAAATTAACTCAGTGTTAGATAGCCCATTTATCGAGGAAGGCTATAGATTATATCATCACGGTAAGACCAATAGGAGCGGCGTATCAATGAAGAATGTTACAAAAACCGGGGAAAATTATTACGCTACGGGCAATAGTAGACGTAAACGACGTTGCGTGGGTCAGCTAGTACTTTATAAATAAGAAGTATAAGGACATAAAAAAAAAACAAGTATCTGAAATAATGAACTGATAATGAATAAAACTTTTTGATTTTGATTTACAAAAATGTAGGATGTTGTGTAGCTATTCCTAGGCTTACAACGCTGGCCAGACGGGTTGTTACAGGGTTTGTTTCAAGTTTTTGTTTGTCTCCTTAGCCATCTATTGACACCCATGGAATGCATAGGGGTAGTTACATTACGTATTCTTAATACACCACACGGCTGTATCACTTCGGCCAATCAGCCTATTCGAGCCGAAGCATGGTTCTGCCATGGCAGTTTAAAAGCAGATAGTAGCATATTGTAGTACCTATATCAACACTCCATGTACAATTCGTTCTCTGACAACGTTTTAACTGTATCTGTACTGCAATAAAATCTAAAGGTTTCAAGCAAGAAAACCCCAAAATTAGTATTTAATCATTTGAAACATCAGACGGAATTGGGGTTTGCTAGCTACTTATTTTGTAACATAGTTAATTCTGAAGTTAGTTTTTTTTATGGAATAGGCAGGCAAACGAGAAGACGTATCGCCTGATGGTAAGGGATTACCGGCGCCCATGGACACCTGCAACACCAGAAGCGTCACAAGTGCGTTGCCCGCCTTTTGGGGGTGAGGGGGGGAGATAGGGGTATGGGATTGGGGTATGGGCCTCCAGTATCCTCATTTACTCGGTGAAACACAGCGCAAGCACTATTTCACACCGGTTTTCTGTGAGGCCGTGGTATCACTCCGGTCGAGCCGGCCCATTCATGCAGAAGCATGGCTCTCCCACGGAACTTGACTTTACTTGACTTCACTTGACTATATTTTTTGGTATGTGTTACCGGTAACCGTCCTAAATCAATGCAAATAAAAGATGTTTTTGAGATAAGACCAGAGCGGTGAAGAGCTGATTTTTTTTTCGCTCTTCACCGCTCTGGTCTTACAATATTAAAGATTTCAATCTGTTCCCTACCCTTTACACTACCCTTGAGTATTCTCTCCAATAACTAATTTCGTGTATCATCTATTTGGAAGATCAAACCTGGTTTACATTAGTTTTCGACTCAAACGTATCATATTGCAATGAATCTGTATTGCTAAAAAAATAATTTGAGTAACGGTAATATAAATAATCACAAATTTTATCAAAAAAATAACAAACTTCAAGAACTGGACCAAATTGAAATGGGACCACACGGGAAGCACCAGCTTTCAAATAAAAAAAGAATCATCAAAATCGGTTCACCCAGTCCAAAGTTATAAGGTAACAAACATGAAAAAAAAAACAGTCGAATTGATAACCTCCTCCTTTTCCGAAGTCGGTTAAATAGTAAGAAATCGAAAATGTCTAATCGAATACCATAATTCTTTAAGAAAGAGTAAACTAGATACGTCACTCTATTGTCATCATCTATTTGAGTTAAGCTAAGACGTCACTTCCCTGCAGGAAAATAATTGTCGGGCTTCCTTCGGGAAAACTATATTTCGTATAACATTTTTTTTCAAAAGTTATCGCTTTTTTTATTGAATTCGGTATCTAAATTAGTATTATAGGTCGCATAAAAATTAGAAACATATTGATCCTTTCACAATGATGCAGGCACATTGGAGAAGTGCAAAAAAAAGAAGCGCCAGAGCTTTTCCCAGCTCCTAATATACCAAATACGTAATTAAGGTGTTTCCATACTAAAGCCCAAAGATGGTAATAGATTATATTCACTTGTAGATTTTCCTAAGATACGATATACAGTGTCGTCGTAATGTTTAGACCAGTGCTGATTGTACAGAAGACTGAACACAGTTGTAAACTTTTTAGTAACATTAAAAACTCGAATCGTTTTATACTAATAGGTCTTTACCTATGAAATTGCCGTTTTGTATGCAATAAGTGAAAGTACTTATTTTTTCAAACTTTTTTATTTCTGTTATTCGAAGTAATCACCCATGCAATCGACGCATCTTTGCCAACGCATTGGCAGTTTATTGATGCCTTTCTTGTAAAAATCAGCTGGACGGGAGGCAACAAACTCTTCAAAGGCATTTTGTACTGCCTCTCGGAAATTGAATTTTTTACCCACTAAAAAGTTGTCTAAATTTTGGAAAAAGTAATAGTCGGTAGGTGCAAGGTCTGGTGAGTATGGCGGATGAGGGAGAGCTTCCAACCCCAGCTCTTGCAGCTTGGAGACTGTCTGTTGCGAACTGTACCAAATGATGTTGTTAGTTTTACAAGAAGGGCATCAATAAACTGCCAATACGTTGGCAAAGATGCGTCGATTGCATGGGTGATTACTTCGAATAACAGAAATAAAAAAGTTTGAAAAAATAAGTACTTTCACTTATTGCATACAAAACGGCAATTTCATAGGTAAAGACCTATTATTTATATATTTGTTACGTGTTTTATGTTTTTAAAATCGATCGATAAACGACGAAAATATCGACGAATATGCATAAGAATAAAAAATAAAATCCGACGAATTGATAACCTCCTCCGGTTTTTGGAGTCGGTTTTAATTAATATTATTTATTGAAGGTGTTGGATATTCATGACGCTGTCTTCAATGTAACAAGTAAATGTTGTTTCTTATTTTATTTACAAAGTCATGTTACATTTTTATGAACAATAGTCGGTGTAATTTAGTCCTTTAATTTATTCCATGAAAATTAGGTTACCTTTCGAAGTCTTCATAAATTCACGACTTGTACAATTTTGAGGAATAATTTAAACTCAGTCTGCTGTGAATATTTAGACTTCTCCTTTCTCTGGCTTTCAGCTAAGGAAGAACAGTTGTTTCCTTTAGAACTAAGATTGACTGAGAAGATTCTTCTTGCCGTTATCGTTGCCCTAGTTGAATTACATTATGTTAATACTAAATTAATTTCATAACAACTTCTCTTATCAAATTAATTTTGAATTATGTTTTACCGTAAACTATGGAATGCGACAGTTTAAAAGTTACCAAACAGTTCGAATAGTTATCATTACTTTTGTATAAATTAGTTTGGTTATTACAGCATTGTTCTTCAATAAATCACATTACATATTTTGTTTTTATCACATTACTAGCAATCGGCCCCGGCTTCGCACTTGTTCTTCACGGAAAATAATAATACCGCCCAGGTTACTCTGAGAAGATAATATGCGGCTTTACTTTTTCTAACGTCTTCAACTAAAATCGTAATGTTTTAGCCAATATACTCAAAAGTTTAACAAATTATATGCGAAAACCTGCCTCAAGAATCACTTTAACTATTGGTAGAAAGCGCAAAAAAATCCGTGCAGTACTTTCTGAGTTTATCGCGAATAGACAGACAGACGCGATCGAGTACTTTGTTTTTAACCCCCGACGCAAAAAGAGGGGTGTTATAAGTTTGACGTGTCTGTCTGTTTGTCTGTCTGTAGCACCGTAGTTAGCGAACGGATGAAGCGATTTCAATTTAGTTTTTTTTTGTATGAAAGGTGAGTTACGTGCGAGTGTTCTTGGACATGTTTCATGAAAATCGGTTGAGTCGTTTAAAAGTTATGGGGGTGAAAGTAGGGAAGAATAACCGAATATCTGCAAAACGTGCCAGTATAATCGTTAAATGACAATTATGTAATTGATAACTTCGACCTGATGCTGCATAGGGGGTTTTTTAAATTTTAAATTTATAGGTTATATAATATGTAGTGATTATACAATTGAGCTATCATTCCAGTCCGTTTTTATGGTAGTTATTTCATTAAAGAGCTTCCAATTTCTTCTTTTTACAAAACAGTATTGTTTTTTCTAAAAAAATATTCAGTTATATCAACAACAAGACATCTCCTGCTTTACATAGGCCACCCTCAAGTCTCTTTCCAACAAGCGGTCCTATGTTGACGTTTGTCGATTTGACGACTTTCACCAGGTCTCACCTTTTCTTTTGTCTCACCGGAGTTAATTGTTGGTATTAGTTCTGTACTTACATCCTCATGAGAGTCCGCTACTATCATTAAACATTTTATAAAGGCTGGCTCGCTTTAATTAGTCAGACTATGGGTCTGAAAAATGAGTAATTAATTTACTTCGGTTGTAATAAAGAAAACTTGGTTGTGGAAACTTTAGCAGGCTTAAATGGTTTATTAATTATTTTGTTCTAACAGACTGTTTTTGCTAATAAGTCGGTTAATCGTTCTAAAGTTATTTGACACATCTAATACGATACTAAAAGAGACTGTACCAATTTTCCTTGCGAGGTTAACATTATTTTTCTAACAAAATGTTGAACTTCTAACTATATCTACGCCAAAAGTTTCAACAAATCGCATGAACCATTTTGCACGTTACGATTCCGTAAGCAATTGCTTGTGAGGTCGTGAAAAGTGAGCAACAATATGTTTACTGTGTAGGTTTATTTACGCAGTGTCAATTTTATTGGGAAATGCTGCGTTATTAGATAGCTTTCATCTTTCTGACTAGTGAAAACGAAACACGTGATTTTGTTTGTCGAATGGTCATAAAATGTAACTATGTCAACGTTCTTCTGTTTATGGAATCGTTAGTGTCTTTGAGCAACGGTAGTCATTTATATATAGTTCATTGCTCGTTTGTCCCTTATGTCATAAAGAAATTAATCTTATAATGTGAAAATTTAAAACTTTAAATAAGTCAATTTGTAAGTCGACTTAGCTTTAGTGTGTTCTACAAAACTTAGCCCCAGTCTCATCACTTGCTGACAAAGTTCTTAATAGACTTATGTCAACTTATCTTTGAAATAGTTACAGAATTCGGTTTCGCCAGTTTTGGGTACAGAACTTCAGTGAACTTGTGTCTGTTAAATAGTATTGTATAGCCGAAAACCATCTGAAACTTTATCAGGGACTTTGGAAAAACTGGCCTTTTGACCTAGAGTTGTAATTCATTACACTTTAAAGTGCTTGATTAATTGTATCACACAGTGTTATTAGTCCGAAAAGTACAAGCTATCCTAATTTGAGGACTTTCAAATCTAATTACTTTTTCATTTCATTATCGTAGTACCAATATATCTAAATGGATTAGTCATTGGTAATCGATTTTAACAAACAAAAATAGTAACATTTGTGGCGATTACTAACTTTTATGATTCTGTTTCGAATTCACTATACTAGTTTTCGAATCTTTACGGCAGGATATTAGGTACTTCAATTTAGACTTCTGGTAACAGTTGTCATTCACTACTACACTAATAGTAGGTACCCATTGTTTTCTCAAGCCACCACTTACTTGTTCTAAATCGATCGCCACTTCTTGTTAGATGTAAGAAATCTCAGAAAGTTTTCGTAACTGAGAAGAACATACACACAGATAAATTTTCCATTTCCTTTTCTATTGATAAAATGAACCATTAAAACACATTATTAATTAAAATAGCGTTATTGGTTTAAGATAATATCATAAACAGATATGCACAAGCATTGAAACTAATAATATCATCTCCAGTTTTAATTACCATGGCAAATAGATCGTAGAAAGCGTTAGATTGTGGATTAATGAACCACCTTGTCGTACCATGTTTGTTTCACGTAATTACCCATTTAAATTATGTTGGAATATTAAATGTCTTGAGTTGCCGCGGCGCGGCGCCACAGTATTAGGTACATGAAAAGTTATTCAGAGAAACAATTTACCATCAGGAGTTATACGACTTATGGATATAATTTTAACGTATCTTCTTCTTATATATAAAAATGAATTGCTGTTCGTTTGTCTGGCGAAAACTCGTGAACCGCCGGACGGATTTAGCTGATTTAGGTTTTGAAATGTTTGTCGTAGTTCAGGGAAGGTTTAAACGGTGAGAAAATATGGAAAAATTGGGAGGAAGATAATGAAAACAACAATTTCCTTTTGCCCATATAAACTGTTCTACCAACTTTCCTGTCAAACTTTTGTTGGTTGTCACTGTTTAGTATGCAAATAAAAAAGTCTTTATTGCGCCATATCCATAGAGGTCATATCACAAATAAAATAAGATAACACAGTTAATAAATCAAAACGCTGTTTTGTTGCAGGGGTTTCATTTGGAAGATTTTCGTCCACTTTGATCCCCTGCTTAAACCGATAAAGGATTTATCTGTATTTTTTATCCACATCGATATCCAATGGAATCTTTTAGAATTTTCTATACATTTTGATTATTAATTTAGAAGTTTTTCATAACAAAAGATCCATAAATATTCATACTTTTATACGATTTAATCCTAGGATTTTTTATGATTTTTAAGTTATGTAGGTAATCTTTGGTGGTAAAATTTATTAATAGGTATGGTAATAAACCTATATACTATATAGGTCATAAATAGCTATGCCATACAAAAAATTCAAAAAAATCCCATATAATCGGTTTAAGTAGGGGATCGAAGTGGACGAAAATCTTTCAAATGAACCCCCGGGGGATCAAAATGGAATCGAAATCCAAATAGATCCCATAGGGGATCAGTGTGGACGAAATTTTCACATGGATCCCCCAGGGGATCTAAGCAGGGGATCAAGTGGACGGAGCCGCGAACAACAGCGAGCACGGTGCAATGAAATCGAGCGATACTGCTGATACAGTGCTCCCGTGAACTTGGAATGAGTAGCATTCCACTGCAATCCGGAAGTAGATTATTGTGCCGACAAATCCGTGACAATTGGGGAAATGAAAATAAAATTATTTGTCAATATTGTAAAGCGTTAAAATACATTTGTATCACAAATAATAATTTAACAAGATTATTGCAGATACAAGGACAATTTATGAGGACTCGGAGCACTGTTGCCACTGCCAGATGTGGACCATCAATTTTTACAAATTTATTTTATGGTCAATCAAGATGCGGAAGTTGAAAGGCGTTGTTTTTTTTTTTTTTTTTTTATGTATGGTCCGCCAAAATGACTCTACTCTGCCTGATGGAAAGCATAAGCAGAATCCAAGAGTGGCGGTCACCATACTCACTGCGAATACAGACAATGCAGTATGGCGACCCGCACCATGGCGGCCTAGTGATGCTGCTGCATCTTTTAGTCTAGTCAACAAGTATGGAACTTGTTGACTAGACTAATTGGGCCTCCGGTCTCGCACTCACCAACGAAACACGACAGCACTGCTGCTGTCATTTTACGTTGATTTTCTGTGCGAGGGTAGTACCGCCCCGGTCGAGCCGGCCCGTTCATGCTGAAATCAGCGTGGCTCTACTACTCTTGTGTTGTGTGTGTGTGAGTTGTGCTCATAATCCAACAGTAAAACGAACCATTGTCCAAGAACTGCAAACGTTTCTTTATCAGAACAATAATTTAGTCAAAATGTTCAAAATGGCCTTAGATCGTAAGCAGAGCTGACAAAACACCTGCTGGTGAGCATGCAAGGAGGTTTAATTCACCGACAATCGACGAAGTGGCTATTGTCGCTGTTGGAGAAATTTGCAGTCTAGAGATATTATGCTTCATCGTCGGAACAATGAATTAAAATGTGTGTCTGAAACACATAGGTCTTATGACGCGTTACAATATCCATTAATCTTCTGGCAGGGAGTAGATGGATATTATTTTAATATCAATATCGTTAATCAAGTAAATAATAATGATATTAGATAATATTTTTAAAATTCTGTATCAACATATCTATCTATATAAAAATGTATCGCCGAAATGTATGTACGCGCATAACTTCCGATCGGGTGCACCACATTAAATAATTCTTTTTTTATGTGTTCCTTATTGTTAGGTCAAGGTTTGTGTATAAGAAAAATTAAAAGATAGCGGGAAAAGTCTTTTTTTTGTCCGCGACGGGAAGCTGAGATAGATATGTAAATATGGCGGTACGAAGTTCGCCGGGTCAGCTAGTAATCTATATATATATAAATGTTTCGCCGAAAGGTATGTACGCGCATAACTTCCGATTGGCTGCACCAAATTAAATATTTTTTTTATATGTTCCTTATTGTTAGGATAAGGTAGGATGTATACACGACCCCCGTCGATGGCCTACTCGGTCAGAGACGACGGGGGTAGAGAGGAGGATGCTCCACCCGTGAGGGAATCGGAGGTAGGGGCGGCTGTTCTGCGAATTCGTTCAAAGAACACCGCCCCCGGGCCGGACGGGGTTCCAGCCCGAGTGATGGCCCGAGCCCTCGACCATATGTCGGACCGCCTCAGGGAAGTGTTGGACGCTAGTCTAGCGTCCGGACACTTCCCTGAGTGCTGGAAAAGCGGGAAGCTGGTCCTGTTAAAGAAGCCGGGACGGCCTGCCGATTCGGTCGCGGCCTATAGGCCCATCGTGTTGCTGGACGAGGCGGGCAAGTTGTTCGAAAGGATAATCTCTGCCCGCATCGTCCGGCACCTCTGCGAGGTGGGGCCCGACCTGTCGGACGCCCAGTTCGGATTCCGAGAGGGGCGTTCGACGGTCGATGCCGTGATGCGCCCTAGGGCCGTGACCGAAGAGGCAGTGTGCTGTGGCGGCGTGCTGTTGGCGGTGTCTTTAGACGTCTTTAGAGTCTTTAGAACGGTGGCTTACGGGTGGCCCTAGACAAGACGGAGGCCCTGTTGTTTCATGGGCCCCGTTGTGGTCCGCCCCCCGGCGCCTCCATAGAGGTCAACTCGGTCCTCGTACCGGTTCGGGCCCAGATGAAATATCTGGGTCTGATCCTCGACGGTAGGTGGCTCTTCGACGAGCACTTCCGACAGCTTGCTCCCAAGCTGGTCGACGCTGCCTCTGCCCTTGGGCGACTTTTGCCTAATTTGGGTGAAGCCAGCGTCGCAACGAGACAGCTATATACGGGGGTTGTCCGGTCAATGGCGCTGTACGGCGCACCGGTGTGGGTCACGGCTCTGACCGCCCAGAACAAGGCGCGCCTCTGGCGGCCTCAGAGGGTACTGGCGGTCAGAGCGATACGTGGTTACCGCACGGTGTCGACCGAGGCAGCGTGCGCGTTGGCCGGGACACCCCCGTGGGATTTGGAGGCGGAAGTGCTCGCCGAAGTTTATCGACGGGTGGCTGAATATCGGGCGGAGAGAGGCATTCGCCCTCCGCCCGAAGAGGTACGCGAGTGGCGTGAAGCCGCCCGTCGAGCCACGATGGCTCGCTGGTCTTTCCGGCTGGAGACTCCACGCGCTGGCTTTGCCGCCGTGGAGGCTCTCCAGCCGGTCATCCTTGAGTGGGCAGGGCGGCAAAACGGGACCCTTTCCTTCCGACTGACGCAGGTACTTTCCGGGCACGGTTGCTTCGGGTAGTACCTGCACTCGGTCGCTAGGAGGGAACTGAGTCCACCACTGCGACTGCAGTGAAGACTCGGCCCAGCACACGCTGGCGATCTGCCCCACATGGGCGTCGCAGCGCCGGGCCCTCACTGCAGTCATCGGAGGAGATCTATCGCTACCGGCCGTCATTCGATCCATGGCCGGTAGCGATAGCAGTTTTACCGCGGTCGCAACCTTCTGCGAAGAAGTCATCTCGCAGAAGGAGGCGGCGGAGAAGGCCCGGGAGGACAACCTTCACTCGGACCCAATCAGCCGCCGGCAAACCGGGCAGCGGAGGCGCGCTCACCTGCGCCTCATGCCGCCCTGAGTGTGGCCGCGGATGGTCGGGACGGACCTTCCATCCGCTCTAATGGCCGCCCGCGAGGAGGCGACGTTACGCGTGTGCCGTACGTCGCCTAAAAGGAGTGGTTTTGGAGAGGGTGCCCGCTTCTGTGCGGGCAAGCGCTGGGAGGGGTCTGGACGGCGTAATAACAGCAGTTCCCGGACTCCTCCCTACTCAGGCGCAGAGTGGCACACCGTGTGGTTTTAGTCGGTTCGAGTCCGACACACCGCCCCGCCGCACGCCCCGGCGCGGGTGATGGTCCGAGGAGATTTCCACACATAAAAAAAAAAAAAAAGGATGTATACACGAAAAGTTAAAAGATAACGGGAAAAGTCAATTTTTTTGTCCGCGACTGCACACTGCCTGTGGGAAGCTAAGACATATCACACTAATAATAAAGGCGAAAGTTTGTGTGTATGTTTGTTACTTCTTCACGCAATAACTATTGAACGGATTTGGACGAAACTTTACAGTAATAAAGCATAAACATCAGAATAACACATAGGCTACTATTTGCAGCTCTGGGTCTGCTAGTTTACTATAACTAACAATAGTAACAATTGTAAGTCAACATTGTCTGATTGTGAGCAAGGGTTGTCTTTCATGAATGAATTATAATGAAAATATGCATCAGGTGGCACGCGTTTTGTTTAGTCTATATTTTTTCTGTGAGGTGGATAGTATAATAGCTTTATCACTGTTTATTTAGTGTGTAGATATAGAGAAAATAAATACAGGCTAACAAGAGAAGAAATAAAAACCCTACTACGTAAATAAAATTGATAAAATTTATGTAGCCCATGTCATCCGGGCAATTAATACGAATCTATTGACACATCATTTATTAAAATCGGTTCAACAATATAAATATTCATAAACTGACAAAAATATTACCTTTCCTCCGTTTCGCCGTAGTGGGGTAAAATATAGCAAATTAGGTGTATATCTACTTGTCTAGAGCACATTAAAATCATCTTTCATTGAATAAATAAAATAAATAAATATTTCCGGACATCTAACACACAACACCGACGCCATCTAGTCCCAAGCTAAGCAGAGCTTGTGTTATGGTACTAGACAACTGATATACATACTTAAATACTTTTTTTTGTAAATACATACATATTAGGTATACATAGAAAACACCCAGACCCCGAAACAAATATTTGCAGATTATACAAACATTTGGTTCAGGAATCGACCCGGTAAAAAAATATTTTAACACACAACTGTAATTAATTCATTAATTTTTATAATTAATTAAAGTTGTGGTTGCTTTAGTCTAATATTAAAATTCCCTTCGCAATACAAAAAATATCATTTTTTATAATGTACATATGTACATACATAGAACACGTTTGGAGAAAAACCCCTTTGTCACTAAGGTCAGAAATATACCTACCAAAAAGTAACCTTCCACGGTTCGATACGTTTTGTTCAAGTCTACCTGTTGATCTAAGTTTTACAGCCACTACTAAATTTTTCTTTACTGCTTATTTGACATTCCGAACGTTATTAAGCCATTAGTGTAGCTTAGTTATACCTGTAGTCTTTATAGCAGTATTGTGTGCTCACGATTATGTAAAATACAATATTAGAAATGAAATAGTTATGATAAGACCTTTTTTGATCGTAGAAGAGAAATCTATTATTTGAATCTTATTATTACAACTAGGAAGCTATCAAACCTTAGCTTCTTAATTGACACAGAACGAAACTGTTACTGCACATACAGTAGTTGGATTTAATTGAGAGTCTACTATCCCATGGCAGATATTTGTATTAAGTTCAAGTAAAAGCTATTAATTTAAGTCGGTAGTAGGTGTACTACCGACTTGAAACTCTCGAAACATACTAGTAGTAGAGTTCTAGTAGAAATACGACCGAGTAGTCAAGTCATGTAGGTATGCGTTGTTTGGCAATCGAAAGCCGTAGTAGTTTCACGATGGAGGTTAATAGATACTGTAACAGTTGAAGCGTAATTTATAAAAGCTTATTGAAGCGTCTATTTTTCATTTCTGTTATGTCCATAGCCCGTTCACGGTCCATAGCTTTTCCTGCTTAATGTAATAAAAAATGAACGCCTAAATAAAATGTAAAGTACATTATAATATTCCTAGCTAACCCACGCAATTTCATCTGCGTCTCTTTTCAATCATGTTAGTCTCCTAATGGTCCAAAGTGACGTTAATTATCTTATTTCAGGCACGACAGCAAAACACATATAAAAAGAAAACCTGAATTATACAAAATAGATGTACTCACCACTCGTTAAGTGTAGGATTAACCTGCAGGCTATAAATCTACAACCTATACATCTGGGCGGGCATGAGGATTTCACATAACTTACTACGATACGAACTTACTGATATACATATATTATAGCACTATATACTCATATATGCCTACCTGCTTTTATAGTCTCCGTATTATGTATTGTAAGACTTTTATCATCGTAGTGTAGTATTGCGCCTGACATAAATAGCGTGTTTTAACGTTCACTCGTGACCTCTTGCAGACATGATCTCGGATATAACTATAAACTTTATTAGTATTGTTTCACCTTTAATTCACACATAGAGATTCTTTATTAACTTTGGGTTTATTCAATTCTTACCATTCTGAGCAGTCGTCAGGAATTATTCTGATAATTCCTCTGTTAATAAATTTAACAACTCTAGAAAAGATTCGCAAAAATTCAAAACCATTAGAGGATTTGTTAGCTCTTTCAGAATCAAATTAATCTGAAAGAAGTTTTAGTTTCATTTTTGAATACATCCTGTTATTGCACTCAAGCGGGCTGCCGGCCGTTTCATTTTTCAGATAATCCTGCGTTGAATAAATATTTCTGAAGGTCCACCATCTTCAAGCATTTTCAGAAAAGCAGACCTAGACAGTTTTTAATACCCTACATTTGATACTTTGCTTATTTACATGTTTTATTGTCCAGAAGTATGAATATAAATATCAAATGGCATACTTCTAGTGATTTGAGCTTTTCAGAATAGCGCCATGTTACTTGAAAGCCAAGCGAACCATGGATTCCGAAAATCGGATAGCGAATAGGTATTTATAAATATTTTCGAGATTCTTTGGTGAGAAGCGGAAAATAAAGAAAAGTGAGGAAGGATTTGCTGTATTTATGTAATCACAAATTAATATTTAGCTTAGTAAGAGGACCAAGTTTGAAACCTGGTACCTTTGTTATTTTTTTAAATTTATTGAGCTCATTTGTCATTCAACGATGTTATTTTTATTAATATACTAGCTGTGCCCGCAACTTTGTACACGTGACATTTGGATTTACAAGTTATTTTTAACATTTTCGCCGTTTAAACGTTCCCTGGATTACGACAAACATTTCAAAACCAAAATCAGCTAAATCGGGCCAGCCGTTCTCGAGTTTTACCGAGACAAACGAACAGCAATTGATTTTTATATACAAGAAGAATTTATAATAAATTTAGCTTTAAGATGAAGAAAACCACTTGACCACATTGATGGATTGTGTCAGATATGAGTCTAGTAGAAATAGTTTAGTGTCCGACTTGGATTTAATGGAGCCGACGTAGGAATGTTTCACAAAATTCTATCGGAACCAAATAGCGATCATGCGAGGGCTTTGTTCAAATTAATGTCGATTGTTCTAAGACGATAAGTATGTAGTAACTTGTTCAGGATACGATGGAACTGGCATATACTGTGCGTAAAAGTTAAAAAAAAAAGAATAATATAAAAAAGCATATGTTCGCATCTGACAACTAAAACAAAAAAAAACTCGTCATGCGTTACACTTTGTGTTTGATAGGTCGAACGAAGTTCTGAAAACATCAATAAAGCTGTCATTGTGCGGCTAACAGTTCAAATAAACAGCACTTCAACTCACGGAACATTGAATTCGATCAAACATAGTGTAGGTAGGTTTTTGAACTTGTACTTGTACTTGAATTTGGAAATAACATTTTTTACACAAGATTAGTGAGTTGTGTCACTTTTGTTAAGAGTCTTTCATCTTTATAAAGGTAACTCAGACTCATTAATCTTTATCGTCTAGTTGTATTACTATCCGTAGAAAAATAGACAAACGAAGTAAATTAAACACCTTTAGAATTGGACGGTCAAAAATCATTAAAGCATTCAAGTTTATTGAGAATAATGGGAACATTCTCGAACCCCAATACATCACTAACCTTGTTATAGTACTATATCATGTACTCCATTTAGTTTAGTTGTTTAGAAGAACATAAGCCCGGGCTTTTAGTTAAAATAGTTTGGTTCATGTATAAGTTTGGTGACGCCTCAATGGCCCCTATAACCCAAAGGGATAAGAACTTTCAAAGTTGAGATTGATTTAAAAGTCGATTCGAAATCTATAAATGTAGAATGATAGGTAATATCGCTGTTGCCGAGCAAGAAAAACTAGCCTTTTAGGGTTCCGTACCCAAAGGGTAAAACAGGTACCTATTACTAAGACTTCGCTGTCCGTCTGTCTGTACGTCCGTCTGTCACCAGGCTGTATCTCATGAACCGTGATAAGTACACGGTTGAAATTTTCAGATGTGATGTATTTCTATTGCCGCTATAACAAAAAATACTAAAAAAATAACAAAATAAAAACCGACTTCAAGGTACGACTCGATTTCTCTTGGATGCCATCATCAGATCTTAGTGTCCTTATCTTGGTACCACCTTTGGGATATCTCCTTTCCATTAAAAAGAAAGAAGAAAGAATCATCAAAATCGGTTCATAAACGATGAAGTTATCCGCGAACATACATAAAAAAAATGTGTCGAATTGAGAAACCTCCTCCTTTTTTTGAAGTTGCTTAAAAACAGAATATAATAAATATTCTGCTCGATATTAATAACGGCAACAGGTAGACGCTTGAAATGTTTTATATAATGGTACGGAACCCTTCCTGCGCGAGTCCGACTCGCACTTGGCCGAATTTTTTAAGCGGTTTTTATTCAAATTTCAAAAATTTTATATTTTATAACTCGGACGATGCATACAAATAAGTATGTTAATCATCCATTTTTTTATTATATTACTAGTAACTAAAGATTTATTATTGTTTAAATAATTGACGATACGACCTTTATGAAGTCTTTAGCGCGAAAGCCCCGAACACAAGTATACTCACGAGTTCAGCTTGGTCAGCATCTGGAGACCGGGTTTTTCTTTAGCGCTCTGTATATTAAAAAACGTAATTTTAACTTAAATCTTTCAGATAATATCTATTATACATTTATACTCGTATATAATAAAATTCTCGTGTCATGTTGTCGCTCACGATGAACTCCGAAACTATATAACCGATTTTAACGTTTTTTAATGTGTGTTTTACTGGCGTGCCTGATATAGGACAGAGACAGACCCATAGGAGCCGAGCATGATTAATATTAATTAAATTAAAAATCTTTTTTAAAACAAGCTTTTACTGGAATGCCATGAGACGAATTAAACGAGTCCAAACTCGATGATGTTGCGACGTTTCTTTACAGAGCTCCTATGGCCACCTTCCAGTTCCCGCATCAGATCAGCTCCATGTCATTATAATATTGTATTGTCACGCTGTAATGCTTGCAAAATTTCAGCAAAATCGGTTGAAGATATTTGCTTCAAAATTGAGTTACAAGATTCCACCCGAACATACAAGCATACATATATACATTGCAAGTTAATAATAATAAAAGGCTTGTAAAGAGACGCAAACGAAGTTTCGTGAGTCAGCTAATATGTATATATTGTGTGGTTAAAGAACTCGTTTTCTCAAAAGCAATCTTATTTATAAAAATCAATTACTGTTCGTTTGTCTCGCTAAAACTCGAGAACGGCTGGGCCGATTTAGCTGATTTTGTTTTTGAAATGTTTTTCGTAATCCAGGGATGGTGTAAACGGTGAAAAATTAAAAATAACTTGAAAATCCAAATGTCACCTGTATGAAGTAGCGGGCACAGCTAATAACAACAACAGCTAGTTCACAATACATTTCAATTTATGACAATATTTATAAAATAACATAGTAGTGAGTAGATTCACTAATATTGTTAGTATAGGTCTAGTAATGCGTACATAAAGTTTTTAATAGGGAAGCATCAGTACATACC
The DNA here is from genome assembly GCA_949125395.1 of Diaphora mendica. Taxonomy (NCBI): domain Eukaryota; kingdom Metazoa; phylum Arthropoda; class Insecta; order Lepidoptera; family Erebidae; genus Diaphora; species Diaphora mendica. Next base: position 26,102,267 of record OX421312.1, on the reverse strand, counting down.
CACACTTTCTTGTCACCAACTCCTTTAAAAAAATGATATTAGCAGTAACCACACTCAGTTACGACTTAATAACAGATTAACACTTTATGTTCGAGAATAAATAATACTGTTATAACCCGCTTGATTGCATTCTAGCGATAAAATGCTACACAATGAACAGAATTTAGAAATATATTTATTAGTAACTAGTTTTTGCTCGCGGCTCCGCGCGCGTGTATGTCGGTTATAGCGGCAAAATTAAATAGTAGCGTGTGTGTTAAAATGTGGTATTCTGATGTATAAGCTATATTACTGTAAAGTTTCGTCCAAACCCGTTCAGTAGATTTTGCGTGAAAGAGTAACAAACATCCATCCATACTTTCAAAATTTCACGTAGAATAGATTTAATAACAGTACGGTTACAGCACAGGCTTTTAGTTAGGGATCAAATTGTCGTGCGTGACATATGTATGTCGAGGTACTATTGTTTTGGTATGATTATTAGTTAGCATCATAGTCTCCTGAAATTCTATGCAGAAACTAGATATTATATATATATATATATCTAGATATACCAATAATTTTGAATACGTACTGTAGACTAGTACAGGAATCCATTTACAAGGGATTATTTATATTACAGCGAAGGAACAGGTGACAGGCGATGCAATCATGGCTGGCGTAGCGTGAACAAATAATTAATTTATATGGGTTGTAATATGTTTCAATGATTAAATTATAACAAAAATATATGATAAATTCAGTTTGTAATTATTTGGTTCATTTTATTTTCTAGCATAACTTGAATTGATATTGAACTGTCATGAAGTGGTTTAGTTTTACAGAATCTTTATAGCTTCAGGAATTAAATTTACAGTAAAAGAGCATCACCACGAATGAACCGGTTCCAACGGACGGATCAGTATTCAGCACGTATTATAACATAGATACATGATGAGATTAAAAATCGATGATAAAACCCCAACGTCCTGTGAACCATATAAAATTGCCTTGCCTTCAATCATAGGTAAGTGTATGACACGAGAAAGCACTAACGATACCGCCCTTTCCAGTTATCGAATGCGTAGATAACATTACTATGACATCCCATTTAAATGTAAACAGAGACTAACAATGCTTGCACAATGCGTAATCTTTGTTCAAATACCAAGTAGATGATTGCTTTTCGAAATTTAGGTAAATGTTGATAGCATATTTTATAAAGCGTAATTTAGCATACTCCCCTTTTAAACACCTATGATGTATCTAACTATAGAGTTCCAATATAATTTAAACTATCATCATCTTCCTAGCCTTTATTATTCCCAATATTTGGGGTCAGCTACTAGTTCAACAGGTTTTACCTAAATATCAGTTTTTACACGGAGTAACTGGCATCGGACCTCCGCAACCCTGAGGGTGAACTGAATTCGAAGGTTGAACTAGTTGTCAGTATGTTGGAGGGCACTGGCTTCCCAATAACGATTGTCATAGATGTTCATGACAACCGGGACCAACGGCTTCGTTAAGACTCTAGAATTTCTTGTAAGAAAAACCCAACAGCAGTCGGACCAAGGAATCGAACCCGAGACCTCTCCAACGAGGCAGGATATAATTTAAACTATCATAGTACATCATTCTGTAATGACCGATCAAGCTCTTATCATTCACAGGCTCACAGCCAAACATAGGTCTCTTTTCAGAAAAGAGTTTTTGTCCTTATTTACCACACTGAGTAGAAACGTTGGCATGAGGTTTTTACAAGCTTTTAATTAACTTGCAATGTATGTATGCTTGTATGTTCGTGTGAAATCTTGCAACTCAATTTTGAAGCTGATATATTCATCCGATTTTGCTGAAATTTTGCAAGCGTATGTATACAGCGTGACAATGCAATATTATGATGACATGGAGCTGATCTGTTGCTGGAAATGGAAGGTGTGCATAGAAACTTTATATACGTATAAATATATGTGTGTATGGATATAAATATTTTCTTGAAACTCAATGCACGTCAACTACTACTGTCTCTCTGAAACATTTGATCCATCCTAAGCTTGCCTGGAAGAGATTGCTTTTGGCAATAAGGCCGCCCTTTATACGCTACACTTCGACATTTTATGTAATATGTACTTATTTAACTCTGTATTATGGTGTGCAAATAAAGAGTTTTCTATTCTATAATCTATTGCAATGGACAACTCTGAGTATAAGGAGGCATCTGCCTGCTGAGTCTGGCCTTCCCTGCCGCCCCACCGACACACACACTCGCATCACACTCCAGAGCTGTACCACATGCCGCCAGTTCTGCACATACTGCACAATAGCGCATATACGCAATATCTCCCTAATATTATAATTTCGAAAGGAACTCTGTCTGTCTGTCTGTCACACTTTCACCGATAAACCACTGCATCAATTGCTATGAAATTTGACATGGCGATCCTTTGATTTCTAAGGAAGAACATAGGCTACTTTGTATCGCGATAATCAACATACTTGCGGGCGGAGCCACGGACAAAAGCTAGTAATGTATATTTCGAACACAAATATAATATATGTTATATATCATCATATAATTATATCTAGCCAACAAGCAATGTAACTTGGTGAGAAATTTGATGATGTATATATTTTTAACTTTTATGAATGAATTCAGCAAATCAAGACTAATAACTTTATTTTGTAGAAATATATTTCAGAATCCTAATTGAAATCATATTATTCTTATTTTCATTTTTGATGAATCATAATAAAATCGGTTATAATTTTGAACACGATGCTAATGGACGTGCATTGAATCACGCTGTTCTATAAGCCGATTAGTGAGAGCCACGCTATACCCATAGCGCATAGTGCTCAGGCAGGATGCACTATCCATTTACTGCAATCCACGTTAAAAGGATGCCAGAACGCTGTGATTATTGCAATCCAGAGATAAACCCATAAACCTCCATACAAACGCTACCATAAAGGCATATTGGTGCATCCGCCAAGATATTATGACGTTCTAAGAACTTATTGACTTGACCAACAAAATGGTCTGGATACACAGCTTGGCTCTTATACATAATTATTAACTAAATTTGATAAAATTGGACTTATAGTACTATTCTAATGATAATATATTTACTATTTTTTCTATATCTAATGAATTAGATCCTTCTGGTATCTAAAACTGACTAAACTAGGATTGACGTATTTTTTTCTATCCATAAATGTAGTAGTACAATTGTGTTTAATATTCCTAATTTCTGTTGTAAATGGATTAACAAAATTGGTACAAATAGTATGAATGTCCTGATGCTTATCTAGATATCTTGATATAACACTGTCTAAGTTGATTTACCCCGCCTCAACAACGAGTTTATATTCGGCCAAATTTTTCTGTAATCCCCGTTACACTTTTATATTTCCGACTGCTGATATTTCTGCTTAGCTTCACTCACTATCTTATTAACTTTGATTCGAAATCTAGTATACTCCAGCCATTTACTCATATCTTTAAGTGACTGTTTCCAAATTCTAAATAAATTATCTCTTCAATTAAACATCTATATCTATAGTAATATTATAAACGCGAAAGTTTGTAAGTATGAATGGATGGATAGATGGATGTATGATGGATGGATGTTTGTTACTCTTTCACGCAAAAACTACAGAACGGATTTCGATGAAACTTTACAGTAATATAGCTTAAACATCAGAATAACACATAGGCTACTTTTTGCCGCGGTAACCGACATATAGTACGTGGGCGGAGCCGCGGGCATCAACTTGTTCAGGATACGATGGAACTGGCATATACTGTGCGTAAAAGTTAAAAAAAAAAGAATAATATAAAAAAGCATATGTTCGCATCTGACAACTAAAACAAAAAAAAACTCGTCATGCGTTACACTTTGTGTTTGATAGGTCGAACGAAGTTCTGAAAACATCAATAAAGCTGTCATTGTGCGGCTAACAGTTCAAATAAACAGCACTTCAACTCACGGAACATTGAATTCGATCAAACATAGTGTAGGTAGGTTTTTGAACTTGTACTTGTACTTGAATTTGGAAATAACATTTTTTACACAAGATTAGTGAGTTGTGTCACTTTTGTTAAGAGTCTTTCATCTTTATAAAGGTAACTCAGACTCATTAATCTTTATCGTCTAGTTGTATTACTATCCGTAGAAAAATAGACAAACGAAGTAAATTAAACACCTTTAGAATTGGACGGTCAAAAATCATTAAAGCATTCAAGTTTATTGAGAATAATGGGAACATTCTCGAACCCCAATACATCACTAACCTTGTTATAGTACTATATCATGTACTCCATTTAGTTTAGTTGTTTAGAAGAACATAAGCCCGGGCTTTTAGTTAAAATAGTTTGGTTCATGTATAAGTTTGGTGACGCCTCAATGGCCCCTATAACCCAAAGGGATAAGAACTTTCAAAGTTGAGATTGATTTAAAAGTCGATTCGAAATCTATAAATGTAGAATGATAGGTAATATCGCTGTTGCCGAGCAAGAAAAACTAGCCTTTTAGGGTTCCGTACCCAAAGGGTAAAACAGGTACCTATTACTAAGACTTCGCTGTCCGTCTGTCTGTACGTCCGTCTGTCACCAGGCTGTATCTCATGAACCGTGATAAGTACACGGTTGAAATTTTCAGATGTGATGTATTTCTATTGCCGCTATAACAAAAAATACTAAAAAAATAACAAAATAAAAACCGACTTCAAGGTACGACTCGATTTCTCTTGGATGCCATCATCAGATCTTAGTGTCCTTATCTTGGTACCACCTTTGGGATATCTCCTTTCCATTAAAAAGAAAGAAGAAAGAATCATCAAAATCGGTTCATAAACGATGAAGTTATCCGCGAACATACATAAAAAAAATGTGTCGAATTGAGAAACCTCCTCCTTTTTTTGAAGTTGCTTAAAAACAGAATATAATAAATATTCTGCTCGATATTAATAACGGCAACAGGTAGACGCTTGAAATGTTTTATATAATGGTACGGAACCCTTCCTGCGCGAGTCCGACTCGCACTTGGCCGAATTTTTTAAGCGGTTTTTATTCAAATTTCAAAAATTTTATATTTTATAACTCGGACGATGCATACAAATAAGTATGTTAATCATCCATTTTTTTATTATATTACTAGTAACTAAAGATTTATTATTGTTTAAATAATTGACGATACGACCTTTATGAAGTCTTTAGCGCGAAAGCCCCGAACACAAGTATACTCACGAGTTCAGCTTGGTCAGCATCTGGAGACCGGGTTTTTCTTTAGCGCTCTGTATATTAAAAAACGTAATTTTAACTTAAATCTTTCAGATAATATCTATTATACATTTATACTCGTATATAATAAAATTCTCGTGTCATGTTGTCGCTCACGATGAACTCCGAAACTATATAACCGATTTTAACGTTTTTTAATGTGTGTTTTACTGGCGTGCCTGATATAGGACAGAGACAGACCCATAGGAGCCGAGCATGATTAATATTAATTAAATTAAAAATCTTTTTTAAAACAAGCTTTTACTGGAATGCCATGAGACGAATTAAACGAGTCCAAACTCGATGATGTTGCGACGTTTCTTTACAGAGCTCCTATGGCCACCTTCCAGTTCCCGCATCAGATCAGCTCCATGTCATTATAATATTGTATTGTCACGCTGTAATGCTTGCAAAATTTCAGCAAAATCGGTTGAAGATATTTGCTTCAAAATTGAGTTACAAGATTCCACCCGAACATACAAGCATACATATATACATTGCAAGTTAATAATAATAAAAGGCTTGTAAAGAGACGCAAACGAAGTTTCGTGAGTCAGCTAATATGTATATATTGTGTGGTTAAAGAACTCGTTTTCTCAAAAGCAATCTTATTTATAAAAATCAATTACTGTTCGTTTGTCTCGCTAAAACTCGAGAACGGCTGGGCCGATTTAGCTGATTTTGTTTTTGAAATGTTTTTCGTAATCCAGGGATGGTGTAAACGGTGAAAAATTAAAAATAACTTGAAAATCCAAATGTCACCTGTATGAAGTAGCGGGCACAGCTAATAACAACAACAGCTAGTTCACAATACATTTCAATTTATGACAATATTTATAAAATAACATAGTAGTGAGTAGATTCACTAATATTGTTAGTATAGGTCTAGTAATGCGTACATAAAGTTTTTAATAGGGAAGCATCAGTACATACCCACACTTTCTTGTCACCAACTCCTTTAAAAAAATGATATTAGCAGTAACCACACTCAGTTACGACTTAATAACAGATTAACACTTTATGTTCGAGAATAAATAATACTGTTATAACCCGCTTGATTGCATTCTAGCGATAAAATGCTACACAATGAACAGAATTTAGAAATATATTTATTAGTAACTAGTTTTTGCTCGCGGCTCCGCGCGCGTGTATGTCGGTTATAGCGGCAAAATTAAATAGTAGCGTGTGTGTTAAAATGTGGTATTCTGATGTATAAGCTATATTACTGTAAAGTTTCGTCCAAACCCGTTCAGTAGATTTTGCGTGAAAGAGTAACAAACATCCATCCATACTTTCAAAATTTCACGTAGAATAGATTTAATAACAGTACGGTTACAGCACAGGCTTTTAGTTAGGGATCAAATTGTCGTGCGTGACATATGTATGTCGAGGTACTATTGTTTTGGTATGATTATTAGTTAGCATCATAGTCTCCTGAAATTCTATGCAGAAACTAGATATTATATATATATATATATCTAGATATACCAATAATTTTGAATACGTACTGTAGACTAGTACAGGAATCCATTTACAAGGGATTATTTATATTACAGCGAAGGAACAGGTGACAGGCGATGCAATCATGGCTGGCGTAGCGTGAACAAATAATTAATTTATATGGGTTGTAATATGTTTCAATGATTAAATTATAACAAAAATATATGATAAATTCAGTTTGTAATTATTTGGTTCATTTTATTTTCTAGCATAACTTGAATTGATATTGAACTGTCATGAAGTGGTTTAGTTTTACAGAATCTTTATAGCTTCAGGAATTAAATTTACAGTAAAAGAGCATCACCACGAATGAACCGGTTCCAACGGACGGATCAGTATTCAGCACGTATTATAACATAGATACATGATGAGATTAAAAATCGATGATAAAACCCCAACGTCCTGTGAACCATATAAAATTGCCTTGCCTTCAATCATAGGTAAGTGTATGACACGAGAAAGCACTAACGATACCGCCCTTTCCAGTTATCGAATGCGTAGATAACATTACTATGACATCCCATTTAAATGTAAACAGAGACTAACAATGCTTGCACAATGCGTAATCTTTGTTCAAATACCAAGTAGATGATTGCTTTTCGAAATTTAGGTAAATGTTGATAGCATATTTTATAAAGCGTAATTTAGCATACTCCCCTTTTAAACACCTATGATGTATCTAACTATAGAGTTCCAATATAATTTAAACTATCATCATCTTCCTAGCCTTTATTATTCCCAATATTTGGGGTCAGCTACTAGTTCAACAGGTTTTACCTAAATATCAGTTTTTACACGGAGTAACTGGCATCGGACCTCCGCAACCCTGAGGGTGAACTGAATTCGAAGGTTGAACTAGTTGTCAGTATGTTGGAGGGCACTGGCTTCCCAATAACGATTGTCATAGATGTTCATGACAACCGGGACCAACGGCTTCGTTAAGACTCTAGAATTTCTTGTAAGAAAAACCCAACAGCAGTCGGACCAAGGAATCGAACCCGAGACCTCTCCAACGAGGCAGGATATAATTTAAACTATCATAGTACATCATTCTGTAATGACCGATCAAGCTCTTATCATTCACAGGCTCACAGCCAAACATAGGTCTCTTTTCAGAAAAGAGTTTTTGTCCTTATTTACCACACTGAGTAGAAACGTTGGCATGAGGTTTTTACAAGCTTTTAATTAACTTGCAATGTATGTATGCTTGTATGTTCGTGTGAAATCTTGCAACTCAATTTTGAAGCTGATATATTCATCCGATTTTGCTGAAATTTTGCAAGCGTATGTATACAGCGTGACAATGCAATATTATGATGACATGGAGCTGATCTGTTGCTGGAAATGGAAGGTGTGCATAGAAACTTTATATACGTATAAATATATGTGTGTATGGATATAAATATTTTCTTGAAACTCAATGCACGTCAACTACTACTGTCTCTCTGAAACATTTGATCCATCCTAAGCTTGCCTGGAAGAGATTGCTTTTGGCAATAAGGCCGCCCTTTATACGCTACACTTCGACATTTTATGTAATATGTACTTATTTAACTCTGTATTATGGTGTGCAAATAAAGAGTTTTCTATTCTATAATCTATTGCAATGGACAACTCTGAGTATAAGGAGGCATCTGCCTGCTGAGTCTGGCCTTCCCTGCCGCCCCACCGACACACACACTCGCATCACACTCCAGAGCTGTACCACATGCCGCCAGTTCTGCACATACTGCACAATAGCGCATATACGCAATATCTCCCTAATATTATAATTTCGAAAGGAACTCTGTCTGTCTGTCTGTCACACTTTCACCGATAAACCACTGCATCAATTGCTATGAAATTTGACATGGCGATCCTTTGATTTCTAAGGAAGAACATAGGCTACTTTGTATCGCGATAATCAACATACTTGCGGGCGGAGCCACGGACAAAAGCTAGTAATGTATATTTCGAACACAAATATAATATATGTTATATATCATCATATAATTATATCTAGCCAACAAGCAATGTAACTTGGTGAGAAATTTGATGATGTATATATTTTTAACTTTTATGAATGAATTCAGCAAATCAAGACTAATAACTTTATTTTGTAGAAATATATTTCAGAATCCTAATTGAAATCATATTATTCTTATTTTCATTTTTGATGAATCATAATAAAATCGGTTATAATTTTGAACACGATGCTAATGGACGTGCATTGAATCACGCTGTTCTATAAGCCGATTAGTGAGAGCCACGCTATACCCATAGCGCATAGTGCTCAGGCAGGATGCACTATCCATTTACTGCAATCCACGTTAAAAGGATGCCAGAACGCTGTGATTATTGCAATCCAGAGATAAACCCATAAACCTCCATACAAACGCTACCATAAAGGCATATTGGTGCATCCGCCAAGATATTATGACGTTCTAAGAACTTATTGACTTGACCAACAAAATGGTCTGGATACACAGCTTGGCTCTTATACATAATTATTAACTAAATTTGATGAAATTGGACTTATAGTACTATTCTAATGATAATATATTTACTATTTTTTCTATATCTAATGAATTAGATCCTTCTGGTATCTAAAACTGACTAAACTAGGATTGACGTATTTTTTTCTATCCATAAATGTAGTAGTACAATTGTGTTTAATATTCCTAATTTCTGTTGTAAATGGATTAACAAAATTGGTACAAATAGTATGAATGTCCTGATGCTTATCTAGATATCTTGATATAACACTGTCTAAGTTGATTTACCCCGCCTCAACAACGAGTTTATATTCGGCCAAATTTTTCTGTAATCCCCGTTACACTTTTATATTTCCGACTGCTGATATTTCTGCTTAGCTTCACTCACTATCTTATTAACTTTGATTCGAAATCTAGTATACTCCAGCCATTTACTCATATCTTTAAGTGACTGTTTCCAAATTCTAAATAAATTATCTCTTCAATTAAACATCTATATCTATAGTAATATTATAAACGCGAAAGTTTGTAAGTATGAATGGATGGATAGATGGATGTATGATGGATGGATGTTTGTTACTCTTTCACGCAAAAACTACAGAACGGATTTCGATGAAACTTTACAGTAATATAGCTTAAACATCAGAATAACACATAGGCTACTTTTTGCCGCGGTAACCGACATATAGTACGTGGGCGGAGCCGCGGGCATCAACTAGTATTATATAAATATCTCTTTTTACGTGGGAGAGCCACGCTTCGGCATGAATGGGCCGGTTCGACCGGAGTGATACCACGGCCTCACAGAAAACCGGTGTGAAATAGTGCTTGCGCTGTGTTTCACCTAGTGAGTGAGGATACCGGAGGCCCATACTCAACCCTTCCCCCTATCTCCCCCCCCCCATCCCTCAAAGGCCGGCAATGCACTTGTGACCTCTCTGGTGTTGCAGGTGTCCATGGGCGGCGGTAATCGCTTACCATCAGGCGATACGTCTGCTCGTGCCCACCTATATCATAAAATATATATATCTATCTACCCAAGGCTGCGTATGACGTTTACTACGCACCGGCACCATAATAGTACTCTACTATTATATACTGTACTAGCTGACCCCCGCAACTTCGTTTGCGTCTCACGTTGCCCGTAGCGTGATAATTTTCCGCCACTTTCGAAACATTTTTCATTGGTGCTCCGTTCCTATTGGTCGTAGTGTGATGATATATAGCCTAAAGCCTTCTTTGATAAATGTACTATCCAACACTGAAAGAATTTTTCAAATCGGTTCCTGAGATTACCGCGTTCAAACAAAGAAACGAACAAACTCTTTAGCTTTATAATATTAGTATAGATTAAAAACCGTAACTATTGTTTGATATAACACCAGAGGACACTTTATTGACAGTAGTTGTGCCCAATCATAATCATCAAGTTTTTCTTTAACAATCTTACCACATATCACTTCCCGCACAATATTATTGTTTTCGTTTACATTTTTGTAATTTTCAAAGTCTACAAGTAATCCAACCGCATGATGGTGACCCTTGAACTTAAACTTCATCAAATAATAAACAAAAAGTCATTGTCTAAATGCGTTATTTCAATTTTTGTGCTATTGCCTTGCTATACACCTTACTTACGAAATTGCTTCCTCATATGTAAATAAATAAAAGCTTTATACGGAAAAGGTAATGGTAGGTTCACACGCGCGCGTTCAACTCTACATTCAACGTGCACATTCACATTCACGAGCGTGTAAACGGTACGCCCGAGCCCGTGAACGCGCCTGTGAACGTGAATGCCGCAAATCGGGCAAGTGTCGGTTTTTTGGCAAAGTTCAAAGGATGAATGTGCGGGCGCTCGGTGACTGTTTACACGCGCGCAGGCAGTCAGTCTCTCCCGCGCTTTCGCGACGAGTGGATCTTCATTCAACGTTGCTAAGAAAGTCGCTACGATCGGAGATTACAACATGGCGGAATGGTCAAACGAGACAATTTTGACGTTCCTGGAATATTACCAGGAAGAAGAAGTATTATGGAACCCCGGACATAAATTCCATAAGGACAAGAAAAAAATTCACTATGCTTGGACGAAAATTGGTAGATTACTAAATGTGTCAATCAAGGATTTGAAAACAAAAAAGGAGACCCTAATGGGAACATTTAGGCGCCATCTGAAGAAAAAACAAGAATCTATGCGATCTGGTGCAGGTAGGTACTTATGTTTACTTTACGTACAGTTGCACCTTTTCAAAAGCTAAAAATAAAAATTAATTAGTTAATTATTTATTTTTATTTTACCTAGGCTTAGGCCAAGATTGGTTTGGTTTTAAATCCGAAGGTCCCAGGTTTGTTTCTGCTGCTTGTTTATACCCGTAGGGCTACACTCAACACAGAAGAGGTAAATAAATTAGTTTCGTATGTTTTAATCATTATATTTAAATAAAGGAACTATTAGTATTAGTAACTTAGTAGGTACATATTAGTTTAATAAAAATAGTTAGTTTTTTTTTCCTGGCGGCACGGTACGCCGGAGGTCATGGGTTCGAGGCCCGCCTGTGTCATATATTTTTCAGTTTTTTCTATTCTACATGCGTTAAAACAAAAAAGTTATACATTTATATAATTTTTACATAATATGTAGGTAGGTACATTGTTAGTGGATAGCCCTATAAAAATATGAAGAAAATTCGTCCCTGATTTCTCTAGCGTTCAGAGGTGATCTTCGTGCTATCATTGGCAAATCTCTTATAGCGTTATATCCACCTGCGCTTGTTCGCCACGATCCAGGCCTTGTCAGATTGCCGTTATCATCATATTCATCAAACGTTCCTGGAGGAGTATATCTTGCTGCGGATTTTTTACTGTTTCTGAGAAAGTTGTGTAGCAGTACACATGTCATTGTCAATTGTGATACAATATCTGGATCCAGATCAATTGGTCGTCGAAATATTCTAAATACTGCACTTAAGATTCCGAATGTGTTTTCCACCACAACTCGGGATCTGGACAGACATTTATTAAATATCCTTTTTTGTGAATCCGAATCATGATTGCCAGGGTATGGTTTCATTACATGTGTACTAAGTGCAAAAGCACCATCGCCTATGAAGACATATGGCACATCAATATTTGATCCGGGAAGAGGACATGGTGTGGGTAGATCTAATTCGTTTCTACAGATTTTTTTCCATAACAATGAATTGTTGAATACACCACCATCACTTATTCTTCCTTGGCTTCCTATGTCGGCAAATATAAATTTATAATTGCTATCCACTAGTGCCATTAGAACAATACTAAAAGTCTTCTTATAGTTATAAAACTCGGTTCCACTGTGATAAGGGTTTTCCATTACGATATGCTTGCCGTCTATTGATCCGATACAGTGTGGAAATTTTCTTCTAAATCCTTTTTCGATATCTAACCAACCGTCCGCTGTTGTGGGCATCTGAAATAGTAATATCATATATTAGCATTAAATTAATTAAAATACCTTTTTTACAGACACCATCAACGTCATCAGAATCACATGATTCACAAATACCAAAGGAACCTTTTGGAGATGAAACAACACCGGAACTACATGAAACTATCGACAACGAAAGAACTGATAGCGAATTGATGGAAACATTACAATCGCCAAGGACTCCAACCTCACAGATGCAACCTACTCAAGCAAAAAATAGCCGTTGTCGCTCAGTATCTAATACAGCCGAGCAGCAAATGGCTACAGCATTCGGTCAATTGACTAATGTTTTAGGACAACGTCAATCACATACTGCAATTAAAGAAGATGATGACTGCGATCTCTACGCCAAGCTTTTGGCTACAAAACTGCGAGAACTGTCCAAAGACGAACGTAAATTAATAATGTTTGAAATAGATGGCATATTTGTTAATAGAATTCAGTGCAGGCTACCTAGACGTGAAATACCATCTCCACTATATTCAAACCCATATTCTAGACCACCGTCAGTATCGCCTTCATGCAGATTACAAGCGAAGCGAAGCCGACCTTCAAGTACTTTAAGCTCATATTCCTAACCAATTTCAAACATTCATGCATCAAATCAACCTGTTGAACTCTCAGATCAACGCACATCTATTCAATGTGCAAACGACCTCTTAATGCAAACCCCATCCTTTCAATCTGCAAACACACACTCAATCCAACCCCCATCTTTTCAGTCTGCAAACACACACTTTATCCAGTCAGACATTTATTCAGTCCAATCTCCATATGTTCAATCCGCAAACACGTACTCAATCCAAAAATTTTGTGGTCAGTGTCTGATTTTTGTCTTTGATATCTTTATTTTAGTTCAGTAATTTGTGGTGATTTGTGTTTATTTTGTCAATAAAAACCTTAAAAATATAACTACCTTTACTTCATATTTTAGAACTTCATTAAGAGCTCTAGAGACTTCCCGTATAATTCCTGATATAGATGTTTTGGAGACTTTAAACAGATAGTGTAGACTTCTGTAGCTATCACCAGATGCTAAAAACCTTAGCGTCATGACAAGACGAAATTTTGCTGGAATAACTTCTCTGAAATCTGTGACTTGCTTAGAAATTATCGGTGAAATTTTACTCAGCAAAATTTCAAAATCAGTAAAGGTCATTCGACAAAAATTATCGAACTCTCCAGACGGTTCATGCAAGAGCTCATCAAATTTTTCTTCTATGAACTCCCTGTAAACGAAAAACAAATTATATATTTTAGGAGCCCTGGAAGTGTGAAATACACAGGGTGACCCACGGCGATGCTTCATCGAGGGAAAGTACCTTAAAATATTGAAAATAGAGCAATTTACAATAAACAACTGCATTCACAGATTCTTTTTAATTCTACGAATTTTTATATTTTGTTAAAATTTTAAATTTATTTTTTTAATTAAAATCTGTGAATGCAGTTTAAATTGTTTTCAAAAATAAACTAAAATCATAAATGGGTAATTTTGTAAGCATTTTACACCACTGAATCACGATCGGAGAAAACACAGGTACTTACTTGGTACGATTTTTGTGAACTGTTATCATCCACCACCTTCTTTGCAGTATTTTTCTTTTTCTCCGTAGTTCATAATTATGTTTTTCCAATAAAAATAAGTTAAGCCAAACGATATGGCAGCAACAACACCGAGATCCTCGCTGCTCGCCATTCTGGCACTGACTGACACGACGGCGTGCGTGTGAACAGCTTGAATGTCCGCCGGCCCGGCACGGGCTGCATGCCGCGCAGCCCGCCAGGCAGCCCGCCGGCTGCCTGGCGGACTCTACATCTCAGTAAAAATGTATGGCTTCACCGTTTTGCTACCGTTACGAAGGTGCTTAGATACATTCAGAAGCTTGGCTCTCCATGAGATCTGATATCTTTTTTACAGGGCAAGCCAGCCATATGCAGTTGTGTTTTCGGTGGGATTTAATTTCATTTTGTGAGTTGCTTATGTATCTTTTATTTCCTTTTTTTTTTGGTTTTGTTGTTTGTAGACTAAACTTAGCTTTCTGGCACTTCAGAAAGTACCCTAACGTTTTGATAAATATCAATAAAATCTAAAGTATCAGAGCTATGCAGTTGAAACTTTGTATGTTTAATAAATCCATTATTGAATTAATATCCTGAGAATTTAAACTACTTGGTATATGGGAAACCAAAGTTATAAGGCTTCAAAAAACCGACGAAGCACTTCGAAAAAGGGTAGGTAGTGCCCTTGCGCTTCACTTGACTCGTCTTGGCGGAGGCACGACGGCCCCCAGATTTGACTGCATTTTCTAACCGTGATGATGTCAAACGAAAAGTATAAAAAAGTTATTTAACTTCAAAATTTCGTATATACTTGAATATCCGTTTCAAACTTTATTGTGAGTGTCAACCCTATTCACCACTTGTCTATTGTTGTATATAGGTCCCATATCTTTAGCCTAAATTGTTTGAGTGTCGCAGCCTTGCTATATCTTTCAATCAATCGTGTCATATATTGATTCAATTTACAAAGACCTCAAATCGTATACATTTCCCTGGAGGCATTTTTGAATAGGTATAATTTAATTGTTAGATAATTTAGTATTATTTATTCTTGTATTCTATATATATGTATAATTTTGATTGCGTATGAATCTATATATATAAAAAAGTCGTGTTAGTTACACTATTTATAACTCAAGAACAGCTAAACCGATTCGGCTGAAAATTGGTGGGGAGGTAGCTTAGAACCAGGAGACGGACATAGGATACAATTTACGTAGGTTTTTTTTTTTAATTTTTCCCGCGACGGTAACCGCGGTTGTTGTTGTACCGCGGGTAACACCGCGGGGCTCAGCTAGTAATATATAAAAAATAAAACCTAACCAAACGCGTTTTGTCAAGTAAGAACTACTTTTAACTGATATTCGATTTGAGCATTAGATAATTCTAGTATTAACAAAGGCATACATTAAAAACTAGTTCTAACTAGGAAAAGCGCATTCTATCTAAAACTAGTTTTAACTGTAACAGCAACATTTAAAAGCGACATTTTATTGCTCGTTGGACCATCAGAATCAAAGTTAACCAGAAATTGACCGTAATATGTTTAACCGGCAATACCACGACAGCTTCATAACAGAAATAAAAATATTATGTCCTGCTTCCTCCACTCCCCTACCCGTCGATATTTAGAACGTTACATTAAAAATATGACGCTCTCGCTTTTTATATAATTTTTAACGATCGAACCACATCGCTTTTTGAATTTATTTGAAAATCATGTTAAAATAGGGTTAAAATATGGATTTGTGTCGCTATAATATTCCACTGGAACTAATTTAACTGAGACAAATGGCAGTACCTTCAGTTAAAATTATGTATAAAAGGATAAGGATTTTACTAGACCGAGTCGTTCATTTAGGTTCATCATCAATCATCATCAAAGATAGGCTTCTCCGGTTGCACGCCACTTGGTAAGATCTTCGGCTTCTTGCATCCTGCTCCTGCCATATATTGTTTGTTGTAAACACTGGTTTTTCTGTAAGGTCTTAGAAGGCTGTCATTATTTTATATGTAATAGGAGGCAAACGAGCTGACGTTTAGCCTGATGGTAAGCAATTACCGCCGCTCATGGACACCCGCAACACCAGAGGCTTCACAAGTGCGTTACTGGCCTATGGGGGATGGGGAGAGGCGTATGGGCCTCCGGTATCCTCACTCAGTCGGTGAAACTAGCGCAAGCGCTGTTTCACACCGGTTTTCTGTGAGGCCGTGGTATCACTCCGGTCGAGCTGGCACATGCATACCGAAGCGTGGCTCTCCCATGGTAGTTTTGTAATATAACCTGAAAACGGCTGAATATCAGGTCACATAGGAACATTTGAAAACATTTCCATAAAAACAGCTCGGTGTTAAGTTTTATATAAGAAAAAGCGAATAAATATACATTCATTCAAAGACTGTAATGAAGTATCAAAGATTTAATGAATAAATTTATACTTTCAGTGTCAGAACCCGCAACAAATCCCACAGTAAATTAGCGGTCTTAAACTGTATATGTTGCAGTCACAACTCTTCACCAGACAAAATTAACTTTGACTAGTTTTATCACAAAATACAGAAAAAATATATATTAACTGTTAATTTTTAATCTGCTTTATTTGAACAGAGTACAATGTCACAATATAAACAGTCTTTTTTTTTTACTTTAGATTAATCCCACAGAGTGTAAAATGCTTATCATTTATCAACTTAACATTTGGACAACTTTTTATTTGATAAGCCTTTAAATTGTTAATGTTTAATCTGCTTTAATTCAACAGAGTGCGATGTCACAATCTAAATAGTCTTCATTCTAAACTTTACATAATCCCACAGAATGCAAACTACTTTTCATTTATGAATGCCTTAATAATTTAATAACATTTTTAAGGCTTAAAAAGATATCTGATTTTTTTGAATAGTGATTTTAAACATTTGAAATTAGGCACTGCAAAAGCATTTTGAAATGACTGCCTCGGTGGCGTAGTGGTAACGTATGCAACTGTTATGCTTGAGGTCTCGGGTTCGATTCCTTGGTCGGTCCAAATGTTTGTGTGATCTGGAAATATTTGTTCCGGAGTTTGGGTGTTTTCTAAGTATAATATGTATGTATTTACAAAAAAAGTAAATATGTATTTATATCAGTGGTCTAATACCCATAGTACAACCTCTGCTTAGTTTGGGACTATATGGCGGTGTGTGTCAGGTGTCCAAAGTATTATATTATTACTCCTCTGTTAAAACGTACGAGTTTTGTCCTGGTACTAAAGTGAAAATTATTGCTCTTTATCGAATTTTATCATCGACAAACAGCAATATCTATTCCCCTCCCCATCCCCCAAAGGTCGGCAACGCACTTGTGACGCCTCTGGTGTCCATGGTCGGCGGTAATCATTTACCATCAGGCGATACGTCTGCGCGTTTGCCCCCTATTCCATAAAAAAAAAATTGACAGTCTTTTATAGTCGACTGCTCTATTGAAGCTGAAGCAGGGAAGTGTTGGCCTACTATACTACGCGGCTTATATCAAGTTTTATTTAGCCTTGCACTGATGTTATCTTGAACAGTTTGTCCCATGTTTGACTCTTACGACACTCATGGGATGAGTAGACATAGTGTCATTCTATCTTTAATCCGTCACCATACTGAGACATACACTTGTACTACGAATTGTCGAATTTAAGTTTAGAATATGAGTGAGTGAACCTAGTAACTTGGTCCTAGAAAATACTTAGAACCAAGCTCACTCATTCATTTTTGTACGACAGTAAATCAATAACAACTGTTAACAGTAAGTAATCAGATTATACTTTTCACAACACATCTATAGCTAGGTCAATCAAGCACTTTCTTTCCAAAACTTGTAATTAAATTGATGGAAGTTAATGAGACGGATTTAAAAGCTCGAGTTGTAATCATCAGGTGCAACTTCTCAAAACCTGATTATTAAATTTATAAAATGTTGAATGTATCACGTGACTCATTCGAAGTTGTGTTTGCATTGTAAAATCATATTTAATCGCGTTACCCACACGGCGCGCGTGCTAAGCGCTTATAAACACTGTCGTTGGGGTGTGGTCACATTGGTACACAGCCCTGCATATTTCATTTAATATAAAATGTAAACATTGCCAATACCACTTTGTTTCGGGTAAAACCCGTCATTACTTGTATAACAGATCGATTCACCTTCTTTTCGAGTTTGTGCCTAGAATGTGACTTCCTATAACTTATTCTATATTCCATGTGGAACGAATCGATGTAGCACTGACTTCGCTTTTTATTAAAAATATGCACTCTATTACTATATTTAAATTCATATATTTTTGAACTTTTATTGTTTTATTGAACTCTCAAGAACTTAAAAGTGGTGAAGCTTCCATTATTCTATTTAATTTGAGGGTAATAAAGTGCATCAAAATCAGTTAAAAGACCTTTGTGTGATGTTTTAACAAAGAGACGGTAAAATATTCAAAAACCCCAAAGTATAAAAACAAGTTTCACTTCATAATACGGTAATCCATCTATGCTTTTGCAATATATTGTTCTATTAGCTCTGTTTTGTCCAAAACAAGATTACCAAACCTGAGGTTAACGAAAATATTCTAAATTGGAATCTATCTTATTTATTTCTTCGAGTATCAGCTCTTAAATTACTCGTTTTGTTTACGTCTAAAGTAAATAATGTTCATTTAATAGGAAAACCTCTAAACATCGATACCGTTATTTTCTTAAGAAACTTTGTAATGGAATATTACTCGTACCTATCGTAATATAAAAGAATTAAAATTAGGAGGGATTATAAGGAGGAATTTAAATATGAAAGTTGTAAGGATGTTCGTAACCTAACCAGGGCTAATATTACCTGAAGATATATTTTCTGAATTCTGCTAGGCTACTAGTTCAACTGGTTTTGCCTGGACATTCGTTTTTCCACGGAGCGACTGGCATCGAACCTCCGCTGCCGAGTAGCTGATCTGAAACCGAGACTTCTTGATGGTAATCGCAGATGCCAGATAAATATTATAATTCAGTAAAGCTTTAAATAAATAACAATAACATTGAAAGTGCCACAAGTTATCTGAAGTCAATTTATATTATGAGCAGAACGAACCGCTTCTTATTTATACTTTATAATGTTCACTGAACATAGTTCTTGCGTGCCACAACAAGTTGTTACCTAATGGCGATAATATCGACTTAATGAGGTGTTGATTTCACTATGCCAATGACTCAAGTAATAGTATTTATTAGGTATGCTACAAGACTTAAAGGTGCTTTACACAATTAAGGACTTGAATGCAAACAGTAAATTCATAGACGCAACTATTCTATTGGACTACTGCGGTTCTAAATTCAACAACAGTTTTGCGCCATAACTATGGCGAAAGTCAGTTGTCATGAACATGAATTTCAGTGCCTTCAAAAGCACTGATAACCAGTTCAACCTTCGAGATCAGTTCGCCCTCAGGTTGCGAAGGTCCGATGCCAGCTGCTTTACCGTGGAAAAACTGATATTCAAGTAAAATCGGTTGCGTTAGTAACTGACCCCAACTAATATTGATAATAACAAGTAAAAAAATAGAAAAATGAATGGGATATTGGACTACAGTGAGCTATCCATACGTTTCTTTTTGCAAGACTGCTTGATTAGGTTGCTATAAAAGGAGTTGTCTAAACATTTTTTTATTTATGGCCCTACCAAAATGACTCTATTCTGCCTGATGGAAAGCATAAGCAGAATCCAAGAGCGGTGGTTACCATACTCATTGAGAATGCATACAATGCAAGAATGCAGCATGGTGACCCACACTATGGCGGCCTAGTGATGCTTCTGCCTCATTGGGCCTCCGGTCTCGCACTCACCAACTAAACACGACAGCACGAAGGCTGTCATTACAAGCTTTTTTTATTATATAGCTAGCAATGTATGTATGTATGCTTGTATGTTCGGGTGGAATCTTGCAACTCAATTTTGAAGCAGATATCTTCAACCGATTTTGCTGAAATTTTGCAAGCGTATGTATAGGTACAGCGTAACAATACAATATTATAATGACATGGAGCCAATGTGATGCTGGAGCTGGAAGGTGGTCATAGGAACTCTGTAAAGAAACGTCGCAACATCATCGAGTTTGGGCTCGTTTGATTCGTCTCGAGGCATTCCAGTAAAAGCTTGTTTATAAAAATCTTTTTAATTTAATAATTTTTACGTTGATCTTCTGTGCGAGGGTAGTACCACCGCGATCGAGCCGGCCCATTCGTGCTGAAATCAGCGTGGCTCTACTACTGTGGTCTACTACCTATGAATAACGAATACTGATTTGGCTTACTGCTGGGCTTGTTATATTAAGGCTAAACGTGGTTGAATTGACACGTATCGCGTTTCATAATACGAGTCAGTGAAACTATTTGGACTGTCCTAGGATACTTACACATAACTGTTTAAAAAATCGTTTTGAACATGTGATTCGCCTCTGACGGCTAAGTTGAAAACCATTAGTTTTAGAATTATTATTGTTTGACAAAACGTTTTTATCTTTAAAATAGCAATTCCGACTTATATGCCCATGCTTATTGCATACAAAGCACCGTGGGCCTTTGGGTTGCCTTCTTTCTTGTGATTGGTTATGTAGATTTTTTTGTGTAGACTTTGACATATTTTGTTTATTAATATATGACTTGGCATAGTAAGCAATAGAATCTGACACCTTGACCTCCTGTAACAATTTAGTTTTCACATAATCAGCAGTAATAATCACACCTGAGCTCTCCAAAGCCATTATCATCGGTTTGTAGTAATCAGGGTGGCCAGCGAGCAACAACGTACCTAGCCACTCGTCTCTCACTACAAAATTGATATTCCGTACCTTATAAGCTGTTGACATTACCTTATTGACATATTCCTCGATACTTGAACAGTTTTCCAAAGAGGTGGTAGTTAGATCTCTTATTAAACCTACTTTTCTACTGAGCCCTTAGCCATAAAATACCTTTTCAAGTGTTTTCCAAACTTGCTTCGCTGTTGTAGCCTCTTGAACGTGGACATAATTAATTGGATCTACTAACAATATTATTTTAGACATTGCTTTTGTATTTTTCTTGTCGTTGGATACATAACCTGAGTCAGGTTCCATCTCCTGCCATAATTCTTCATGTTCCAGGTAGTTTTTAACAGCAAATTTCCAACTTTGGTAATTTTCTCTTCCAATTAATTTCTCAACGGTACCCATTGATATTTGTGATGCCATTTTATAGCGTATTATTCAATGCTATGAAATATATTTAGCTTTAATTCCGCGAGATCAATATCCAGGTCTGAAAGCAGGGCACAAATCCCACCGTCATGCATACTCACATGCACATATGGGTATCATGCATATGTACACATACAAAACAAGTGAGAAATAATTAGCATGCCATGCAACCAAACCTATACTCGACACGTGTTTCGCCCCTCCACAGGGCATCCTCAGGAGATGTTGACTCGCCGAGCGTTTGAGCTCGAATGAGCTCGCCGCACCGCTGTCGGCCCTTTATATACCGTTTCGATGACGCTATAATAATGGTCGCATGGCATGCTAATTATTTCTCACTTGTTTTGTATGTGTACATATGCATGATACCCATATGTGCATGTGAGTATGCATGACGGTGGGATTTGTGCCCTGCTTTCAGTTCTGGATATTTGTCTCGCGGAATTAAAGCTAAATATATTTCATAGCATTTAATGTCATGGATTTCCGCAAAGTAACGCCTGATTCCATAACTTAGCGTATTATTCGTTAAAACTGCTGAAAAAAAATGACGACCACGCCTTAATGGCCGACCGCGAGGTATTCTTATTTGATTTTAAATGAATCACGGCACTAGTATTGAATTACTTTTATACTCTTGAACGTATTCTGGGCCTATAACCTGATATTTTATGAAAAGACTGTGTAATTCCAGAACTAGGTATTTAATATCTAAAATATTGAACGGAGCAAAATGTACCATGACACGTTAACAGCGTAAAGGAAGGAGCGTAGCGGATTGGTCCACATTATTAGAGACAGATGGCGTTTGGAGTTCAGTGTTGCAATTATACATTTCAACAGTATGGAACCCTAAAAACGACTAAACAGGTTCAGACGCCAACCATAGAATGTTGAGATAATTATAAAACTTTGAATGATGTGACCCTTATTAAATTTTCTGTGACTTTGAAATAAATAAATAGTTATTTGTTATTATGTGATCGGTATATATGTGGTCTAAAAATAAATAAAACTTGCGACAGGCAAAGTTACGGGGATAACGCAGACGAGACGAGACGAGATAAAGAAGTTTTATAACAAGAGCTAATGTGATTTGTAAACGTAAAATTATATTTACAATTTCTTTCATGCAAATAGGTGTTTTAACTTTTGCAACAAGACCACAAACGTTTTTTACTTAACAATTTGCACTTTGCAAATAATTGCAAAGTGAACTGAATCAAAAAGGGATAAATGAAAATGGAAAAATAATTGAATAAATCTTTCTTTTTAATTTATGTGGTCACTATTTATTGATAAAACATTAGTGGGTTATTTTATATTGCCTTACAATATTTGTTTGCAAATTAAAGCAGGCTAGTAATATAAACCTTGAATAGGTACTCAATTATGAATGCATTAAATCGTCACACAACGTTCCTTTTGGTGGAAGAAATATCTTTGTGGTAACGGTAAGAGGGTAAAAGGTAAATTAAGGAAAGTAAAAACTTATACAAACTTGAACCAATTGAGACTTTATTTTAAACGAACTTAAAAGTGAAAAGATTACTTACGTACTTAATTAAGCCCTTCTGGAATTGTGTTTTATTTTTGTTCAATTTAATTTAGGAGGGAAAAAAGTTGAGTGTTTGCAGAAATTCCAGAGTTCGCTACGTCTAGCCGTGAAGTAAACGGGCTACTTACGATTATGGATATTTGTGTTAGCTTTGTATATTAAGTTAATGATGTGTATATTATAGTAACATATTGTATTTTAATGACCTTGTTATGAATTTTCACCAGACTACAGCGATGCTAAAAGGTTTTAATAAATAATGTGCCAATCGATTTGTGACATAGGCTGTAGGTATATATTTTATCAAAAGGCTTTACGTAGTCGAGTCATAGCTTTTTAAACTTTTTCTGATTAATAATTATAACTCAATGTACGGTTTTTACGTTACAACTAGGGATAGCCCTTTGCCACTCCTTATTTAACTAACTCTTATTTATTTCATTACCCTTATCAATACTATTACAAACAAACCCTCTATAGTAGAGTGATTAAGTAAGAGGTCTTATTGGGCCGAAGTTCGTTATGGGGCGTTGCGGAGAGGTAACCTAGCCTTCAAAAAGCGTCCGTAACGTTAAATCAACAAAGCGTAAGATTTAATAAATTTAGTATAGCCATGTGTATACCCTAGCCGGCAAAAACGTTCGTAACGTTAAATAAAAAAAGCGTAATATTTTAAAAAAATAGTATAGCGCCATTTGTAAGTTGCATATATTATTATATTTTATGATAAGAAACTTCGTTTCTATCTGGTGTCCCACGACACCACACGACTTAGCACGACTTAGCACGACTTAGGCAAGTACCGAATGCAAAATATATCTAACTTACAGTCTGTTTCATTACTTTCACCGACACTTTACTGTGAAAACTTTAAATAAAGACTATTTGAAAATAAAATCATTTTAAAACCGAAATAAGTCGAAGACGTTTTACTCTCGAATCACATCTATTTCAAAAATAATAAAAAATAAGTTATCAAGTGTTTGCCGTCAATGACGCAAATAAACAAAATCTATTCCGTGTTCTTTCCGCTATTTTAGTGTTATCAACTATTCGAGTACTCTAATAACACACGGTGGTTCACTTATTTTTAAAGTAAAGTCACGTTTTGATAGTAATGCCTTCAATAACTTTATCAATAAGAAGTTTAGCGTATCGAACCGTATAATTTAGGTACATAGCGTAAAATGCCTTTAGGGTAAACTTAATTCATGTAACGATAATAGAGTTAACCGTGTTAATGAAATACCCGATGTCTGAGTTCGTCATGTCATCATTACCATCAACAGCTTTTAATAGTCAAATACATAGGACATAGGCTTCTTCTCAGAAAGGGGGTTCTTTATGAAAAAAATAAAATTTTCCTATCAGTGGTATGTATTGCCACTCGTAAGTAAAACCTTCTACTTAATTATTTGTCTTTTGAAATACTGCTATTAATATACTTTTAATTTTTGACGTGACAACGTCTAATAAATTGATGAACGCCGGCTGCATGCACGAAAAAGGATAACTCATTGTCCTGTTGCGCTCATTGTCCCGTTACGTGCATTGTACATCGTTGTATGAGAGTCTATCGGACGGACGGAAGGACGGAGGGACGATAGTTAAATCCGACTTTACAGACAACGAATTTTTTAGATAAATTTGACTTCACGGTTGGCCGAGTTGTTTTTAAAACGGTCGCTACGCCGTTTCCTGCTATGCCACGTGTTGTGGGTTCAAATCCCACATGAGATAACACTTCGTGTGGTTCACAAATCATTGTTCTGAGCATCGATGTTCTTCGTGTCCGTTTCATGTATATTTGTTAAGCCCCCAACGACTCAGATGTATATTCCTGATGCGGGAGTAGACTTTAAAAAATATGTCTCGGTTGCAATGTACAGCAATGGAATTAATTTCATTTATCAGTTGTATTATATGGACGCAATAACATATTATGTATGATTAATTTTTTTTTTTGTACATACGTTATTATGTTACGGCTGCTACTAATATAGGTATTGACATTGATGACTAACACAATGTTAATTTGATGGTATTATTGGAGTAACGAAACAGACACAGATATAATAATAAAGGGTTGTAAATCATAGTAGCAACAAGTATGTGACAGGAAAAGCGTATGCTGTTAAATAACATTTATCGTGAAATAAGCGTAAAATTCACATAAATTAAATACAAGTTTCAATAAATTGTGAAGGTTCCAAAGTTTATTTTGGAACCTTCACAATTTATTGAAACAAACAATTTATTGCTGCAATATAAACATTTATATAAGTGATAATTAATGACAATAATAAATTTATGTCTGTAAACAATTATCATTGTCTGTAACAGTTTGATAACGGTACCACGTTTCGATTACATCAATATTCACAACAGATGGATGCCACATACTGCACATACATATATAATGGGATAGTGATTGGGTGGCAAACGCATTCGGGTATTATGATTAGATTAATAATACGCTTCTCAGAAAGATATAAATATGCATAGACTCCAATATACTACGCTACTAGAAAATCCGGCGTATCAAAATGTTGGCATTTTTTTTATCGGTCGGTTTCTTCGCACATGTATTTTCCTGGGTGAGGACGAAAGAGGGTAGACGCTGATATGTTTACCTCAAGCTACCTTATAGAAAGTATTATATTGTTTGCCAGTATTGGCTTCAAGCGATAAGACCTCCCTTTGTCCACTTTTCTGTGTTCAAAGTAAGCAATCTTTCAATATTGTCCAAAAGAATTTCATTTCTATTACATTCCATATGCTGGAATGACATATATTACGATCTCAAATGATAGGTTGGTATATGTTTATTTTCATTCTAAATCCACAGGCTTTGTTTTTTTTTGGAATTTTGAATCAAAAATAATTTCTATCATATCATGATTTAATAGATTGCATTCGTATAAAATTCGCAAGGTAAAAAGAAATAGATAGTGACCGACCGGAAATTCGGTTTCGGTTTCGGCCAGTTTCGGCGGGTCGGAAATGTGGAGGTGCTCCAATACAAAAAACACATTACACCCGCCACATTGACATCAATATGGTGGCGGGTGTACCTATCAATAATCCAATATTTAAATAAATAATAAATAAATAAATATTTCGGACATTTAACACACAACGCCATCTAGTCCCAAGCTAAGCAGAGCTTGTGTTATGGGTACTAGACAACTGATACAAATACATATATACTTTTTCTTTGTAAATACATACATATTATACATAGAAAACACCCAAACTCATTATTTAACCATTATTTATGAATTACGAGTGAGCCAAGAAGTTCGCTGACCGAAGATTCGGTTTCGGTTACGGCGCGGCCGAAGGTTCGGCTGTTTTTTGACAGAAACCCAAGCCACGGCCGAAACTAGATTTTTTGGCCGAAACCAAAACCGAATCTACGGTCAGCGAACTTCAGAGGCGGGTGTAATGTGTTTTTTGTACTTGAAGCACCTCTTACCGACCCGCTGAAACAGGCCGAAACCGAATCTTCGGTCGGTCACTAGAAATAGACTTAACCCTAGTTGACAATGAAATCATCACCATAACCACTGTTAAACATAGACCCCTCCTTAAAAGGAGGTTTTGGCCTTAGTAGGTTGCATTGATGATGCCCTGCGTAGTTTGTTCGTTTAGTCGCCTTTTAGGACACCCATGGGATAAATTGGGGTGATGACACTCAATATTCTTAATACGACACCACACAGACAAATATGATATGGACAATAAAATAAATCCGTCAAAATGTCAATGTGATATATCTCTGCATTTAATATCATATACTAATTACTCTTGCAATTCCACTTCTATCTCATATCGTTTTATTAAAAACATTGCTTTGGGATTTGTACACCATTTGTCTTTAAATT
Source organism: Diaphora mendica (assembly GCA_949125395.1). Classification (NCBI taxonomy): domain Eukaryota; kingdom Metazoa; phylum Arthropoda; class Insecta; order Lepidoptera; family Erebidae; genus Diaphora; species Diaphora mendica. The sequence continues at coordinate 26,075,318 of OX421312.1, read as the reverse complement.
GCGTGCAAATCCCATCGGAACTTTAATTAACCTTAAGAATGTAATCGCCTTGTTACACCCGCATTACGTAACAAATAAGTAGGTCAGTAGAATTTCTAACATAAAACAATAATAAATTGCGGATTATCCTTGTGAATAATATTTGTAGATTTTTCCAAGTAAAAGCTTAGTCCTTAGAATACTACATACTGATGCTTTATGCTTTTACTACAATTTCGTTTTGCTAATATATTACTTTTTAGAGTTATAATAATATTCTTCCTGTTGCTATGGCACGAATGGGCCGGCTCGACCGGGGCGGTACTACCCTCGCACAGAAAATCAACGTAAAATGACAGCGTTCGTGCTGTCGTGTTTCGTTGGTGAGTGCGAGACCGGAGGCCCAAATAGTCTAGTCAACAAGTTCCATACTTGTTGACTAGACTAAAAGATGCAGTAGCATCACTAGGCCGCCATGGTGTGGGTCGCCATACTGCATTGTCTGCATTCGCAGTGAGTATGGTGACCACCACTCTTGGATTCTGCTTATGCTTTCCATCAGGCAGAGTAGAGTCATTATGGCGGGCCATACATAAAAAAAAAAAAAAAAAAAAAATATATATAATTTTTCTTTAATATAGTTTACCTATTATGCTATAGTTAACACATATGTGTTTACCTTGTGTCTAGTTGTCATAGCCTCTGCCTCTGCTTCTTTTTAATCAGGCGGCCTTATCAAGTTATAAACTCTTTTGCAAAAAAAACGGTCACTTAAGCAAAGAACTATTTTATAGTTACTATTAGTTTGTTTGACAATTTTAGGTATTGTTATCGTCAGAATTTTATAAATTAATTAGGAAGGAATAGTTTTCATCAGTTTTATATTTTTTATATAACATTTTGATTAAATTATATAATGTTTAAGCTCAAAACACTATTATTGTACCTGCTCGCTAAATAAAAATGAAACGCGTTAATTTCTTTGTTTTTCTTGAATACATTAAAAGCAGATAAAAGTTTAGTATTGAGTGTGACCCCCTCTTGCTGAAATCACGGCTTGCATTCGTCTGGGCATGCTAGCGAGTATATATTTTATGGTTCCTTGGGGAATACGTTCCCACTCCGCGGTAATCACATTCTTAAGCTCTCTGATGATCTGCGGAGCCGGCTGCACTGATCTCACTCGTCGCTTCAGAACGTCCCAGACATGCTCTATGGGATTGAGGTCCGGACTTCTAGCTGGTCAGTCTAAACGACGAATTCCGACTTCTAGCATATACGCTTCCACATCGCCAGACCGGTGAGCGCGAGAGTTGTCGTCCATAAAAATTGAGTTTTCGCCAAGAGCGGTTAAAGCGGGTTGTGCATAAGGAATTAGAACTTCCGTTGTGTATCGGTGTCCAGTCAGTGTAATGGTTCCGATGAAACTCCGTACGAACCATAGAATTTATTCCTGCCCAAAACATAACAGAGCCCCCTCCATAAGGTGAGATTTCTTCAAAACATGCCTCTGCAAAGCGTTCTCCTCGTCTACGTAGCACTCGCCGACGTCGGTCTTCACCATGTAGAGATATCCTGGCTTCATCGAAGAACAATACCCTATTCCAGTCTTCATGAGTCCATGACACACAATTTCGAGCGAAGCTAAGCCTGGCAACTCGATGTCCACGGAGTAATTTAGGGCCGCGTGCCGGGCGATGACTGTGTATATTAGCAGCGAGAAGCCTCCTCCTGACCGTCCATAGACTAATTTGCACATTTCTTACTTCTTCGAAGCTGTTCTTGAGGTCCACATAAGAAGATTTGCGATTTCTCAACGCTTGACTAACTAGAAAACGATCATCCCGTGGTTCGGTACATGTCTTTCTGCCAGAACCAGAACTTCTCTTTACGGAACCGGTCTCTTGATAGCGCTGCCAGGTCCTTTGAACTGTCGACCGACTCACATTTAGCCTCTGAGCCGCGAAGCATTGGCTGCAACCTTCTTCAAGCAGCGCAATAATTTTGCTCGCTTTTATCACTTTATCTACCATTTTCGAGATTGGTAAACAGCAATAACAATACTTTTAAATGTCAAGGACATCAGATAATTTAATAAAAATTGACAAAAAGTTAATTAGAGTGAATATTAACTATAGGGAATTTGCGCCACAAAATGTAGTTAAAAGTTGTTTTCTTTGAAAACCAGGCTCAGTCAAAAATTTGAATTTGGAATGTCCTCTTATAAACATTATGGCACTTTTACCAGTAACATGTTCAAATGATTAAAACCTTTTTGGTATTTTATTTTTTTCAGCCAGGAAGAAAATCGAAACCGCCCGTTTTTTTGCAAATGAGTGTATATTAATTATTTTTAACTGAATTACATAACACACTTATATTTGATGTTCAATAAAACAGACAATTAGTTTCCTTTGAGAACTTTCCACCAGACAGACGCGAAAGGATATGTTTATTTTTCAATGAAATATAACATTTTCTTCTGTTTTCACCCAAATAATTTATTCAAGGGTCAGTGTAAGTTATCTTTGTAGCCTATATTTATAATAGAATTTAATATTTATGTTATAGGCTAAAAGGGCAGATGAGTCAACTGAAGGTCACCTTCTCACGTCTGTAGTCAGTGCTTTGTGACCCTTGGAGCGTCCACCGTAGAAATAGAGGAATCGTGGTATCACTTCCATAGACGACGGCTCTCCAACGGCTAAGACTTGAACGTCGTGTCATCGTCGTATTTATAATCGTATTTTGATATCGCGTAAGGTTAAGGTGTTTTTCAGTCAAGCCAAAAGTGCTTTAATAATTAATTATTCTGTAGCACTAAAGCGTCTCTCGGCGTTTGGCTAAATATATAATGACTTAAACTTGCAAATAGGTTTTATTTTTAGCTTCCAACACCCAGACATCTTGACGGGTCTAGTTAAATGTACGAGTATATTCAATTAATGTGGGCAAATTCATAATAGATAACTGAGTTATGTCAATAGAATTCGAAACTTTGTTCATATAAAAATATTGAATCACAATTGTTAATTAGTCCAAGAGTGAGGTTTAATTTCTGTGGAACCAGCTTTATTAATATATTTTGGACATTTAACTTATTGAAGTGGGTGGTGATAACAATCAAAAAAAGCGGCCAAGTGCGAGGCCAACCCATGAAGGGTTCCGCTGCAGCAAGTAACATAATATAATTTTTATTTTATTTTTATATTTGTGTTGATTGAATGAAAGGTAAATTGCAGTTTACGATTTATGACGTATTAAAAAAAAACTACTTACTAGATTTCGTTCAAACCAATTTTCGTTGGAAGTTTGCATGGTAATGTACACTCATTTTACCACTTTGGAAGTGTCTCTCGCGCAACCTATTCAGTTTAGAAAAAAATGACATTAGAAACCTCAATATCATTTTCGAAGACCTATCCATAGATACCCCACACGTATTGGTTTGATGAAAAATTTTTTTTTGAGTTTCAGTTCTAAGTATGGGGACCCCCAAAATTTATTGTTTTTTTTTTTATTTTTGTGTAAAAATCTTAAAGCGGTTTACAGAATACATCTACTTACCAAGTTTCAACATTATAGGTCTAATAGTTTCGGAAAAAAGTGGCTGTGACATACGGACGGATAGACAGACAGACAGACAGACATGACGAATCTATAAGGGTTCCGTTTTTTGCCTTTGGCACGGAACCCTAAAAACATAGTATTTGTAGCGGCCGATTCGATGAGCACTTTGTATAATCCACTAATTATTGTTCTGAGTTCGAGCTTACTTTGTGTAAGTTCTACGTATGTTTTTAAAGTCCCCCGCAACATTGGATATATTCGTAGTGTGGGAATTGTCTTTTGAAGAAAAAAAAAGACGAACCGATGAAAAATAGCACATATGTTAAAGACACGTGTAAATCATTAAGTGTTAGGTACTAGACGCTAATACTTAGACCTAAAATGTATATTTATTTGTAATGTATTCTTACAAAGGGGAAAATTATGTATGTAACACTTATTTTATAATTTAACCTGCTTTAACCAAACGTATTGCCCTTTATGTCAGTTCTTTACCTCCCTTTAATATCATGTTGTTGTGATATTAAGGATGGGGATTAACAATTGTAATTACCTGTTTTGTAATAGGTACATGAAATTAATATCAAAGTAACAGGGTATTTAATTAGAGCTTTGTGTTTGTGAGATTTGAATAATAGCCAAATAAATAAGGAGTAAGTAAAACAGTTTACGTAGATGATGTCTTTGTTCTAATGGCCTAGGCATATACTAGTATTTAAAAGCATTTGATTCCGATCTCTTTTCGCGCTACTGAAGATTTATCAGTCCTGTTTGAACATCCATTTAAAAAATGGAATGCTTGCACGGATGGTACAGTGGTATAAGTAGTCAGCTTGGCGTTTCCTACTTCGCTGAATGTCGTGGGTTCAACCAAATGGCACGACGCTTTGCGTTGTCTTTTTTAAAAATAAAACAAAAGTCTAGAGAAACCGTACGTTAATAGGATCAGGAGACACTAATGTAGGATCATGGAATATGTCTATATTGCTTCATTTGACGTTCACGATTTAAGAAGCACCGTACCTATATGTAACAAAGTAAAGAACAATAATAATGTATGTGTGAAGGAACGGGTGTCATATCCCTCCAACACAAAGGGAGGATCCTCCGACCAGGCGAGGTGATCATGCCTGGCGGGTCACGGCCCAACGGTTGATGTTGGTATGTTGTATATATGCTAATCGGCGCGAGAACTTCTATTGCGCGTTGCAGTATTGGTAGTTTCTTCGTGTAGTACATTACTATATAGTTCAGTGTATCTACGGTTGATGGCGCTGTAGTATATTTCTGTTGCGCTGTATGTGGAAGTCGCTACAGTATGTATATTTAATAAGCTCCTACGTATCGTTTGCAAAGAAACTTATCTCTTTTATTCTGAAGAAAATTATGTTTTAATAATGTTATCCCAACAAAATTACTAAGTAACATAGAAATAATACCGTTAGAGATATCGATCGTTGAAAGCTCCTGGGAGATTTCGTAGTAAGAGAATTTGAACTTATAATTAAAGTATAAAGTATGAATTTATATAAATTCAGACAATTTCCAACTTGGCGGTGTTTGAATAAGAGAATATTGGTAATTTGCAGGGCATAGTCATAAATAAGAAGAATGCAAGCTCTAGCTAGTTAATAATATTCATCATCGGTAGTCAGGAAGATAATGTTATGGAATGTCACATTATCTTTGATGTTAAGTCTCTTAATTTTTTTTTAATTTTTTTTATATTATTTAAACACATACAAGTACCTTTCTCGACACAGGTATAGAAAAATCAATTTAAAAAAATAGATATCGTTGAATATCACTAATCATCCTCAAACCTATGTTAGTTCATATAAAGTATACGAATCTAAATTCAAAAAATCAACCCTCAACAACTTTACTAATAAAAATATTTTTTCCTCACCATTGGCCACCACTATAGTAGAAGTATGGGCATCGCCACAATTTTAGAATTCAATGTACAAATATATGTTTTTCGTTTCGTTTTTCGTTATTAATCATTAAACATGACGGTGAGTTAAGAAATACTGGTTGCGTTATAATATTCAAATCAGCCAAATTCATAAAAATTAATTAACGTGTCTTGTCTCTAGACGTTTATTGTCGTAGCATCGGCCAGTGTACGACCAAAAAATCTTTACTCTGCAAACATAACATAATAAATGGGGCAATATTACAAAACAATAAAGACTCCGGCATTTTTTTTAAATTAATCTATACTATTATATAAAGCTGAAGAGTTTGTTTGTTTGTTTGAAGCGCTAATCTCAGGAACCGCAGGTCCGATTTGAAAAATTCTTTCTGTGTTGGATAGTGCATTTATCGAGGAAAATATAGGCTATATATCATCACGCTACGACTAATAGGAGCGGAGCACCAATGAAAAATATTTCAAAAACGGGGGAAAATTATCACGCTACGGGCAATAGGAGACGCAAACGAGGTTGCGTGGGTCGGCTAGTACAATATATTTGTGGAGAAATGTTGTGAGATCTACATGATACCCAACATAAAGGAAATGTCACCTGACTGACGAAGCTAAGTGTCTAGAACTCTAGAGGGTCGTGTGTGCATTAATTGCTCGCTACAAAGCAGCAAGCTCGCTCGTAGTAGCTGATTAGTAATTTTAGTAGTAGTAAAACTATATACCTCTATTTCCATGGACCTCGATAGTGTTTTATGTGTTTCTTCGAAAAATACTTTCTTATCGGGTCAGCTTCAAAAATGCTTCAAGGTATACCTATGTGTGTGCTTTCGTACTTGTACTTATGTACTTGTACTTCAGAATATATTGCCTTATTTTGAGTACTAAAATATACATTTGTATATACCTATATTGAGGCGCTCATAGCCCAGTTGTACTTGGTGATTGGAATTAATCACCGAGGGTAAGCAACGACGGCGCATCATACCATCATACCATGAGCATCTCCATGATTCGGAGGTCACGTTAAGCAGTCGGTCCCGGTTGTTATCACAGGATAACAGTCGTGAAGCTTTGTTGGAGGCCTTTCGGCGGCTTAAAAACATCCAACGGCATGATTACGTAGCCACAACGATGTCTTGCCAGTCCCCAACTCGCACTTGGCCAGCGTGGGGACGTATGGCCTTAACCCTCTCCTGAGAGGAGAGACCCGAGCCCAGCAGTAGGACGTTATGGGTTGTTGTTGTGTACCTATAAATATCTATTACTAATGTCGGGTGTCACGGAGAGCGGATGTCCGTGATAAATGTTCGTCTCTAGATGTTTATGTGTCGTAAATACTAACAGATCGTAAACTACGTAGATTTGAATCACAACAGAGTATTCACATCCCTCATCTACATAGTCTTAAAAAATTAAAAATATATATGTATTTCTCAAAATAAGAATTTTATGTGTAAGACCCAACTATGGACATTTATTTTTATTATTGAAATGATATCAGAGAATGGAATTCTTTCAAATTACCTATGTTGAGTACGTGTTTAAATGTATCCGACTACGAATAAATTTATTCGTAGGTATCCGAGTTTTATTTTTTCAATTTCTACTTGACATAGTTTGCGATAGTAGATTTATAGTGTACTCTTCAGCGGAGAATGACCTAATGGAATCGAGCAATGACCGTAAATATAGATGAAACTCCCGGACACAGTTAGTGATTCAAATGATGACCGGACTCATGATACAATTATACCTAACGAACGGGAACTAACCAGGTTGCACGGGCCGTGGTGACAGGTAAACGTGAAACATCAGGAGCTTCAAAGTAATTGAATCATATCTATTAATCACATTTATTCCAGTACGATGATAATAAATATAAATAGGTAGGTAAAAAGATTTAATATTATTATGTGTTTTTGTAATCAACTATTGCTACTTCATTAAAATGTGGGTTTAACAACTTAATTAAAAACGAGGTGACCCGGCGAACTTCGTACCGCCATATTTACATACTTATCTGTCTCAGCTTCCCACAGGCAGTGTACAGTCGCGGAGAATAAAAATTACATTTCCTGTTGTCTTTAAATTTTTCTTGTACACAAACCTTGTCCTAACAATAACGAACACATGAAAAAATGAATTATTTAATTTGGTGCAGCCGGTCGGAACTTATGCGCGTACATACATTTCGGCGATTCATTTATATATGGGAGAGTGGGAGAGCCACGCTTCGGCATGAATGGGCCGGCTCGACCGGAGTCATACCACGGCCTCACAGAAAACCGGTGTGAAATAGTGCTTGCGCTGTGTTTCACCTAGTGAGTGAGGATACCGGAGGCCCATACCCCAACCCCTCCCCCTATCTCCCCCCCCCATCCCCCAAAGGCCGGTAACGCACTTGTGACGCCTCTGGTGTTGCGGGTGTCCATGGGCGGCGGTAATCGCTTACCATCAGGCGATACGTCTGCTCGTTTGCCGGTCTATTCCATAAAAAAAAAAAAAAAAAAAATATATAGACACATGGTCATCATTAGTCGGTTCCGGGTGCATTACTGCCGCCGAGCTATCGTGGGTAAGCGGGCGAGGAGAAGTAAAACCACGTATTGTAAATAATTAACAATGCAACAATTATTATCATAACAAAATGTGGATAGAATTACAATCAGCAATAATAAAATAATTAGAATACGACGCTCCACCGAACACGTCTTATTTCTTCTGCTAAGAGAGCCCGGAGTTGCGTCAGTGTCAAGAAACGTTCCCCTGTGCTTGTCAAAATATCACCAGCCAGTCTTCACGTTTCTTGCCACTCTTAAAATATCGAAGCGCCGTCACGGCCGGACTGACAATCGCACGTCCTCGTGCGACACCTCACGCCTCGATTTATCTGAAAAGACCAAATACAGTTCTGTAGCACACGTCTGGGCATGCTCGCCCATCCCTGACTAGCTACCGATTCATAACACCTGTTTAAAAAGGATCTCGATCTTCACCCCTCACATCTGAGTTAAACACACTGGGCGGACAACTGACTTCAGGCGCCCCTTCGACCACCCACCAACTCACATGGTGCGATGGACCGGACAACCCGTCAGCGCCACTTCCACCAGTCACGATAACCACACACAGCTGCTGCAATCAACTGGTTCAGAACGTCGACCCATATAGGCCAGTCCCAAACCAATCTCTTGCCACCCAGCTCACACCAGAAAAGTCGTAGTCTGACCGTGGGCATCGACCCGGTTTAGGCCAGCCCAGGCGATCAACTACACTACATACCACGTAGTCTGATCAGAGGCATCGACCCGGTTTAGACCAGCCCCCATTGATCAACTACCCCACTCCCAACTGCCTATCCAGTGCCGTAGGCTCTAGATCGATTCTCAATAAAAATACAGGGTTTACTCAATTATTATAAACTCACCATTTACTACTCATCATGTTCGGAGGCAGAGAGGGTGTCAGAGTTTACCGTCAAAATAGTTCACAACTAGATACCGATACTGTATCACTATTATCATCGGAATGTTATCGTTCCATTCTTATTACTATGGATTTCCGCCGTCTCGGCCTCCTCTGCCTCATTGTTTAATGAAGTAGCTATAATCATCAGCTACATCAATCAGTCCATCGTAGCCCCTGGGTACTGCACGTAAGTTTTCGCTGGCGAACTTATAGGTTTTGTTAGACCCATCAATGTCTCTCAGCTCGTATCTATCGTGATCTAGTACCTTGACAATCGTAAAATGGACCTTTGAACTTTCGCTGTAGTTTGGTTTGGTTACGCTCGCTACCCTTGATAAAGACAAGTCGCCTACACTGAATGGTCTCACTATTGCTCTACCCCGGTTGAAGCGTTTTACTTCTGACAAAGCAGCCATTTTGATATTCTCGGAAGCGTCATGCCTAATGGTCTCTAAGTCTAAACGGCGCTCAGGTTCAGCGTGCAATGATAAGGTTGATATTCCTAATGACTTTGCTCGTAACTCGTCGCGTTGGTATACCGTCCGTGATGAACGTACTACATTTTTCTAAAATTCTAATCAGTGCTATTTTGTCATTACCTCGTTAGTCTGTATCAGTTTTCATAAAATCAATGATGTAATGCTAGATTTTTCAGAAAATTTAATTTCTCTACGGTGTGAAAATGCACGCGTCCTGTAGAATATTCCTACCTATTTTAACTGGTTCCGCAATAGTGCCATGCATGAGTTACTACGTAAAACAACACTGAGACCGAGAAACCTTGAACATTGATGGGGTTAACAAATTGGGAAATACATTCTACATTCCCCCTACCAATGCCCGTCAGATAGACTAAATCATTCTGTACAGTACCAGGGAACTTCTTGACGTAGCTGTTGGTTACCAATGATCAAGCAGATCAACTATCAAAAAGAAAGGAAACTGGCTCATCGGATGATATAGTCAAAGTGCTCCTCTATGCCTTGCGTTCACACACATGGACTTCTTTGACTGCCGCTGCTTCGCTGCCACCCGCTCGATCTGGACAAGCCAACGCCAAGTGTCCTGGTCGTCCACACGCGAAGCAGGTGGTTGGTCTTAGTTTATCAGCGGATCTAGATGTTTGGTTGTTCGTCTTCTCTGAAGTAACAGGCTCTTCTCTTCGCTTGTGCCAGTCTTTCGCTTTGTGACCCGAAGTGCCGCAGCGATGACATGTTCCGATAAAGCGTGATTCGTTGAATCGGGTCCTTTTTACATCTGCATCATGGTTATCTCTACCCTCATGCCTTTGTTTCAGTGAAATGCCATTGAGAACGCGAAGAAGTTGAGATCTAGTGGTCGGGTTATGAGAGTGGAGCTCACGGCGAATCACGGCTTCCTTTTGGCATAAACCGCAGATACAAATCCCGTTGTAACATCTTCAGACATCTCCATCCGCGGAATGTGTTCGATCATGTTCCAAAGGCGCATAGCCGCCTCACTCGCAGTTTCTTTAACATCAACTTGGAAACGTAGAATTTCATCAAAGTAATCTTGTGGCAACATATGTTTAGTAAACTTTGCTAGCAATACTTCTTTTATTTGAGGCCATGTTAGCTGCGATGCCTGCAGTCGTGTTAAACAGGTAGCAGCTCGACCTTTGAGTGCACGCGTAAGTAACAAAAGTAGTTCTGCATCTTGTAACTTACGGCTGTTGACAACAATTTCTGTCACATTGCACCAACCCTCGATATCCACTTCGTTGCCATCAGGATCAAACTCTATCAATTGGGTAGACGTGCTGCTCGAAGGTTGTGGCTGCGCTATAGCCATCATTCGGAACAAAAACAATTCCATTGGTTAACAAGACAGGCTTGGTTCTGATGCCTGTGTCTTGAAGATTGCGTACGGCTATTCTCCTCTGAAGTAAGCCCTTCAAATCCCACTTCTGATATAGAGACATGGTCATCATTAGTCGGTTCCGGGTGCATTACTGCCGCCGAGCTATCGTGGGTAAGCGGGCGAGGAGAAGTAAAACCACGTATTGTAAATAATTAACAATGCAACAATTATTATCATAACAAAATGTGGATAGAATTACAATCAGCAATAATAAAATAATTAGAATACGACGCTCCACCGCACACATCTTATTTCTTCTGCTAAGAGAGCCCGGAGTTGCGTCAGTGTCAAGAAACGTTCCCCTGTGCTTGTCAAAATATCACCAGCCAGTCTCCACGTTTCTTGCCACTCTTAAAATATCGAAGCGCCGTCATATATATATATTTCTTGTACACAAACCTTGTCCTAACAATAACGAACACGTGAAAAACGAATTATTTAATTTGGTGCAGCCGGTCGGAAGTTATGCGCGTACATATATTTCGGCGATTCATTTTATATCTCGTATATAGATATAGATTTCAAAAACAAATGAAGTTAGGACTGACTGATTTTTTTAGAGTTATGTTAATCTTCAATACTACTACATATTTCATTTTAAAAGCATGCCAATTTTCGTTCTTTCTGAAAATTATGAAAGTTGTCAGTATCAATTTTCCGACCCTGATCATGACATCTATCAGTGTCAATTTTTTATTCATAGTTTGCTGTATTCAATTCTTTATTTATAGTGTTTCTTAAATTTGGGTTCAACTCTAAAACGGAATGATTAGCGCCAATAAATTAACACATACTTGGGAGGCTCGATCTGGAATCGAAATGGGGCTAATCCAACAGAATGATAGTTATAATCGAATAATAAACAGTACATTCTGATGATTATTATAGTCCGTTGTGTATAGGTTGTGTTAGACTATATTAATATAATTAATGTCGTCGTACCCAGGCCGACCAAATTTTTGTAAGATCAATACTTTATTTGATTAAGATCCTTTCCTTCCAATTCTCAGGACTCCTTTATTTGTGAAGCGATCCAAAATTTTATTTCAAAGTCTAGAGGCACAAGTACATTATTACCTTCTGAGTGAAATACGGTAATCTTCCTCTCACTCGTTGAAAACCAAAGAGAATTGCTAAAGCCGAGTTTCTACAAGACATTATTATAACTCTCACAGAAAATGGGACTCAAATAATAATGTACATTATGTAGGTGTGTTTAAAAACTAAAGTTACAATCATGACATTTTACAGGCCACTGCAAACAAACCGGCCTTTTTTGTAGGTACCCAACTGAAAACACTACTAGAATATCTATTCTAAAGATAGGCGATGCATGTGACAGCACAATTTGGCTAAGCGTTCTCTGATAATACAAAGGCAATACCAAGCTAAGCTGTTGTACTCAACTGAAAACACCACTAGAATATCTCTATTCTAAAGCTAGGCGATGCATGTGACATCACAATTACGCTAAGCGTCCTATGATAATACAACGGCAATACCAAGCTCAAGCTAAGCTAGTAGTGTTGATTGCTTGTGCCTTTTTGCCTATGCCTAGTTCTATTGTCATTCCTTTAGAAATTGTTGAATAGCGTAGGTATTGTGTGAATTGTACAACTCATAATCAGGGCCTCACTATAATACCGGGCTTTGAATTTAAAAAATATACCACACCAATAATTATATTAATATGTTTCTCGATAGAAGTTTAGTATTTTAAATATGATTTGCTTCTGTACCGGATTTTTGGTACACACATGCTGTATAAACATTTATTGAAAACTAGCTTTGCACCGCTGCGTTGCCCCCGGTTGTTGTACCTTGGGTAACACCACGGGGCTCAGCTAGTATACATACCTATATGATAATTATACTACTTAAATACCACTTGAAATCCTTCTGCCATAATAATTTTAACTGCAATAACATTGGACTTTCATACAAACTTCCAACCCCCGTTTTACCCCCTTAGGGGTGGAGTTTCGTGAAATCCGTTCTTAGCGGATGTTTACACCCTATAAGGAACCTGCTAAATTTCAAGTTTGTAGGTGTTATAGTTTCTGCGATTTCGTTATTAATAAGTGAGTGGTATTTCGCTTTTATATATATAGATTGACGCTACAATCATTCTGTAGAGTAATACATAATATATGTATGTTGTTTAATTAGATTGAAATAAATACATGCATCCACATAATGTATAGATATGTGTGTACTGGATGTAGAAAATTCTACAAAATTTCAGTTTCATACACAATCGAGTAGAATTACAATAAAAAAGGGTAGGTATGTCCGTTATGGTTACAAAGCGCCTATGTTTGATTGTTTTAATTTTAGCTGTACGTGTATACTTTAGTTATGTCAAATTTACCAGGTCAAGAATGATGTGAAATTATTTAAAACTGATAACTGCGAATGTGACATTATTTTGTTAAGGAAACTTCGACTCCACACGATATTGATTATCATAAATATTTTCAATTATCTTCTTCAACACAATAATTCTTCTTTTTTTTTTTGTGTATTAAAAGAGTTTATATAAATTCTTGCAGATTTGCTGTTTGCTGCACAGAATAGGTATTGGCATGGCGCTATTGTTAAGGCAATCGCCTCGCCACGACTAACTTAGTATTAGAGGTTCCATTCTAATCACATCAACAGCCTTACATAGTCCAGTTCATTGAAGAAGAGGCCCATAGTTAGCAGGACATAGGCTTCTCCTTCAAAAGTTAATTCCAATACAGAAACATATGTACCACAAGTTCTGAACGTTATATTTCTGTATTGTTTGATAAGTTTCTTGCAGGACATTATTTTCTAGTTTTATTTCTAGTAATTTTGCTTTATAAAATCAAAGATAAAATGATGATAAATACAACAAAACAACTTACAAACGTGTGATAGTTAAAGTATGATGTAACACGTTTTGTAAATTTTAAATGAGCCCTAGTATCACTGAAACCCCATGGCTCTTGTCAGTACCGCGTGCGTTGTTTCGTAAATTAGAACAGGATAACCTTATTTTAGTATTGTTTGATCACGGATAACCCCTGTTGACTTTTGTAAAAAGAACTAATTGGATTGGTTACGAATGCGTGTGGTCGACGTAGAAGAACAATGGCGGCAAACAAAAAACAATTTTATAAATTGGGAATTGGAATACCTCGCGGGGGAAGGGATTATTGTTTTCTAAAATTTTCAAGTGTTCCATATATTTTTAGAACTTTCTTTGAATGAATACTAAGGTAAACAATCTAAAATTAAAAATTTAAGAAGCACCTACGCAAGCACTTAATCGAGTAATCATACGCCAAAAATGCTTTCCATCATTTTGAAATGTAAAGTCATGTACTTTCTGGACTGTTAGAAGGTAATTCCAATCCCAAGAAGTTAGTTGGTACATAGGAATTCAAGAAATCAAAGAATTTATCTCAGACGAGGTGCGTTTGCCGCAAAGTTTTCGGGTGCATTTTCGAGAGCGGTATGCGACAGATTTGTATTTATGAAAACTTTCTCTCTAAATATTGCAGTAAAAATTCAGATGCTTAGCAGCTTCGAAAGTTCAGTAATTTGTTTCTACTAATTAAACACGTACTTACTTAACTTACAGATTTAATTAGAAAATGTATTGATGATGCAGATATTAGTAATTTCAACATCAAATTAAGTATTTAATTCTCAATCATCGAACTCTTTTCAATCGTTATATATTGCAGCTTCTATCATTTATTAGAAGAAATAACACGAAAGAAAACAAACAAAAGGTTATTTTTTATTAAATCGAACATTTATTTTAAAGGTTTGGATTTAGATGTTTTTTAATCGGGACCCGGAAGGTTCCTCGTGTTTATTCGACATAAAAACATACTTCCGTTAGAATTTACACAAAGACATTCAAAAGAATCACCTTTGAAGACTATTATATGAGTATAAGCTTTGTTTTCAAATGTACATGAAAAATTAAGTGATGATCAGATTTTAGCTAAACAGTATTTTTTTTCAATAGGTCTAAAATGTAATTTCATAACATTCTAACAAAAAACTCGGTGACGTGCAACTTTTTTAATGTCTGAACTTTTGAAGTTTTTCTGTAATGTTTTGTTTGTTTTGTCTCGACAGCTACTTGTCATTTATATAACACTTCAAATGTTTGTAAGTATTTCAAGTAGCATTTCAAATTAATAATGAGCCTTTTTCGGCATAGGAAAGGTAGTTTGTTTTTCAAACTCATAAACAATTCGTAAGTCGACCTTCACTAAGATAAGGGTTTTGGTAAACATAGATAATCCAGACGGGCATCAAAGTATTCTTAGTTATGTCTTTTAACCACTAACCTTCTTATGAGATTACAAATAATAGAGAAAAAGCTATTGTTTTTTGTATTCGCATTTACTCTTTATTGTACACTCTCAACACATAAATATAAAAAAGTAAATAAATATGTCGGACATCTTACACTCAACGCCATCTAGTTCCAAGCTAACCAAAATAATAAACATAAAAGATAAAACTAAACTAAGTGACAAGAAACTAGTTAGTGGGTACTAGTTTTTCATAAAAATACAAGGTCACCATGCTGCATTGTCTGCATTCGCAATGAGTATGGTCACACCACTCTTGGATTTTGCTTATGCTTTCCATCAGGCAGAGTAGAGTCATTTTGGCGGGCCATATATAAAAAAAGGATGTGTACAAAGGCGTGCTTAACCCAAAATTGAGTTTTCTTCCATCAAACCCTGAGTGAATAGAGGATAGCACAATTTTTAAAGCAGTTCCTTACATGTAAAAAGCACATATAACCTCAAACAAATTATATCTAAATTTTCTTAAATATTTTCTAGACACGCAGTAGCGTGTCAAGGCAAGTTCAAGCAAAGGAACTGGCTAGCCAGCGCCGAGTGTAATATAACACGAACCACTTGGTGCCACTTTTGACCCTTCTACAACTCAAAACCTCTTTAAGGTAAACACATAAAACTACATGTGTTTAATTATATCCATAAGGACATCTAGAAGTCCAAATTTCATGAATCTAGCTCAAACGCTTATAAAGATATGAAGGTCAAAAAGTCGTAAATTTTAGCACTGACTGACTTAAAGTACCTTAACCTAACCTACTTCCAGATGACCTAGAAGATAGGAATTTGGAGCTGGACTCGGTAATTGTGTGTAAGCCTAGAAAAATATCTAAAAATTTAAAAAAGGTAAAAATAGGGGGGTCACCATACAATTTCTTATTTTAAATTGTATCCTTGGAACCGTTACAAGCAGATATTTAAAACTATCCCAATATATGTATTATAATTATATATATATATATATATTATATCTTAGAAAAAGTAATGATATCCCACCAAAAACATAAATTTAAAAAAGGAGAGCCAAGTTCAATACAAAAATTATGCTTGGCTGTAGGCTTCGCTGCAAAAAGAATGGACATCTAAATGAGTGCCAAGTTCTATGCAAAATCCAAATATGTATATTTTATAGGAACAAAATAACATTATGAAAAAGTATTAAACTCTATTTCTTTGCTTTATTGGATACCTATAACACTGGCCAAGTCAAATCTAACCTACTTTAAGATCTCACATTTTAAATAACAGCAATTGTTATAGGTATCTAATAAAGCAAAGAAATAGAGTTTCATACTTGTTCATAATGTTATTTTGTTCCTATAAATACATATTTGGATTTTGCATAGAAATTGGCACTCATTTAGATCTCCATTCTTTTTGCGGCGAAGCCTACAGCCAAGCATAATTTTTGTATTGAACTTGGCTCTCCTTTTTTACATTTATGTTTTTGGTGGGATTTCTAAATTCGCGATGATCCCACATTTGCATATCTCACTCCGTGGGTGAGAAGAAAAAACGAAACATACCTACATTACATGAGCCGACCATTTTCATTATTTGTAATCACATGATTAGAAAGAAAGTCGGCTTTTTTCTAGCACGAAGTATTAACATTGCCATTCGACCTGGCAATGCCACCAGTCTTCTAGGAAGGCGATGCTGCGGAGAAAGATTTTAACGCTTGTATTATTGCATATATTTTCATTGTTTTTTTTATGGTTTTAATTTTTCTCAAATTAATTTAAAATTTATTTTGAAGATTAATTGAAATAGTATCTAAAATTTGAATTACTAATCACACAAAATATTATTTTTAATTTCTGTAATAATTTTCGGTGCACATTGAAAAGGCTTGTTGAATGCTAGGATGTATTTTATCGTATCCTTCGAGTTATAGGTTATTGCTGTGTGGATCCTGTGTCAAAAACTTTTGCTTTTAACAGTTTAAAACAAATTAAAAAGTTTAATTAAGGCAAGTTCAATTTCGAATTAAAAATTCAAACGTTCAATTGAAACTTTGAATGGAATGAAACAAAACGAAGAGATTTTTACAATGGTAGCATATTTTCGAATAGATTAAAAAAAGCGGTCAAGTGCGAGTCGGGTGAAGGGTTCCGTAGCAGCAAGTAACATAATATTAAAGTTCTTGTAGTTCGTTGCAACTTTGATCGATAAATTGCGGTTTACGATTTATGACGTATTAAAAAAAACTACTTACTAGATCTCGTTCAAACCAATTTTCGGTGGAATTTTGCGTGGTAATGTACGTCATATATGTTTTTTAGTTTTAGCATTCTCTTATTTGAGAAGTTACAGGGGTGGGGGGACACATTTTACCAGTTTGCTTGAGTCTATCGCGCAAACTATTCAGATTAGAAAAAAATTGATATAAGAAACCTCAATCTCATTTTTGAAGACCTATCCATAGAGACCACATCCATAGGTATGGGTTTGATAATAAAAAAAATGAGTTTCAGTTCTAAGTATGGGGTTCTAATAGTTTCGGAAAAAAGTGGCTGTGACATACGGACGGACAGACAGACGGACAGACAGACAGACAGACATGACGAATCTATAAGGGTTCCGTATTTTACATTTGGCACGGAACCCTAAAAATGGTCTATCTATCACATAGTCACGCTTTCATTATTTTAAATATTTTTATACCGTGTTTATTATGACATTGCAAATTAGTATTTTAATAAAGTTTTTATTAAAGTGGAACATTCGATACAGTGTAACAATTTGTTGTGTCTGTCATGTTATGGTTTTTATGGGGCTAATCCCTCCCACACCATGGTAGCTCTTTTACACCAGGATCAAAAGATATGACTCACGCACACACAGAATTATGATACTCAGCAAGTTCCAGGAAAACTAAACTGTTTTCGAAAACGCTATGATATTAATCAGAAGGAAACTGGAAGAATTGGAAATATAATAATTCTACTTCCCTCCTTAGCAAAGCGGGAGACAAATTGAAGTAAAAAATAGGCATCGGCACACCCTTCTAAACCAAAGACGTTGTAGTAGCATCAGTAGTATGTTGTATGGAATTATAGGAAGGTTATCCGTTTTGTTTTGCTACCAACTGAGGTCATCGTAAATCCATTATTTTATCCCAAGACAATGTATTTTTTTATAAGAAGAATTGACTCTTCTTTAAGGAGTGATAGCAATGAAGGTGATGATTAGATTAATTAATTTATATAAGTACACTAGTACTTATATAAATTATTTAACGGCAACCACTAGGTTGCCCGCGGCTCCGCCCGCGTATATGTTGGTTATCGCGGTAAATAGTAGCCTATGTGTTATTCTGATGTATAAGCTATATTACTGTAAAGTTTCATCCAAATCCGTTCAGTATTTTTGCGTGAAAGTCCATCCATCCATCTGTCCATCCATCCATACTTACAAACTTTCGCGTTTATAATATTAGTATACGTACGGTATGTACGGAGCTGATAGTAGAAAAACTATATAAGAGTGACCAAAATCGTTCAGTGAAACGCGAATGAGCCTGAATAAATAGGTTGTAGAGTTACGCCTAAGTTTAAAATAGATCGAACCTTAATTTTTTTTACAATCGAACTTTTAATGATCTGTATAATTAAGCGACATATTAATAATCTAAGAATTAAGCGTAGCAATTTCAGTTTTAATTCGAATGGACTTACATAATTAGTACTTTGCTCATATTATAGGTTGAATACTCAATAAACTCGGGTTATCAACATTACCAGTAATGATATTAATTAAAGCCATCTGAAAAAGTATAATTGCTCAAAAAGGAATATGGCGGCGTACTGCTTTAGATTTATTTGTTTTATTAGCAAGTATAGATTATAGTATTACAGGTATATATGTAGTATTACAACATCTATACACTATGAATGAGAATCTATACACTGAAGGTCACCGTCGAGTTTTCTCTTTTATTATTTTCCACTGGACCTATGGATGCTTTCGCCACGTCAAGCATAGGTTGCGTGTAGGTATAATGCCTGTGTAATTGCCTCCCTGTTTACTCTGATTCACGGTCCTTTTTTTTTTTTTTTTTTTTTTTTTTTTTTTTTTTTTTTTTTCGTCGTGTTTTCTCCTTAATTATTTCCCACTCGACCTATGGATGCATTCACGTCAAGCGTAGGTATAATATCTCTTCACAGACTTAATGACCACTTAGTAAAACAATCTAATAAGAACCAACGACTAACGTTACTTACCAAGTACCATTAACCTTTAGGCGAGCTTTTGTTGTTATGTATGCTAAATATGGAAAATCACTTTGTCTCTTCAGCTTTGTGGGAACGTAAGAGCTTGGAGTATGTGATGTTCCTACTAAAAACCATCCAGACAGCCAGCCTTGAGCGCCCTACAATGAGGAGTCGCGGACTATGCGGTTTCAGGTCCCTTCCGGATCGACGACGCACCTAACTTTAAGTTAAGGGTTAAGGCTCTGCTTCCCTCTGCTTGTCAGTCTATCATTAAATGTTGAAATTATATCGCATTACTGCAAGATTTAAAACCAAATTGTTCTAAAGCTTTATTTAAAAAAAGCAATCTTGTCAAATCAATCCAGATATAAATAAAATACAATGTTGTTGTTTGTTCAAGTTGAATGTGCTGTCGTACGGTGTTTTCCATCATCACGAGATAGACTGTAGGTTTACAGGATATCGCTTTCCGAATCCAGAGCACGTTTCGAATGATACCCGGACGATTCAATTTCCTCGTCTCGCTCTAGTTCTGGACATTAGATGGTATAGAGCGAAATAGCCTTTTCGAGAAGCGCTTTTTTAAATCGGAAATTTAGGAAAAAATTCTCTGTCGTGGGTGACTTTTTAAACATACATTAAACGGACACAAAAGCACATAGACACATAACAACAATTTCTGGTTCTCAAAAAGAGTGGTCCCATGTGGTATTTAAGCTCACAACACTCAGCGCAGTAGAAAGCGGTGTGGCGACCGCTTAAACCACTAGGCCATACCGTACATGCACACCTAAGTTAGATGAAGATAGTAATGGGACTAATACCGCCCACACGCCCACCACTGTAACTCCTGTACACCAGGATCAACAGCGGTGACCCACGAACACACCGAGTTATGACACTCGGGAAGTCCTAGCAAAAATTAAACTGTCTTGGAACGGTGGAACGAAGATGAAGATAGTAGTCTAAAAAGGAAATTAGTAGCCATTGTTTTAATTTCTTAAATTAGAGCCAAAACTATTATGTTGCCCATACACATAGACAATCAAACAAAAAAAACAGAAAAAATATTTGTGTACAAGATACAAATTGATACGAATACATCTCGTTTCAAGACTTTAATATTACTTTCTTTATGTGTTTATGTGAACAACTTCAAGTCGTAAAATAAAAACTATAAGATCTAATGAAGCGCCCAAGTTTATAAACTACTAGCTGACCCGGCGAACTTCGTACCGCCATATTTACATATCTGTCTCAGCTTCCCACAGGCAGTCTACAGTCACGGACAAAAAAAGACATTTAGCGCTATTTTTTTTTTCTTGTCCTAACAATAAGGAACACATAAAAAAGAATTATTTAATTTGGTGCAGCCAGCAGTTATGCGCGGACATACATTTCGGCGATTTATATTTATATAGATTAAAAATATGAACAGTATATGCTATTAATCATATACTCTAATAAATATTATAGTTTTAAATTATGAATACTATCTCATATTTCATTTTGTAGAGATTATAAAAGTTAGTCGCTATACAACGGTGTTATCTATAAAACTCTGAAAAGGTAAAAGCTAATTATGTTCCAATATTACTTTCGAATATTTCTAACCAATCTATATATTAGGTCTTTACCTATGAAATTGCCGTTCTTCAGTACTGGTCATTTCAAATAAAAAAAAGTTTGTAATGGCTCTGTATTCTAAATTCAAATTAATTTTGTTTTAAAACCATGACATTCTATTTACAAACTCAGTCTTTTGTTTTCTGATTAGCGTTGTATTTTCATTACATTTGAACATTTTTCGTCATAATGGATACTTTAAAAATTCGTGTAATTATGGAATATGAGTTCCGTCGCGGCACCAACGCGACACAAACGGCACGTAACATCAAAAACGTTTACGGAGAGAACTGTACAAACGAACGCACAACCCGTTATTGGTTTTCCCGGTTCCGTTCTGGAAATTTTGACTTGAATAATGAAGCTCGTGGTCATCTGGAGACTTTGGTTAACAATAATGAAATAAAGGCGATTGTGGAAGCTGACGAAACTCAATCAACAGCTGAGTTAGCAGCAGCTTTTAATGTAAGCATCAAAAGAATATTGATCCATTCGCGACAAATTGGCAAGGTATAAAAGCTTGATAGATGGGTGCCCCACGACCTTAACGATCGCCAGCGCAACGTACGCGTCGAGACTTGCCTTGCGCTGCTCAACAGGCAAAGAAATGAAGGAATTTTGAAACGAATTCTTACGTGCGACGAAATATGGATTCTGTTCGACAATCGAAAGCGCTCAGCAAGTTGGTTAGACCCTGGTTCAGCACCAAAGCAATGCCCTAAACCAAAACTGACCCCTAAAAAGGTGATGGTCACTGTTTGGTGGTCTAGTGCGGGTGTGATTCACCACAGCTTTTTACAAAACGGCATGAGCATTAATGCAGATGTGTACTGTGAAGAACTGGAGAGAATGATGCAGAAGCTTGCACATCTGCAACCAGCTTTGGTCAATCGGTCGTCCCCACTGCTCCTTCACGACATCGCGCGAACTCCATACTGCGCAACAGACAGTCTCCAAGCTGCAAGAGCTGGGGTTGGAAGCTCTCCCTCATCCGCCATACTCACCAGACCTTGCACCTACCGACTATTACGTTTTCCAAAATTTAGACAACTTTTTAGTGGGTAAAAAATTCAATTCCCGAGAGGCAGTACAAAATGCCTTTGAAGAGTTTGTTGCCTCCCGTCCAGCTGATTTTTACAAGAAGGGCATCAAAAAAATGCCAATGCGTTGGCAAAGATGCGTCGACTGCATGGGTGATTACTTCAAATAACAGAAATAAAAAGTTTAAAAAAATAAGTACTTTCACTTATTGCATACAAGACGGCAATTTCATAGGTAAAGACCTATTATATAAAAGCAAAATAGCACTCACTTATTAATCACGAAAACTCAGAAACTATAACACCTACAAACTTGAAATTTAGCAGGTAGGTTCCTTATAGGGTGTAGACATCCGTTAACAAGGGATTTTACGAAACTCCACCCCAAAGGGGGTTAAACGGGGGATGGAAGTTTGTATGAAAGTCCTATGTTTTTGAAGTTAGAGAGTTGAAATTTAAAATGTATGCTCTATAGATAGGGTGGAGGTGTACTAATAATGTATCTTTAGAAATGAACCCCCTTTTGGGGTTAAAACGGGGGATGGTTGAGACGCAAACGATGTTGCGTAGGTCAGCTAGTATTGAATAAGGAGCATAGAGGTATCGGTTTACCCGGGACACCATTCGTTTTTCTATTCTTCCACAAGCTGTTTCTGATGTATGCCAGTGACAGGTGATGGTTTAGTAACATGATATCTGATTATCTTTCATAGACTGTGATCTAAATGTGTTGCTGTCTTTTCGTGAATCAATCTCAATTAATTAGGTGATTGAACTCAAAGATTAAATTAATAATTATATGACATGTCATAAGTAAATACAACCTAAAGTGACCTAAAAGTAATGAGAGCAAAAAAATTGAAAAGAAATGGATTATCGCCACTTTTATCGTACATAAGGAGCCATTATGTACAACTTATGTAGGTAGTTGCTATAGGCGCAAATTGGTCAATGTTTAATGTATTTCTTTATCCCGTTTACAACGTAGACAACTGCCTAACAACTAATTCTAATACAAAACGAAATATTTAAAATGTTTACTCTAATTTTTGCGAATACTAATGACATGGAATCAGCGTAGAGGGTCCAGTATACTATCTATTTTTTGTTTCCTGACCCTGACAATAACAACTGAAAAATACATTGCTAGAATTTTGATATAAATTCGTAATGGAAAACACCTTTGAAAGAAGTAAGTTGTAGAAAATATCTTATTATATAACATTTTAATATTCTCTTTTGAATCAAATTTCAATATACTTTCTGAACTTCTAAGGTCTCGATCGAGAGCTATTATCTTGTGCAAACGTGCGCTTATACACTGGAAACCTTTTTCAAAGCATTCTCCTATTGTTAGAGTAGGATTTAATATTTGGATTGACGATTTTATAAAAATCGGAGTTCGATGGTGGTTGCATTCCGTTTTGAAACTGTCTGTTTAAAAGTCAATGGGTTTAATTTTTAAAACAGATCATAACCAGACAAGGACCATTTTTTGTTTTATATAAATTACCAAATAATACAAATTTGATTAATACAGTATAATATGGCCGTAGATATTTAAGTTGTGGTTAACATTGAATGGAGCTAATTTAAAAAAAGATAAATATAAATTAAATTATTGGAAATATCAGTAAATCTTCTCTTCTATAAATTTATATATTTAAAAATCAATTCCCGAATCGAATGTACGCGCATAACTTCGCCTGCACCAAATTGGATAATTCTTTTTTGTATATGTTCGTTATTATTAGGACAAGGTTTGTGTAGAAGAAAATCAAAGATTAACGGGGAATTTTTTTTGAAAGAAAAATATGGCGATAAGAAGTTAGTCGGGTCAGCTAGTATACTATATAAAAATATGTCATCTGCTCATGTATAAAACGAAATCAATTCAATTTGCAAGCAATATTTTAAAACATTCAAGCTTTCTTTCTTGTAAGCATTTTTTTTAGAGTTTAGAACTTACACATATTTATGAGTAACTTCCAAGGGGCAGGCAGAGATGTATTTAAATACAAATTGCAGACTAGAATTTTAAACTGCCTCGTCGGTCTCGCGGTGGGCGTGTGGGACCATGAGGTTTCGGGATCGATGCCCGGGTCGGACTGAATTTTTGTATGATCTACAAATATTTGTTTCAGAGTTTGGGTGTTTTCTATGTATAATATGTATGTATTTACAAAAAAATGTATATATGTATTTGTATCGTGTGTTTAGTACCCATAACACAAGCTCTGCTTAGCTTGGGACTAGATGGCGTTGTGTTAGATGTCCAAAATATTTATTTATGTATTTTATTTATTTAAACAAATAATGAAACTAAGGCACGTGACTACAAAACGCAAACATAATTTTAGATAAATGTTGTTGCTCGCTTATGTATTTTTCGTACTCTGAAATAAATATTTACAATATCTGTATAACAAGCTTCCAAAGCACTGTAATAAGATTAAATGTTGACAACGGAAGACATCGTGTTATCGGTATATATTGTACATACAAACAATGTAACAATAACAATACTGAGACTGCCAGAGAGAATTGTTTAGCATTCTGAGGTATAATGATAGATCTCTGGGCCAAATTGTATTATCGCTATTGTCTGTTTGTTTGTTCTTGACCTGACCTGAATCTGAACTGCCATATTGGATAGACATACTAGGTGCGTCCCCGGGGTATGACCCGCGGCTTTTGCGTTAGAATTGGATATTGGTCAATATTTCACTAATTTGAATTTTGTTTCTTCATTAATCTATTTAAAAAAAAGTAGCTTAAGTTATATGTTATTCCAGCTAATCTCTGAAACGGCTGGACCGATTTTGACAGGACTTTCATGTTACAAGGAGTAACTTAGCCTATTTTTTATTATACGCTAGTTGTGCCCCGTGATATTACCCGCAGTTATTGTTAGAAAGGTACAATTATATCCGTGAGTAACACCGCGGTACATAGCTAATCATTACATATTATAAAACGAAGTACTCCGCCGCGTCTGTCTGTCTGTTCGCGATAAACTCGAAAAGTACTGCACGGATTTTAATGGGGTTTTCACCAGTAGATAGAGTGATTCTTGAGGAAGGTTTACATACCATGTGTCCCAAATTTCAACGATAAGCGGGCGCCAAAAGGTAGACCTGCTCATGAGTACATAAGGAAAAATAATAAAAAAGTATACAAAGTTTTTTTTTAGTTACAAGAAAAATTTAGAATTTCTTTGAAAATTTACACCCTTCATGATATTTTGAACGACCACGATGACAATTTTTGTGTAACGTTTTTTGTGTAAAAACTGTGGGCAATTTGGTGTTTTTAAGAGTTGTGGTGAATAGTAGCACTATTTAGGTATAAGATAAAAAAAAATCTTAAGCATATTTGAGAAATTGTCATCGTGGTCGTTCAAAATATCATGAAAGGTATAAATTTTCAAAGAAATTCTAAATTTTTCTTGTAACTAAAAAAAACTAGGTATATATTTTTTATTTTTTTTCCTTATGTACTCATTAGCAGGTCTACCTTTAGGCGCCCGCTTATCGTTGAATTTTGGGACACCCGAATAAATAAATTATAAATAAATATTTTGGACATCTAACACACAACGCCATCCAGTCCCAAGCTAAGCAGAGCTTGTGTTATGGGTACTAGACAGCTGATATTAATACATATAATTAACAAATTATACATATATTATATGTATAATTTGTTAAGTTTTTGTGTATATTGGATAAAATATAACCATATTTGTTGGAGATGTCGGCTAAAATTGAGCCGCCTGGGAACTTTCAAAGAAAACGCTGCCTAAACCTTTTAATATTTAACAAAACAATACATGGTGGGATATTATTCTTTTATAGATCTACAAAAAAGTCAGCGATAGCATATACCCATCTATAAGGGATAACTTACGATACTCATTATACGTTTGAAAAATTGCTCACGTTTAATGCAACGGTGATTGCAAGGCTAATTAGACGAATACAGTAATAATCCTTATCATTTTGAAAACGTTAGATACCTGAAGCATTTCATGCACATTATAATACTATTTTACACCATATACCTAATTTAACTTTATTGTTTGTTACGATTTAACTCAACCTACTCATCATTAGCCTATCGCATTGCACTGCTGGACATAGGCCTCTCCAATTGCACGCTACAACCTACTCAATAGATTTAAACAATTCTTTCACCGTTAAATTGCTGCGTCTTTTCGAAGTATAGGCTATATTGTATTTTCCATAAAGGACCCGTGCGAAGCCGGGGCGGGTTGCTAGTCATCGTTTATATTTTGACTGCCTCGTTGGTCTCGCGGTTGGCGTGTGCGACTGCTGATCATGAGGTCTGGGTTTCGATTCCCGGGTCGGACCAAAATGTTTGTATGATCTACAAATATTTGTTTCGGAGTTTGGGTGTTTTCTATGTATAATATGTATGTATTTACAAAAAAAAAGTATTTATGTATTTGTATCAGTTGTCTAGTACCCATAACACAAGCTCTGCTTAGCTTGGGACTAGATGGCGTTGTGTGTTTAAATGTCCGAAATATTTATTTATATATATAGATTTAAATGAATCGCCGAAATGTATGTACGCACATTATAACTTCCGATCGGCTACACCAAATTAATCATTCTTTTTTACCCGACACATTTACATGTGTTCCTTTAGGACAAGGTATGTGTACAAGAAAAATTAAAAGATAACGGGAAAAGACATTTTTTTGTCCGGAACTGTACACTGCCTGTAGGAAGCTGAGACAGATATGTAATTATGGCGTTACGAAGCCGGGTCAGCTAGTATATATATAAATAAAACATACTTATGTACATTTTTTTTGTGATAACTTACATGTTTATGTGCATTCATAATTAATAATGATACCAGCATTGATTTCGCTATTCAATAGGAGTTAAACCTCAAATGTATTTGTTTATTATTTTTAAGAAACATCAACAATATTACATACACTAAATCGGTTTACATTTGGAGTTTAAACAATATCTTATATGTACATATTATTATATCAATTATAAATAAAAAAAAAGAAAAGAAGAATTTGAATATAAAATCCGCCTGTCTGTGCGGTTTTTGCCAGCGTTTGTTCTGCAGAATGGAATGTTAAGTTTTAGTAAAAAAAGTTTTAGTAATAGGGTGTCGCGGCATTATATTTGGTACCGTTAGCTTAATGTTACTTAGCAGTAACTTAATGTAGCAGTAGAATACTGCTAAAGGTAAAGACCTTTAGCAGTATTCTACTGCTACATTAAGTTACTGCTCATAAAGTACTAGCTTTTGCACTCGGCTTCGCTCACGCAGACTTTTAATCCCCTGATTTACCCCCTTAGGGATGGAACTTAAAAAAATCCTTTCTTAGTGCTCATTTACGTTATATAAAAAACCTACATGCAAAATTTCAGGATTCTAGCTTCAGCGGTTTGGGCTGTGCGTTGATCTCTGGGTATGTCAGTCAGTCAGTCACATTACTCTTTATTAATAAATAGATATATATTCCACTTCACGAAGTAGAATCCCAATCAGCGTAATATTTATGTTTATATATATTTTATTAGATATTAGTCCGCTAAAAGCTTCCTTACATTATCTCCATTTCTTTTAATGAAAACAGACACCAGTCAGTCCTTTAAGAATACATTATTTCTGTTTATGTTCGCAAACTTATATTTTCCTACCTTTAATCGGAAATATAACGCGAGGCTCTCTCGAATTTACTTGATATATAACTCAAGGACTTTTTTTTAATAATTTAATAAAGTTGTTTAAATATTGAACAGGTTTTTTTTTTCTATTTCATGTTAGTATCTTAGGTGTTTTTTGTATGTGCTTATTCTAATTATTTGTGAGCTTTGCTCGGTATTTCTTTATGGAAATTTTATTAAAAAATTATCCTACCTAGATCAATTTATCGCCAACAAAACCCTCCACATACTCAGATCAAATAAAAAAAGCTAATCGAAAAAAAAAATCTTAATAGCAATTCAGAGTTGAGGTGCTATTACGAATTTCTTGTAAGAAAAATCCAACAGCAGTCCGACCCAGGAATCGGACCCGAGAGCTCTTGATCAGCAGTCATATGTGCTAACCACTAAACTATTTTATTTTAAGTGTACATAGGCCAACTTTACTTTAAAGAACACGAAAACTTCCATTTAAGCTTAAGACATAGACGGGATAGTTGGTGTTCCTTGATCCTTTAATCAACAGTGGACGGCGATAGGTTGATAGAAATAGAATGATGAGTTATGGATAAATGAACGCCTTATAGTGCAGTTATAACAACATGGTTTAGTATGTCAAAACCTCTTTTCTAAGAAAGATCTATGTCATTTAAAGATTTGCTGATGATGATGAATAAACCTTCTGGTATTTTTTTATTCAATCGTTTTATGTAGAAGGTCCACATTAAATGTGTTTTTTTTTGGTTTCAGGAACAGAGAAGTTCTCTACTTTGCTTTTACACACTGACGAGAATCAAATTATCACCGTCAACCAGGTAAGTTTTTTTGTAAGTTGCATGAGGTAGCACAAGAGAAAACACAGACGCTGTTACATTCCTATAAACTTTGTAATAATTACTTAAATAAGGCAAATTTCAACTACTATGAAGTAAAGATTACGGTATTACTCTTCCGTATCCTTACGAGATTATGTGGACCCTTTATCCACGTAATCCAGTATAATTCTCTAATCAAGCAAGGTGGTCATGCCTGCACGTCACCGTGGTTCAACGAATGATGTTTAAATATTGAATATACTCGTGTACTAAGGTTCATAAACGCGATGTATGATTACTACTCCGCAGTGCGAAGGGTCCTCGCCTTTTTCTTCTTTTGATGAGCTGGCAACTAGCCGAAGCTATTTCTGCCAATGTTCAGTGTTTCAAGTCTTCGATTCTAAATCTTTTTAGTCTTTAAGTCCTTTTTAGTGATGAAATTAACTACAAAACATATAAAAATGTGGAGAAAATGAAATGGGGATTGTTTTTCAGAAAAACAAGAAATGATCTATAATTTTATGGTACTGCCGTTTATAGTTTTATGTAGAAGTCGTTACACTACTAGGTACAACGAGTACAAAATTTCACTACATCGTGTGTCATAAATAAACTATTTGTTTATATTAAACATATTCGGTTTTACGACCGAATACTAGGATCCTTTTTCAAGGGTATCAGGCGGCACATTTCCGATATACGTACATGAGTGAAACTGTATACCTACCTCAAAGTACCACTCACGATGGGTTTTTCTACCCATAAATACTTTGTGTTTAGTAATGGAGCATTTTTTATTTGGATAGAATGTTTCTACATTTCTTGTTATCCAGTTTAAAACTTCCATTCTATGCTAAAGTTTATCATAAACAATATGATTCAAAGTATATTACATACTCTTTAGTACAAACCATAATATATGATATTAAACTTTCTCATTTATTCCTTTGCATTCCTCGTCAACCCTGGATATCTCTCTCTTCTTCTTCCTAGCCTGTATTATTCCCAAGATTTATTGGCATCGGCTACTAGTTCAACCGGTTTTACCTAAATATCAGTTTTCATCGGAGCGACTTCCGCAACCCGGATATTTGAGGGCACTGACTTCCCGATAATGGTAGTCATGGGTGTTCATGACAACCGGAGCCGATAGCTCAACGTGCTCTCCGAGGCACGGACGGGAAACACCGTCATTTTCCATACTGCGAGCTGCTATTAACAATTTTTTGTAACAAAGAACCCAACAGCAGTCCCGACCCGGAAATCGAACCCAAGACTTGATTGGCAATCGCCTACGCTGACGGCTGGACCAACGATGCAGTGTCCTAAACCCTGATTAGAGTTTAATGATTTTTAAGCCTTTAAGCTAGAATTGTTATTGTGTTTAAACCATGAAATTGTGTTTGAATGAGTTTCTATGTGACCTAGATTCGTTATTTAAAATTTGCTTATTGCTAATCCAAAAAAATCTTATATTTGAACCAAACAGCAGATTTATCTTGTCCGCTAGGTATTTATAAGCTATACCACATACACAAGAAAACGTTATAATTACTGAAGTTTAAAAAGCTACATTTTTTATTAGAAATGGTTTTAATCTGACATAAAGCCCTTAGCGCCAGTAACAATTGTCATTTTTGATGAATTTAAGAAGAGTTTACTCAGCTGTTTTAGTAATTTCAAAGCTAAGAAAGGTCCGCATAAATTTTGAAAGCGACGGGAAGCGTTCGCATTTCGTTTTTAACCGACTTCCAAAAAGGAGGAGGTTCTATGTTCCACTGTATGTATTTTTTTTTTTTTATGTATGTTACCCGATTACTCCGTCAGTTGTGGACCGATTTAAATTTTATTTTTGTATTCGAAAGGGTATGCTTCCGAGGTGGTCCCATTGCCAGCATATCAGGATCTGATGATGGGATCCCAGGAAAATCGAGGGAAACTCTCATTTTTATAGGCACATACTATGTTTTTCGTATATTTTCTGAAGTTACACCCGTATTTGCGTCTGGTAGTCATCATTTTATGATGATGAGCTGATGATGTAAGGTACAACTCCTTAACGGTTAGGAGTTGGAGGATAAATCTTTAAATATCAGATGTATATATGTTACCTTAAGTCGTATTCTTTCAAATTATTTAGGTAAGCTGATGATGGAAGGTGGAAGGTACAACTCCTCAACGGTTAGGAGTTGGAGGATAATTCTTTCAATTTCATACGTATCTAAAGACATTCAGTCGTATACTTTCAAGTTATTTAGGTGAACTGATGATAGAAGTTTAAACTCTTCAACAGTTACGAATTAGAGGATGATTTCAATATTACACGTACGTTTAGACCTTCATTTGTACACTTGATGATGAAATTTGATAAAATAGTTCAACTTACTACTTACCTACGATTGTTTGCACTAAAAATTGAAAAATAAAAACTTTTTATAAAAAAGAAACCGACTTCCAAAAAACATCCAACGAAATCTCTCTGCCAAAATAACACTTAAAAGCGTAAAATAAACTGGTTCTTCATAAATTGCCTATACCTAATTCTTTATTCATTTAAATAGTAGTATTATAATGTGTGCTAGGTACCTAGAATCTGTTTGAAGTCGGTGCCAAGTGACTATCGCTTAGACGTTTGTAATTGTTCGTTTGTATTCTTTTTGGCTTAGCACCGACTTCAAACAGATTTTAGGTACCTAGCACACATTATAATACTACTATTTAAATGAATAAAGAATTAGGTATAGGCAATTTATGAAGAACCAGTTTATTTTACGCTTTTAAGTGTTTTTTTGGCAGAGAGTTTTCGTTGGATGTTTTTTGGAAGTCGGTTTTTTTTTTTGATTTCTCCGGTTCATGTTCACACAATTCAGGTCATCCTACTTAATGGATGTGTATTCAAATACAAAAAAAAAGTTTAATAAATTGTATGAGATATAACAAGTACATATTAAAGAAGGACTTTTTTTATGGAATAGGCTGGCAAACGAGCAGACGTATCGCCTGATGGTAAGCGATCACCGCCGCCGATAGACACCCGCAACAGACCAGAAGCGTCACAAGTGCGTTGCCGGCCTTTTGGGGATGGGGGGAGGTAGGGGTAGGGGGATTGGGGTATGGGCCTCCGGTATCCTCACTCACTTATTATTAACTGACTGACAATGAAGAGTGAAATATAAGTTCTTCTATGAGAAAGATGACATACCTATTTCTCTAGTCAATTTATTGTGGGATAGATTACTCGCAATTCTTTAAATCTTTCATTCACCAATCTGCTCTACCATTACTTTGAGATTCAAGAAATATTGGTTGACTTTTATATATATATACCTTTGGTTACAATTCCTTATCAGCTGATTAAGATTGAAGTGTTAATATTTTATACCAAAGCAAAAGGTGAATAGCATATAGTTTGAGAAAAAAAAACTTACATTGAATGATACAATGCGGGCTTATAAACTTACAGGCTTGAAAACTTAGCTGTACTTGTACAAGTTCTAAGTAAAATGAAGTGGAGAAGCGGTGGAATTGAATGAAAAGTAACTTGATCAGTCTTGCCAATATAAAGTTGAACGGCTTACTTAGTGGTTTATTTATATGGTTATTTCGATTTTATAACGTTATGAATTTATTCAATTTAGCTATATAAATATGAAGGTATTATGGGTGATAGATGCATATAAGAGTCATTACGTAGATTGGACAAACGCAGTGTAGGGCCGCCTGCTACGCGACTAACAAACCTTCTTAGAAAAATCGCTGACGCTGAGGGATGAATGCGAACTGTCCAAGACGGGATGGTTGATGTTCTCTGGAGGATCGCTAAGCCTTTATTCAGCAGTGAACAATGATAGGCTAAAAATGATGATGAAAGTAATGACACGAAAATTGCTATTGAACCTTCTTGCTTAACTTGAAAGATTTTTGATTTTATTCAATAATAACAAAATAAAAATTAGCCATCTGACAATTTTTACCGTGGGAGAGCCACGCTCCGGCTCCGGCAGTGATACCATGGCCTCACAGAAAACCGGTGTAAAACAGCGATTGCGCTGTGTTTCACCGAGTGAGTAAGGATACCGGAAGCCCATACCCCAACCTCTCCCCCCATCGTCCTACCCATCCCCCAAAGGCCGGCAACACACTTGTGACGCCTCTGGTGTTGCGGATGTCCATGGGCGGCGGTAATCGCTTACCATCAGGCGATACGTCTGCCCCCTATTCCATAAACAAAAAAGATCTAGTGCGTTAACTAGTTTTGCTCATAGCATAATCTTTTTCTAGTGTCACCCAAACACAGAAGAATTTTTCACGACCATCTACCAATTCGACTGCACGAATGGCGTAGTGGCAATCCACTACAAGACTCAATGGCCTGATGATTTATTGATTCAGATTGTTGTGGGTCAAATACAAATGTGGGATTTTTTATTAGAAATGGCAAAGTTTTTCGAAGCAATAAAACGAAAATCATGTTATACAATTGCCTGGTAAGGAGTATTTTGGACTATTGTAGCGTGGTATGGAGACCACATTTGCGACACACTCTCTTCGGCTGGAACGTAAGTATAAAGTACCCTATGTCCTTACTCAGGAATCAGAGAATCTCCAAGCCAAAAAACATCGAAATCAATGCAGTAGTTTAGCCGCGAAAGCGTAACAGACCGACAGTGTTACTTTCGAATTTAAAATATTAATATAAATACTGGTACTAAAATTTACTTTATTATTTACACCTACCATTCATTTGTTTAATTAATAATATTTATTCAACAGATAAATTTACAAATTTCTCTTAGGTATACTGATAGTGTATAAAATTAGGGACATATTAGGTAAGAGGTTGCCGTTGACCGTACTAATATAAATTGTGTTACAGTCGTCAGCGCCTTCCACCCATTACAACCACAATCGTTTTACTGTGCAAAAGCGTATTCCTGAGTATTTAAATAATAACTACAAAGAAAATATGCTAAACAATTGATTTACAATAAAATTAAGCAATAAATTAATAATTAGAATAAAGATTCAATACAATGGAATATTATCAAAAATAAAAATAACAATATAAAATATAGTATCAATTCAATAAAATATCAAATAAAGATAATAACTGATACCCAATATACAATTATCTGGGTCTGTCTGTCACCGCAAAAGAAAATGATCTCTCTGTGTGTGTGTGTGTGTGTGTGTGTTAGTGTGTGTTAATGTATGTGTCTGTGCTATTGGTGTGTGTGTTGTGTGTGTGTGTGTGTTAGTGTGAGTGTGCAAGGGCGCACACTATGTAGTTAGTAGGATCTTTGGTTGATTACAAGTTCTTCTGTTTTTTCGTAGCTAAGCGTCTTGAGCCAGCTTAAGGTACCTGCCTTGAATTTGTTCATAGGTAGTGAATAAATATTATTCTCAGCATTTGCGGCATTGTATAAGAAATTACCAAGAACATAATATTGCCGCCGTGCTAGTGCCGTTCTATGTGGTGTTACAGAATGAATTCTGGTTTTGTTGCGCTTTGTTACTAGTTTAAAAGTAGTGCTCTTATGCCTGCGAAGTAGTACGCACTTGATAAAAAGCTGCCTTACTGTGAGTGCGGAACAGTCACTATAGAGGAGATCAGTACTATATCTCCTTGGTTTGCCAAGTATAATCTTTAGTATTCCCCTTTGAGCCCTCTCCAAAGGCAGTAGTATCGTCGTCCCTGCACCACCCCAAGTAATAATGCAATATTGTAGTAGGCTCTGGACCAGAGCATAATATACACAAAACAGTGTTTTTAAATCTGCTGAACGCCTCAGTTTTCTGAATATCGGAATTAGTTTTCTTATTCGCGCCGTTAGGTTGTCAACATGGGCCGTCCAATTTAAGTATTTGTCTATGGTGAGCCCAAGATATTTTACTGTGTCCGATTGTACCAGGTCTGGACAAGTGCATTCTGTCCATCGAAGACAGGTGTGTGCCTTAACAGCAAAGTGAAGAAGAGCAGAGCAGAAGGTGGTTGAGCGTTTTTGCGGTGAGAGAACGTAATAAGTCTTGTTTTGTTAATATTGATGGTGAGGAGGTTTTCCTCAAGCCAGGTCGTCACTTTCCTAAGAGCATTTTCTGCATAGCTTTGAGTCTCCTCCCAAGTAACGCCATGCACTACCAAAGCTGTATCGTCAGCATACGATATGATACTGCAGTTTGGGAGAGATTTTGTGCACAAACTGTTGACATAAATCAGGAAGAGCGTTGGCGAGAGGACACTTCCCTGTGGCAAACCGAAAGTGAGCGATAATTGGCCGCTTATGTGTGTTCCTACTTTGACACACTGAGTACGGTTAGTAAGATACGACCTAAAGATGTCCAATACAACCCCACGCACTCCAACACACTCCATTTTATGTAGTAACAGCGGTACCGAGACAGTGTCGAAAGCCTTGGAGAGATCCAAAAATACGCCAAGGACCTTGAAGTTACTGTCTAAGTGCTTTGCAACCAGCTCCGTTAGATTTAGAGTTGCATCCTCCGTGGACTTGCCTCTGATGAATCCAAATTGATTTGGGGCAATGAGATTATTATGTAGTAGATATTTCGTAAGCCTACTGTTCAAGAGTTTCTCAAGTATTTTAGATAGAGCAGTTAGTAAGGATATCGGTCTATAATTATCAACACTGTCCCGGTCGCCACTTTTATGTATAGGGTGCACTAAAGCTCTCTTCAAGACTTCTGGAAAAACACCAGTTCTCAGACAAAGGTTGAAGGCAAATGTTAATGGCCTGGTTAGGCTACTTCTTGAAGCCTTAATCACTTTGGCCGGCACATCATCTATGCCTGCAGCAGTGTCCGTTTTTAAACCTGATATGATTGTCTCGATCTCGCAGCAATCCGTGTCCAATAGCACCATGGAGTCTCTAACTTTATGAAATTCACTATTTAGGTTATTAGGTGTATTGGTCCCCTCATTGGAAGCGCGTTTGGCCAATATACCATTTGCTAATTTAGGGCCGATATTTACAAAATAATCGTTTACAATATTGAGTGATTCACATGGATCTTTGCTCAGACACAGTAAAGAACTCGGCGTAGGTGACGATTGTTTCAAATTAATAATTTTATTTATTGTGTTCCACGTACCTTTAGGATTTTTTTTGTTTTTATCGAATTCATTTTTCTCAAACTGTATTTTTAATTTTTGTAATAAATTGTTGCAATAGTTGCGATATCTTGTGTAAGTAACGTGGAGAATTGCGTTATTAGGATCTTGTTTGAATTTACTATGTAACTTATCTCTGTGCCTGATACACCTTAGCAATCCTGGGGTTAACCACGGTTTTATTGTGCGTTTGCGACTCGGAATGATTACCTTTTTATAGTAAGCTGTAACTGCTTCAGAAATATTGTTCAATATAGCAGAAACAGCTATATTTGCGTCTGTGGTTCTATAAATTGTACTGAAATCAGTATTAGCCAGCTTCTGGGCTATTGAGGGATAATCCAATTTTAAATAAGTGTTTTGATACACTCTTCTTTTTATTTTTAAATTTAAACCAAAAAATATAATTGGGCAATGATCCGTTATAAGAGAATTGAGAATACACGTTGTAGCATATCTTTCCGATCTTAGCATTACGTGGTCAATGCAACTATCATTGCGAGTGGGAAGTTGGTGAGCAGGTAGGAAACCATGAAATGCCATTAGATCTAAATATTTTAAACTGTTAACGTCACCATTGGTCGGGGATATATTTATATTAATGTCACCTATTATAGCTATAGACTTAATCATATTTAAAGATGTGAGGCACTGATCCAGACTATCGCAAAATTTATTTATATTTCTGTTTGACGGTGAACGGTAGATAGCCACAACCGCGTATTCGTTATCAGGACTTTGCATGACTAAGCAGTTGGCGTCATTAATTTGAGGAATAGTTACATTATGTGTCACATCTGATCTAATGTATAACAAAACACCATCGTTTTGGCTAGAGTAGTTCGAAGAATACGATGTATAGCCATTTATTACCGGAATGAAAGTAGCTTCACTAAGCCAACACTCTGTCAACACAATAATGTGACATTGAAAACCAATCCTGTCCAGGAAAATCATTAAAGCGTCGATATTGCAATTGACACTACGAATGTTAGTGTGCAATATAGTTAGCGATTCATCGTTTATATGACATTTTAAGTTTTCAGGAGAACATATAATTGATTTGGATATCTGGATTGTGTCAATATCGGAGATAATATCCTCAAACTTAGCCATTAACAATATGCGTGAGAATTCCGTGGACCATCTCATACTTACATGAATGTTTGAATTTGGGAGTTGTACATTTTATTTCAATAATGCTTAGGCAGCCGAATATTTTTTTTACTATATTAAGTCTATGCTTGGAATTGAATTTTGTGTAAAATTGTATGTGTGTCACAAGTGTTATTTGGTGTAGTATGTATGTAGTTGAGTGACAGCTTGCAGTAACAAAACGTATGCTCATATAGCGCAAATGAGTTTGTGGTTGTGGAAATAATAGATACATATTCATTCTAGCAATCAATACAGACTGTCCGGTAAGAGTTTCCATAGTTAAATTAATATTAAAAAATAAATTTAATTGAATAAGTAAAAACATCATGCAAATAATATAATTTAAATGCCATACTATACTTTTCAGTCATAGTTCAGCGTGAGCCTCCAGACCGTCCAAGTCTCCCTCGGAATCAATACGATGAGCCCGGGCACCTACTCTCCTACGAAGATACACTCTTCCATGGGCCGTCCAACAGAACTCATATCCTTTTGTCTTGCTGTACTCACGGGCCAAGTAAAATATTTTCCTCGCCTTCTGTGTAAGGCATTCAGAAATAAAGATTGGCACAGCCTGTCCGTCGCATTGAAGGTGAGATGTACTCAATCTGTTCTCCCTATTCGCCCGATTAAAGGCGCTTATCGATTTCAGAAGCCTTTCCTTCAAGGGTACGGAGGAGAAATCGACAATCACAGGTTTGTTTCCCCTCTTATCTGAGTTTAGACGAAATATATCCCGAACATGGTGGTCACCAACACTCATACCAGTAACATTGCCAACTTTTTTCACTAACGTTAATAAGTCTTCTTTGGATTCTGTTTTTTGCACAGGGAGATTACGTATTTCGATACATGTCTGCTTTTGTGATCTCTCTAAGTTTTCCACCTTAGCTTCCAATAACTGAATATAGGCCAGATGTTCGCGGCGCTCGGTTTCCATTTTAGTTATTTTCCCCTTCATTTCCTCATATTGTTTAGAAATAAATTCCATAGATTGCATTATTTCACTATTTTGGTTTATTATTTCATTTATAGTTCCTTTTATTGAGGTCTGCTGGTTCTTCAAAGTATCGAGCGTTTTTTTTGTTTCTGTGATATGTGCATGGAAGTCGTCGTCATGATGCCGCTTGCGAGGTCGTGTCAGTGTCCTATTCTGAGAGGAACTCTCATTGTCGGTGTCCGTGTGTGGAGCCGAACTTACATTTGTAGTAGTGTTGCTATTTTCTTGGGTAGGCGGTGGAGCACTTTTCAGAGGCATCTCAAAGCTGCAAATACCTCAGCTACAAGTACCAGGATCACAGCGATATATAGGCGTAACACGCGAAAGGTGGTAGGTAGGATGACACGGTT
This sequence comes from Diaphora mendica, assembly GCA_949125395.1. Taxonomy (NCBI): domain Eukaryota; kingdom Metazoa; phylum Arthropoda; class Insecta; order Lepidoptera; family Erebidae; genus Diaphora; species Diaphora mendica. The sequence goes on along the minus strand of OX421312.1, from coordinate 26,037,095 downwards.
AGGCGGGGTGCGTGTGCGCAGTGGCCACTCCCCTTAAGTTGACGGTGGGCGTGACGTGGGAGGTTATCAGTCTGAGGGTGTGTCACTCCACGAGCTTTTTGCAGTTTATGCGCGCCTAGTAACACTGACCGAATATTTTATTTGAATTTACTAATTAATTAATTTAAAAGTTTTACGGATGCACTTAAAACACGTCTGAGCACCTCAGCGATCCGGGGGGAAGGGGGATTATAGCCGAGGTAATATCTATCAAAGATAAATTCGTTCTCTTACACTTTAAGTTTAAGATATACGAGACAAATAAGTTTTCATTAACTCTAATGGTGAGGTAATCTTCGCTTTTATTAAGCGTGCGTATAATCATTCTCGGTACATCAGCCGAACTTCTGCGGTTATGTTACAAACTAAGTATTTAACCTGCTTATATTGATATAATTAATTTGCTTTCTCTTCAATTTCTTTTTCATTCTGTACCTTTAAGAAAGAAATACTTTGCAGCAACAAAGTATTTCTTTCTTAATTAAATATAAGGTGCCAAAGAAATTATATGATACAAAAAAGAGCTCAACCCAAACCTGAGTTTTCTTCCAGCGAACCTTTACAATGGAAGTAAGTTTTATTGTATTTCATCGCCATTGTCTTCATTGTTTAATTTATTATTGCTAACTAGAATATCAGGTAATTAATTTTGTTATTAAACCTATATTTATTATATTAAACCTATTTTATATAATATATATTAAACCTATTTTACCTAACCTTAACGAAAATTGATAGCCACAGAATAAACAATCTCTTCTTTCATGAAACTATGACGGCTAATTTCAACACAAAGCTCCTTTGTGAAAATCACTGGCCATCTATGTGTAATAAAAAAAATGTTTAAAGATTATCTGTCACTCTTCTTTTGTTTGCAACAATGGACGTCTCGCGTGAAGCTTTTCGTGCTATGATTTTCTATGATTATAAACGAGGGTTAAACTTCAAGGAATCTCAAGAAAATTTACGAGCAGCTTTTGAAGAGTCTACTCCTGCGTTAGCAACAAATTACTTATTGGTTTCGTGAATTTAAACGTGGTCGAGGGAACTTAAACGATGACCCTGGACCCGGCCGACCACCAACTGCAGCAACTCATGAAAACGTCATCAGGGTAGAGTGGTTATTGCGAAAGAATAGACATATTACACATCGAGAGATACAAGCTGAACTAAACATTGGATCACAGGCAGTTTCCACCATCCTGCCTGAACACCTTAAAGTTAGGAAGCTTGCTTCGCGATGGATACCTCATTCTCTTACCGATGAGCAAAATGCCGTCGTAGTTATTGGTGCAAATTTATGTTACAACATTTCGAAGGAGGACTTTCGCAAAACGTATCCTACATTCTTACAACTGACGAATCATGGATATATAGTTAAGATCTTCTCACAAAGCAGCAATGCACGGAATGGATGTTTGAAATAGTGAATAGTATAGCGAAGTTTGTCTGCCTCAAGCTTTTGGGAAGTTGGAAAGCGGGCGCCCAAGGAGCGGCGGCTGTGGCATTCTTTTTCACCAAGATAACGCGCCCGCTCACTAGAACTATGGACTATTTGACAACTTCGGGGGTACAAATGTTACCTCATCCTCCGTACAACCCAGATTTATTCCATGCGATTTTTTTGTTTCCCACGCTTAAAAAAACTGCTTCGTGGGCGACATTTTAGCATTGCAGACAAGGCCGTCGAAGAATTTCGGCGATTATTTTTCGACTCACCGTTAGATACGTTTTTTAAATGTTTTGATAGCTTGTTCACCCAAATCTATAAGTGCATTGGGATTGGAGGGGGATATTTTGAAAAGCTATACATAAACTTTTTTATATTCTAACTATTTTTCATTTCACTAACCATTTTTGGAACAGCCCATGTACTTTTTATATGTTTAGAGAATACACTTAATAGATTGGTTTACTTTAGTATCTACAGTACTACAACTTAAACAAGGTTTCCACTATGCTTTGTAGAAGCGCAGGGCCGTCCATGAAATTGGGTCTCGCAAGCCAGCAGTTTCAAAGGGCTTGTGGAGGGACGGGTATCATGTTCCTCCAACACAAAGGGAGGATCCTCCGACCAGGCGAGGTGATCATGCCTGGCGGGCCAACTGCCCAACGGTTGATGTTGGGATGTTGTATGTATCTTAATTGGCGCGCAAACTTTCACTGCGCGATTCAGGATTGGTAGTTTCTTAGTTTCCTTCGTTACTCCGTAGTTCGACGTATCTTCGGTAGATGGCGCTGTAGTATGTTATATTGTTGTTGCGCTGTATGTGGAGGCCACAGGCTCACTTGTGTCTCAGTTTGAAAACGAAGATGTATTCATATTTCTTACAAATCCTACTAATATTATAAACGCGTTATGGGCCTCCGGTATTTTCTTTTAGAAATTTCACTAGACTGTTAGATAGATCAACAACCTTGAAATGTAAATATTAGACTGCCTCGATACCCAAAACTGCTATATTACAGGTAAAACAAGGTACCTTTACCTGTGTAAATGATTACAGTCGTTTATAATACCTAGTCGTATCCAAGCAGACGGTTTACATGATATTCTGGAGACACACTAGCAATACTTATACACCTATGAACCGATGCCTTTTATGCTTTCAACTTCTAAAAAACTCTATTTAAAATATTAATCCACCATAGTCAATCACTTCTTGCCCAATGGTCCTTGTTTCATAATGATCTTTCGATTATAACTAAAGAAAGTATAACATTCTTATTTAATTTACAACTTCATGCACTTGTGTACAGCGTCAACAACCCATAACGTCCATTGCTGGGCTCGGGTCTCCTCTCACAAGAGGGTTAAGGCCATACGTCCCCACGCTGGCCAAGTGCGGGTTGGGGACTTGCAAGACAACGTTGTGGCTATGTAATCTTGCAGTTGGATGTTTTTAAGCCGCCCAAAGGCCTCCAACTAAGCTTCACGATAACTACGATAACAGCCGGGACCGACTGCTTAACGTAACCTCCGAATCACGGAGACGCTCATGGTATCATGCCACCAGTGGTCACCTATCCAGTACTGACCGCGTCGTCCTTGCTTACCTTCAGTGATTGTTTCTAATCACCGCGTGCAACTGGGCTAAGAGCGTGTACATACGCGGACTTAATGCCCAGAGCATTCTCTACCAGCCCACCTTCAGGGGGTGTATAGATCAAGTAACGTAGGTGCAGCGAGGTTATAGTTGTAATCAGCAACGGAAACCGATACAATTGGTATTAACTAACAAATACATATGAATATATACATACATACACAAATATCTGTATATTATTACGTGAAGTAAAAACTTTGTACCCCTTTTTACGAAAACCATGCGAACGGAGAAGTATGAAATTCGGCTCAGTTAAAGTTTATATGGAGGAGAAGTGCAGAAAGCTTTTTGACGTGACAACGTCTAATAAATCGATGAACGCATCTATCTCTCATTATAGAGCTAATATAGATAGAGAATACGGCTACCTGTAAGCGGAAACGTTAACGGTTAAAAAGAGAGAGAAGATCGCGGTACCCCATCTGTCTTTTTTCTACTGACGCATACACAGTAAAGGCCTAATAATGGTAATCCAATCACAACAATTAACCATTGAATCTGCTGCTTTTCCGCGCTAACTGCGCACACGTGAGTAGAGACAGACAGATAGGTACCGCGATCGTCTCTCTTTCTAACCGAGGGACAGCTGGATGCCTGGCTCCCCTGCTCTATCTATAATACCTCTATGTCTCTCATACAACGATGTACAATGATTTGTTATGAAGTTGTCACGTTAAACTATCGATCGTAAACCGCTTTACAGACAAACAATTTTTTTAGCTTACAGAAATAAATAAAAATAAAATAAACATTATGGTCGAATTTCGATACTCTTTACGCTGTAGCATGGTGCGGCATTTATTTGTAAACTTGAACATTCTGGGTGGTTTAATTTAATTTACTACAGTTATTAATGATTTAATATATTGCGAAAGTGGTACAGCTGAAATACTTAGTCATAATTTGTAAATCGCGGCAACTTTCAAGGGTGAAACGAAATAATACTAAAACCGTAACGCATCATGCTACAGCGCAAAGAGAGGCGAGTACTAGTAGGTATATATAAATACACAAAAATACATACACCATATATAATCGTACACTGTACACATTCTTCTATATAATATAATATTATAATATATAATCTGTAACATGTTATAACAGTCAACATAGGACTGTTACATGTTTATTCTGACAATTACTTATATGAAACATTAGGGATAATTACGGAGGTATATATTTTTGTAAGAATAAAGATAACTAGGCCTTTGTTTCTTCGTTTACCAAAATGGCATACAAAGGCTTGTGTCAAGCCATGTATCTATTGGTAAATTAAGATACATCGAAATATATTACCACACAAAGTATGTCTACCGGAATGAAATATATTACTATTGACACGTGTAATTTTATGTACAATAAAGTACCTTCATTCCAATTATATCCCTGCTGAAGCAACACGTTATACAAGTTTGGCATTTTAAACAAGAAAGTGCCGGTCCTTGATAAATTATATTTATTTTTGTAAATAAATCTTTTACAGATATTTTACACGTCGGACTTTACAGCGAGAAGCCGCCGGCATTTCCTAAGACTTACTGTGGGAAGAAATGCCGAAACAAACCACAGAGGTGTCTTTTTTTTAACTCCGTTAGGTACTAGGTTTACTAAAAGAGCTGTATACACATTGGGATTATGTCAATCTTAGACGTTGAGGAGTCATGCAGTCGAGTTTTACGACTGACGGGTGAAATGATAGACCAGCTTTCATATTCTTTCCGTAGGGAGATAAATCAAGTCCTGATTGACTTGTATACTAAACTAAGATACTTCTAATCAAAACACACGTTTATTAAAACTAGAACAGTTTCATTTCTAACTAAGCCCTGTTTTTAAACTAGAAAACCGAAGCGGAGTGGTTTATATGAGTTGAAATGATAGGTTGGGTTTGTCCTCTGAGCGGGATTGTCTGAGAAGAACGGTCACTTTTAATTAAGGCTCAAATAGGTCGCCATCGAATAGGTAGATTATTTAACCTTTTAAAATAATGTTTCCATAGTGGCTTGTAAATAAATTGGTAGCATTAACGGCTTCATATATAAAACTAGTTGTACCCGCGAAATCGTCCGCGTGGAATAGTGACTTTGGGTAGCATTTATACAACCTTTCAGCCCGTCCTTTCAACCCCTTACAACCCTTTTTTGCATCAAATAGTAGCCTATGTCCTCTTTCAGGCTGTAGACTATGTACCAAATTTCATTTAAATCGGTTCAGTAGTTTTGGCGTGAAAGCGCGACAGACAGACAGTCAGAGTTACTTTCGCATTGTAATATTAGGTAACATTAAGATAATCAATTAAAAAATAGTTTGTTATACAAGAGTGCAAAGTTGCTTTTTACCTAGTGATCTAGGTAAAGAGCACTAGGTAAAAAGAAATTGCACTCGAGTACAACACGTAACTTTTCATCCCACCTCAGCGAGGAAATTACTAAATGGCGTGAAAATAAAATGGCGCTGGTAAAGCAAATAAAAAAAAAGTACACCAAGAAGGTTCCGAGTCTGAGTTTTTAACAAATAAAAAAAATTGTATGATAAATTCGACACCATGGAGATAGAAGTAAATAGGATTAATTATGTTTTGACTTCACAAGCTTAGTGCACATGATGTTCTAAATTCAATTTTACTTTATCCTCTAGCGAATAAAAACGGCTTTTGCACTCAGATATCGAAGGGCAAAAATACTCTTTACGAGCTGGTGGGATGAAAAACTAATTTAATACTTAAAAAAACGCTTTAACACCAGTTTTCAATTTATAAGAGACATATTTTCAACGATACGCATTTCTTTTAGTTTGACAACACGAGTTTATTGAAATACAATGTAATGTCAGAACATCAAAGCATATGAGATTTGTGCTATATTATCCGCAAATAACAGACAATACCTACTCAAAGAAATCTTTTACTAAATATCTTTCCGAAAAAGAATATTATTATGCTTGTACAGTAGTAGTGACAGGTTAAGATTACGGAGTGTCACCACCCCCATTCATCCCATGGGTGTGGCAAGATTCGCATAGAAGAGCAAACTATGCCGGACAACATGACTGTACTTAGAAGGAAGACTTGAAACAAACAAGAGCAACCCGACTAGCCAGGGTGGTATAATAGACCACAATCTCCTTTCTAAGCATAGGCCTATGTTCAGCAGTGTACTGGACGGTTAAGGCTAACGATAATGATTGATGATGATGACTAAGTTCGCGATCTCCAATATAACTGAAAATACCAAGAGACTGTTAAACACATAATACATTTTGTATGATGCACGAGCGTCGTTACAATTTTATAGTACCGTATTGGAAATAACGTAATATATCAAGTAGGTTAAACTGCGACACATTTTACAACACTAGTGCCCGGTGCAAAAATAGGATTTACAATTGAACCCGGGTTACATGGATATTTACGTTGTACATGGAAAGTATTGAGTCCTCCATGATGGAGTTTGCTTCGGATACCAAATATTGACAGATTCATGTTTGTATATAACTTTATATTAAGCTTGTAAATAGATTGGTGACCGGTCGTGCCAAATAATGTCCCTTCGTAACTAGAATTTTTGTGTATACCTGTTGAATCGAGTCTCGCTTAAGAGAGTCTCTGAGTGCCTATGTCAGATGTCAATCAAAAACCACAATAGTAACAATAAGTTTAATTTGTTAGCGAAGTTGATTTATATTTACTTTAAACTAATATTCAGCGAATTTTAGATCAAAGGGTCCTTTTATCTCCCCATCTTAATATATATATTTCACATTAATATCAAAAACTTTGACAATAGTACTAACTTTACAGACGCTCGTCTGACCCCAAATTAGACAGAGCCTTGCTGTGGTGAGCAGACTGGTAATGGACATACTTTTATGTTTCCAAATAAATACGCTTTAAAGATAAATTGTACTCAAAATCTGAACATATTATCGTGTTCCTCTCGTAATTATGAGTTCTGGATGAGAATAAAACTTCTCTCTTAGCAGTCAGTGCCATTACTAATAATAGTAATTTATAAGTAAGCATTTGGCATATAGCCCCTTTGCTAAATGTTAGTAATCAGATTGACATTTAAGTGAGGTAAAAAATATTAGAGAATATTCGCTCAACCACTTTAGCGCTTAAGTTAGTAAAGGTTTAATTTTTATTCAATTTTACAAAAAAATCTGGCTATTATGCTTAATCCCGTAAACAGAAACATTAATTGGTAACAGCACAGTGTTACTGACCATAGTCACTAACATTGTAATTCAATATCTGCATCTCGATCAGATACGTTTCAAAATCTATTAATTCAACCTGGGATTTTAATAAACGTGTTACATATTAGGATATGTCGAACAACGCTTCATTTTAATTGAATACAAGATACATTTTGCATAACATTACACGATCTTGCAATGAGTATAATTAACAACAACAGACTGTGCCAGGGGAACCGAGCCATATTAATTAGCTTTAGATATCGCAAGGAATTTCATCTAAAGTAATAAAACGACTTGAAGTATTTATTAATCTATATATATAAAAGAGGAAGGTGACTGACTGACTGACATACCCAGAGATCAACGCACAGCCCAAACCGCTGAAGCTAGAATCCTGATATTTTGCATGTAGGTTTTTCATATAACGTAAGTGAGCACTAAGAAAGAAATTTTAGAAATTCCACCCCTAAGGGGGTAAATCAGGGGATGAAAGTCTGCGTGAGCGAAGCCGCGTGTAAAAGCTAGTATAATGTAATTTTGGCAAAAGAGTAATTCACTAGGTAAGGCAAATTCAAATTCGTTAGTTCGTTCATAACTAACGATTTTTAATATAAAAATAAATTATAAAAAAAAAAACGACTTCCAAAAAACATCCAACGAAAACTCTCTGCCAAAAAAACACTTAAAAGCGTAAAATAAACTGGTTCTTCATAAATTGCCTATACCTAATTCTTTATTCATTTAAATAGTAGTATTATAATGTGTGCTAGGTACCTAGAATCTGTTTGAAGTCGGTGCCAAGTGACGATCGCTTAGACTTTTGTAATTGTTCGTTTGTATTCTTTTTGGCTTAGCACCGACTTCAAACAGATTTTAGGTACCTAGCACACATTATAATACTACTATTTAAATGAATAAAGAATTAGGTATAGGCAATTTATGAAGAACCAATTTATTTTACGCTTTAAAGTGTTTTTTTGGCAGAGAGTTTTCGATGGATGTTTTTTGGAAGTCTGTTTTTTTTATAAAAAGTTTTTATTTTTCAGTTTTTAGTGCAAACAATCGTAGGTAAGTAGTAAGTTGAACTATTTAATCAAATTTCATCATCAAGAATACAAATGAAGGTCTAAACGTACGTGTAATATTGAAATCATCCTCTAATTCCTAACTGTTGAAGAGTTTAACCTTCTATCATCAGTTCACCTAAAAAACTTGAAAGTATACGACTGACGGTCTTTAGATACGTATGAAATTGAAAGAATTATCCTCCAACTCCTAACCGTTAAGGAGTTGTACCTTCCACCTTCCATCATCAGCTTACCTAAATAATTTGAAAGAATACGACTAAAGGTAACTGTTCGCGATAGGAACAAAGGAAAGATAGTTTCTTAACAATAAACTGTATTGTAACAAAATTACAGAGATTTTATGCGTGCTGCGTGTGACCATTACAAAAGTTGTCTAGGAATGTGTGTTCTAGAACAAATGGCGGCCCGAAGAAGCGTCCCCGTTGGCCGGCAAAGTATAGCGTCATTATCGCGTCATTTCTCTCCTCACTGATTGGTGGCGCGGCGGCGCCAACATTATGGAGATCCGGAGAAGCGCCCGCATTGGCCGATGAAAGTGCCGTTTCCTATTGGCTCACTTTCTGAATGGTTGCGTAGTGGCGCGAACATCCTCCCGGCCATTGAAAGCTTCATCGAGCTTTCAAGAAATAGGTAAAAGACATAGGCGGTTAATAGCCCTTCTTATAGGACCATTGGCAGTGTTTATGTCAACAACACGGCAAATCCCATCACTACCAGGAAACAGCCCAATGACACGTCCAAGCCGCCAACGAAGGGGAGGTAAGTTGTCTTCTTTAATCAGGACCAGGTCTTCAAGCTTCAAGTTCTTGCATTGGACGCGCCACTTGGAGCGTTGTTGTAGCTCCGCAATGTATTCACTGGACCAGCGCTTCCAGAAATGTTGCCGCACTTGTTCTAGGCGTTGAAAACGAGTTAGGTGGTGAGCGCTGACATTCTCGCAGTCTGCAGCCGGCAGCGAAGTCAGTGGCCTGCCAATAAGGAAGTGAGCGGGGGTAAGAGTCTGAAAGTCATTAGGGGAAGGACTCAAAGGACAAAGGGGTCGGCTGTTTAGGATAGCTTCTATCTGAGCAAACACAGAATTTAACTCCTCGAACGTTAGATGCGATTGACCCAATATTCTGTGCAAGTGGAATTTTGCTGATTTTACACCAGCCTCGGCTAGACCATTGAAATGAGGAGCGTACGCGGGAGAGAAGCGAAATTCAATGCCCCGACCAGAAGCAAAGTCACGAATAGAGTCCCCGTTAAAATTTAAAAATTGACCAATATCTTTAGCGGCTGCTACAAAGTTGCGGCCGTTATCACAATGTATTGTTTTAGGCATTCCTCTACGTGCAATAAATCTTTTTAGCGTGAGGATAAATGCGTCTTTACTTAACTCCGAAACAACCTCTAAATGCAAACATTTATATCTAAAACAAACGAATAGGCACAAATAGCATTTTGTTATTTTACAGCCTCTGCCCTTGCGGTCAGTAATCAAAAAAGGACCAGCAAAGTCAAGGCCAACAGTATTAAAGGGGAAATCAGGTTGTACACGATCAGGAGGTAAATTTCCCATTATATTTGACATAGTTTGTCCCCTAAAACGACGACAGACGAGACATTTTTGTGTCACATCTCGGGCTAACTTTCGGCCACCTATTATCCAGTAATGTTCTCTGATAGATGAAAGTAAATGTTGTGGTCCTGAATGGATTAAGCGTATATGTTCCTGTGTGAAAAGGAGTTTACTAAAGTAATGATCGGCCTTAATTAGAATAGGATGACGCTTGTCAAATGAGTAGGCGGAGTTATCAATGCGACCGCCAACTCGAAGTAGCCCCACTTCATCAATAAATGGGTTTAATGAGCATAGAGGAGACTTGGGTTTGAGGGTTTTTTTAGCTAATAATAAACTTATTTCCTTTGGAAAAGACTCCTGCTGCGCTACTTTAGCGAGAATGATAAGAGCACTTTGAAGTTCCTGAACTTGAAGAGCGCCGCTGAGCTTACTCTCAGGATGTTGACAATTATGTATGAATCTAAGTATGAAAGCATACACTCTCTGAAGGGTGCGCAATTTTGAAAATTTCTGATAGTATATTACAGGTTCAGTAGGTGAAGCCTCCGCCACCAAAGCTGTCATCGCCTTCATTTCAGGCAAATTTGGGTCTACAGAAGGAATGACCGGCCAGCAGGTTTCCGGTTGCTTAAGAAAGGCTGGGCCATGCCACCATAACTCAGCATCGGCTACATCCTGTGGATCTACTCCTCGTGACACGAGGTCAGCAGGGTTCTGTAGAGAAGGCACATGACGCCAGTTGGACGTATCAGTGAGCTCCATAATAGAGGCAAGCCTGTTGGCAACGAAAAGTTTGGTTTTGTGAGGAGATTTTAACCAACTAAGCACAACATTAGAATCAGTCCAGAAGAACTGTCTATTCACATGACGCCCTAACGCCTTCACAACAGCAGCAGTCAACTGAGCACCCAGCACCGCACCACAAAGCTCTAGACGCGGGATGGTACAAGTTTTAATAGGAGCTACGCGAGACTTGGCACACAATAAGTTTACTTGTACGTTGATTTGTTTATTAATAGACTTAAGGTAAATACAACAGCCATATGCCTGTTGAGAGGCGTCGCAAAAGCAATGAAGCTCTGTGTAATTAGAGTTTTCAATTAAAACTTGCCTTGGAATTTGTAGAGCAGCTAAGGCTTTAATGTTGTCATAAAACCTTAACCAAGAGACCTGAATAGCCTTTGGGATAGGTTCGTCCCAACTCAGCTTTTCAAGCCATAGTTTCTGAAGCAAAATTTTAGCTTTAATGGAGCAAAGAGACAATAAGCCAAGGGGATCAAAAATTTTGAAAGTAGAAGATAAAATGGCTCGTTTGGTTAATGAGGTGTTTAGTGTAGTATCAAAAGGAAAGTGAAGGTTATCCGTGTCAGGGGACCAACCAATTCCCAGAGTACTAGTAGAGTTACTGAAAATAAGGTGAGATTTCTCTTGGAGGTCCGAACCTACAGTTAAAAAATTAGATAGATTAGAGCGATACTTCCTAAGAGGGAAATAGCCCTTAGCGAGTTCATCTGAGATTGAGCGTTGAATGTGTTGTAATTCTTCCTCAGACTCCGCTCCAGTGAGCAAGTCATCGCAATAGAAATCGTTTTGAATTATCCTTCTTATTTTAGGATTATTGCATTCTTCACCAACCTGCCAGATGCATCTAGTGCATAGAAAGCTAGCACTGGCAAAACCATATGTGACTGTATTCAGTCTCAATATCTTAAGTGGTGCACTCTCATCATCACGCCACAATATCAATTGTAGTTTACGATCAGACTCTCTCAGCTGAACCTGCCGATACATTTTTTCGATGTCTCCTGATAAAACATATCGATATAGGCGAAAACGCAACAAAATATTGACTAAAGAGTCTTGTATAGTAGGGCCTACCGCTTGTAGGTCATTGACCGATAGACCAGAAGTAGTGGATTGAGAGGCATTAAAGACAACCCTGAGCTTAGTAGACTCACTCTTTTCCTTTATTACGGGATGATGAGGAAGAAAATAATGATCAAGAGGAGGTTTAGAAATCTCAGTCAGATGACAGAGCTTACCATACTCATGAATGAATTGTCGGTACTGTAACTTTAGCTCTGGATGTTTACGGAAACGCTTTTCCAAACTGAGAAAGCGTGCCTTGGCAGTAAAATAGGATTCACCAAGACAAGATGCTTCCTCCGTTAGTGGTAGACCGACACAAAATCGACCATCATCGTCTCGGCATGTATTGGAGACATAGTGTCTTTCACAAAACCTTTCTTCTTCAGTATAGGGTCTAGACAGAGGGACACTTTCCAGTTCCCAAAACTTAGTTAATTCCTGATCAATGTTAGAAGTATCAACTTCTTTTAATAAAAAGTTGCAAACAGTCGGGTTATTAGAGTGGATTTTAACCTCCTTGCTTGGCACAGGACCGGCTATAAGCCACCCCAGCTTAGAGCTCCGAAGATTAGGGGCACCAGTTCCCAAAGAATGCTGTTTAGTACCTATCAAATCCCAAAATAGGTCGGCTCCAATGAGCATATCGATCGGGGAAGGCTCGTTAAAACTAGGGTCCGCTAACTGGAATTTAGACAGGTTAAGATGACTAATATCAAAATAGTTTTGAGGTATTCTATCTGTGATTGACTTCAGGACCAAACAAAACATTGATACTTGGTATGAACTTGAATTAGATTGCAGTTGCAAAGCACAACGTTCAGGTACTAGGTTTAAGTGTGAGTTACCAATAGCGACAATATTCACATTTGAAGGCTGAGGAGTCAAATCGAGTCTTTGCATTACACTCTCAGTGATAAAGGATGACTGACTCCCGCTGTCAAGCACAGCTCTTACTGTAATGGACTCACTGGTTTGGGGATTAGATATGCGCACCTTAGCAGTACATAATAAGATGTTAGGCGATGACAAAGTAGACATGGTTATAGAGGGCGAGCTACTCGAACTAAGAGAGGCAGTATTACTTGGCAAGTGAAGCAAAGAGTGGTGCCTCTTTCCACACAGCTGGCAAGAGCGGGTTGTCCTACACTTACTGACACTGTGTCCACGCCTCAGACAGTTAAAACATAAATTCAACCTCACAACAACAGAGTTCCTATCCTCTAGAGATTTAGTTTTAAAAGAGGTGCACTCAAATAGGCGGTGATTACCTTGGCATAATACACATTCAAATTTAGAAGAAGGAGTAGTATCTTTAGCAGTCACTACAAAAGACTTAGATTGTGCTTTAGGCTGATGTGTATAGGTATTTGGTTTACGGTTATCTAACTTATCACCTTTATTGCGATTGATAGTTTCTAAAATATTGGCACGGTTTTTCAGAAATGAAAAGAAATCCTCGAGTGAAGGTATCTCTGAGATAGTATTTCTATGCTCTTCCCATTTAACAATAGCATTACTGTCTAACTTGGCCACTAAATTATGAATAATTAAGACGTCCCACTTATCGGTGGGCAGACCCAATGTGCTGAGGGCACGTAAATTCTTAGTAACATGATCAATGACAAACCTGAGAGACTTATCAGTCTCACGAACGGACTCAATATTAAATAATGAAGTTAAGTGATTGTTGATTAACTGTCTTTTATTATCATAGCGATTGCAAAGGATTTTCCAGGCTTCAATATAATTTTTTTCTGAAACTTCTAAGTTACTCAAAACACGAGCAGCCTCTCCCTCTAAGTAGGAGCATAAATAATGAAATTTATGTATACTTTTAATTTTAAAGTTATCATGAATCAATGACATGTATATTTCTTTGAACTCTAACCACTTGTAATAATTTCCATCAAACTTAGGTATATTGATAATAGGAAGTTTGAACCCTAGACTGTCAGCACATTGATCATGATGACTACCTTGAGAACAGCTAAAGACATTGGTTGCCTCCTGTTTAGGAGAACTGTTAGACTGTATAAAGTCTTGGGCAATACAAATGCAGTGATCGAATTCTTGTTCAATTAAGTCACGAGTGATTAATTCACTGTCTAACTCAGTGGCGTTCAAATCCTCTATTTGTCTTTGCAACCCGTCAAACTCAATGAACAAGGCTTCTATTCGTGTCAACTTCATCGCTAGCTTATTGACTTCCACAGAAGAAATACATTCCAGCGGCAACAAGGAATCTAAATAGGCTTTAAACTTGGTCAAACGACCCTTAATAGAACCGCGTTTAACATTTAAATCTTTAAAATTTGTTTCGGAGGTCATAGCGATAAAGTATCAAACGAACAAACTACTAAGTTAAGCAAAAAACAAAGGAATACGATACGCTCCTCGTTCCGTAGTCCACCGACGCCGGCGCAGTGAATCCGCTGTCTTATCAGCTGTGCACCGCAGCCTGTAGGGGGCGCTGCAGTCGTGTTCTCGAAAATTCGATCTGAAAAACCCGTTATATTTCGACTAAAAAGCTGATTGTGGCAAGCGTGCAAGGGGGTAACTTATTAGATGGGCAGCGTATGCATGTAAAATAAATGACAGTAACTCAGTAGTGCTATTAATAAGTGAAATAGGGTGCAAAGGTAGAAAAGAATAAGTTATTTTTTATAACTGAAGCTTGCTATAGGGTTTGTAGTTGCGTAGTGCTCATTGGATTTGTGAATTAGCGTTAAAAACTTAGGCAAACCATCGTAGTATGTATTAACAAAGACATTTTATAAATTATGGTTAAATTGAAATGAGATATCACTAAACGCTCAAGGCATGTAACCAGTGATTAGCACAGATAGAAGAGGAAAGATAGGAAATAAGCAGGAACGAGCTCACGGTTAGAATGGGAAGCAGGCAAATCCACAATGAAGGGCGGCTTTCTATGGCTTAAATAGTTGAATTCTTCTTATGAGGCCTCTTCGGGACGTTGACTCCTCCGTGGGGTTGGCCCGGGCTGCTCTCGGTTCCTCTTCAGCTGGCGTTTACGCCGATCTTTCCGTTTTTTAGCAATGAAAAGACACCACGTCACTGCTACTCTGAAAATTGACCTGCACGGACTTGTTTCACCATTAGCATGCAGGTCCTGTCACGGTCGCCAGTTTTTGTTCGCGATAGGAACAAAGGAAAGATAGTTTCTTAACAATAAACTGTATTGTAACAAAATTACAGAGATTTTATGCGTGCTGCGTGTGACCATTACAAAAGTTGTCTAGGAATGTGTGTTCTAGAACAAATGGCGGCCCGAAGAAGCGTCCCCGTTGGCCGGCAAAGTATAGCGTCATTATCGCGTCATTTCTCTCCTCACTGATTGGTGGCGCGGCGGCGCCAACATTATGGAGATCCGGAGAAGCGCCCGCATTGGCCGATGAAAGTGCCGTTTCCTATTGGCTCACTTTCTGAATGGTTGCGTAGTGGCGCGAACAGTAACATATATACATCTGATATTTAAAGATTTATCCTCCAACACCTAACCGTTAAGGAGTTGTACCTTACATCATCAGCTCATCATCATAAAATGATGACTACCAGACGCAAATACGGGTGTAACTTCAGAAAATATACGAAAAACATAGTATGTGCCTATAAAAAATGAGAGTTTCCCTCGATTTCCCTGGGATCCCATCATCAGATCCTGATATGCTGGCAATGGGACCACCTCGGAAGCATACCCTTTCGAATACAAAAAATTTTTTTTTAATCGGTCCATAACTGACGGAGTAATCGGGTAACATACATAAAAAAAAAAAAAAAAAAATACATACAGTGGAACATAGAACCTCCTCCTTTTTGGAAGTCGGTTAAAAATAGTTTTTTAGCCATGGCTAAAAAACTATTTTTAGGTACGTATTATTATTCTCTGATGTAAAGGGTAAATTTGATCCCATGACTTCACCTTGTATGCCAACAATTTAAAAGTCACAAATTCATTGTCAGACCTTGAGATGGAGTGTGCTTCGTTCTTTGTTTATGATTGTAATGGTCCAAAAATAGCGTAAGTGACATTTTACTTTTTTAAGCTATTATATATAGCTATTATCGCGGGCTTTGATGCCTTTGAGCGCAGCGACCGAATCAAGAAATTCCGTAACACAAATAAAACCTGACACCCGAAGCTCGCACGGATCGAGACGAGCTGCTCCGAACGACGAATCAACGAATCTGTCTGTCCCTTCTGTGTCTTCAGAGACAGACAGATTCGTTGACGAGCTGCTCCGAAATCCACACTCAGCACCCTCTCTTGTTTGTTGTGAAGTTTTCATATCTTTTTTGTTTTGTGTAATTTTGGATTACTTATTTAATGAATACCCCTATTTAACATAATATACAGGAAACATTTACAAAAAGACGACGACGCCTAGTTGAGATTTGAACTCGAGGCACCTTCGTCATAAATCATTCACCTACACATTCCAGCCAATAACTCATTACTACTAAATGTTAAAAATTGTTGTTCTTATGCTACTTGATAAATTATAACGGTCCGGTAATTCCAAACATACATTTGTTTGTTGTCAGTATGGCACCAATTATATAGATGGCGGTGTACTTCGAATGCGATGGAGCATTTGAAAAATAGTTTAGTATTTTTAATTCACAATATTATACATACTGCATAAATAAAAATAAATAAATAATAATTATAATTGCATAAGTTGATAAAAAATGCTATGCAATAGCTTTACCGCAGCAGTCCCCGAGTGCCACACGTCTCTTTTTTTGAGAGCTTTAATTTGGCAACCCTGGGTTTGTTTACATTGCACTCATATATAATTTTGAAAATAAATTACGCCCGAGTCCTATACGTATAATAACAGTGAGAAATTAGTGGGAAATATATGAAGTTCGAGTGTTATTGTTGGTGACGGCTTTTATCCGGTATTTTAAGACATAAAAGTGTAATGATGAAGTAGCAATTTTTGAAATATAGTGATTGTATTACTACAAAAATACGTCAGTGACATACAAACAGTTGTATACTGTAGTGTTAAACATTGTCATAAAAATTAATAAACTAAAAACTTTGAACAATACAAAAATAATAAATAGTAATTGTCGTTACGAAAAAAATTTTGAATTCTACACCTAGCGGGGAATAGACGAACTAAAGTGTTGCCATATAAATAAATAAGAATTCAGTTTTGTGTATTAGCTGCTGCCGTTCTTTCATAGGGGGGAGTAGCAGAACTAAAGGGATACCACACGAAAAATAGAACAACTGTATTGGTAGATTTTGTGTTTAGGCTGTTGCTAGGCTGCGCAAGTAAATAATATCAAACTTGGTATCTACTAATATACACTATGTCCCTGAAGCGAACTCCCCCGGTAACTCCATCTACTACTGTCATGGAACACACTTTATCTGAAAACGACCTAAACCAATTAGGTGAAGCTTGTTACGTAAATACTAATAGACATAAACGTCTTCGGTCTGAGCAGTCGCCAAGAGCATATGACTTAGACCTCAAAGACGAAATTATGGAATTGTTTGGTATATTTAAAAAAGAGTTAAACCAGAAATTAGGTGATATGTGTGACAAACAGAACTCTTTAATTACAAAACTTTCCTCTGATATTTGTGAGTTGAAACTACAGGCTGGTAAAATTCAGGTTTCCAACGACGAGATAAAGCAATCTATGGATTTTATAAATAACCAGTATGAAGACATTAAGAAGGGGTTGGAAAATATGCACAAAGATCGTTTCGAACAACGAAAGTGTATTGAAAATCTAGAAAACAAAGTACAAGACCTACAGCTAAAATCAAGGTCCTCTTGTGTCGAGATGAGGAATGTTCCGTGTACTGACAATGAGACTACAGCTGATCTTATTAAAACTATCTGCTCGGTCGGAACCCTTGTTGGTACAACCATATCTCCTTCAGATCTACGGGATATTTACCGCATTCCTGGCAAGCCTGGATCGACGCGACCAGTTGTCGCTGAATTTCAAACAGTTCAAATGAAGCTGAAAACATTGTCAGCTGTGCGAGAATACAATAATAGTAAGAAAACGGTGGAAGAAAAACTGAACACTACCCAATTAAGCATTGCCGGTAAGAGACAGGCTGTCTACGTAGCTGATTATCTGCCGGCTAGCCTGAAAAAGTTGTTCTATCAGTCCCGAGAGTTTGCAAAACAACACGGATACCAATACTGTTGGACATCAAACGGCAACATCTTTATTCGTAGAGCTCACGATGAAAAACAAATTCATATATCATCTGAACAAATTCTGATGAATCTAAAGCCGAAACAATGACTGACGCCACTCTTTTTAGTTTTACATATAATCTCTTTTAAACTCTTAATTTATTACTTAATTTTATTATATAAAATTAATATTATTGAACATGCACACAAACACATAAAAAAAGAAATTACACCTCCTAAACTACGTACATCTTACACTCACATTGCACAAAAACAAATCCTTATGCTTATATTTTACACACGCATTAGTTCTATTCATTCCTTCGATCTTACCGTACCCACAATAGCTAGAGTGATGTTTAAATGGACAACATCCTTTTCGCATTACTCGTGTAAATCTCCAACAAATATAAATGGCTAATATAAACAATATTAATAATGACCTGGATCTTCTCGAGACGACAACTTCATTCACTTGTAGACCAGAAAATTGCAATCTCTACATAAACGCACAAAGAGGTATTACACTACTACACTTAAACATTCGCAGCATAAATAAAAACTTTGATCAACTTCGCCTATTGCTATCCACCATAAGTATAGATATAGATATATTAATACTCACTGAATGCTGGCTCCAAAAAGTTATCGGCTTACCCCATTTGGACGGATATACACCCCACTACACTAAAATAAATCATAACCAGAACGACGGTATAGTTATTTATGCAAATGTACAACTGTCTTATAAAATCTATGAACCAATTTTTATGGGAGGTACTACGCGTTCATTTCGAGAATGCCGTTACCTCCCGTCCCGCTTCCTCATACCGCGCGTTTTGACGTAACAATTAACGGTACTGTAGACAAAAAAACATATTTTTTTCTGTTTTTGAACTGTATTCTGATTTGAATATTCATAGATGTGGGCTATGAGAAAATTGAAGTTTGGTGTCCTTTATAAGGCAATAGAATACATTATTTAGGTATAAAGCAGATAAAAAATGTAGGATAACAAATTAAAACAAACTGAAAATTCCACAGCTTTATTTTACAATCTGAACAAAGAAATATATTGTTTTAAATTAATTATTTACGAAGACGCAAACAATAACTTGTAGGTACACTCGTATTTATGTATCCATAACTTCAATACCAGTTATTTCATCAAAATCACTCGTTACTGTATCACTGTCATCATTCCATTCTGTGTCGCTG
Source organism: Diaphora mendica (assembly GCA_949125395.1). NCBI lineage: Eukaryota > Metazoa > Arthropoda > Insecta > Lepidoptera > Erebidae > Diaphora > Diaphora mendica. The sequence goes on along the minus strand of OX421312.1, from coordinate 26,017,813 downwards.
TTATCACTTTCATCGCCCACTGAAATTATTAGTTCATTGAGTTCTTGTAACCTATCATTTTCCCAGTATTGCTGCCGTAAACGGTCAACGTGGTTTATTTCTTTCTTCCAGTCTTCTTCTGTGATGCTCTTAATAGCGTTGAGAGTAAGCTTCTCTATTTCTTTCTCCGACTGACTGACATTTTTATCGGCTACTCTTTGTTTCACTAAATTCCACACATATTCAATGGGATTCAGGTCACATTGGTATGGTGGTAATCGCAAGATTTCATGACCATGATTTTTGATAATTTCGTCAATTTCATACTTTTTGTCCGGTTTCGATCGACATATAAAATAATATAACTCTCGCTTCGTCATTTTAGGGTCGTAACATATGCCATTATCCTGCAACCAATTTTGCATTACTTCTTTTCGTGCCGCTGAAGTCGGTGGTTTGTCAATTTGTCGGCTGTGGTATGGTGCATTATCAAGCACAAGAATGCTATTAGTAGGTAGGTTAGGTATTAGTTTTTCTTGAATATATTTTGTGAAATTATTCGCGTCCATTTCACTATGGTAATCGCCTGTAGAGTTTTTGCACTTGTAAAGGAGTTCGGCGCCTTTAACAAATCCACTTTCGCCACCAGCATGGACTATAATCCACCGTTGTCCGGGATTGAAATTTTTTTTTACACTTGTGTCTGTTGCATTTTGCCAACATTTTGATACTGTGTAGTGGCTATGTATCCAAGTTTCGTCTAGATATATGACAGGTTTTTTATTGACACCTAGGTCATCGTTGTCACGCAGTCTCCGCAAGTAGCGTGCTCTCCATGCAGCTATTTCGGGTTTTTGAATTAGATACTGTCTAATATTTTTGCATTTTCTAAACCTGTATCCAAGTTTATTTTTTATTATTTTCCAAAAGGTTACTTTTTGGCCTGGAAAATTAAAATCCTTCTTTGCTTCTGCTAATATTTTTCGCAACGTAGGAACTTCCTTTTTAACCGTATAAAAACGGTCAATAATGTTTCGAATAGAGCACACCATGAAATCGTCTATTTCTAATCTTTTCTTAGGAATTTTCTTTTTTTTTGGAGTATTTAATTTAATATCCGTTGCACTGGAAGTACCTGGTACAGGCGAGCTTGATCTGATTTTCTTTGCTTCTGTCTTAATATTTCTTAAAGTTCGTTCAGAAACACCAGTGGCTGCCGCAGTTCGCTTTATAACGTTATCAAACGATTTTAATAACACGTGGTACTTTTTTTCATTTTCCAATAACTTCATTTCTATTTCCGATAGTACATCAGAACGTTTGGGCAATGCGCTGGCCGAAGTATCAACGACGTTTTCATTTTTTAATCTGGCAATATTTTTCATGGCTATGATATCTTCAACATCATAAGGCTTTATCAACTGTTTTTGATTCTTTTCTTGTTCAAAGAATGTCATTAACTTAAACAGCAAATCACGTTCACCACTGTGTAGGACCTTTCCTCTTTTACTCATCGTAGCAACACAGATTAACGAACGTAAATAATAAATCAACATAAAAAAACTTAACGAAATAAAAACAACAACAAACTCGAGAGCGTACGATAACACAAAAATGGAGGTAGTTACAGGGCAGCATTGCTATCCGTACTAAAGGGGCGACGCTTGAAGCGCGGTATGAGGAAGCGGGACGGGAGGTAACGGCATTCTTGAAATGAACGCGTAGTAATTGCCTAATTTGTGAAATGGGAAATAGTCTGAGTGTGGTAGCAATATACCGCTCACCGTCCTTCTCTGGTAAAGATTTTTTTTATAATTTTATTAACAGTCTTAATGACGTATATAACAAAGTAAATACACGTAACATATTACTGGCAGGGGACCTGAACATTGATATAAGCCCAACATCCACTGACCCTCTATGTGAGGAGTACCTGACTTTTAATGCTTCCCATGGTCTTTTCCATACACACTCAAAACCGACAAGAGAAAACTCATGCTTGGACCACTTTTTTGCAAAAACAGAATTTCCAACTAGTACACTAATTTTGGAATCTTATATTACCGACCATATGCCTATTGCCATATGTATAGATATAATCAAACCCCCCTCCGAGCACTACTTTTTCAGATCTCGTACATCTTTTGAAAACGTTAAAAGGGAATCGTTGGAATCTCGAAGCTACTAACTATGCTAACATATTATCAGAATCCGATGCTAACAAAGCTTCCAATATGCTTGTCACGCTCCTCTCCACCACAATAGATAAGCACACTAGAACCTCAAATGTCTCTAGGAGAAATAAAGTCCTAAAACCATGGATAACACCCGGTTTACTTAAATGCATTAGAAACCGCGATAGACTACATACTAAATCAAAAAAATCACCTACTAACATGATTCTTAAACTCACGTACATTCGTTATCGAAATTTTTGTAATAACCTTCTTCGTAAATTAAAGCTAGCATATAACAAATCTCAAATCGACAATGCCCGTAATGAACCAAAAGCCTTATGGAAAGCTATTAGGGACATAACCTTGACCCAGAAAACAAAAATATCACCTAAAGAGTTGTTGAAACTAACTGATAAACCCGAGACGTCCGTAAATAATGTCAACATCTACTTCAGAGACATAGGCAGGAACTTAGCAGATAAAATTCGACAATCAAGCAGTTTTACTGTGAATGGTTCTTCCTTGCTAACACTTGACTCAAATTGCCCTCTTAATTCACTGGCCCTCTTAGAAGTAAGCATCGCCGAAATGGAAACAATCATCCTCGAGCTTCGTCCTGACAGTTCTTCAGGCTGGGACAATATTTCGTCTCAGGTGTTACGACAAAATAGTCACGTTCTAGCACCAATAATAACGCACGTTTGCAATCTCGCAATAAAAGCTGGTGTCTTTCCAGACGTTTTTAAGAAGTCGATTGTACACCCTATATATAAGAGTGGGGACAGGGATAATGTGAATAACTATCGACCAATATCGGTACTTTCAGCACTGTCTAAGATCTTGGAAAAAGTACTAAACCGTGCGCTAAGATCTTTTATGGAGCAGAAAAAAATACTTGCACCGAATCAATATGGCTTTCGCCCAGGAATATCGACTGAAGATGCAGTCTCGGACCTCACCGATGCTATTGTAGACGCTATAGATGCCAAAAATAGAGGCCTGTGCTTGTTCTTGGATCTCTCGAAGGCATTTGACACGGTCTCTGTTCCTATTCTTCTCGATAAGCTTGAAAAATTGGGAGTTAGAGGTTTATCACACAATATATTCAAAGATTACCTCACCAACAGGAGTCAACGAGTAAAAATTGAAACACATGTTAGTGATGAGGCAACAGTAAGCTATGGCGTGCCGCAGGGAAGTGTTTTGGGCCCTACGCTCTTTTTGCTATACGTAAACGATCTCTGCACATTGCAATTACCCTACACTAAGATCTTCACATACGCGGACGACACTGCCATATTTGTCTGGGGTCCAAATTGGCAAACTGTAAAGGAGCGTGCTGAGTGCTCTCTGTCAAAGGTCATGGATTGGCTGAGCAGAAATCTCTTGACACTCAACATACCTAAGACGAGCTATGTGGCATTCTCTTTAAGCAAGGCGACAGATCCAAAAAGCAATTTCTCCATCAAAGCTCACAAATGCACAACCGGAAATGGGTGCTCCTGTCTTGAAGTTACACCGGTTACACACGCAAAATACTTGGGTGTGTTGATAGACAATAGACTTAACTGGAAAAAGCACATTGACCTAGTTACATCCAGAACAAGACGATTAATATACGTCTTTAAGTCCCTTCGAGATGTGTTACCGCGAGACAAACTGACTTTAGTTTATTTGGCCCTATGCCAGTCCGTTATACAATACTGTATCTTGGTGTGGGGCGGAGCGGCTAAGACGTATCTTATAAAACTAGAGAGAGCACAGAGAGCACTGCTAAAAGTAATGTTAAAAAAACATTATAGATATCCCACAGTCAAACTCTATGCCGACTGCAAAGTTCTCTCAGTCCGAAAATTATTCATCCTGAAAGCCATTATTAGAAAACATCGAGATGTGCCCCTCCCACAGCCTAAAAAGCGCAGCTCGTCATCGGTCTGTCCTCGCATAAAGTGCAGAACTTCCTTCGCAAGAAGACAGACGCGTAGTGTTAGTATAAAACTAAACAATGACTTAAATAAAAGAATAAATATAGCCGTATTAAGTAGACGTCAAGCCAAAGTAAAAATTTTAAACTGGTTACAGGAACTTGATTACACACAGACGGAAGATCTTCTCACTTACCTATCATGAATTCATTGCATTTAGACATCAATACTCACTCATTCGCCTACTTTAATAAGCAATGTCACATACATACAAACACGCACTCACACACACGCACACACACACAACCACACACACGACTTCATACACCACCCTCTAAACCTCACCCACCAACAACCTCTCTCCCCCCACACACACACACTCTCACATACACACCTGGTCATCATCCGTACTCTCACAATAATATTGATAATCACACGTGCATGAACATAAGTAATTTACTGGAAAAAAAGAAATGCATGTTAGTTGCAGCAAATTTGTGAACAACCTATTTTGTCATCCTTAGCGCAACTGAAAACTGCTTCCCAAGATACAGGCTTAGGCCTAGTTTGGGAACCAGTACTAGTACCTACACTATATTAGTTATGTAAACGATGTTCCTACTATTAAAACATTATCTTGTAATTTTTTGAATCAAATAAACATTTTTATTTTTTATTATTTTATTATTTTTCTTTTTTTTATGTTTGGCCCTGCCAAAATAGCTATACTCTGCCTGATGAAAAGCACAGGCAGTGGTGGTCATCATCATACTGCGAATGCAGACAACGCAACAACGCAGCATGGTGACCCACACCGTGGCGGGCTACTGATGCTTCTGCATCATTGGGCCTCCGGTCTCGCACTCACCAACGTAACACGACAGCACTATCGCTGTCATTTTACGTTGATTTTCTGTGCGAGGGTAGTACCGCCCCGGTCGAGCCGGCCCGTTCCTGCTGAAATCAGCCCGGCTCTACTACCTTTGTGCAAGGAAAAAAAAAACTTGAAAAACTTTCAGTGATAGTCCCACAATTATCTACCCTAGAGAATTTGTATCTAAATTGACAAAGAAAAAGAAAACTATTTGTATTTTATTTAATTTTGATCTTAGATTAAACATGCCTATGCAACATCTTCAAATTGAAAGGTTTAATGGCTTTCCGCTGTGATACTATCAAACCTAGAATATATAGGTAGGTTAGAAGTTCTTATTATTCATTATAAACTAATAACTAATTACTTAAAATGAAAGTTCATCAAGTAAAAATAGGCAAGTCAGCATAATAATTTATATTTACTACACAAACATCTAGGGCAAAAACGGCTCTATATGATGAGGTTTAAACATAATGTACATAAATTAAAATTCACCATGCAAAGTTACTAACATCTATTATCCTGCGTTACTCGTAATGGAAAAATGCCTAATTAATTTTGGTAAACCATAGTAGACTGAGCGATGACATAAAATAATATAGTTAGTAGAGACTACATTTATTTCGAACTCATTAATTTGTGCCATACTTAATAAAGTAATAAAAAATAAACTTAGTATCATCATCTTCCTAGCCTTTATTATTCCCAAGCTTTGGGATGGGCCACTAGTTCAACCGGTTTTACCTGAATAACAGATTTTTTACACGGATCGACTGGCATCGGACCTCCGCAACCCTGGGGGTGAACTGAATTCGAAGGTTGAACTAGTGGTCAGTATATTCCCGGGCGGCGGAGGCGCGCCTATCAGCGCCTCATGCCGCCCTGAGTGTGGCCGCGGATGGTCGGGACGGGCTTTCCCCTCCATCCGCTCTAGTGGCCACCCGCGAGGGGGCGACGTACGCGTGTGCCGTACGTCGCCTAAATAGAGAATTTTAACAGCAGACGGTGCCCGCTTCAGTGCGGGCAAGCGCTGGGAGGGGTCCGGACGTGTTAATAACTGCAGTTCCCGGATTCCTCCCTTCACAGGCGCAGAGTGGCACACCGTGTGGTTTTAGTCGGTTCGAGTCCGACACACCGCCCCGCCGCAAGCCCCGGCGCGGGTGAAGGTCCGAGGGGATTTCCACACGTTAAAAAAAAAAAAAAAAAAAGTGGTCAGTATATTTTCGAGCCACGATGGCTCGCTGGTCGTTCCGGTTGGAGACTCCACGCTGGCGGTGCCGCCGTGGAGACTCTCCAGCCGGTCATCCTCGAGTGGGCAGGGCGGCAGCACGGGATCCTTTCCTTCCGACTGACGCAGGTCTTTTCCGGGCACTGTTGCTTCGGGAAGTACCTGCACTCGGTCGCCAGGAGGGAACTGAGTCCCGCCTGCCACCACGGCGACTGCAGTGAGGATTCGGCCCAGCACATACTGGCGATTTGCCCGGCTTGGGCGTCGCAGCGTCGGGCCCTCACTGCAGTCATCGAGGAGATCTCTCGCTACCGGCCATCATACGCTCCATGGCCGGTAGCGACAGCAATTTTACCGCTGTCACAATCTTCTGCGAAGACGTCATCTCGCAGTAGGAGGCGAGGGAGAAGGCCCGAGAGGACGACCTCCACTCGGACCTCCATCCGCTTTAGTGGACAGCCGCGAGGAGGCGACGTACGGCATACGCGTACCAATTGAGAGTATACCAGTAGACCGTCCCCGCTTCAGAGCGGGCAGGCGCTGTGAGAGGTCCAGCTGTGTTAATAACAGCAGTTCCCGGATCACTTTCTTCTCATGCGCAAAGTGGAAAGTGGGGCCGGTGGGGCCAGTAAAACGTTGTCAGTATATTTGAGGGCACTGACTTCCCAATAACGATTGTCATAGGTGTTTATGACAATCGGGACCGACACCTTAACTTGTTCTCCGAGGCCCGGACGGGAAACACCGCTATCTTCCAGACTCCGGGCTCCTATTAAATAATTTATTGTAAGAAAAACCCTACAGCAGTCCAAAACGGGAATCGAACCTGATCTGCAGTCGCTTACGCTAACCATTAGACTAACGAGGCAAAAAATAAACTTAGTATAATCTGTACAACATGTATACGCAAAAACTTTGTACATCTTTTTACAAAAATTATGGGAACGGAGTAGTGTGAAATTTCATACATTTAAGTTTTTACGGAGGAGAAATGCAGATAGATATTTAAAAAAGTGTTAACTATCATGGTTTAGTCACAATAACCGCTATTGTGTTCAAAAAAATTATTAAATCGTCTGAAGAAAGAAACTACGTTAAATGTGTATCTTATTATTAATCTTTATCCAAATAAAGCATTATGTTATCAAGGGTGTTTGTGTAGAAGTTGGTGAAGTTTGTTGAAGAAACTCATGCCCACTCTTTTTAAAAGTCAAATCTTCAGGTACAATAGTAGTAGTAAGTATTACATGAATGGTTAACAGTATGCAAACTGTTGCCACCTGAATTTCATTTTATTGAAATGGTCCAAAAGATAACGTACTAACAAAATAAAAATCACTCTGTGATACCATTGAATGTTTCAACCTATTCAACATAGAAATCATTTAAGGTTATATATTTTCTCCGAACGTAAATATACTCTTATATGCCCAGATATTCCAAACTTTATGCTCTCTGTGTTACATTTTGCTCTATCTTCACTAAAATATTCTAGCTACATCGTGAAATTCTATACGCTGTTTCTGGTTTGATGGTACATAATATTATTATGTTAAACGCAGCCACCTTTATCCAGAAACTGCTTAAGTATGTGTTAACACGTTCCTATTACCTGAGGTACTTCATTAAAATACCATTCAATATAATTTAACATCAAAATAAACTGTTCAGACGAAAGTCGCTTTTAGTTTGACACCAACTTTCAACTTAAAGTATTGAGATGTTGTCGATTTGTATGAAAGAGCACATGACATTCAACTCAGTAAAGCCTTCTGATACCTTGGAATATATAATATCAGAGATGATAGTTACTTCGTACGTGATATCATGAAATACATCACGTTGTAGACATTTTTCTAAACTTTATTTCTTTAAAATATTTTTGTTGCTTAGGTGTCACTAATGAGAATGAGTAAGTACAGATTAAAAAACTTGCTGAATCGAAGCTTTAACATATGTTCATTTAACTAGTGGTCGCCCGAAATTTGACCCTTTTTTAAATATCTATCTGCATTTCTCCTCCGTAAAAACTTAAATGTATGAAATTTCACACTACTCCGTTCCCATAATTTTTGTAAAAAGATGTACAAAGTTTTTGCGTATACATGTTGTAAAGATTATACTAAGTTTATTTTTTGCCTCGTTAGTCTAATGGTTAGCGTAAGCGACTGCAGATCGGGTTCGATTCCCGTTTTGGACTGCTGTAGGGTTTTTCTTACAATAAATTATTTAATAGGAGCCCGGAGTCTGGAAGATAGCGGTGTTTCCCGTCCGTGCCTCGGAGAACAAGTTAAGGTGTCGGTCCCGATTGTCATAAACACCTATGACAATCGTTATTGGGAAGTCAGTGCCCTCAAATATACTGACAACGTTTTACTGGCCCCACCGGCCCCACTTTCCACTTTGCGCATGAGAAGAAAGTGATCCGGGAACTGCTGTTATTAACACAGCTGGACCTCTCACAGCGCCTGCCCGCTCTGAAGCGGGGACGGTCTACTGGTATACTCTCAATTGGTACGCGTATGCCGTACGTCACCTCCTCGCGGATGTCCACTAAAGCGGATGGAGGTCCGAGTGGAGGTCGTCCTCTCGGGCCTTCTCCCTCGCCTCCTACTGCGAGATGACGTCTTCGCAGAAGATTGTGACCGCGGTAAAATTGCTGTCGCTACCGGCCATGGAGCGTATGATGGCCGGTAGCGAGAGATCTCCTCGATGACTGCAGTGAGGGCCCGACGCTGCGACGCCCAAGCCGGGCAAATCGCCAGTATGTGCTGGGCCGAATCCTCACTGCAGTCGCCGTGGTGGCAGGCGGGACTCAGTTCCCTCCTGGCGACCGAGTGCAGGTACTTCCCGAAGCAACAGTGCCCGGAAAAGACCTGCGTCAGTCGGAAGGAAAGGATCCCGTGCTGCCGCCCTGCCCACTCGAGGATGACCGGCTGGAGAGTCTCCACGGCGGCACCGCCAGCGTGGAGTCTCCAACTGGAATGACCAGCGAGCCATCGTGGCTCGAAAATATACTGACCACTAGTTCAACCTTCGAATTCAGTTCACCCCCAGGGTTGCGGAGGTCCGATGCCAGTCGATCCGTGTAAAAAATCTGTTATTCAGGTAAAACCGGTTGAACTAGTGGCCGATCCCAAAGCTTGGGAATAATAAAGGCTAGGAAGATGATGATACTAAGTTTATTTTTTATTACTTTATTAAGTATGGCACAAATTAATGAGTTCGAAATAAATGTAGTCTCTACTAACTATATTATTTTATGTCATCGCTCAGTCTACTATGGTTTACCAAAATTAATTAGGCATTTTTCCATTACGAGTAACGCAGGATAATAGATGTTAGTAACTTTGCATGGTGAATTTTAATTTATGTACATTATGTTTAAACCTCATCATATAGAGCCGTTTTTGCCCTAGATGTTTGTGTAGTAAATATAAATTATTATGCTGACTTGCCTATTTTTACTTGATGAACTTTCATTTTAAGTAATTAGTTATTAGTTTATAATGAATAATAAGAACTTCTAACCTACCTATATATTCTAGGTTTGATAGTATCACAGCGGAAAGCCATTAAACCTTTCAATTTGAAGATGTTGCATAGGCATGTTTAATCTAAGATCAAAATTAAATAAAATACAAATAGTTTTCTTTTTCTTTGTCAATTTAGATACAAATTCTCTAGGGTAGATAATTGTAGGACTATCACTGAAAGTTTTTCAAGTTTTTTTTTTCCTTGCACAAAGGTAGTAGAGCCGGGCTGATTTCAGCAGGAACGGGCCGGCTCGACCGGGGCGGTACTACCCTCGCACAGAAAATCAACGTAAAATGACAGCGATAGTGCTGTCGTGTTACGTTGGTGAGTGCGAGACCGGAGGCCCAATGATGCAGAAGCATCAGTAGCCCGCCACGGTGTGGGTCACCATGCTGCGTTGTTGCGTTGTCTGCATTCGCAGTATGATGATGACCACCACTGCCTGTGCTTTCCATCAGGCAGAGTATAGCTATTTTGGCAGGGCCAAACATAAAAAAAAGAAAAAAAGAGACGTGTGGCACTCGGGGACTGCTGCGGTAAAGCTATTGCATAGCATTTTTATCAACTTATGCAATTATAATTATTATTTATTTATTTTTATTTATGCAGTATGTATAATATTGTGAATGAAAAATACTAAACTATTTTTCAAATGCTCCATCGCATTCGAAGTACACCGCCATCTATATAATTGGTGCCATACTGACAACAAACAAATGTATGTTTGGAATTACCGGACCGTTATAATTTATCAAGTAGCATAAGAACAACAATTTTTAACATTTAGTAGTAATGAGTTATTGGCTGGAATGTGTAGGTGAATGATTTATGACGAAGGTGCCTCGAGTTCAAATCTCAACTAGGCGTCGTCGTCTCTTTGTAAATGTTTCCTGTATATTATGTTAAATAGGGGTATTCATTAAATAAGTAATCCAAAATTACACAAAACAAAAAAGATACGAAAACTTCACAACAAACAACAGAGGGCGCTGAGTGTGGATTTCGGAGCAGCTCGTCAACGAATCTGTCTGTCTCTGAAGACACAGAAGGGACAGACAGATTCGTTGATTCGTCGTTCGGAGCAGCTCGTCTCGATCCGTGCGAGCTTCGGGTGTCAGGTTTTATTTGTGTTACGGAATTTCTTGATTCGGTCGCTGCGCTCAAAGGCATCAAAGCCCGCGATAAAAGCTATATATAATAGCTTAAAAAAGTAAAATGTCACTTACGCTATTTTTGGACCATTACAATCATAAACAAAGAACGAAGCACACTCCATCTCAAGGTCTGACAATGAATTTCTACTACACTTGCTTAGTTTTAGTTCAGGCTACTGGACATGGGCACACCACAACATCTCGTGCACCTGCTCAGAGAGCTATACGAAGGAGGACCAGGCTCAGTGCGGACTGATAAACTCATCTCAGATAGTTTCCATCCAAGGAGAGGCGTTCGACAGGGTTGCATAATATCGCCCCTGCTATTTAACGTTTATACCGAGCTAGTAATGCGGATCACTCTCGAGGACTGAGGACTCTCGGGAATAGTGACTCAATAGAGCGACTGGTAGTTCAGGGAAAGGTGGAGGGGATCAGACTCCGCGGCAGGGTACATAGGTGCCCTGCCGCGGACCGACCAGGTGAAGTCCACAATCGGAAGCCACGTGTCTGACTGCAGCCGGCAGTCTGCTGACAGGGTGAGATGGCGGGAAGTTGTACGAGGGGTTTTGTCCGCCACTACAACCAGTGTGCACTCTACGTGTACACGACCGCTCTGCCAAGAGTGAAGCGAGTTAGAAGAATAGATAAGAATAAATAGACGTATTTAGCAATAGATAAATATGGCCATCAGCAGTCAAGTCAGTGGCTTTACCTAGTTTAGTATACGAACTCAAATGATTGCATTGTATAAGTTTCCAGAATCCATCTACATATTTATAGTCAAAACAACATAGTCTATGAACAACACTGAACTATAATTTGTTGATTTTGTCAAAAATAGCAAAGAATATGATCTTCTCAAGCCTGTAGAGTAAATTAATTGTTATCTAGAAAAAGTCTATTAAAAAATATAAATTCTTATTTTTCGGTTTAATGCTTGTAAACTATGTATTTTCATAAAAAACTACTTTACTTTTTTTATGATTAATGAGCTTTAAAAAATATTTGCTTTGATACTTCCATTTTCATTAAAAAAGGAATACATATAAAAAGTAGGTATATACCTAACTATAATTATTCTAAAACGATTACAAATGTCACAATTTTATATATAAGCTATAATAAATTAATGCAACTTATTTGTGATCTACAACTGTTGCGTCGTGACGTGCGGTTCCACTCATATTTGAATCACGCCTGTTACTAATACATCTTGATTTTTTTTTAATAGAATATGGGGCAAACGAGCAGACGTATCACCTGATGGTAAGCGATTACCGCCGCCCATGGACACCCACAAGACCAGAGGCGTCACAAGTGCGTAGTCGGCTTTTGGGGTAAGGGCCTCCGCTATCCTCACTCACTCGGTGAATCACAGCGCAAGCGCTATTTCACACCGGTTTTCTGTGAGGCCGTGGTATCACTCCGGTTGAGCCAGCCCATGCATGCCAAAGCGTGGCTCTCCCACGGTAAAAAACATCCGTAACTTTCATTCTAAAGTGCAATAACTTAAATTGAAGTTCAAAGTTCAAGCGGACATTTATTCTGACAAGTTCTTCATATAGAGATACAGATACAGGTCTTCAAATAGAGTTACAGATCATACAAGGAGCATTGTCAGTTCTTTTAAGTTTCTCTGCAACTTGTTCTAACCTGTTGTAAGTTTCTGCTCTCAGTATCGAAGCTTATGTTTCAATATTATGTAAAAGTATCTTTGTTGTATTTTTTTTAATGTATCTATGGCCCTGCCAAAATGACTCTACTCTGCCTGATGGAAAGCATACTCATTGCGAATGCATGGCAGCCTAGTGATGTTTCACTACTAACGGAACATGACAGCACGAACGCTGTCATTTTACGTTGATTTTCTGTGCGAGGGTAGTACCGCCCCGGTCGAGCCGGCCCATTCGTGCTGAAATCAGCGTGACTCTACTACCTTTAAAGTACATTCAATGCCTCGTCGGGTTTTCTTCGTTTACTAATTAATTTATTTTATACTTCATGACTGATTGACTGCCTCGTTGGTCTCGCGGTTGGCGTGTGCGACTGCTGATCATGAGGTCTCGGGTTCGATTCCCGGGTCGGACCAAATGTTTGTATGATCTACAAATATTTGTTTCGAAATTTGGGTGTTTTTTATGTATAATATGTATGTATTTACAAAAAAAAAAAGTATATATGTATTTGTATCAGTTGTCTAGTACCCATAACACAAGCTCTGCTTAGCTTGGGACTAGACGGCGTTGTGTAAATATTTATTTATTTATTTATTTAATGTATTAGGATATCGTGAGTATTAATGTCTGCGCCGTGATAATAGGCGCACTTAATACTAACTTTGACACTAGACGTAGTTACAGAATAAACATAACTTCTTTTTATAAACTCATTTTAGGTAAACTTGATATTGAACATTTTAAATGGGCTGTGTTAATGAATTCTTGAAGTGTTTTGAAGGTAAATTGGTCAACAACATTTTATTACTGAAATCAATAGTATACTGCTACTAGTGTCTAGACTTCGTTGCAGACTACTTATTAAGTTAACATGAAACTGGAATGCTGACTGTGAACTTTATTGAAATTCCCCTATTGTTCCTATCCACTGCCCAAGACTACAGATATATTACAAACATTAACTTTTACATTTGTTACTTATACGTATTGCCCTTTCATATCCCAAAAAAATATAAATACACGAAACAAATTTTACTTGGTTTCACAATATTGTTTTGAAAGTACTTCAGATTCCGTTTTTTTCCTTTACAGTTTTCTCCACAAGAAATTGTTGCAGGCGAAGAAAAAATGAACACCAATATATTTAATACTCATTATTTAAAAACTTTTTATTTTGGTTAATATTCAAGTTTATAAAACAATTTTGTTAAGAAAAGAACGAATGAACATTTATCCTTTCTTTATTGTTATTTAGTACATCTCCGGTTAATACTAATAAAAAAAGAATTTAGTAGTGTAATATAAAGTCAAGCGAAATCACAATTTATTTCATCTAGGACCTACAACTTAGTATCGTTTTAATGTTTTTTTTTGTAAAGGTCTCTAAAAAGGCTACTGTAAGGAATCATATAACGACGATTACTTGGGCAAGTTAAAAGGTTTGCGAAAATCTTAATGTTCTTAACTTTGTAGGTGATTGATGCTGCCCCCCTAGCCAAGTTAACATCCTACAAATGTAAACGTTAACAGATAGTAGAAACTTATAGCCGTACGGGAAAAATATCATCTCAACGCTAAGTTTCGTGGTCAACACAATATATTAGCGATAATATTAGAGAATATAATGAAATAGCAAGTGTAACATCAACCTGGCCGGTAATAAACATTTCTCTACCTCGCCTGATATTAATGGCAATACTAAAGCTAACACTCTAAGATGTGTCTTCTACCCCAACTCCCAACAATCCAACTTTTGTCTTTGATAAACTGTTCGCTTGTGATGTTAGGAGGACCATTCTGGCGATTTCATCGGATGCAATTGGAAGTGATTGTATCATTCGAAACACGATTCTTCCTATCTCTGACGAAATCCTACTTATCCTATGCAGTATTCTGAATCACTCTCTGACAAGTGATGTTTTTCAAACTGCATGGCAAGCAAGGGCGGATCCAGCTTTGGCGCCAGGGGGGGTCATATAGTCGTGGTCAAGGCACAAGAAGCTATAATATAATTTTGATAATAAATAGATACAGATAAAAAGTAGGTATTTTTAATAATGTACGTAAGTGTAATAATGTAAGTACCTAATGTACTTGGTTTTCCCGGGCTGTTGCCGCACTTGAGCGTGGACGCCCAGTGTGCCACTCGCATTCTTGGGGGGCAAAATTGCGCTCAATTATGCCCGGGGTAAGAACAGAATTACATGGCACCCCCTACCACCTGGTCGTGGATCTTTGCAACATTAAGGTATTGTCCATCACCACCTCGAGACTGCATAACCAGCCTTGCCCTTCTTGACCGAGACGCAGATATCGTCTCCAGCGGACACTACGTCACTCACCCTGGGTACGAACTAGAACACTCGTTCATGTCAAGGCCGGAGAAGCGTGTACGTTTGAGACGATATCAGTTTTCGTCGCCTTAGCAATCTTGAAGGTAGGGACAATGTTACGGCTCCTTGTAGGCTACCTTGTCAGCGACGACCACCTTCGCGTCTTTGCGTGCCTCTACGAGTATAGATCCCATAGCGGTGGTGCCGAAACTGACCGACTAATTGAGCACATTGCATCCAGATGGCTGCAGACTTCGTGCAGCAGCAGATCACGTCCGCAGAGATCGTTTTACTTGGTGTTTTTAATGCCCACCACGCCGACTGGCTTAGTAATAAAACGGATCATGCGGGGAGATCTGTTCACGACTTCGCACTGGTATATGGCCTGACACAACTTGTTACCACGCTGACGCGAGTCTCAAATGTGGAGGGTCAGAGTTATTCGTTGTTGGACCTTCTGCTGACTTTCATCCGGACGGTTACAACGTATCCGTAGACGCTCCACTTAACTCCTGAGACCATTGCCTTGACCGGAGTACAGTGACTCTCATATGCTCGCCGCGATCGCGAGTTGCACGCAGCCGCCGCGTGTAGCACTACAAGTCAGCAGATTGTGTTGCACTACAGTCCTACTTTTGGACACAGGTATGCTCGGCGGATGATCCCAACACCGCTGCTGATTCTGGGTATGGAGCTTTTTATTCCATCCTCTATGGTCCTCATTGATGGCAAGTGTCGGGCTGGTTTGGTCCATCTTCCAGAAAAGCTTCTCGCATGAAGCAGGAAGCTTACCAAGCCTGGGCTGACGCGGTGGTGGTACGGGATCAAAATACCAGCGCTCTGAAAAGGAGTACAACTTTGCCTCCAGGTCACTCAAAAGAGTCATTGCAAGGGTGAATCGGAGCACATTGCTAGGATTCGCGAGAGGCTGGAGCGTCTTACTCCGCGTTCTGGTCTCTTGCCAAGGCTATTGGAGAGAATTTCTGTAAGCCATCCTTTCCACCTCTACACATAGGAAATAATTCGTTGGCCTATGGCAAAGGAGAAAGCCGATCTTCTGGCCAAACTCTTTGCGTCTAACTCGACCTTGGATAGCGGGGAATAGGATCCACCTACCACACCGTGGTGCGAGAGCTGTATGCTGGATATCCAGTTCTACCAACGCTCAGTGCGTTTAGCACTTCTATCCCTAGATATACATTTTTCTGCTCTTTTTCAGCTATCCTACTCTTCTGGCGTAGTCTCATTGGACATTGCGTAGGCCTTTAATCGGGCCTGGCACAAAGCGCTTCTTTCGAAGGTCCCTTCCTATGGGCTTCTTGTGAAATTATGCGAATGGGTCACTAGCTTTTTACCAGATAGAAGCATAAAGGTCGTAGTCAACGGTGAATGCGGCTGTGTTCTATCGCCTGCTTTGTTCCTCCTCCATATCAATGACATGTTGCAAATTAGCGGCATTCATTGTTATGCGGATGACAACACGGGCGATGCTCTCTATAGCGGCCGCAATAATATTTCTCAGGAAAACGTCATTGAGAGTCGAATAACACTTGTGTCTGAAATTTCTTCTCTTCTTCTTGACTCTTTGGAAAAGATCTCAAATTGGGGTAGACTTAATTTTAATTTAGTACAATTTCACCGCTAAAAATTTGCGATTGGTCGTATGTCCTCGTTTGAAGACACTCCCTTACCTGCCTCAGACAATATTGGAATACTTGGTGTCGACATATCGAATAAAGTCTATTTGGAGGGTAAGGCCAAATTGGCCTCGAAGAAGCTTGGCGCCCTCAATAGATCAAGACTGTTTTTCACTCAGGCGCACCGCCTTCTGCTTTATAAGGCGCAGGTTAAGCCTTATATGGAATACTGTTCTCATCTTTGGGCAGAGGAACCCCTAGTACCAGCTCCTCCCTCTGGACCGCATCTAACGGAGAGCGACTCGAATCGTCGACTGCCTGCGACAAATCGGTTGCGTCCAGCCGATTTGAAACATCTTGGCAGTCGACGGCGTCTCTTTCCGCCATCGTCCTACGCGACACCAGTTTCATCCCCATCGTTTAGACGGTTGGCAGTCCACAACTGTGCGCTTTTATAGAAACCTTCTGCCACGCGCAACAAAACTGTAGAATAAACTGTCGCCTGCGGTATTCCCGGACTAATACAACCTTCAAACTTTAAAGAAAAAAACGTAGGTACTCCCTTTTAAAAGGCCGGCGACGCACTTGTGACGCCTCTGGTGTTGCGGGTGTCCATGGGTGGCGATAATCGCTTACCATCAGGCGATCCGTCTGCTCGTTTATCACATAAAAAAACTTAGCCTCTTGATTGGGCCATTGTACATGGGCTTAGAAGTACTATACTTAAAAATACCTATATTTAAATAAGAAAATCAGTTTTTCTTTTACGTTTTCTCCCAAAACGCGGTGTTATTTCTATTGCTACTTCAATGGGTACGTTTTTATGAATGTGGAGAAGTGTCAGTCCGGTTAGACGTTCTTCAACCATTGCAATAGCCACGATTATATTCTATATTGTGTACGATTTAAATCTATATTGTGACAAAAAATATAAAGAACATTATGTTTAACAATTTAATTTAGGTCATGACAACCGCCCAGGGGGGGGCATGACCCCCATGACCCCCCCCTGGATCCGCCCTTGATGGCAAGATGTTCCACTAATGCCTTTAACTAAGAAAGCAAAACCTTCTTCATTTTCTGACCATCGGCGCATATCTGTTTTTGATTTAATTTACTCCAAAAAAACATCAAATGAAAACTCCCTGCCTAGATACACTAAAAAGCGTAATATAAACTTGTTTCAATTTGGCTGCTTTAAATTACTAGGTCATAAATAGTCATAAAAAATTATTGTTTCTCAAATATTGCAGCATAAAACATACCAATCGAAAATATTAACATTACAACTCGCAATATGAACCATAGAAGTTTAGAAAATCTATACCCCTAAAACATACTAATTTTAACTACTTACTTATTTATATATATTTAGTAACACTAAGCATAAAATTATGAACATTATTGATGTAACGTAGCAAACCGAAACTCCTGTTAATTTTCCAGTGTTTGCTAAAATATCTCTCGTTTTATGTCACAGCTGATGTGAAGTTGTGCATGAGAAATACTATTGCGAGCCTTATCCGGAATATTATCCGGAAATTTATTCCGGAATATGGAAGTTTGACGGTGTTTTAGGGACCGAGATTTTATTTACCTGTGCCTTGGAGAGCTGGTTAAGCTGATGGTCTCGGTTGTCATGAAGATCTATGGCAATCGCTTTTTCAGTGGCCACAAATATACTGAAAACTTTTTTTGGACCGAAGTTCCTTATGAGGCATTGCGGAGGGGTACCCTAGCCGGCAAAAAGCGTCCGTAACGTAAAATTGACGCCTCGGTGTCTCAATAGTAGCGTATGCGAATGCTGTAATTGAGGTCTCAGGTTCGAATCCCGGGTTGGGTCAAATATTTTTTTATGATCTGCATATATTTGTTTTTTCGGAGTATTTATTTCATGAAAGAAGAATTTAGTAGAGCGTAGTAATCTGTCAGTTGTATGTAACAAGTACGGAGTAACTCTAGATAGAACTTGTTTTAGTAGAGATTACTAAGTGGCAGCACAAGTGATCAGTTTAGTTTCATTTTTTATTTTTATCGATAAAAAATCATTAAAAAAAATGTATACCTGAATAGTTATTTTCTTTAAACCTCGCATAGAGCTTTTATATATTTTAATAATACATTTTGAATGAAATAAAGGTGTTAAGATAATTTTGTGGTTTTTAAAGAGCGTGAATGAAAAAAAATATTTATTTCGTGAACGAAAAATTTAGTATAGCGACATCTGTATTTTTGATAAGGAATTTCGTTCCTACCTGGTGTCCCACGACACCACACGTCTTTTTTTTTTATTGATTTCACAACACAAATAGCCTTTTTGAAGATAGACGATAATCTCATAAGTACGATATAAGCAATAAAAAAATGACTTAGTTCCTTTTTTAATTTATAGAACGTTTAAGTAACTTGAAAGCCGGAAATTTTATCAGATTCCATCAGAATAATGCATTATTTTTTAAATTCATGCATAAAGGATTTATAAATTTGATCTTCAACTGACTTAAAAGGAATTTTATTTGATATAAAGGGAGAGCCGCATGAAGGCTAATAACTATTACAATAATTATTCTTACAAGCCATTATGGGTAGAACGTGAGTGTTGTACCAAATTCTTTGTAAATAAAATTCTCATAAATAACGTGACAATAATACTTAATACGAGCGTATTTTGCTCCTACTCTGTATTCGTTGTAACACTGAAACCATCATCGTGATGATGACGAAATTAGAGATGATAAATAAATGTCAAAGGGACAATGTGTACACTAGCGAAAATAGGCCTCTCTCAAGGAATTATTTTCACCAAGCGGATTAAATTCAATTTCTGAGATTCGCAGCCGACACCGAGTCTTCATTCACATTGATCTGAAGATTTTATTTTAAAAGTAGATTCTGTCTGACCCTTTTATCTGTGATAATAAGAAAATGTACTTGAAATTTTAGTCGATGTGGAGGTCTTACGAGTCTCTATCGAATAAATATTTCTGTGTGATGCTTCTCAGAGAATAACAAAGAGTCTTTTCCTGGATTTAAATTTAATAGACACTTTTTAAAATTATGTGTCGTCTTCTGTGTTAACTCCGATATTAAATATAACCATTTCTTTTTAAAAATAACAATTTATTCATGCTCCAATAAAATATTTTGATGCAACATGACGACGAATCTGACCTTAAACTTAAATAAAATTAGTACTAGAAATTAATAGACATTTAAAAAGTCTGTTTAAACCAATTGAACCCTCAGAGTGCGTGAGACTCATGGCAAAAGTATTTGTCCGGTTTCTAACTAGACAACGAAAGCTATTTTACTTTCTTAAGAATTTTTTGTCTATAGACCAATAATTATTTGCAAAGCAATTTCTTGTTCAGGAATTAGAAACATTCATATTCTTTTCATCCCACCAGCTCGTACAGAGTATTTTTGCCCTTCGATATCTGAGTGCAAAAGCCGTTTTTATCCTCTAGAGGAATAAAGTAAATTGAATTTAGAACATCGCTCGAGTGCACTAAGTTGGTGAATTCAAAACATCATTAAACCTATTTACTTCTACCTCCATGGTGCCGAATTAATCATACAATATCTTTTAATTTGTTAATAACTCAGACTCGGAACCTTCTTGGTATAGTTTTTTTTTATTTGCTCTTCCCGCACCATTTTCTTCTGTAACTATAGCAACTTAACTTTCAATTTTTCTTAATTTATCTATACATCCATACAAATAAATATAATTGAAATGTCTGTTTGTAATATTAAAATAACCGCTTTTTACTAAATGCATATGTATACACGGTACATATTCTAAAATGTTTTTTTTATAATTTCTGTTACATTGTCTGGAGTGTAAGGTGTCCCACTAACATCCTTCGGGACCCAAGCCAACCTCGCCTGCCCGTGGCGCACTCTGCTGAATAACGAAGAAGGCTCTGGCGACCCGCCAACACGCACTGGACCAGCGCGGCGGGTTACGGTCAAAATCCCCCCCGGGTCCCCCCCCTATATGATGATGGACAAAGAAGCATGGCCCCTAGTGCCCGGGGGCTCCAGCTGCAAGATTGACGTTGACGGGCGTCGGTCGAGCACTGGAATCAGGGGTGCTAAGAATCTCCGGGCGAGATGCTACCGTCAAACGACCTCAGGCAATTGCACAACGGAATACCGACGTGGGTTGTCGCTGGTGACATATAATACGCGCACATTGAGGACAGATGAGAAGATTATTGAGCTGGAAGAGGAGATGAACAAGTTGCATTGGGACATAGTTTATCGGAGGTCCGAAGAGAGGGCGAGGACGGCACGACATCCGTGTCTTTAATACTAACCATATTAAAGATACGAGATAAAGATAGAGCGAAATAAGGGCTCCAAAGTGTTTGCAAGAGACTTGTCTATTGGGCAAAGCCAGTTGACGAAGCTGAAGACGGAAGACGGCAGTGTAGCGTCTACTAAGCCAAAGGTACTGAGGGAGATCGAAAGGTTCTATGGACAGTTATATACCTCGATTGCTAAGCCTGTTGACGATTTGGATAAAGATCCAAGGGCCAAATTAACCCGACACTATACAGAAGACATCCCGGACATCAGCCTGTATGAGATTAGGATGGCCCTCAAACAGTTCAAGAACAACAAGGCGGCGGGTGAGGACGGAATTACATCGGAGCTTCTGAAAGCGGGTGGAACACCGATACTGAAAGTCCTTCAGAGGCTCTTCAATTCCGTCCTGCTCGACGGTACTACGCCCGAAGCTTGGAACAGAGGCGTGGTGGTTCTTTTCTTCAAGAAA
This sequence comes from Diaphora mendica, assembly GCA_949125395.1. Lineage (NCBI taxonomy): Eukaryota > Metazoa > Arthropoda > Insecta > Lepidoptera > Erebidae > Diaphora > Diaphora mendica. The sequence continues at coordinate 25,996,504 of OX421312.1, read as the reverse complement.
GGCTATAAAACCTTATTGAAGAACTACAGGCCCATCTCGGTTCTGAGCCATGTTTATAAGCTATTTTCGAGGGTGATCACGAACCGTCTCGCACGCAGGTTTGATGACTTCAAGCCTCCCGAACAAGCCGGTTTCCGTAAAGGCTATAGTACCATAGACCACATTCATACGCTGCGGCAAATTATACAGAAGACCGAGGAGTATAATTTGCCACTATGCTTAGCGTTTGTGGATTATGAGAAAGCCTTCGATTCGATCGAGACTTGGGCAGTGCTGCAGTCTCTTCAGAGATGCCAAATTGACTATCGGTATATCGAAGTGCTGAAGTGCTTGTATAGAAACGCCACCATGTCGGTCCGAGTACAGGACCAGAGCACAGAGGATATTCCGTTGCGGAGGGGAGTTAGGCAGGGTGATGTTATCTCGCCTAAACTCTTTACCAATGCAATGGAAGACGCCTTCAAGCTACTGGATTGGAAAGGATTCGGCATCAATATTAATGGCGAATGCATCACTCACCTTCGGTTTGCCGACGACATCGTAGTCATGGCAAAGACTTTAGAGGAGCTCAGCACGATGCTCGGAGGCCTCAATAGAGTGTCCCAGTGGGTGGGCCTTAGGATGAACATGGACAAGACGAAAGTCATGTCAAATGTCCATGTTTCGCCCAGACCCGTATTACTGGGAGGCTCGGCTCTCGAAGTTGTTGATGACTATGTCTATCTGGGACAAACGGTCTAACTAGGCAAATCCAACTTCGAGAAAGAGGTCAATCGACGAATCCAACTCGGCTGGGCTGCGTTCGAGAAATTACGCAGCGTTTTCTCGTCCAAAATACCACAGTCCTTAAAGACCAAGGTCTTTAATCAGTGCGTGCTACCAGTGATGACCTACGGTGCCGAGACGTGGTCTCTTACTATGGGCCTCATAAAGAAGCTCAGGGTCACACAGCGAGCTATGGAACGGGCTATGCTTGGGGTCTCTCTACGAGATCGAATCAGAAATGAGGAGATCCGTAGACGAACTAAAGTTACCGACATAGCAGAGCGAGTCAGCAAGCTGAAGTGGCAATGGGCAGGGCACATAGCTCGGAGAACCGATGGCCGATGGGGCAGAAAGGTTCTTGAGTGGAGACCACGTGACGGCAAGCGCAGCGTAGGAAGGCCTCCCGCAAGGTGGACGGACGACCTAGTTAAGATCGCAGGGACTCGTTGGATGCAGGCTGCTACCGACCGGTCGAAGTGGAAATCAATGGGGGAGGCCTACGTTCAGCAGTGGACTTCTTATGGCTGATATGATGATGATGATGTCTGTCTGTTAGTCGGTCTGTTTGTTCCGGGTAATCTCTGGAACAGCTGGACTGATTTTGACGTGACTTTCACTGGCAGATAGCTGATAATCTAAGGAGTAACTTAGGCTATTTTTTTTAGACTAGCTTTGTCCCGCGGTGTTACTCGCGGTACGACAAAAACCGCGGGTAACACCGCGGGGTTGAGCGAGTACCTAAGTATTTTTGAAATAATTTAAAAATAAATCTGTAATACTTACCTATCATAATGTAGTACCTAATAAATATTAAGACCTAAACTGAAATAAAAGTATCTTGTGATTGTTAATGCTTTTTTTGCATTTAGTTGTTTCCTCGCTGAGGTGGAATGAAAAGTTATGTTTTGCACTCGAGTGCAAAGATTTTCACCTCGTGCTCTTTTGATTCCCTCGCTGACGCTCAGGATTCTAATTTTTAGAATCCTTCGCTTCTCAGTCATCAAAATTGAGCACGCGGTTAAAAAGCAACTTTGCACTCTTGTATAACAAATAACTATTGTTTTATACTTTGTATCCACATGAGTAATTACAATAACAGTCATAAAAGACGCATTTTTCACCTTCAATATTTCGCAAAATGAACGTTACATACACTTGCCTGATCTCAGGCAGGTTTTTCGATTTCAACAATAAAAAAAAATACTTAGTAGTAGTATAATGACAACTTAAAAGTCTAAAGTATTGTTTATAGTAATTTTTTTGGTAACGGTTATTATACAAGTGAATTTCTGATTATAAAGAACTAATATTATTAAACTCTTGTTTTGTAAACAACAGATCATTTTGGATTTATAGATTACAAAAGAAATTTTGAAACCAAGATTTCTGTATTAAGAATACCACTTTTCAGACACATGTTAAATGACTTCAAGTTCTTATTCCGTATATTTAAGTTACTTGACTTTTGTCAACAGAATTTCGAATGGCCGGTGGTCCGCCCTATTGACCCTGGAGAAGTGGTCACAGTGCAGCTCCTAAGTCGCATGCGATGGGGTGCTCCGCGAGTATTGGGCGTATACCGCCTCGGCCTACAGATTCTTGTAACAGACGGCCAACTCTGTCTCACAGACACTCTAGTGGATGACCGCAACAAAGCAGTTCCGGTAAGTGCCTTAAATAATAAAACCATAAACGTACCTTTATAATCTATACATACTAGATTTTCTAAAATCTTAAGATGAATTCAGTTTCTATAATCATGTACTCGCAGTTATATGAGGATAATATTAATTGTAGCAGTAATTTATTGCTTATTAAAGTTTTGATTGAGTTCTAAAGTCCATTTTGATGTACTGCAGTCAATATACTCGTAATGAACAACATCGTAGTTTCCAATTTAGCATTCTATGCATAGACAATCTCGCTTTGCAATCAGGTGACAAATAAACAGAAAGTTCAAATTAATTCAGATGTACAAGCAACAGAGTTGCAGCCAATACGTGTAGTGTTCTCGATAAGTACATATTGTTTGGATCGCCGAAATTGCGGAATGAAATGATAGACTCGATTTAGAAATAATAAAGCGCCCATCTAACGTATCATTATTCAGCATTTTGAACGTTCCAAATACACCATACGAAAAGCTTGCGAAATTCCAATAGTAGTCCATTGTAAGAATAGTTCCATTGACTTTTTCAATGTTTGCAAACCATTATTCAGTTGTTATATGTAGCTCTGTAACAAAGAGCGGTATTAAATAGAAGTCGAATAGCTCACCTTGGTTTAAAATATGTTTAGTAATAAGGTTTCACCTTCAAAGCTAATGTTACACCAATTTGAATTGTAACAATAAAACCCTGAGCTATTGACCAAAATTCTTAATTCCTTTGTTGCTTATCTTTCTCTTACGATACCTTTCTAACGGACTTCGAAAAGTAGCGGTTTTCCACTTTGATATTTTTTGGTTATGTATGTTTTGACTCAACTCCGTCATAATTATATAGACGGATTTACAAAATTCTTTAGTTTGAATTAAAATTTAAATTTACACTAAATTCTACTCGAAGTTAGTTCCCGATGTGGTGGTGGTGGTTCATTATCATACCATATCAGGATCTGATTATGGGATACTAGAATAAATCGAGGGAAACTTACAAAATTGATTTTAGTTTTTTGTTTCTTCAACCGTCAAGTTTTTTAATTTGGTTGTCTAATTCTCAATTCGGGAAGAAAACCTCGAAGGAAAATAAAAACTGTTTTATTCTTTCAAGATATTTGGACATCTATGGCAATCGTTACGGAAAGTGCAGACGCAAAAAATCTTCATACAGAACTTCGAATTCGTCTAGCAATTAGGTTATGGAAGTCTGACAGAAGACACTCCGCTAAAATGCTCGGAATAATATAATTTTTCCCTATGTGAAGAAAATATTTCATTTCTAATGGAGAATCGTAACAGTATGTACTTATTATTGACTTATTACACTAAATAACATTTTGAAAAAGTATTAAAACGGTTATTAATTGATATGACCTATCTTTCAATACTAAAAAATCATAAGAAATCATAGCAATGTGCTTGCTTAACGTGATACCAAAATGCTGGTATTTAATAAAAAATTATCTATCGCTTTGTGCGCTATACGAAAAGTCATTAAATTTTCGTTTAACATCTAATCTAAATGAAGTGTCTGTGGCCTAGGTCCATTTGCCAATAGCTTTTTAAGCAAAAATACTACTTTATGCAGGTGGATTTCAAAACATAAACACTAATTTCGAATAGGAGTCACCGTGACCTCGTTTCTCGACCTCGAGATAATTAAAGGCAGGGTTCCTCCTTCTACAAATTGTTATCTTGTTGATAACGCAACTTGTAGGTACTTCGTACAAAAATGTGAACTTGAATCATCGAGATATAATGTATAGAGAAGACGCCACTCATTAGTGCGGTGTTCCATGCAATTGCGGCGCATGCGCCGCACTTCCTTCAGTCGCTTGCTAGCTACACTCTGATGAAGCGGTGGCTTAAGCGTGTGATTGTTTAAATTTAAAAACGTTCTAAAACTCGTGAATTATGCCATTTTGTGTCTTGAGATATTGCACTAATAATACAAGGAATACGGAGAAAAACAAAGGAATAACTTTTCACCAGTAATTAACTAGATATAATTGTTTTAAAATTAAATACGAACAAAATATTTTAAGACGCCATTGTTGCCTCATTCGACATAGAGTACTTAGAGTAAAACATACAGAAGTGATATTTAGGTAGAATTAACTGACGTTAAATGCACAACGTATCTAACGTATTTAATTGGATAAGGAAAAATAATATGTTGTTAAAAATAGCTTCGTAAATAACCCATAACATTTTTTTTGCAATAATTATATTTAAATTATCATTAAAGTATAATTTAAAAATTGAATATTCGGCTTTTATATTTTATACCTCGATGAATTCTACAAAAAAACTGAAACTGGTAAAGCTATTGAAGTACTATTTACTCAAAGTGAATTTCCTAATAAAGCTTCGTAGGTATAAAGCTATTTATCCGTTCTGCTTTCTTGTTTGGCGCTTACTCTATAAAAGCGAATCTTTGCAACAGTTCGTTGGCCAAAACGCGTAAGCGCCATGAAAATCACGGCGCTTATGACATTTCGCTCGCGAGGAAACTACAGCTCGAATGCGATAGAGCGCTGCTTGTTAATACTGTAGGATTTGACTACTAATTATTGTTTGGCTGCGCTGCAGCGCTTTTTAGTTTTAATTCAAACATAAACGGAACATATAATTGGTTTTGAGTGGCTCCTCTAGTACGTAGTACGTAATATCTCGATGACTTGAATTAAATATACCCACTACAGTGTACACCAAACAATCACAGTTCAATTTTAGTTAATTGAAGTCTTTGGACACTTTGTGACAAATTAGGTCGATATTCACTTGTATATTTGAAACCGTCTGCTCTGGTATAATTGTACACGGTGTTTAGACATTTCATTGTTAGTTTGAAAAGTTGTGTGGTAACTGTAACTTTGCAATTTTATTTAAACTCAGAAGCTGTCTACGTCTGAAGACAGTTTCTGAGTTTAAACTATAATAGAACTTATTAATAAAGCCGGGTCTCCTGCGACACTGTTAAATGTTTTTAAACACCAAACATCACATATTTATCAAAATATGGGCGTGGCCTAACTGTTTTGTTAATTTTAACAAGCAAACATGTTATCCAAAGCGGACTGAAAACATCGGACCGTATACTTCTCGTATAATGAAACTGAACTGAACTAACATAAATATTTAAATTATTCATACTTATACTATAAAAGTAAGTAAGTAAGTGTACTATAAGTCATTTGTCGAGTAGATAAAAGATTTTTGCTTTTCGTGTAATCGTGTTTGATGTTCGTTTAAAAGTCCGTCTCCTGCGACTTTTCGCTAACATGTTTAGTTAACAAGTTTAGTTAGTTTGTTTTGTTATTTTTAGCTGCAGGAGATACGCCTTAAGAGTAAATTAAAAAGTTTAACTAACACATTGCTTTCATCATCATCAACATCATTTAGTAGTCCACTGCTAAACATTGAATCTCTTATACATTCACGTTGGTTATTATACAGTTTCTTTTAATATTACCTTCTGCTCTGCAATAGGTCGACTAAATAATAAATACGTATTACAAAACTTAACCCGTGAGCGAGTCCATGTGTGTATTGTAAAAGTTACAACAAATAGTGAAATTTCAACTAACGAGTTGAGGTAGTTCTTTCGATATACCTACTTTGTCATCATCATCATTGTCTAATAGCGGTCTGCTTATAACATATGCTTTTGCCAGCGTTTCCTAAGATATTTACATAGTCTCACTCAGTTAATCATTTGTTATATACTACTTAGGCAAAAGTATTACAGCAGAAGCTTAGAAAGCAGAAACGTACTGTTCTCTAACATATCTAACCTTCCTTTATGAAACTACATACATTGAAAGTAAAGTATAAGATATTATCTTTACTCTCAAATGTGTCAAATAAGCTTTGCTTTGACGAAAGTTTTAATAAATTATACAAAGGGCATCTATCCCATTCACTCGCTCACGGATTCGATGAATGTAATTCCTTTTTTGATCCTTTTCTATGGTTATATTCTGTATCAGATTAGGTTTTCTGAATGAGAAGCGCTTACTGGATCTGTATATGTACGAGTATAATCCTTTGTACAGGTATGTATAATCCTGCAGACGTGATCTCTAGTTAGAATCGGTAAAACGTACTAAAATCAATACTGTTAAATAATGTGTGCCCAGCAGAGGTATGAAAGTAGGAGCAGTTTACTCAAAGTGTTCCTCATTACACTGACGATAAAAATGTTTCGAATTACTTCCGTATTTAGTTTAGGCTGAGGGTATGTATTTTTATTAGTACTTATTTCGAGTTGAAGTTATCGTTTTATCCCCCAAAAACACTTTTATTCTTGATGAAACACACAAACACAAAAGGAACCCTGGAGGTCAGCAGACGGTATCCCTAGTGATCATGAGCAGCCTCTTTTAATTGATGAAATTTTAGTACAGTCCAGGGCCTGATGTCATAGGCAAATAATATGCTAAATTTCTTGCCATGACCGATGACCGCATTTTATTCACCTAAATCGTGAAAACAAAAGAAAACTGTATTGAACATTTTGAATATTAGCTTTGGTTTAGAAAAACAACTCATTCTGAAAATAACTAGTTTCACATGTTATTTTAATGAAGTACAATAGAAACTTCCAAAGTATATGCTTCAGCAGATGTGACTGCTTTAACTTTATTTTCATATCAACATTAAGCAAACAAAGTTTCTGAAAAGAGTCTACATGAGCTAGATGTCTTCAGTTACGAATATTCAGAAACAATTACGTACTCCGTATTGTTATTGCCACCCAGTTCTTAGCTACTTGTTGCGCGGTACACGACTTATTACAGTTGTTGAAGTTCTATAGACAACACAAACTCTGTTATTGAATTTATTCTGGTCATCGTATTTACCAAGTTCTGCATTGCATTCAAATATCCAAAGGAATTATGTCACAATGGAATTTTATAGACAGTGAGAGCGGTTACTTTAACACACATAAAGTGGCTCATATGAGAAGGGTTGTTGGAATGAAGTCGGGGAAACAAAAGATACAACAATAAAAATATTGAAAAAAGACTTTTTCGTCCCACCAGCTCGTAAAGAGTATTCTTGCCCTTCGATATCCGAGAGCAAAAGCCGTTTTTATTCGCTAGAGGATAAAGTAAAATTGAATTTAGAACATCATGTGCACTAAGCTTGTGAAGTCAAAACATCATTAAACCTATTTACTTCTACCTCCATGGTATCGAATTTATCATATATTTTTTTTTTATTTGTTAAAAACTCAGACTCGTAACCTTCTTGGTGTACTTGGTGTACTTTTTTTGATTTGCTTTGCCAGCGCCAATTTCTTTTCACGTCGTTTAGTCATTTCCTCGCTGAGGTGGGATGAAAAGTTACGTGTTGCACTCGAGTGCAATTTCTTTTTACCTAGTGCTCTTTTCATTCCCTTGCTAACGCTCAGGATTCTAATTTTTTAACTTTTAACTGCGGAAAACTGCGAGTGTGGATGCGTTCACGTTCGCGCGCCGCAAACTCGTTGTCGCGGGCCAAAAAACCGACACTGATCGGGGAACGGTGCGAAGCGCGAACGAGAAGGCGTGAACAACATCTACACTCGTGATTCGCAGTTGTTGTGGGCTTTCGCGGCCGTTCGCGCCTCGAGTGTAGAGCCGGCTTTAAGGAGATGAGCCCAAGACTATTGCTAGACAATTAGCTGTGGGAAGACTTAATTGTCGAATAATAATAAACCAATTTTATTTAGTGAGTTTTTTTTAGAGAAGCCAAAAATCGAACTAAGTGGCGTGCAATTGGAGAGGCCTATGTCCAGCAGTGGACTGCGATAGGCTGATGATGATGATGATGTAGTGAGAAATAAATTCAGCCAATCATGCAAATAAGTAACATTTATGCACTACCCATCAATTAATGCAGGAATACTCTTCGTGAGTGGTTGTTGGGCTTGAACTATAGTCAAGCAGACGAACTATTACATTCATTTTCTTGATAATAAATTTGAAAAACACAATTATCCTTCAAATACATTAACACATCACAATAAATTAATTTTTTTTTATTTTTTTTATGTTTGGCCCGCCAAAATGACTCTACTCTGCCTGATAGAAAGCATTAGCAGAATCCAAGAGTATTGATCGCCATACTCACTGCGAATGCAGACAATGCAGTATGGCGACCCACACCATGGCGGCCTAGTGATGCTGCTGCATCTTTTAGTCTAGTCAACAAGTATGGAACTTGTTGACTAGACTATTTGGTTATAGTATGGTGGTATATATTAATATATAATTATTTAAAGTTCTCAAGTGCTAATAGTTCCTGTGTCTATTTCCTAGATGTGAGGGAGGAGGACGCTGGCGACTGTAGCCAAGTTGCAACCGTTCTTCGTTCTGCAATCGTTAACTTCTAAATACTCGTGTGTCATTGGCTAATACTTTGTCTAAGACTATTTTGTCTAACATTAGCCAATGACACACGAGAATTTAGGCGTTAACTATTGCAGAAAGAAGAACGCTTGCAACTTGGCTAGGGGGGCAGTTTATACTAGTACAGTCGTCAACGAATTCTCTTATCTTAGTTTAAAGCTTATAACAAAACCAAAATGTAAACAGGTAACGAGAATACTGTTAAACCATATGATGAAAATAAAGTATTATTATGAAATAGTTTTTAGAGCTAAGCGGTCTTCAAACCTTAGTTATAAAATAATTAATGTCTACCGGAGCCGGGAACATTTTTGTGAATAAAACTAGAAATCTGAACAGAACACCAGGACTCAAGAAATCAGCAACATTATTGGCGTAATGTAACCACATTAGTTTAACAATTTTATTAACAGTTATCCATACTTTAAACTATAAAATTTTACAATAAATAACGACTTCAATAAAAAATGAGACCACATGGGAAGAACCAGCTTTCAAATAAAAAGAATCGGTTTACCCATTCTAAAGTTCTGAGGTAACAAAAATAAAAAAATACAGTCGAATTGAGAACCTCCTCCTTTTTTGAAGTCGGTAATTATCAAAAATGCCGTGCTAAGTATAAGAGTTTCAAGGCTATTTTTATAAGGTATAAATAAATACTAAGCCAAATTTATGGAGTTACCAAGGAACATCATTTCTTGCTTTGCCGCCATGACTCTCATAATATAATTACTTATTTAAAATAATCATTTTAAAAAAGATATGATGACAACAAGATAATATAATAATCTTTACTTAGGTAAAATTTAATAAAATGTACTATTCCATTGACTAGTATATATTTTTAAATTTAGAGCCGTAAGTTTTTTATTTGTAAAATTTGTAAAGGAAGGAAAATAAAGAGCTTCAGACAGTACAATTTAATAAACCAGGCTCAAGTAAATATAAAACTATAGATCAACTAGTTTAAGTAATAATTTATGTACAGTCCAGAGAATTATCCACAGTCGAATACATTTCAATGGTGCATCTCATTTAAAAAACTCCATTGATATGATATGATTTAAAAAAAACTTCTTGCAAAAATAAGCATGATTGTGCATTCCACATTTAATGTGAACCGCAGATTTTCAAATGTTTGCACCTGCTTCCATTTTGTCGGAATCTTTCCTGAAATAATAATTCACTGTTATTAGAATTTCAAATCACTTTCGTAAATAATGCTTGTCGTCTTTATAATTCCTGTAAAAGACAGTACGCAATGAATGTATTTAATTTATTTTTTCTAATCGATTTTAAAGCGATCGAAATCGATACAAGGCAATATAACAGATGCCACCATTATATTTACTATTTGCAACAAAGTTTTTTTGCTTACGTTTTACTATTTGCATTTACTATTCGACCTGGACTATTGCCCAGGTCGAATCTGCCCCTTTGTTGCAACGCTATTGCATTCCCTAACATAAAGTCGTAGCTAAGACATTTTTTCGCTGAATAACACCGAGTAAGGTAGAATCCCCAATTTAATTTGAGGGAAAAGGCACTATAATCTAAACATCTCCTGAGGCGTTCTTGAAAAGCGGTAGTAACTTTTACCGGTTGCGAATTAAAAAATAGAGAGACACCGCCTCTATTCATTTCGTGGGTGTCGTAAGAAACGACTAAAGGCGCGTCTCCACCAAAATTGTTGGCAATTTCAGTGTTTCCAACTGTTTGCAACACTTCAGAAAATCGCCAACTTTTGTTTCCATTGTATCTACACTGAGTCGCCAACAATTCGAAAAACATTCGAACTAAGCGTCACAATAGACCCAATAAATATTTGCAACAAGCGTATTCTTTTGACGTTTACCGCCAAAAACGGAAACACTGTTCAACACAAAAATTGACAACTTTTGTTCAGTGGAGACCCGGCTTAAGGAAGCAAATTATACAGGACAATATCACGAGAAACAGAAGGAAAACTTGAAACAAACTCTATACCAACCCCTCAGACGAGCGGCAGCGTGGTATAGTAGGCCCAAAGCTCCTTTTTAAAGCATATTATTATTTTCATGGAATAGGCGGCAAACGAGCAGACGTATCGCCTGATGGTAAGCGATTACCGCTGGCCATGGACACATGCAACACCAAAGGCGTCACAAGTGCGTTGCCAGCCTACTGGTGGATGGGGGATGGGGAAAGAGGGGTAGGGGAGTAGCATATGGGTCTCCGGTATCCTCACTCACACGGTGAAACACAGCGCAAGCACTATTTCACACCGGTTTTCTGTGAGGCGTGGTATCACTCCGGTCGAGCCGGCCCATTCATGCCGAAGCATGGCTCTCCCACGGTAGTCCCCCTCCCATATATCCAACACGAGACTATGAAAGGCTATGCATGTCACGTATCATCAGGTGACCTGCCAGCAATCGTGTGACCTGACTTTTATCAAAAATATCCAAAGGATACGTTCAAAATCAAAATTCAGAATCTTTAGCATTTTCGAGTCGTACTTCCTTTTAGCCTAAACTTAGTTTTATTTAATAATCTTAATTGTCTTAGATAGTACCTAACTACCCAATTATCCTGGGTAGCTAAATTTTAGTTTAACCAAGAATAGTCACCATCGAAGTCAGTAAAACGTAACCAACCTAAACACATTTTACATCCTAATTTAAAGTATCTCATCGCAGTCTCATGGAAAAATTATGTTGTAAAAAAGATATTTAACATTCCACCCTACAAAACATTTATAATTACTGACACCAAAAGGGCATACATAGGCGGGGAGCGTTTTATGCATATTCACCTAAGACATAAAATATTCGTGGCACGTATCTGGTTTTGACTGTACTTAGAAGATCATCAAAACATTTTTTCAAATACTTAAAGTATTTTTTAAACTTTAACTCTAGAAATTAATGTTTTTGAGAATTTCTTTTACACACTGGATAAAGCTAGTGTTTTTATTATTATTTTTATGGGAAAGGGTTAAACAAAACGAATATACACAAATATACAAAACAAACAATCTCAAGTGCCAGTGTGCTTACTACTTATTTGTTTAATAACTACTTAGTTTAGCACTTACTTCATAAGCAACGCTTGCTCAGTGCCAAGTATAAGGTCGCCATCAAAAGTAAGATAAAAAAAACCTTTCGAGAATTAGGTCAGCGGGTCAGCTCCTGAATTGTCGTTCATCTTAACATTTTGGAAAATTACTTGTTTTTTTATTCGAAGGGACCTTTTTTGGTCCCATGACCATTAGGTTGTGACCTGCATATAGAATTGATGAATCAAAGTAACTTTAGCAATATTTTATTCCTTTATTCCTAGAAAGTTTGATATCCCTGTTTCAGGATTTGATTAAGACTATAATATATTTATTAAATGTATGCAAGTTTTTTTATTTTTTTATTTTTACATAATAGTCCTTTATGTTTTCTAAATAAATCTTAGTAAATGTATAAATTTATTTTATTTGGTTCTCTTTCTCGTCTATGATTCTAGGATGGTTTTTAACAGAATTCAAAAAAGGAGGAAGTTCTCAATTCGAATGCATTTTTTTTTTAAATATTTGTTACCTCATAACTTTCGACTGGGTGAACGAATTTTGATGATTCTTTTTTATTTGAAAGCTGGTGCTTCCCGAATGTTCCCATTTAAATGTAGTCCAGATTGAAGTCGGTTTTTTTTTTGTAAAAATGTTTACGCTTTATATTTCTATTTTTATTTGCTATTTTACGTTGTTTTTGCATAATAAATAAAAATGTACACAAAAATTGTTTTTTTAAACAGTAATTTATGGAGTTTCTTGTTAGTTATTTACCATAAGAATAATAAATTTTGTAACTGAGCAATTAGAATAATTAATGTAACGTTTCGAAGTTGCGACATGAACGATATGTAGTTCATTGTTTAATAAAATGATCAGAAAAATATTAAATGAGCCACATTGACAAATTATTTTATTATAAGACTAAATATGTTAAATAAATACCATTTATTGTATATGTATAATCTACTTATAATATATATATAATCTATATAAGAAGAAAGAAATGTGAATTTGGCACTTTCAGAGATTCGTTAGTTAGAGATATTTCAATTGCCAAGATTGCCAATTGAGGAGGAGAGGAATTTCGACAACCACAAGTATTTCTTAATATACTGTAGTCAAATAAACATAATATTATTAAAAATCATCGAGATTGGCAATTAAAATATCTCTAATTAACGATTCTATGAACGTGCCAAATTCACAATTCTTACTTTTGGTCTTTGGAATATTTCCAAACCATTTTCTCCAATAAAATGCAATAGAATGGCCATCTTCTGTTTTTCGGGCGACTTGTCCAACCTCCTCAAGGTTGAACAACCAACGAATACAAATCTAACTGCTGCCACCATTTCTTCCAGGTCTCGGCCTGACGTTATAAACATACTAATGACAGTTAGTATTATAGTGATGTGACATCCCAAGATGTGCAAAATTCCTTACTCCTCCCTTCGCATAATTTTCGTAAAAGGAGTACAAAGGTTTTGCTTCACGTATTAATACCTATATAGATACCATTGTCCCCATTGAAAAGAATTAACACATTTTTCACAAAAGAAACATCAAAAGAAAACGAAATACATTTTTTGTGACAAAATAAGGTTTTGACGGAACCTTTCTTAACTTACAAAAACGTAATTGACAAATATTATTTTGTTAGGTGTTCGATAAATTTAGTATACCATTTGTAAACCATAGCTAGGAGCAAATATTATCTAGCTGAGTATTGGGAAGCCGGAAAGTCTATAAATTATTCTGTTAGATATAGTAAGGTCGGCTGGACGCTCAACATTAATGATTCAAAACCCCATCCGTTCTCCTCCTCCACATTTTAATTAGAAATATATGGTTTTAATAAATGGTAGTAAATTAATAGGATTGTCTGAAATATAATGTGTTTGTTATTCGAATAAGGCTTCAGGTTACAAGTCGATAAAACAAATTAGTTTATTTATCAAATGTACGACATAATTATTAGCTTTCGCTTTTATTATTACCAACTTTCCCTTCCACCGCTACGAGAGGAGGGCCCAACGTAAAAGGAGTATTTTATACATTGAATTACTTACACATACATTTACTTGTCCTATGAATATGTTATTTATAAAAGGACTTGGTTTCTATGAAAAAAATGATAGGTATAAATGAAGATCTGTCGTCGAAAATTCATTTCCAGGTGGTGATGTAATAAAAACACTTGTTTAAAAAAAACGATATTTGTTATAGTTAGAACAGAAAGAAGGTAACATAGGCAGGTCCTCCAGATCTCTTAACAATAATAAACCGCTTCCAAGTGGCTTGCAAATACCGTCAACAACAATAAGTTTTAAGTATACCCATGGATATTAAAATGTCGTTGGTTATAATTAGCATCAATGAAACGATGGATTATATTACTTGCGTGTTTTGTGGCTGTTGCAATTAAACAGTTTAGAAAATCCACTTTTTGCACTTTTCAAAGCTCAGTACCCAAAGGATAAAAATGGGTCCATAATAATAAGACTCCGCTGTCCGTCTGTCTGTCCGTCCATCTGTCTGTCACCTGGCTGTAACTCACGAACTGTCTAGTGAATGCGAATAGCTAGACAGTTGAATATTTTCACAGATGACGTATTTCTGTTGCCGATATAACAACGAATTACAAAAACAGAGTAAAATAAATATTCATCATCAAACATATCATCAAACTGCCTCGTTGGTCTCGCGGTTGGCGTGTGCGACTGCTGATCATGAGGTCTCGGGTTCGATTCCCGAGTCGGACCAAATGTTTGTATGATCTACAAATATTTGTTTCGGAGTTTGGGTGTTTTCTATGTATAATATGTATGTATTTAGACAAAAAAAAAGTATATATGTATTTGTATCAGTTGTCTAGTACCCATAACACAAGCTCTGCTTAGCTTGGGACTAGATGGCGTTGCGTCTTAGATGTCCGAAATATTTATTTATTATTTAAGAGGGACTCCCGAACTACTAATTTTATTTGTTTTTTGTCCGATATTAATAACGGCAACAGGTAGACGCTTGAAATGTATAGATAAAACGGACCCCTTTCTGCCGCGAGTTCAATTCGCAATTGGCCGATTTTTTAGCACAGATTAGATTACGAGCAATGACCATGTTAAAATAAAGAGGTTTTCCGCGGTTTTTTTTTAAAATAATTTACTGGATTTAAGCATTGAGATTTCTCTAAATTGAAGTGCAGCTGAATGAAGCATTTAGTATAGTATGTGCTGAAAGGAACTCTATTCTAGATACAGTTTGATAGTAATATTCCTTCTACACAATACAACATTCCGTCGATAGCACGATCGATTTCCATCGAACACAACAAGATTGAATCTGTTATTAATGTACGATTCGGTCTCTTCAATATCATGAAGGCTCCGTACATTTCTTATTCATATTTCTATTGGTACTAGACTCAACTTAGACAACCTACGCTGAGTACATAAGTACTTTAAGTACTTATTAACTTTAAGTTTTTAAAGATCCTTCTTTTAAGGATGTAATGTATGAAACAGGGTTTTAAATTATTTTCTTTCAAATA
The DNA here is from genome assembly GCA_949125395.1 of Diaphora mendica. Lineage (NCBI taxonomy): Eukaryota > Metazoa > Arthropoda > Insecta > Lepidoptera > Erebidae > Diaphora > Diaphora mendica. The sequence goes on along the minus strand of OX421312.1, from coordinate 25,981,088 downwards.
TGTCGTTTTTAAATGTTTGTTAGATAAATAATTACTATTATTATTTATCCAAACTCCCAAAAATCACATATTTGCAGATCAAAAAAAAAAATTTGATCCTACACGGCATTCGATCCCGAGACCTCACATCATTCTCATACGCTACCATTTTGATACCGAGGCGTCAATCTTGCGTTATGGATGTTTTTTGCCGGCTAGGGTACCCCTCCGCAACGCACCATAAGGTACTGACTGATAAGACTGTCTGTTGCGAACTGTACCAAATGATGTTGTCAGTTCAGACAGTCTCCAAGCTGCAAGAGCTGGGGTTGGAAGCTCTCCTTCATCCGCCATACTCACCAGACCTTGCACCTACCGACTATTACTTTTTCCAAAATTTAGAAAACTTTTTAGTGGGTAAAAAATTCAATTCCCGAGAGGCAGTACAAAATACCTTTGAAGAGTTTGTTGCCTCCCGTCCAGCTGATTTTTCAAGAAGGGCATCAATAAACTGCCCATGCGTTGGCAAAGATGCGTCGATTGCATGGGTGATTACTTAGAATAACAGAAACAAAAAAGTTTGAAAAAATTAGTACTTTCACTTATTGCATACAAAACGGCAATTTCATAGGTAAAGACCTATTATTTACCTTCAATCGTCTCAATTTTATTAAAATAACAAGTGATTCTTTACTTACCTACTTTGTTCCTATATACCTTTATTATTATAAAAGTACAATGGAGAAATTATGTTAGTGAGTACAGTAATATTTGATGTCGCAAGGCTTAACTCGATAAGACGCTACCTACTACTAATAATATTTGCCGGCTAATTTCTTCACGGAACAACGGTTATTCGTTACAGGTCTGCTCGAGGCTGTGGCGACCACTCTCATTCAAGAAAATAGTTACATTCTTTTCCGTCTAATTCTGCACCCTTTTCTATTATAAATGTTTAATGTGTAGTATTAAATTAAGTAAATATTTTAAGGTTACTGTTATATAAATTTTGCCTTTGGTATGCCTATGAGATTTTCTCTTTAAATTTCTGCTTTATAACATAGCATTTAAAGTATTATTTTCAAGTATAATTGCTTACAGAATAATATAAAAAATATAAGTATCATCAATGGATACACAAAATGTTTGTGTTTATTGCTATCTATTATATTCAGTTTATATTCAAGTAAGGAAATTACTACGATTATAGCTGTCATAATTCCCAAGTAATAAATTAACACAGTCACACGGAGTGTTCGCCGTATAATTGCTGTTATTCCTTAATGCGGAACATCAAAAGAGTTATAATTGTGTTAACACGATCATTTTATCAACAACCCATAATGTCCCACAGCTGAGCTCGGGTCTCCTCTCAGGAGAGGATTACACTGGCCGAGTGCGGGTTGGGGACTAGCAAGACACCGTTATGGGTACATAATCTTGCCGTTGGATGTTTTCAAGCCAGGCCTCCAACTAAGCTTCATGACTGTTATCCTATGATAACAACCAGGACCGACTGCTTAACGTGACCTACAAATCACGGAGACGCTCATGGTATCAAGTTATCAGCGGTCACCCATCCAAGTACTGACCGCGCTGTCCTTGTTGATTGTTTTTAATCACTGAGTGCAACTGGACTACGAGCGCCTCATATGATCAAAATTATGACATAGATATCTTTAAATTGCTTGGCGTTTTCACAACAGAACTCTGATCGGGGTAGGATTCCTGGACGGAAGATACGGGCTTGATCTTATTAATTACTACTACAGACTGGTCCAATGTTGCACTCCTGTCATCGTAAAATCCGTGAACTAGTTACATTTTTCTTTATCCACATCATAATTTTAATATTTCTGACAATAACTTGTGAACTCGTAATTCAATCTCTGGATTCCGCGTTGGAGATAGTAATTTTAAAACTATCTTCGCGATTGAAAGTTCACGTACAATAGAGAGTACTTAAGACTGAGATAGATTGAATGCCACCATACTGGTACGACGAATTTAAATCTAGTGAATCTCGGTTCAAGCGCATGTCCTGCAATCGATAATTTGCTAGCTTATTAGTTTTTTATAGCAAGGGTGTTGGTATTATTGGCGCAGGGGATAATAAAACACGTCTTCGTTTGTGCTGTTCAACAGTTCAGTTTATTGTGAGCAGTGAGCACGATAAATTGGAGTATAATAAAAAGAACTCTTTATCAGCTTCATTTCACTCAACGGTCTAATGTAAATAATCATTTAGTTATTTATGGAGGCTTCGGTTTTTTATTCCAATCAACAAAGGATATATTCTTTGTTTCGCTACGTTTGCCATAATATATATAGAACGTACTACACTAGCAGTCTACGTTTTCTTGAAGTGGGTATAAATCTATTATGTCCTTATTATCTTAAAATAGAAACTTCAATGGGTGAATAGTTTTAAAATTGTATTACCATTGTCTACGTATGTACGACGTGTGGCAATCTCAAGATTTAGAAATCATCTCGCGAGTTGTAAAAAACAAGAGATTTATCTTTTATTAACAAACAGGTAGCTATTTCAATACTTATGTTGTTAGAAGAGCCTTATGACTGCATACACGTATCGTATATTCTCTTCTACATTTAAGGTTGGATAAACATTGAGGTTATGAGCTCACCCATATGAAAATTCTTTTATGTTGTGTTTTACAACATTTTTAAAGAGAATTCTTCTGAAATATTTAGAATTCTTGTTCATAATTTATAACTTTTAAAAGGATGCCAAGTTAAGCTCTTATGTGAGAATGAAATCAAGTGGCATTTTTCCAAATATTTTTAGGGTCTGTTTTGCCACTTGCTGATAAAGTCCCTGATAAATTGTGTGAACTTATCTGCCGGATAACTACAGATTTAGGTCAAGTATACAAGTATTGAATATACATATAGATATCAGATATACATACATAAATATCTATCTATATAGGAACAACTTTTATTAATCAAGCTGTGGTAAATCCTACTAATATTATAAACGCGAAAGTTTGTAAGTACGGATGGATAAATGTTTTTGCGTGAAAGAGTAACAACTCTTTCACGCAAAAACTACTCATCTGATTTGAATGAAACTTTACAGTAATATAGCTTATACATCAAAATAACACATAGGCTACTATTTGTTGCGATAACCGACATACACGCGGGCGGAGCCGCGAGCAAAAACTAGTAAATAATAAATATTTTCGGACATTTAACACACAACGCCATCTAGTCCCAAACTAAGCAGAGCTTGTGTATTGTGGGTACTAGACAACTGATATAAATACATATATACTTTTTTTTTAAATACAAACATTTCAATCAATCAATTTACATAAAAATCAATGCCACTTTTCGTTGTAATTTTATAACTCAAGAATGGGTTCACCTATCCAAACCAAGTGTTTAGGCTTTGTTCGGAATATTTAGTCGATGGTTTACGTGAAATTTGCATAAAATCGGTTCTTCATTTATCTACATACACGCGAGCGGAGCCGCGGGCAACAGCTAGTTATACATAGAAAACACCCAAACAAATATTTGCAGATCATACAAACATTTGTTGATATCTGACAGATACCTCTCTCACAGACAGAAACTTAATTAGTATCTAAAGAAAGTGTCCGTTAAAAAATATTAGAAGTAAGGAACTGATGACGACACAATGAACAACGCGTCCAAATACTATGCTAAATTATTATCGTGGAAGAGCCATGCTTTTAAATATGAGTCAGACTCAATACCGCGACATTACAGTAAAGCGATATTATGTATTTGTTTAGAGGCGAGGTTACCGGATACCAAGCCCTTTCAATGTTTCAGAATTACGTGTTAAAAATGTTATTCCAACAATTTAAAGCAAAAAGTTTCATTACATTAAAATCATGGAAGTGTTTTATTGCTAAAAGGATCAAATAGCATATCGAATATTTATTGTTATTTAAAGATTATTTTAAATTAAATAATTAAGTATATGTGAGAGTATGATTCTTAACTTTAAACAAGTAACTGGGAATTAAATAACTAAGTAAGGCCTACGTCCAGCAATGAGGTTCATGATGAAGTATTGAGTAGTTTATGTGATGGTGATCTTCATCAGTAGTTTCACTTAACTTAATGATGCTTTTTAAATGCATAATTTATTGTAGAAAAATCTATTTGCAACAATATAAACCAATTTGCTTCCATCAGCTCTAAGAAGTTTAAAAGACTTTCATTATACACATTTCAATATCAACTAATATTAAATTCTAATGAAAATACTCATTTTATTACAGTCAAAACTTTAATGAAGGCCAACATACTAAAATCTTTCTTCAAGAATTTGGATTTACAATAAATCTTTTACTGGTTCTAAAAATGCTCATAAAAGACACCCATTATCCGAATGTAAGTGGAGCCACGCTAAATCATTTTGTAAAGCTTTGTGGGTATAGAAAATGTGCTTTCAATTGTAGATTAACAAATCCATAATCGCGACCATAGCTAAGAATTTATGCGTTTGTTTGTCTAGCTGTTTCTTACCATTGACATCCCTACTAGTCTATCATCATGAAATAAAATTTAATGAATCACCAAGATTTTCAATAACGTTTTGTTACGAAAAAAATACAAATTATTTCTTTATTATACGAAATGTAAAGATTTGAAAAGTAAGATTGAAGAATTATTCTGTGACGAAATCAGCGTCCTTATCGAAATGTAATAATTAATCTTTCACAGCCAATTATGGCATGAAGCATAGTATGACATAACATAGCATGACATTACATTAGCATTTAATGCTAAGTTGAAAAATATTTAATTAATTAATAAATCACTGAATTGCGTTCTATAAAAAAAATACAGTCTTATCATAGAAAAAACTCAATAAACTCGTCGATCGTACTCAATTAACGATCCGCGTGCTTTTAAATTGCAGATCTAAATGTACAGTTAAATTCAAATGCTTATTTTCTCAACAGCGAACTGAAAAATTCACTATGTTAGGGAATAGCAAAACATGGCTAGCAATATTTTTGCCACGTCTGGATTTTTTTACAGTTTATGCAACTGTTCATAAAAATAAATCAATTACCACGTATGTTGTTTAAGTGCCTGTCAAAAAAGTTGTATATCGTAAGCAAAAACATTATACTTTATATATAAACACATCAAAATGTCTAGGGATCAAGCATTTTTATGCGGATTTCTTGAGATTGAGATGTGGCTTTGGCCCTGGCCTGCTCAGTCGCCAGACTTGAACCCGATTGAGCATGCATGGGATATGCTACAGAGAAGAGCTCTGCCGAATATGGAGGGTATCCAGTCGCAAGAAGACCTTTTTTGTTGTTGCAACGAACATGGGCGGCCATTCCACAGCGTGTTTGGATGAACTCATTTTGAGTATGCCAAACCGATATTCTTGTGTTGATAGTGTTCGCGGTAGAAACACGGATTATTAATTGTTTAAGTTACCTAATAAAATTTTAAAGAAAACTGTTATTTCAGTCTTTTTTTCGAACTTTAATGTTAGTGGTTCAAATGTCAAAAATCCCTTTATTAGGAAAATGGCAAATTTCTTTATTAATGCAAAGGTGACTTGGTTTATCGTTACTGTGACAAACGAAAACACTTTATTTGATGAATCCTTAAAGAAAATTTTAATTAATATCAATCAGGAGAAAAGTTATTGCAAAAATATATGTTGATCTCTAGACACATATGTTGATCCCTAGACACTTTTGATGTGTGTATATTAATTATATTTTCGCTTGAGTTTTAGAGTAGGAAAACCAAAGACACTAGATTAGATAACAGTAAGCAGTACCTAATATTGCAAAAACATACAAGATCTTAGATCGGAAAATTTTGAAGGAAAAGCGCTAAGTTTTGGCCAGAACACCATTAACCATGTGAAGCAATATGTGTATGACATTTTTAGTGTCGTCAAAGGACACAAACAGGAAGTAGATAAATATATATATATGTATATATTCACCTCAAGGTAACGCTCACATATGATATAGAGGCTGGTTGGTAGTTGTCCTTCTTAGATATTAAATAACCTTGACAACAAATGTATTCATTCCACTTTTAAAGGACATAACATATTTTTATATATGAACTTCCTTATTTGTGTGTTGTTTTCTCACTCATGTGAAGCTGATATTAAAGAAAAACAGTTTTTATTTTTCCTGTAATATTTAGATTTTGATTGAGATCTATTTCTGCGGCACTATGGACCAACGATTAAAGGAAAGTGAATGGCAGCAGAAGGATCTAGACTGCAAAAGACCGCAATAGTTGGGGAAGGCCTTCGTTCAGCAGTGGACGGTGATGAGCTGGCGATGAGGATAATTGAGATTTTTCATTCACCATATTGCTTGTAATTATAAATGAATACAGACGTTGTCAGAAGAAAATATATGGCTTCATTCTGTTCTTCATTTTGCATATAGAGTTGATATGGTATTCTTGTTGTACAAAAATAACAATAAAAACTTTACAATCATCACAACTCTGTAAAATGGTTCTGCTGTCAGTTTATACATATACATAATTATTCCTTAGAATGACAGATGTTAGACCAATGGGAAAACTTGAAACTGAAAATCAACAAACAAGATTTCGCTGCGTCGACACTTTGATCTCAAAGCTTTGCTATTTCTCAATCAAAGTTCAGCGGAGAAGGCTACGTTATGAAATATGAAAAGGAGTTTTTGATTTTGGTTGATGTTTTTATATTTACGGATGTAGAACTACAAAGTACAGGTCAGATTTGCATCATGTCTAAAAGTATTCTTTATCATGGTTGAGAAATTATAATTATTGATTTTCGTTAATAACCAATAAACCCGTAGTCGTTGCAATAATGACTTTTGCTGTATTTTCCACTGAAATGCTATTGGTCTTTTGATCTTATAAATAAGGTTCAGATCATAATGGATCTCTGTGCGCTACATGACTGACTTTTGAGACTGAGTCCTACACCTAATAATGCAAAAATGCTTATGATTAGTTCAATTGAAATAAATTACTTGAATTTTGGACCCGACTTATGAAATATACCTATTTGAGACTGGGTAGTACTTATTTTGATATCGAGTTTAAATTTTGCGTACAATGGGTTAGCACTATACTTTCGCGTCCTGAACCTCATTACAAAACTTCAAACACTTAAGAAAATCAAATACTATTCTAGTCTAGTTTTTGATTTAAATACTAGCAAGGCTTCCTTTGTCTACAAATCTTGGACGCCTTATTGTAAAAAAAAAAACTTCGTTTAAAAAAACCGACTTCAAAAACTGAAAAGTATAAAATAACTTAATTTGTACGTGCTACCTATTCATAGGTTTGAAGTCGGCGCCAAGCCAAATGTAATAGTAGGTACCTCACTCGGTATATTTCGAGACGAACGTCAACGACGTCACCAGCAGCTATTCCGCTCAAGGTCACGCGCGGCGAGTCCTACTATTACATTTTGGCTCGGCACCGACTTCAAACCTATGAATAGGTAGCACGTACAAATTAAGTTATTTTATACTTTTCAGTTTTTGAAGTCGGTTTTTTTAAACGAAGTTTTATTTTTTATTTTTCGCTTTTTAGTCTTTCTCAAGTCTCTCATCATCATTTCACCTAAATAACTTGAAAGAATACGACTAAAGGTAACATACAACATACTGTATAGAATAATAAATAAATATTTCGATATTTCGGACATGATGTTTACAGAATGTGAAAGCATGCAGACAATTGCCTTAACTTTATTGCAGGCGCTCACGTAAATTTGAGGATTTCCTTCAATTTCCTTGGGATCCCATCATCAGATGCTGACATGGTGACCATGGGACCACATGGGGAGCATACCCTTTCGAATACAAAAATAATTTTCAAAATCGGTCCACAATTGACGGAGTAATCAATGTACATACATTAAAAAAAAAAAAAACGATGAAATTGAGAACCTCCTCCTTTGGCGGTTAAAAATACAAAAAGTCTAGCTTTTCATGACCCTTAATTTTATAACTTTAGGGCAGCAGTTCATTAACAAGTTATTTGCATTTAAAGGCGGCAAACTTTCGATATCGCTGAATAAATATGATAATCATATTCAACATCAAAAATCAATATGATAAATACTATATAACGTGATAATTTTTCTCTTATTGTTGAAAGTTCCCGATTCTTAATAATTCTTACGCTATAGAATTTCTAAAAAAATATATTCCGGTTATAACAAAAAGCTAGCAGTGGTTACAAATTTTCCTGGAGACCAAAATTTTCCTCTAAATGTAGGTATATCTTTCATAATAAAAGTAATCGTACTACCGAAAACTATTTTGGCGCGTTTTCCGACATATTTAACTTCTTATCATATAACTGACATAGAACTTACTAGAACCGACATATTTTCAAACGAGATTTTAAAAAGACTCAAGTTTATGAGCGCGTAAGCTATTGACGAACTGCGATAGACATCACTGTGAAGAATGGAAGCAAGTTTTTAATGGTCTGCTTTTTCTGCGATGACATGGTTTGAGATTATTTTTAACCGACTTTAAAAAAGGAGGAGGTTATCAATTCAATTTTTTTTATGTTTGTTACCTCATGGCTCTCGACTGGGTGATTTTGATGACTATTTTTTTATTAATGGTGCTTCCAGTGTGGTCCTATTTCAATTTGATCCAGTTCTTGAAGTCGGTTTTTTTTTTGATAACATTTGTGTTTTTTGTGAGGTATACAAAATAGTATAAGTAAAAGTTAACATTATATCAAAGTCGGATTATTTCAATCGTATTTTCAACTACTTAAATAATTCGGTTCTTAGTGAATACAAGATGAGGAAATGTACCTAAATTCACAAAGATGAAACAAAAGCCGCTTTGTAACAGAAATACATTATATAAGCTTACATGTTCCGAATAATAACTTAAATGGAGATTGTTTGAAAATCCTTGTGGGTTGTAAGTTTCTAACAAAGGTATGCAATGAAAACTAAGAAATGATGTTTTCGTAATCCACTTCTTAACTGAACTTAACTTGTCGTGGTAAAGACTCGAATAAATTTCCTTTTGTGTGAACTTTTTAAGAAAAGTGCCTGAAATGGAACTTATATAAGTACACAATGACAGCTTAATAAACTTATGAAAAGTTGCTTACTTTGTAAGGAGTTTCCATCATTCAACTTAATGGCTGCAGTACAAAGCTTTATGAAAACAATAAATTATATAAACCATTTAAACAGCAAGCATGAACAAATAGGAATATTTATTTGTAATAAAGAAAAATGTTTATTAACAGACTTAAAAAATGCGAGGAGGGTTTCAATTCGACTGTTATGTTTGTTACCTCAAAACTTACGACTGGGTGAACCGGATTTGATGATTTTTTTTTTTTAATTTAAAGCTGGTGCTTCCCGTGTGGTCCCTTTTTAATTTGTTCCAGTTATTTAGTTCTTGAAGGCGTTTTTTTGTTAATGTTATACAATACCTAAAACGTGTAGGTAATGTGTGATACAATATTTATTTAATACTTTGCCTAGTATTATACAATGTCTAATGCGCAGCCGGTAATGTGCTAAATACGGGAACAGGTCAAAAGTAATTCACTAAAATTTATCTAATCCAAATGATTCAACAACAACACAGGGATCTGGAGTGGTCACTGTTCTAACCTAACCTAAACCTAGATGACTCATCTAATCCAATTGGTTAAGCTTTTGAAGTCTCTTTTGTTAAAAATTTTGTATTATTTTTTTATCTTTGGAGTGAAATGCATGTACTATTGTCGCACATCACATGATCACATTTACAGCTTTACATAGTCCACATAGGTGGCAAGCATTACCAGCATGCTGGCCAGTCGAGTTTGTTTCAAATTTATCTTCTCATTGCAGTGCGGTTATCCTACGTTTGTGCCCTTAGCTCTACGACTCCTTGGGATAAATAGGGATTTTAACACTCTGAATTAATTAATCCGGCACCACCGTATGATCGCACTGATGACCACTTGTATATAGTTAGGTACATTAAACCACAACATGTCATTCTGCTTTCACTAATATTAACTTAACATAATCATATGTTGTGTTTGTATATTAGCTTTTAAGTGGTTGTACATTAGCCTAAATTCTACTAGACAAACTTTATTAGGTTACAATGTTACGACTACAAGCGAGCCTTAAATAAATAAAACAGTATGTAGGCAGGGTAATTACATTGTTCTTTATAGCATGACTTTTACAAACATTTATGTAACTATAGATGTAAAACTGATTTTAAGTAATTAACATTCGAAAGAATATACCTAGCTAAACAAAATTAATATATTGGTTTTAGGCACAAAATTCCATCACTAGGGAAGGGAAAGATATCCAAACAGTTAGCAATAAAATAGATACGACACTAAATCACGAAAGAAATAGTTGTCATAATCTTGAATTTAATTCATGAAACTGAAAACACTGAAAGTTTTGGCGTGTTGGCAAAAAAACGCGGTTCGTCTGATAATGGTCTCAATCTGGTAATATAATCTCACAGGTGCTGTTACCAGAGTTGGAACTTTGCCAAATCCATCCCCTATCCACCAGTTGATTCAGATAGTCATTTTATAATGTTTGTTATATTAAATTCATCGTCAATAAACTTAACATTTTATCAACGTACTTTCGTGTCATGTTGTTGCTAACGCTGAACTCCGAAACTATCTAACCGATTTTCACGTTTTTTTTCGAATGCATGTTTTGCTGGCGTGGCTTACCTAGATAGGATAGTTTAGGAGACCGAGCATCGCCCGAAGAGGTACGCGAGTGGCGTGAAGCCGTCCGTCGAGCCACGATGGCTCGCTGGTCGCTCCGGCTGGAGACTCCACGTGCTGGCTTTGCCGCCGTGAAGGCTCTCTAGCCGGTCATCCTCGAGTGGGCAGGGCGGCAGCACGGGACCCTTTCCTTCCGACTGACGCAGGTCCTTTCCGCACTCGGTTGCCAGGAGGGAATTGAGTCCCGCCTGTCACCACTGCGATTGCAGTGAGGACTCGGCCCAGCATACGCTGGCGGCTTGCCCCGCTTAGGCGTCGCAGCATCCTGCCCTCACTGCAGTCATCGGAGGAGATCTCTCGCTTCCAGCCGTCATAGCGCCGGTAGTGACAGCAGTATTACCGCGGTCGCAACCTTCTGCGAAGATGTCATCTCGCAGAAGGAGGTGGCGGAGAAGGCCCGGGAGGATGATATTCACTCGGACTCCTGAGTGTGACCTCGGATGGTCGGGACGGGTTTTCCCCTCCATTCGTTTTAGTGGCCACCCGCGAGGCGGTGACGTACGCGTGTGCCGTACGTCGCCTAAATTGAGAGATATACCAGCAGACGGTGCCCGCTTCAATACGGGCAAGCGCTGGGAGGGGTCCGGATGTGTTAATGTCAGAAGTCCCCGGATCCCTCCCGTCTCAGGCGCAGAGTAGCACACCGTGTGGTTTTAGTCAGTTCGATTCCGACACACCGCCCCGCCGCAAGCCGCGGTGGGGGACTGAAAAGACTAGACCAATTTTTGTGGGTCAACTAATTATAGTAACATAACTTAATGAGCTTTATAAAAATTGAAACATCAATTCATGTTGTTTTGTAGACAGAAATGCTTAATCATTAATGGGCGACGGTGGTTGCTTACCATTACTTAAAAGTTGACTCGTGTGCTCGTTTTAGCTTCATCATTTAAAAAGTCGCACCCAGAATACAACAGTCAAAAAATTAATATAAGCCCTGTACAGTAAAGACTATAACATAGGTAGTATGTTTTGATACAACTCTCATAAAGATTTATTGAGAAGTATTTATAAGTGGTATTATTTTTTTCCTGAAGCTCCGTCCCCGTATATATTATGTCAGTTATCGCGGAATAGAGTAGACTTTCACCTTTCTCAGTATTAAAAGTATTTCCAAGCCTAATTTCATTGAAATCAGTACAACGGCTTATCCATGAAAGTGTAACAGGCAGGGTTCATTTCGAATTTATAACATTGCAATGGTTTTTTTTTTTTTTTTATGTTTGGCCCGCCAAAATGACTCTACTCTGCCTGATGGAAAGCATAAGCAGAATCCAAGAGTGGTGGTCACCATACTCACTGCGAATGCAGACAATGCAGTATGGAGACCCACACTATGGCGGCCTAGTGATGCTGCTGCATCTTTTAGTCTAGTCAACAAGTATGGTACTTGTTGACTAGACTAATTGGGCCTCCGGTCTCGCACTCACCAACGAAACACGACAGCACGAACGCTGAAACGGATTTTGAAGTTATTATTGGTTTGTAGTGCCTCGTTGGACATGATTTTTTCAAATAGTAGTAGTACATTCGACTCTTTTTAGTATATTGCGTTTAAGTAGAGTGATCTGACCTCCATTGTATGTAGTGGTTTTCCCTGTACGTCAAATTCGTACTTTTCCTAGATTATCCCTATCAACTTGAATAGTGTCACACACCTTTACCACATACAACACATTCTGACTAACAGCTTCAAATACACAGCAGACACACACCTCACACACATACACCCACACCCATTAACAGATTACCCCCATATCTAAATAAACAAACTTATTGTGTCCACCATTGCACTGTAACAATTAATTTTCTTGTCTTTGGAAAGTAACTGACTCCCAACACACAGCTAACGCTATTTTGGGAGTCAGGGCTATACAGTGTTTTGTAATATTTTTTTTGTTACAATAAAGAATTATTATTATAAAAAAAAACTATGTATCAAATTTTCAAATCATAGTTTAGTGTTCGAATATACACAGGTCATACTGCATATATTATTATCATGTATTACACCCGACCCATGCGAATATCTAATTATAAAACAGTGTACCAAAAGTTTAATTATATTAACAAACTTTAGCCGACTGTATAGGTTGTGGCCTATTTAACTACATGGAGCCGAAATTGCAAAGTGGCAATCTAATGTTGAGACAGATTCAAGGTAGAGAGCCATATTTGGGCAAGACTCTAACAATCTTTAGTCAACATTTCTTTTCTTTTAAATATAATAATTTTTCAGGTATTCGTTGATATGGAGGTATACTATATACCACCTCCAGAACCTGAATTACCACTCAAAGTTGAAACTCGCGCTCGAAGCGAACCAGCATCTCTTAAAGGATCAACGCATAGTGTCATTGTGCCAGTACATGGCACAATCCCAAGAGTTCACGGACAGAAGCCTGGAATCAGCGGTTCTGCAACCTCCTTACATGCATCAACATCTGGATCTGGTCAGGGCTCGCTACTTAGCACATCGCCAAAAAGTTCAGATGAAAACGTCTTGATTGACGTAGAACGTAACATTGCTTCTCTAGAACAAGCTATCAAAAACAAAGAGACAACGGTAGATTTTGAATATTTAGAAGAAACCCGAGCTCAGAAGCTGAAGACGGCTGGAAAGCGCTTTTTGAAGTAAGTATGAAGTCTTTTAATTAAGTGTTAATACCTTTAAGTTACTATCATATAAATTCATCGCTCTGCTCCTGTATGGGCATGCGGAACGTTTGCACTTCTATTGCAATAATATAAGTTTTCTTTATTGGAAAATATGATATTCTATCATGATATATTTTCTTTATACTTTCTTCACTTCATTATTTATGTAGTAAAAGATAGTTAAATATTCTGAAATCCCAAGGATGGAAGCTCAGCTTATTACAAGAAGTTTTTTTTTAAATGACGACTTTCGACATTTTTATACTATTTTTGTTAACGCACCAAATACAAAGTTATTCTTATTTTTAAATTCTGTTTAAAAAAAACATTTATGCTAAGGGAAAAATGATATATCAACGTTGAGATTATTGAGACGCGTAAGAAAAATTCGCAAAACCGCTTATAGAGATCTTCTAAGTCTTATATGAGCAAGAAATAATAATGATTATTTCGATTAATAGGATACATTTTGGCGTCTCATCTTGTTAGTGATTTCTTTGGTATGTCATCAAACATTCTCATGTCCCCAATAAATATCATAACTGCTGTTTTTGAAATAATATATAGTAGGTATTAGTATGGGTTTGTTTGAATTAAAATTGTTTATATGACATGTTTTGCTTTTTAAATATTTGTAATTTAATACAAGTCATTCCGGAGCAATATATATATATGATAAAAGGGTATCAATATAAAAAATACGTCTTCAGACTTTTAATCCCTACTGGTACCGATTAACGGAAAAAAAATGCAACTATCACTACCGATGAGATTAGCAGAAGTAGAAATGTAGTAGAAGATACCATATATAGATCTATCTATCTAGGGATGTATGGTAGCGATAATAAGAAATAAGTTACAATTATCCCTACTATAGTGGTGCTCCTGGTTCTCCGGCTATTAGTACCCGAGACGGCGGGTGTCGTGTGGTTTTTGTCGAGTAGAGTCTGACATAACCACCAGAGGGGGGAATAGGATACATGAAACAGTCGGCAAAATTTACCACTATGTCTATTACATATATGTGATTCATGGAAAAAGGTCGACATGCTACAGTACCGATGAGTCAACGACTTTAAGCAAAGCTTGGCAAAGTATGGTCATTGAATATTGAAAAATGTGATTGCCGTCATCGGCTGTTGCAAATGTAAACATATTCAACATTCACGTATCCGATTTGCATGCAAAGGTTGTGTACTTTTATAACCTTTGCATGCAAGTTATGCAATTATCATATTATATTTCGAACTGTGATGTATTTTTATATTTTTTTTATCAAATGGTCCTTTGTCTTCATACTCTATTTCAAAATTACAACGAGAGAAAGAGACAGTTTATGAAGTTTTGAACATGCCAGGGTTATGATTAACTAGAAAAATAGATGCTGACAAAGTCTGTTTCTTACACTTACTTTGTAAGTAATAAGTGTAAAAACATTACCAACAATAATTTATTGCGACGTTAGGTATATATCAAAGACAGTAAAAAACAAATGTATTTTTTTTTCAAATAGTACGATTTTTTTCCTATACTTAGTGCGTGGGACTTGTCCACGAGGAATTCAAGCAAAGAATCAAAATACTTTTCCTACCCTTAGGCATTGATATTACCTTAATAAAAACCCAAATTCAATTTATTTTAATACAGGGCTTATAAAAGCTTTTTTTATTAATTTTATTGCCTACAATTTCATTCCTGGCATCCAACTCTGTCGAAATATACTTTTTATCTAATTGTAAAGAGAATATTTTTAGTTTCATAGTGTTGTGAGGACTGGTTGTTATGGGGAGCCTTGGGGTAGGCAAATGTCTAGCAGTGGACGTCTTTCGGCTGAGATCATGATGACGACGATGATGATTATAAAAAGTATTATATTTGAATAATGCCGCAAAAATATAAAAGAGTTTATTTTTCAAAACCTAGCACACCTGACTAACAATTAATAAAAAAAGTAAAAATAAATTAATTAGTAAAATATAAATCAATAAATCCATAGATGGGTCAAATAATGTATTACTCTAAGTACGTACTACATTTTACTACATTTTTTATTGTATATACGTACGTACGTATATACAATAAAAAAAACTCACCATGATTTTTGTTAAATACGATAAACGCACTTAATTTTCTACAATTAAAATTTAACTAGTGCCATTCTTTTAGGCGTGGATTCACAATGAGTGGTGGAGAAAAGGTAGTGATTGAAATGCCACCTGAATACAAGCGCCCATCTACTCTAAAGACAGTCAGGACATTCATGCGCCTGGGCAGGGCAAGGCGTTGTAACAGCGGGGATGAAGAAATGGGGCTACTAGAAACTCCTGGGCCGTCATCAGAGCCTGATCGTCCCAGCAGTCAAGTCTCGATGTCCTCAGATGATGTTATAGTGGCAATCCATTCACCAACTGATACACCCAAAATAAAGAAAATGTAAGTATTTCTACATCAATTTTTTGGTAGGTTTTTAAAACTATATTATTAGTGGTAACGGAATAAAGGCATATTAATAGTTATTTGTTATACAAGAGTGCAAAGTTGCTTTTTAACCGCGTGCTCAATTTTAATTACCGAGCAACCTAAGGATTCTAAAATTGATGATTCAAAAATTAGAATCCTGAGCGTCTGCGAGGGAATCAAAAGAGCACGAGGTGAAAAATCTTTGCACTCGAGTGCAACACGTAACTTTTCATTCCACCTCAGCGAGGAAACAACTAAATGTCAAAAAGCATTAACAATCACAAGATACTTTTATTTCAGTTTAGGTAGTAATATTTATTAGGTACTACATTATGATAGGTAAGTATTACAGATTAATTTTTAAATTATTTCAAAAATACTTAGGTACTCGCTCAACCCCGCGGTGTTACCCGCGGTTTTTGTCGTACAAAGCTAGTCTAAAAAAATAGCCTAAGTTACTCCTTAGATTATCAGCTATCTATCAGTGAAAGTCCCGTCAAAATAAAGTCCAGCGGTTCCAGAGATTACCCGGAACAAACAGACAGGCAATGTAACAGAAATTATAAATAATTTTTTTTAGTATATGTACCGTAAAAAGCGGTTATTTTAATATTACAAACAGACATTTCAATGTTATTTATTTGTATGGATGTATAGATAAATTAAGAAAAATTGAAAGTTAAGTTGCTATAGTTACTTAAGAAGGAAATGGTGCGGGCAGAGCAAATAAAAAAAAACTACACCAAGAAGGTTCCGAGTCTGAGTTTTTAACAAATTAAATAAATATTGTGTGATTAATTCGGCACCATGGAGGTAGAAGTAAATAGGTTTAATGATGTTTTGAATTCACAAACTCAGTGCACTCGAGCGATGTTCTAAATTCAATTTACTTTATTCCTCTAGCGGATAAAAACGGCTTTTGCACTCAGATATCGAAGGGCAAAATACTCTTTACGAGCTGGTGGGATGAATATATTATTTCTTTAAAAATTTTAGTGTAATACCGTTCATTCTGGAGATTATTATTTTTACCAAATATATCTCTCGGACTGTGGATACTTAATTACTAATTTATTTTTTTCAATTACAATTCAAAAAAAAAAATTAAAAATTTTGGACATCTGAAACGAACGCCATCTTGTTCCTTCTCTCTCTCTTGATCTCTTGAGCAGATTTTGTACAATGAAAGGTAGATTGACTGATAGAGTATGAATGTATTATTAATGAATTAATGACATATTATTTTCCACCAGCCGTACAGTCATCGAAACTGGTAGTCCGGCGGCGTTAAAAGCAGCGGATTTCCAAGTATGTGTGACGGTCATTGAAGCACGTCAGCTAGCGGGCCTCAACATGGATCCCGTAGTTTGCGTCCAAGTTGGAGATTTACGCAAATATACCAGTGTCAAGGAAAGCACCAACTGTCCTTACTATAACGAGGTAAGACATTTTGATGTTTTATGTAGGTATATATATGTAATAATCATCAACAGCCTCTAAAAGTCCGTTTTTGGAGATAGGTCGGTATGTCTGATGACGTCACTACACGGAATTTTGCACACCTTCTTCAATTGCCTTACACACATACAGGATCGTCTGATTACAAGTTAGTGCCTCTGTTATGGTAATCAGAATGATAAAATAGGTACATTTTATACGTACATTTTGTACATAAACTATAGTAATCGTGGCAATCACATAACTATTTCTCCTGGATAGGAATCGAAACCACAATCTTTAGCTGAGTAGTAAGTCTAGTGGTTAGTCAACAAATTATTAAAAATAAAAAACCCGACTGCGCCAATATTTAACAATAAAAACATATAAGTTTTATATATATTCGTAATCACCGTAGAAAAATATTTATTTTGATACCACACTCGAGGTATTTTAAAAACATAAAAAAAAATATTACTTTTTGGCGCCAAAAATCCTTATTTTTTATTTTTTTTTATTTTGATGTATCCAGTGTCACTCTCACGACTAAGACGAATCTATTGACACTATTCACATAAAAATAGGACAAGCCGTTTAGGCTCTAGGGCGTGCCAAAGAAATATACATACATACATACATACACTCGAAAAACATAACTCTCCTTTCGCAGTCGGGTAAAAAATGACAAGAATCGTAAGTAGGTAACAAACACAAATAAATAAGAAAAATAAATAAAAAACTGTGAAGTCGGTGAACAGAACCAGTCAGAAAATGACTACTGATTTTGTATATGATTTATCTATAGGTATCTAGTAACTAGGTAGATCGAAACAAGTGGAGAGAATTGGAGGAGGAATATTTTCAATGAACATAATACCTATCATAATCTTTATGTCTTTGTCCGCAGTATTTCGTATTCGACTTCCACATGCCCCCAATAATGCTGTTTGATAAGATCATCACACTTTCGGTAAGTTTTATTTGATCGCGCGCCTAAAGCGATATTCTGCTGTCACTTGCCAAGCGAATGTTTAGGGCTTATAAGGCTGTAATAGTATACATACTACTATGTAAGTTTCAATATCATGCACAATGAGAGTATGGACCGTATGAACGTAATGAATGTAGAAAGAATAAGCAAGGTTCGTGTGCACAAGGTACCTATTTGATTGTGTGTATATTCGATCTCTTAGTGAGAATACTTTTACGACGATTTATATCAATTTAAAAAATTAAATCAGAATTAAATAAGAAATTATATTAAATCTCCGGGATTTTTTTTTATTACCTACTACATTATCTATTTGTAACTTTTTCTAACTTAACTTTAAATGAAATATTTATCCTCAGTGCTTGAGGCTAGTTCAATTTCGCCTAGCGCTCTGAGCAAATAGATAATATAATAATAATAATATATTTTATTAACGCAAAACGAAGTACAGATTTTCAGACACAAACAGCATTTTCTTTAGCAAACGTACACAATAATAGTCAGGCTCTGGTATCCACAGTAAGATTAAACTTGTGTTGTGGATACTGCTGCTGCACTACGCAATTTAACAACAAATTAACATATCTTGTTCGGAGTTCAGGTTCAGAATTAATAATTTCAACTTCGTTACTATTTTATACCTATAATACACTTTTCATCATCTAAGTAAAATTACCGGGCTATTAAAAAGTGACTAGTTTTCTTTATTAAGATTGCTAAGCCTAGGAAAAAGGCAATATGAAACTTATATATAAAAATACTAGCTGACCCGGCGAACTTTATACCGCCACATTTACTTTCTCAACTTTCCACAGGCAAAAAAATTGACTTTACCGTTATCTTTTATCTTTATATAGTTATCTTTTAATTTTTCTTGTACACAAACCTTGTCCTAACAATAACGAACACATAAAAATTATTTAATTTGGTGCAGCCGATCGGAAGTTATGCGCGTACATACATTTCAGCCATTCATATACATACATCAAAAGTGTCTAGGGATCAACATATGTGTCTAGGGATCAACATATATTTTTGCAATAACTTTTCTCCTGATTGATATTAATTAAAATTTTCTTTAAGGATTCATCAAATAAAGTGTTTTCGTTTGTCACAGTAACGATAAACCAAGTCACCTTTGCATTAATAAAGAAATTTGCCATTTTCCTAATAAAAGGATTTTTGACATTTGAACCACTAACATTAAAGTTCGAAAAAAAGACTGAAATAACAGTTTTCTTGAAAATTTTATTAGGTAACTTAAACAATTAATAATCCGTGTTTCTACCGCGAACACTAACACAAGAACATCGGTTTAGATAGTCAAAATGAGTTCATCCAAATCACGCTGTGGAATGGCCGCCCATGTTCGTTGCAACAACAAAAAAAGGTCTTCTTGCGACTGGATACCCTCCATATTCGGCAGAGCTCTTCTCTGTAGCATATCCCATGCATGCTCAATCGGGTTCAAGTCTGGCGACTGAGCAGGCCAGGGCCAAAGCCACATCTCAATCTCAAGAAATCCGCATAAAAATGCTTGATCCCTAGACACTTTTGCTGTGTGTATATATATATATTGATTAGGCAAAGTAAATAAAAACAAACCTTATTAGCTATTTATTAGGAAAAAAATTTTTTAATATTAAATAAAAATTGCCGTGTTGTAGATTGGTTCTCTAGGGACCTTCTTAGATCTGATATAAGGACGTCAAGCACGATAATTATTTTAGGATTAGGTACTTGTATTTCGAAGACCGCAAGGTTAATTCCCAAGCTATTTGTATCCTTTGATTAATTATGAAAATGGCTGTTACCTCAAATCTTATAAATATAAACGATGTCGTTTCTGAAACTCGCGTAGTATATTAACCGGATGATGGACCTCTTTAAACAAAACCTCGACAAATGTACTTTAAGTGTGTAAATGTTTGTGTTCATTTATAAGTTAGCGTCAGATTGTCAAAACGGTTAGATTGTAATCTACCTCGCGCGATTGCAAACAGTCGAAAGATTGTGAAATGGTATCGATCAATCGCAAGTCGCGCGCTGATTGGTTGAACAGCATAGGTCCCGTGCCGCCATATTTGTTTCTTAATTCGTCTTTGTTGCCGAATGTAAAGTAATTGTGATTGTAAATTGATTTCATGTTGAAAATACCTCACAGCTTTAGAATTAGTTATATTGAATTATTGTGACAGTAAAATTCATTTGTGATTAATCAAAGAAGTTCTAACCTAACCTAATTCTATGGCCATTGAACGGCCTATTGTAAAACCGACCAATCAGGGACAATCGACAATTTGACGCGCGAAAGCATATATCACAATCTATCCATAGCTTACAATCTCGCTAGGTAGATTATAATATGACGGTTTTTAAAATCTTACGGTGACATATATACACAAAGATGACACAAATGTTTTATGATTCTTAAACTAGCCTGTTACAAAAACATCAGTTGTGTTAGGTCATTTCGAAGCTCGGTAATTCATTTTCGAATATAATCAGGTATATAAAAGTTAAATATAAGAGTTTTTTTTATGAATCAGGGGAAGGAAAAGTTTATGTACAGCATTTGTTTTATGAAAACAATACAAGAATTGCAAAACACTGTTTATTCTTTAAGGCCGTTGTGTCAATCCGGTCGAGACAGTCCTGTTTTGCCTTATCTGGCTCTCCCACGTAAATCAGCATGAATTTAGAAACTTAGATTGTAAATACATACACAGCCTGTCAAATTCATAACCCTCCTTTGGCTTTGCTGTAGTCGGGTAAAAAACAATACACGTTTCTATGTAAACCAATCAATGTGTCGATTCGGTCGTCGTGTTCTTTATCGTCCACGAAGTCTATAAATTTTGTTTTGTGTCTCGAATCTTAATTGTGCGTGAAAACCTTGTCAAAATTCGCCGACAGACACTCGGACAACAATTAAAAAAAAAGTATTCTTTGATGTAAGTATACTTTCATGTGCATTTAGTGAAAAGTAGATAATTTGATGGTAATGTTACAAACAAATATACTATGATTTTATTTATTCACATAGGTAATCCTAAAACTGACAACTGTCTCGGTGGTGCAGTGGTAACGTATACCACTTCTGTACTTGAGGTCTCGGGTTCAAATCCCGGGTTGGACCAAGTGTTTGTATGATCTGCAAATATTTGTGTCGGAGTTGGGTGTTTTCTGTGTATAATATAACTGTGTTTACAAAAACAGTATGCAATGTATTTATATCAGTTGTACCCATAACACAAGCTCTGCTTAGTCTGAGACTAGACGGGCGTTGTGTATTAGATGTCCGAAATATTTATTATTATTACAAATCGAAAAATTGCGATGGTATTACTCTTTTGTTTTATAGAATTGAGAGAGAAAGAGAAATTAAACGACAGTCGTGACGGTTGACTGCGAGTTCAATTAAGTGATGGAATTAGAGGTGGCATTAACACTCTACGGAAAATGGGTAGAGCTCCTACCACCTAGATCCCTGATTCAGAAGAATCAATCCAGTTGCATTATTTACAAATATTTGGTTTAAAAATTAATACTGTATATCAAGCCTTGTATACTAGTTTAAAGATAAGTGCTAGTAGGCGAGAATCCATACTAATATTACAAATTCGAAATTAACTCTATCTGTAACGTTTTTACGGCTAAACTCCTGCAACGATTTCAATGTTTGTCATGGAAATACTTTGATTCTTGAGGAAGGACATAGGCTGCTCTTTACCTCGATAACCAACATACACGCGGAAGGAGCCGCATGCAAAAGCTAATTTGAATAAAAAAATAGTAAAATATATAAATAAATAACATAAATAAAATAAATTTAATAAAATAAAAATAATATATAAAATAAATAAATATTTCGGACATCTAACACACAGCGCCATCTAGTCCCAAGCTAAGCAGAGCTTGTGTTATGGGTACTAGACAACTGATATAAATATACAAACATTTGGTCCGACCCAGGAATCGAACCCGAGACCAGCAAGCACAGCAGTCGCATATGCTACCACAGTGCCACCGAGGCAGTTATATATGATACTTTTTACTAGTAACTAGCAGTAGAAAATAAAACTAGTAGTAGGTATTACCTGTGGTAGTCTTACAAATGAGATAGTTTAGCAGTGGAGATTAAAAATAGTAGTAGGTACTACTTGTGGTCTTACAAATGAGAAAGTTTAGAGAGATTATTATTACGAAACGGTTTCTTTTTTAATTGTGTTGCTAAGATAATTATTTAAACTACAGTTAGATATTTTCAGCCCTTGATTGACACAGACTAGAAAAAAATGCCGAAAGATACCCATTTATACCGAACAAGGGGCTTCGGCTCTACAATATACAAACAAAGCGTTTGTTGAGGGATCTCTTAGGAAATCAAAACATGTTGTTGTTTGTGTTGAGCTAGTATTTTATTCATTGCATATATCTCTGTGTTTCGAAATCCGACATTAGTGTGTGTTCTAGTTCCCATGTGTATGTACGTACGCTGTGCTAGTTGAATTGGTCTTGTAATCTGTTCTGAAGTGAGATTCCTGAAATGACCTTTGTATTTAGTGGTTTGTTCAAAGAAAATGAATAAACATAACAATATTCCAGAAATCCTAATAGTAATTACTTTACACAATTTTGTCAGGTCAAAACGCCAAGAATTTCTTTTCTAAATAGGGCTAAACTAAATAGGAGATTTTTTTAATACTAAAGCTATATTGAAAAACACTAATCAAAACGTAATTTTAGACGAAAGTTTTACTGTCGAGATCAATCGTAATGCTAGGAGAAAACCAATCTCACAATGGATTATAAGTACATTATATACGGACGAAGTCTCGTGAGTCCTATAGTAATATAATGTTATAAGATAACTTAAATACCTGTGTAATAATCCTCCGAAATCTGCGTCCACTCTTTAACCGGAGCCTTTGTAAATGTCCATAGTAACAATTAACCAAAGTAATTAAAGTCAAACCTTATTACTACCCATTTAAGCCCTTACATTAATTTTATGAAATAATTGTTCAATTAATTAGATAGATACAAGGCTCGTTTGCTCCAAAAACAGGGTAATTATTTCTAATATTTTAAAGTAATATTGATCCAGATACGTAAGTAGGTAATAAAATGTAGGTACCTATTTATATCTTAGGTTAAGCTAAACAAGCTATAATAAAAATAATAAAAAACCTCCTACGCAAGCACTTAATCGAGTTATATTACCATTAAGAAATACTTGTCTGTAAGTTAGTAAGTGTACTATGTTTGTACTTTAAAACGTTGAATTTAAACGTTAAAAAAATTGACAACCTCGGGTCTGACGCAGTATGAAAACTTTATCATACCGGAATTGAACTTCATGTCATCAATTACAAAATATTATCTTCTAAAAAGTTGGTAAACCTGGTGACATCGAGATGTTTCGTCGGGTATACCTATATTCTTTATTAATTTACTAAACAACTCTTAATACATATACATTCTCTTTTAATTGAAAAATGAATTCACAACTCGGCTTATGGTAAAAATAAATTATTTCTCATATTTGAAATTGTATTTAATTGGAAACAGCTTTTATGCTTTTCATTGGGATTCTTTTCATCTTTGATCATATTTAATTTAATAACGTTTTGGATCGGAGCATTAGAAAATGTATTATTAAAATATTCATTTACCTCGGCAAATTGGTGAATGGTACTTGTATAAAATCAATACGACCACTTTTTAATTAACTACATGAATACATCGTGCTGACTTCGCTTTGCTAAGATGTATTTTAAAAACATACTCAAATGTCTCATATATGATATATTTTAATCTGGCTTGGAGGATTATGCTAGATAGTAATGTTATTTTCTTTGTTACTCTGTTCGGAAACATTAAGAAGAGTCAGTGAAGATCGACTTACACCCATTTAATAATCAGATGAGATTTTTTTTTTATTACTGAAAAAGGTGACTATTATTATATTCAATCAAAGTACTTAATTTCAATTATTTTTTTCATCACTCTATTAATAAACAACCAAATTTAGTAGCAAATATTTATTGTCTATATGGAGAATAAGCCTAGGTAGGCTTGCTTATTTATATCTGGTCTTAGCTACCTGGCAAGCAGAAATGTACAGGTAAATCAATATAGGTAACTATACTTGTCTATAGAAATCTTTGCATATATTACACCTTGAATACTCCTTTTATTTTTATTTTATTCAATTATTCTAGATTATACAAATAAGCTGACCAGTTACGATCTGTATTGTCGAGTCTTCTGATACTCTACACGCCTAGCATTTTAATGAATTAACCTTCATAATTCTTTATTACTGCCTCCACAAAATAAAATAATGTTCCAATCATTACAAGAAAGCGCAAACTTTTTTAATTTACCATCCATAAACCAAAGGAGACGGAGGTCAATATTGTATTCATCATGATCATCACTCTACTGACTGCCTCGTTGGTCTAGTGGTTAGCGTAAGCGACTGCGGATCAAGAGGTCTCGGGTTCGATTCCCGGGTCGAACTGCTGTTGGGTTTTTCTTACAAGAAATTCTTAATAGCAGCCCGGAGTATGGAAGATGGCGGTGTTACCAGCCCGTGCCTCCGAGAGCACGTTAAGCCATCGGTCCCGGTTGTCATGAACATCTATGGCAATCGTTATTGGGGAGTCAGTGCCCTCAAATATACTGACAACTAGTTCAACCTTCGAATTCAGTTCACCCTCAGGGTTACGGAGGTCCGATGCCAGTCGCTCCGTGTAAAAACTGATATTCAGGTAAAACCGGTTGTACTAGTAGCCGACCCCAAATGTTGGGAATAATAAAGGCTAGGAAGAAGAAGAAGATCATCATCACTCTACTAGGCTTGTTTCTATTATTTTAAATATACTGAGAAATCTCCTACAACTTTCACATTACCCTGTCGTAAAGGATTCGCTCTCAATTAGAAGATTTATCCTGACGTAATCACTTTACCTGTAGCCCGGATAGATTATAATTACCTACAGCTGTAAATCTCCACACGATTTAAGCACACCAAATTACACACATAAATATCAAGCTAAATTCTCGACCCCACTATACATAATCCTATGTAATCCGGGCAAGCATATTGCTAAAACTTCTCCAGAAACTGATCGTCTATTTAATACAGCATTTAAGACAGCCCCTTTTATCAAACCTGGGTATCAACTACGATCATCTTTGAATACGTTAATCCTTAGTTTGAACACAGACAGAAATACCAACAGGAAAAAAAATAAACTAAACTAACAACAATTATTTTATAACTTCATCCGTACAGGCCTCCTTCTTACACCGTACCCAATTGAACGCAAAAATAGGTAACCGCAACGCCTCAAAAAGTTTTCGCCTACCCAATACAAAGTTTTTCGCTGAATTCGTTCAATCGAGAAATTGTTGAAAAGCCGAGCACTTGTTACTGTTTTTGTTACATCCACTTGTTACTTTACAGTTACGTCATATGAAACTCTCACTAACGGCCGTTTTCAATAACCTATCTATCCTTAGTTCTCATTACTACAGTTAAACAAATCTATCTTTTTACTCTTACTTTCGTTTCAATAACCTACCGGCAGATAGCATTTCCTATCGAAGTTGTCTATCTATCATTGGGAGGACGGATAGGCAACTAGAGATAGGAACTCTCATAGTAATCGGACTAACTTGCATTTCAATATAAGTTTCGAGTTACTCTCCGATAGGTGTAGCTAACTCTAGTAACGTCAGTTGCTTATCTGTCAATATCGGCCAGTTACGCGCCAACCCGGCCAGATAGAATTTCGAAAATAATTAAATTTTTATGTAAATATAAAAAATGGAAGGTTTTATCAGTGGTGATAGCGACATGGAATTATTATGGATTATGATCAAAGCAGTGATAGTGATACTGAAGAAAACATACCTTTACAGTTACAGAAGGAATATAAGCCGCGTGTGAATTATATGAATAAATTATATGACTACGAATTTGCAAATCTAGACTAAATAAAAGTGCTGTGAATCAGTTAATAAATTTGATACAACCATATTTAAGTGTAACATCTAAAAGGTAAGTTAAGTTATCGTTTTAAATCTCAACTTTATACTTCAGCCAAATTTGATAAAAAAATATAAGGAACAGATAGGTATTTAACTATTCTTTAATTTGAAAATTACTATAAATTGTATTATATTTTCTTCATTGGGTTTGGTTCAAGTGTAGACTCATAATGGTGCTAGTATTGCCATAATATCAAGTTTTAACAAAGTTCTTATTTTTCCAGAAATCATGGTATATCCACCCTCCATCAGATACTTTTGGCTACGATTTTATACATTGGGCACTATGCTAGTGACTGTTGCAGATTTTATCGGAGGATTAATAGCATCTGCATAGACAATACGACTGTATTGTCTATGCAGATGTATCCAGAGCCATAGCAAGATTATACCCAAACTTTGTTGTGTTACAAAATCACACTCAACAAGAGTTTTATAATATTGCTAGATTCCCCAGAGTACATAGTGTCATAGATGGCACCCATATATTAATACAATCACCAAGTAAGTACCTTATCTCATATTGAACTATCTCATACTTCTATTTAGGTGCTGGTCTAACTTAATTTTTTGATGCTTTCATACTATCTGTACATACATATTAAATACTGTTTTCATATTATTTGCAGACTCAAATATTGGAGAAGAATTTAGAAACAGGAAAGGAATATTCTCTATCAATGTACAAGTTGTGTGTAATATTGTTCATTAGTGTTTCTAAATGTTGTTGCCCGATGGCCAGGGATGTCCATTCAGGATGCAACTATATTTAACCACTCTATTTTAAAAGGTCACTCATTTAGTTGTTTATTCTGTTAATAATAAATTTTTAGAAGCGGCTGTAGCCTAGTGATAAAGGTATTGGACTTGCGAAAAAGAATTAAAGAGGTTGTTGGTTCTAATCCTGACCGGTACACTACCGACATGAACCCACTCCTAACACAAGCAATTTAGCTTAGCTGGAGGGGTTAACGAGAATACTAGTAATTTCCTTTTAAAAAAAAGAAATAAGTACACTGTTCCTATTGCTTAAAAGACTTATATAAAATATTAAACTTGCAGATTATTGTGAACAAGGTGGACTTGGAAATCGCTGGCGGCTTGGTGATAGCGATCCATGTACACCCTATCTATTGACACCCCTACTCAACCCAAATACTCCATCAGAGCAATGTTATAATGAAGCGCACATTAAAACAAGAAATACTATAGGTTTGTTTTGTTTACTAAATATTAGATGCATGGTAAATGGTTTAAATACACTATTAATACCTACTGTAATATTGCAGATGCATTGGAGTTTGGAAAAGAAGATTCTCCATACTATCTTTAAAAATGAGGCCAAATTTAAAAAATATGCAACATACAATATTGCCAGGAACATGAATTTGGCAAAGATAGAGCCTAAAATATCGATTTCAGAAACAACACAGGAGGAAAATGTAATTATTCATGACAATTCTCCAATTTTAAACATGTCAGAACGGCAATTGGTAATAAATATATACTTTAATGTGTAAAATAAACAATAATTAATCATATTTTATGTAATTTTTATTACCTTTCACAAATTTGAGATCACAATACAATATAAACTAATCACACAATGAAAATGTAATGATAAAAATTTTAATTAATTTAAATCCTTTTCTTCACTTCACTTGTGGTGGAGGTCCCAGCTCTTCATAACTTCACTTCAATGTTTTCTGTTTCATCCATCATCAAATTAGTATCTTGCACAAGTTATCATCAATGTAGATACTTATAGGATTCATTTTGATTTACAAATATATATCAATAATTTAAATAATCAATATCAATATTTAAATAAATATCACGAGATACGCGCGCACAAACAAACGTCAATTCGATATGTCGAAACGTTTTATTTCATTTTGAATGTGGTAAACAAATAAAAAAAATCAAGTTAATGTTGATTCACTATAAAATCTTTTAAAAATACAAACAACAAGTACTTTTAATAAAAATAAATAAATAGTGAATATTTGTTTTTAACATTAAAGATTTGTGTAGCAAAGCACTAAACGTGTCAAGAGGGAAAAAGCTATCCGTCGTTGGTAAGAGATAGATAGCGCTTATCCTTGATTGTGAAACGCAAGTTATGGATAGATAAGATCACGCTGCAAATCGGAGATAGCGATCTATCCTTAACTGGCGATAGGTTATTGAAAACCGCCGTAAGAGTTCTAAGACCTTTCGACCCTCGCGGGAAACATTCAGAATAATTACGTAGTTTTGGTAACATACAACATTTGCGTAAGTAAGAATAAAGTTCATTAAAAGCTTTTGTAAAGCACAAAATAAACGAAATCTCTAATAAAAATATTAACAATCTTTAGCTTATTTAAGTTTTTTTAAATATTTACAATCTTTGGCTTCGAAACTAATTGTATTCAAAATTATCCAATAATCACTTTACAAGCCCTTGTCAGCCGAGTATTGTAAAATACGAGTTGAAAAATATTCACTACGAATTTCACAATCTTGGACTTTAAGGGTTTTTATTATAACAACAACATTTGTTTTTCATTTCCTGAGAACGAGGTCATGAATTAAAATAAGTTTGTATAGCCTCTAACAATGACTAGGGTTGAGCATCATTTGAAGTTCGCCTTGACCCATTTGCGACCTAGCATAACTAAAGATATATCTATAATATTTATTAGAATATAACTTGTAACACCTAAACCTGTCAGGAGGTTCGCAAGTCGCAACCCATGGCCCAGCTAGGAGGCGGATTCGAACCATGCAGATCACATGTCGCAACCCTAGACCTACCTAGGAGGCGGGTTCGACCTTGCAGTCCCCTAGACCTGAACAGGGGGTGCCACTCACCGGCATGACCCAGTCAGTCAACAGAGCATGAGTACCCAGGGCGCCTTTATAAAATGAATAATTACTTAATTTGAAAACAAAAGAGAATAACTACAAAAATCTAAGAGATAAATGTGTGTGTGGGTGGTTTCTTAAAGGATCACTTCAGAGAAAACAATAATAAGCATAATAACAGTATATATTTCAGTTAAACATATGAGGTACATTTAAAGGATAATATATACAGTTTTATCTTAAAAAACTAACACCATAAAATTAAAAGTGGGTAAGTATACATTAACATGTTCTAAGAAATTAAAATTAATTATAGTATAAATATTATCTCCCCACAAGCTCGAGATAGCTTGTAGTTGGATGCCAAATGTGTCTCCCCACCAGCTCGAGATAGCTGGGGTTCGACTTCACCATTATCTCTTCATATTAATAAATAAAAAAAAATTACATGACCTTTTTCTAAGGAAGGTTGTGCAAAACAGGGAAACCGTGTGCCACCGTGACGTACTCTCGTGCGGCACAACCGTATGGCACACCTGATGACGCACCCATGGTCAGGTTACCTGGTGCGGGAACCATCAGTGGTACCCCTGAAGCGAGAATCTAGAAGCGGGTCCCTAGAACCTGGACCCTAGAAGCTTGATCCTATAACTAGACCCTTGAAGCGGGAACCATTAGCTGGACCCTTGAACCCTACAAAGAAATACACTTTCTAAGCATTTTTTAAAAAGAAAAAAGACTTGTACAGCCTAATATAACAAAATCTAACTGAACTTACCACTATGTAGCGGGTATGTTAACACTGATATAAGAAAAGTCTACATTATCACAGACAGTTGGTATCAATATTTCTTCAAGACAGGAACAGAAAAGAACCTTGAGACACAAAACATCTTAATTTATACTTTCATGTTCGAAGCTTCCAGAAACAAATCCAAGCCCCACCTAAATTTTGACAAGATCTATCCTCATTCATGACTATATTCACTCAACTCCTACTTCGAATCAAAGCCTCGTGAACGCCCTCTGCGGCCTAATAACCAAACCATACAGCACATTAACTTTTAATATTACGCCCTCTCTCGCACAGTCGGCGAACTAGCAATTAAATCAATATGCTGAATGGACGCCATCTATAGTATCAGTGCGAAACGATTCTAACAGATGGCGTGATTATGGAATTGGAATAATTAATTTCTGTTTTCTAGAAAAAAGTTGTTACAAACTATAAACATTAAATACATGCACAGAGGCTAAAATACATGCTTTTCCTGACCTTAATTTCATTCACAAATCTGTGGTACAATTTTGTTACTTCAAACATATTAGGTACAGTAAAAATCAAATTCGTTGGATTGTAATAGGTCTTTACCTATGAAATTGCCGTTTTGTATGCAATAAGTGAAAGTACTTATTTTTTCAAACTTTTTTATTTCTGTTATTCGAAGTAATCACCTATGCAATCGACGCATGTTTGCCAACGCATTGGCAGTTTATTGGCCCTTCTTGTAAAAATCAGCTGGACGGGAGGCAACAAATTCTTCAAAGGCATTTTGTACTGCCTCTCGGGAATTGAATTTTTTACCCACTAAAAAGTTGTCTAAATTTTGGAAAAAGTAATAGTCGGTAGGTGCAAGGTCTGGTGAGTATGGCGGATGAGGGAGAGCTTCCAAGCCCAGCTTTTGCAGCTGCTTCACGACAACGCGTGACCCCATACTGCGCAACAGACAGTCTCCAAGCTGCGAGAGCTGGGGTTGGAAGCTCTCCCTCATCCGCCATACTCACCAGACCTTGCACCTACCGACTATCACTTTTTCCAAAATTTAGACAACAGCAGATTACATGCAGTTTTCAGCAATAGATATAGTGATTCAAGAAGAAGTATTATATATTATGTGTAATTCATGCATATCAGTAGAAGAAAACCATGAATTTCAAAGACTTTCGTGCGAAGCCGGAAAGGGTCGCTCGATTAACACGAACTAAATTGGCATCATCAAAAATGTAACAAGTGGTTTGTTTTTTTCTAAGAACATCGTTTGGAGTCTATTTGTGCCATCTCCCTTAGTTCAAATTGTATCCTTTACGTCCAATGGACCTGTGAAATATTATACGAATACGACACAATGAGTTATAGAAATTGTTCACTTATCTGTGGAACACTTAAAACAACTGTTATTATACCGCACGAGGGTAGAACGCATGTTTTGTGAGTATAATAGGGTAAAATGGACTAAAGTATTTTCACATATGCTTTTGTAACTTCTTTTGCTTTTCATTACTTACTTAATTCATAAAGGAATCCTTATTTTGAATACTAAATGTATTCGGTGTTTATTTCCAATTTCAGAAAATTACAAATTGACACTTTTTATGTTCTAGGATTCAATTTTTGTTACAGTGTAATTTTCATATTGTCAGTAATCTTAAGAATACACAATTTTAGGAAAATGCCGTAAAACAAACCAAACTAATGATTTTGAACTGATTT
Source organism: Diaphora mendica (assembly GCA_949125395.1). Lineage (NCBI taxonomy): Eukaryota > Metazoa > Arthropoda > Insecta > Lepidoptera > Erebidae > Diaphora > Diaphora mendica. The sequence continues at coordinate 25,949,355 of OX421312.1, read as the reverse complement.
TACAATTCGCAATACTTTGACAATTCAAAAATACTTATAATTAGCTTACTATGAAAAAAAGAAAGATTTATATATTTTCAGGTTTCTCTTATTTATTCACATTTCATTGATAGAACAATGCTTTTTAGAAGCAACAACATGAATATACAATAATGCCATCAACATAAATTTTTATTCATCATCTTTCTAGCCTTTATTATTCCCAAGATCATTTGGGGTTCAACCGTTTTTACCTGAATATCAGTTATTCCACGGAGCGACTGGCATTGGATCTCCGCAACCCTGAGGGTGAACTAAATTCGAAGATTGAACTAGTTGTCAATATATATAAGGGTACTGACTGATACTGAATTCCTAATAACGATTGCCATAGATGTTCATGACAACCGGGACCGACAGCTTAAGGTGCTCTCCGAGGCACGGGCGTGAGATACCGCGCTTCCATTCTCCGGGCTGTTATTAAGGATTTCTTGTAAGAAAACCCCAAAAACAGTCCGACCCGGGAATCGGACTCGTGACCTCTTGATCGGCAGTTGCTTACGCCAACCACTAGACCAACGAGGCAGTCAAGTTCTTATTATCACAAGAAATTGCAGGTTGCATAAATGTTACAAAATTCTTGCATTTTAATGAAAACAGTGCTTTGTAAGATCAAAAAGCCAACACCAGTAGTTTACTCCTATTATTTGGAGCAGGAATTGCCGCATGGTGAAAAACTTACTACATTATCTAGACAACAAACAATACTTGGGTATTTACTGTATCAAAATCTGCGTTATACAATAATGATCATAAATTAAAAAATTATAAACCCCCTACGCAGCATCAGGTTGAAGTTGTCAATTAACAGTCATTTAACAATTATACTGGCACGCGTGAAACACTTAATCGAGTAATCATACGCCAAAAATGCTTTACATCATTTTGGAAAAGAGCTGATACTCTTACACTGCTAGACCGATATTAACCAAACATAGCTAAGAACCACCGCAAGGAAACTGACTTTCCAATGAAAAAACCGCATCGAAATCGGTCCATCCGTTGGAAGGCTACAATGCCACAGACAGACACACACACAGACAGACAGACATCGACGTCAAACTTATAGCACCCCTCTTTTTGCTTCGGGGGTTAAAAACGGGGTATTCAATTATAATGCTTACCATTAAGAAATATTTATCTGTAAGTAAGTATTTAAGTGTACTATGTTTGTAAGTTAAAACGTTGACTTATAACATTAACAAAAAACATTCAACGAAAACTCTCTGCCAATAAAACACTTAAAAGCTTAAAATAAACTGGTTCTTTATAAATTGCCTATACCTAATTATTTATTCATTTAAATAGTAGTATTATAATGTGTGCTAGGTACTTAGAATCTGTTTGAAGTCGGTGCCAAGTGACTATCGCTTAGACTTTTATAATTGTTCGTTTGTATTCTTTTTGGCTTAGCACCGACTTCAAACAGATTTTAGGTACCTAGCACACATTATAATACTACTATTTAAATGAATAAAGAATTAGGTATCGGCAATTTATGAGGAAATTTATGAGGAATTTTTTTTTGGCAGAGAGTTTTCGTTGAATGTTTTTTGGAAGTCGGTTTTTTTTTAATAAAAAGTTTTTATTTTTCAGTTTTTAGTGCAAACAATCGTAAGTAGGTAGTAAGTTGAACTATTTCATCAAATTTCATCATCAAGAATACAAATTAAGGTCTATGCGTACGTGTAATATTAAAATCAGCCTCTAATCCCTCTCCTCTCTGTCCTTCTATCATCAGCTCACCTAAATAACTTGAAAGTATACGACTGAAGGTCTTTAGATACGTATGAAATTGAAAGAATTATCCTCCAACTCCTAACCGTTGAGGAGTTGTACCTTCCACCTTCTATCATCAGCTTACCTAAATAATTTGAAAGAACACGACTAAAGGTAACATATATACATATGATATTAAAATATTACATATAATATTAAAATATTTATCCTCCAACTCCTAACCGTTAAGGAGTTGTACCTTACATCATCAGCTCATCATCATAAAATGATGACTACCAGACGCAAATACCGGTGTAACTTCAGAAAATATACGAAAAACATAGTGTGTGCCTACAAAAAATGAGATTACATCATCAGATCCTGATATGGTGGCAAAGGGGCCACCTCGTGAGCATACCCTTTCGAATACAACAAAAAATTTCAAAATCGGTCAATAATTGACGGAGTAATCGGTGAACACACAAAAAAAAATACATACAGTGGAACATAGAACCTCCTCCTTTTTGGAAGTCGGTTAAAAACTTGATAACCTCGGATCAGACGCTATATTGATATTTTAAAAATATCAGTTCCTGTCTCGATTCCGTGGGCAAATGCGAAGACTTAATTGTGTATTAGATTACAATATTATATATTAAAATATATTTAAATGAATTAAGTAGGTACCTAAAATAAAGTTTTGAAGTTTTGGTAATAATAAAAATATAAACAATTTTCAACATTGTTTTTTTCGTTTTTTTTATATTCCGCCCCTAAGCTTATACCTCCGAATATATTAGTTTAATTCATGATTACTTTCAATTCAATTCTCAGTACCTATCATTTGCTGTTTTACTTTAGTAAAGAAAGGAACGAAGCAAAGTTCAAGAAAGTTTCTGAATTTTCTTGAACAACAACATAGATCAGACTGTTTAAAGTTCGCTTTTACAACAAATAATTATAATTCATTGTATGAATAATTAATTAAGTAGTCACAGGAATTAATGCTATAACAATGACTACCTTGGCTAGCTAAATATAATACTAGTATGTTGGATTTCGAACGTCATTGTACTGGCAACATTTCGATTGTCTCTGGTTCGTGTTGACGTTTGAGGTTAAAAAATATGTAGGAAAAGGATTGTGATAGAACTCGTGTTGAAATGGCCGGTGCCGTAATGTATTGATTGTTAATTTTGTAGTACTCGTATAGTTTCCGCGTGAGATTGATAACACCGTGAGATTTGTTGAGCTAGGGTACTTGTGGGCTCGCCGTATGCCAGCGTGAGACGAGGTTAATATCGAAAATTGTTGAGAAGGCTTGGGAACAGTTAAGTTAATTGTGATTAGACTCGCGAGAATTGTAATACGTGATAGGCGCGTCCCGCGAGAACTAAAACGAGTGTATTGTAATTCGAATATCTGTGAAAAGTTGATTATTGAGATTAATTCGGATACCCTGAGAAATAACCAGCACCTGGAAGCAATGTTTGTGTGAAGACGCAGAGCAGAGAAGATTCTACCCAAGAGCTCTTGGGGACGTCGAAAACAGGACGTCACACAACTCCAGTAAGTGTAGTTTAGATTAAGAACACGGTGACACAGCTGTGGGTCATTCTTCTTGCCAGTGGTATTAGTATTGATTGTATATCTATCTATGGGCCAGTAGGTATTATAAACTTCACAAGGTGATCACTGCCTTGGCAAGAGGATTGATCAAGTAAGTACTTTTGTTGGAATAGCTTTGCCTATTCCATAAGGCATGTTATTATGGAAAACATGGTAACAAGGATCAGACTTAATAAAACTGTTTTGTAGGGCGACCCAACTCAAGACCCTTTTCATCTTTAACAACTACTTTTCTTATCTTAAACAATAACTATCAAGTCCATGATAATAATAAATAATATCGAAAATTTATATGAACGGGTAAATTCTAAGAACCTCTTCTTCAGTTTTTTTAATACATTCATTTATCAAATACTTATAGAGATATTAAAATGTAAGTGGTTTATTAAAATAGAATTCTATCAAATATTTTTAAACTCGGGTAAAAGTGAGCAGTTTGCTAAAGTGTAATAATAAATGAATATTGACTTAGCTTTGTTCAATTTCAGATTATTTAGACTTTGTTCTTTATTAGCATCTTGAATGAAATGCTAATATTGAATCAGTTTTCAATTTTTTTCTTACCTTTCAAAGGCAAATACTGAAGAATTTTTGATGAGGCCTTTACTGACTCCGACAAGGGCACGGCGAATTTCGTTATTTATTTTATACTTTAAGCACAAAGGCGAACATAATGCTAAAGGCATTTTCTAACAGTCAACTTATAGGTTATTATAATTTTATAGTTGTCGAACTTTTAAAAGCCTCATACGATATGCTGATTAAACCATCAATGCCCAACAATTCCTAGCCAGTGATGCAACTTTCAGGTCGGCAAACCTATTCAATATGTCTGATCCTCAGTCTGGCTCTTAACAAGGTGGCTGGACAACTTATAAATTAATTCATACTAGCAGGTACAAAATAGAGCGAGTCTTCCATGGGAATTAACAAAGCGAACATCAACCAAAGCTTGCGATATTTACTGAAGTATTTCTCGTAAGCTTTTACTGAATTTCAACATTTTAATTTTAGAAGTATCACTTCGTATGGGTAAACTCGTTCACTGGACACGACATAGACAAGATTTCTGTTTTACCAATACTAAATACCATTAGGTATCGCATATGCGTATGGCGTTCGATATTACTAAAAAAAATATTATGACCAGTTTAAACTAAATCTCAGACCTGTTAAGCACAGCTTGTGACGCGTGTGTGCACAGCAGGTGAGTGATGTAAATGTTAGAGACAGTTAATCAACCAATTAGTGTCTCATAAGAGGGCAGAAGGTAGTCATTCACCGTCTGCTTGTTGCTACTTGCATCCATTTCAACCCAAAAATAAAATGATATCCAATGTTAAATTTTACAGCTCGGTATGAGTAAACTAGTTTACTGTCATAACTTAAAACATATAGATTACCACAAATATTGCAACCAGTATATTGTTTGAAGAAAATGTTAATCCATCTAGTAAAATGTAAATGGTGTATTAGAAAGCTAATGATCTGATAATATTTTTTTTATGAATTGATTTCAGAAAAAAATTGGCTATATATAATTTATCTTATATATAAATTTCTCGGGTCGTGGTGTTTGTTACCAAACTCCTCCGAAACGGTTTTACCGATTTTTGTGAAATTTTGTGTGCATATCAGGTAGGTCTGAGAATCGGCCAACATCTATTTTTCATTCACCTAAATGATAAGGGTGAGTCACCCCAATTTTTTTTTCTTTTATGGCAAAACAACTTTTGCCGTTTCTGCTCGTATTTATTAAAAACTCCTCTAGAAAAAGCATTTCACCCAAAGAATTATTGGCACTGTTACAAATACGATGGAAAATACTCCTTTGTTGGTCCTTTAGAGTCGGCATACCCTCGCGAAGAGTATGTAAAAGCTTCTTAGAATCGTAATTACTCCCGATTACTACACTCTTCGTTAGAAATAGCTTCGGGTAACCCTTAATAAGATTAAGAATTTCCACCAATAGGCAAAACCATGTCTTGGATTTCATTTAAACAGCGATTAGAAATAATTTCCCGTTGTTGATGGTTCAATTCGCTCATAGAAATATTTAGATGCATATCGCGAATGTGATCCTCGGTAAAGTTGTTTTGGTATTTTTGTCACAATTGGACAGCATCTGAAAGTCACTGACGTATGCCTCATTGAGAGCGTCATCCCAATGTTGGTTGTCATCGGGCAGATGTCGTGCTCGGCAAGCAGCTTGAAACGATGGGTGTTGCGGGACATCGATTTTTTCAAAGCTTCGAATAAAGTAGGCCATTGGATACCGATAACACTCGTCATTGCTTGGGTGCACTGTTGTACTCTTCCGATGACGTGTTTTTTTAAAAACTTCAAGATTACCCTGTACTGGAGTGCCCCTTCTTATACGGTGAAACCTTCCTTGTTGTATGTAAAGTACGCTGGCGCTTCACCACAGAGCAAAGTGTTGGTAAAATCATCAGTCTAACATAGCACAGAAGACATAGAATGTCAATAAAGTGATCTGTCGAGGATTTCCTAATCGCTCAATCGCATATTCAAATATATTCGCTGGCCTCCTTCCAGGTTACAGCGAAATGCGTCACAGGTGGGTGTCTTTCGTTGATAGGGAAACTGAGTATACGCCACACAGCTTTGGATGAACTTATGTAGCGGCCAGACTGAAATCTTGTTACTTAGTCACATTCATTTCGTAAAGCAATAGTGGCTTGATCGCTTCCTTTATTTACGTACTTACTCCTTTATTTGATAGACTCCACACTGATGCACATTTTGACATTTATGTATGTGGGTGTTAAATGGTTTGGATAAAACAGGAGAGTATGGGTAATACCCATCTATTATTATCAACCATCGTCGGATTTTGGCCACGTAATCTAATTTCTGCAGCAAATACTCCTTGTTGCTGAGAACGTCGGCGGTAATTGGGGTAGACATTCTCGCCTGTTATAGTTTGTTGAATCATGGCTTTTGGGTATCGTTTCGTACACTGACTGTTCTGCATGCACGGAGAGTTGGTATTTAATCACAGCATGGGTCATCAACTATTTGCTTCTATAGATATGTTTTGTTACACTTTGACAGGTAGTCAATAGATGGCGCTGGTTTTAAACTCTAGACCCGATATTTAAGTTATTCTATGGCAAGGAGACGTTGATAAACACAACGCATGCGCAGTCTAGTAGTATTTGCGTGAAAGCCGAACAACAGACAGACAGACAAAAATTTATATCTGATATTCCGATCTTCAACTTAAATTATAGTCAAATTAATTAAATTATAGTTCAAATTAAATTATAGTCTATATATGTTGCCGAGGATTGATAGCTATATAATAAAAAAAGTTTCATTACAATCCGTTCAGTAGTTTTTGCGTGAAAGCCGGACAATAGACAGACAGACAAAAAATTCAAAATTATTTATTTTGGCTTGTGTGGCTTGTATGAATACCCTTATTTGTATTCTTTTGAATTTTTATTCAATGTACAGAATTGAACTCTTTTACAGTTTTGTTATATGTATAGATATATTGTAAAGTTTCATTGAAATCCATTCAGTAGTTTTTACGTGAAAGAGTAACAAACATCCATCCATCCATACTTACAAACTTTCGCGTTTATAATATTAGAAGGATATTTAAGTCTTTAATAAAAAAGATAAATCTTTTTAATGAGTGTGACAGCTTTGTTTATTCCTTTTCAAGACGCCCGGCGTATTTAACGCGCATGCGTATGTCGTGTGAACCGCCAGACTTCTATACAACCGTTCGCCCCCCTTTAAACCCCCTTACAACCCTTTTTCGCATTAAAAAGTTCTTAGTTTTTTCTGATTAGTTTATTCTGATGTATAGGCTATATTATTGTAAAGTTTCATCCAAATCCGTTCAGTAGTTTTTGCGTGAAAGAGTAACAAACATCCATCCATCTTCACATCCATACTTACAAACTTTCGCGTTTATAATATTAGTAGGATATATATATATATATTGCATTTTCATACAAACTAAACATTGAAATTATTGAAATAGTTAATACATATTTGTTACATTTTTTTTTTACACCGTTATTGATTCACTCAACAACCTTATTTCATAAATTGTTTAAGGGAGAACGAATGAAATACGAATAATTTAGTCAATTCCTGCGCAATGTTATCACAAGTAAAATGTGTTTTGCTTTTGTACGTGACTTTGAACCGTTGTCTAACTTATTCCTTTTACCATTTCTTAATTAAAACGTTCATTTTTTGTATTCTTTAATATAAATGTAGGATATACAGATTATTTAAAAATATAATTACCTGTAATGCAAAATTTCTTGCATTACAAAATGCAAAAGTTTCTGAGTCTTTGAGAACTGTGGTCGTCTTGACGTGTAAAAACCATGCTTCATTAATATTATATCACCCCAGCGTATGATAACAACAAGTAGTATATACACAAGTAAAGAAAATAGAGGAATTTAAATCTGCATTCCCAAAATATCACTGGCTAAAATAAATACATGATTATACACAAACTCTTTAAGAATGAAAGATATCGAATTAAATAAATATAATACAACAAAATACGAATTGATTAAAACCTTGCTTGATATTAAAAAAACCTGTTAAGTATTTCTGCAACCTTCCCTTGCACATCAAAGACATTGTTCTCATTTTATCACCCTATACATTTTTAAATTACCGGTGAAGAATGGCCAATGCGGCTCTTAAAAGCTAAGAGTCATCTCGAAGATGCGCAACAGGGTTGTGGGTACCGCAGGGTTGTGGTTTGCTTTTATATATTTTTTTTTTAAATTTATGTTTTACTGTTTTTATCATCATTTGGTACTGGTTGACTGACAAATGTTTATATTTTTATAAAGTCATCAGGATCATTACACTTTGTATTTTGATCAATAGTTTTTTATAAGTTTATTGCGTTTGTTTATGAACCAATCTTATGTAAAACTTTTGGTTTCTATCATTAAAACCAAAGTTATGTTATATAATAGTGTCTCACATTATTTTAAAATGACAACAATATTTAGCAAAGGTTGATGTGATCGATTTCATGAATGACTCGAAGTTATATATAATGTTTATTGGAGCGAGAAATCTTATTGCGCGATTCAGGATTGGTACTGCTGTGTACTCCGTGTCGTGGCGTCACCGTAGTTTGATGTATTTTTGGTCGATGACGCTGTAGCATTTTGCTGTTGCACCATATATACGACTAGCTGAAACAGTGAAGTTCGTACCGCCATATTTTTCTTTCATAAATATCATCTAAATTTAAAAAAAAAACTCAGATTCCCACAGGTAGTGCAGTCGCGTACAATTTTTATTTTATCTTTTAATTTTCTTCTATATAAACCTTGTCCTAACAATAACAAACACATCATTTGTTTTATCCAACTTGGTGCAGTCGATCGAAAATACATACATTTCGGCGATTTATTTTTATTAGCATCTTCTTCTCCATCTCTATTTAAGCCATTCACATAAGGAATAGGTAGTAATGTAGATAAACAAAATTATTTCTTTCCAAATACGTATAACGATATAATCATATATTTGTAGAACGAATGATCATTTCCAATACACAATTCTTTGACCTCGTAGTATCGTATAACCAATTTAGGAATATTTTATTATCTACACAAAAAGGAATAAATTCACAACATATTTTATTTATGAATTCTGAATAAACATACCACAGTGAGCCGTATTTAATGTTGTTATTTCGGCACTTCATAATAATATTAGCTTTTACACGTGGCTTCACTCACGCAGACTTTCATCCCCTGATTTACCCCCTTCTGGTGGAATTTCAAAAATCCTTCTTAGTGCTCACTTACGTTATATAAAGAACCTACATGCAAAATTTCAGGATTCTAGCTTCAGCGGTTTGGGCCGTGCGTTGATCTCTGGGTATGTCAGTCAGTCAGTCTGTCAGTCAGTCAGTCAGTCAGTCACCTTACTCTTTTATATATATAGAAATAGACAATATGAAAGTTATTATGAAATAGCAATTAAAAATTAAATCGAATGAACACTTCATTTGATTCTATTTTTAACCGACTTCCAAAAGGTTCTCAATTTCATCGCTTTTTTTTGTTTTTGTTTTTTTTTTATCTATAGCACCTACTATTTCGTTTCTTGCAATAACATTTTGTAAAATATCAATAGTACAAAAAGAAACAAGATCCACTAGAAATTATTTGGAATTTTAACTCAAATTCCAAAATATGCACTTGTGTAATGTATCAAAATGGTAATTTGGTTCAAGTGCCCTTCAAGACTCAAAAATTTCTGCAAACAAAAGATCACATTTTAACACATTTTAACACAATATGCAAACCGTTTCAAAGGTTGTTTCATCTATTTTTCGATTCCATTTTGTTTTTAAATCCTCATAGATGCAATTATCAGGGTATAGCTAATAAGTAATAAAAGTATACACCTAAATAAGTAATAAAGTACCTATATAATTATATACCCTACTAAAGAATTTCTTCTTAATTCAATGGAGAAATTCAATTACCTTTCGTACTGAGTATTATCCTCCATTCTCATGCAATACGACATTATCTTTACAAAGAGAGTCGTTCTATTTGCTCCCCGTAAGTACTGGAACCCACTGGAACGATAATCTTTTACACTCATATATTCAAGGAATATACAACCACATATATATATTTTCTATTAAGAAGCTTGGTAGCCGTAGTCTTCTGTTTTCATTTATATATAAATGGATGAGGAATAGCAAGCTTCTGAAAAGGTATATTTTATGGTAAAATTTTACCGGTTGTTTTGGACAACCTTGGGTGATGCCTATGTCGAACAGTCGACGTCTTTCGGCTGAGACGATGGTGTGATGATAGGAGGTGAACGTTTAGAAAAAGACAGGTGGAACTGCGAATCATTAGTGGATTGCTTCCCTTTGGCTGTCTTCCACCATCCCAAAATTAAAAGAATGGTTTGAGAAGATCCAGTAACCATACTTGACTTGAAAACTGACAAAACAAGTAAAATTTTAACAAAAACAAAAACCATCTTCACGTTTCAACTCGATTTATCTTGGATGCCATCATCAGATCTTAGTGTCCTTATGATGGTACCACTGTTGGGATATCTCCTTTTCATTAAAAAAAGAATCATCAAAATCGGTTCATAAAACGACAAAGTTATCCGCGAACACACATAAAAAATAAAATATATAAACGGTCGAATTGAGAACCTCCTCCTTTTTTGAAGTCGGTTAAAAATTGCTTAACATGCCCACATTGCCCACTTGTGTCATAGCATAAGTCTCATACTTCTTTATAACAACGCAACACACATACACATAATTACATATACACACAATAATATACTCATACACACATCAAAAGTGTCTAGGGATCAAGCATTTTTATGCGGATTTCTTGAGATTGAGATGTGGCTTTGGCCCTGGCCTGCTCAGTCGCCAGACTTGAACCCGATTGAGCATGCATGGGATATGCTACAGAGAAGAGCTCTGCCCAATATGGAGGGTATCCAGTCGCAAGAAGACCTTTTTTTGTTGTTGCAACGAACATGGGCGGCCATTCCACAGCGTGTTTGGATGAACTCATTTTGAGTATGCCAAACCGATGTTCTTGTGTTGTTAGTGTTCGCGGTAGAAACACGGATTATTAATTGTTTAAGTTACCTAATAAAATTTTAAAGAAAACTGTTATTTCAGTCTTTTTTTCGAACATTAATGTTAGTGGTTCAAATGTCAAAAATCCCTTTATTAGGAAAATGGCAAATTTCTTTATTAATGCAAAGGTGACTTGGTTTATCGTTACTGTGACAAACGAAAACACTTTATTTGATGAATCCTTAAAGAAAATTTTAATTAATATCAATCAGGAGAAAAGTTATTGCAAAAATATATGTTGATCCCTAGACACATATGTTGATCCCTAGACACTTTTGATGTGTGTATTTATAATATTCATAGGGTCAGTGAAAAACGTATTTAAGCACATAAATTTAAGACCGATATTAATTTAATACTACCATACGTGCTTATACCGTGAATGATTTTATTCGAACTTATTATGTGTAATCACGTACTCACGTAATACAAGCAAGACCCTTTATTAAAATATTACTGAGTATACGTTTTAAATAACCTAGTGTCAGCTATTATTATATGTTTACTTTAGTGACTGATGCTCCAGTAGCCGAATTTATTATTTTATGCCAACCATACAGTTTATTTTAATTAGTTAATTCTTGTGAACTATATTTATGCAAAAGTTATCAGTTCATTATCTCGGGGCCGTTTAAATGCTGCTTGAGGCTGCTATTAGAAATTTAATTTATCGTGATTTAATCGCGTCCCCGATGCTCTTAAACATAGTGGCGGTTTCGTTACCGGTCTCGCAACTATAAACGTTTATTACCAATGTCGATTAGTTAGACTAGATGGTTTGATTGTTATCGCCTTTCTGTCTTACGGACCTGTAGAATACGAGTGTCAGGTGTCCAGAGTATTCCTAACATTCACAAGATCCAGAAAAGAATAGGCAAAAGAAGAGAGATGTGAAGTATTTGAACTCTAACATTTGTGTTACGAGTTACGTTGACGAATGTCTATCTTAACACAAATGTATTAAAATGGTATTGCCTAACAAAATAAGGTATTGTCTCTAGGTACTTTTATTCCTGTCCCACGAAAGAGATTTCTGTAAACGTATACATGCAGTACTGATGGGTGGTACTACTTTGTTATACATATAGAACCGGTGTTCGATATTTTTAAATTATGAAAAAATCCTGTAAAAATCTAGATATACTAATGGAGAACGCAGACAATAAAAAATAACAATGATAATACATTCCGGACATTTAACACACAACAATACAGCATGGTGATCCGCACCATGGGGGCCTAGTGATGCTTCTGCATCATTGGGCCTCCGGTCTCGCACTCGCTAACGAAACACGACAGCATAAATGCTGTCATTTAAGTTTGGTCTTCTGCGCCGGTCCGTTACATTACGTTTACATTTACCTAGATTGATTCAACCAACTTGAAGTTTTGAATATTCATGTACGGTGTCAATGCAACAATATAAAATCACAGAGCATGACGGATTCGGGAGCTGGCCATAGAATTCATCATCTAGCAAACTAGTATAAATCGTTAATATTAGAGTAAATTTGTAAGCTTGGCGAGCGTAATACCGTTTGTTTAGAATATCAGGGAAACTGCGAAAGCTGTTACAAACTCAACATTTCACCTAATATTCTCTGTGTAGGGCTTATGGAGCAGATAGTAGCGAAGCTTTGATGGTTCGAACCGTATGCATTCGGTCTGTTTTGAGACTCAAAGATAATATAAGCAGCATTTCAATATAGGGTTTAATTTTCAGTAGCAGCGAATATATTTCGATGTTATTATGGAGGATACATTTTTTATCATATTTTCTCTTAATCAAAAGATCACTTCTCTAAAATATTATCTTAAAATTGTCTTTTTTGTTTCTGCATTAAATTATTTTAGATGGTTAAGAGTTTTTATCAAATTATAACTTTTGGGTTCAGTTAATTGAGAAAAAATTCCAACAATAAACTCATTTTTTAAAAACTCTAATTCACTTTAAAAAATTATTACATAGAAACATGTGAAACCATGGCTAAGATTACTAAAGCATCTATTATTGGCAATTTAACGTCTGTTTGTAATATGTGTTTCACTTTAGCCAGATAGAAAGCATACGGTACTGAACAGTAAACACCTATTATGATTCTTCAGCAACTTAATGTGATACGTAAAAGAATAAACCACCGACTTTGTGCCGCTGCTTGCTTGATTAAACACAACATAAACAGAGTTCAAGCTCAAGTAATGGAGCATGCCTGATTAAACAATACGTTAATCAAACACGTACCGCACTCTCTGATGCGTACGGTTTGAAGCATAGGTTTAAAGTCTCTTTATTTCACGCTTCGATATTTTTCCTTCATGACATTGACAAGTGAAAATAAATAGAGTCTTTAAGTTGGTTCTGTTTTTATAAAGGCATGCAAAAAGTTGCGGCACATAAAATAGTTTTCGTAAAAAAAAAGATAATTGAATGACCGACAATTTTATCCGTCCGATATAATATATGATAGTTTGGCAGAAAAATGTTACAGACTCTTGTTTAGAACTCTGAAAAATCACCAAATTATTTTTGCAAATTGAAGTTTCATGTTAAACTTTTCGCATTTGCTTTTTCGCAGTATCCTTACAAATTTTTCACTTTCTGGAAATTATTGGAATCTTCCCAATAGTTTTTTGTGAAAATTTGACCGTCTACTAGTGATTACAAAACTTCACTACAGTCTAATTTGATGAGTGCGTAAAAGCCTTCTATAGTCGCCTATTTTCACATGTATTTACAAAACGACTGAGTGAAAGACTTCCTGAGAAATTCAAAACGACAATAGAATATCGAGTATTCGCTATTTTGTATATGTGTTTTTAAAATGATCGAAGATAACAGTGTGCTGCATCTTGCGTTAACAATATAATGTTTCTAAGAATATTATGCTTCATTTCAAAAATAAGAAATTTATTTTGAAATTGAATGGTATGATAAAAAAATTTATTCACGTGGGTTGAAAATCACCTTGATAGATTTCCTACAAGAGTATATTACACCCTTGTGTAATATAATCTTTAGAAAAATATTTTACACTTCTATTTTGCTTCACATTTCTTTACAGAGCTCGAATAACAAGCTTACTTATCTATAGATAAGTAAGCTTGTTATTCGAGCTCTGTGGTAGCACATGATATCTTATAAGATGATAAGAATAGGGTTAAAATAAATCGCATTGAACAGGCACCAACTGCCTCGTTGATCTAGCGATAAGCGTATGCGACTACCGATCGAAGCGGTCTCAAGTTCGATACAAGAATTTCCTAATAACAGCTAGCCAGTATGGAAGTTAGTGGACTACACGCCCGTGCATCGAAAAGCACTTTAAGCCGTCGGTCTTGTCTGTCATGAACATCTCATCATCATTATTAACAATCCATAACGTCCCACTGCTGGGCTCGGGTCTCCTCTCAGGAGAAGATTAAGGCCATACGTCCCCACGCTGGCCAAGTGCGGGTCGGGGACTGATAAGACAACGTTGTGGCTACGTAATCTTGACGTTGGATGTTTTTTAAGCCGCCCAAAGGCCTCCAACTAAGCTTCACGACTATTATCCTCCGATGACAACCGGGACCGACTGCTTAACGTAACCTCTGAATCACGGAGACGCTCATGGTATCATGCCACCAGCGGTCACCCATTCAGGTACTGACCGCGCCGTCGTTGCTTACCCTCGGTGGTTGTTACTAATCGCCGCGTGCAACTGGACTCATGAACATCTATCGCAATGTTATTGAGAACACAATGCCCTAATATATACTCATAGAATCAAAGGGAGCAGGGGCAACCTCACTCGTTCGTTGAAAGTAACTTAAGAATTAATAACATCGATTTTCAACATTACTCAAGTCGAGCCATCGCATTTGTACCGAAGCGTCACTCGCCTACGAAGACTGATGGTTTTTAATCGTAAATAAAGATTAATACAGCCTTGTTGTTAACCTCTACCTACGTACCCTACCTTCACTTCCACAGGACTGTGGTGACTCTACATGTTAATAAAAAAAACTAGGTATTTAAAGCAAACTTTTCGAACACACTGGAAATATGTACATCAGTATTTTTCCGGAAAATTGTTTCAAGCTACCTTAAATTTATACAAGCAGTAAAATGTAACGTTACATAATAATAAACGTCTCAATACATCTTAACACACGTCGTCATATAGTACATAATGACATAATCTATGTTTGTCGGTTTTAAGGTATAGGTTTATGTACTTAGCAAATCTAGTGGAATAAAGTAAATTAAACTAAATATATTAATATTCTTATTCCTTCTGTACATAAAAATTCCTTAATCGTTCTTCAATGATAGTTGATCATGCATTTGTTGTTAAACCTCTCGAAGGTTGTAGTAATAATTTACTCTTACTAATACTGTATGTCAAATACCACATTTTTTAAATACATTACTTATGTACCGGTCTCATATTTACCAGTGAATATCTTAAGCTAAACTAATCGATAGGGGCGTACCCCATCGATTAGTTTGTTAAGTAAGATTTCACCTAAGAAAAGTTTAATGAAGTAATGAATATTTTGAATATAATCTGCGGGCACGGTCGTGCCCCCGCCAAGACGAGCCAAGCGGAGCGCAAGGACACTACCTACCTTTTCTCGAAGTGTTTCGTCGTTTTTTTGAACCCTCATGACTTTGGTTCCCGATATACCAGATCGTTCAAATTCTCAGAATATGATGTTACCAATAGACTAATGAAACATACAAACTTTTAATTGCATAGTTCTGATACTTTCGATTTTATTGATACCTAAAAAACATCGATTTCGTCACTAACACACTGATGATCATCAAAACTGTTAGGGTACTTCCTGAAGTGCTAGAAAGCTGAAATTCGGTATGTAAACTAAGTTTAGTATACAAACAACAGAAAAATTCATAAACCTATTACTTTTACCCCCCAACCCCCAAATTTGGGGGTGGAAGTTTGTATGAGACTTTCACAAATGTTTATGCTAAAAGTTTTATTTTTGGTACACGGGCTTTTTCGAAAGAAGAAAGAAGATGTACAATCAATACAGCCCAAAAAAGAAAAAAAATACTGCCTCAAGCAACTTACAAAAAGAAATGAAATCCCACCCAAAACATTTTCATGTAAAATGTTGCCAAGACGACTGCATATGGCTTACCCTGTGAAAAGGATATCAGATCTCATGAGGAGCCAAGGTTCCGAATCTACACGCCCTAACTCTACCAACCCTAACTTTATAAACTCTACATCTCAGTAAAAATGTATGGCTTGGCTGTTTCGTTACTTCAGAAACTAAATATTCGTATGACACATTACTTCAGAAACTAGATATTTGCAAACACAAAAGGCGTTCGTTTCCCCTTCGTGATGATATGGTAGCGAAACGGCGAAGCCATACATTTTTACTGAGATGTAGAGTTTGTGAAGTTGGGTTGGTAGAGTTAGGGCGTGTAGATTCGGAACCTTGGCTCCACATGAGATCTGATATCTTTTTCACAGGGTAAGCCATATGCAGTCGTCTTGGCAACATTTTACATGAAAATGTTTTTGGTGGGATTAATATAATAACTTCTGCCGCCTACAGTTAAGAAATGTTTCATTATATTTTACTAGTTGTTGCCCGCGACTCCGCCCGCGTATACGTCGGTTATCGCGGCAAATGGTAGCCTATGTGTTATTCTGATGTATAAGATATATTACTGTAAAGTTTCATCCAAATCTGTTCAGTAGTTTTTGCGTGAAGGAGTAACAAACACCCATCCATCTATACTTACAAACTTTCGCGTTTATAATATTAGTATAGATATAGATGTTTTTGCTTTAACTTCAAGTAAAATGTTGTAGAGGTGGCTTTAAAATTACGATCCTTTATACCTCTATACCTGTTAGGAGATCCGAACGTAATATTTTATACTGTTCATATGGCTATCAAGTCGATTTATGAAGGCAGTTGAGAAAACATTTATAACTCAAAACACCAAATATGCACCGAATATCAGACGCTGTGTTAGCATCAGAGATATCTTTCGAACTCATTTGCCATCGTGGGAACTGTTCTTTAAAATAAATAAAGTAGAGATTTAAGTAAGCAAAAATATAGGTACTAAGTTAAAATTGCTTTAAAAATACCTATGTTCTTTAGTGTCTGCATTTACGAAATCGTGAACATGACTTTTCCTGTACAGATGAAAAAAAGGAAAAGCAGATTGAGTAACCAAATTTTGAGTATATCAGTTGACCGATATACTGTGAATTGACGATATTAATAAAAAAATACACAAGTATGTGCAAAAAGAGAGACTCCACGTTACTCGACACATCTGAAACTACAGTAGAGCCAACAAACGCAGCCAGACGCTTTATATGTAACAAAAGTGGGTCAGAGCTCCTGCCACCTACGTTCTGGGCATATGAGCATTAAAATTCAATGAGCACTGAGTTCAACTATGACTACAAACGCTAGTAATAGAGGACGTCTATACTAACCAGAATATGCAGTTACAAAACAAAAACAAACGAAAATTAGATGTTTTTTTGGTTTAAGACTTCACTTTCCTATTTGGTCACAATTACAAAATCAACCTTGTTTACTTTTTTACTTCGATAATGACAAAATGATAATAAATTGGTTCCATGAATTTTGATACAAATTACATAGCTGGTGGCACACCAGCATTTTCAATGTCTTGTTTTATTTCCTTGACCAGCTAAACTTAAACCGTCATTATAAAAGCTTTTGTGCCATGACATACCGAAATATATACCTACTGGACATCTATAGTTTTATGTACAAGTAAATTTTTACTTTACAGCATTTGTTGTTAAAAATTAAAGTTTTCTGAATTGCCTCTACATTGAACAATATGTACCTACAGTTTTGTTTTATTAAAAAAATAAAATTCAAGAAATTTCTTCACGTATTAATATTTCGTTCCCCTCTGTCAAAGTAAAATGCCCAAATGGGCCTACGCATTACACTGTTATGATTATGACACTTAATGTATTTATTTGAGCATTAAATTCTGACTCTTTTGTTTTAATTGTCATGTGTGAGTTCGTAGCAACAGGTGATAGTTTATGTATGTATGTGAGTCCAAAATGTGTTTGTATGAAGATCTCCACCGTCAAAAAAGTGACGGACTGTTTTGCATCTCGGTAAAAGATGTTATAGCGACTCCCCTCCGGTCCACCGGCCTGTGTAGCTCTGTGTGTTAAATAGGATCTAAATCACTTTTCACTTTTTCTCTTTTATGAAGACATCGTTGTTATTCTTAGGTATGCGGCCTAGTTTTTGCTTAAACTTGAGAATATATCCATTTGTTTCCACCTTTGTCTTCACTTGCAAAATAACTATGTACCTTCCCTTTGTATCGATTGACGGCAATTACCACTACATACCTAAGTAGGCCTAATAATTAAGAATTTTAGAGCATAATTTGAGCGTTTATTACACATCGGTTTGTATTCCACTTCTGAGAAACATAGCTTGTAATAATAACATCTATGTTATTATTACAAGCTTTTTAACTTGCAATGTATGTTTGTATGTATGCATGTATGTTCGGGTGGAATCTTGCAACTCAATTTTGAAGGAGATATCTTCAACCGATTTTGCTGAAATTTTGCAAGCAATATACGACGTGACAATACAATATTATAATGAAATGGAGCTGATCTGATGCTGGAGTTGGAAGGTGGCCATAGGAACTCCGTAAAGAAACTTTGGACTCGTCTTTGACTTTTGATTCGTCTCGAGGCATTCCAGTACAAGCTTGTTTTTGAAAAGCTTTTTAAATTAATTTATTCTTTACTATGTTGGAAATGTTTCCTTAGAAATACAACCTAGTAAACTTCTGAGACACTTGAAACTACTTACTATTAGTTGTACCTCGGATGATATAATTATCAAACCACTCTAAAAATTACATTTGCTGACTAGTAAGCAAATGTAATTTTTAAAGTAATTTTTAGGGAGCAATTAGTCTTCGCTTCACTAAAACCTAGGTTTTAGTGAAGCGAAGACTAATTGCTCCCTGATGGCATTTGACGTCACTGTACAGCTAATAGGACCTTTACGTTCTGTAAGAAAAACTCTAAAAGCTTTTAGCTTTCACATCACGTCAGTAAAAACTTTAACTTAACGTATACAAAGAAGATTGGGCGAAGGGAACAATGTCAGTAACTTTCAGTGACATGCATATTTCTTACCGAACTCTGGAAAATATATCGTCATGAGAAAGAATAAGGAGAGTATTTCAAGAACTTTAAACTAAGTAGCTTTATACATTTTAATATATAATCATATATACTACCAAGAACAAGATAGTAGTTACTTGTACTGTAAGCGGTCAGGTCGTTACATTTCAACAAGTCGCAACAAGTTTCAATAATATTTATATTTCAAGTGCGGGAGTTCTTAGCGGGGGAAAATACTTCACTTCTTAATAAAGGAATACAATGTTGGGTACTGTGATTTTAACTATATTTTTATAGAATACTTCGGTACGAGCATAATTTATTTTCAGATCTGTCGTTTTTTAACAAACTCAATAGAATAGAGTTATTATTCTCTATAGAATATACGATGTAGCTAGACCGTCTCTCTGAAGATTCAGGATGAGGACATCGTTAAAAATTCTGAGCTAAGAGCAAGTTAATGACTTAAAATGTTAACTACAGAGTAGGTAGTCATAGCATTTTAGTCACAATTCGAAATGTTTCTTATTCACAAATATTAATTAAGGAAAAAAGTGAACATGTATAGACTGAATTCGTGATTTGTGCTGTATGTGTATCATGGAGATCCAATCGTCGTCATTGACATTTAAAATTAATTCATAAAATCATATCTAGAATAAGAAACACATCCTAAGAAAGTTTAATGAATATATTACTTCAAAAGTAAATTACAAGGGTTTATTTTTTGCCATTGAGCTTTTGAATAATGAATAAAGGTAAAGAACTAATTAAATAATATTTTCTTAGGTTCCCTTTTCAATATAATTTGTCTTGAAATTCCCCAGATCAATTTTCTTTTAAATACTATTCTACTAATATTTATGTAAAAATAAATGTTTATTTGATCGTGACTTGTCCCCTATACATAGCTCCCTCCGTTACAGCATAAGGCCAAATATAAATTTTGTAAAGAAAATGACGGACCAAACACAATTTCACGTAAAATGAAGCCGCAAGCAAAATCTACTAACTTCTGCGGAATAAAGACCATAAAGTTGAAACTTGAATATTGCTTATTTTAAGAAATGAAAGCCTGAAAAGTTTAAATTTAAAATTTGAAATTTTAAAATTTGAAAACTTAAAATTTACTAGAAGTGTTTCCGTCGGTTTTTTTTAGGAGTATGAGTTTTACATGACTCACCGGTTCATATGATCCTAAACTAGACATAACCTGTACTATTGTAACCTGGCTGCTCTAATTAAACTTACGTGCACTTTTTAGTGGAATAAAAGTGCGAATTTAATTTCAAGGTTGCATTCCAACAAGTACCACCAAGTCTCGGCACTTACAATTAAGAATATATTTTTATTACATACAGTTACACTTTATCCCAAATAAAACAAATAACTGTATTTAATATACAATCATCACTAATCTCTAGATCAACATGAAGTTAATCTATGAGCACTTAGTAACTTAGTGTATGGCCTCTATCTAATATGTTTTGTTAAAACTTTAATTATACATTTAAGGCATCAGTAAATATCATAAAACTTGTATTTTTTTCCCTCTTATAGTCTTGATATTGTGCTATTCATTTAGATAGAGTCATTTTCTATAGAATAGATGCCATACTCCTCATGCGGTCCAATTTCCTGTCACAGGCCATTTCACCTCTCTTCCCAATTTATCGGCCGGCGATACTGACTGACAATTAAGAGATGCATGCTTTCGATATATATTTACAGGTTAAGACAAAGATTCAATTAAATGTCATTTGTTATTCTTCCACCTTGTATATTATTGAGATAAGTTAGAGAAGCAGTCTAATTCATTATTGAGTATAATTGAGTATTGAGGTATGTCTGCCAAGATCTCAACCCACGCGAATACGTTGAGAGTGTCACTAAAGCGGCCTCGCTGAAGCTAGGGGTTTTAAACAAGGTGAGACGGTTCTTCTCGCCCGAGCATCTGCGTCTTCTTTACAAGATCCAGGTTCGCTCGTGCGTAGAGTACTGCTGTCATCTTTGACCATTGTCTTGTCATAGTGACCACCACTTTTGGATTCCGCTCATACTTTTTTTTTATGATATAGGGGGCAAACGAGCAGACGTATCACCTGATGTTAAGCGATTATTGCCGCCCATGGACACCCGCAACACCAGAGGCATCACAAGTGCATTTCCGGCCTTTTAAAAAGGAGTACGCTCTTTTCTTGAAGGTTTGAAGGTCGTATTGGTCCGGGAATATCGCAGGCGACAGTTCATTCCACAGTTTTGTTGTGCGAGGCATAAAGTTCCTGGAAAATTTCCTGCCATCTAGATGATGGGGATGAAACTTCTGTCACGTTGGACGATGGCGGAAAGAGGCGGAGGCTTTCCATCAGGCAGGGCAGAGTCATTTTGTCAGCAAATAAAAAAAAAGTTTAAAAGCAAGGCTCTTTTTTTCTTATGTGCGTCAAGTGTTATAGTGATTTATAAGTGACTTTAGTATGAATTTCGGTTAACATAGATCCTCCAAACCTTGTACCTGGTACTAGAGACGTAATTCAATATAAAGATGGACCATGACCTGATATTCCTGTCTTATAATCTACGCCCTCCTAAATCCAAAGCCAAAATCCAGTTGCAACGTAATTTTGGGGCCATGAACCTCGATGCACTTCGTCTGGATGCTTCTGGAATCGATTGGAGTTTGCTTTCGGAATCGGACTCAGTTGATGACAAAATTAATTACTTTAATGATAAATTAACCAGCCTCTATGACATGCATGCGCCGGTTCGAGCTGTAAGGCTTAAACATTTACCCGCGCCTTGGCTAACAGATAAAATAAAAGATTTAATATCCAAAAAACTGCAGCCAAAAGCAAGTAAATCACGACCAACACCTTGCAACCGGGAAAAATACATAGCCATCCGAAACATCTGCAGTAAGGCTTGTAGGAAAGCACAACGCCAACATATTCATAATTCGGTCGAGAACGGAGACCCAGCTAAAATATGGAAGTTCCTCAAAACATTAGGAGTTGGTAAGTCACATTTATACTCAGATTCTAAACAAATTGACATCGAGTTGCTAAATCAACATTTCTCTTCTTCATCTACATTCAGCCAGACTACTAAGGCAGACACCTTACAATATCTTTCTACGCTTCCAACTCCTCATTACCAACCGTTCTGTTTTAATCATTTAACTGGTTGTGATGTTGAGAGATGTATTATGTCCATAACTTCCAATGCTGTTGGAAGCGATTGCGTAAGTCGTAACATGATTCAACCAATTCTTCATGAGTTATTACCTGCTATATGTCATATCTTAAATTACTCCTTTTTTCCAGCACATTTCCAGAGATTTGGAAAGAAGCGTTAATTATCCCACTCCCCAAAAAGAACAACCCTAAATCCTTCTTCAAATATCGTCCTATTTCCATTGCCTTTTCTTTCAAAAGTGTTAGAACGTCTTGTTTACACCCAATTGAGTTTATTCCTTAATAGAAACCAACTCCTAAATCCTTTCCAATCTGGTTTTCGTGCAGGTCATAGTACAGTAAGTGCGTTGACCAATGTTACGGATGACATCAGGCGAGGCATGGAGGATGGAAATCTCACAGTTCTCTCCTTACTGGACTTCAGTAATGCTTTTAATAGTGTAGATTTCCACATCATGTTGGGCATACCGCGTTCTATCAACATATCTCCGACAGTAATTGATTGGTTTCAAAGTTACCTATTTAGACGAAAGCAGCGTGTGCGTCTGGAGGAATCCTTATCTACCTGGTGTAACACGTCTGCTGGGGTCCCACAGGGTGGCGTTTTATCTCCTTTACTTTTCACTATATTTATAAATTCTATCTCAAAGTCATTATCTTCATCCTACCACCTTTATGCAGATGATTTTCAAATTTATACACAAGCACCGTTACATAAATTATCGGAAGCCTTCTCAACCATTACTCTCGATCTGGCGCGCGTGTGTGAATAGAGTAAAAGATATGGGGTTGTAGTGAATCCGTCTAAGACTCAACTCATTGTAGTGGGCAGTCCCAGGATGGTGTCAAGAATAGACTGGACACAGCTCCCAAACAAAATGTTAAACGGCACTGCACTGGGGTCCACAACTGCGAGAGGTCAGTCGAAAGTTATTTGCATCGGCGGGATCCTTGCGAAGACTACGAAATTTTCTCCCTACAGCCACTAAAATTGCACTTGCACAATCCCTTCTTCTTCCTATATTCGACTACTCTGATGTCAGTTATCTCGATGTCACGGAGGAGCAACTTGACAAACTTGAGCGGCTTCAAAACTTTTGTATTAGATTCATATTTGGACCTCGCAAATATGATCATGTATCTGAATATCGCAATCAGCTTAAGTGGCTCCCAATTCGTCTTCGACGGAATGCTCATATTCTTTCCTTACTTTATAGTATTCTATTTCATCCGTGCACGCCACCTTATTTAAAGGAACGTTTTGTTTTCCTCTGTGACACACATTCGAGATCCCTGAGGTCATCTGAATCTCTGGAACTGGCAGTACCAACTCACTGCACCAGGTTTTATGATAAGTCGTTTACTGTACAGGCTGTGGAATGATTTACCAATGGCGTGCCAAGTCTTTAGCTATATTCAAAAAAATGGTCAAAGAACATTACCTATCATCATAATCTCTGATTTGATTAAAAATACTTTATTTATTTTTCACTATTCATTTATATCGAAAGTGTAGATATTGTGTATATTTATGTAATATATATATATATATATATTTAGTTTTTTGTATTAATGCGTAATCCTTATGCTTTTATTTATTTTTCAGCCCAATTTAATAAATTCTTTAATTCATTTATTTATTTTACACCAAAACTACCCATAATTCAACTTTCCACGGTCAATTTGTCCATCCAAAGGTTGCCTGTAAGAAATTGCTTTTTAGCGATAAGGCCGCCATTTGTACATGGTTTTTAAGTTAATAAGCTTCTGAATGTAAACTATTTTAACTGGTGTACAATAAAGTTTATTCTATTCTAGTTTATTTGTTATTGAAGAAGGTATAACTTAGGTATAACTTTTTCTTATTTAAACCACAAGTGAACAAAATATGTGAATGCGAATTTAAAATCAATAAATGAAAAGCATATATTTAAAGAAAAAGCATATCTTTACAGAGAAATCGTTCCAAGGTTTTTGCAATAAATATTATTCAATAAGTTCACATTAAATTCAGTATCAGTGTCACGTAGCTAATATACCAAGACGGGTATAAAGTTCCTTCTATTAAAACGAGCGCTTTTAACCCCTCTAACGCTGCACATAAGGGACTACCCACGGTTTGAAAGACTTAATATAATATTACATATTTCTAGGGCGACATGATATCTTTTTTATTATGATACCCAAATTTCGCAGTAAACACATGAAATTGGGCATTGTTAGAGGTACAATACCAGCCTATTACAATGTAGATGTTATAACAAACTTTAGGTATGTAGGCTTCTAAGTATAAATACATCCAAGACTTTTAGAGACACTAAATAAATACAAATGGACGATATCTCGATACTCACATTGCCTTATGAGTGTACATAATCGGGATGTGTGTGTCAGGTTTTACTAAAACTGTCATGAAGTAGGTGTACTACTGCAATGGTTTGCCTAATGTATTATCATATTAGTTTAAATGGTTAATTTAGGTAAGAATTATTTATTATTCTATTTAAGTTGCGAGATATTCGTCAATTTGACTCCGACAGCAGGATCAGACCCATTAGACATAGAATTAATATAATAGTCTTTGACTTTGCTAAATGTTTGATTGACATAGCGTTTGTTACCTCTTAGCCTGACTTTAGTTTTAGTGTAATTCTTATTAGTAAGCTGTACATTTAGAACATAATACAATTGAAGGTTAATTCATTGACTGTCTTGAATGTTTATGGTATAGAAAGTAAATATTAGAAGACGATTGACCTAATGATAAATATCGCTTATGTACATCTGCAACTTGAGAGTTACTTGTGACTAACTTTGCTGTTGTCTGAAGTAAATCCCGAATAGAAAGAAACCTCTACACTAGGTGCCGCTCAACCGAGGCTTTTAGTGAGATGGATTCAACATCAGTAGTCGTAAAAGTATTGTGTGACAGAGATGTACGAATATTAAACGACAGTGATAAATTGTATGGTATGTTGTCGCCACGCAAAACAAAATGGGTATTGTTCTAGGTGCTGCAATCACGCAACATCCTACGTGCCAACAAGCTTCTGGGCAACTTCAAGCTGGATGTCGCCACGGTCTGGAACCAACCTGGTACGTTTCGCCATATTGTATTTTTTGCTTGGTGTAGTTTTCATATTTTTGTGTTTTATTTTTGTATTTGTGTTTTATGAGATGTATTTTTCAGAGATATCATAATAATATTTTATTTTTATCTAAAACTCTCGGCTTGCATTGCCTTCAAGTTAGTTTTGGTAGAGTTTTTTACTTGTAACCATTGCTTGTAACCGATAACATCTTGTAATTTCACTTCCACTTTATAATAATAATAATTCTTTATTAGATGGCAACTAGGCCCAATGTGTTAGTAATAATTTACTTACGTCTAATATTAGTAACATAAAATATAACGATTACAAACTTCCTGATCTCACTAGGACTGTCATTGCATGACGTAACCAGGGTGCCTCAAGTCTGTTGCTTAGCATCATTAGGATACCGTTGGAACTAGACTGCATTCTTGTAAGCAGCAAGTTGGTTTTAATACGGTTAATTGGATAAGAATCGTTTGTTCGCGCTGTAGCGAACATTCCGGATGCACTACAGAAACGCGGTAGTCTCAACAACATCCTAAAGCAATTGTTGGATTGCACCTTGAGTGTCTCCAGCGATTGCTTGGTATACTTTGTCCAAAGATTGCTTGTATACAGAGTCTGACAATATGCTTTAAAGAGAGTGATCTTAACCTCTCGATTACACTTATAGTACGGGAGGTAGCACTGTATTTTTTCTAGGAATTTAAACCGAATGAGTTTTATTTCAAACAATTCTTTTAATGTTCAGAAATCAGTAAAGTGAGCGTCAGTTGTAGCACTAGGGGTGGAGCTAAAGAGGCAGCATGAAAAAGTCATAGGTTATGCATGTCAACATGCAATTTCCCTATGTTCGGGCAAAATTGCACTGACGCACTGTTATTTTCATGTATCCACAGTTGTTAGGTTTTAGATGTAAATATTTTGTAACCTTTGATAATGTAAAACCGGTCAGGATTAAACTTGTAGGGTCCACCTTCACATTCATTCTTTGCACGCCTACCTAATCATGACACGTAATGTCATTCGTACTCTTTCACTTGCAACGCACGCACCTCATTCCTCTTTTTCATAAAGTCGTATTCCGAACAAAAAAACATTTCCAAATTTTAAAACAATCAGAATCATTCATAACAGCCTTTGATTATTAATACAGCATTTACAGATATAGCAATTATAGACGTCTCTAATATACATCAACTTGAAAACATTTTTAAGAATTTGTGCATGCATCCGTCCGTCCATCCGTCATTAGTTCCATTAGTATCATCACTCTTAGACTACGGATGAAGTTAGAAAATAATAAATACACTTTCAAGTGGTTTGACGGTGACCAAGTTCCACCATCAGTAACTGGAAAGGCAATTAATTTTATCGATGAGAATCCTGCAGGTATTGATCCATAGTTTTTACAACACTTTGAAGTTAAATGAAAGTCACGTGGATAACATATAAAATTTACACATTTATAAATAAAACGTCGAAAGCGATGTTGTTGAAACATCAGATAATATGGAAGAAGATGATGCAGATCAATTAGAAGAAGAGTATCATCATCGACACCTCCGATGATATACACACATCAAAAGTGTCTAGGGATCAACATATGTGTCTAGGGATCAACATATATTTTTGCAATAACTTTTCTCCTGATTGATATTAATTAAAATTTTCTTTAAGGATTCATCAAATAAAGTGTTTTCGTTTGTCACAGTAACGATAAACCAAGTCACCTTTGCATTAATAAAGAAATTTGCCATTTTCCTAATAAAGGGATTTTTGACATTTGAACCACTAACATTAAAGTTCTAAAAAAAGACTGAAATAACAGTTTTCTTTAAAATTTTATTAGGTAACTTAAACAATTAATAATCCGTGTTTCTACCGCGAACACTAACAACACAAGAACATCGGTTTGGCATACTCAAAATGAGTTCATCCAAACACGCTGTGGAATGGCTGCCCATGTTCGTTGCAACAACAAAAAAAGGTCTTCTTGCGACTGGATACCCTCCTTAATCGGCAGAGCTCTTCTCTGTAGCATATCCCATGCATGCTCAATCGGGTTCAAGTCTGGCGACCGAGCAGGCCAGGGCCAAAGCCACATCTCAATCTC
Organism: Diaphora mendica; assembly: GCA_949125395.1. NCBI lineage: Eukaryota > Metazoa > Arthropoda > Insecta > Lepidoptera > Erebidae > Diaphora > Diaphora mendica. The sequence goes on along the minus strand of OX421312.1, from coordinate 25,921,723 downwards.
AAGAAATCCGCATAAAAATGCTTGATCCCTAGACACTTTTGATGTGTGTAGTTGTGAGGAAAGTAATGAATACAGCACAGACACAGCAGAAGATGTATATGAAGAAGTAGAATAATAATTTATGTATTTATAGAAATCCAATTTTTTTGTCTTAATATGTTCTTTAAAAAACATCAAATAATTAGTAGTTTGTCTCTAATATATAAATTTTCTTTATGTAATCGGGAACCGACATGATATTAATAAATACACTGTGGTGTTATTAATATGAAATTAATGAATTAAAATACTTATTGAACTTATATTATAAAATTATTGAAATGTTAAAAATATCGTCGTCAGCTGATTGTTTGTGGGTGTAAACAGCGTCAGTATATTTTCCAAAAAGATTATGCAACGCTGGAATGCGTTGAGCGTGCGACATGTTTATCACGCTGACTGACGGTGTTTCCCCCATCAAAGGTACAGCTGGCTATTTTCTTTACTATTTTAGAAGTGTAAAAAATTCGATATATAAATTTCATAAGGTATAAATTAACTTTATTTGACAAATTTTCAGTGCGGTTTATGCACGTAACTGACATTCAATCCACCCTCGTCAATACAACTGACGTTTATTTTTGTAAAAAATGGGATTAAAACTATTGTTTATTAGAGTTTTGCTTAGTAATTATTCATCGGAGTAGATTTTTCTCCAATGACTTTTTCATGCTGCCTCTTTTAGCTCCACCACTTTCGGTGCAGCTGACGTTCGGAGTTGTTATGTATTAGTGGAAAACTATTAATGTTATGATTTTTAGCCGGGATAAAATGACTTGCTCAACTATAGTGGTACCTCCCGTACTATTAGCAAACCTGTGTACCAGCATGCTACCCCTGACCGCCAGAGACCTTCGTTCACGTTCAATATCAGCATCGTTCAATATCGGCATGGCAGGGAAAAAATATTACCGAACTATGATGTCATAAGTTTCAATCCTGTAACAAAACTTCTTTGGATTACATTACCCCAATTTACTAAATTTTTAATGGTTTAAATGTAATTTTAAACAGGTTAGTGTTTCCAAAACGTTTCTATTACCACTGAAATGAATCGCGAAAGTTGTAAAAACTATCTAAATTTTAAATGGATAATTTCATAGCTAAGATGATCAAATAGCTAATAATGAAACAATTGCTTTGAGCTGTTCATCGTGGTATAAGATTAACTCCTCGCAGACGACTGCGAAAGCCAAATGCAATTTTAACGTTACTCAAGGAAATAACTAGAGCTTGGCAATAAAGCAAACATTTTAACCTGGATATAATGAGCGGTCAAATAAATTCATTGCTAGAAATTATTATGAAAGGATTAAAATAGAAATAGAGAATAGAAATTTGGTCCAACCCTCTTACTATTTTATAACGTTACTTCACCTCAACCTACAAAATGAGTTATTGATATACATGCACTGCACGTAGCAGGTTGGACCAGTAGGCCAATTTTATTCTCGTAAATAGGCAGGTGGAAATTTAATTCCCATCAACTCTCAATCTTACAACTTAGGTACATGAAAGATATCTTTGAGAGAGTTTTATCCCGAAAGTCATCTAGAAAAATACTATTTCTGAGAGACTTCTTATTACATAGAAAAAATCTACATGAAAGTGAAAGAAGCCGCGGAAAAAAGTAATGTGTTACTATTGTAACAGCGTCTCGAGAGAATTTAAAAACCAATAGATTTGAGTGTTCACGTAATGGATGTTTGTGATGCTCGTGTGTATACATTACTGGAATTCATGAGCTTTGACTCCCCAAGAGACAATACTAATACAAATTTATATTCTTTTACAACGAGGCCAATCTCAAATATCTTATAGAATGATTACGAGGAACAGATAAATTGACAATTTATATCGAGTTAAAAAAAATACATACAGTGGAACATAGAACCTCCTCCTTTTTGGAAGTCGGTTAAAAAGACAATGATGTCATTACGAAATTAGTGCAGTATCTTTTTTTTTTGTTTGTCATTTTTTTATTCCTCAGTCAATGTTAACTGATATAATTTGTAATATAAGGCTAAGTAATAAGAAAACACTGACGATATTAAATAACTTTAATTGAATGCAGGAATGGTAGACTCTAGTGTAAAAATGCCTCTCGAGCTCTTATCCAAGTAAACCCATAGTATTCTAGCAGCATACTTAGTACGTATATTATATATGTGCCCGGCAATCTGTATAATTCAGGTATTTTATACAATGCCTAGGCAATATATACAATGTATGAAACATTATGATTATTATTGTCCATTACATACTTTACATAGGTATTTTATATATTCCCTAGGGATTGTATGCAATACCTACTGACCCACCGGTAATGTGAAAAATAATTAGATTTTTGTGTGTATTTTTTAATTTTATGTTACTACCTGGGTACGTACAAAATGACGAGCAAAGGAAAAGTGTTCTGTTTGCTTAAAATCAACTTTATTCAGAATCATATAGGTTTAGGTCAAGTTAGAACCGTGATCGTCAAAGATCCACTCTGTTGTTGTTGAATCATTTGGATTAGTTGAATTATATAGGTTTAGGTTAGGTTAGAACTGTGACTACTTTAGATCCCCTGTGATGTTGTTGATTAATTTGGATTTGATGAGTTTGAGTGGATTGCTTTTGACCTGTTCCGCGTACATAGCACATTACCGGCCGCGCATAGGTATTGTATATAATACCGAATTATACAGTTTGCCGGAACATGGAATTTGCCCATTTTCCCCCTGCATCGTAAAAAAACATGCTGAAAGTGACTTCGGCCTCCGATTATGTCAAAATGTCACTCAAGCTCTCAATTATATTCACAAATATTTTCCAAATTAAAAGACGTATATACTACTTACCTGTATGTGTTCTGCATAATAACTACGTGTCTCCGTAAGTTGATATATAACCAAGGCAGAATATATTAAGGTCTCCTTCCGTTAGCATTATAGAACGGGATTTAATTCAAATTCATACATTTTCATATATTTATTTACTGAAACTGTGCACGTTTCTGTTATTATTGTATTTGGTTACCAGAAAGGCAGGCAGGTGTATTTGGAAAAATCTTGATTTATTTCTTGAAATGAGTCAAAAATATACTCTGAAATTGTCCAAAGTATACGGAAGTAAGACAGAAAGGCGCAAATACAATAAACGTTTATTTATAGATTTCAATACCTTTTAAATACATTTTCATAACTTGAATGAATTTAAAAATATCATCCCAAAGGCATACGTTCATGAAACGTGACTTGCTTATTTAAAACATGTTTGAAGTATTTCATCACCATTCTTTGTTTTCTATATTTGCGCAGAATTTTTATGCGACTGTCGAGACAATATCAATAAGCCACGTTTTGAAAATACTTACATCTTCTGATCAATGAAACTAGCGTAATATGGTTTATTTGTATACCTACAAGAATAGAATAACAAAAAAAGTGTTTGAAGTTATGGCAGTACGTAGTCCAGACATCATTAGTAGCTTAAGCACCTTCTGACCATGATATAAACTTGCGCCTTTTTATATTATGAATAAAATATTAGTGTATTACGTATTCACCATTATTACGTGTATTATTTACCCACATTAAAAATAAATATTGTACCAAAAAATACTCAAAAATTTAAATAGACCGGTCCAGAACACTAATGCCCGAAGTAGTACTGGTTTATGATATATATATAATTTTTCAAGCTTTCTAGTCGTACCGAAAAAGCTTCCAATTTTTTTTATTAAATTAAAATCTACGTTTACTTCACTTATTGGTCACCCAAGAAATAATAGTAATTACATAAACATATTTAATATGGATTTAGCGCAAGCTGAGGTCGGACCGGAATCCCAGATCTGTAAATATTTGTTTCGAAGTTTAAATGTATAAAATGTATCATATGTAATGTATGTAGTTACAAAATAAATCTATATAAGTATTCTATCAGTCAATCTAGCTTTTATAGTACAAGCTCTGCTTAATTTGGTGTTTAAAGATATTTATGTTATTTCATTAATCATAAATAATTATCCTGTTTTTGAGATATTCAAATATCATTCTACGATCCAAAAATTGGGGCCATAACGGTGAAATTAAAAGAAAACCAGAATAAATACAGAAATGTGTTCTCCTAAAATAAACGTATCGGAAAACGTACATGTATATCAAAATCGCGTAATTTAGAAGTGAAACTTCTAATGCGACTTCCAACAAGGTTGCGTTAAACGTTTAAGGTTGCGTTGAACGTTTAACGCTACCATGGAGGGGGGCATGAAAGCACTGTAGCACATTACGAAGTTTTCAAAATGTTTAACGCTACCATGAAGGGTGTATGAAAGCACTATTGCACATTACGAAGTTTCACTTCATCCGCGCGGAGCGACTCCACGCATTTTTTTTACCGTAGCATTTCACACGAAAAATTCTGAATTCCCTATTTGAAATGAAGTACTTACATAAAATCTGTAAAGCAATGACCAAATTAACAGAGGTACAAATAGTATACTTATTATTTATTACTTTATACTTCATACAAGCCAAATTATTAAAGCCCAGCGCTCGTATAACCTCTCGCCGCTCGCCACAACCAAAACAGTAAAATATTCATGAATAATGTCTAACAACACAAGTGTATTATTAATGTGGGATTTCGTATAGTTCACACAACAGAAATTATTATTAGAGGCCTGGAACGTTTGGGCTTGGGATTAACTAAAACGTTAAGGTATAGGTATTTCTTGCCCTTTATAAAAAAATAGCTTTTAAGCGCGGCTCTGCCCGCGTGTTTTTCGGTTAACAAGACAAAACGTGGGAGAGCCACGCTTCGGCATGCATGGACCTGGTCGACCGGAGTGATACCACGGCCTTTAATGGGACTAATCCCGCCCACACGCCCACCACTGTAACTCCTGTACACCAGGATCAACAGCGGTGACCCACGAAAACACCGAGTTATGACACTCGGGAAGTCCCAGGAAAAATTTAACTGTCTTGGAACCCGCAACGAAATTAATCAGAAGAAAACTGGAGGAGTTGGAAATATAATAAGTCCACTTCCCTCCTTAGCAAAGCGGGAGACAAAATGGAGTCAAAATAGGCAGACGCCTTTTTCAAACCGGGAAGCACCACGGATAAAAAATATTTTGGGTCCTAAGTGAGCTATATTTGATTTCTATAGTATGTATGGCAGAATCGCTTAAACGCACGGAAATTCACCGCAGTTGACACAAGATCCCCATAATATACTACCCCAGACGTCATTTGTAAGCTATTTAGCATCATGTTACGTTCATTGTACCAAAGACCACATTCCCAGAGGATATGATGAGCCGACTGTTCACAGCTAGAATCAGGTGTTGAGCATTGACAAAATGGTGAATCGACTAATTTAAATGAGTATAGTTTGCTCTTAAAGTTACCGTGGCTTGTAAGAAATTGAGCGACACAGTGATCTACCTCGAGCCATGTCCTTGACAACCTTTCGCGAACAGATGGAAAGAACTGGTAGAGGTGGCGCCCCTTAGATGATTCGTCCCATCGTTTCTGCCATTCATCCAAGAGGTCGTTATAGACATTGGATTTTTGTTGAAACAATCTTATGATTTTACCGCGGTCTCGTATGCCCAAAAAATCGCATTCCATGTTTTGTAGTGTGGAATAGTACATGGCTGCACGTCTTTGCACCTCGAGATCGACCGGAAGAACACCTGCCAACACCGGTAAAGCCTCAGTGCTAACCGTCCTATATGCCTTGCACAAGAAAATCAATGCAGGTCGTTGGCCTTGTAACAGTTTGCGACGGACAGCACCTACAGTCGCCCTATCTGCCCATACAGGAGCACCATAGCAAATAGAACCCAAATAAGTAGCTCCATATATGATCTTTAGTGTATTATATGACAGACCCCATGTCGCAGTTGATATCCTCGTCAGTGCAAAGAAACTCTTTTTAGACTTTTCATTAACTGTTCTAATATGTTCAATAAATGAAAAATTTCTTTCTAAAACCAATCCCAAATAACAAACCGAGGTTTTATTTTTAATAGTAACATTTTCAAATTTAATACACGGCGGTGATTTGAGGTTACCTTTCAGAAGTAGCTGGAAGGTTTTGTTTGGTGCAAACGTCAACCGATTACGCCCACCCCACCGAGATATTAAGTCCAAACATTCACTGGCCAGCCTCTCAAGCCCCGTTCTAGTATCCGACTCTATCAATAACAAACCGTCGTCCGCGTACGCATTCAGGGTACATCCGGACGGCACAGGCATTGCCAGAAAATCGTCGAAGCCTATGTTCCACAAGTATGGTCCTAGCACTGACCCTTGAGGACACCCCATCGTAAGCGCCTTCGACACAGAATGATGCCCAAGTCTCAATTTAGTAGTACCTTGTAAGAAGTACGAGGAGATAAGGGAATAAATATTTTTAAAGCAACCTCTTAATTTTAATTTTAGCAATAGCATGGGCCACCACGCATTGTCAAAGGCGCCAGATATATCTAAGAAGATGCCTAAAACGTATTGAAAACTTGACTCGGTGACAGTTTTCCTTACAGATATAACCGCATCAGTTGTCGATTTTCCCAACGTAAAGCCGAATTGTCTATCATGAAATTTAACTCCACCCGGTAGAAGTCGTGGTACTACAAGACGCTCTAAAAGCTTTCCCAGCGATGGCAACAGTGTTATGGGTCGATAGGATTTAGGATCGTCCGGCGGCTTGTCGCCGCTTTTTGGTATTATTCGAATATTACCGCACCGCCAAACACTAGGAAATACTCCTTCCGCAATGCAACGTCTAAAAACTGTTAAAACCGTATCACCCGAAAGTTTACAAGCTTCTTTTATCATTTTGTTTGATATTTTATCTTCGCCCGAAGCCTTATTTAGTGGTAATGACCTAACAATACTGAGGAATTCGTCTGAAGATGGTAAGTCAGACATTGGAGACAATGGTGGTTCAATAGCCCACTGCCTAATTTGTCGGTGATAATCCGTGTCATCCTCCGGCCGATCGTCAGGCACAAGTGATTCTAAAAGATATTCTGTGGTTTGTTCTACTCCTGTAGTATAACTATTATTAATTTTAATGTTCTGTACGTATGCAAGGTCGATTGATCTATTTGCTTTAAATTCATGATACAAAGGTGACCAGGGACCCTCTCTATCGAGTTTATCAACAAGTTTACGTATTAAATTTCCCTTTGATTTCTCCACAGCAGCTCTATAATGAGACCTGGCAACTCTAAGAGCAATTAGAGCATAATTGTAAATATCTCCTGTTACGTTACGCTTTTTAATGTCATTTAGTTTTTTACGAGCTTTCCGATAGATTCTACGTAATTCGACTAATTTATAATTCCACCAATCACATCTACGAGTGTTAGTGATAGATCCACGGCCGATACAAACATCAGCACAATATGTGAAAGTATCTGATAATATGTTTGCGCTTTCCTCAGCTGATAGACCACTGCGACTGAAGTCTTTGGCATGTACTGCAAAGAGTGAACCAAATAAAGCCCAATTTGCCCCTTTAGTTTTATACCTAAAATTGTAAGGAGTTCTTTGTGGATATTGTGCAACCATTGGTATGAATTCGTACACAATTAAGCGGTGATCACTACAGGATGCGTCCGGTAGGACACGCCATCCAGATATCGAGACGTCGCCGCGCGTAAGCGTCACGTCAATAGAAGACTCACCCATTGGGCTGCAAAAAGTTGGTGGTGCATCAGGGGTATTGTGGATAGTAAGATTCATTTCCGCAATAAAATCTTCAACCGCACAGCGACGAGCCATGTCAGCTGCACGCAATTTGCCATACCATAAAGTCGCAAAATCTGATACCACGGCCTCTCAAAAAACCGGTGTGAAACAGCGCTTGCGCTGTGTTTCACCGAGTGAGTAAGGATACAGGAGGCCCATCCACCTAACCCTCCCCCCATCCCCTCCCCATCTCCCAAAGGCCGGCAACGTACTTGTGACGCCTCTGGTGTTGCGGGTGTCCATGGGCGCCGGTAATCACTTACCATCAGGCGATACGTCTGCTAGTTTGCCACCTATACCACAAAAAAAAAAACTTACCATGGTTTAGCCATGAAAGCGTAACATACAGACAGAGCTACTTTTAAAATTTATAATATTAGTATGGATATTGAAGTATATTAAAAAATGTATGTAATCTGTTTATCAAATACACTTACAAGACAACATTAAAATACAATAGACCGTTTCGGTCGTATAAAACTAGGGCTACCACGGTAATATTTTAAAATCAACAAACCCATGAATTTTGTATTAATTGAATTTCGACAGCATGACCACAAAATGTAGCACCTTCTATTCTATTTTATGTAAGCTTTAATAGGCTTAATAAATGAAGATAGATTGCTCTAAGTTAGACTAGCGTATTCCACTTAATATTAGTATTAAAAATACATGTGAACAATAATAATTGATACAAAGTTACGACACCCAGGGGGGTGTTAAGAAGCCTGTTTGTTGTATATGTTACCGTTAGATTGTCAAAACCGTAAGATTGTAATCTATCTCGCAAGATTGCAAACAGCCGAAAGATTGTGAAATGGTACGAAGAATCGCAAGTCGCTCGCTGATTTGTTTGTTATTTCTTCTTTGTTGCCGAATGTTTTTTTTTTATGGAATAGGCGGGTAAACGAGCAGACGTATCGCCTGATGGTAAGCGACTACCGCCGCCCATAGACACCTGCAACACCAGAAGCGTCACAAGTGCGTTGCCAGCCTTTTGGGAATGGGGGGGAGGTAGGGGTAAGGGATTGGGGTATGGGCCTTCGGTATCCTCACTCACTCGGTGAAACACAGCGCAAGCACTATTTAACACCGGTTTTCTGTGAGGCCGTGGTATCACTCCGGTCGAGCCAGCCCATTCATGCTGAAGCGTGGCTCTCCCACGGTTTAAATAATGTAAAGTATTTTTGTGATTGTAAATTGATTTCATGTTGAAAATACCTCACAGCTTTAGAATTAGTTATATAAAATTGTTGTGATAGTAAAATTAATTTGTGATTAATCAAGTAAGTTCTAACCTAACCGAACTCTATGGCCATTGAACGGCCCACTGTAAAACCGACCAATCAGGGACTGTTGACAATTTGACGCGCGTAAGCAGTATATCGCAGTTGACAATTTATCGATAGTTTGCAATCTCGCTAGGTAGATTTTAATCTAACGGTTTTCACGATCTTACGGTGACAATATAAGTCGTTACTTATCTTGGTTACATCAATTTCACTGACGAAAAATACATAAATACGGCCTAAATACTTGCGTGTCCTAATTAAAAAATCATTATACGTACTACTTTCATACCTGTGTTTGTGTGCGTGTAGTAAAAATTAGTGCTGGATATAGCTTCTATATCTATACAAATAAATAAAATTGGAGTGTCTGTTTGTAATATTAAAATAACCGCTTTTTACTAAATGCATATGTATGGATACACGGTACATATATCAAAATAACATTTTTTACAATTTTTGACTGTCTGTCTGTGTATCTGTTTGTTCCGGCTAATCTTTGGTACGGCTGTAACGATTTTGACGGGACTTTCACTGATAGGTAGCTGATGATGTAAGGAGTAACTTAGGCTACTTTTCTTTAGACTAGCTTTGCCCCGCGGCGTTACCCGCGATACGACAATAACCGGGTTCACACCACACCACATGTTAGTACCATAATATAACGCATTTATTTTTCTTTAACAAAAGGAGCAAAACAGAATTTTAATCTAGAGCTCGGCATGCAAAAAGGCAGTGACAATCTCTCGGTTATCAACAAAGCTGTCACAGACGCGCATCTGAGCTTGACAGTTGCGCACTTTTCACTCTAAACTATACACACGGAACAAAAGTGTTATTACGTCAGACAGAAGTGACTTATTTAAAGTACTATCGACAAATTTGAATCATGACCCATAAAAGCTTACTTTCTTATGTTCAAATACAATTAGATTGACATTCGCGTAATTATGCGTTTCCATCGTAACGACCTTGTTATCTGTCATTTAATTACAAAGAGAATTGTCTGTTACAGTATGATCATACTGTTTTATAACTAATATCTTATCTACTGCAGTGATGATAAAGGTAAAAATTGCATAGATTTTCGACTAGTATTGACGTAGCTTGTTTAATATTTAAAATGTCCTAAGTGCGTCAAGCACTGCGATTCTATACTGTACCTACTCTCATAGATAGATTTATATATCATAGAGTTGTCTTTTTAAAAGAAGATTTATATTTTTTTGTTATATAATCAATGTTCTCGTAATTAAAAAAAAGGACATCTCTGTGGTTTGTTTCGGCATTTCTTCCCAGAGTGAGTCGTAGGAAATGCCGGCCTCTTCCAGCTGTAAACTCCGACGTGTAAAAATATCTGAAAAGATTAACTTACAAATAAATTTAATTTTATTTTACTGTAAAGGAGGAAAACCTTTGTTATTTTGGCTGTTTTTAATGATTTATCGGCAAAGTGAGTCATGATTCAAGTTTGTCGTCAAATACCTACTATTATGAGATGGTAAAACTCGAAGGATGGTATGGTATGATAAAGATAAGTTTTTGAAATGATCTGGATCGTCGAATGCTAACAATGACTCCATTCATATACCTACACAATTTCACAAGCTTAAAATACTTATCCAATCGTGAACAAAGGCCGCCAAGCTCCATTAAATGTACTTCATCACAATTTGAGTGTCTCTCAACTCTCACTCTGAGGACTCTTTTAAGGCCACGTACTCGAACTCAGCGGGAGCGGGGCGGGCGCGGGAGCGGAGCGGGCGCGGAGCGGCAGCGGCACGTTCAAATGTATGGATTTATATGGGAGTGTTTTCGAACACAGCGGAGCGGCAGCGGAGCGGGAGCGGGCGACGAGCGGGTGACGAGTGGCGGACGAGCGGTGCGTATAGAGGTATTATAGATAGAGTAGGGAAGACATACGGCTGCCGGTAAGCGGAAAAGTCCAACGGTTAGAAAGAGAGAGAAGATCGCGGTACACCATCTGTCTTTCTCTACTGACGCATGCGCAGTAAAGGACTGCTTGTTATTATGATAACCTCGAATAATAAAATAATATTAACTCTAAATCCTGAAATGTTGCATGTAGGTTCTTAATACAACGTAAGTGAGCACTAAGAAAGGAATTTTTGAAATTCCACCCCTAATGGGGTAAATCAGGAAATGAAACTCTGCGTGTGTGAAGCCGTGTGTAAAAGCTAGTACCTTATAAAGTTGTTTGAAGTAATAAAATATAGGTACACACAGACAGATAGGTACCGCGATCGTCTCTCTCTTTCTAACCGAGGAACAGCTGGAGGCCTGGTTCCCCTCCCTGGGTCTGTATAAGCACTTCTTCTACTGAATGATTCATCGAACATTTTTGAATCGATTGAATGCTTTTTCGAATGAATATAATAATGATAATAAAAATATAAAGAAAATATGTGTGGTGTATTATTTCATACAAAATCAGGAAATTCCAATAACTTTGAGATATCATACGTTCCTTCCGTACATTATAATTTAAAAACATGAAATTTGGCATCGTTCAGTAGAAGAATAGTTTAATGGTAAAAAGTATTCGAAGTAACGTTCAGACGATTTTCCATTCATCGAACATATATTATGACTCGCACGGCTCCTCTGCTCTATCTATAATATCTCTATGGCGGTGCGCACCAATGTCGCGGTGACAGCTAGGGATGGAATAAAATAGAAATCACCTGTGATTATTGATTTTTAATTTTGTCAAGTTTGTGATTTTTCCAAATTTATTTACTTATTAAAATAACAATTTTAATAGTTAATTAAAAAAACATTTTATTCATCTTTATTACTTGCAATATTGTTCGAATGGTTGTTTTTTTTTTTGTTTTTAATTTTATTTTGATAGGAACGTACATATTACAAAAAAATATATTTAAATTCTATGTATAATATGTATGTATTTACAAAAAAAAGTATTTATGTATTTATATTAGTTACCTAGTACCTATAACACAAGCTCTGCTTAGCTTGGGACTAGATGGCGTTGTGTGTTAGATGTCCGAAAATATTTATATTTTTATTTGACGAGCGAGCGTCGAGCGTGTGACGAGCGGCATACGAGCAGGCGCATCAATCTTAGACAAATATTACATAGACTTGACACAATTTTGTAATTAACCGACCAAATTGTAACCAGATTTGTTGAACGTTTGGAACATTAATAAGGGAGAATGGGCTATAACCTGGCAACGTTAATATTTGATGTACATGGTTTCTATTCCTTACGGGGTACGCATATGTCAAGTCTAAGGTCTTTTTAAAATAAATAAATAAAATAAAAAATGATTTTAATTTTATCAATGTTGTGATTTTTGCAAGTTTATTTAATTATTAATATTTTATTTATTTGTTGTTATTAAAACATTTTAATCATCTTTATAACTTGTTAATTTGTTCGCTTTGTTGATGTTATTTTTTTTTCATTGTACCCCCTGTTATTTTCTATAATGATCGAGTATAGTAACCTAATACCCCCCTAACTTGTCAATATAGTAAATTATTGTGTTTACAATTACGACTAATCAAGATTTTTTTAAGGTTCTCAGGCTTGGGTTGTACGATTTTAGAAAAATAAATTTAATATACTAATTTATGACGCTATTGCATATGTAGATATTATGATTATATAAAATATTATCAAACAGTCGTTTTCACTAATTATTTAAAATCACTAATCATTTTTTTGTGAAATCATCCGTATCAAGCTATATTTTACGAGGTTTTGTTTCTTATAACACATCACTAAACCGCTCTAGCGCCCGCTCCTAGCCCGCTGGTTTCGAAAACGGGTTAGCGGCCCCGCTCCGCTCCCGCTGCCGCTCCGCTCCCGCTCCGCTGCCCGCTGAGTTCGAAAACGCGGCCTAAGAAAGTCAAAAATAAGTTTAATTCTTTTAGCAAATCGCCAGTCATGATCAAAGACACGATCGAAACGTAAAAGTTTAAAAAACATCAAATATCTTTTGTAAAAGTACAAGACATTGGACATTTTTTATTATTATTCAAATGAAAATTTATTTAACTGCGTTGAGCACTTTTTAGTAGGGGAAAATTTTATGAGTTCGCGTTACCGCGTCACCGTCAAGTTATAAGTTTTCAGTTCTATCAGCAGTCTTTATGCTTGCCAATTATTTTTTAAGAAATTATCGTCGCACGGGATTTATAACATAAAACAGACACAAAGAACACCCAAACCCAGAATAACAAAAGATCACATAAAGTACTGTCCCATGTGGAGTTTGGTCTCGTGATTAATATAACTAGTATTACAATTATGTTTTTCATTCAGGATTAGTATCAAATAAATCTAAGACGTTGTAAGCTTGGCTGTGCGACAGTGAGTTATCTAATGTAGTAGTGGCTTACCACTACTACATTAGGATTCTTAAATCCTCTCGACATACACAGACATTTGTATTGGCCTGCTTTAATCAAAGGTCGTGTAATGCCTTTTACATACCCAATTAACCAGCCAACCCTTAGTAGCTATTTAACTAGACTGTAACGACCCAAAAAGGTCCCATATACTGTTATTCTGTGTACTCACTGTAATAACAAAATAATATTGTACGTCTCTATTTGTTCAATATACATAATTTTACTTAATGTTTCTATACTTCTACACCTATAGATAATTTCTATCGGTGGTTTTCTTGAAGTTCTATGTATAAGAGAACATTCTGAAATTAATATAGATACTAATGAAGTCAACAAAATGTTAAACAAATAAATACAATTACTGGAAACGAAAAATGGAAAAGGCATATCTAATTTTAGTTAATTTTGTATATTAAACTTATTTAAAATTTATTATGTTTTCTCTGTTCCAAATGGATGGATGGTAGTATAGCGAACTTGTAGGTAATAAAAATAGCAACGGCGATGAGGAACGATGGGAGTAATATTTATTGTGCAGGAGCTCCGGCTCCTGAATACTCTAATTTAAATGGTAACATATGGCTAGTTATAACAACTTACAGCTACATTATATATACTAAAATCTATCGGTACAATGCATGTAATCACGTCTTATTCTCGACGATATAAAGAACGTCTAGATACTACGTAATCGATAGTATACTCATATCTGAAATATGCTGACATAGTTGGTCAGGCTTAGCTATGTATAAATTCAATTAATTTAACAATATATGACGTTGGAATAATAGATGGGTTTGCATTTATATCTTATTAGCATATTCACATTCGATACATAAATTTTAGTGTTTATTTGTCAAAGAGTATTATTACAATAGAAACAATAGCAGATAAGCGCCTTCTCAAATCAAGAATTGCTTAATAAATATCAATTATACGGGAAATAAACATTGTAGTCTATTTTAGCGAAACCTCAAGTTAGTTTGTGTGTAATATATTCAGTGCTCAATGGTGTCGCTTGCAATGTCACAAGCAATGGAGATTCCCTCATATCAGCCATTATGAATTCTGTGCTCGTGTCCTAATAGCCTTGTTACACCCACAATCAACAATTTAATCTCCTGGCTGGTTGTGTTGCCTCGAGACCATTAATTTGATTATAATACAGGTTCTCATACAAACGAAATAGGGTATTTTATTCCATGGCTGAAATGTTTGTCAATTGTCAAAATGACAAATGTCCTTTCAAAGCCCCTCGTCAATTGAATAAAAAACTTACTACTTGCGTGCTGTATCATTTTTAACCGACTTCAGAAAGGAAGAGGTTATCAATTCGACTGTATTTTTTTATGTTTGTTACCTCAGAACTTGCGACTGGGTGAACCGATTCTGATGATTATTATTTTATTTGAAAGCTGGTACTTCCCGTGTGGTCCCATTTCAATTTAGTCCCGTTCTTGAAGTCGGTTTTTTTGTTAAAAATTGTGATTATTGTAAAAAAAAACAGTATATAAATTAATACAAAGAGATATTCGGTAGAGAGAATGCATGTATTTTGAACATTTGGTTAATAGGATGTCATTTTTGTAGTCCCTAATTAGATTTTTCAGATCTGTTCTAATTAACCTAAAAATAAATAACAAAATTTTCCCAGCTTATCAATTTCCCTCTTGTGCTTGAGGTCTATGGTTCGATTACCGGGTCGGATCAAATGTTTATATGATCTGCAAATATATTTGTTTCGGAGTTTAGGTGTTTCCTATCAATTTGCAAAGTATATTTGTATCAGTTGTCTAGTACCCATAGTACAAGCTCTCCTTAGTGTGGGACTAGATGGCGTCGTGTGTTAGATGTCCGAAAAAGAATAATCTCCCATCTAGTTCCTAAAGTGCCCCTATGACAGCAATTTTGCATGGTTTGCCCCTATTATGCAATAGTGGGATTAACATGATATCAATGACACAATATACTAAATAGACCGACCCTCCCCTGGCCCAAACTGTACACCGATAAAAGCTAGAAAAAATCACCTAAATCTAGATGGCGCGCAAAAATAAGGTACTAG
The DNA here is from genome assembly GCA_949125395.1 of Diaphora mendica. Lineage (NCBI taxonomy): Eukaryota > Metazoa > Arthropoda > Insecta > Lepidoptera > Erebidae > Diaphora > Diaphora mendica. Next base: position 25,906,169 of record OX421312.1, on the reverse strand, counting down.
AAATAGTTTAACAAACTCTATCACTATTTTATTGATATGCTTCAATTATAGTAATAATTTTATTATTTTTCGAATATAAATCTTTCTTTCTAATGCTTGTTTAAAAAAAATATTTTTCAATTGCGTAACTATAAGTTATCACCTATTTTTAGGAGATGTCGTTGCAATCGATTTAAATAAACTTGAATGTAATGACCTATTTACTACGCTAGATGTCACATTTATAAGTTATTGATATGACATACAGAATATTATATGCTGGATCCGCGATGATAGCGCCACCTAGTGGCTACAATTACGTCGGACTTTGATATGTCAAATGGTTAGTTGTCTTACGTAAAGTAAGTAAACAAACAAATTATTTCAACGAAACATCGTAAAGGGGCGTCCATTAATTACGTAAGGCATTTTTGAGAATTTTTCGACCTCCCCTCCCGCCTTGGTGAGATTTCGTAAGATTTTCCTCAACTCCCTCCCCCGTCCCCAAATCTCACGCGAGATTCTTCAAATTTATGTTTTGGCTGTAAACGTGTTGGATTATTGAACTTGTTCTATTACTTCTATTGAAGACTAGCAAAGCAAAATCGAATGCTACTTCGCTGCTCTGCGGAGTTCGGACGAATACGACAAACACTATTGTGTCAGATTTGGCCATATTTTATTCGAAAATAATTTTTCACGCAATTTTACACAATAATTACGTGATATTTGCCAAGAGCTAAATCTTTTCAAATCTCACTTAGGGGGGCCTAAGTGAGATTTGAAAAGATTTAGCTCAATCCCCCCCCCCCCCCTAAAACACCTTACGTAATTAATGGAAGCCCCCTAATTTAAATATATTCTATTCGATCATGTAAATCTATGGTGCAGATAATAATGTTGAGCGATTTTATTTCCTGTCTGATATGGCATAATCAATACATTTTAGGTCATTATATGTCATTTTAATATAAAATAAATGATGTAACTGCAAAGTATAATCTTTATTTTGGAACGAAGTTCCTTATCGCGCGTTGCGAAAGGGGGCTAGACGGAAAAAAATGTAAAGACACTTTTCGTGCCAAAAGTTGTAACGACACTTTTAACATTGAATTGACGTCATAGTGCTGGATACTCAACGTTAAATATAACAAACTGATTGCCAACGTCCATACCATGTTGAATACACCGGTTCTCGTCCGATCATCGAAGTTAAGCAACATCGGGTGTGGTTAGTACTTGAATAGGTGACCGCCTGGGAATACCACGTGATGTTGGGTTTTTGCATTTATTTACAGAAAATATATTGTTTTATAGTATATTTTGTAAAGCTTGATTATTTCTAAAATAATTTGAGTATTTTATGCGCATTTTTATAAGTATTTTTATAAGTATGCATTGCATATCAAATATAATATATATATATATACTTCGTTCAATCCGGGTGTTCCTTGACACCTCTCAAGTTTTAATTATAAATATTTTAATTTGTACAACACGTAATATTAAAATCACATTAAATCAGTCAGGAGATTAACAAATAAATATTATTTCATATACATATACTTTAAACAGTTTTCTAAAAATTTTTTTATCCTATTATTTAAATTACGGCACAAACCAAAATCTGATGACAGCATTTTAAAATCTAAACAGTTCAGAAGAGGTTCCTAGAGAATTGGCATTGATGCAGCTACGAAAATAAAGGTTATGAATTGGACAGAAGACGAAAATAAATTCAGCTTGTCATTATTTTACAAATCTAAAGTGTATTTTTTTCTAAGGCGGCAAGGTGTAGTACTTGCCGCTCCAACCACAATCCGAAACTCCAAAAGTGGCTAGCAAAATCCAATTGTTTTGCATTAATCTATTTAAAAAAAAAAAAACAGAAACATTACTTACAACAGAATTACAACAATTAAAAGCTACTATAAATAAACTATTTGATAATAAGTGGGCTTCTGCTAAAAGCTGTGTTTTGCGGTCGGGCTACGAAAAACCAAGAAACATGCAAGAAATCAGGGATATCTAGTAACTTTCCCATTTTCTTTTGTAACGTTTTGTAAAATTATTTGCGTTTTTTTGATGTGCTACATTTCAATAAAAGTATTCAAAATCATTTTTTAAACAATAACTTTCTTAACGGTAATGAGCAAATTTCGTTTCAAGATGTTACCAAACCATACGAAATAGACAAAACTTAAAACTTGAGTCGATCACTTACAAAATTGACAGATGAACAGTAATAAAAAATGGGATGACATAGAAACACGCATTGTTTAAAAAAGTAACAAATGCATTAAATGCGATAAAGAAGGGCAAAAATTGTTTGAAAAATTACACAAAAATTGAATCAGGATGTAATAGAAAATTTGTTTGAGCAAATTCGGCAAAAAACTAAAATCCAACATCAAAATTGCTCAGGACCATATTTAGGAGTAATTTACTTAATTCCTTAAAGAGTCCCCATAACAAAAAACTGTGAGGATGAAGATGGTGATTTTATCCAGTTAGCCGTTGGAGAAAGCGAATAATTTTCTCCAAAACCATCATTATCATCAAAACACGCAGTAAACAATGAGAAACAATGCACTCATCAACGGCAACTTATTTATTTATTATTTACCGCTGCCCATGGATACTCGCAAGGAGGAGTATGCTCTTTTCTTGTAGATTGATTGAAGGTCGTATTGGTCCGGGAATACCGCAGTCGACAGTTAATTCCACAGTTTTGTTGTGTTGGGCAGAAATTTTCTCGAAAAGCGCACATGATGAGGATGAAACTGCAGTCGCGTAGGATGATGGCGGAAAAAGGAGGCAGGGATCAATTCAATCAATTGCTCGGGGAGTACCCATTGTAAATACGATAGCAGATGCGTAATGAAGCCACGTCTCTACACAGCGCGTGCAGCGCCCGAGATTCCAGCCAAATTGAAACTTCTTGACAATTGACGATTCGATTCGATTGTATATTAGTATTTCAATCATAGATGAATTGAATTTTGCGTGAAATAAGAAATAGGTACATTTTGTATACTCAGAACAATAAAATTACTTGAAGAACTTTATGAAATTGTAAGTGTTGGTTTGCAGATGTTTATATTTGTGCAAAAAATAAAGCTGGCAGGTGGCTTAGAAACTTCAGTTAACACATGTAAACAATGAAGGCCTTGCAAATATTAAGTAAATTTGTAAGTAGTTTGCTCGAAAGCTTTTGCCGAATTTAGGTAAACTGAGTGTTGCGACAAGATGGAACGCAGAATTCTCCGGTTAATAACACTTTACGGTACCCGGTGTAGACGGTAGCACTGACCGCCTAGAGTAGGGTGCGCCACAGGCACCCTTAGAGAGTGTTGTTGGTTTGAGCCACACGCGTTTATCACATAATGTCTACGGAGGCAGAATGCGCGTTGGCTGGAATATCCATGTGAGATTCGTTCCGCGTAACGCAGGTTCTTTCCGGTCACAGTTGCTTCGGAAATACCTGCACGCGGTTACTAGAAGTGAGTTGAATCCTGCCTGTCCAGTGTATTGAGCCGATTCCCTGTGCCATTACTTGAGCATCGCAGCGTTGGATATAGAATGCAGTTATGGGAGAATATCTCTCGCTGCCAACCATGTTATGCTCCATAGTAGATAGCAACAGAGTTTTATCTTCTGCGAAGATGACATTGCACCGAAAGAGGTGGCGGAAAGGACCAAGGATGAAAATTTCTACTTGAACCTAACTTGCCGCCAGCCGCTGAACCGGTCGCAGCAGTGCATTCTAGCAACTCATGCCACCTTCAGTGGTAATTAAGAAAATGTTTAGTTATAGTTATATTTTCTCCATTTCTATTACAGTAATGTAGTTTTTTTTAAATCGTTTAATTTGCCGCCCCTTAATAGAAGCCGCCCTAGGCTTCAGCCTACTGAGCTTTCATCACTGAATAATATAACATATATAATATATGGATTTTTTTCAACTAATTTTTATTATAACACAATTAAGTAGCTAGACCTACATACAGAGTTTTATGTGAAAATTTAAAAAGTTTCATACAAAAATTAATAAAAAAATATATTCATGTACCGTATTTACTGAGAAGCATTTATTAAGAAGCTGTTTATTTGAAATTATAAACAGACATTTCAATTTTATTTATTTGTGTGTATAGATGGCTCTTGGACGATTTAATAAAATATCACATAAATTACTAATGTAATTATGTGGAAAACGACATCTAGTGGGACATTTTGCACTAATACAAAAACAAATAAACTTGACAGTTTATTCTCGGATTCGTATCGGAGTAGAAGCTCAGAAAATATCTTTGAAATTTACAATTTGATACACTTAGTGACATCTAGTGAACATTAAGCTTATTATACATCCGCGTACAACTCTAAGTTCATGCGGTGTAAGTCTATAGTTATATTTCGTCAGTGATGATATTCATCAATTTCATCACTCTTTATCACTACAAAACATTGTTTTAATGGAATAACACTTACTTGACTGACTTGATGGCATCGATGGCACAGCGGTTTATGCAGTCACCACGTTGCTTTCTATTACGCTGAGTGCTGTGAGTTCAAACCCCCACATGGGACACCACAAATGAAATGATCTACAAATATCTGTTTCGGAGTTTGGGTGTTTTCTATGTATAATATGTATGTATTTATTTATTATGTATATATATATATGTATTTGTATCAGTTGTCTAGTACCCATAACACAAGCTCTGCTTAGCTTGGGACTAGATGGCGTTGTGTATTAGATGTCCGAAATATATTTTTATTTCTTCGCAAGACAGGACCGTTCTACCTAATGAGGGAGTTGTCTTTTAAAAAAAAACTTTATGCATTCAAGCCCGACTTATCCACTTTTCGCACTGTGATTCTAATCATTAAGCATTATGTTACTACTACAATAGCTTCAAAAGAAGCTGTACATTGTACTGTAGACTGTTTAATTCCCTGTAAAATTCATAAAGACGGCAAAGAGGTCCTAATGAAAATGAATAGTAGTAGAATTTAAAATCAATATTCCAGTAGACGTAACTTACTTCCTTATACAACAAAAAGATACAGAAGATACGATAAGATCTCTTTTATTACCGATATCCGTATCTATCACTATAACAGTCCTCTACATTAGATCGTTTATATGTCACGAAACAGATCGAAAGCAACCTCCGCTATAGAGAAAATTCTCTTTTCCGTTTCAATTCAGTAAGGATTACATGTGATTCTCTGAAAATGCGCCAAATATGTATATATTCTTACACCGCAAATACATAAGAGAAGCTTAAATCTGTAACATCTCTAAAGGATTTCTACATAAATACGTTGCTATATGATTTTGTATTGAAACTAGGTTTTTATTTTATTTTACTTTGTGTATACAGTCATAAAAAAGCAGCCAAGTGCGAGTCGGACTCGCCCATGAAGAGTTCCGCGGCAGCAAGTAATATTTTATATTTGTGTTGATCGGATGAAAGGTAAATTGCAGTTTACGATTTATGACGTATTAAAAAAAACTACTTACTAGATTTCGTTCAAACCAATTTTCGGTGGAAGTTTACATGGTAATGTACATCATATATTTTTTTAGTTTTATCATTCTCCTATTTTAGAAGTTACAGGACACACATTTTACCACTTTGAAAGTGTCTCTCGCTCAAACTATTCAGTTTAGAAAAAAATGATATTAGAAACCTCAAAATCATTTTTGAAGACCCCACATTGAAGACAAGACATAGATACTCCACAAGCATGAGTTTGATGAAAAAAAATTTTTGAGTTTCAGTTCTATGTATGGGGATCCCCAAAATTTATTGTTTTTTTTCTATTTTTGTGTGAAAATCTTAATGCGGTTCACAGAATACATCTACATACCAAGTTTCAACATTGTAGTTATTATAGTTTCGGAAAAAAATGGCTTTGACATACGGACGGACAGACAGACGGACGGACAGACAGACAGACAGACAGACATGACGAATCTATAAGGGTTCCGTTTATTACCTTTGGCACGGAACCCTAAAAACGAGATAAAATCGTGAGTTGATAGCTTGATATTAACGTTACATGATGAACCCTTGTGGTCGGAAGAGGCCCGAAGCCAAAACCCCTCGTTGGTTTGTCCGCTTCAATTAAAAACATGTCTAATCCAGTTCACGGATATCCCGAAATTAAATGGCACAAAGTTTTATACAGTTTATCACTTCAAAAATTGAGTACAACACCGCTGTTCCTTTTTCCAATAAATTATGAGAAATTTGTGTTTTTTTTTTTTTTTTTTTTTTATGTATGGCCCGCCATAATGACTCTACTCTGCCTGATGGAAAGCATAAGCAGAATCCAAGAGTGGTGGTCTCCATACTCACTGCGAATGCAGACAATGCAGTATGGCGACCCACACCATGGCGGCCTAGTGATGCTACTGCATCTTTTAGTCTAGTCAACAAGTATGGAACTTGTTGACTAGACTATTTGGGCCTCCGGTCTCGCACTCACCAACGAAACACGACAGCATGAACGTTGTCATTTTACGTTGACTCAACGACGTTGACGATGATTCAAACAAGAATATATAATTAGAACAATATGTTTAATTATCTAAACTAATGTTTTAAAATTGAAGAGTTTGTTCATTTGTTTGGTTGAATGCCTTAATCTCAGGAAGTACTTATTAGTACAATCTGAAAAATTCTTTAAGTGTTGAATAGCCCAAATTTCGCGGAAGCTTATAGGGTTAATCAAGCTACTACTAAAAAAAGAGTGGAATATCATTTTTTTCGGCAAAAAAGGTAGTAAATTGTTCCTTTTGAGAGCTTCCATTGCGTGCACTGAGTAAAAGGTTCAAGTTTCACAAAAACAATGCATGGAAGAATAGTTTTCTTTAAAGGTTCTAAAAAAGGCCACGACAGCATATCACATCTATCTTATAAGATTGGCTATCTATAGAATAGAATAGAATGAAGTTTATTGTACACCAATTAATACAGTTTACATTTAGTACAAATACAATTACATTTACAATTACAAATACAAGCGGCCTTATCGCTAATAAGCAATTTCTTACAGGCAACCTTTGGAAGGACAAATAGTAGTTAGTATGAGTAATAGTATCAGTATAGTAGCAAGACAAATTCATGGGTAAAGAAAGAAATTAACTTCATTCAGATGAAAGTAAATAAAAACAAATAGTACTAAAAAATGATTTTGAAACACAAATACAAACTAATAAATAAATATGACGTAATGCATAATATGAATAAAATCATAAAATATTTTAAGCACTTTATTTATTAAGAAGATAGTTATAAATAGAATATAACCTTTTTACGGTGAACAAATGTTGCTACTAGCTGTTGCCCCTGGCTCCACCCGCGTGTATGTCGGTTATCGCTGCAAATATTAGCCTATGTGTTATTTTGATGTGTAAGCTAAATTACTGTAAAGTTTCATCCAAATTCGTTGAGTAGTTTTCGCGTGAAAGAGTAACAAACATCCATCCATACTTACAAACTTGCGCGTTTATAATATTAGTAGGATTATAATATAACATCACGCTACGGGCAATTTCTAGACGCAGCCTAGGTTGCGTGGGTAAGCTAGTTATTGATGTATGCATATGTTCCTACACAAATATTGCAGATTCAAATTTTACCTGACAATTGTATAACTACATTAGAGAAGCTATATAAGTAAGTATTAGGCACTGGAACAAACCATCTAACGACGTCTGATATCATGTCATATTGATAAGGTGGCTAAAACAAGCAATATCAGTTACAAAATTTGTGACGTTCCTTAGTAGATTGAGTTAAAGCATTTTATAAGCTTCAATGTTTCGTTTACCTGTTGCCTGTTGGTAAACGAAACATTGAATTGAAGATTTTATTAAAATCGATTTACTATAGAAAAAAAGTGCTACTGTTTAACGTTTTTTCTATAGTTAGAAGTTTTTTTATTTATATATATAATACTTGTTAAATTTCAATTTTTTTTTTTTAAATGGGCAACTCCCGCACTAGGAATAAATCCTGTGTCGCAAGGGACTTTACATGAAACGACTTTACATGAAACGGACACAAAGAACTCCCAGACTCAGAACAACAATTTGTGGATCACACAAAGTGTTGTCCTACATGGGATTTGAACCCACGATACTTGGCGAAGTAGGAAACGGCGTGGTGACCGTTAAACCACTAGGCCAAACGTGCAAGCAAATTGAAGAAATTTAAGTGCTGTTCATATTTTTGTTTGCAGACAAGTATATTGTTTCAGTTCAGTTATTGTCTTTATATTACTTTTATATTTCAATAGCTGAGCCACGCAACGTCGTTTACGTCTCCTATTGTCCGTAGCGCAAATAAATGAAGAACCGCTCGACCGATTTTGTGCAAAGTCACATAAACCATCTACTAAATAGTAAATTTGGTTTGAATATGGGAGCCCGTTCTCGAGTTTTAAAATTACAACGAAAAGTGGCATTGATTTTTATATATATTGATTATTGTGTAGCTTAGGTAGAATTTGATTAACGTGTCTCGTTTTCCAATAATAATAAATTTTGCTTTTACAGTAATTACCTATGTCTAATACAGAGACGAACCAATTAATGTAGGATTGCTCCCATAGCTTGTTTTCCCTCTGGCAATACTAGTTAGCTTTGATTGTAGGATTGCCTATGGTAGGGGAGCCCTAAAAGGAATTTCGGAATTTACTAAAGCGCGGCAGATTAATATAAAGTGGGATACCTTGTACCCGGTTAAGTACCTCCACCGAATATGAGCCCCGTATATATGGCCACTCGTCAGGAATAAAGAATCAGATTATTAAAAGAAAATTGATCATCAGACATTCTCGAGCGCGTCAGATTAAGGCAGGGTGAGTTAATTTAAAAAGTGTATATTCCACTAATCTGACAATTTGAGAGGGACGTAAGGAAAGGGGAGGGCAATAAAGTTGTTAAAAAAAGTCATCTCGACATTCTCGAGCGTGGCAATTTTTTTTTTTTTTTTTGAGAAATCATTCAGGGATATCGAAAAATATATAATCTGACGATAGCCACAAGCCGAAGTAACAAAATTTCGTTGATAAAGTTTAATACACACATCAAAAGTGTCTAGGGATCAAGCATTTTTATGCGGATTTCTTGAGATTGAGATGTGGCTTTGTAATAAATTTATGATTTTATAAATTTATATGGATCCTTTTTGGTGCATTTCATAATTTGAATCAGGAACTGTCAATCAAATTCGAGTAAAAGATGAAAATCAGCTGTCAATATTTTCCCTTTAAAAACATACAACGCATTGAAGACATTATTAGTGCTACTGTTTCCCTACTACTGATTAAAACCAACATTATTATGGAGCGGCGACGTCATTTAATCAGGGAAGAAATGCTCAGAGCCGTGGGAATGATAGAAGCTGGTTCCCGGCAACGTACTGTGGCTTTAGCTCTGAATACAAGTCAGAGTGTTATCAGTCGACTTTGGACACGTTACCGAAGCACTGGTACCGTGGCTGAGCGCCATGGAGGACGGTATCGCTGCACCACACGGAGACAAGACCGATACATTCAAATCTTAACTCGAAGAGCTCCAACAATAACCGCCATGATGTTAGCCGTGAGGCTTCATCACTCTTCAGGGAACTTAATTAGCGACCAAACAGTCAGAAAGACTCAGGTCCGAAGACCGCTACGGGTACCACCTATAGCAATGCACAATCGTAGGATTTGATATCAATGGGATCTTGAACACAGAAATTACGCAGAAGAACAATGGCGTTTCGTGTGCTTTTCTGATGAGTCTCGTTTTGGTATGAGACCGGATACAAGACGTATACGACACTGGAGAACCCCTGGACGCCAACAGCGATTAAAATCCTGCCAGGAAGTCATCCTTATAGTGGTGGAACCATCATGGTTAGGCACCACATCATCAATATATATATACACACATCAAAAGTGTCTAGGGATCAACATATATTTTTGCAATAACTTTTCTCCTGATTGATATTAATTAAAATTTTCTTTAAGGATTCATCAAATAAAGTGTTTTCGTTTGTCACAGTAACGATAAACCAAGTCACCTTTGCATTAATAAAGAAATTTGCCATTTTCCTAATAAAGGGATTTTTGACATTTGAACCACTAACATTAAAGTTCGAAAAAAAGACTGAAATAACAGTTTTCTTTAAAGTTTTATTAGCTAACTTAAACAATTAATAATTATCCGTGTTTCTACCGCGAACACTAACAACACAAGAACATCGGTTTGGCATACTCAAAATGAGTTCATCCAAATCACGCTGTGGAATGGCCGCCCATGTTCGTTGCAACAACAAAAAAAGGTCTTCTTGCGACTGGATACCCTCCATATTCGGCAGAGCTCTTCTCTGTAGCATATCCCATGCATGCTCAATCGGGTTCAAGTCTGGCGACTGAGCAGGCCAGGGCCAAAGCCACATCTCAATCTCAAGAAATCCGCATAAAAATGCTTGATCCCTAGACACTTTTGATGTGTGTATACTATCAATATCTGACGCGCTCGAGTATGTCCATGCATCAGTTTTTTTTACATTTTTGAACATCCATAGCTGCTCACCCCACCGATGAAAAGGTATACAGTAATAACATTTTTATCTTTTTATCATCTAAGCTTTGCAACCCAATAGGTCTCTATGACGCTCGAGTAAATCCCCATTTAGCATCGTGGACTCACCTGCTATCAAATGAAGCTATTAGTCAGCTGTTTTGCACTGATATTTTCAGGTAGGTTTTGAATAGTGAAGGAGATCGTTTTTAATTTTTTCGAAAGATGGTCCCCATTTCATGTCATCTACATTTTTTATCATTTACATCACGACGAAGCCTTGAAGAATCGAAGATTTAAAGACTATAAATATTTGACATTGGCAGAAATAGCTGATCGGGTTTGAAATAGCTGATCCGGCTAGTTGCCATCTCATCATCAAAAGAAGAATTGAATAATGAAATCTAGCTGTCATGGTTCAACATTTCTATTAATAAGAATCTCTGTTACTGGCAGTTATGAAGCTATTATTTCTCTTTTGCTGTTTTTGTATTTTCAAGAACAATTAAACGTACTGCGTTAATGACTTCATCGTACCTAAAATACACGGGCAAGTCAACCTTATTAAAGACGTCTATCTTGACGTTTTCGTCAAAATAATGTTATGTCGTACGTGTCGACCTGACAAAACCATTTAAACAAAGTTATGCAATTATTAAACCGAATTCTCCATCGATTTCGCACACTACGTTAATCCTGTAACAATTAGTTACATTTTATTTTACATTTGCATCACTTTATTACATTTACAATCGTTGGCAATAAGCAATAACTGCTATTGTAAAATAATAACGCGGTCACAATTTGCGTCTATTTCATATTCAATGGAAAAACTGGTCGTGTCACGTATTCGTGTTCGTGTAAAAAGAAAAATATGTGGCTATGGCACATGCAACATGCGATTCCTAGTCACATAGGACAAGATTGTTTGCTAAATTAAAATATATGGTGGAATTTATCTCCAGCTCTCCCACAATGTGACCATTTCCATTTCTACACAATGCAAACATTCGTTCCTAAATAAATAGAAACTACTGTTTTACAAATTTTTAAAGAAAGAGCGTATCGCATATAGTCCGGGATCCCCGGAACCATTTTTACAAATTATTACTATCAAGCAAATTTTTCGTTAGTGGCTTCATTTTGATGAGACCCCTCTTTCCCTATTACAAAAATTCTCGATTGTGGTAGACAACAGCGGCAGCAGGGACAAAAAAAATTGAGCGTAGGGCCGGAATATCGTACTACGCAATTTGTAGGGAAATGTGGCTGTTAAATTATATAAATACTAACTAAGCAACTGTTAAAAATTCAGCTAGTTAGTATCATTTTTGATGACCTCGTTATCGATACATGTTGGAACTATCAAAGCATTCATTTTGTAGGACAAACATTTTTATCCAATAACTAATAATGCTAGTTTATAGTTATATAATGTAACAACAATTTAACATTGTCCTACAAATTGTATGGTACGTTATCCCAGTCCAACGCTCAAAAGTTTTTTGTCCCTGTCAGCTACCGCAACCGATTTTTTTAATATGGTGAAAGTTGGCGGCCCAACATTACAAAAATGTATGATGATGACAAAATGAATCCACTCACGAGAAATTAGCTTGACAGTAATAAGTTATAAAATTGGTTCCGGGGATCCCGGACTAATACAGCCTGGCCAGAGTATCTGTATAGCTACTATGATTTTATTTTAAACAATTTTCAACAAGAAAGAAACACTATGTATATTAAAATAAATTCAAAATTAATTACAAACCACGTAGTTTTTTTTTAAATTTGTTATTTATTTATCGTTCATATGTGAATTAAAAAGTTATTTTAAAAAAAGTGATTGAGTAATTTACACTATATTGCTCGCAACATTAATTATTTGTAGGGCACAATTTAGTTACTACGACGGATAATAAATATTAATTAGAAAACAGAAAGGTTCAGAAATTGTCTAATATTAACTATTTCAAAAGTTGTAAATGCATGTACAACCTACTTATTTTCCACTTCAATTTCGGAGCACCTATTTTGAATATTTTCACGCTATTTCAGAACTTCCAGAGAGCGGATGGCTGCACCTGCTACAAATACCTATATTTGTCGGTGACGGGTTTTCATTTTAAAAAGCTTACTGTCATGTGATAATTGCCCTACTATTAGTTTGTAGTCTGTAGTCGTAGTTTGTTAAAAATGTAGATTGAGTTGCTAGCTGTGTTGAAAGAAGTTGGCTTTAGTCATACGATTTCATCAAACATAAAAAAAAAATTTTAATTGTGTCAGACTTACCTGGCCTCTCATTTTTTTTTTCGGAAGAGGAGGCAAACGAGCAGACGTATCACCTGATGGTAAGCGATTATCGCCGCCCATGGACACCCGCAACACCAGAGGCGTCACAAATGCGTTGCCGGCTTTTGGGGGATGGGGGGAGGGGTTCGGGTATGGGCCTCAGGTATCCTCACTCACTCGGTGAAACACAGTGCAGACGCTGTTTCACATCGGTTTTCTGTGAGGCCGTGCTATCACTCCGGTTGAGCCGCTCCATGCATGCCGATGATTGAAAGTAACGTTTAAATTTTAAGTTCGCAGGAGGTTAAGTCAAAATATCACCCCATCCCCCTTCCCATCAATCCACTTGTGACGCCTCTGGTGTTGTGGGTGTCCATGGGCGGCGGTAATCGCTTACCATCAGGCGAAACTTCTGCTCGTTTGCGCCCAATGCCATAAAAAAAACAAAGAAGCCACAAATACAAACTTGAAATAATTTCAATTTGTAGTTAGTAACTGTGAGAATGTTAAGAAAAAACTATTTTAGAATCTTTTACATACAGCTACGTCCCTTGTTAAAATTAACGAGATGAATACAAAACATTCCTAAATAAGCCTCTCATTCTTACATTTATTTATTTTTACATCGTGAAATGTAAAAGTACAAAATGTAAGAATATATACAGAGTATGGATGGAGTCAGACAAAGCTCTACTCACAATTTTGATTATACTTTAGAACCAAAAGTATTATATTTATTAAAACGAATAGCAACAGTTTTTAAACGCCCAATATATCTTCCGTGAGAATGATAACTTTCGTTTTGTTCTCTTCACAGAATCAGTATTCTGCTCCCTTCGTTCATACAATTTGTAAAAACCTTTTAGTTATTGGTGTTTGCGTGCTTCATAAATAATTATGTTGAGTCTGGGTGCTGTTTCGTGTCCAAGGTTTTTGACTGAAATGATTTCGCAGGCACTGAATTTTATTTAGTTTTACATAATTTGTATTTCAGATTGTAGATAATGGTAGTACACCTTGGCTCTCAATGTAGGTATTGATAAATTGATTTATAGATTTAAATTGTTGATCCACAATTTTTATTTTTTTTATTTTAGAAATAAATCGTGATCAAGTGTTAAAAATAAATCATTAGAAGGAAAAAAGGGATGGTAGGGTAGTAAAGTCGTTCTGGTGCGATCTTAACTCCCTCTTAGGTCCGGAAATTAGGTCTAAATGTTGCTAGCTAGTAACTGAATTACTTTGAGATCTATTTCCACTTTAATGCCTTCTCCATAACACAGTCTTAATCTGTTCTCTGAATGAGTTTTTTTCTTTTGCCTTTATACTCTTCCGCAAATTGCAACAGGTTTGTTTTATGATTAACTTTAAAGATATATAATACTTTCCAGAACAATTTCTTACTCGATATCTTAACCGATTAAATGGATAACAAAACTAACTTTTGTAACTAACTAACAAACGCTTTGAAAAACAATGATCACTGATAGTTAACCATTCTAAAGGTCGTTTAGTACTACCATTAGTGGCTCAGACGTCAAATGCGGTTCCATTTAATGGAACCAAATCAATCGAAAACTTGTAAGTCCCGAGTGATGTACATAATACCTGTATCATGTGGCTTCCAAGTTATTTATAAAAACCGTTTTTTTTTAGTAAGTACCAGTAATAACTTTCTCTGTCCATTCTTCAAAATGCTAAAATTCCAAACATTTTTTGGGATTAGTAGAGTCACAAGTGCATCGCTCCCCTATAATAATAACCCCATTTTAATATAAAGGTACATGGGTTGGTCCTTACGGTAAACTCACTCATACGGAAAAAACAACATGAGAATTGCTTAGCGGTGACGGATTAAAAATATAGAGTGCAGCCACCCCTATTCATCCCATGGGTGTCCCCATGTCGTAAGACGCCACTAAGAGAGCAAATTACGCGGGAGAACATTGCTGCAAAGAGAAGGAAATCTTGAACCAAACCCTACACTACACAAACCCATTTGGCCAGCGTGGTAGTAAGCCAAAACCTCTTTCTAAGGAGAAGCAATGCAGCAGTGGACTGTTAAAGACTATCAATGCGCTCCTGCGCTTTAGCTTTTTTTTTATTTTAGCTTAGCTTAGAAAAAACGTATGATCCAATTTACCACTTTTGTTTTAAACAGATCTATATGTAGCCACTCAGCTCTAAAGAGTGAATCTTTGATACAGTAGTACTGCGTCGTACCATAGCATTAACATACATTTTGAAATTGCACAAACGAACATTGCTTCCAATATTAAAGCTAAGCGATTATATACATTATGCAGTTGTTGTTACAAAAATACTTGTGTAACAGTAATTCACTGAATTCATGAATCGCTGGCGAATATTGTTTATGATGCTTTGCAATGCGATTTAACGACACGTGTCATATAACCTTGTTTATCATTTGAAACTACGTTACTGTAGCCTTTTGTTACTGATCGATGGAAATGGAATAAATATATTTAATATCTAAACAAATAAAACCCCATTAAAAACATAATGTTTATAATACCTAACCCTCAGTAAAGAATTCTAGTAACAATATAAAAGTTTTGGAGTATATGTATAAAATTGCTAACCAATAGGAAACAGGGAATATGCTAATATATTTTTGCAACATTATTAAACACTAGTGGCTCCGCCCGCTTATATATCGGTTATCGCGGCAAAAAGTAGTCTATGTGTTATTCTGATCTATAAGCTATATTACTGTAAAGTTTCATCCAAATCCGTTCAGTAGTTTTTGCGTGAAAGAGTAACAAACATCCATCCATCCATCCTTACAAACTTTCGCGTTTATAATATTAGTATAGATTTAACACAAAAAAAACTTAAGGCACATTTGCCTTTAAAAATTTATGGTGTACTTTAAAATTTTCATGCTCTCACGGCTCGAGTAATTTGATTTATAAGTCAATATGTAGTAATGGGGTTTCATCTCAGCCAATCTTCATTCATCCGTTGTTAAATTGCCTCGGGGATTTTCTTAGTCTGTTGTTCATAAATGTTTCATTTTTTACCTACGACTAGTACAAGTTATAACAGCATTTGTTTCTCAAACTAATATTTGTTGAATCTTAAACTTTAATATTTTTAATACTTCAATTCAACAATCACAAGAGTTCCTATGGCAATTGAAACCACCATAGGCAATGGCATGAGCTTCTCTTACCCTCGTCCTCATCTCGCGTACGTTTTCTGAGTCCGTAATGGGTCCTACCCAGTTGTTTATTAACTATCTACGTAACAGCTTGACATGACGTTTTGCTTTCATGCCATATCTGACAAATATTATTCTTGTCCAAAACAGAACAGAATTCCTAAAAATTGTGAGATGACATACGCATCGGCTGACGAGTAGTGACGAAAACTTCGGTCTACTGCAGTCCGCATCCATACACAGCCAGCCACTTTCTTGAAGTAGTTTCTTTACTTTAAATTAGCCTAAGTATAATAAAGATAAAGCTTGTGATAAATAGATAAATAGTTTTTATTCTTATAACTTGTTATACAGTAAACTAAACAGTAGAATTAAGAAAGTTAGTCGCTTTCGAAGTTGCTGGAAATATTTAATTCTAAATTAAAGCAACCTTAAACACATGAAGCGACGAATTTCAAATAGGACGAAGTCTTATGTATTCACCATTAAAATTCAGAGACGATCACATCATTTATCTTGTTTATATTTAATACACACAGCGTAAACACAGTTGAATTACATACGCGCATAATTTTCGCGGTACAAGGAAAATGATAATCAATATTTTATGAGTTGCAAAACAGATGTCGACATAAAAGGAATTTCAAATAATGAAACAAATGGAACAATGCATCCTTGAGGATATATTACGTAGTCATACACATTTCATAGGCAGATTTCAAAGTGATTCATGTTAGAACTACGCAATATATGCAATGTAGTATAATGTACTGCTTACTATCAACCACCATATTGTGTTTTATTTGGAAGCGTCTTGGGAAAGTGTATATTATACTAAACTTGCTAAAATCAATATTTTTAAAATATCATCCGTAGGGAAAGTTTTGTAACAGGCCGGTTGGCATGTTACCACCTGAAAAAAAGGCATTAATTTCCAAATTAGAGACAACATCTTCTTCCCAAAGAGATTTCCACAAGATAATATAGGATTATGACCACGTATTTATATGCCTTTTTCTTTAAATTCAAAATCAGTAGCAATTGATAATCTGTTCACACACTGATTCACTGACTCATATAGTTTCTGCAACGATATTTTGAACCTTCCAAGCTTATTAAAAGTATATAAAAACATATGTCTTGTTAAAGAGCCAGCAGTGTGTCCCTACTTCTTTTTAAATGTTTTTTTATTTAGAAACAAACACAACAAGTAATTAGGATAGGAACTAATTACAACTGTCAAATAGGTACATTTAAATCATGCTTGAATGCTAGCTAGTGTTGGTAGTGACTAGCCAGTAAGTGCGACCTGCGTTTGTCTTGCGGTGTATGTGCAAATAAGTTAAGTGTTCCATTGAACACAATTGACGAAATTTTATGTATTGTTCACAGATCGTCAATTTTATCATAAGTGGGCCCTGCTCACCGACCCTGATGACGTAGGAGCTGGAGCAAAAGGTTATCTCAAATGCGATATAAGCGTGATTGGAAAAGGAGACACTATAAAAATTCCGCCAAAAAGCGAGAAAGATGAAGATGATATTGAGGCGTGAGTACCCACCTTTCACCGTCTTTCCTTCATCTATGGTTATGTAATGCAATTGAAATGACAAAAAGACCAGTACGACCAAGTAAAGGTGTATCTCCATTGTACCCTCTGCTTATCAGGGACTAAATTGCCGTACAGTAACGAGCTCACTCCTCTATACTCGCCTCATACTGTGTCATAATGAAATTTGGGTTAAAGGCTTTCTTGTGTACCTACGCATTATATATATTTAATACATTAAATTATAAATAAAACATGTCTCTAAGCCAAGAATATACATACATTTTAAATACACGTTGCAGAAATAAGTCATCTTAGATATGTAAGAAAAATAATTTTATAAAGCATAGAATCACGCGATTCAATCAAGAAAACTGTATAAAAGTACTTGATTTTTTTAAAGTTCATATTAGAACAAGTAATAAAATGAAACGCAATTTATTCAGAATGACGGTTTCAGTTTATCGTTTCAACTTCATTACGGGTATAAAATCTACAACATTCTTAAAATTCAATCTAGGATTTAGTTTCATGATTTTTTCAATGTAAGACAAAAATACATTTTATTAAGGAAACAAAGTTCAAAGTTTAACACATTACTGTCAGAAAAATAAAACCTTTAGGCGATGCGTTTTGTCACAAAACGGTTTTTCGTCTTGAAAATCCTGGTCATATGGACAAATATAGCGCCAGGTTTGTCGACAAAGACAATTTATCCTCGATGTAACATACCTTTTTAAACCACTTTTATTAGCTTGACCTGTATGTATGTATGTAAAAAAACTTTAAACTTTATTTTCACCTACTTCTAGGAGTCTGATTCACTTGAAAATTTGTACAGGGGTTAAGGGCCGATGACAATACAATAATGTGAAAAAAAACTAAACAAACACGCTTTTGTAAATATACCAAACTAAAAAGTCGATTTTTTTTACATTTAAATGATTTTCTACTTTTTAGTTCGATTTCAATGAAAGCGTGTTTTTTAGTTTTTTTAACTATAATTTATTGAACAAATCTTTCACAAAATATAAACCAGTCAAACGTGAGAACTGGCTGGATGCTTATTTCAAGGCACATTTTCTTTTTTTAATCTTTTCGTAAGAAAAGGTAAAAAGCTTTCATCGACACCACCATTTTAATGATATAATTGAGAGTTATATCATATTTACAACCTAATCTAATACCTATAAACAAGCAATTATTGTATAATTATAATCTAAATCTCAATTATATATAATCTAAATCTCAATTATATATAATCTGGATCTCGGGAACGGCTCCAACGTTTTTCATGAAATTTAGTATGCAGGAGGTTTCGGAGGCGATAAATCGATTTAGGATTCATTTTTGATATTTTCATTTACTCAAAGAAAATACAAGTATTTTATTTTTCTAATGCAATCAATAAATATATAATGGAATAACACCCAAGTATACTAACTCCATGCCATTTCATTATTTTCCTAACGTCTCACATACGAACACGTTGTCTGTCTAAGAACGGTTTCCTATTTCAAATATTTGCATCAAATTTATAAAATTCGTAATTTAAAAGGAAACATACATAACGATAGACATATTTTGTAGCAAATTCTGAGCCGTAATCAATTATTTTCAATGTCAATTTGAAGATATTCGACAAACTAAAACCATAAGTTGATAATGGAGGAAAATTACAGGCGTACTTTAAGTTTCTGAATTCAAACAAAATAATTTATGAATTACTTAATTCAAACAAATCTATCCCTACTCTGATGTTTGATATACACAACTTTTTTTTGTCGTTCGAAATTCAAATCTTAAACTATCATCCGACTTATTTATTTTTTGTTAAGTTGTTTTTTTTTCTTTTTCAAATAAAGCTACTCATGCGCTAAGAACATAATCCAATGGCGTTGAGGACTTTACAGACATTCATGTAATAGATATGTCACCGTAAGATTTAAGATTGTAAAAATCGTTAGATTATAATCTACCTAGCGAGATTGCAAACTTTTAACTTTTGCAAATTATTATTTATTTATTAATAATATGGCGGCGCGGGACATATGCTATTCAACCAATCAGCGCGCGACTTGCGATTCGTCGATACCATTTCACAATCTTTCGATTGTTTGCAATCTCGTGAGATAGATTATAACCTAACGGTTTTGACAATCTGACGGTAACAGATACAAAGAACAACCAGAAAGTAAGCAAGTGAGTCTTATGGCGTTTAAACTTTTTAGGACTTATCGTTTTTTTTTTTACTCTGTGCTCTAGTAATTTTTTTGGACTTATTGTGCAGTTATATACAAAGTTATATGGTAGATAATAAAGTTTTAACGTGTTCTCTCAGTTTATTCATGTTGGTCCATAGAAGGCCACCCCTGGGGATGGCCCGAAGGACGAAAAACAATTTCACTGTTATTTCACCCTGTGTTTGGGCCAACATTATAATTTTCTCTATGTATTATTCATTTATTATTTATAAGAAGGTTGGAGTTTAGAACTTATATAACGAAAGTTATATATTATTTTTATTATTATTAACGAGACACATGAAAAGCTATTATAACTCGAGTTAAATTTAAAACATATAGTAATGATAATAATCATTTTATTGTATACCAGATTAATTACATAGGTGACTTACTTACTTTTATAAAGCAAGGAGGTACAAGTGATGGTGACGGTGCGATACCTATATATAACAAAGTCGGGTTAGTTGCATCTTTTTTTTTAAAAACGACAGGCCTGTTTTTGTTGTCTTAAACATGTTAGTATTATCACCGCTGTGAATAGTAGAATAATTTTCTAAACATTTTCAATATTCATAACAAAAAATCTTAATACGTTCTGTATAAAACAAAGCACAGGTGAGGTGAAACAGCGAACTATTTATAATTAAATTACACCCAGACAGACACAGAAGAAAATGGTCGTGCTCATCATACTTGACTTGACTGCCTCGGTGTCGTGTGCCAGCGTATGCGACTGCTGTGCTTGAGGTATCGGGTTCGATTCCCGAGTCGGTCCAAATGTTTGTATGATCTGCAAATATTTGTTTCGGAATTTGGGTGTTCTATGTATAATATGTAGATATTTACAAAAAAAAAGTATATATTGTTTATATCCGTTGTTCTAGTACCCATAACACAAGCTCTGCTTAGCTTGGGACTAGACGGCGTTGTATGTTAGATGTCCAAAATATTTATTTATATTTATACTATATTTTATCCTCGGTGGGAATCGAATTCACATCGTTTAGCTTTGCACTAACTGTTACTAGTATCCTTGAGAGCCTATGTCCAGCACGTTTATTATTACGTATGTCTATGTAATGAATACATTGTTGAACAAAAAACAGTATGAAGGATAATTACTTCTTGATAACTTTCCTGGTAAATGAATACAATACAAGCCGCTACATTACTACACATGCCACTATACTCAACACTGCATCTATCCTTTTTTTTATGTGTGGCCAAAATGACTCTACTCTTCCTGATGGAAAGCATAAGCAGAATCCAAGAGTGGTGGCCACCATACTCATTGCGAATGCAGACAATGCGGCATGGCGACCCACACCATGGCGGCCTAGATCACTAGGCCGCCATGGTGTGGGCATGTGGGGTGAAGCATCAGCTTCTGCATCTTTTAGTCTAGTCAACAAGTATGGAACTTGTAGACTAGACTATTTGGGCCTCCGGTCTCGCACTCACCAACGAAACACGACAGCACGAACGCTGTCATTTTACGTTGATCTTCTGTGCGAGGGTAGTACCGCCCTGGTCGAGCCGGCCCAACCGTGCTGAAGTCAGCGTGGCTCTACTACCTTTGATAGTCCTCCTGAAGTCTCTCTTCTGAGTTATTTCACTTGATATATTGCTTGATATAGACGTCTTCTCAGAAAAGAGGTTTTGGCCTACTGTCCTACTCTAGCCAGACGGGATGGTACATGTGATGAATAAGCCTGGTAACAGTCTGTATTCCTAATTCATCACCACACGGATAATGCTAATATTTTAATTAAAAAGTAATTCTTTCTGTCTGTGCGTTACGCTCTCGCGGCTACACCAAAGCACCGATTTCATGGAGATACTTCGATTCTTGATGCGTACGACTCGACGAACATGCAAAGCTAGTACATCACTATAAGTCTGCCTATAACTCTCAATGACATATAACAAATTTACTAGGTCGCGTTTTAATCTTTCATGTTTACTATACATACTAAAAATACATTGTGCTTTTATTATAGTAACATTTCAAAAAATATCTGGTTTCCTAACCTTTTTCAGTAACTTGCTTCTACCGGATGGAGTTCCCATTGAGCGTCAGCGCGCCAGGTTCATAATAAAGATTCACAAGGCAGATGGATTGCCTAAAATGAACTACTCCCTGATAGCCAACGTGAAGCGAGCCTTCACCGGGGAAAGCCAGGACCTCGTGGATCCATACGTAGAAGTATGCTTCGCCGGGATGACTGTAAGTAGACAAAAAAGTAGGATAATGTAGCATGTCCATGGTGCTACCGGTTTGAAAAAGGTGGCTTATTTTGATTTTATTTTGTTTCCCGCTTTGCTAAGGAGGGAAGTGGATTTATTACATTTCCAACTCTTCCAGTTTTCTTCTGAATAATTAAATTGCGGATTCCAGGACAGTTTGACACTTTTTTTCTGGGACTTCCTGTTGTGATCACTTTGATTTACTAATATTATTTAATTTAGATAACTGTATTTTTCTGCTCGGGTACATTGAAATGACGGATGTGACGTAACATCGTCATTTCCGGGGTGGAGCAAGGGAACGTTATTTGATTTGAGTAGTTCTTGATTGAGTGTGAAGAGGCATTCACTGGTTGACAGTTGAGAAGTGCAGTTGTGTTGACAGTATTAAGTTTGATTGTGTACCTACCCTACAGTCTAGAATTAATCCATCATTGAGAGAAGATGGTATATTATTACATTTTGATGGAGAGTGGGGAAATTACTAGTCTAGGTGGCGAATTCCACAGGACAGCGCGGAGGTGTGAGCGTTGCCCCAACCCCCTCGTGGGGTTGCTCATGGTATTTTTCTTTACATTCCCGAGTGTGATATCTCGGTGTATTCGAGGGTCACTGTTGTTGATCCTGATGTACAGGAGTTACAGTAGCCATGCCAATTAAAGGGCATTTTTTTTTATTAAATACAGGTGTAAACAATTGGAACATATCAGGTTCAATAAGGAAACATAACAGTTAAAATAATGGCATTTGTTAATGCTATTGAATTAAATATAAACAAGATCCAGGGATGATTTATTTGTCATGACTACTAACAAGTACAATGGAAGAAAATGCCAACCATTCAACCAGAGGATTAAAATATGTAGTTTACTAAATATTTGGCACATAGTTTTTAGATTGTGACGGTTCACCTGTTGCTGTTTTAGTGCCTATTTATTGTGATTAAGCTCTGTAACCATGTCGTATAAATAATCATTTACGTGACATTACAAAGCCGCGTTGTCATAAAGTTGTTTCAGAATCTCGTTCTAATGTTTATACATAATGTCACTAACGGTTTTGTGAGTTAAGTGGGTAGGTAAAAGAAAATCAGACTTACTTTGCCGTTCTACTTCCTAGTTTAGAGAAGGAGATTAAACTAAGAACATTCAAGGTGTGTAACTCCGGTCTAAATCGCTAGCAAATCCCCGTAATAACAAATGTAATTATAACACATTATACATATATATGTATGACAAATTCATTCTTCTTCTTGAAGTTTCTTAGTCTGTTGCCAACAGAAGTGTAAAAAAATCACTATAAAAGAGATGTCCATTTATTTTTTATTATATTCTATCGAAAAAATAAATTAGTTATCACTTTATACAGTTTTTCCATAACATCGATTTATTTTAAAAACGGCAAAAATTATTTCCGGCAAAATACTTTGATTCCACATGTTTTTCAATTTAGGCTAGGAATATGATTTAGATAAAAATTAGTGCTTTAATCTTGCGAAAACAACATTTACTCAGATTATTGAAACTTCCTATTGACTTTCAGTAGAATTCTAAGAAAAGAAAAGAAATTCATAAAAAAATTAAATTGAAATTTTAATGCCATTCCATACTATAATGAATACCCGACAGTCGACAATCATATTTAAACCGTATTTATTTTCTTACAAAAATACACTATTTAATAATAGCAGCATAAGTTACAATCATTATAGGAGCTAGAGTCTGCCCTAGGTTCTAAACCTGTATGAAGAACCCCCAGGCTATCACCCCCATACGTATACAATAAAATCCTTTTAATGATATTGTTGACGAGACTGTGCTTTAAATTAATCAAACATTTTTTTACATAGGGTTCAACATCAGTTCGAAAAAATATCTGTAATCCAACGTGGAATGAGCAGATTGTTTTTACGGAAATGTTTCCGCCACTTTGCCAACGTATCAAGATCCAACTACGCGACAGTGATCCTGTTCATCCACATACTATTGGGACACACTTCATTGACTTGAAGTCCATTTCAAACGATGGCGAAAAAGGTAACGATGATAAATAGAGCAGTAGGAACTGACTTAACGCACTGTCTGGCTGTACACAGTGTACACTTGTAATACGTAAATGTTTTACATGTTAATAACCAATGTAAAGCAGTATCTTACCTACTACTATCCCCGTATAATTACGTACTTGTGCCTCTCTTCTACATTATTTACTAATGTCCGACGATTAGGTCAAAACAAGACACATTCGCGGCTCAAGTTCTTAAAAGAAAGAAGGCAATCTCATCATCTTATTCTTCTTTTGATGAAATGGCAACCAGCCGGATCTCTCGCATCAGCTATTTCTGCGAATTTCAAGTGTTTATAGTCTTCATATCATAAGTCTTCAAGTCTTTAAGTCTTCGTCGTAATGAAATTATGATAAAAAAATGTGGATGAGATTTAATGGGGACCGTCTTCCGAAAAAACAAAAAACGATCTCCATCTTATTCTCTTATACTAGCTGCCTCAACAGACTTCATTCTGTTGACATTAACGACTGATGATGACTTAATTTACTCTATGGTTTATATGGGAAAATAAAAGTGTTGTTTTTACTATTTTCCTCGCCGGAGGCCCATACCCCAACCCCTCCCCCTATCTCCCCCCACCCCCATCCCCCAAAGGCCGGTAACGCACTTGTGACGCCTCTGGTGTTGCGGGTGTCCATGGGCGGCGGTAATCGCTTACCATCAGGCGATACGTCTGCTCGTTTGCCGGTCTATTCCATAAAAAAAAAAAAAATTGTGCGTTTTCTGACGTCCTGTGCCTTAACGAAAATATTTTGAAAATACCGAATTGGTAAAGCGGTTCTCGAGTTTTGTGCCTACTAACATATTTGGCCGTTCATTTTAATTTATAATATAAGATATAACGATTTTCTACAAACTTTTGTTGTTTATTATTATGTATGATCAACATCAGTCACTGCTGAATGAAGGCCTCAAACAATGATGCCAACTATCCCAGTCATATGTAATCTGCATACATCCATTGCTGTATAGTGCCGATTTTGATTCCCAAAAATTTAATGAACCAGAATATTAATTAAATTTACGAAATTTCGCAATATTTATGTTTACAAGTGTTACTTTTTGCATAGCTTCTAGGTGACGTTACATGTAATTGATTTTCAGTGAATTTATCTGTAATAATATCTTTGAATTTTATAGGATTCCTACCTACCTTTGGACCTGCTTACATTTACTTGTATGGATCTACTCGAGATTATAGTTTATTGGATCAGCACTCTGGTTTAAACATGGGCATGGGAGAAGGGGTGTCTTATAGAGGCAGGTAAGTCTCGTCCAAAGCGGATAACGATAATACAATCTTTGCAAAAACGTTTTGCAAGATATTACACAGATCGCTTAAGGGGATTATTATTTTTCTAGGATCCTTGTTTCAATTCGGACTGAGATTATAGACAGTCTTGAGAGTCCAGCATCGGAGATTGAGGTGGAGGCCATCCCACCGATAGTTGAGGCGAGCTTTGGAAAAAATGAAGAATTCTTCTTATTTGGAAGCTTATTTGAAGCCAATATGATTGACAAGCGTCTTACAGATAAGCCTCTGCAATTTGAGCTTAGCATTGGCAATTCTGGAAACTCCCTGGATGGACACCATGACTCTGTGAGAAGGTCTTCGGATTTAGATTGTAATCTAGGTAAGAGAACTTCGGGAAATTTGAACAACTATTATATCTACAACGTGTTCCAAAAATTCAACGATAAGCCGAGATAACAGAAAACATAAATATCATATGAATCTCAGTTTTTATGATATTTTTACCTGATTCCGTCAGAAGAAGAGTAATGTTTTTCGAGCGTACGTATGTATGTGAGTATGTATGTCAATTTCTTTGGCACAGCGTACTGGCCTAACCGCTGGACCATTTTTGACACATGAGGTGTCGTTGAATTCACCAGAATCGTGCTATATAAATGGGTGGTATAGGCTATAAAATTTTTCAAAATAACGCCTGGAAATGGAAAAAGAAAGATGGGGTGGATTTGTTTTTTTACATCTTATCAATACCATATGAAAGATCATAAAAAGACCATTTAAAAAATAAATGTATCATATCACGTTTATATTGCTATTTTTAACCGACTTCAAAAAAGGAGGAGGTTCTCAATTCGACTGTATTTTTAGGGTTCCGTGCCAAGCAAAAAACGGAACCCTTATAGATTCGTCATGTCTGTCTGTCTGTCCGTCTGTCTGTCCGTCCGTATGTCACAGCCACTTTATTCCGAAACTATAAGACCTATAATGTTGAAACTTGGTAGGTAGATGTATTCTGTGAACCGCATTAAGATTTTCACACAAAAATAGAAAAAAAACAATTAATTTTGGGGGTCCCCATACTTAGAACTGAAACTCAAAAAATTTTTCATACAACCCATACGTGTGGGGTATCTATAGATAGGTCTTCAAAAATTATATTGAGGTTTCTAACATTATTTTTTTCTAAACTGAATATTTTGCGCGAGAGACACTTCCAAAGTGGTAAATTGTGCCCCCCCCCCCCCCCTGTAACTTCTAAAATAAGAGAATGATAAATTAAAAAAATATATATGATGTACATTACCATGCAAACTTCCACCGAAAATTGGTTTGAACGAAATCTAGTAAGTAGTTTTTTTTTAATACGTCATAAATCGTAAACTGCACTTTACCTTTTATTCAATCAACACAAATATAAAAATAAAATAAAAATTATATCATGTTACTTGCTGCTGCGGAACCCTTCATGGGCGAGTCCGACTCGCACTTGGCCGCTTTTTTATGTTTGTTACCTCAGAACTTTCGACTAGCTGAATCTTGATGACTAGTTGAATTTTGATGATTCTTTTTTTATTTAAAAGCTGGTGCTTCCCGTGTGGTCCCATTTCAATTTGGTTCAGTTCTTGAAGTCGATATTTTTTTGTTCAAATTTTTGATTATAACATTAATTGTTAATTAGTAAACTCAAAATGCAAAAAGATCGTCCACATGACACAAAATGTTGGAAAGAGTTGGAACGGCTACGAGATTTGTACCCTAAAAATTTATATTTGACGAACTTGTTGGTTAATTAAGTTAAAAAAAATATTATAAAAACACCTAACCTAACTGCTTAAAAGTAACGAACTGAAAAGAGAAAAACAAATGTTACATACTTAAAGTATTTACTTTGACTAATTTAAACTTCTACTTATTCTTCCGTTGTTGGTGTGATCCGCAGCGTGCGTGGTTTTTTAACGAAGCTCGTCCAATGTCACAATGGGTTTTGAGTGAAACCTGTTTTTAAGACAACCCCTTTTTTCCCCTAATTGGTCATGGGCAAGTCTACTCTCGGGTATCGACATGTCGTTGAATTTTGAGACTCGTTTTAAAAATATGAATTGAATTAAACTTAAAATAGTATTCAGCATAGGTATCAAGTGTAAGCATAATTATTTAGACATACTTGCTCTTGTTTTTCAATGCTACTTAAGTCAGCCATTTATAATTTAAGATATTTTTAGATGAAGTCAATGCCGATACAGGTTATTGGCAGAGCACGACCCAGCCATTTAAAGCAGCATCGACAGACAAGAATTATTACTATCTTCCGTACTGGGAGCATAAGCAGTGTATGCATGTGCGCAGCATCTGGCCAGACCATCGCCGTCGAATGTACAATTCTAACCTAATAGCTAACATAATTGAAAAATTTGTAAGTGTTAACCAAACAAACCAAATTAATGTATTCATTTTGCTCTATAAAGGCAATATCTTAATATAAATTGCTTTGTTAATTTTAGGAAGAAGGTTTAGCGGATGTTCAGACAGCAATTAAAAATGATTCCGGACCAGACAATTCCAGCTTGATTGCTCTAAAGTCCACGCTTGAAGCAACTAGCAATGCATGCGCGGCTTATGTGCGCCACATGGCAAATGCGCCACCATTCGGAAATACTAAGCTCGATAAAGAAAGACAAAAGATGTGTATTTATGAAATCGTTAGTAACATTATTGAGAAGTGTTATGTGTTTATTCATCTAATTAAACCATTATCTTATTTCATCGTTAATCTCTATTTTATTACTGTGGTAAGTTTATTTTAGTATGTTGTTTTTATAAGAGTACTTTTTTCAGGAGCAACTTGTAACCATGACTAAAGGCCTTAAGGCTTTGATCACTAAACACTCCATGAAGGATCGGTTGCGCACTGCCTACACTTATCTCAAGAAACTAAAACATCTTTGTGAAGATGTGAGTATATCAGAGAACTGCTTGTACAACTGACTATACATTTCTTGATAAAATTAAAACACATCTTCGTAATGAGATTTGTTTTTAATAAACATATTATATTTAATTTTAGTCTCAACATGCGATGCCTGATGTATTTATATGGCTAGTGAGCAATGGCAAGCGTCTTGCCTATCATAGGATTCCTACCAGAGACCTAATATACTCTGAATTTCCGGATGAGTGTGGGAAATTTTGTGGCAAACTTCAAACTATATTCTTAAAGGTACGTGCGATATTATTTGTATTGGCCTACAAGTACATCACTATAGGAGTAATTAACAATTTTGTTATTTTTATTGGGAAAGATTTATATAAGCTTACTGATTCGTATATGTGATGAAATCTGAGATTAATCATAATCACCGGTTATATAGGGTATAATGACCTTTCCTAAAAGGTTCCCAGTTATGAGATTATTAGGAGGGTAATTGAACTATGGCAAACAGGATTGATAAAGTACCCTTTTAGATAAAATAAACTGC
This sequence comes from Diaphora mendica, assembly GCA_949125395.1. Taxonomy (NCBI): domain Eukaryota; kingdom Metazoa; phylum Arthropoda; class Insecta; order Lepidoptera; family Erebidae; genus Diaphora; species Diaphora mendica. The sequence continues at coordinate 25,877,276 of OX421312.1, read as the reverse complement.
GATCTCTCATTTGACAGCTGGTGCAATACTAACTTTTATTTTCAGTGGCCTGGTAAGAAGGCAAGTACGCCTAGTGGCTGGTCAATACCAGTTAAAATAACCATTTATCTATGGCTTGGCATTCTACAAGATAAAAAACATTACATTGATACTTTGCCTCAAGGGTATGAGTTAAGCTCAGAACTACGTAATGCAGATAAGCTGCGATCAAATGCTCCATCGACAATATTTTATGCAGAGAAACATGTATGTATAAACTTGAAATAACCGGTTTTACTACATTTTTTCAACTTTTTTTGCCCATGATGGACCAAGTTGAGTAGAACGTAATGTAATCTTATTTTCTAGAATTTCCAAATGCGAGCCTACGTGTACCAAGCTAGATCGCTCATCGGTTCCGACTCATCTGGTTTATCCGACCCCTTTGCACGCATAGTGGTGGGTGAGAGTACAGCCACCACTCAAGTAATTGATGAGACTTTGAGCCCCACTTGGGATGAGCTACTTGTCTTTGATGATATTTTACTCTACAGTACCATTGAACAAATAAAAGCTGAGCCACCAACAATAGTGATTGAAATTTTTGATCAAGACAAAGTTGGCAAATCTGAATTTATTGGTAGGACATTAGCAAAGCCACATGTTAAATCTTTTGAAGAAACACAAAACCGCCCACAGCATCCACCTTCTCTAGAGTGGTATGAAATCACACGAGGTGATGACCGAGCTGGAGAATTGCTTGCAACATTCGAATTGCTTGAGATTCCTCCTAAACGAACCACATCAACACTTCCAGAATTACCATCTCCAAGACAAGCCAACGGGAAACCTCCTGTTGATCCTAATAAAGGACCTATACTCCCCGTACCAAAAGGCATTCGTCCAACACTGTCCAAGTATCGTATTGAAGTATTATTTTGGGGCTTACGTGATTTGAAACGTGTTCACCTTCTAACAGTTGATAAACCGAGGGTGGATATAGAATGTGCTGGTAATATTTTATATTCCTCGATCATACAAAATGCTAAACGCAACCCAAACTTCATTAATCCTGTAAAATTTGTAGATGTTGAGTTGCCAGACCAAGATTTATATAGACCACCCCTGACTATTCGCGTTGTTGACTGCCGCAGTTTCGGCAGGATTACGCTGGTAGGCACACATACCATTAATTCTATACATAAATATATTTACACTCCCATGAGTAAACGAGAACGCGATATTGAAGAACGAAAGAAATCATTGATTCCCTTACAAAACGTTGATTTACGAGCAAACTGTATTGTTCAAGATGACGCATATGCCGTTGAAAACGAGAAAGAGAGCTGTCCATTGATAAGTCGGGATGTAAGAGCATCTACTTCTACTTATAGCCCAGGAGTTAAACAACAGACAATGCGTAATAAATTCACTAAAAATGAATCTATCAAAAAACGCAAAGCTAGCGCTGATTCAGTTATTGATGATGATGAGAGTAGCAAGGATTGGTGGACAAAATATTTTGCTTCCGTGGAATCTATGATTGAAGATGAGAAAGAGGCCAAGCGAGAACGTCAAGGCTTTCTCCAACCTAACCAAAGCGTTACCATTGAAGAAATACGCTCACCACGGGAAGAAGGTGTACAATCACCGCGTCCGGATCGAGATCGTGGTAAGCGCCGTCAGACAACATCGCCACGGACTTGCAGAATCACCCCTGCCATAACTTCCAAGAAGGCGGAAATACCGCGTTCGGCTATTACTAAGGTATTGTCACTACACTATATTACACATAAAAGGGGGAATGGGTAGTGTGGCAAGGGGTTCACAATTTTCGTGATGTAGCACACCAAATTTTAAAAAGAAATAACATTAGGCATAAGATTAGATAATACTGCAGTCGTAGTACTGGCCCTTAATGCACAGTAAATTTAGTACTTTACGAGACCCTACTTGCTGACCTGTTTAACACGCAAGTTTGTCTGCCTGCGTCTTAATTTTTATTTCGTAGCTCTTATTGGACACGACGTGATGTTATAGGCCCCTTAATCTTTCTCAATAAATGGGTGCTCCAAAACTATGTTTTTTTTTTAAATTCATTCCAGTAGGTCCTGAGATTAGGGCTTTTAACTTAACAATTTATTTAGCTTTATTATATTAGCACAGACTCCCGAGAGTCCTTGACTGTATAAATACTCTTTTGGATCTGCATCTTTTGTTGTTTCTTAGATAATCCCCCACGAACTTGAAGCTGTGCCAGAATATGAGGAATTCAAAGAATGGCTTCATTCGTTTGAGCTATACAGAGGTAAAAAGACTGGCGATGATACTGAAGATGAAAACAGAGTTGTAGGCGTTTTCAAGGTGAGTAGATAAAAGTATCTAATTTTAATCCAATGTACAATAAACAACTATTTATCATCTGTACACAATACCGTTCTTCTTAGTATCATTAATCTTACAAACAGCATACTACTTTTTGCAATATTTGTCTATCATAAGTCGCGTTTTAATACCAGTATCAATGTGAACTTTATGAATTTACCTTTTGTTTTAGGGAGCCGTTAAAGTTTACAAGTGGCCAATACCTAGAGGAATCGACGACCATACATTGATGGGTTTTGATCCAAATTATGGTTTTTTCCAAGGCGTGCCAAACAATGATCCGATACATGTGCTTGTTCGCGTGTATATAGTAAAAGCCACTGATCTACACCCAATGGACTTAAATGGAAAAGCTGATCCATATATTGTACTACACCTGGGATCAAAGAAAATCAGTGACAAGGAACATTATGTCTCCAAGCAACTCAATCCAGTGTTTGGAAAATGCTTTGAAATAGAAGCTACTTTTCCTCAAGATTCTATGCTTACAATACAAGTCCTCGACTGGGACTTGTTAGGATCTGACGATATGATAGGAGAGACCAAGATTGATCTAGAGAATAGATTCTATAGCCGACATAGAGCTACTTGTGGTTTACCTATGAAGTATGAAGAGTAGGTATCTTTTTCGTTACAGATTTTATTATTATACTTAAGTATTTATTTATTTTTATTGTACACACAAAAAATTAAATCGAAAATGATGAGTTAAATAGTTATGTAAATGTAACTGGCTGGTCTTATCGCTCCTGTTGTATGAGCTGGGTGTATGTATTTATTTTATCGCAATATTTCAGGCAAGGATATAACCGCTGGCGTGATGCTATGAAACCAACACAAATATTAGCTAAGCTTTGCAAGGATGGAAAACTGGATCCACCAATCTATGAATATGGCCGGGTAAAAGTTGGTCGCACAGTGTTCAATATGCCCATGGATGATACGGAATTATTCTCTAATCCCGATACTCTTGAAGAGCAAATGGCCCTAGTCGTATTGCGTCGTTGGCAAGAAGTGCCACGTGTTGGGACACGTCTGGTTACTGAGCATATTGAGACTCGACCCCTGTACAATCCCAATAAACCTGGTAAGAAAACAGAAATTGACTAACACTAACTTAACCAAAGAAGAACTTTTATAACAAATCGTAATGGTAGGTAAAAACAACTGCATTTATTACTATGTTCTCAGGTATTGAACAAGGTCGTCTAGAAATGTGGGTGGATATGTTCCCGATGGATATGCCTCTGCCAGGACCACCTTTGGATATTTCAGCCCGCAAGCCAAAATCATATGAAATGAGGGTTATAATTTGGAATACAGATGACGTCGTCCTAGAAGACGATGCTTTCTTCACGGGAGAAAAAATGTCGGACATTTATGTGAAAGGGTAAATTTTTAACACTAAATATATAAAACAAAGTCGTGTTTGTGGGGGACAGGTCAGTCATGTCCCACCAACACAAAGGGAGGATCCTCCGACCAGACGAGGTGATCATGCCTGGCGGGCCAACTGCCCAACGGTTGATGTTGGGATGTTGTATATATGTTAACTGTCGCGAGAACTTTCACTGCGCGATTCAGGATTGATAATTGGTAGTTTCTTAGTTTCCTTCGTTACTCCGTAGTTCGATGTATCTTCGGTAGATGGCGCTGTAGTATGTTATGTTGTTCTTGCGCTGTATGTGGAGGTCGCCACAGTGTTCATAACTCCGGAACGGCAGGATAAATTTTCATGATTTTTGCGTTTTTTGATGAGTTTTCAGCCAAAAAGGAAATAACTTAGGGCCTTGTTAGGCGTGGTATCGATCCAAGGTGGCCATATTAAAGTCATGTAGTTGGAATCCTCCTAAGAGTCCTCAGAGGCTCAAACATAGGAAAAACAATTATTGGAACTATGACTTTTTTGCTTGCAGATGGGTCAAAGGACCCGATGATTGTCAAAGTACGGACATTCATTATCGTTCTTTGACTGGTGAAGGAAACTTTAATTGGCGTTTTATATATCCATTTGACTATTTAGAAGCAGAAGAACGTATAGTCATTTCTCGTAAAGAATCTGTATTTTCGTGGGATGAGACAGAATGTAAAATTCCGGCGCGCCTCGAGCTGCAAGTCTGGGACGCTGATCATTTCTCGGCTGATGATTTCTTGGGTGAGATTAATTAAACAACACCTCAATGTGACCTTAATGAATTTTGAAATGATTTGTTCTTTTCATATATTACTGTTATTACAGGAGCAGTTACACTTGATTTGAGCCGTTTCCCACGCGGCGCTAAATCTTCTAAGCTTTGTACACTAGATATGTTGAGGAATGATGGCTCTGTACCAATGATCAATATCTTCAAACAAAAACGCGTGAAGGGCTGGTGGCCATTTTACATAAAGCGGGACACTGAGGAAATGGAACTGACTGGAAAAGTAGAGGCTGAAATACATCTTTTGACGCGTGACGAAGCAGAAAAAGTACCAGCAGGATTAGGTCGCAATGAACCAGATCCTCTGGAGAAACCAAAGTTCGTATATTCTCATACAGTTAAGTACGGAATTACTTCTTACAGTGATAGTCTTTCATATTTAATTTGTTTTATTTCCAGTCGTCCAGATGCATCATTTATGTGGTTTTTAAATCCACTGAAGTCTATACGGTACATTGTTTGGCATAACTACAAATGGACAATCCTGAAGGCTTCCATCGTGATTCTGGTCGCTCTGATGTTCTTAATGCTTGTATATGCAGTACCCGGATACACAGTCAAGAAGCTTTTGGGCGCCTAATTTAAATAAGAATAGCATAATCTGGAAGGAGGTTTAGCAAATATTTATTCTTATACTTTGACGAGGGAAGTCAGTTTATTTGATGTAGGAATATTATAATATTATATTTTGTGACAATTAGAAAAGAGTAATCTATTTGTGAGTAAAAATATTAAAAAAATATTTGACTGTCAGTCTGATACGATAATTCTAATAAAATTCATTTGGTGTTATAAATTAGTATTGCACTATAATCTGATGTAATAGAGAACATTTGTTTTTTAAACACCATTCAAAGCTTTTCTTTAGCTTTTTTGAAATATAATTTAATTTTTTTCTAGCTCTATTTTTACCACTATTTTTTGTTGGACATTGAAATTGATTTAGATTTTCCCAGTTTTGTATTCTCATGTGGTCTACTTACACAGTCCAAATATTTTGTGTTATTTATCAAAAAAAAAAATTATATTTATTTCAAAAGAAAAACAGGATTTACATCACACTTAGTATTTGTAATACAAAGATAGATAACGTTGTATACTTATTATAAGATGACTTTTGTACTTTAGCTGGATCTTCTTAACTCACAATCGAACTGAATGTTAGGTAGGATCAAGACTGTATTTGTGGAAGGCTCTTAGCGTATTTAGAAATAATGTGTAACAGTTTATTTTAATTACTTCACTACTTTTTAATTATATTTAGTGTGAAACATAATCACGGAACGTCTTTACGTTAAAATTTTAAAACGAAAAGTGACTAATTTATCATAACTTCTTCTCCAATCGGACCATTATTTTCTCTAATTGTAACTGTTCCAAGAGTATATTATTATTCTGTCCGTCAATTAAACTTTGTGACCCGCCGGCATAGGAATATTGCCCAAGTGCGAAAAACATATCGCTTGTCCTTTATCTATATGAGGGTAGTAGAACGTAATTAATATCAGATTTAAATTACCGAACGAGATCAACAAAACATGGAGGTGTGAGTGCAGTGGGGCCATGAGATAGGATCTTCTTAAAATAAAGAATAAAAATACTTCTATGGAATATCAAAAAAACATATTCATTTACATAAATTAAAATGTCACTTAGATAACTGGGAAACGTAAATTTTAAAGCTATTTAGTTTTTTTTTTAAGTCAGACATTCTCTGATGCGCTTTGATATGACATATTGCAACAATAGTTCTCTACTCTAGTCAAAGATTTTCAACTTAGTTTAGGTTAGTTTATTATAAATACAAGTCAAATAATCTCTGTCTAAATGTTTAAACATATTATTGTAGCAGATTTGACGTTTGTTTCAAACTTAGAATTGATTCTTATTAATATCAACATTCATAATATAATAGATTCGTAGGTAATATATATACCCATACATATAATCCGTACAATCATATAAACAATTTAAATGTTAAACTGCGTATACTTTATGTCTGTATCCGATGTACTCGTATTTACTGTAATACAACGCATGTAATGTTTAACCACTTATATCACAAATAAATCTTATTAGATGTCCTTATTGGTGTTTTATTTACCGAAGTATAATTCAAATATATACCATTGATATAAAATTACTTACCACCTTGACTGACAGCACGGGCGTACCCAGGTTTTAGTTTCTGAGGAGGTTTCAAGATAATAAAATGACTATGTCCCTTTGACCGTAACATTATTATGAAAAAAAAGCGTGGAGTCCCTCCGCGCGGAAGAACTGAAACTTCGTAATGTGCAACAGTGCTTTCATACCCCCTCCAAGTTTCACTTCAAAAAATGAGATGTGTAAAAATATCAATAGCGTAGAAACGTTTCAGGGGGGAGGGGGGGGGGGGATTTGAACCCCAAATTTGGCGCGTGATACAGTTTTACCAACCACACGCACGGTGTTCCGTGTACAAGCCGGCCTGCGCAGGCAAAACTGTGGTGATACTTGCGCGAGTGGTAGCAAACTACGTAGGCCAACAATATTGCAAGGACTAGGAGAAGAAGCACTTGAAACAAACCCTATCTATACCAAACCGTCTAGCAAGCTTGGTATACCTAGTACGTAGGCCAAAGCCTTATTTCTAAGAGAAGTGCTAATACACTAATAATATGAGCACGAAGCGTTGCTCACCGTGGGAGAGCTATGCATGCATGGGCCGGCTCGACCGGAGTGATACCACGGCCTCACAGAAAACCGGTGTAAAATAGTGCTTGCGCTGTGTTTCACCGAGTGAGTGAGGACACCGGAGGCCCATCTCCCAACCCCAAAGGCCGGCAAGCAACGCACTTGTGACGCCTCTGGTGTTGCAGGTGTCCATGGGCGGCGGTAATCGCTTACCATCAGGTGATACGTCTGCTCGTTTGCCCGCCTATTCCATAAAAAAAAGAAGTCTATGTACAGCCGTAGACTGGTAAAGGATGAAAATACGGAATTACGATATTGACCTTCGATTTTGGATAAGTAAGATATTAGTCTCCTGCAAATCCACATAATTACAATAAAATCCATTGACCACAAGCTTTCACAAATAGGGAAATTTTGTTACTTATCATATTGACACTGAACTACTATTGAGAGGCTGAGAGCCATTAAACCTCCTTTCAATGACAAGTGACTAATACCTATATAAATTGTAAGGTACGCTCATCCTATTAACAGTCAATCTAAAAAGCGTATCATTTTGGAATAGGGTTGGTGACTCCCGAGTAAATAATAATCAACAATTTTTTTTGTAAAGTGTATGTAGGTGTTCTTTATGTCCGCTGTCCGCTTCATGATGTAGGTACCCCGCGGATTTGAGTCAAGTGCGGGACTTGCTGTAGGGCAATTTTAAGTTAAATTAAATAACATTAATGTTTCACAACAACTTTATGACTTAATCATAACCGCAGATATATTCACGTCTAACACAAAAATTGCTACAACTGAGCTTTTGGATAACTTTAAAGAAAATTTTGTCAGCCACGCGCGTGGTAGATGACTTAATTGTCATCAATATTATGTCCTCTAGTAGCAAGTAATCTGATTGATAGTCAATCGAAATACTGCTACTAGAGCTTATATGCGTGATGTATGCTGAAAAATGTAATAAGAACACTCCGTTTAATAAGTCATGTTACTGAGCGACGACTAGTTCTTACGTCGCCTGTACACCTGCACTGGCTCAGGGTCAAGGTACTGTGGTAGTTATCTGCGTCTCCGACAAGATCGTCGACGACGACAACTGCGACGGCGGCGGCGGCAACTGCGACGGCGGCGCCTTCGCCCGCAGCTGCGACGGGGACGACGGCGGCGTTTGCGGCGACGTCCACAACACTCACGAACTAACCCGTCTGACTTAGGCAACCGTTCTATGAAACCAAGTGCAGTACCGTTCTCCAATAATGACAAAACCGTGCTTCTCAGCGATTTCGAATCGTTCCCATATTTCAAGCGAAGATGTTCCACTATGTCAGACACCGTCGCACCTTCTTTATTGGCCTGTAGGTATTTAATAATCATTCTCCCCGAAGGGAATACAGGCGGTTGAATCTCTCCCTCTTGCAAAGACATTTTTTTAATTTAAAATATTTTATGAGTAAAAATAATCATAATTTTAAATACGTCACAAACAATCAATATTAATTTAAGTAAAATAAAATAAATTATAGAAATTTTACCAAATTTTGAATATGTCAAACGTTCATAATGTCATTCTAAAAACATTTTTGTCTAAAAACATGTTTTTAACATGCATTGTCAACATCATGATATAACAATATACTTCTTAGACTATGGTCAGCATAAAGCGTAACATGCTCTTTGAACGAAATAATTACTAATCTTGTACCAAAAGTAATAAAAAATAAGTTTATCCCTTTAATGTTATAATTATAACTGATTGCAAGTTGATATAGAAATCTCATAAAACTATTTTTTTTTTGATTGGCTATTATATAGATATAGGCTATAATATAGATTTTTTGATTGCAATTTGATTGGCGAAAAACCTATTGATTCTAAACTCTAAGTTCTAAACCAACTAGAGACCCACATAAATAAAACTTAGAACATAACTATGTACTGCTAACAAACATTTTCAAAAACATTGTTAAAACCGCATTAAAAATAAAATAGTCTTCATAAAACTAAGTTAGTAAGAAAATAAATGTAACAAAACTTTCACAGTAAATGTGTACTTCATAAAATGAAGAAGAGGATCAAGGTGTGGATGTCAATCTCTTCCAGCCTCATAATCCTACTACGAGTAATATTACCTATAAACGCGAAAGTTTGAAAGTATGTATGGATGGATGGATGGATGGATGTATGTTTGTTACTCTTTCACGCAAAAACTACTGAACGGATTTGGATGAAACGTTACAGTAATATAGCATATACATCAGAATAACACATAGGCAGCTATTTGCCGCGATAACCGACATACACGCGGGCGGAGCCGCGGGCGACTAATGGCACACGCGTAACGTCGCCTCCTCGCGGGCGGCCACTAGAGCGGATGGAAGAGAAAGCCCGTCCCGACAATCCGCGCATGAGGCGCAGGTGAGCGCGCCTCCGCTGCCCGGTTCGCCGGCGGCGAATTGGGTCCAGCCAGCGTGTGCTGGGCCGAGTCCTCACTGCAGTCGCAGTGGTGGCAGGCGGGACTCAGTTCCCTCCTGGCGACCGAGTGCAGGTACTTCCCAGAGCAACCGTGCCCGGAAAGGACCTGCGTCAGTCGGAAGGAAAGGATCCCGGGCTACCGCCCTGCCTACTCGAGGATGACCGGCTGTAGAGCCTCCACGGCGGCAAAGCCAGCGCGTGGAGTCTCCAGCCGGAACGATCATCTAGCCATCTTGGCTTGACGGGCGGCTTCACGCCACTCGCGTACCTCATCGGGCGGAGGGCGAATGCCTCTCTTCGCCCGATATTCAGCCACCCGTCGATAAACTTCGGCGAGCACTTCCGCCTCCAAATCCCACGGGGGTGTTCCAGCCAACGCGCACGCCGCTTCGGTTTACACCATGCGGTAAGCACGTATCGCTCAGATCACCTACTGGTGATCACACCTCTGAGGCCGCCAGAGGCGCGCCTTATTCTGGCCGTTACCCACACCGGTGCCCCGTACAGCGCCATCGAAAGGACAACCCCCGTGTATAGTTGGCTCCACCCAAATTAGGCAAAATTCGCAGAGGGCAGAGGCAGCGTCGACCAGCTTGGGAGCAAGCTGTCGGAAGTGCTCGTCGAAGAGCCACCTACCGTCGAGGATCAGACCCGTCGCCGTCTCAAGACGCCCTCTCGGTCCTCGTACACGACGGTACGCTCCTCCAAATAGTCTGCCACTAGCCGTCTCAGGTACTCTGGCACCCCGTGATACTGGAGTGCTTCCCTGATGCAGCTAAATGGCAGACTATTGAATGCGTTGGCGATGTCTAACGACACCGCCAACAGCACGCCTCCACGGCACACTGCCTCTTCGGTCAAGGCCCTAAGGCGCATCACGGCATCGACCGTCGAACGCCCCTCTCGGAATCCGAACTGGGCGTCCGATAGGTCGGGCCCCACCTCGCAGAGATGTCGGACGATGCGGGCAGAGAGTATCCTCTCGAACAACTTGCCCGCCTCGTCCAGCAACACGATGGGCCCGTAGGCCGCGACCGAATCGGCAGGCCGTCCCTGGTCCTGTGTTGCCTATGTCAAGCCGTGGACATCTTTAGGCTGAGATGATGATGATGATGATAATAGGTATAGTCGTAACTTTGAACGGTGATCAAAAAAACTTTATACAGGAGAAAACATTTACTGATTTTATCGAATACATTTTCAGTGAATCTGACAATTGAACTTTTTAACTTTCGCGTTCCATGATATAATAAATTATTTTTACGGGAATTAACGCGATCACTTATTTAAAGGTATTACATACCTCTGATTAAGCCAGTCAGTCTGTGACCACGGCCAGTGCAACCTGGTCGAAACGTCAGTGTATGTTGATGAATGAGCTATTGCTGGTTGGTTCACAGCGGGCGGTAACCTAGGGCACCTTTCTAGCGTATGTCTAAATCCAGTGATATCAAGCAGGAACAAACGAACAGCTTCAGAAACGGGAAAAGGTTGGGAGGACTCACCAATCGGAGGCACATCCACGAACCCGGTTCATCAGAGCACGTTTGGTTGGTTCAGACAAGAGTCCCACACAGCACAGGCAGGGGATCACACTCCACACGAAATGTACACGGTTTTCACAATTGAGATCAGTCTATTTCCATTGATTTTAGATATTTTCACGAGCGACGACGTGATCGCGCTACGCGGTCATTAGCGCTCCTTTTATGAGTGTTCGCGCACTAGATGGCGCTGATTAGGATTCGCTTCATGTGCAAGGGGAGTTGGAAGTGGGAAGTTAGGTAACGACATTTGGATAGGAAAAATAATAAGGACTGTTCCCAAGCCGCAACATCTCCCCCCACTTGAAATCACCGAGGGATTTCACAAGACAACACTGTCCGACAACCTCTAGGAACCTCGTTGCTCAGACAGTAACAAGATATAAATATAAAACAAAACACAATAAATACTAGCGTTTGAAATGTGCATTAAAATAAGAACTAGGTAAATTACGACAAGTTTGCTTAACTTAAAGATAAGAACCGTATAATAACTAAAACTAGGTTCACTAATAATAGAATAAAAATAAAACCTAATTAGCTATCGGTAAAGGACAAACCTTGACTACCGGTCGTTTAAGTAAACCCTTTTGGGTTTTACCGTCACAACACGAATAATTTTATCAATTCCGGAATGAACGTCAACGATACATCCTAGTCGCCATTCATTTGGAGGTAAGTTACCCATCACAGGTTGATAAGGAATAGGTTTAACCTTAAAACATGTCACACATTTAGATAAGTGTGAGCGAATTAGATTTCTGATTCCGAGAATCCAGAATTTCCTTTGAATTAGTGATTGCAAAGTGCGAGGCCCACAATGCAAATAAAATTTGTGATAATAAGTAATTATGAGTGAAGCCAAAATAGATTTTTTAAATATTAGGTACGGATGATTAGACTGGTCAGGCAAGTTGAAGTTTTGAAGACGTCCCCCCACTCGGACTAGACCCGAGTTGTCAAGAAAAGGAGACAACCTTTGCAAATGTTTGGGAAGACATTTCTTAGAAATAAGTTTAGAAATTTCATCACTAAAATGGGACTGTTGAACAGATTTTATAAGTGTAAGTAACGATTGTTCTAGCTCATCAGAAGTGAGAGCGCCATGTTGGCGTTTGCCAGGCTCTTGCCGCATATTTGTAACAAAACGTAAGATACAAGCCACTGTTCGCTGTAAATGAGTGAGCGAAGAAGAACGTTCTAACAGCTCTGGCAAGACCTCATAAATTGGTTCCTTACCTTGGACTACATGAGAACAAGATTTTACTTCAGGCACTTCCTCCAGATGTTCAGAACGGAATGAAGCCGGCCAGGAATTGAGACCTCTGAGCAGCCACTCCGGTCCCGACCACCATTTAGCGTATTTCACCAGCTCCTCGCAAGAGAGGCCTCGGCTGGAGTAGTCAGCAGGGTTGTCGTGAGTAGACACATGACGCGAGATCGAGGGTTTAAAAGTATCAGTTATCTGAACCACACGATATGCAACAAAAGTTTTTAATCTATGAGGTTCTGTGTGAAGCCAAGCTAACACAGTGGAGCTGTCCGTAAATGCAAAAACTTGAGATATTTTAATTTTAGAAGCAAGCAATGATTGAATGTGATGAAGAGTGCGTGACAACAAGGTGGTGCCGCACAACTCTAAACGATTAACCGTAAGAGGTTTGATTGGGGCTACTTTAGACTTAGCAATAAGTAAGAAGATTTCAACACGATTACCAAAGACTGACCGCAAATAAATACAACATCCGTAACCTTTAGATGATCCGTCACAAAATCCAACGAGTTGATGATCGGCTTCCAAATGAGTAACAATTTTGCGAGGAATTTTAATAGGCTTTAAATTAGATAATCCAGAAATGAACTTAGCCCAGTCACAAGACAGTTCCTCGGGAATAAGATCATCCCAAGATAAGTGAAGACGCCATAGGCTTTGAAGGAGTAATTTCGCTTGTAATATATAAGGTGCAAGCCAACCCAAAGGATCATAAATTCGAGCAACGTTCGATAGGATATAACGTTTCGTAAATACAATGTCCACAGGTGTGACGGAATATGTAAAATAATCACCAATGGGGTCCCACTGGATTCCTAAGACCTTAAGGGTCATAGAACCATCATCGCTGAATGACTTTGGAACTTGACAATGTTCAATTGGTAGTCCATCCAAGAACGTAGGACTATTGCTGCTCCATTTGCGCAACGACAATTTAGCACAACTGAGGAGATTGATCAGTTCGTCTTTGATTTGACAAGCTGCCTCGACAGAAGAGGCACCGGTAGTTATATCGTCGGTGTACGTATGATGCCTGAGAGCTGCAGCAGCACGAGGATATAGATCGCCTTAGTCTTCAGGCAGCTGATGCAGAGTACGGATCGCCAGGTAAGGCGAGCTCTTAACACCATAGGTAACGGTACGTAACTCAAATTCTTGAATAGGTGAGGACGGTGAATCACGCCAAAGCACGTGTTGCCACGCTCGATCCTCAGGCCTTATCAAGAATTGACGATACATCTTAGAGATGTCACAAGTGAACACGATGTTATGAACCCGAAAACCAGTAATGATGTCTATAATATTCGGTTGCAGTTTAGGTCCAGTATAAACAATGTCATTTAGAGATAAGCCATTAGTCGTCCTATGACTAGCATTAAAAACAACGCGAAGTTTCGTCGTCGAACTCTCTGGACGAAGCACGCAGTGGTGCGGTATAAAGTAGCGACCGCTTGGGATGCTGGTCGCTATTGCTTGCATATGACCCAGTTGCTCATATTCATGCATAAATTCACAATAATCAGAGTTTAGTAGTTCTTGCCGACTTAGACGTTTCTCAAGGTTAATAAACTGCGACAACGAACTAAAATAAGAATCTCCTACATTAGAGTCAGGAGTTTTCAATAAAATAGGTACCACATAACGGCCGTCACAATCTCTATAAGTAAGACTGGAATAAAGGCGTTCGACCTCATCATCTTCTGGAACGGAAATAGGTTTATGGGGAGGTTCCTCCACTTCCCAGAATCGCTTGACCATCTCATCAAGTTTACAAGAGGAAGCTATCAAAGAAGTGACACCCGAGTTAGGACTGGCAACACTTGTTGGACCAGAGAGGACCCACCCAAAGACACTGTGCAAAGCAGCAGGGTAGCCGGGTTTCGGCTTCAACACCTGTCCGTCATAGATGTGATGGAACAACTCAGCACCGAGCAACATGTCGACATCAGCAGGTTTGTCGAAGTCACGATCAGCTAACGTTAAATGTTTATATTCATTACGAACCGTTTGTGGAATAACCGAGGTCGGCATAGCCGATGTGATGCTGTCGATAACAATAGGAGAGATATGAAACTGCGGATCACTCGAATCACACGGGCGAATGGAGCATTGAGTCATTCCCCGGACTTGACACACCGAATGTTGTCCTAGTCCAGCCACATTAATATTACAACGACTCAACTGAAAACCTAGCTTCCGTGCACACTTCACAGTCATGAAGCAGTCCTGAGCGCCACTATCGATTAGCGCTCGAACCGGTTGCAACGTGCCAGAGGCGTCTAGCACGCGCACCATGCACGTACCGAGCAGTACCACACACGTGTCACGAGCTTGTCCCTGGAACGCACTACAAGTGGCGTGGGTGCTCGAACCGGTGGCTGCCGCAGTCGCTAATGGAGGCGGGTCGTCGACGTGGACTAACGTGGACACTAGCAGGTTCAATCACGCTGGTCGTATGGTAAGTAGTTTCTAAAACTCTAACATAGTCTTGAAGAAACTCCATAAGCTCGTGAAAAGTGGGAATCTCTGATTTATTTTGACACTCAAAGCGCAGTCGCGTATAGTTATCAAGCGCGCGAAACGCGGAGTTAAACAAAATAAAATCACTTAGATCATCTAGCTTTAAGGCCTTAAGGGCATTGACCGACTCACAAAGTACATTAGTATACGACTGTAATTCACTGAAATTAGGATTTTTTAAACAAGGATATTTATTTATTTGATCTAAATACGTCACCGCTAAAATTCTTTTATTATGATAACGCTTCACCAATTCCTTAAAAACTATTTCATAATTGTCCGATGTAAGCTTGACCTGTTTAGCGATCCCAAGGGCGGATCCCGATAAACAAGAAATTAAATAATGAAATTTAGTAATCGGAACAATCGATGAATTATTATGAATTAAACTTACAAATGTATCATAAAAGGTTTGCCAATTTTCTATTTTACCATCAAACTTTGGGAGGTCAATTCGCGGTAACCTAGCATGTGTCTCGCGGCTTGTGTCGGAAGCAGGTCCCGAGCTGAGCACTCCACCGGCCGGCGACCCAGGCGGCGCCGGCACGGGCGCGAGAAACTCGGTCGAGGCACTCAGTACTTCGTAGTACATGTCATCGAACGCGGCCATCGCTTGCATACTGACGGACTCCGTAGGTTTTAAAGTTAATTTCAAACCATTTATTTTCTCAGTTAATATAACGTATTCTTCTCGTATACTCTCTAATTTCGAATATCTAGCACGAAACTCCTTAACTTTAGACGAATCTCGTTTCTCACGTAATAATTTAGTTAAATCTACAAGAATCTGTAACGATCGAAAAACATATTCGCGCTGTGAAGTATAAAGTTTAATTGCATTCTCCTCTTTGGTAGTCATTGTGAGCAATCAAATAAGTTAAACTTCAAGTAAATATATCTCACACCTCGTGAACTAATAATTAAATAAGTAATAAATTAATGTCAGACAAAGACAAGTTTTGTTCTTTAAATCAAAACCAATACAATATCTAGATATCATAAGTATTTACCTAATTTCAATTGAGTTGAATAACTTTCAACTATTTATATAAATTTAAGAAGATTCTTAACATAAATGAGTACCTAAATAAGTTTAATTTCTACCCTCAAGTAGCCACTTTATAAAATAAAATAAGTTCAAACGCTCAATGCACATTCCATACGAAGTATAATCCGAACAAATAAGATAAGTAACACTGTCTGAGCAATATGAACCAATCAACAACTTTAGAATTTTGTCGAATTACATTTAAAATAAATGAGTTACTATTAAATGCAATGAAATAAGTACGATTAACAAATTATTGTATTACACTATTTAGATTAATAATTGTAAATAATCGAAAACTAGTAAGCGGACTGTATTTAATAAGTTTTTGTAACTAATCACGATGATCCGGCTCGATTGGATCACTTATGTATGTTGATGAATGAGCTATTGCTGGTTGGTTCACAGCGGGCGGTAACCTAGGGCACCTTTCTAGCGTATGTCTAAATCCAGTGATATCAAGCAGGAACAAACGAACAGCTTCAGAAACGGGAAAAGGTTGGGAGGACTCACCAATCGGAGGCACATCCACGAACCCGGTTCATCAGAGCACGTTTGGTTGGTTCAGACAAGAGTCCCACACAGCACAGGCAGGGGATCACACTCCACACGAAATGTACACGGTTTTCACAATTGAGATCAGTCTATTTCCATTGATTTTAGATATTTTCACGAGCGACGACGTGATCGCGCTACGCGGCCATTAGCGCTCCTTTTATGAGTGTTCGCGCACTAGATGGCGCTGATTAGGATTCGCTTCATGTGCAAGGGGAGTTGGAAGTGGGAAGTTAGGTAACGACATTTGGATAGGAAAAATAATAAGGACTGTTCCCAAGCCGCAACAGTCAGGCAAATCAGAGGTAACTAGGAGGTAACCCGTAAAAATTATTATTATTACAGACAATTAAAGATAATCATGTATCAAATGAAAGCAATTTTGTTTAAGGACAACTACTGCATTAGGAATAAATCCTGTGTCGCGGGGGACTCTACAAACATACATCAAACGGTCACAAAGAACCCACAACACAGCGCAGTAGAAAACGATGTGGCGACCGCTTAAACAAAAATGTTTTGTTCGTTTACTTTACGTCAAGATACATTTCATGAGCTCAGTGCTAATCGGGGGCTGTAAGTAAGTAAGCTGTAAGTAATATCAGTTCTACGCCGGTTTGGTTACTTCTGCGATCTTTCAGGATCTGCGCCACTGCTAGCACCCATCTAGTTACGGCATTGCGTAAAGAGGCGCCGCGCTAAAATCATAAGTTGCCAGTCTAATCTATTATGTTTATCTTAGTTTATGGATTTATTCAGTCAAGATTGTTTACGTACTTACCTGATTTTTCAATGACATTTCTAGGATTTTTACATATAAATTAAATATGACAAAGAAAATGGTTAGAAATAACATCAACCAGGATGAAAATATAGCAAAATTGGTAATCACGACATTCCACAAAGTATCTAAAAACCGTAGAAACGGAGTACGTGCACAAGATATAACACAATACCTGCAGAATCAGTTCGGCAAAGTATGGCACTCGCAAACGCTGACTGACAAGGTGGAACAGATTCTCGAACAGAGTGCATTACTGGGGTTTCTGCTGCAACAAGATGAACGCTACACGACTAGCATAACTCGTCTTGCACAATGTCGGGGAGTGGGACGATGTTCGCGCCGTCGCCGCCGCCGCCGCCGCCGACGTCGTTGCTGCCGTCGCGGTCGTAAAAAACAACGACGCGTTTGTCGCTGTTGTTCATCTAAAAAATGTTAAGTAGCTATTCAGTAGTTCCTTAACCAAATTATAAATTATATATCATTTCAATCTGGCTTATTCATTAGATTCAGAGGTTTTCCATTATATGGTGTAGGTAAGTGTACCTACACGCAATGAAATTCTAAACTTCAACTTTGTCTTTTATATAAATATAACTCTATGCCAGTGTAAACTTTTAGGACGGTGTACAAAACTGTACCCAAACAAACAAAGAGATGAAAGCAATACCTGTTTGACCTGTTGTTGACCAGCAAGATCTGATTCACCACTGATGAGGGCAACGTTTTAAGCTGAAATACCTACTCTACTGTGTTAAGTCATTTAAACTCTTTAAGTCAAACTCTCAAGTAACAAGTTTATATCGTGGGAGAGCCACGCTTCCGTTTGAATTGGTCAGCTCGACTAGACGACCATCAGGCGATACGTCTGCAAGTATGGCCATTATTCCAAAAAAACTATGTGAGGATCGTTAAAGCTGAAGGAGACACTTAATTATCCATACTAACTCTATCTGTCTATAACTCTTCCACATCTAAGCCGCTGTACCGATTTCAATAAAATAAGTCATGGTGATACTTTGATTCTTCAGGAAGGACATAAGCTACTCTTTACTGCTGCTAAAAGTGACATATACTGCGGGCGGAGCCGCAGTAAAAAGCTACTGTTTTAACAAATTAAAACGTTTTTCGACGAATTCTGTATCTTATGGACAGAGAGCGGATGACGAATTTCTTTTTTTTTTTAAGATTACATTGTTTAATTAATTATCTTTTAGCAATAGCCAATCACAGCGCGAGGAGCTCGGGCCACGGCAGCTGCCAGCATGCCTCGATTAGCTATCCTTGTCGCACTTACGTATGCGCGTAAGACTTTTTATCTCACTTATTTACAAACTTTATTTACGTCTGGGAACTGTTTATAACCGGCAAAATCGTCTGGAAATTTGCAGGTATTATTGAAATTACTTAATAAAAACGTGATATAAATTTCAGATTGCCTATAGAATTATTATTTAAGAATTTTAAAAAAAATTGAAATCGACTAGCCGTACTTAATAATAACCGACAAAATCTTCTTAGATTTTTTTTTGAATTCTAGAAATAATAAATTAAAAGATAAAAAGAAATGTTTTTTTGCAAATGGTATATGCTGCGCAGTAGCGAAATAATTAACTGCTAATTCGCTAAAAGACTCCCAGGACTGGATTCGCCAATTGACGAAATTTATTTTATTGCAATTTCAGCTTGCCTAAAGAACCTCCTCAAAATTCGTCATCAGCTCTTGGATCATTGCCTAAATTTTTATCGCCTTTAAAGCTGGAGACAAACAGTTTTTCAATGATACAAATTTCAATGTTACGAGTGCAAATTTAACTAACAAAATAATAAAAATCCAGTTCGAGCCAAAATGTGTAATGTAACTTTCTTAGGATAGACCTACATATGTCCAGGATGGACCAAGAGCTACTGAACCTTTTGAGTAACGGTGTGTCTGTAAGACTAGAAATTCTTGTAGTGATAAGTCATAGCATGCTAAGTACGGTAACCATCGCCTGGCAGGCCTCAGCACATCATCAAGTAATATGTTTTGGAAAGTGTAAAAAAAGAGAAAAAAACTTGTTCCTGTAAGCCTGAAGTCTTTTATGGATTTAGTTCATTCATTGAGAAGTTCAAAAACAAAATGACAGGCGATTCCGATGAGCACAAGAACCTGCCAGGCGAACCGTCGTCAATGAAAATAAACTTTACAAAATAAAGTTCAATGAAAATAAACTTTACAAAATAAAGTTTAATGAAAATAAACCTTACAAAATAAAGTTTATTTTCATTGATGATGTAATTACACACCTTTTTCAACTTCTCAATGCATAAACTAAATCCTATAAAAATTTCAGGCTTGCAGGAACATTCTCATTTTTTTACACTTTAAAAGTAAAGTGTCTTTTGTCTTTAAAATCTTCAGCTCTGTAAAGTAAAGACTTTACTTTTTTACGTAAGGCCTGCCAGGCGATGGTTACCGTACTTTGCATGCTATGACTTATTACTACAAGCATTTCTAGCCTTACAGACACACCGTTAGGCCTTAGGTACTCGAAAGGTTCAGTAGCTCTCTTCCCAGGAGTAGACTGTTAAAGGATGTGATGAGGTGTGAGTGCGAGTGCCACAATAATTTAGTCTAACAGTCATCTCAAACTGTATTCCGGTCTAAAACATCCGATTACTGTTTGCATGGCCGTCCTAAAACCATTGAAGGATAACAGAATGACCTTCGGTTCTATTTGTGAATGCTATGAAGCATGTAGCAGCATGCCACAACAAATAGGGTACAATAGATTAAACAGTAATTTGTATAGGAAGGATGCCGCAGATGAGGCAAGGATGGCCTCGGCAAGTCCAACTTCCTGCCGAACCATTCTTCTACTACTGTCTTTAAACCATGTTCTTCTTGGCTAGACAATGTAATAGTGAAACACGCACCCAGGGGTGAGCTGACGAAATGCTCACCCTAGGAAACTAGACAGCCAAATAGTTGTAAGAACTGTAACAGGACTCTAGGTATAGGTACTTAGGTGATTTAATAAATTCTTCGGTATTCAGGCGAATACTTGCCTAATCCCTGGTATCAGCAAAACATCGAAGTGGTCGCATACCGATTCAAGGTCTCGCATTCCGAGAGCGGCTCGATGTGACGTCACTATCCAGTTACCACTTTATAGCAACATAACACGAAATGAACCAGAGCCACCCACAATGATCATACTAATAGGTTATTAATGCGAAAGTTTGTAAGGATGTGTGTGAGTTTGTGTTTGTTACTCTTTCACGCAAAATCTACTTAACGGATTTGGATGAAATTTTACAGTAATATAGCTTAAACATCAGAATAACACATAGGCTAATATCTGCAGCGATAACCGACATACAGGCGGGCGGAGCCGCGGGCAACAGCTAGTAGCGTAATTTTTTTTTTTCAGATTTTAGTGCAAACAATCGTAGATAAATAGGGGAGAGTATGGTATTGGGAGTCAGTGGGTAATGGGAGTCACCCTCAGATCCACGAAACAGTACTTGCGAGCGACACTTAATCAGCGTCCCTACCACCGCTCTGTCTGACCCTCCAGTGCCGCCCAGAACGAGTCACGCCAGTCGGCACGCGCACCATCGAGATACGCCGGTGTTTAGTTTTTTTGCTCCGCTGTTCTAATTTTAGGTACGTCATGATGTGTAGTTCAGAATTTGTCAGTGTTT
The DNA here is from genome assembly GCA_949125395.1 of Diaphora mendica. Classification (NCBI taxonomy): domain Eukaryota; kingdom Metazoa; phylum Arthropoda; class Insecta; order Lepidoptera; family Erebidae; genus Diaphora; species Diaphora mendica. The sequence continues at coordinate 25,856,149 of OX421312.1, read as the reverse complement.
TAAAGATTTTTTTTATTTTATTATTTTTCTCATTAGTGTAATTGTGGGAAATGAGAGTCAGGTGACTCCCATTACCCGCAACAGTGCATTTTGAATTACATCATTTTTGTTTCTTTCTAGATGCCGAAATTACGAGTTAGAACAACTGAAAAGGCTTCCTGGTCTTCTGATAGCTGAAAAGCTTTTCCGGTTCTTAGGATGTCTAAATAAGTAGGCCCACTTAATTCTGAACCAGATATTGTATCAGTCAAACCAAATTAGTGCTAATTTGCCAGAGAAAACACCTATTATAAATACAACAAAGGGCCGAATGAAGCAACACGCTACAATTTTAACGTCAACGCAATTAAAGAAAACCTGATAGAAAATGAAGAACACAGAGGGTAAAAAAAAAGTAAAGAGATGGAAAGGTAAAGGTCAGGGAATAAAGTCAATACAGAAGAAGGGTCCAGAAAAGGCAAAGCGCCAGGTACTGCAGGAAAGTAACGAAACTTCTGTATCAGATGTTGGCACTGACGACTTATGCCAGGACGATGAGGATGACGACGCAGAAGATGCTTGAAAAGATGCCTAGTGTGCAACGATTTTGGAAGAAATAATGAGATGTGGTTCAGATGCACCTCATGTGAGCTATGGGCTCACGCGGAAGGCACTGGGTGGGACTTAACTGAAGGTTATGTCTGCGATATCTGCTAGATTTTGTTTGGCTCCGATTGCCCCCATGTCGGTGTGATGGGAGTCAAATCTGTTTTTTTTTCAAACTTTTATAATATCCAAAGTAGATTTCCAAAGTGTCTGAAAATTATTTCGAATAATAGTTAATTAAGTAAATAATGTTTAAAGGTGGTTGCAATATATAGTTTCTTTATAATTGAAATTTTATTTGAGTTCTCGCTTAAGTGACCCCCATTACCCTCTTTTAGCCTAGTAAGTTGAACTATTTCATAAAATTTCTGCTGATGCAAATAACTTTAGTGGTTTAAATGTCAACCCCTATTTCATCCATTAGGTATAATAATAATAATAATCATTTATTCAGACCACTTTGTGTCCATTTTGTTAGATACAGTTAAGCTTATTCTATTGTTAGTAAAAGTCATCACAATAAGATGAAATCAAATAAAATAAATAATAATAAAATATTTAAATATTAAAATCAAATAATAACAATTACAATAAGAAAAAAAAAATTAAATTAAATCAAAATAATTATCAATTTAAATTAAAATAAATCAAAATTCAAATTAAAACAGACTGATAAATTAATAAAGTATAAAATATTGTCAATCACTGTCACGCAATCCCTTTGGCGACTGCGGAGCAGTGATTGACATATAAGCAGTCTAGGCGATCCGCTACCATCTTTAGAATGTTGTTGGCGCTGCCACGAACCCTACGTAGCAAGGAGCCGCACCTTTTACGCATTGTAGCGTAAAAACAATCTACATGGTACTGTGCGAACATACCTGACGCACTACAGAATCGTGGCAGCCCCATCAACACCCTAAACGCATTGTTATATTGAACTCGGAGGGCGGTGTAGGATTTCTGAGTATATACAGCCCACAGGCTGCACGTATAGAAGGATGTGCAGTATGAACGAAATAGTGTCATTTTTACTTCTAAAGAACAACGTGCAAACCGTCGAGCTATCATGTTCGCTCTCACAGCCAGCGCCCTCCGTTCTCGTTCTATGTCGTCATCGTCCCTGAGGCCAGAGGTCAGTATATGTCCTAGGTACTTGAAGTTATCAACTCTCTTCAAGGCTGTGCCGTTGAGCTTAATTTTCGGAAAGTCACTTGTGTCACTGACCCCAAAGACCATGACTTCACTTTTCATGGTGTTGTATACCAAACCATGTTTCGCAGCATAAGCCTCACAAATAGCCACAAGTTTCTTTAGCCCACAAACTGATGCACTCAACAATACCATATCGTCGGCGTAGCTAATATTGTTGACGCTAACCCCATCTATATGACAGCCAACATGAGTGCCACTGAGAGCAACAATCAGGTCGTTCATGTACAGGTTAAATAGGGTCGGCGAGGACAACCCACCCTGTCTCACCCCACACTCCAATCCATAGGATTGCGACATGGTTCCCGACCATCTCACGCTATTAATCTGGTTTCCATACCAGTACTTACAGATGTTAATAAGTTCATTCGGAAGCCTTGTGTTTTCTAATTTTTGCCATAGAGTATCATAAGAAACCAGATCGAAAGCCCTAGAGAGATCGAGAAAGCACGCATGTACAGGGGTCCCACGCCTTTAATATCTAACGGCATGCTTAACACACAATACTGCACTTTCAGTGGATAGTCCGGCACGGAAACCGAATTGGTTATCGTGAAGTTGGAGTATAGAATATCCAGAAACGCTACGTAATACGTTAATACTCATTTTTATCAGTAGCCCAAAAACAAAGTTTCACGTTCCTAACTTAAAAAAATACGAACTTTTATACAAACTTTCAACCCCTATTTCACCCTCTTAGGGGTAGAATATCCAGAAACGCTTGAATACGCATCTACTCATTTTTAATCAGTTGCCCAAAGATAAAGTTTCATGTTTCTAACTTAAAAAATGACGGACTTTCATACAAACTTTCAACCCCTATTTCATCCCCTTAGGGGTAGAAATTCCAAAATTCCTTCCTTAGTGGGTGTCTACTCAATAAAACGAATATCCATCCTCCATATTAATAACTGAAAGAATACAAATTAAGATCTATACGTACGTGTAATATTAAAATCATCCTCTAATCCCTAACTGTTGAAGAGTTTAACCTTCTATCATCAGCTCACCTAAATAACTTGAAAGTATACAAAGTATACGACTAAAGGTCTTTGGATACGTATGAAATTAAAAGAATAATCCTCCAACTCCTTACCGTTGAGGAGTTGTACCTTCCATCATCAGCTTACCTAATTTGGAGGAATACGACTAAAGGTAACATATGTACATTATACATATGATATTTAAAGATTTATCCTTCAACTCCTAACCGGTAAGGAGTTGTACCTTACATCATCAGCTCATCATCATAAAATGATGACTACCAGACGCAAATACCGGTGTAACTTCAGAAAATATACTAAAAACATAGTATGTGCCTAAAAAAATGAGGGTTTCTCTCGATTTCCCTGGGATCCCGATCCCATCATCAGATCCTGATATGGTGGCAATGGGACCACCTCGGGAGCATACCCTTTCGAATACAAAAAGAATTTTCAAAATCGGTCCACAATTGAAGGAGTAATCGGTGAACATCCATAAAAAAATACATACAGTGGAACATAAGATAAGATTCTTTATTTGCTAGAAATATGGTACATTGAGATCTTAGGGCTAGTTTACAGTTCTTCATATTTCGCCTACTGAGTTCGGCATGCAAATATACAATAATAATTTTACTACCATGATTAACAACAATCATGAACAAATAAGTGTTTCATGGTGTCTAATAATTTTCACAAAAACAATGTCAATAAAAAATGAATTAAAATGTCAATGGTTTGGATTTAAAATGCTATGAAACTAAGTCATGTCAAATATTATTTATTTTAGTAGTCATTTCGATGTGACCATGTTAAGTCATCACATTATTTTACTAACTTTATATGTCATAAACTCATTTATGGTATAAAAACAATTTTTGATTAGCCAGACCCTCAATTCCTTCTGAAAGCGATTGATTGGTAGCTCTCTGATTTCTTTGGGGATTCCATTCATCCATAGAACCTCCTCCTTTTTGGAAGTCGGTTAAAAAAAGAAGATTCGCTGCAGTTTAGTCGTTATACATTTTTTTATCTTTGATGCTTTGTTTGATATTCAGTAAATATCTTTATAATTTTTTTACTGAATAGTAACCGTAGTCACAATCAGGGATATTCCGGTTAGGGTTAACCTATCTGTTATTAACCCTTTTGGAAATGGGTTAACCTAAATTTAGGATTAACCTAAATATGTGTTACCGAATTATAACTGTTAACAGGAATAATCTAATACAGGATAATTACGGTTAACCTTAACCGAATTTGATATAGGTTTCTGGATATTTGTAGGTCCGTGATTCATTTTTCGTTACAGTCGTCGGTGACGTTCATTATTTGCGTGGAATGGGAAAAGGGGATAACAAGTTAATTTTTTTTCACAAGATATCAAGTAAAATTGATTAATTTTCGAATCGCGTCACGTCGTAAAATAACCGAAATCTTGGGTTAACATCTATCATTTGGGTTAACAATTTCAAAAACATAAACCCTTTAATTTGGGTTAACCCTTATTGTTTGGGTTAAAACAATAACATATATAATCTGTTAACCGAATCGATGAGTAACCCTTTGAAACGGTTACAGATTGATTCGGTAACCGTTTATAACGAATACCGTTATGCATGGGTTTTCCGATCCCTGGTCACAATACCTTACTTTTCTAGGTGCTTTTCGAGACCTGGCTAATGGTCTGTAAGGATTGAGAGATCGCACATTAAGTTGTAGTTTTTGATTTTAAAAAAATACAAATCGAAGACGTTTTAGTTTTAAGCCTACTACAATACATCCTACCAACTCAAACGTAGGTGTTTTAAGTTGCTGTCTGTGTGATAGCGTCAACTTATTTCAAAACTTTTCATTATTTAGCTAAATCGCAAGCTGTTCTCACAAAACTATGAAACCAGCCTTTAGAACAGACAACTAATCAACTTTACCGAAGTCGAGATGAGCCCTACGCCCTTCAGTTTCAAGCTCTTCTGATTTTAATTTGAATGAGTTATGCAGAAGACAGTCATGTTATTTCGAGTTATGCAGTTATAACTTTTCGCTTGGCTGTTAATGTTTTCTGCTTGTCTCGATCCAATTATTGTTGTTTTAAATAGTATCAATAATAAGAATTTACTCCGAAAACATACTACAGTCTTGTCTGTTATCTTCGGCTACTGTTCAACAAGATCATACTATCATAATTAAGTTTATTTTATTAGGCAACATTTATAATAAAAAAGCATGTAATTCAATGATCAATATTTTATTTATTAATTCTATTTTAATATTTACAGTCCATATAGTAAAACATACTCTTCCATATAATAGTCGGAACATTTAACATTACAAACTTCAGTACACTTATTGCTTCATTATCATTCATCCACACTCCACAAGAGATGCTAGGCAAAGGCTTTTTATGGGACAATTTGACTTCAAGTGGGCGACCTGCATACGGCCAATCCACCGCAGTAGCTTCGGGAACAAGGACCGAGCGGCACAAGTATGAGGTATATATTGATAACAAATATTCTCACTAAAAATAAGATTATAGAGTCCATCGACAACATTTCATACTTAAGTAGAAAACATCAAGTCCTTCAGATAACTACTTATTTAAAGAAACTTCGTAAAAATATAGTACTTCTCTATTATATTCTTTATATTTCGTTATCATTAGACTTAAATATAGAACATTTTAGCATCCAGGTCCTTGATTGGAAGATCACGCTACTTGCGGCGAACTGCCACTTAATGTTACTATTGCTTGATAGCATACCGGCCGCCAAACTAGTTAACGACATTACAGTCTATTAATTTAAGGTATTTCCACAAAGTGCCATCTAACACGTGAACAAGTTAAACACTACACACGAATTTTATTCAATTTAAGTGTCAACGCATCAAGAGTAAGAAGACAAGGTGTTTTGAATAACTAGAAACGATTCTAAAACAAATCATTTTATTATCATTATTGCCATATGGCATGGAACATGTGGCTCTAGGTAAAAAGAAAGGGGTATCCCTTCCTGCGGTCAGTGACTACTTGTCGTCGGAACTAACTCTCCACTTCACATCCCTGGACTGGTCACCGGCAATCAGCGGGCCGCGATAAAACTGCCCGCAACTGGTCTATTGCCAATACTACATGTTCAATACATTGCCAGGACCACTGACGAGTAGTGGGGGGATGCCTCCAAGGCCAAGTGTCACAAAATAGGCACATAAATTGAACTATCACGAGTGTACGACTATATTTTTAAATAGGTATATATACATTTGATAAGTATGTATTTATAAATAATTCAGCTATTTCAAAGCTTGAACACGGTTTATAAACAATTTCATAACTACTCAGGCTAAAGCAGCTATGCGGATGTTTTAGTGATATTGATCATACATGTATATTTATTGTAATATATCAGTAAATACTATGTATATATACATAAACTCTTATAATGGTGTATATGTTAACGGAAATGTATGTAATCCGTCATTGTATACAATTCCTAGGAAATGTACGTAATTCCTAAAATCGGAAATGTGTGAAATAAATTATATTATACTTACACATTTCCTAGGAAATCTACACATTTCCTAAATAGCAATCAGAAATGTAAAACATTTAAGATATTGGTGGGTAATTATTTTTTGGTTAGGTTAGAGCATATGAACATATTATTATTTTACGATATTAAGATAATATGAAAATATTATTATTATTATTTTACGGTATGACTGTTACCCGATTATCTCAATAAGTGCTATAATAAAAAAATATTATTAACAACGTGTTTTATTACAGAAAGCATTTACTTTATAAATTTCCTAATACGATATTGGAATTATATACAATTCCGAGGAAATTTATACATTTCCTAGGATATCTATGTATTAAATAGGTTTTCAAACAATATTTTATACATTTCCTAAATAGTATCGGAATTGTACACATTTCCTAGGATTTGTACACAATTCCTTGATTTCATACATTTCCGATAACATATATGTACATACGTAATTACAATACCCACAAAACATTCAACTCACAACATTGAAAACGGTAATGCTAAACATATGAGCTTCAAACTCTTTGAAAAATACTTTTTCTCAAACATGCATGGAAATATTGTCATTATTTTCGAAAAAAGAACACGCGAAGTATCTAATTTACGGACAGCGAAAAATAAATCCATTGCAGGAGCGTTTTTTGAGTTTGGAACATTACAACGTTCCAGCAATGTTGTAAGAAACGGCGTGCTGGGGTTATTATATACTCTTTGATTGGATCTCTTTTATCATTCTTGGCATACCAAAATCTCTTTGCTTAGTACAAATTGCGTTCACGTGGCTGTATGCGTAAATGCGTTTGCCTTTCGGCACAGATGATAAAAAGAAAATCGGCAGCAAAGCTGAAAATTCGTCTTGATTTGTTATTTAAATATTTACTAAATGTAAATTGAATAATTAAAATGAGTTCCAACAGTTCAGAGAGTGAAATGGAAATTACTTGTACTCCAACCAGATTTAAGATCAGAAGCCACATTGGCAATGGAAAACCCAATATAAGTAATATAACTTTTAATAGGTATTAATTAAATTAAATGTATAATATAAAATTATGTTTTATTTCCCTGCATTCTTTTGAGAAAAGCACTCTATATGCCTCGGCGGAAATGGCAATTGCCTGTCTCGTATTAGTGAAGCCCTCGCCTACGGCTCGGCCTTCAAACTCATACTCGACCTGCAATTGCCTATTTCCCGGCCTTTGCAATCATGTACTATTGTAGATTAAGAATTCAAATCGATCACTTTTTTATATCGTTGAATGTGTGTGAAAACGTAAAATAATAAATTGTAAAAAATGAAGCCGATAGAGGGTCAACTCAGACACCATGACTTTAAAATAACAGAATCTATACTAATATATAAAGCTGAAGAGTTGGTTTGTTTGAACGCGCTAATCTCAGGAACTACTGGTCCGATTTGAAAAATTATTTCAGTGTTAGATAGCCCATTTATCAAGGAAGGCTATAGGCTATATATCATCACGTTAAGACCAATAGGAGCGGAGCACCAATGAAGAATGTTACAAAAACGGGGGATTTTTTTTATGCTACGGGCAATAGGAGACGTAAACGACGTTGCGTAGGTCAGCTAGTTTAATATAAATCTTATACCGTATGTAGGTAGTTATATAAGCGATTTTCAGTCAGAGTTGACCTTTACACCGTTACTTAAAGCAACCGTGCACAAACCTAACACAATACTAAATTCCTGTAACAATATATTATGGTTTTAATAAATTACTGATAAAATAGTGTACATCCTTCGACCATTATCTGTACTAATTACAAGTTAATGCATCAATGGCACCGTTCCTGCTAATTGTTAACGACAGGTGGTAAAATCGACAACAAGTTACGCCGTGATGTAGTTTCACAACACAGTTCATGCTACGATTTTAACTTAGTAAATAAAAACACATCGTCATGATACTCAAATTTACCGGACAAGACGAACCGTCAATATTAGAGTTATGAAGAAGCAACGCTACGAGATTACTACGTTTAGAACACTGAGCCGGGTACGTTTCAATCCCCCACAAGTCAATAATATCGCATTGTTAATTCACACAACAAACTATAAAACAAGTACAATCCGTAGTTTATACACTGACTATAAAATATGATCGATAAGAAACAAGGTATGTACAAAAAGTTTTATCTAATATTTTAAAATGTTATAAGTATATACATAAAACGCTATTAAAATCCTTATCACGTAGGGCAAATATTAAACTAAAAGGTTTAAAAAACGGTCATAAACATTTGCCAAGCAAACTACAACGAACAAAATATACCATTTATAATTAAGTGAACCATACGCTACTAGTGAGTGCGAAACGTTAAATTACCCTAACGGGTATTATATTTACTGCCGTCATATGTACAGAACAACGTTACAATTTGTAACTAAACAAATTTAAAAACTACATCCAACAACAATATTTATTTCGGCCGACATCAATTTTGTGGGCAATCAGTGAGTCATAAGGTATATGGAATTAGTCAGTCTTGAGCCTTCAAAAGATCCAACATAAATCAGTACTAACCGAGGTATAATGCCGTCACAAACCAGTTGTCCATCATTTAAATATTAGTTCTATGCGGTCGCAATTAATAATTTAACTTAATACATACGTCTATCGTTAATGTTCAAAGTACCTACAACAATTCTATGGCATTAGTTCCTAAAATAATTTCTTCAAAACCGCGATGTTACGGCTCAAACGAATGGGATACAATTTTGAAACAATAAATAAAATAAATATTTCGGACATCTAACACACAACGCCATCTAGTCCCAAGCTAAGCAGAGCTTGTGTTATGGGTACTAGACAACTGATACAAATACATATATACTTTTGGAAATACATATTTTACATAGAAAACACACAAACTCCGAAACAAATATTTGTAGATCATACAAACATTTGGTCCGATCCGGGAATCGAACCCGAGACCTCATGATCAGCAGTCGCACACGCCAACCGCGAGACCAACGAGGTAGACAAGGAAATAATAATAAATAAATAATTAAATAATACAATACTTAATAAGCTTAAGTAGATTTTATAAATCACTATAAGTTATCTCGTGCTTGCACTATATTATCAACAAAACTTCAGTATATGGTATTGACCCTAACTAAAATGATTGTTATCATTTGATAAGTTATTTTAAACTATTTTCAAAAATGAACAAGGTAAATATCACGTTTAAAATAAGCTATCAAGGCTCCGTCCACTAGGATTCCCTGCTTAAATTCCCATAGGAATTCATCTGGGATGTTGGTCCACACTGATCTCCTTATCTTTTTGGATTTCATTTCCATTTTGATCCCTCAGCGGATTCATTTGGATTTTTTTCTTCCATTTGGATCTGCTTAAAGTGATCTGGAATTTTTTGGTTTATTTGTCCACGCGATCTTCAATGGAATCTTTTCATCATCATTTTCCTTTTTTTTTTTTTTTATGTTCAAGCTACCAAAATGATTCTACTCTGCCTGATGGAAAGCATAAGTAGAATCCAAAAGTGATGGTCACTATACTCAATGTGAACGTGGACAGAGCAGCATAGTGACCCACACTATGGCGGCCTAGTGAGATGCTTTTTCACGCCCCGCTTAAAGGACCCGGGATCATAATGGGAAGGAAACACGTGTGGTGGTAGTGAGTTCCATGTTTTGATCGCTCGACACAAGAAGGAAGAATCATCATCATCATCATCAGCCTATCGCAGTCCACTGCTGGACATAGGACTCTTCAATTGGAATCTTTTAGAAATGTTTATACATTTGATCATTAATTTATAAGTTTTTTTAACAAGAATCCCCTAAATGTCCACATTTATATTTCGATTTAAATATTTAATAATAAATGGACTTAATTTTTAATGAGTTTTGAGTTGTGTAGGTAAGCTTTGGTGGAGAAATGTATTAATAGGTATGACATTTGACCTATATAATATATTGGCCTTAAATAGCTATGTCTTGTTTACCTACACAACTCAAAACTCGTTAAAAAATCTTCGTATTAAGTCCATTTATTCAAAAAAATCGAAATAAAGATGTTTATTATTAGATTTATTATAAGAAAAACTTCCAAAATAATTATCAAAATGAATAATAATTTCGAAAGATTCAATTGAAGAACGGTGTGGACAACGTTGTGAAAAATCCAAATAAATCCCAGATCGGTTTAACCAATAGATCCAAATGGAAGGAAAAATCCAAATAAATTCCCTGGAGGATCAAAATGGAAATGAAATCCAAAAAGTTTCAAATGAATCCCCCAGGGGATTTAGGGCTCCCACACATAACTACGATGCGATGCGACGCCGCATCGTAGGAACTTGCGATGCAAATTGCTACGATACGAATTCGTGCGGCAAAGCGTTGGTGGTTCATGTGACCATACTTTCGACCACAAAGAGATGTCCTAATGAGATTTTTGTATGAAATGGATGATGAAAAATAGAATAAAAATAATAAATAAAAATAATATAAATGATTTATGGATAAAGTAAATAAGAAAATAGTTTTGTAAATGTTTTAAAAGAAAAAATGTTTATCAAATATTTTGTTTATATCCTTCAGTATTTGAACCAAAATATAATATCTCAGATCCTGCAAGTTATGCGTAGCGTATAGTTACCTAGTTACCTAACTTTACACTACATATGTATAATAATACATATTTAGGACCTCTAACACACAGCTATATCTAGTAAAAGTAAAGGAAAGAAAAAAAGAAAGATAGTAGTGCCATCTAGTAAAGTGTCAGAGTAGACCAAAAATGTTGTCAAGAAGTGTGACGTAACATCGCGCGAATGCACGATGCGAATTAGATCGGAAGTTCTTGCGGTGCGAGCTCGCAGATATTAACGATGCGTTGCGAATTCGCAGTTTTGTGTGGACGCCCTTAAGCAGGGGATCCTAGTGGAGGGAGCCGTTTTCAAGGCTTTAGTATATATGACCAGCAGAACTCGGAAGAACGCAGAAGTGTATATTGCCCTAAAATGTATATCGACTTTAAAAATTTGCTAAGAAATCTTGTAAAACTGTTTTACAGCATTAAAGATTGAGAGACAAAGTTTCAATGATTCTCGCGAAGGAGATATAATATGTAGTATATACAAAACATTTTTATTACATTTAAAAGAATAAAATAACCACACTTAAACTACACAAGATTTAAAAACGTTAGATTTAAAATCAATCATTATTATTTTCGAGAAGTTATAATTAGGCAAATAGTTAAAACAGTTGTGAATTAAATATTGCAAACCACAGATTTAGAGTATTTTACTGAGATTGTTCATTGTTTAAAATCATCAAGTCAGGCAGAATCAAATTGCATTTTTTTGTTATCTCTTAAAAAATCTCATCAAGTGATATCACGAGTTACTTACTGATGTAGAAATTGACTAGAAAACCTGCAGGGACGTTATTCATTCCTTGATTGCGGTCGTGACCCGCCTATATATCATTTCTTCATGTATATTTGCACACACTTTGCAGCCACAACTGTTCATGGATATTTTTGTATAAGATGCATATGCAAGATGCATAAAATGTAACATGCATACTAAAATACAATTATATTAAAAAAATATAAAATAAACGCTTAAAAGAAGACACTCGTCCAAAGCCAGAACACTCAGAAGGCACATATATTGAGGTGGTATATTATGCAACTGTTGAGACACCGTGCCTACCGTTACACGCTCAACGTAAACTAGCTGATGCAAACTGGTAAATACACTTTTAACTATAATTAAAACAATACGGTTACACTGTCGTAGAATATGCAGTAGAAAAAGTATCTAAGATGAAATTGACAGTAAACGAGAGCCCCGAGCCAATAATACCGAATTCCTTAACTTTACAAAATGTACATTATATTGCTTTAAAATTGTTAGTGTTGTATTATTGATTCGAGGGTATATTATAATGTATGAGGGGGCGTAGCACCTTGTATATGGCGCGCCGATGGATACCATCGAACGAGCCGAGGCTGCACCCCGGAGTTATCGAACATAACAAATCTAAGTGTACAACGATACAAGTGTTTATATCTCTGATGGGTTATCACAAGGCGAGTTATAGTGAACACGAAAAGGAGTGGGAGATGCCGCTCACACGGTGTCGATATCACCCACGTTGATGCGGTCCTCCGCGGCCGTCACTGAGAATCCCAGTATACGCGCGTCGATCTTTAGCATCTTATTCTTCTTAGTCTTCTTTCCTTTCCCCTTCACTTCCTGGTAGTCGGAGCCGGAGATGGTGCGAGGATTGACAGCGATCGCTGGGGAGCACAGATCATCAGACGGCGTCACCATCCCCACGCGAAGAAGCTTAGACCTAAATAAAAAAAAAGTAACGTATGTTAATACATGTGTGGCGACTTCCATATACAAAGAAAAACACAATACTGCGCCATCTACTGGATATACACCGAACTACGGAGTAACGTACAATACGAAGAAACTACCAATCCTGAATCACGCAATAAAAGTTCTCACGCTAATTAACATATATACGACATCCCAACATCTACCGTTGGGCAGTTGGCCCGCCAGGCATGATCACCTCGCCTGGTCGGAGGATCCTCCCTTTCTTGTTGGTGGGACATGACACACTTGTCTCCCACACGTCTTCGTAATCTAATTTCAATACTCGAAATAAATATCTTCTATTTTTACCTTTTTTCAAGAAATTGGCGGGAAAAATCGCTGGATTCCTTTGTCTCGCCTAAATAGCATTTGACGTAGTCTTTCACTTCGTAAGGCGACTCTATATCCTTCAAGAAACCAACAAATGTTGGCACTGAAACAAAGAAAAACAATACATGTATACATACGCCGATATCTCAGCCTACCGCAGTCCACTGTTGGACATAGGCCTCTCCAATTGCAAGAAACTTGGTTTGATCATTGGCTTCAAATTATTAGGTCTTTACCTGTGAAATTGCCGTTTTGTATGCAATAAGTGAAAGTACTTATTTTTTCAAACTTTCTTATTTCTGTTATTCGAAGTAATCGCCCATGCAATCGACGCATCTTTGCCAACGCATTGGCAGTTTATTGATGCCCTTCTTGCAAAAATCAGCTCGACGGGAGGCAACATAAGGCAACGTCTGATCTGACAACATCATTTGGTACAGTTCGCAACAGACAGTCTCCAAGCTGCAAGAGCTGGGGTTGGAAGCTCTCCCTCATCTGCCATACTCACCAGACCTTGCACCTACCGACTATTACTTTTTCCAAAATTTAGACAACTTTTTAGTGGGTAAAAAATTCAATTCCCGAGAGGCAGTACAAAATTGTAGTAGTAGAGCCACGCTGATTTCAGCACGAATGGGCCGGCTTGACCGGGGCGGTACTACCCTCGCATAGAAAATCAACGTAAAATGACCACGTTCGTGCTGTCATGTTTCGTTGGTGAGTGCGAGACCGGAGGCCCAAATAGTCTAGTCAACAAGTTCCATACTTGTTGACTAGACTAAAAGATGCAGAAGCATCACTAGGCCGCCATGATGTGGGTCGCCATACTGCATTGTCTGCATTCGCAGTGAGTATGGCGACCAATACTCTTGGATTCTGCTTATGCTTTCCATCAGGCAGAGTAGAGTCATTTTGGCGGACCATACATAAAAAATAAAAAAATAAAAAAAAATGCCTTTGAAGAGTTTGTTGCCTCCCGTCCAGCTGATTTTTACAAGAAGGGCATCAATAAACTGCCAATGCGTTGGCAAAGATGCGTCGATTGCATGGGTGATTACTTCGAATAACAGAAATAAAAAAGTTTGAAAAAATAAGTACTTTCACTTATTGCATACAAAACGGCAATTTCATAGGTAAAGACCTATTATATGCCAACTAGTGGTTGCCCGCGGCCCCGCCCGCGTGTATGTCGGTTATCGCGGCAAATAGTAGCCTATGTGTTATTCTATATTACTGTAATTATTACTGTTTCATCCAAATGCGTTCAGTAGTTTTTGCGTGAAAGAGTAACAAACATCCATCTATCCATCCATCCATACTTACAAACTTTCGCGTTTATAATATTAGTATAGATATTAAGGAAATAAATCGAAAATGAGACGGTGTGTCTGTTTGTTATACTCGTATTTTACCTTCATTTGGCTAGTAAACTAATTTTGCAAACAACAAAATGTCACAAAAGACAAATGTTTCTGTAGCTGATGATATAAGGAGTAACTTAGGCTACTTTTTTTAGACTAGCTTAGCTCCGCGGCGTTACCCGCGGTTATTGTTGTACCGCGGATAACACCGCGCTGCTCAGCTAGTTTATTTATATATATGGTGTCTTTGATTTTGTACTAAGAAAGAATAACCTTGTTTACTGTAACTATTAGTGATATATAACTTTTTATAGTGACTTTGCAATTCTAATAAATCTCGGCTTAGTTATTAAGAAATGTGTTTAGCAATAATGCTAAACTAGAACACGAATATTGTATTTGTTAGTAATTTTATTGTACCATCAATTTTGGAGCTCCACGGAGACAGCACGCTGGAGCACCAATTTTCAAACTCGACAGCAGGCGACGTTTCTTTCTTAGGCACAATAACAAGTGTTGGTTTCTTCTTGATCTTATTCTGCTCTACCTTAGGCGGTTCTGGTTTCGGCTGCTTCTGAGGTTGTTCCGATTGGGTGTCCCAGAAACCTCCTTGAAAAATGCGATTGTAAGTAAAATGTATTATTAGAAAATAATATTGATAGGTTGCATACCAGAACACCTATCAAATAACAATATTTATCGGGTACCAGCAACTATAAACATTTGTGGATAGTGGCAAAACATAAGTAAGGAATAGTAATGGTCTCACTGAGTTCTAAAACTGTGATACGGTAAGGCTCTACCGTGTGCTATATGATGCCTTGCTATGCAGGCGAGTCTGTTATATCAAAGAATGTTTGTATATGTTTGCGTAAAAATCTTGAATGTTTTGTTTAAATTGTGATGTGTGAGTTCGTAGTTTTTGTATGTAAGTCTAAAATGTGTATGTGTGGAAATTTTACTCTGCAATAAATGGCAGGCTGTTTTGTATCGGAATGAGACAGTTTAGTTACTGGAGTTACTCCGTTAGGTGGCCCGTGTTAGGTGGCCCGTGTTAGTCTATGGTTAACATATTATATTAAAATTAATAAATGTTGCTTAATAATTTAGAACATTTATAATAATAGCAATTTCTTACCTCCATTGAGAGCGTTACCCCAAGGCACATGGTTGGTAATAGATGGCACTGCTGCTGCTGCTGCTGCTGCAGCCTGTGTCTCTTCCAAAGCCTGTGCAGCCGCTGCAGCTGCTGCAGCTGCTGCTTGTTTTCGCGCTTCCGCCTAACAAACCATTAATCAACACCTACATTATGACAAAACTTCACGAGTTACAGCTAATTTGATAAATATGAATGCATTCCAAAGTGATAGCCTAATTCCACAGTCGCAAATTTGTAATAACTATGCTGACGAGCTAGTAACGAAAGTCAGACGAAATCTTACTAATTCATTATTACAGTTTATCGTGTAGACGGCTCTATAAATAGGGAGTTTTTTTTACCAAATATAGGAATTTAAATAACATTTTCTTGGGAAAATTGAAATGAATAATAAAAAAACATAAACATTAAGCTAATTCTAACCTGAATCTCCGCCAAACTCTGTCCAGGTGTATTCATATTGTTGGCTTTCTTCTTTGCCCATCCCAAACCAGCTTGCACTTCCTTTAAAATGTAATTAACCATTTTTACACTAACATCTCAAGAAAAGTAAACATATAATTAGTACATTTGCGAAAAAGTATTGTTTATTAGTTAGATTTTTACAATGATTTTTTTTTATCATTTAGTTGCGCCAAAATGAAAAAAAAATGATAAAAATATTAATGTAAATTATTGTATCAATTACATAATTTAAAAAAATGGCATCACATATTGTTTGAGTACTAGCCTGTTCCCGCGCCAGCGCGGCGGCTTGTTGTTGTGCGATGATTTGCATCATTTGCTGCTGCTCTTTCATCTGTTCAAGTTTCTTCTCCCTCTCTAGCCGCTGTATCTCTGCAAGCGTGAGCCCGTCACGACCAACAGCTTGCATTGCTTGCGTGGCCACAGATGACCATGGTGCCTTCTTCATCAGGGACTCGGAAACTTGGCGCTGCTGTTGCTGTTGTTGTTCCTACAAATTTACATTAACAAACTATCGTACTCCTCTTGCAATATCTTATAGAATATAGCAGATGGCTTCGGTGTGTATTTTAAAACTTTTTATTTATTGGCAGTAGCATTTATCTAATAACATAACTTGTGTTTATTAATAAAATACGTACTTGTTGCTTTCGTACAGTTTCAGCCATTTTCTTTTTCTTCTCTTCCTCCAGGGCTAATTTTTCCTCTTCTTTCCTGAAGTTGTTATTTAATATTATAATTAAATATACAAAATATTCATGATTTAAAAACCTCACAATGTCTTAACTAGAGTTAGACTTTACCCGAATCTGGATATGGAATATTCGTAAACTTTTTCTTTTCATGTTTAGGATTTATTTAGGTTTTGCAACATTTTATTACTGAATAACTTACAAGTGGTAAGCGACATGATGTGAAATTGTAATGTATTACTCAATACAGAAGATATTTAGGCACTTGTCGAACAAATGCTATTGCCCAATTACAGTATTGACATTTTATTTATTTTGTTTTAGTTTATTATGGAAACAAACAGATACAAAATAGAGAACAATAACATACAAGTAATTTACACATAATCCAAAACAGTTGCCACAAATTAATTTTACATTAAGAAAATAGTTACCGACATTAATTTTAATTTAACATAATGATTGAATAATAAGAATCACTAACTTTTTACGTTCAGCTTCCTCGGCAGCGCGCGTTTCTTCAGTTGCTTTTTTTTTGTTGTCTTTGCTCGAATTTTTCTCCGAACCTTTCACTATAGTATACCCCTCTTTGATCCATTCCTATAAATGTACAATAGAAATAAATACATAGGTATAAGGTAAACATAAACAAGATGAACATTGACGTTAAATAAATTAAAGGCAATTTTTTATTACCTTTTTCTCTCTCTCCAATTCTTTTTTGTTTGTTTTCTCCTCTTTCTTGTTCTTCGTGGGTGATGGCTCTTGAGATACTTTCTGTCAAATTTTAATACCACATGCATCAGTAAGAACAGTTACATTCCTATTTACTAATTAAGAATATATAACAATGTTTCTGTACGATTTCATACTAAATATTACAAATTGTTGTACTTTACCTCAGTTTTAATAACCTCCTCTTCTTTAGTTTTGTTTTCAACGTCATCCTTCTTTTCTTCTTTGAGCTTTTTAGTTTTATTTTTGGTGTTATTGTTCTCTTTGTTCTTGGAAGACTTGTCCGATTCCTTTGCTTGTTTTGTAGCCTTTGTTTCTACTGGACTTGTATTTTGTGACTGCTTACCGACACTTGATTCACTCGAACTTTGATCAAGTTTTGTGACTTTTTCGGCCTTCACCTATAAAATTTGAGATAGGACGAGATATAATTTGAGATTTAGCATAATTTAATGCTTGACATTACCTAAATCGATTTACATTGTGATGGATAATGAGACAACCAATACCTGTGTATCATTTTCTGCTTCGCTTGCGCTAGTACTGCCAGTTAAAGTGTCTTTTTGTATAAGCTTATGTAGCTCTTCTAAATTTGGTGTAGCATTGTGCATTGGAGGGTAGCAGTCTTCCGTTTTAACAGCGGAGGGTGGAGCAGGCGGGTCCCCTATGAACTGCAGTCCAGACTGGTTCAAATTCTGCGAGGCTCTGAGCTGGGCTAATATCTGATCTTCAGTTTTCATCTCTTTAGTAATCTCCTCCGGCAGCAGGGCATTCGATGTAATCGCGGATGGCTGTAAATCATTAATGGATCCCAAACATAAACAAGTGCCTCTATCATCAATTTGTTCTTTGAGCTGGACATAAGTCGCTGTTCATATAAAACGCAACACTTAGGTAACAAAAAATAACAAAAGCATTTTAAAGTCAGCTCCAGTGACTTATCGCAGGCAGTGTAGTTTGCTAAATTGAGCGAGCTTCACACTATTATAATTATTAAAGCGTTTTTAGAATTTTAGTAACGAGACGATCATACTTTACGAGAGAATTAGACATTACTTAATTCTGATATATAAGATATTTACTTTTGTGTACTGGTGAATTTTCGTTAGTAAAAAATAAACAGCATTCTAATGCATCTTTACCGTGGACCCAACGCAATCGATCAAGCTATGAAAGTGAGAATTAATTTCAATAACTTTATTAGTGTTGATATTACCAAACGTAGTGTATGTGTAATTCTGATAAATAATAATGCCTATATCATTAGTAAATATTTATGAATCCCGAGTTGCAGGTGTTCATGGAAGGCGGTAGTAACCTTCCATCAGACGTATGCTCGCTTACCCTACTTTTACCGCTACTAAAAGACAGTAAAATGATTGACTTAGGTAAATTCTGCACCCGTCTGTTCAGTGGGAACTGCATATACTTTTTATTTATGTAAAGTGACAGAAAGAGTAACAAAATAGTGTTTCCTTACAACGGCAAGACAAGTTTAAAAAGATTGGTACTGGTGCATTTAACAAATTAAGACGCGTCTCGACAATTGTCAAATAGAAGCGGAGTATTTTCAGAAAGTTTTTCCAGAATTCTAGAAGTTTCCAGAAATGGATGTCTTGATAGACGAGTAATTACAAGAATTTTCGGGCAAGTTCACACGTATAGCGAATAAATTAGACCAAAGAATAGCAAGTAGAAAATATTTTACAATAGTGATTTTTTGTAAAATCAACAAAGTTCTTTAATACGTATATTTTTTACATGATGCAACGTGTGAGTGTTGAAACGAGTTTTAACGAGTCAAAGCGATGCTCAAGTACATAAAGTACACTCGTCGAGATTACACGAGTGTTTATTTCCTAGTGTGACATGCTTACATGCCTGCTAAGTATTTGGCCGTGTGTACATATCGGTGTAATAATCTAGCACGAAACAGTACAGTGCAAATTAGGAAGTACACAATTTATTATCAAAAATATATAAACGGGTTGTATGTTTACCTGTACCCTAAAACATAAATAAATTATTGGCGTCTATTTCTTAAACAGCGGTAGCTATGCTGTGCTCTTTTGCACTGAGCAACAAGTCCTCGCGATTTATCGCACAGTGCATAAGATTGTCACTTGATGATTGTGTATAGGTATAAGTCAGTGGAGAAGTAAGCAGGTTTAGAATGTGAGGACTCAATTTACCAAAAATAGCATATCAATAACCATTACGTTACTAAGAATAGTCTATTTGTAACATGGTCACTCCACCACTAGCCTTGATGAAGAACCAGCGTGGGTAGCAAGTTTAAAAGAAGAATTATGAATAAAACACTGTATGAATGTAAAGCAATCTTTGAGAGAGCTTTTATTCAGCAGTAAATTATAACAAAACAAGTTTGATAATTAACCAACAAAAGGATTAATCGTTAAGTGAGGGTCAATTCATGACAAAGCCCCCACAGTTGAGATACAATAAGCTTAATTAAACACACCCAGTAGAGGAATTACTTTTGGTAACTAAATAAAACTAAAATGTATAAATTTCTTCAATTATCAACATTCTTTTGCCATCACATACATAACCTTTAACACTCCGCCAAAATATTATAAATCATTATCAGTCTTTCTAGTTATAGTATGATACACATAATAACAGCCTGTTCAGATAAACTCTTACGAAAAACTTAAAATTATAGAGTAGTATATTGTGCCAAAACATTATTTCTGCGGCCCCCGAAAAATAATTAGGCGATAAAGGTAGTCCAAATTCAAAAAAAAACTCAAAATACAGGTAACTCACAATGTACGACTATAATGTTTTATGTCTTATTCATGAATTTGCAAATTAAATCAATACTGCCATTTTCTGTCCATAACATATTATTATGCGAATGGACCAAATGTGGGGGATGTAAACATTTAATTTTGCAATTTCAGATTTTTTATCAAAATATAAAATATTAGGGCTGCCTTAACCAGTTTCTTTTGAACTGATACCGATTAATCTGTATTACATGTAAGCAATGAACTAAGTAGTAAACTCATTAAAATATAAGTAGGTCTGTGTTAGGAACATAAAAGTAACTAATTTTTTTTAAACCATCATACTTCTTCCACAATTGTTAACCAGCCGGTCACCCGCTCCACACATTTGGAATTAAGAAGATTTACACAATTCTATGAGGACTATATACTATAATAGAAATCAAATTTGAACAACATGCACTTGGTGCGTTTGTAGTACATACAAAGGTTTTCTATATTTAGTTCGACATAAATATAGATGAGATTTACATGTTTACATTATAAAATCAAGTAACTAACCTAAATGTACCACACAAATGCAAAAAGAGAGAAAAATGATCTGGCTAATCAACGACAGAGTATCATAAATAAAAAGTACCCTGTACAAACAAACTAAAATGGAGTAGCGTCTGCAACTTAACTATAATGAAACGAAGAAACTTCGTAATTTTGGAATTATCAATGGGTGCCACCCAATCGTATAATAGGATGATATGAAAGTACAATTCTGATTCTTAACGTAGGTAAAGCAATACTTTAAAAGATAGGGTATAATTATATAGTAATACTTTATATTTGATTAACAATAAACAGACCTACATGTCTGCAAAAGAAAAACACAAATATTTTAATGGAAAATGAATTGGCCCCTAGAGAAAAGAGTTTGCCTTCCACGCAATATGCCTCTCTAGATTTTTATCAAACGATAATATTTCGAGAGCATGAGCTTTCTGTTCCAAATAGCACGCACTACTACGACACTACGTGCGATGTACTCGTCATACGAGTCGTACTGCCTCACTGGGAATATTCTCATTTCCCAGAAAGAAAAGAATTTATAATTTTTTAAGGTCATAGCATTTTTCAAAGTATTTTTTCGAAAAACAATTAAGCCAAAAAATCTTATTTTAAGGATAACGCAATAAAATTTGATTTTATTATAATCAGTACTTTGTATCTACCCTGCCTTGAAATTCAACATGTCCCTCATAGACAAAGCTCATCTCCTTCATCAATCTTAAACTATCGAAGAACTAATCAAAAAACTGTAATCAGAAATAACTTACTCATTAGATTGCTTTTATATAGACATTTAAAACTTCTGACGACAAAATAACCTAAAGTACGGCTACGAATAGGTACACATTTTGACACTCAGACTCGGTTTTCACAAACTTATTAACTATCAGACCTTAACCTAAGGTGAAAACCTCGTAGAAACAAGTTATGTTTTTGGCCACAAGTCATTGTCTCTGGATTAACATAGTATGTAAATATAGCTGAATATGTACTAATACACAATAGTTAAACGATTTCAATCAATATTGAACCCTTTACATTATATAATTACAATCACATGGTGAGGCCTTTTACTTTTAACAATAGAATAGAAATATCTATGGAAATATGTATATAGAGTATAAATATATTTCTATGATTGTTAGAATTTTCATTACATGAAATAGACCTGTAATTTTAAATTTATACTTTTTTAACCCACATCTGATATTGTATAATGTAAGGAAGAAAAGATACGACTACAGTTTATTTATAACATACCATGTAACACATACAATATTTACCTATCTAGACTTAGATTTGAGTTACGCACATTTATTATGAAGTTTATAACAACAAATACGCACACTTTACATACTATTACAGTAATTCAAAACAGCTTAGTCTTTATTTTTGGAAATAACAAATACCGCAATGGTATTATACCAAGGGGAGAAACATTTCATGCACTTATATATTTTAATTAGAAACTATTTTTATTTTGCGCTCATAGAGTAACGTATTTCATATCGAATTGTATCTTTGGTTATACACACACAAAAAACTACGCACTTAACACTATAAAATCGGATAAAATTTATCAACGCGACAATAGTTTTACTTGACATCACGTCATTACAAACATATCATCTGAACTAATCACTAGGAAAAATTTATAATTCCAGATTACCTGAGCCAATGTGGAGAATATAAGCAATTTTAGTTACTATTGTAGAATTCCAAATCTTATAATCGCTAGATGATCGCGCCGTGTTTAATGTTTCCCAGGATACTATCTAGTCCACGCTAAAGTAATCTTTTCATTGTCGGAATTATTTAAGGTCGGTGCAGAAGCCTCCGAGATACCTTAAACAAAGAAACTTTAACTGTCTACATTATAAGACAAAATTAACAAATCAAAAACATTTTGTACGGGACTTCTACAATATATTTAACCGAAATATATAAAACTCAGGGACGTTGTCAAACAGTGATCATTGGAATATTGTTCATATAATAACTATATGACAACTTTAAAAGAAAATTATAAGACACATAATTTTACCATTATTGTGTTATGTCATAAGTATTTATACAACGGAATGCTTTCGTTGCGCCTATATTTTAATAACCTTTTGGGATGCTAATAAAAGGATTTTAAATTGTATAAAGATATAAAAGGATCCGTTCCACATATTTTATAAAAAATAAAATATTGAAACATACATAAAATAAATAACTTAAATTCAACACTTGGCATAATAAAATACCAGTATTAGAAAGGTGTTGAAAAACTGGATGAAGATAAAAAATAAACGATTCCTCAATAGGTAGAGATGTCTCTTTCGACTGAATTTCATTTGGAAAACTATTAGTTCTGTAAAGAAGTACGGCTTACAGCCAATAAGGGAGGAACCCAACGTATGATGGCACAAAAACAATGCTGTACAAAGTCCCTAGAAAGGTATCTCGGATAGCTGTTTTTAAGACTAATATCATTCGAATTCAAATAAACTAACTAATGGTCTCAATGTGCTAGTGGAGTCAGAAATGGAATGGGAAACTGTCATCTTATTAACAAGCACTTCTTAATTTCCAGAGACAGAACCCAAGTGAGGGCAATAAAAAAATGAACGGATTCCATATTGTATAATAAAAGAGAAAATGAAGATGACAAGATCCGATGACTCAGCTGTGTGACAAACCAGACGCACGTTGATCCCGAAATTCGACATTGAAAATTAAACTGTTCAAACTGTCATAACTGTTTACTGATTTAAATAGTAGTGGCGAAATTTGAAAATAATGCTAATTTAAACAAAATATGTCTGTGTACATTCCCCCTGCTTGAGCCTACTACAATTTTTTTTGGTTTCTACTACTTTTTGACTAAAATGTTAAAAGACGAGTAATAAATTACTTTCATTATGCATACTATAATCAAAGTACCTACATTTTAAAAAAAAAATGTAACTATACTGTTCCTATAGCTAGTTTAAATTACCTTTTTACCGCTTTTTCGCTTTAAAGTTCTTCCGAATGTGGAGATATCGTGTGTAAAATAAATACCGAATGCATTCGTTGAAGGGAAGGTCTTGACTAAGTGATTTTGTAGTTCCCCAGGCTGTGTCACTTTCTGGTTGGCGCACTCCCTGTCGACGAAACTCAAATTGGGCGCATGTGGAACGCTCGTTGAATTTTGTTCACCGTTATTATTATCAAGTGACCACCAAGACCGTAATTAAACTTCTTGCACTTAACATCTATGTTGATTTGAACTGACCCTCAATACTATAATTGTATTTATTGTTAAGCTTATTATTGTTAGAGCGTCGCTAAGCAAGATCAGACTGGACATAAAGTTATGCCAACACCAACAGAACAGTATTATTGTTTAAATACACTAAACTTCTCTATGCTAGAGTCAGATATTTAGTTAGATAGTACAAAGATCACAACGTAACAGTAATGAAAACCAGGTTCTCTTTCACATAATTGGCTGATTAATAAATGTATTTCAACATTTACAAAAACTTCAGTAATGTAAGTGAGGGAATTAATTAAATTTGTACAAGCCTTGTAAAACAATGCTTATATTAAAATCAAAAACAATTATACTCTGTCCATTTCTTTATTTTCTTTTTGACAGTTCAAGAAATTTTGAAATTAGTGACGCTATCACCCATTACTGATTCGATTTGAAACGAATAGCGATTTTATTTATGAAGAACTTTCAATCGATTTAATTAAATATTTTTTGTTGTAATATCAATTATTCCTTTATTAGTTTTTTATATTATGTAAGAAATAAACAAAAATATAAATAATAAATCAGTAAATTAGATGAATGAACAGAGTTATTGTTCTTTACTCTTGGTTTGATCCTAAATTCCAAGATTTTGACTTAATTCCTTGCAAAAATTCAAACTTGGAGTCATAGATACTATTATTATTTCCTTTTTTATTAAATTTACAGAAAAAATACTTACATGAAGTCAAATTATTTTTATCATATGATCGATTTATCGTATTTCAAGTACTGTTTTATAGTCTGTGGTTGTTTGTTATGCACAGACCACTTCACTAAAGTACCGTCACCGTCAATAAAGTACGACATTACTGTAGTACATAATTCCGAAAAAAAATACGGTAATTTATAGGCGTGAGCTGTCAAAAAGAAAATAAACGAATGGACAAAGTATATAATACGGTTTATAAAACTGTTGGTAAAAATTTCGATCATATTTAAAACTGCCTTGGCACCTTAAAATTTTGCAAAATGATTTTGGACGTTGTATGCATTAAATTATGAAGTAGAGTTAACCATTCCTATACCAACTCAATTAATTACAATGGTAAATGACATTTTACACTTATAAAAAATCAAAATGTAACTTTCTACATACTTTATATCAATAAATTATATAGATAACATTTTTATATATGTAAAATATAATTCACCTATGTAATTATTGAATTTAAAATAGACACAGTTCAATTGCATAAAGAAATGTATTACTAATACAAATGATTTCTTAGATATCGACTTAATGTGGGTTCACATGAGATTAAATATTATAAGACCACTGGTAAAACCCTATCTAGAGATGGAACCTTATAAGTTGTCATGAGTGAATCAAAATAGGTGTGCGTACATTGATTACGTATAGCTGAAAGTAATATCTAAATATCTGCCCGTAATAGCTTGATCGCTCGCAAAGAATCATAGATGTTAGTCGATGATTAAGCATTAGGTGTTCTATTAACATTAAATTCAGCAACAATGTGTTATGTAGTAAAAATGATAGCTGTAATTGAAATTATGAGCAATAACACTCTTTTCAGAAGACGAACAAGAATAGCCGCGTCTCGATCGTGCGTTGGGTTTTGGTGTTCACATGGCGAGTTTGTCAGGCGTTAAACGCGCGTTTTCAAAACTTTAGTTCTAGCTCTGTATTCATTGAAAATAAGCAGAAAACCTAAAAAAAACATATTTTGAATCTATTTCATTTCGGGTTCGCTCAAACTTGAACTAAATGTATGTTCTTGTTGTTGTCCAACAAGGTTATTGTGATAAAGAAACCTGCGATCAACGTTCTGACCATCTGACCGTGCCCCGTGGCCTTGTTTAAGGAGCAGTCGAGGCAATAAACATTGTGCTAAAACTTATAATTTAGAGTTTTGGATGGTAAAATACAAACACGACATTTTAAGCATGCTTAATCACAATACACAGATACACAAAAATACGCTTTGTTTGAGTTTGTATTGTTTGACATTCAGTCACCTTGACATAATTTTAAAAAAAACCCTGTTCCAAAGAGCAATTAAAATTATAAGAAATCCGTTACCAATAGCATGATAAAATGTCGTCTACCTACGGTAAAATTATCTCAAAAAGAAAATGTAGAAGGCCCAAAAATTTCATATGTAAGAAACATTGCTTTAGAACTAATAAATAGCCAATGTATAAAAGAGGAGAAATAGTATTGCGTGTGTATTAAAATGTGCAAAAATCAAAAGCAAAATAGATAAGAATTATGGTTTATAACCACCCTTTAATTTGACAGGGAGAGATAAGGAAGAGTTTTTCACGATGTAAGTTTTTGTCTGATAAATAAATTTCTTATGGTGAGCACATTTAAATAAATATGTAATGACACTTTAGGGTATTTTAGAGTAATGTTAGTACTGAAGAAAAAAATACAATTAAACATGTTTAAACTGAGTATATCTGGTTAATACACTGTTCATGTACTGATCCTAAACTAGACATAGTCTGTAAACAAACTTATATACTTGAAAGTATCTTTTACACAAATATTTGCAGTAATTTAAACTTGAACCCACGATTTATTACTCGAACGCACAACAACCACGATCAGTAATCACTAAAACAAGAGCCCAGTCAAATATGTATATTGAAATTGGAACTTCTTTTTAACTGTAAGAATACTGATAATATATAATGTAACATAATTTTTATACCTTTAATTTAACTTTTAAATATGGTCACTAAAACTCATGTTTAAAGTCGTGTATGACATGATTTAAATTGTAGAAAATAACATATACATAAAATATAAAGAAATATTTAAAAAATATAAAGCATCATATAGGTTTATACATACATATAGATTAGTGTATGTGTATTTGAACTTTCACCACACAGCAGAGTAATGTGTACATACCTGTTGATCCCAGAAATACATTGGCAAGTTGTTGACTCGCGCTTCAGAGCGAGGCAGTGATTGTTGCATCCACATCAAGTCAGACGACGTTGATGGCTGACCCCACAATGAATCAACCTAAAAAAATTACTCTCAATAAAGCACCTATATAATCACACTTGTATCGTTGCAGTTACAAAATTCAATTTCCTAAAAAATCTGGGGACACCGTACACCAATTTGCACTATTGGTTATAAGTTCAGCCATGAGCAAATACAGACAAACAGGTTGCCTTATTTCTAACATATACTACATTTATTACCATTTGCTGAGGCTGGCCAAAAGATTGATTTGGTATGAGTCCCACAGATCCAAATTGTAAAGAATCCATAGGTGTGTTATCGGACATATTCATGTTACCAATATTCATCACCTAAAAGTAAGAAAACCTTATTAAGGCAAGGTAATTACTAAACTACTGTTAACGAATATTGTAACTTAAATTCTTTATTTCCAAAATAAACCAAATAAAATGAGTAATTTATTGAAACTAAATTGTATAAATACACTTTTAGACAATTTATTGCATTTTCTTCTGAACTAATTCATATTGTATTTCAGTAGATCAATGCTAATATTATCCTAAATTACGGATTATATGTGAGGCTGAACATAATTACGCATAATCGAGATTTGGCCAGTCAGCATTCCGCAGTCAGTTCAGTCAGATTGTTCAGTAGCATTATAAGGTATTGCAGTAATTAAAAATAGAAGGACCAAATATGAAGTTTTCCAAGTCATATTTTCAGAGTAAAAGAGTGTAATCTTTGTACATCGTCATCATCATCGGCCTACTGAAATCTATTGCTGGACTTAGGTGTCTCCCACTGCAAGGATGCGAGAAGGTTAAAATCGATCAGTGGCGTGCAATGGGAGGCACCTGATCTTTGTTCAAAAACTCTGAATAACTAAGTGGCGAACTATCTTTGTTACTGCTTACAGTTGACGAGGAATAAGATCTTTTGTATTGGTCTTAAGCAGTAGGAAAAATAAAAATGGTTGTCTGTAAAGTCTGTTTACGGACGATAGTTTAACGTGACAACGTCATAACGAAACATTGATGAATTGATGAGAGATAGATGCGGCGCAAGCGCCGCGCAAGCGCATTTCTTGATCTTTCATTGATCTCTCGCTTGCACTTCAAGCCTTAAATTGAACGCTTCAGAGCGAGGTAACGCCGCATGAGTCATGTTTATTCGTGCGTGCAGCCGGCTCCATAGAATTATAAGACGTTGACACGTCAAAAGCACTAGTCTATTTTAAGAAACGCCAATGAAACTCGAACTTCCAGCAAACAACAAGATCTTCTTCTATTTTTAGTCTTAGTTTATTACTTACACTAGTAGCTTACTCGAGTTCTGCATATTTAGTTTTTCATACATTTATTAATACTTACATCTAATCCCAATGACGATTGTGAATTTAGCATATTATCACGATTTCCCTGTGGACGTGATTCGTAACCACCTGACATCGGGAATCCAGGCATCATGTCCTGAGACAACCATATCATATATTACTCACATTATACATAAATACCAGTCTATATACAAATGTCAGTTGTGTGCAGGTTGTTATTGTTTTTATTGTTATCTCAGTATGAATAAATTAGTGTCATTTATATCTAGGGGTGACAATGTAAAGAATCTGGTAAATAACGCGCACTGTATAATAATTATTTTGTTATTCAAATAACTAGCCCAATAGTTTTATAACAACACTGGGAATGTCGTTTTTTTTTGGCCTCGGTTGATATTTACGCGCTGTGACGACTTTAGGATATTTAAGTAAAATATATTATTATACTTTAGGGGACACTTACCATTTGTACGAATGGAACAACAGGGCCGTAAGAGCCTAGAGGATGCATCATAGTTTCGCAAGCACGCCGGACCATTAAACTAGGGCTAAAGAAACCTGCCCTGTACCAGTTGTACATGTCTTTTGATGAAAATGGACCTTGTATGTTTCTCTGTAACAATGAATGGGTAACTAAAAAACTAAACAAATAAGTTATGCAGGCAGGACATATTAAAATAGCCTCAACAAACGAGCCTAAAAGCGAAATAACGATGGTGACAAGTTAATATTATTATTCGAATGTAAATCGGGACTTAATCGCGATAACATCTACAAGGTACAATCGCGATTAAGTCCCGATTTACATTCGAATAAGTTAATATTAACAAGAAAATTAACATGTTGTTATGCAAAATTAGGGCCTTTGCCACTAAAACATAAGCGCCTAAGTTATTCTGCTGTTAATTCAATACTGTAATTGCTTTAGATTTATTCTTAGGCCCGTTACGCACTAGCGGTTGGCCGCCTAGGCGGTTCGTTTGAGCGGCCAGCCGCCTGATGCGGTGGCCATAGCGGTTGGCCGCTACGGCGGTCAACCGCTATGGCAACCGCGTAAAGCGGTTGGGCCGCTTGAAGGCGTGTTGGGTCTATTAACGAAACGGAAGCCAATTTGTGGCGGTTAAGTGAGTACAATCACAAGCGGTTGCATAATAAACTGGAAATGCGGCTAGCCGCGCGGTTAACCGCCCCCGCGGTTAACCGCTAGTGCGTTATGGCCTTTAAGGTTGTGCGCTAAAAGCAACTGAGGTGAAACGGTTTTTCAATTACTGAAATCGTTGTACGAAAAGCATAAAACTTTGTTATATATTTTTACTATCGAAATCATAGAAGGAAAAATAAAAAGATAAGTACTGGGAAAAAGAGATATTGTTTCCGTTTTAAATCTCTATTCTTATATACTGCTCCTTCACAATTCCAAATAGCTTCACGTTGTTGAATTTCAACAATGAATTTCTCTGTGTTGAAGTTCATGGCTGCGCATCTCAAACGTACAAACTCATCGGCGGCTCGCCGCAAAGTGAACCGCCAGTGCGTATAAACAAGATGGCGGCCAGCCGCGAAGCGGGCCGCAGCTCTCCATTCAACCGCCGCGGTTGAAAATTTGTGGCGGTTAAGTGAGTACAATCACAAGCGGTTGCATAATAAACTGGAAATGCGGCTAGCCGCGCGGTTAACCGCCCCCGCGGTTAACCGCTAGTGCGTTATGGCCTTTAAGGTTGTGCGCTAAAAGCAACTGAGGTGAAACGGTTTTTCAATTACTGAAATCGTTGTACGAAAAGCATAAAACTTTTTTCTTTCTTTCTTTTTGTTAGGACACTGAACACTAGGCAAATTTATTTATGTCTGGCCTATTAATTGTATTGAAAATTACTTGAAGCTGAAAGCTTTTATCTAAGGGGGACTTTGATGCAGGGATCATTTTTAGGGTTCCGTGCCAAAGGCAAAAAACGGAACCCTTATAGATTCGTCATGTCTGTCTGTCTGTCTGTCCGTCCGTATGTCACAGCCACTTTTTTCCGAAACTATTAGACCTATAATGTTGAAACTTGGTAAGTAGATGTATTCTGTGAACCGCTTTAAGATTTTTACACAAAAATAATAAAAAAACAAAAAATTTTGAGGGTCCCCATACTTAGAACTGAAACTCAAAAAAATTTTTTTCATCAAACCAATACGTGTGGGGTATCTATGGATAGGTCTTCGAAAATGATATTGAGGTTTCTTATATCATTTTTTTTAAAACTGAATAGGTTGCGCGAGAGACACTTCCAAAGTGGTAAAATGAGTGTGTCCCCCCCCTTTAACTTTTAAAATAAGAGAATGATAAATCTAAAAAAATATATGATGTACATTACCATGTAAACTTCCAACGAAAATTGGTTGAACGAAATCTAGTAAGTAGTTTTTTTTTAATACGTCATAAATCGTAAACTGCAATTTACCTTTCATTCAATCAACACAAATATAATAATAAAATAAAATTATATTATGTTACTTGCTGCCGCGGAACCCTTCATGGGCGAGTCCGACTCGCACTTGGCCGGTTTTTTCAAGAATCTTCCTACACCAAGCTACCCATAGATGTGGAACATGTAAATACTGTTGACTAGAATAGTCTTCACTAACACTGGCCTTAACTAATTGATTATACCCATCAATTGAACCATATTTATGTATTGAAATTTAGAGAAAACATTAACTTTGCACTAGTAGAGGTCTGCTGAATACATCAAAACAGAACTTACCTCTGGATCCTCATAATACCACTGATCTGCTAAGTTTTGATTGTTACTGTATATAGAATTGCCAAATGAAGCTTGCGATCCTGAATGTTGCAACCCATGTAATGGAAACATATTGCTTTGCCCGCCATGATTTGACATAGACGGCTCATTTGTCGATGACATCTACAATAACAAAAAGCAGTTGATTAGCATAGTTACATTACAGATAGCAAAACTACCATAATAAACATTATTTCACAACTTACCGAAGGATTATTTGAATTCTGTCCAAGGAACAGTGAACTGTTGCCAACATTAGAACCAGATAAATTACTATTTGACTGATAGCTCGACATATTTCCTGGTCCTTGCATAGATGGTGACCCCATAACTCCCATGCCAGGGGAAGCCATGTTGTTGGCCATGCAGACATTAGGCATGACTTGCTGTGGCACTCCTTGAAGTGGTAGTCCCATATTGCCACCAGGGACAATTGGTAAACCAAGTGAAGCATTTAATGCTGAATTAGTCATTCCCACAGGCTGCATAACTGGTGGCATGCCTGGAGTTTGTACACGAGGTGCCTGCATGCCACTAGATTGAAGACCAGAGTTCTGCATTCCACCTGGTGGTAGTCCAGGAATTTGTATTCCAACTGATGCCATGACGGGATTCGATAAACCAGATGTCTGCATTCCGCTAGATTGCATACCAGGATTCTGCATGTGTCCTCCAGATGGCATTTGCATACCCGAAACTTTCTGCATGACACTAGGTTGCATATTAGACATGGGATGCCCAGCCTGCATACCAGGTGATTGCATACTTTGTTTGTTTAGATGCATGTCCATTGTCATTCCTGACAGACTAGGTAAAGCCGAATTCGACAAACTCATTTGGATATTTTGATGTTGGTTTTGAGAGAGTCCAGTTCCTCCAGTACCCATTTCTGAAGACAGGCCAGACTTTGAAAGAGATGTCGAGAGAAGGTCTTCATCGTCCATGGTCATGCCAAATATATTGTCCACCAACAAATCTTCAGGAGATTTAAGTGCTCCATGGTCACTGAAACAATTAAACGAGACTAGTATTACTATTTATTCATATTTGTATCTACATTAGTCAGTATATTGTACAATGTAAATTGTTTTTCTTTTTTGACATTGATGCGTCCGTTTTCTTAACGCTAATAGACTGTGTGTGATCGCTGAAATATACACTTCTCTTAGAAAGTCTTTGAATATAGAAAATGCGACAGAATTAGCATGTAAAATATCACATGCTAATTCTGTCGCATTTTCTATATGGCAATAGCCAAGAGCATACAAAATTATAATACCTTGTACAATCCTATTTTGACGATCATGTTTATCTGATTTAATAAGGTTTTTGGATATTGCCTATATAAAGCATGGCCATATTTTGATTACTTACATTTCAGATTTATTATTTCCTTTTAAGGTATTCCGCATATGTTTCTGACCATCTGCTGCCATCACCATGTGTTGATGCTTCTGGCGTAAACTGTTATTAGCCGCGATAATAACAGATTGGAAATTACCCCTTTCGTCACTTGCTTCTTCAACATTGATATCGGACCTCATCAAAGCATCGAATGTTTTGCTTTCTGCAAACTTAGATTTGAACAGATTTTGATTGCTGTATTTTTCATCTGCTTGTGTAGCAGCATTAGCTTCCGGGGGTTCAGAAGGCGCAGCAGTTGTTTCTCTTGAATCGTGTGCTTCTTGTGCTGTCTCTTCTTTGTTTGTGTTTGATTTATTATTTGTACTTTTTGAAGTTATCCCACCATCACCCATGACGAGACTAGATTGCTGTAAAATTCATGTTAGTTACTTAAAATCGTTTTAAAGTAAAATCAAATAAAAAGCACATAATAGCACAGACCTTTTTGAATTTTATATCGTTAGCGTCAAAACGTTTCGGTGACAATTTCTTTGCTTTCTCTGAAGCCCACCACTCGTCAGAACCTTCTTCAAGTGCTTTTGGGCGAGGGAAACTGCCATGGGTGTGCGAACGAGTCAATGCTGCAATAAATACTTAGTTAACTTCTTTGAAATATTCTGTTTTTGAGCCCATTCAGTAACATATAGTTCCAATATTGTTATAAAGATATTTTTAAAGTTCTTCAAATTTAAAAAGACTCAATATGTTAATCTTAAGAATTAATCTTTGGCATTAATATATTTCTCAAAGCCGTGACGACTAAATGCCTAGGTACTCCAAACCATACCTTCCTTTCTTTTTATTACTTTGTTAATAGTTAAACTGGAATTTGATTCTCTTTTACAGATCTCATAAATATTTTAAGACCCTGATACAAGGAAGGCTAAAGTTTTCTTTAATTATTAGGTAAAGGGTCTTATAAACGGATGTTTGTGAAGAATTTTTTTATTTCACTTACGATACGACGGCTCCTGATGTTTAGGTATATTAGTATCGTCATTACTGTATCCGTGAAAAGCACCCGATGAATCGAATGTACCTCCACATTCAGCATTTTCACCCGCCCTATCACGAAAACATACGAAATGAAGCATACTAAAAAGTTAAGTGTTAATATGAAACTATTATTTTGAGTACATTGACTTGTTGACATTACCATTCTGGTAAATTTTCCTCGTTCTGCGTATCACCACCAACCCAGGTACGTCTATTTGTATTCCAAGATTGTGACTTCTCGCCACTAGGCCTGTCGCCCCAGTCCCGCTCTGCATGAAATAGATAAAAATTAATATTTTCACACCCAATTCGAAGTACTTTCAAATCAATCAACAAGAGTGTTTACCCCATTTCTCAAGTTGTCGTGATCTACCCGACTCCGAAGACCGCCACTCGTCACCGTCGTCCCTAGTCTGCGGCTGTCGCCAATTAGTGTTTGTGCCCTGCCGTTTACTAAAAAAAATATATTCAAGTATACGAATTACCCCTTTCATGTTGACAATTTAGCAAGTTGGGTGGCAACTTACTTTCTGAACATTTTAGTTGCCCAGTCAGTTTGTTCTCCGCTGTTTCTACTGTTGTTGTTGAGAGTGTTGTTACTCCATGGACGTATGGAACCGCCGTCGTCATCAACTCCTCCACTATATGGCATTCTCGGACTGCCCACTTTTGGCACGTAATGGGCACCTCTAAAATATGGAACAATGTAAATATGTAATTCCAACATTTCAAATTTTGTAACATCAACAAATATGTGCTCTCCACTACTGTCCCAAAACAATATATGAATGAACCAAACTCTGACCAAATATGTCCAAAACTGGCAACATAAAATAGGAGTATGGTGTGTATTTCAGCAATATTCAGTCAATCCTAGATTTATCATGTGTAAAAAATTTTTTTGGCGTAAGTGGTTACAACAAGAGACTAATTATTGTACTGGTGAATTGTCAGTATTTCTTGTAATTATGATGGCCGGTTTGACATATTACAAAAGTGATGTGAAATGTCAAGTACAATTGCTTTTGACTATTAGGGATCAGGACGCTTATCAGACTTCATTACCGAGAAAAATATCGAAAAGGTCCATGATTTCTTTCTCGCTGAACGTCGCACGAAAGTGCAGGAAGACATATCATATGGAACGGTTAAAAAAAAAGGTTTGAGAAAGGTGTCGGCGCAATCCATGCCGAAAAGCAGTGTTAAACCGATTTAATCAAAATCCGCAGTTCCTATAGATTTAAGATCTATACTAAGTAAAGATTTACTTTTTGTCAGACTTACTAAAAGAATAAACTTCTGTTAGTTAATCTGGGTGTGCACACTTGCTAACCTCATAAAACCTACTTAGCTACTAATGTTGAACATTATGTTGGTCCCTTCATCAATGACTAAAGCAGAGTAATTAAACACAAATGTTCTGGGAACTATGAACCTTAGCAACACTATTAGGAGCTTTAGCTTTCTTGTGGAGACGATTATTTTGTCAATGGGGTAGATGACACCTTAGTCAAATGAGTTACTTTTTAGTATCTGTCAAAACGATAACTTTAATATGAAAAAAATGCCTAAATAGAATTTAAAGAAACATATTGAGCATGGAAAAATAATGCCAGCTATCAATCAATCGATATTCCAAATTAGATCATCCTAACAGATCTACGTTTAGATATTATTAATATCAAAAGACCATTTTTTTTTTTTTTCACCGTAGGACAAAAATATTAAATAAAAGGTTAAGTGTTCTCTGTCCAAATGAAACAATGTCCTACACGAAAACAGGTATATATCGCTAGTCCGGCAAGAATTATGGTCACAATCGTTTTTCTATTGGTATTATCAACTTTTGAGCATAGGAGCTGGATTATGTACTACGCAATTTATAGGACAACGTGCAGGCGCGGTCTGAAATTTTTGGGGGGGTCACTAATGATCAATTTAAGTCGAGTAAATTAGACTTTATTGCACAATACACAATTTTATTGCACACATTAAAAACAAATGGATATTTTTTTATCTGTAAATCTATTAGGATGATAATATTTTAGACGTCTAGGACAATCTCTGGATGAACACTTAGCGGAGCTAGCTCCGTGGGGGGAGGAGGAGAGACACGAACGGGCGTGTGTGGGACTCCCGATAAATCAGTCTACCCACTAAACCCCGCGGCGGCCTAACTCGGCAGTCAAGAGGAGCTCCAGAAACGCATCAGCGGCTTCTGGAGTACCCCCTGCCGTACCTCACGCGTAAGAGCCTTTCAAAGCTCTACGTAGTTAGACGACACCCCCGGCCGCACCGAGCTGTCACCGGTCTCGGGTCGTTTCCAGTGACCACATCTCCCCTGGATGTGGCCACAACGACTCTTAACCGACGATTGGGGAGCTAGCGGCGTCTACCGCGACCCCTTCGTCGCCCGTTTTGAGCGGGATTGGTCTTTTCCCGACTCTTTCTGGAGCATAACGTCTACACAGACTCCACTCGGCCTCCCATCCCTAAATATTCGCCAGCATATTGCCGCGATCAATGTTGGTGTGACAGGTTTTGGCCGATCTGTCCGCAGTGGTGGCACTGTGCCGTAACCTCTCGTCCGATTCTGTTCAGACATTCACCGAAGCAACCGTGCCCGATGATTGAATCGGTAGGTGACACAGTCGGTTCTCTCTATCTAAGCTTTGAAGCTCGTCAAAACGGCTCCGACAGCGCGTTGGCTGGCACAAACCTGGGTGTCGAGCCGTGCCCGTCAAGCCCGTTGGGCTTACGTATGTGCGTTCTGAGGAAGCATTCCGGGCTCATGATCCGGCGCTGTCTCTTCGCCATTCCGACCAACAGAACGAATTTCGTCGTAGACCATTGTGCCCATGTCGGTCAGAATGTAGAAGGGTGGAGATCGCGCCAGGATCGTCGCTGCCTCGTACGAGATCGTACGGTAGCCCCATCAACCGCTGCAGACTCGCGAGTTGAGCATTACATCGGGAGGAACTCGACGGTGCCCCATAGACGACCATGGATCGCAGGACGCCCATATAGAGGCAGCTAACTTCTTCCCGTGGTCCCCCGAGATTGAGAAGCATACGATGTAGCGCCCCTGCTAACCCTCGTACTCGGGGGACTAGTCGCCCGAAATGCTCTTCGAAGCTCTACTGACTGTGCAGGATGAGGCCTAGGTAGGTACTTCATGTACTGGCTCACCTGGACTTCAGTGTTATTCACCCGGAGGCATGAGCTGGGTGGTTCCTGGCGCTTACGTAAGCCATGGAGGCACCACCCTCAGGCCCAACTCATGAGTTTTATCCACGACACAAGCCAACCCTTGCTCGGTGAGCAGAAGCACCTCCCCGAAGCGTGACCCTCTAGCCAGTATTGCGGTATCGTCTACATAGCAGGCGACACTGAGGCCAGAGGGCAGCCTAGTGCGAAGGCCCGCATCGTATGCGAGGTTCCATAACAATCGGCATCGATGCGATTGACAAACTTCACTGCCCTGTCGTGCAGATAGGCCTCTATGACGGCACGCGTGATATTCAAGGTCCGCCCTAATCGCGCGCCAGGGAAGGATGCCAAAAGCGTAAACGATATCAAGGCTATCTGTCAACACCACCCCCCTATCCGAATCAAAATTGGCAGTCCGATAGATCAGTGCCCACTCGCGACAGGTGCCCGCTGATACGGTCAGAGATA
Organism: Diaphora mendica; assembly: GCA_949125395.1. Classification (NCBI taxonomy): domain Eukaryota; kingdom Metazoa; phylum Arthropoda; class Insecta; order Lepidoptera; family Erebidae; genus Diaphora; species Diaphora mendica. Next base: position 25,818,936 of record OX421312.1, on the reverse strand, counting down.
ACTCTTTCAAAGAGTTTCCCCGACTCGTTCAGGCAAATTGTAACGCAGATATAGAATCTGCAGCCATTCCTTACTTTTTTAGGAGCACCAGTCTCGCTTCTTTTTAGCCAAGGGGGAAGATACCGAGGCCGAAATACTCAGTGAAAATCTGCCTTAATTTGTCTTCCAGCACCAACAGAGTGATCACCAGCGCCTGACCTGGAAAACACCACGTGTTGCGGGCAGCCCGCCGCCATTCTCGATCCAGCTCTCCCTCCGATACCTCACACTCGTCGGACCAGAATTGCCGGTCCGATTGCGTGGGAGGGATCGGGGGACTGTCCTGGACCCTTGGACAGAGCGTGTCTGTCTAGCACTCTTCCTAGAAACTCCGGTCCAGACTAGTACCTAGTGTCATCCGAGTCTTTATGGCAGAGCAGGCCTGAATCACGACAGCCTTGGAGGGCAAAGTTTCGCTATCCAGATTATATTACAGTTTTAATTTATAGGTGTTAAACAATTCCTATCCTTTGATTTCTTATCTCGATTGAACAATTACGGAAACAGGAAAGAAAAAAATCTGATTCTAGTAGCAGTAGGCAAAAATACATGTGTACGATTTGGTGGGGGGGGGGACTCATGTCCCCTGTGACTAACCCCCCCACCCTAGAACCGCGCCTGCTACCGACCATAGAGTGGATGACGGCCGTTAGCGAGAGATCTCCGACAACCTGCCCCTACCTAGGCCAAGGGCTGGCGACGCCCTTGATTGAATACACAAAATTAGTGTACTGTACTTGGTATACAGGGATTAAACAGTTTATTTCATGCAAAAACAGTATACATACAAATAACCTACTTTAGGATGGACAATATTCAGCAATACTTTGTAAAGCCTAGGTTTGGAGTACATTTAAGAAAGACAAAGGCAAGTGGGAGAGCCACGCTTCGGCATGAATGGGCCGGCTCGACCGGAGTGATACCACGGCCTCACAGAAAACCGGTGTGAAATAGTGCTTGCGCTTCACCGAGTGAGTGAGGATACCGGAGGCCCATACCCCAACCCCTCCCCCTATCTCCCCCCTATATCCCCCAAAGGCCGGTAACGCACTTGTGACGCCTCTGGTGTTGCGGGTGTCCATGGGCGGCGGTAATCGCTTACCATCAGGCGATACGTCTGCTCGTTTGCCGGTTTATTCCATAAAATAAATAAAAAAAAAAAAAAAAACAGCACCAGAAAAAGAGAACAATGTTTGAATTTGGAGATTTTTCCCTTATCCATAAACATTATTTAAATGTAAGAACAGTTCTGAGGTTTTTTCACCTTTAAGGCTTTAAATTTAAAGTTTAAAATAACACAGAACCATTGTTTGTTTGAAGGGTTTGTAAGAACATCAATTACAACATAACATACCTTCCTATAACTGGTGATCGTATATAGGAGCCGCGAGGTCTGCCGCGCCCATCGCTAATAACGCCTCGACCTGCGCCACGACCTAAACCAAATCTCTCACCTGGCGACATGCCTCCTGGAGGCGGAGCACTCCTTAAATTGTCTCTCTGAAAAAAGAACATTCATATTTATTGGTACGTTTATATCAGTCTGAATAGTCTAATAAAAATTCTAATGTATGCAGCAGTATATTCTAAAGCACAAAAGTTGTTTGTCATGAAAGGATAGAAAAAAATGAATTCACATTATGATATACCAGATATAACATAGGTACATGACATGTTTGACACGTGTATGTTATATGTTGGCATAGAACCACATTTGAAAATATCATAATATGATAAACCTCACCACTTCGTCTTCAAATGTGTTGTTTAATGCAACTGGTTGCCTTCCACGTGGCTGATAAAGGGTGTCTATAACTTTTAACTCGGCTGGTGCCTCTGCATTTCTATCATATAGTGCTAACATTTCTTCTTTACCATATCTGTTAAGAAATATTTACAGTATTATGACTTAAGAATATACAATAAGTAAGATGGCATATCATGTGAAGAACTACCCAACATACGTCTCAGTGTTAAACTAACCTGAGCTTAGCTAAGAGAACCTTAGATGTACTTGGGCTACTTGTGGTTGCTGTCGTGGATCCAGCAGGGGTTGCTGTTGTGGATCCAGCAGTGGTTGCTGTGGCCCCTCCGCTTGCACCAGGGGAGCCAGTGGAGGTTGCAACACCTTGACCGGAATTGGTACTCTGACTGTTAGATGTGGACCTAGCCGCGCTACGTTCTCTGGGCATATTACGTAGCCACTCTGGTCCAAACTTGATGGGATTGTTTCGGTCACCCATTGTAATAGCTGATGAAGTAAATATTGAGGGAATAGAAGTAGCCTGAAGGCAGTTACAGCTGGAACAATCATGAACAAAAACACATAAATACAAATATAAAATTTCACTTCCTTGATAGTAGTCGACTTGGGAGTCTCATTATCCCTGGCACATATAATGTGAAGCCAGTAATTGTATTCTTCAACAGATTTATAGCCCAAAGAGGTTTGGATAATCAGTTATTATCCTAGCTGCAAACTACAATAGAACAAAATAATGTATTACGGGTTTGTAGGTCCCATTAAAATTTACAAAAAGTCCACTAGAGCATATATCTAACTATCATGGTTTAGTCACAATAACTGCTTTTGTGTTCAAAAAATTTATTAAATCGTCTGAAGAAAGAAACTACGTTAAATGTGTATCGTAATATTAATCCTTATCCAAATAAAGCATATGTCATCAAGGGTATTTAAGTAGAAGTAAAATACTTTTTGTTTCATCCCATTCGGACATTTCGTTTAGAAGTTATCACGAGTATAAGACGCTAAGAGTTGGTACCTAATAATGAGTTATTTGCCAAAGAGTTTCTATCAACATAATACCCAATATTAATCTTTATTCAAATAAATGTGTTGTTGATTATGAGTATTAGATCTTAGAAGAGTATAATAAATACAACTATACTAATATATAAAGCTGAAGAGTTTGTTTGTTTGTTTGAACGCGCTAATCTCAGGAACTACTGGTCCAATTTGAAAAATTCTTTAAGTGTTAAATAGCCCGTTTATCGAGGCAGGCTAAAGGCTATATATCATCACGCTAAGACCAATAGCAGCGGAGCACCAATGAAGAATGTTACTCAAACGCTTTTTTTTACGCCAAGGGCAATAGGAGAGGCAAACGACGTTACGTGGGTCAGCTAGTAATACAATAAAATGATAATATGGCTTCCAAAATTGATATACACACATCAAAAGTGTCTAGGGATCAACATATGTGTCTAGGGATCAACATATATTTTTGCAATAACTTTTCTCCTGATTGATATTAATTAAAATTTTCTTTAAGGATTCATCAAATAAAGTGTTTTCGTTTGTCACAGTAACGATAAACCAAGTCACCTTTGCATTAATAAAGAAATTTGCCATTTTCCTAATAAAAGGATTTTTGACATTTGAACCACTAACATTAAAGTTCGAAAAAAAGACTGAAATAACAGTTTTCTTTAAAATTTTATTAGGTAACTTAAACAATTAATAATCCGTGTTTCTACCGCGAACACTAACAACACAAGAATCGGTTTGGCATACTCAAAATGAGTTCATCCAAATCACGCTGTGGAATGGCCGCCCATGTTCGTTGCAACAACAAAAAAAGGTCTTCTAGCGACTGGATACCCTCCATATTCGGCAGAGCTCTTCTCTGTAGCATATCCCATGCATGCTCAATGGGGTTCAAGTCTGGCGACTGAGCAGGCCAGGGCCAAAGCCACATCTCAATCTCAAGAAATCCGCATAAAAATGCTTGATCCCTAGACACTTTTGATGTGTGTATATTTAGTTAAACACAATCAATATTAGTTAAGTTACTTATTTTAGATTATGCTTAATGTCAAAGATTGACTAAAATAAAACCTGTCACACTAAAATTAGACTAAAACTCCTGGGCAATGGCTAACGAAGAAAAACAAGTGTTCCTAGAGATCTGAATTTATTTTTACTTGTTTAAAGTAGCGAGGGTATGTACTTCTTCTGCCTCGCCTTATCCCGTTACGCGGGGTCGGCTTTCCCAATCATGCGACGCCATTTACCTCTATCTCGAATGTCTAGTTCGTGGAGTCCCAATACTTTCATGTCCTTTTGGACATTCGTCATCCAGGTCGTTTGAGGGGGACGCCCTAGTATTGTTTCTCTTTAATTTTATGCTTTGTCTCATGATTGGTATATTGCTTGGCGTACGTACATTTTTTTTAAATTAAATTTTAACTTTCAAATATCCCACTTCTATTTTGAACATATATGATAACCATTTCAATGGTATAACATATATTCTTCATCATTTCAGATAAAAAGAAATGGTAAGATTTCCTAATTGAATAAAACAATACTGTGGGCAAAATGCTTAATTTACATATTAGTCATAATAAATCTTTACTTTGTTTCACATCAAAAAGTATAATTTGTTGAGACAGTCTCCATAAATTCACCTGAGCTTCTTTCATTCATTCTTGTACATGTTGTGTTGACCTAATTTGAGATTTGGATCTGATATATATAGAATTCCAATGAATCCATAAGACAAAGTAGAACATTTTCTAGAAATGGTGGCAAATAAACATGTACAGCACATGTGAGATATAACTATTACTTTGTTAATACAAGGTTACAGTGCAACTGTATGAAATTAGTAAGAAAATAATAACACAACTAAAACATGAATATATTAAAAATTGACCTAAATAAACTAATTTATTATTGCTAAACTATTAGCATAATGTTACTTAAAAATAAAAAAGCAAAGAAAAACATATGATGTCCCAATATTCGTAACTCGCATTGCACATAATCATTTGCACAGCTTTTTTTATTTTACCAAAGAATATTAACCACAAATCGCAATTAGCCTTTCTATAAAAAACTGAGAAGTTAACTAAATATGCAACTAGATGTGATCAATTTTCCTAATTAAATGTATTTGAACATACATTCATATAAAGAAGTATTTTATGATAAATTGTTGTTATTGTGATCATTGCTATGATGGAAATCGGAATAATTTTAATCAATAACTGTCATATTTTGAACTTTTGAAAGCTCAAACAAATAATAAATACTGTCTGATTATAACTACTCATTAGACTACTCCTTGATGTTATCAAAGAACAATTATTAATTGGTAATATAGAACTCTACATTTAGTCATTATATGACTGACATATAAATTTTATTATCATAAAGTCATTGGTAATAATTATCATCAATATCACAGCAAAGAGAAGTACAACTTGAAAAAAACCCTTTACCCTCTTTCTAAGGAGAAGCCTATGTCCAGTAGCAGACTGTTACGAGGTAGTAGATGATGATTAATTATATTGTTGTATGTGGAAACTGACATTGTTTACTCCATATTACGTATCATGCTATTGTAAATATTATTGTAAATTTTTACAAAATGCATTGTATGTATGTTTTTGGTGTACCCTAATCAGAAGTCCTTAATTGTAACCTGAAAACATTATCGCAGATACTTCAACTTTAATAAATTTGTATGAAAATAATTTTCATCACTTTGTGTAACAATAAGAACATACCCTAAACATATTATTTTAAAAGATTGTAGTCCTACATGTGCTTATACCTACTAATAATTGTTTTGAATTGCACTAATAAAAATACATCAATGATACTCTCCAAGATGTTTCTTGATGATAATATTTATCATTTTAATTAGGGTTTGAAAAAATCTACGTAATTGATTTTACAATATTAAAACAGAAGGTATAGTCACAATAGTGTGGAACTAACCACAATTATAGTGGGTAGACCTTAAAAATTAAAAGCCGGCTAGAAAACTTTTGTAAATATTGCTTGTACCAATTTTAAGTACAACATGAACTATTTTCAAACAATTCACTAAATAAAAACAAATCAGTTACGCACGGAATATCAATACTATTGCTTTTGTACAGGTAGGTGAGTACATACGTAGATGGAATCAGCACCGATTATTACGATAGGCAAACACAAGCGGGATGTAGCAGCTCAGCGAAAAACACAGTCATAATGTTTAATCCTTTGTGATACAAACACACATAAACATATTGCGTAGAGAATCCAACAGATTGAAACGAAACACACAATCCAAGAGTCAAGGTGGCAATAAGTAGAAACAGGTATCGTATGTTGTCAATAAAAATCGAGTCCTCCTAAACTGATTTAACTTCATATAATAAAATAGATACCTAATTACAACGAAATCATAATCAGTACAGAATTAAATCATAATTACCTAAGGTGCTTGAGTGATTCAATATCAAACGCACACACGGCGACAGCAATATGGCCGACGAAAAGTGAAGTGAAGACGTTTTTAAATGATTACACTGTTGCCAGCATATAAAAATGGTGAATTGTAAAGGCTAAGCGCGCACTACTATTAAAAATCGGTGCGAAAAAATATCGCAAATCTGTGAGCAATAGAAAAACACTGCAATCCGCGCACTACGAAAATAAATCGTTTGCTATTTAAAATCGCAGATGCGAATTCGTATGTAAATTTCGTATGTAAATAAATCATACTGCGCATAGGAACTATTGGTGACGAGCAGATTCCCTAGCGGCAAGTCGCAGAACTAACGTATGACAGATAAAAATACGTACACACGATAACATTCCACTTTTAAAATACTGATCACCCTCACGAAGTGGTCTTATAGTATTTTTTACTACTCCGTAGACATCTATCAATGAAATCATTGTAGAAAGAATTTAAAATAACAATGCACTCGCTCTGTATATTAAACTGTCAGGTAGAAGTATCTGTCTTACGTTAGTTCCGCAAACGGCCACTAGGGAAATCTGCTCGTCACCAATACACGTTAACATTCCACTTTAAAAATACTGATCACCCTCACGAAGTGGTCTTAAAGTATTTTTTACTACTCCGTAGACGTCTATCAATGAAATCATTGTAGAAAGAATTTAAAATAACAATGCACTCGCTCTGTATATTAAACTGTCAGGTAGAAGTATCTGTCTTACGTTAGTTCCGCAAACGGCCACTAGGGAAATCTGCTCGTCACCAATTGTCGTTTGAGATATTATTTCGCACTTTAAAAATCGCAACGAATAAAAATCGTAGTGCGCGCTTAGCCATAAATGAATGTTAAGGCCTTAGAGCATATATATATAGAGGGGCAGCTGAACGGGCGGAAAGCGTGATCGGAGTAGAGAGAGAGAAAGACTGAGTTTGGGTAGTGTCTGTCTGTCTCACGCAAGCTCCAGGTACATATATGCTCTAAGCTCGACTCCAATCTCGCTTTCCACCTGTTCAGCTGCCCTTCTATGTATATATGCTCTAAGGTTCAGGCTAGCTAGGCTAGCATATATATCTAGAGGCAGCCGAACGGGCAGAAATCGTGATCGCAATAGAGAGAGCGACTGAGTTTGGGTAGTGTCTTGTCTGTCTCTCACGCAAGCTTCTGATTGGTGGACGCACATACCAATTTGCATGACTGATTTGGCGAGAAATACACCAACCAATCAGAAGCCCAATCAGAAGCTTGCGTGAGAGAGACAGACCCTGCCCAAACTCAGTCTCTCTTTCTCTACTCCGATCACGCTTTTCGCCCGTTTGGCTGCGCCTCGAGGTGTATAAATGCTCTAAAGGCTAACTTAAGCAGGGTAGGTTGCATGCTAATAACACTACTAACCCTTAACGAATAAATGAATTATTATTATTATTAGCACATATATAACTAGAACGGCTGCTGCACGGGCGGAAGGCGTGATCGGAGTAGAGAGAGAGAGACTGAGTTTTGTTAGCGTCTGTCTCTCTCACACAAGTTTCTGATTGGTGGACGCACATACCAATTTGCATGACTGATTTGGCGGGAAATACACCAACCAATTTAAATAACCATCATTTTTTTAATGAGTTGTACTCTATTTTTGAGAGCCAGCAATAGCGATTATAATCATGATATAAATTATCATGGCGGTAATGAGGTATGGCTCGTGTCACCCACGTGATTAATGTGTCTCGGAATGCTATATCCTGCTATATCTGTCGAATTCTTAGAGCATTAATAATAATACTCTAAGGTCGAAGTATATTGTTATACATGGTTATACCATTGGTCATCTTATGTCTTTGTCACACGCGGGGGTGACGCGTCAGAGACATAGACTTATATAAGAATAGACCGCGGGAGTAGGCGTGTTATGCGATAGCTTGATAAAAAGAGAACGCAACAATAAAGGCCCACTCTGTCTCTTTTTAGTTGCGACTGCGCATCAATGAAAACAAGCTATCTATATTATATCCTTGACTGAGCCTGTGCATGCAGTAAGTACACGCCCTAAACAAGGACAGAGGGGGCCTTTATTGTTGTGTTCTCTTTTTATCGAGCCATCGCATCCACTTATACGATAGTCCCATTGCTAGCGCGGTCTATTTCTACATGTATAAGGTCAGAGACGATTGTCAAACTTGACAGTTGTCAGGCATGGTATGGATCATGGACATCTCAGAGGATATCGAAAGAAATCCATAAGATACGGCCCAGCCATGGTATAACAATATACTTCGCCTTTTATGTTTTCTTAGACCTTGAGCCCAGTCTTTTACTATTAGTACAAGAGCCGGTGAAGATCGACTTACACCCATCTGATAACCAGATCAAACTAGTTTCTTTTTAAAATAATTCTATTACTTAAATAATGAACACATCTATGACGGCTTGCCTATCGCAAAACAAAATAAAACAGTTTTTTTTAAGGGAAACTTCTTTAGCGGCGTTGTGCACTTTAGCAAAATTTATTTTGGGATGGGTAAAAAATGTTAAACTCGCGACAGAAAACGTCACGACAGGACACGTGACATGACCGTAAGAAGGCGGCGCAGGGCGCTTGCGTGAGTCTGGCGGCGCAGGGTGCTTGCGCTAGTGTGCATGGTGACAACTGATGGCTCGACTAATACGACATATTTATACGACATGACTGGTAATATGTGTATACTAATTAGCATTAACCTATATTTTAATAACATAAGGCTAAGCATTTTTGGAACGAAGTTCCTTATGGGGCGTTGCGGAGGGGAACCCTAGCCGGCAAAAAACGTCCATAACGTAAGATTGATGTCTCGGCGTCAAAATGGTAGCTTAAGAGAATGATGTGAGGTCTCGCCACAGAGGCAGTGGGAGCGTACGCGACTAAACTTGTTTCCGTAGAGATTACTAGGTGGCAGCACAAGTTTAGCTATATTTTCATCGTTAAAAAATCATAATAAAAATTTAAACCTGAATATTTATTTTCAAAAATATATAAAAGTTCTATGCGAGGTACGCATAGAACTTTTATATATTTTTATAAATCATTTTAAATAAAATAAAGATGATAAGACAATTTTGTGGTTCTTAAAGAGCCTGAACGAAAATTTTAGTAAAGCGCCATCTGTAAGTTGCATGTATTATTATATTTTATGTACGAGTATAATTCAATTTGTTAATATACTCAGATGTTAAAACAATTATTAAACGGTATATTGTTTTAAACTTTCATGGTCAGTAACATTAAAATAGAAATCTACGGGATTGCTACCATGTACCATAGACTGCAGTTGTGGGAGTTCATATATCGGCCAAACTAAACGTACTATCGCGTGCCGCATGAACGAACACATAAAAGCGGTCAAAAACAACGACCAACCAGTGGTGGATTTACCACTAGGCTGAGTAGCCTGGAGCCTAGGGCGGCGAATTTTAGGGGGCGGCAAAATTTTGACGATTTTTTCTCGACAATTGAAAAAAAAAACACTGTACAATGTACATATTATGCAGTGTACCAAATACTCTCAACTTTAATATTAAGTATTTGAAAAAATACTTAACGCTTGGTAAAATATATCTTTGTAAACAAGGTTTTTAAAACATCTCAGTAGCAGTTTAAAATTAAAATTAGCAATTTTGACTAACATTTTTCTTAATAGCCACTGACGGCGACATGAGTTCCTAGAGTGCGCTGCGCCGCCCGTTTCACCGGGGGGGCGGCGAATTAGGTTCGAGTAGAACTTTTCATCCCTGTTCCTTTCCGCCGCCTCTTTCTGCGCGATGTCATCTTAAGCAAGGAGGTATACCGGTACCGTAGGACCGTCACCTCACCGGGGTTTGCGGCGGGGCGGTGTATCGGACTCGAACTGGCTAAAACCACACGGTGTGCCACTCTGCGCCTGAGACGGGAGGGATCCAGGAACTGCTGTTATTAACACATCCAGATCTCTCCCAGCGCCTGCCCGCACGGAAGCGGGCACCGTCACCTGATGAACTCTAAATGTATAGGCGACGTACGGCACACGCGTACGTCGCCCACTCGCGGGTAGCCACTAGAGCGGATGGAGGGGAAAACCCGTCCCGACATTCCGTGGCCACACTCAGGGCGGCATGAGGCGCTAGTAGACGCGCCTCCGCCGCCCGGTTCGCCGGCGGCGGATTGGGTCCGAGTGGACATCGTCCTCCCGGGCCTTCTCCGCCGCCTCCTTCTGCGAGATTACATCTTCGCAGAAGGTTGCGACCGTGGTAAAACTGCTGTCGCTACCAGCCATGGAGCGAATGACGGCCGGCGAGAGATCTTCTCCGATGACTGTAGTGAGGGCCCGACGCTGCGACGCCCATGCGGGGCAGATCGCCAGCGTATGCTGGGCCGAGTCCTCACTGCAAACGCAGTGGTGGCAGGCAGGACTCAATTCCCTCCTAGCGATCGAGTGCAGGTACTTCCCGAAGCAACCGTGCCCGGAAAGGACCTGCGTCAGTCCGAAGGAAAGGGTCCCGTGCTGCCGCCCTGCCCACTCGAGGATGACCGGCTAGAGAGCCTCCACGGCGGCGGCGTAGTCTCCAGCCGGAACGACCATCTAGCCATCGTGGCTCGACGGGCGGCTTCACGCCACTCGCGTACCTCTTCGGGCGGAGGGCGATAGCCATACCCCGCCCGATATTCAGCCACCCGTCGATAAACTTCGGCGAGCACTTCCGCCTCCAAATCCCACGGGGGTGTTCCGGCCAGGGCGCACGCCGCCTCGGTAGACACCGTGCGGTATCCGCGTATGGCTCTGACTGCCAATACCCTCTGAGGCCGCCAGAGGCGGGCCTTATTTAGGGCAGTCAGACCCGCCATTCACACCGGTGCACCATACAGCGCCATCGACCGGACAACCCCCGTGTACAGGAGTCGCGTTGCGACGCTGGCTCCACCCAAGTTGGGCAAAAGTCACCCAAGGGAGGAGGCAGCGTCGACCAGCTTCAGAACGGAAGTCGGAAGTGCTCGTCGAAGAGCCACCTACCTTCGAGTATCAGGCCCAGATACCTCATCTGGGCCCGAACCGGTACGAGAACCGAGTTGACCTCTATGGAGGCGTCGGCGGGTGGACCACGACGGGGCCCATGGAACAATAGGGCCTCCGTCTTGTCCAGGGCCACCCGTAAGCCCAGCGCCTCGATGCGCCCGACCACCAGTGAAACACCCCTGGTGGCCAGTTATGCCAGTATGTTCCACAGGAGGATGCCGAAACCAGGCCAGGCTCTGCAAGCGGTGGTAGGCGACTCAGGCTTGAGGAGTTATAGGTCACGCCATTAGTCGCAATGAAGCAGCTCAGGGTTAAATCTTTAGAGCCAGGAATGAGAGATTTTGGTCACCATGTACGAGGGGCCATTTGTAAACCGTAGATGGCTCGAGATCAGGGTACCAGAAGTTTTTTCTAGGTTACATCTAGTTCTTAGGCTACTAGTACCCGAGACAGAGCGTGGCTTTGATCGGTCTCAGTTTGACATAACTATATCATCGGTGGTCCAGTAGTGAGTCTCTGAATGTATTTCAATTCCACACGGAAGAAAAAGACCAGCTTTGGTGGCATTGCACGTGGGCGCTCAAGCAACTTTTGGCAAGCCTGGTGCCTGCAGCTTAGGACCAACACACGGGCCGTTTGGTCTATGGACAGTGGTCTCCTACCACCGCATTCGTGACGGGTGGAATATAATCCACGTTCTTCTCATCTATTTTGGCTAAAGAGCCCATAAACGGGAACGTATGCTCCACCTTTGTTGTACGGAAACGTCTTCAACTACTTTCTGCTCCTACAGAAACTGCTTGAAGGTTGATTTAAGGCTTAGAGTTCCAGTTCCAGGCCCAGAATAGGGCGCGCCTCTAGCGTGATGGTCACGATCACGATGTCACGATGGCTCGCTGCTCGTCCCGGCTGTAGACGTGCTGGCTTTGCCGCCGTGGAGGATCTCCAGCCGGTCATCCTCGAGTGGACAGGGCGGCAGCCCGGGACCCTTTCCTTCCGACTGATACAGGTTGGAACCGGGCACGGCTGCTTCGGGAAGTACCTGCATTAGGTCGATAGGAGGGAACTGAGTCCCACCCGCCACCACTGCTACCGCAGTGAGGACTCAGCCCAGCATACGCTGGCGGTTTGACCCGTCTCAAGTCACAGCGTCATGCCTTCACTGCAGTCGTCGGAGGAGATCTCTCTCTACCAGCCAGAGTCATACGTTCCATGGCCGGTAGCAACAGCTGCTTTACCACGGTCGCAACATTCTGTGAACACGTAATCTCCCAGAAGGAGGTAACGGAAAGGACCCAGGAGGACCTGCCTCCACTAGGACCCAATTCAATGCCGGCGAACCAGGCAGCGGAGGCGCGCTTACCAGCGCCTCAGGCTGCTCTGAGTGTGACCGTATTAAAGAGTCCATCAGCAGACGGTGCCTGCGTCAGTACGGTAGGTGCTGGGAGAGGTCCGTATGTCGTAATAACAGGAGCTCCCGGGTCCTTCGCATCTCTGGCGCAGAGTGGCACGCCATGTGGTTTTAGTCAATCCAATTCCGAAACACTGCCTCGCCGCAAACCCCGGTGGGGTGACGGCCCGTGGGGGTTTGCACACGTAAAAAATAGGCTTTGAGTTCCCAAATGAGAGGTGATGACAATAATTGTAAATCCGTGCAATTAGAGCGATAACGATGACTGAGCGAGAATTGAGACAAAGTCCCCCCCACTCCCTCTTCCCAAACACCTTATAGCTTTACTCGGTTCGATTTCGACACACTACTCGCATACCCCTGTAGAATGACGGCTTGAAATGGTTTCCACATATAATAATCCCAAATTTTAACAAAAAAAACCGACTTCAATCTGGACCAAATTTAAATGGGACCATACGGGAATATTGAGTTATTCGTTAATTTGTCGCGCACATACTTAATGCAAATTTAAGACTTATATGGTTTTATCATGGATGACATGTCAGAACTGGACTAAATTGAAATGGGACCACATGGGAATCACCAGCTTTCAAATAAAAAAAGAGTCATCAAAATCGGTTCACCCAGTCGAAAGTTATGAGGTAACAAACATAAAAAATAAAAAATAGAAGAAACAGTCGAATTGAGAACCTCCTCCTTTTTTTGAAGTCGGTTAATAAAGGGGCGAAGGGGCGGCAAAAATTTCATAGCCTACTGGCGGCAAATATGTAAATCCGCCACTGCGACCAACAGAAATCGGCAATCGCGGAGCATTTGATTGACTCGGGCCCAAATCACTGGACTGAGTTTCATAACCCACAGATAATTACAACAGAACGCCACTACATACCTAGATTGGTCAGGGAAGCGATTGAAATTACTAAACACAAAAACTTCAATCGTGAGGATGGGTTCAAATTGTCAAATGTCTGGAATCCCGTGATTCGAATGTGCAAAAACCGACGTAATCAACAAAATATAGTTTCGCGATCAGATACTGTGGGTGTTGTGTGTCGAGAACAATTATTACTAGTGAATAGTGAGATAGTGAACAGTGGTACCGGGGGCGATCGTAGTAAAAGACTGCGAAAGAGGGTAGACCGATATGTCTGCCAATAACATCCCACCCACAAGATCTTCAGTTACTCCGTGATCATGGCGCTTGCAACAGCGCCGAAATATCGGATACTCACAAACAAAAAGGTACATGGTAGCAATCCCGTAGATTTCTATTTTAATTATTAAACGGCTTTATTATTACAGTGTATGTTTATTTAAGTAGTAGAAACATTACAAAATATTGTATAAATTTAGTCATTGACATAAAGTATTTCTATTATCATAAATTTTTAATTTAAGTAGCTGAAGGAAAAGATTAGTAACCCACAACTAAGACCACTATCATTACATTAAACAGTTTATGATGTTGATGTTGGTCTCAACTATGGTAAAATTGCTATCTGGGGGCACGGTCGTGCCCCCGCCAAGACGAGCCAAGCGGAGCGGAAGGGCACTACCTACCTTTTCTCGAAGTGTTTCGTCGTTTTTTTGAACCCTCATAACTTTGGTTCCCGATATACCAGATCGTTCAAATTCTCAGAATATGATGTTACCAATAGACTAATGAAACATACAAAGTTTCAATTGCATAGCTCTGATACTTTAGATTTTATTGATACCTAAAAAACACCGATTTCGTCACTGACACACTGATGATCATCAAAACTGTTAGGGTACTTCCTGAAGTGCTAGAAAGCTGAAATTCGGTATGTAAACTAAGTTTAGTATACGAACAACAGAAAAAATCATAAACCTATTACTTTTACCCCCCAACCCCCAAATTTGGGGGGTGGAAGTTTGTATGAGACTTTCACAAATGTTTATGCTAGAGGTTTTATTTTTGGACACGGTCTTTTTCGAAAGAAGAAAGAAGATGTACAATCAATACACCCCAAAAAAAGAAAGAAAATACTGCCTCAAGCAACTTATAAAAAGAAATGAAATCCCACCAAAAACATTTTCATGTAAAATGTTGCCAAGACGACTGCATATGGCTTACCCTGTGAAAAAGACATCAGATCTCATGTGGAGCCAAGGTTCCGAATCTACACTCCCTAACTCTACCAACTCTAACTCCATAAACTCTACATCTCAGTAAAAATGTATGGCTTGGCTGTTTCGTTACTTCAGAAACTAAATATTCGTATAACACATTACTTCAGAAACTAGATATTTGCAAACACAAAAGGCGTTCGTTTCCCCTTCGTGATGGTATGGTAGCGAAACGGTGAAGCCATACATTTTTACTGAGATGTAGAGAATAAATATAGCCTCGTACACACGATATAAAACACAGCGATACAATAAATCATAAATCAAATAATAGAAAACTACTACCACTCAGGAGTGACTCATGTCACAATCAAGAGATATGGTCGTCACGAGATCTGAAGAGAAACTGTGTCCTGTTTCCGATCGCCCCGCTTTATATAGACTGTTCCGTAGTGTTCGATAGAGGCAAATGTTTGTATCACTTTTATTATTCGGATACCCTCATTCCGACATATATTGGAAATTTTTAAGGTCATTGGGAGTAGGCAAATCTGTTCATGACACTTCTCCTAAAAATGTAGACTTTAGTTCACTTAATCAACATTTCTCTGCTTCGACAGGCTTTGATAAATTAACAAAAGATGCTACTCTGAAGCATCTCACTTCCGCCTTGACTCCTGACTGTTCTCCTTTTTTCTTTAGTCAATTTTCTGATTGTGATGTTAAGAAGAGCATAGTATCTATTACTTCAAATGCAGTGGGCTCTGACTGTCTTAGTCGCAACATGATCCTCCCAATCCTTGATGAAATCCTTCCTGTCATCCGCTATACCTTAAACTATTCGATCTCCCATAGCGTCTTTCCAAAGGCTTGGAAGGATGCAGATATTATTCCCATCTCCAAAAAAAAGAACCCTACATCCTTTTCCGACTACCGTCCCATCTCTATCCTCCCCTTCCTCTCCAAGGTCCTTGAACGTCTAATCCATACTCAACTATCTAAATTCCTTTCCACAAACCTGCTCTTAAATCCTCTCCAATCCGGTTTTCGACCCGGCCACAGCACTACCACTACTTTAGTTAACTTAACGGAGGACATCAGATCCGCCATGGAGAACGGAGAACTTACAGTCTTAACACTTCTGGACTTCAGTAATGCCTTCAACACCGTCGACTTTGACATACTGCTATATATATTACGCTCTCTTAACGTATCTCCAACTGCGATTGACTGGTTTCACAACTACCTGTTTGGTCGCCGGCAGCGCATTAACATTGATAACACTGTCTCTTCTTGGTGTAGTACAAATGCTGGTGTACCTCAGGGCGGCGTGCTGTCTCCCTTACTTTTCTCCGTTTTTATAAACACAATCACTAATAATCTTACTTCATCCTACCACCTTTACGCGGATGATCTCCAGATTTATTCTAGAGCACCACTGATTAATCTCGCTAATGCTGTTAACAACATAAACGCTGACTTGGAAAAAATCTGTAAGTGGAGCATATCCCATGGTCTGAAGATCAACCCGTCCAAGACCCAGGTTATTGTCATTGGAAGTTCGAGAATGATTTCCAAAATTGATTGGACTTCAATGCCTCAAGTCTCTTGCGACGGCACACTTATTCCGTATAGCGAAAAGGTAAAGAACCTGGGGATCTATATCGACACAACCTTTTCCTGGGGTCCTCAGCTGCAAGAGCTCAGTCGCAAAATGTTTGGCGCTGCAGGATCTTTGCGTAGACTACGCAACTTTCTACCTACCTCTACCAAGATTGCTCTTACACAATCCCTTCTTTTCCCCATCCTTGATTATGCTGATGCCAGTTATTTAGATCTTACTGAAGACCAATTAAATAAGCTTGAGAGACTCCAAAACCTCTGCATAAGATTCATATTCGGATTACGGAAATATGATCATGTCTCAGATTATCGTAAAAAGCTTAAGTGGTTACCCATCCGCCTTCGCCGGAATGCACACATACTTTTTCTTCTATATAACATTCTTTTTAATCCTTTTACCCCAAGTTACCTTAAATCGCGATTCACTTTCTTGCACGACACACATCTCAGGTTGCTGAGATCGTCAGAGAACCTAAAGCTGAAAATGCCTGGCCATTCTACCAAATTTCTCGACCACTCATTCTCTGTCCAAGCAGTTCGATTGTGGAACGCCCTACCAGTCGCTATAAGACGTGCCAAATCACTGGCTGCATTTAAGAGACTGGTAAAGGAGCACTACCTGGGAGACACCAATGTCCCGTAAACATTTTTTTTTTTCTTTTGATTTAGTTAATTAAGTCACAATATGTCACTTAGTATGTAAACCAATTTGTAATATTTAACTCCCACCTTGTTTGTATTTCTTCACTATTCACTTTAAACGATACATCCTATTACTATAATTTTACCTTTTTATATATCTTTTAACACACTAGAAACTACCCAAATACTATCTCCCAATCTTAATTTTCCATCCCATGGTTGCCTGTAAGAGATTGCCTACGAGCAATAAGGCCGCCACTTGTACCACATACCTAGTTTTAAGTCCATTTTATAATCTTCTGGTGTACAATAAAGATATTATTATTCTCTTTATTTCATTTATATATACATATTAATTACATTTTTAAATATAAATATAAAAAAACAAATACATTTAAAAATATAAAAAATAGTAGACCACCGACCTCGGGTACAGGGACCAAGAAACCGGTGGTTAGGGCTCCAGAGACAGGAACCTCCTCACAATACGAGCCGTGTCAAGGAGGACTGCCTTCTGCATCAGACCCTTGATCCAGCCCTCCAACGTGAGCCTCTTAAGATGTTGGTCGAGGCTCTTGGCTATCAATCCGTGAGCAGATACGACTATCGGAACAATGATCACCGAATCCACATTCCACATATCGACAATCTCGTGAGATAAATCCAAATATTTCATTTGTTTTTCTTTTTCGACTTTCACGAGATTCTCGTCATGAGGAACGGCGATATCGACAATCATTGCGCGGCGCTCTAATCGATCTATCACCACAATATCAGGCTTATTGGCAACAATAGTCCTGTCTGTGATAATAGATCGATCCCAATATAATGTAGCACGACCATTCTCGAGAACTGGGTCGGGCACATACCTGTAGTATGGCACCTCTGAATTCACAAGTTTGTATTTAAGGGCAAGCTGTTGATGTACGATCCTGGCTACTTGGTTGTGTCTGTGCAAATATTCGCCGTTAGCAAGACGAGAACAACCAGAAATAATATGCCTGATAGATTCTCCAGGACGGTGACATGCCCGACAGATGTCGACCGTCCCATCCTTCAGGATATACCTCCGATAGTTATTCGTCATGATAACTTCGTCCATAATCGCACAAAAATATAAAATATTATTATTATTATTATTATTATATATTATATATAATAAATATTTTTATGATAAGGGACTTCGTTCCTATCTCGTGTCCCACAACACCACACGACTTTTTTTTTACTTCTTTTTATCGCGCATTTTATTAAAGAGCAAAGAGAAACTTCTGTCGGCAGTCCTCATGACTGCTTTGTGTTTTTTGTTTTATATTTAATAAAATAAGTGTGGTCACCGATTGGGTTTATTCCAGATTATTAAAAATGTTTTACATGTTTGCACTGAACAAACCAATCTTCTGGAATAATAATTCGTAATAGCACATAGATGTACGTGTTCGTACAGTGTCGCTGCCGGTTCTCACGCTCACTTAAAGAATAAACGGCTTCATGTTGTTTGACAAGTACGTTCCATCTGGCTTCCTTTTGTAATCTGAGTACAGAACTAAAAAAAAACCCAAATAAAATGGTAAAAATCACATTAATAGGTACTGCGACAGGTACTTGATCGAGTCTGGCACAAAGCGCTTCTTTCAAAGCTCCCTTCCTATGTACCTATGTGCTTCCTGAGAAATTATGTGAATGGGTCACGAGCTTTTTAGCAGATAGAAGCATAAAGGTCGTAGTCGATAGTGAGTGCTGCTCTCAGATCAAATAAAAAAAGGTTGATAACGCACGGCCTTGTTCTTGTTGAAGCAGAAAAAAGTAGCGTAGTTTCAAGTAAACACACGCGTTAACGCACATACATGCTAAGAAACAACGCTACTTTTCAACCGACTTCAAAAAGGAGGAGGTTCTCAATTCGACTGTATTTTTTTATTTATTTTTTTATATTTGTTACCTCATAATTTTGGACTGGGTGAACTGATTTTGATGATTCTTTTTTTATTTGAAAGCTGGTGCTTCCCGAATGGTCCCATTTAAATTTGGTCCAGATTGATCGGTTTTTTTTTGTTAAAACTTGTAATTTTTCGTCAGTATCGTATAAGTTGTAGTGCAATAAGGTTATCTACAAAATCCGTCTTGTGCAATTAAATGGTGTTAAAAAACTACACAAAAGTACACAAAAAGTTTCAAGGAGTAACATTTCACTCGTAAGTACACACAAAACTATATTTTTTATGATAATCTAACACAATTTTACTAATAATAATGTCAATATCACAAAAGACCTTCTAGAAGAGTGTTGCCAGGAGTACTTGTTTCTAATAGCCTAGAAATCCCTCCTCATCCTCCTCCCCATCCCCCTAAAGCCGGCAAAACACTTGTGACGCCTTTGGTGTTGCAAGTGTCCATGAGCGGTGGTAATCGCTTACCATCAGGCGATACGTCTGCTCGTTTGCCGGCTGTTTGCATAAAAGAAGTGGGTAAGTAATTTGTAGGTAAATTCATAGTCATATAATGAAGTAAAGAGTTAAAAGTTTAGGACATTAACTTTTTTTTAATCACGTATTTTTATAGTGTTGATTATATTACGTGATTAAAAAACAAAGATTTAGTCTTTACAATTAAACTATTGGTATTTTCCTCTGTGATTTTGTACACTTGGTTTTTATTTATTTTTTGCTATTTTGTCATAGACTTATTTTATTTTTTTACATTTTTTTATTTGAATTACTTTACTTTTTTTAACCGACTTCCAAAAAGGAGGAGGTTCTATGTTCCACTGTATGTATTTAAAGAAGTGGGTAAGTAATTTGTAGGTAAATTCATAGTCATATAATGAAGTAAAGAGTTAAAAGTTTAGGACATTAACTTTTTTTTAATCACGTATTTTTATAGTGTTGATTATATTACGTGATTAAAAAACAAAGATTTAGTCTTTACAATTAAACTATTGGTATTTTCCTCTGTGATTTTGTACACTTGGTTTTTATTTATTTTTTGCTATTTTGTCATAGACTTATTTTATTTTTTTACATTTTTTTATTTGAATTACTTTACTTTTTTTAACCGACTTCCAAAAAGGAGGAGGTACTATGTTCCACTGTATGTTTTTTTTTTTTTTTTTATGTATGTTCACCGATTACTCCGTCAGTTGTGGACCGATTTTGAAAATTTTTTTTGTATTCGAAAGGGTATGCTTCCGAGGTGGTCCCATTGCCAGCATATCAGGATCTGATAATGGGATCCCAGGGAAATCGAGGGAAACCCTCATTTTTTATAGGCACATACTATGTTTTTCGTATATTTTCTGAAGTTGCACCGGTATTTGCGTCTGGTAGTCATCATTTTATGATGATGAGCTGATGATGTAAGGTACAACTCCTTAACGGTTAGGAGTTGGAGGATAAATCTTTAAATATCATATGTACATATGTTACCTTTAGTCGTATTCTTTCAAGTTATTTAGGTAAGCTGATGATGGAAGGTGGAAGGTACAACTCCTCAACGGTTAGGAGTTGGAGGATAATTCTTTCAATTTCATACGTATCTAAAGACCTTCAGTCGTATACTTTCAAATTATTTAGGTGAGCTGATGATAGAAGGTTAAACTCTTCAACAGTTAGGGATTAGAGACTGATTTTAATATTACACGTACGTATAGACCTTAATTTGTATTCTTGATGATGAAATTTGATGAAATAGTTCAACTTACCTACGATTGTTTGCACTAAAAACTGAAAAATAAAAACTTTTTATAAAAAAAAAAACCGACTTCCAAAAAACATCCAACGAAAACTCTCTGCCAAAAAACACTTAAACGCGTAAAATAAACTGGTTCTTCATAAATTGCCTATACCTAATTCTTTATTCATGTAAATAGTAGTGTTATAATGTGTGCTAGGTACCTAAAATCTGTTTGAAGTCTGTTGAAACAGAGAGTTTTCGTTGGATGTTTTTTGGAAGTCGGTTTTTTTTTTTTTTCATTGTAGTGTGTACCGACACAGAATACCGGAGGATATCTGTGCCTCGGCGTCCAGACCAGACATATTTCTTTATGCAATATCAATTAAGCGTGTAGTACTAGTAGAGCTCACGGTGCCGTGGGAAACGAACATCCTTATAGACCACGCTTTAAAAAGAAACAAGTACTTTGACTTAACCAACGAAATAACTAAAAATGGTTATGTCGTTGCGCTGTATGCCGTGGAAGTGGGTGCGAGGGGTATACCAGCCAAATCCCTCTATAACCTGCTTAAAGACCTTGGATTGCCAAGAGCTTCAGTAAGCTCTTTTCTTGAACGAATATCCAAAGCAGCATTGCTAGGCACATTTCAAATGTGGTTAGGTAGAGGGGGCAACACGGCGGACAGTGGAGGTGAGCGTTGACGCGTAGTAAGGAGTGCTCCTTAAACCTAAACCTGGGTCGCAATTCCCAGGCACTGTCGAAGTCCCATGTGTTGCCCCCATCTATCACGCGATGGACCCGGCACCCGCACGGTGAATCCATGGAACGCTAAGAAATAGGTCATTTATTTGATATATTTGTAATAAGCACGTCATGGCCTTTTATTTAATACCCTACTTGAGTACATTTCAAAATATTCGACAGTTTATCCCCACTTGCAACTCTTATATCTTGTAAAAGGCTAAACCAATTTTAATATAACTTAACGTTTTGAAATGTACTCATTATACTCTTTTAATTAATTCTCACACTGTAACCCCTGAACTTGTCAGGTGGAAACTCACCGGTTTCGACTCAGGATAGAATATGATACCTCAGGGCGCCGTAAGAATTTTGATAAAATTTTATAGTGAGGGTGCGGAGGGTCCAAGGAAGACTTCAATGAGACAACTTACGAGTCATACAAACTTTTATTCTTGTTCCAGTTGTTTTACAAATGTGAAATTTAAATATAAATTTATAAATAAACTTATGAGGTAGTCTTAAAATAAAAAATAAAATTATACAGTCTTTTCTTTAACACTTTAAGCCTGTAGACTGGTCAGCACAGGATAGCCACCCTCTGGTCACCTCTCTGACTCAAGGTAGTCAGCCGTAGACTCTCTCCAGCTCAAGGTAGCTTGAGGAGACGTCCACCAGTGATCCAACTTGTGGGTGCTAGGTAAAAATATTAATTAATTTTCATATACAGATTATGTGAACTTCCCTCAAGGTAGGGCAGATGGGTCTTGAGGAGTGAGCTGTGAGCTGCCAATAGTCAACCGTCCTCAGCACAAATCTCGAACCACAAGACAGGTAAAATGTAGGTTGTCTTTCAGCGGTAATCTATCGACCCTATAAACAAAATTAAATAGCCTGAGGACATATTCTACATACATTAAGATAATAAGGAAAAACCTTTTTGAGGTTAACTTACCACACACAGTGGGACTTGAACACTCACAAACACTACCAACAAGGATATTAATATACACAGTAAGCAAAGCTTCCTCAGAGTTCATGAGAGAAGGGTTAAGAAATAAAACAAGAATATGCCACACACCCCTCTATATAGACATCTCATCGAATATTCTCGATGATTCCCCTACCCCATTTCTGGATGTGCGAACAGGACGTACAACTTCCATACTCCTTGCTTATTTGAGATCAATTTAAGATGTAATGAGAATCGTATGATACACATATGATAATGTCTCACTATTTCTAAGTGTCATAATGTTAACAAAGAAATATCCTTCAAAACATACGCCACCTAGTGCCACCTAGGTGTACCAACAGCCCGGTACTTCGATCGCACACAACATCCAATTGTAGTTCGAACTACAGTGAACGAGAGGGCGCTGAAACAAAAATTGTTAAACATTGAAAGCAAAAAAAACGATGTTACAACACATACAAGCCTCTTTCATTTACATTATTATTTTTATTATTATTAAAAACATTATTATTTAGCACATATTATAATACCTACTATTTAAATGATTAAAGAATTAGGTATAGGCAATTTATGAAGAACCAGTTTATTTTACGCTATTAAGTGTTTTTTTGGCAGAGAGTTTTCGTTGGATGTTTTTTGGAAGTAGTTTTTTTAAATATAAAAAGCTTTTATTTTTTAGTTTTTATTGCAAACAATCGTAGGTAAGTAGTAAGTTGAACTATTTCATCAAATTTCAATTTCAAGTCAGGGTAGCAACCTTGGACCGCTGGAATTCATCATAATGATTAATGATCTACCGGGAGTGGTCCAAAATGCGAAATGCTTACTATTCGCAGACGATCTCAAACTCTCTCTCCCAATAAATAACTTGGAGGACTGCAAGAGGCTTCAGACAGAGATTGATAGGGTGATAACCTGGAGTAAAGACAATCTCTTGCAGTTTAACACCTTGAAGTGCCTGACAATCACCTTCGCTCGCTTACGCGCACCCATCTCACACAACTATACGGTAGACGGGACGCCAATGGGAAGGGTCGCAGAAGTTAGGGATTTGGGGGTTTGTTTAAACACTGAGCTAAGATTTCGTGAACACATTGTAAAGTGTTGTAAAAAAGCTTACAGGAACTTGGGTTTTGTTTTGCGAACGGTAAAGGACTTCAGCAATATAAATACAATTATAGCATTATATAACGCGCTAGTAAGAAGTCAGCTAGAGAGTAACGCAGTTATCTGGGCCCCACATGAAGCTAAATATGGTCTCATGTGGGAACGAGTGCAAAATAAATTTGTTACATTTTTGTACCTGAGATACTATGGAATATATCCATTTTGTGGATATAGTCCATAAACCATCATCATATGATGACATATCATCATACATCAATATGTATACCACGTTATTTGTTCTGGGTATGGTGGTATACAAAGAACTGAGGGTTAGAAGGGAATACACACTCGTCTCGTACCTGTTTAGGGTACTTAGGGGTGGGGTACCTAATACGGACATATTAGGCCGAATCACCATATGATTGAGTTCCGGACAGATACGTGTGGCGGCGCGGGCGGCGCCTAAGAGAAGCATGTTAAAAATAGTTTTTGCAAAAGTTTAATAGGCAAAGTCTAAGATACTTTATTTTGTAGCATATGAATGGATCTTTAATAATTAATGTATAATTTATAAGTTTGCATACAATTTTTGTTACAAAAAAGCATTCAAACATGCTGTAAATAAATGTGTTCAAAATAGTTCCTTGGATTACTATTTTTAGCAACAATTTTTATTTTGAAAAAAATCGATACGATGGAAGTGTTATACCATTTTAGAAAGCTCATATTGTCTACTTCCTTTTAAAATTGTTGTTGAAAATATATTAGTAACCTGGTACATGATGGTCATAAATGAGAACATCGATTTTGCGTTTATCTTACTTTCGGTTGGAGGTTTGAATGTTAGCGCTATTTGCCGCCAGTCTACAATTTATTTTATTTAATAGGTAATTTTATATTATTTAATGGCAAACAAAAAATATTTGCAGTTTCGTTGCGTAAGTGAGTTTTTTTGACAAAATTCGACATGACGCAAAATCTTAAGAGTAAACTGTTTAATCTGCACACGATGTATGTATTGTATGTCTTATTAATTGCTGGTGTGATTTAAAAATTGTATTGTTTCCCATATACGTTTTTGATAAGAATAGGGTTGATAACTAAAATATCATGAGAGTTTCTTGAGAGAGAGAGAGTTTATTGGTTTTCAGGGTTTTCATTTACACACGTACACCATCATCAATTGACTATAAATAGTATGTTTTCATGTCATTATGCACAGTGATTATTTGGTTTTCATTTTTAATACAAGTCTAAATCGTGGTATCATTGCAGAGTTCGTTTGTACCAGACGTGACATATGTCTTGTTCTAATCAACAGGGAAAATTATGTCTCTAATATTAGTGATTACATTCGATACAATTTTCACGACATATCTGATGCTAATACAGCAAAAAACAATCATCGAAATTTTAAATATCAGTGATAAAATCAGTGGCGGATTTACATATTTGCCGCCAGTAGGCTATTAAAATTTTGCCGCCCCTTCTTACTTCAGCAATTCAATAACCTTTTTTACGTGTGGAAACCATTGCAAGCCGTCATTCAATAGAGGTTTGCATGTAGTGTGTTGAAATCGAACCGGGTAATGATATACGGTGTTTAGGGAGAGGGGGAATAAGTCTCAATTGTGACTCGGTCACCCTTATCTTTACCAATATAATTGCACGGATTTACAATTATCGTCATCCGCTCGATGATTCCCTTATTTCGAACTCTTCAGAGTTCACCTTGAATAGTTTCTGCAGGAGCAGAAAAGTTACCGTACAACACAGGTGGAACTCACGTCTACGGCCTTTACGATGGGAAGAACGTGAATGATGTTCCACCCGTTACGGATGCGGCGGTAGGGGATCCGTTGCAAGACTCAGTGCACTGCACTGCTGCAGTCAGATCAAACGGCCCGTGTGTTGGTCCTAAGAGCGCCCACGTGCAATGCCAACAAAGTTTGTCTTTTTCTTCCGTGTTGAATTGAAATACATTTAGATACCCCCTGTCAGACGACTGGTGATGTAGTCCTGTCATACTGAGACCGATTAAAACAACTCTATCTCAGGTACTGGTAACCGAGGAACTAGATGTAACCTAGAAAGGAAACTTCTGGTACCCTAACAGATCTCGAGCCATCTACGGTTTACAGATGTCTCCCTCGTATATGGTGACCACAATCACTCCTTCCTGGCTTTAAAGATCAAATCCTGGCATGCTTCTGCTATGGTCGTCAACGAACTGTTGGTGTCGTTCTGCCTAACATCGAAGCTTGGGTAGACAGGGAGGAAGGTCGCGTCACCTACCGGCTGACGCAAATAGTCATGGTTGCTTCGGTGAGTATATAATGAGATCGGACGCGAGGAGATGGCACAATTCCTCCACTGCGAACTGGCTGGGACTCTGATAAACTTACGTTGGAGGACTGGCCGCGTGGACACCTGAACGCGAGGACCTAGTTGACCATATCGAAAGAGACCTGTCCCCCTAATTATTACTGATTGAAGGGCTGGGACGCAGTGGTCTCTTTCTGTGAAGAAGTAATGCTCCAGAAAGAGACTGCTGAACGAGATCGGAAGAGGGCCGATCACCAGCGTAGACGACGTCGACGG
Source organism: Diaphora mendica (assembly GCA_949125395.1). Taxonomy (NCBI): domain Eukaryota; kingdom Metazoa; phylum Arthropoda; class Insecta; order Lepidoptera; family Erebidae; genus Diaphora; species Diaphora mendica. The sequence continues at coordinate 25,792,747 of OX421312.1, read as the reverse complement.
CGAAACCAGTCGTCGTCCCAATTCCCAAAGGGTAGAGACCCTTTGGATTTTTTTTCCCTTTCTGAATACGCGCGGCGTCGACCTGAAATAACATAGTCTGGGTCCTTCTCAGAGCAGGGTGCCTGAAACCGGCCGACGGAGTGGTTTTTAGTGGAAACATCACATACCGATAGGTCTCTCCTCTCCACCTCTGGTCTGCCCCTCGGCGACTTTTGCTCAATTTGAGTAAACTGAGCATCGTGACAAGGCTGTACGCAGAATTCTCCGGTCGATAACGCTATACGGTACCGCTCTGACCGACCAGAGTAGGGCGCACCTCTGGCACCCTTGGAGAGTATTGTTAGTTAGAGCCATACACGGTCATCATTATCGTATTTACGGATGCGGCTTGCGCGTTGGCTGAAATATCCTTGTGGGATTTGTTCCGGGTAACGCAGGTTCTTTCCGAGCACTGATGCATTGGGAATTACCTCAACGTGGTTACTACGAGTGACTTGAATCCCGCCTGTCCGGTGTATGGAGCCAATTCACTGTGCCAGTACTTGAGCAGCGCAGCGTTAGATACTCAAAAATACGCACCATGGTCGATAGCGGCAGATGTTTTACCTCCTTTTGCGAAGATGAAATCGCGCAGAAAAAGGCGGCGGAAAGGACAGAGGGATGAAAATGTCTATTCGAAATTAATTCTCCGCCGCCCGGTGAAACGGGTGGTGCGGTGCATTCTAGGGCCTCATGCCGCTCTCAGTGGTGATTTTGAAAAATGTTAGAAAAAATTACTAATTTAAATTGTAATATTAAACTGCTATTGAGATATTTTAAAAACCCATATTTACAAAGATATATTTCACCGAGCGTTTAGTATTTTCTTTAATATAAAGTTTAGAGTATTTGGTACACTAAATAATACATTGTTTCTTTTTGTTAAATTGTCAAGACGTTTTTTTCTTAGTTTGAATTATAATACTTAATGTATTTTTTTCTTTTTTTTGAAAAAAAATTATCTAAATTTGCCGCCCCCTAAAATTCGCCGCCCTAGGCTCCAGCCTACTCAGCCTAGTGGTAAATCTACCACTGGCTAAAATACATTAACTAACATCTTGGATCATACTGTATCCCGGATTTTAAAAACTGACGGTGTCTATAAAACCAGTTCAATAGACGAATATAGTGGTCAGAATGAACAAAAACAAATATTATTGGAAGAATAGATTTCTGACTCCAATTCGTTTAATGTTCTTTTGTGCCTCTGAAGCTTATTGATGTAGACAGTAATGAAACTTTGTTACAAAATTCGTCTTCTTCATCGATAACATTTTGTCGACCTATTATTTAATTTTCGAAAGAAACTCCTGAGAAAAATAAAAGTACATACTGTATAGAATCGAAAGGACTTCAGGTATTTTTTTGTAATGAAATCTCAAATGGACTATCTTCTATAGGTTACTATAATTCAAGTGATTTGAGGTAAACTGACTATCTGAGGTAACCTCTGATATCGTTAGGACCCGTTTTATATATTATGAAATAAAATGATGTCTACAGAATATGAAGGCATGCAGACAATTGCTCTTAACTTCATTGCAGGCGCTCACGTAAATTTGAGGGTTTCCTTCAATTTCCTTAAGATCCCATCATCAGATCCTGCTATGGTGGCCATGGGACCACATGGGGAGCATACCCTTTCGAATACAAAAAGAATTTTCAAAATCGGTCCACAAATTGACGGAGTAATCCGTGTACATACATTTTAAAAAAAACGATTAAATTGAGAACTTCCTCCTTTTGGAAGTCGGTTAACAACACCATATGTTCCATCGGAATGGTTGCCTGAAGAAATCATCGAAAGTGCTTCAGTACCTGATAACTGTGGCAAAATTCTAAAAGTTAAGAGAATAAACTATAAGACTATCGTAGAAGGGTCCCCTGTTTGGGAACCAACGCAAAGTATTGTAATTACGCTGGATGGGCAAGTTCTACCTCCACGTATATTCATATGCTACAACTCATTACCTGTAGAACGGTATATGTACCCCACTATTCTATGCTACAATTGTTGTCGCTTTGGACACACAAAATTCAGTGTAGGTCCAAACCCAAATGTTACAAGTATAAGTGTGGACAGGAACATACTCGTGATACTTGTGATATTAAGGAAGACAATATATCTTGCTGCTACTGCTCTGGTAAACATTTTGCGACCTCTAAATTGAGTCCTGATTTTTTGCGTCGAAAAGAAATTAAGGCTGTTATGGCAGAAAAATGTATTTCAAATGGCGAAGGTGCTAAAATGAATTCACATATTTCTAATTCCTATGCCAAGGTAGCTAGTACTCCGGTTGCTACTTATGCTTACCGAAACTCGCAATCTTCTTATACACAACATTCCCTTCAAAATGGCTGTGCCTTTAACACTAATTCCGCAGATCCTACAATGATGTCATCATCAGATATAATATAAATTCTCATCCAAACAATAACGCAATCTAATATAATAATAGAAATACCGTCCAATGTTGCCCTTATAGTGGATATGTTTAAAAGCCCTGAACGGGCCTCAACCTGAAAATAATGTTAGTACAAACTCAGACATGTTACAACGGAATTGTAGAAGTGCAGTTTTTAAAAAAAAGCTAAGTCATTTATTTAGCACTATGCCGTCACTTGTAAGCTGTCCAACAACAAATCATTTAGATTACATAAGTTTTTATTTAAAGACAACTTCCACATTCGGAATAAACATCCTGTGCCTTGGTGGACTTTATAAACATATATGAAACAGACGCAAAGAACATCCAGACACGGAATAACAATTTGTGGATCACACAAAGTGTTGTCCCATGTGGGATTTGAAGGAGTAATAGACAACGGCGCGTCAACCGCTTAAACCACTAGGCCAACCGAGCATTCTGTTCTGAGTGACTGTTTTTTACTTGCTCCCGTAGATTGCATTTTACCGGCTGCTCATTAGGCACTGTATGGAATATCTAGGCAAAGTATTAAATAAATATTTTTTTCATACTATACCTACACGTTTCAGGTATTGTTTATATTGCCTAGGTATTATATAGAATAACGGATTATACACATTGTCGACATGATTAGATTATGTACTAATATTAATTCAATCCGCAAATCTCTCGTTCTAAACTTTTCCAGGTAGGTAGATATATAAAAAACAAATAGATATTACTTTAATCTTATTTATTTTAATACTGTAACAAAACAACCACTTCAAAGTATCTAAAATAGTAGGTTGGTACTATATACCAAAATATATAGGAATGATATCCCTTGATTAGTATACATTTAAATAGGTATACATTTACTATAGCAAATACCTATGTAATGTAATTCTTTATGTCCAAAACTAAAAATGTTTTCACAAAAATATTTATATGCTGTTAGTACCTAAATAGAAGTTACTTTTAAAAGAATTGACTTCATGGTGTCATTTAAAACTATGGGGACGTTAAAAGAGAATCACAATGAGTTTAGTGGCTTGTTTAGTTATACAGAAACTTTTACACTTACTCATTATTATTATTCGGAACGGCAGATCTTTCAAAACTGAAGAAAACTGCTGCGTGGGCTATATATGTTATCACTGTATTTCTTTAACAATAATACTTCAATCAATTTTCGTATAGTTGCACAAAAATTTGTCTCAATTTAACCAAATACATTTTGTACTTCAACATTCATTTTGAAATGATCTAACATAAGACTGAATTATTATGATAGAACACCTGGTATAAGGGCTCCCACACATAACTGCGAATTCGCAACGCAACGTCGCATCGCATTGCAGTTATGTGTGGGAGCCCTAAAGCGTACCCAAAAGTATGAGGTTCTAGTGTTTAAACTTTTTGCGTGATGAACGGTAAAGAGGGCGCAATCTTAGATTAATTAACATAGATTACCATGCTTTCGTAAGGGTGGTAAACTTCGAAAAGCTCATACAAAAGGGTACCTACAGGGTACGAGCATTCCAGGTTGACAGGTTTATAATCAAGTTAAGCGAGGGGTTTTGAGTTAGGGCAGGTAGCACGTACTACGGTTAATGCAAAAATAGCGTGAGGAATTCTTAAGTGACTCATCGGCACGCGTCATTTTCGGGAAAACCCAACTTACACTCTGTCAAATTGGAATATGCGCTACTAATTTTAAAGAAACTGATTTCATAATGTTGAGAGTAATACGTAGTAGCCAACGTAGCTGTTACTGCAGACATTTTAATAATATCTATTGTTGTAATAAAGAAAGCACAATTAAATGATGTGTCAAATAAAAATAAACTGAAAAATATTGTAGTAGCGATTTCTACGACGCGACATTACGGTTTCTCTGGGTTTGATGCATTACTACCATAAAACAGTGATCATTTTTGATGTCCAAAGACATCCGTACTTTAGAAATAAACACTTATTTATTAAATCTAATACAGAATGACTATCAGACAATCATTTATTTATATATAATATATTTAGGTACTTATCTTATATTTAGTCATTCGTATTTGCTCGATCACCCACGCGATTAGTGTCTAAATAAATATTCAGAATCAAACTTGTACGAGGAACATTGGAGTTACTCTATTTATCTACAATACATGACATGTTAATAATACATGATGTTAACATTTACGTAATTTCGACAGACGCGTTACCTCTTAATATCTTACTTACAAACAAAATGTAAATAAGTCACTATTGGAATTTTGAGACAGCAATAATAACATTGAGATTAGGTAATATTTTTATGACAAAAACTACAATATTAAATCCAGTCTTTAAATTTAAAGATTTTAATGAGATTATCCAATTGTATGACTTTGTGCTTTTTAAAAAAAAAATTTACAAACACATGATGAACACGGTACCTTCTCCAATTCTGAAGTCGGTAACAAGTAGGTAGGTGCACTACTTAAACAGCTGATCTTAAAAAGTACCTTAAGTTGTGTAGGGTACGTATAATAGATAAATGCTTCAATTCATAAAATCCCAAAAAGCTCGATATGAATATTTATACTACATAAACAGTTTTTTGGTAATGGAAATGCTATATATCACGAACAATGTCTACTATAAGACCCCAAAATTGTAATTCATTTTTAGGAATCTTTTCAAGCTGTTACTTGGCCAAAACTTTGTAAACACCTAATTAATATTGTCTACTTTCGAAAGAAATAACATTCTATTAAAGTCATATTTTTCCAATACCACATTGCATTTCAGTTAACCTACAATTTATCACATTTCAATAATGCACTAGATAAATTCTCACACATTTATAATAATAGATTTTCATCTACGATTCGCTTATATCTAAATAAAATGGCTACAGAGTTTCGGGGCTAAATAAAATAATGTAAGTAATAGGAATACACAACCTGATTTACATCAACTAATGATCAACTCAAAGCGCATGTAGATAATGCTAATCTCAAAAGAAAAGATAAATGATAGAGACATTATAAAACCCATCTACGTCAAAGAATACGACTTTAGTTAACAGATTATAGTGGCAAAAACCACTAGTAGTATAAAAATACTAAAATTCATTAATAACACTATGATATTCTTAGGTCAGAGTTCTAAAAGCCATTAAATTTAAATACGGATTCAGATTCCGCAAACATAATAATAATATAATATAAAATAGGATCTTAAAAAGTTGCATAAAAGCATCCTACAAATAGAAGTCAGGCAACTTTAACTTATAATCAAATATATTGAGCCTTATACTACGAAATGATCTAACGTGTGTTTTGTTACTCTTCATTATTGATAATATCCAAAATGCTGACATAAGATCCTGAGAGAAAACCAAGGATTCCGAAGCAGATCAAAAAGATATTCTTAATAAGAATCCAGTTAAATCGTCCTAGGCCATTGGGTCGGTCCCAGAAAGTGACTGTTTCGATAACGGACGGGAATATTAAGCCAAGGAAAGAGAGACACACAGCGCCCACTAGAGAAATAAATGGACCTAAGTTGGGGATAGCAATAGCTATGCAAACTGTCATTATTACAAGTGCAACCCTGATGCTGTACTCGGCAAGGTTTTTCTTGGCTCCGAACCAGTGACGGACGTTTTTCCAAATAATCTCCATTGGTACGTAGAACTGAAGACTGTAAGTGAAGAAAATGGCCACGGCAATCATCAACTTAACGCTCTGGCCCAATCTGTAATAAAAAAAAATGTTTTAGTAAAGTGGCTAGCTTCCTATCTACAGAGAGGAAATGTGGAACAGTGGACTATTACAGGTACCTAAATGACGAAAGCACATTACCTACAGATTGATTATGTTTAAAATTGATGTTTACATTTCATGTAAAATATAGTAATCGCCATTAGAAATATTATTTATTTAAATCACTCAATACTTGAAAGAGGGGCACACATTTTATTTATTTATAATGAATATTTTAAGAAAATTAGTAGTAATTGTAGTACTGTAGTAGAAGTAATTGTTTACTTACGGTTCATCTTGGGGAAGATCTAAAGTAACACTGCCACTAGTTTTTTCACCATATTTCAAATAGCCAAAGAATCCAGTGAAGGCATAGAGGGAAACAACAAAGGCCATGCCAAAGTTAAGTACTCCAGGACATCCGATGAAGTGGGTAGGTGTCTTCATGTTGTTCTCCAGGGGCATAACAACACCAATTCCTTCGAGCGCGAAGATAGCAGTGCCGAAGAAAGTAGGTAGACGTGAGAATCCTCCGAATTTCTCTACAGTGTCAACGCTTGGAATATCTTGGAAGAGGTAGTAGAAAGTGATTCCCATTCCAGTTCCAACTAGCATATTAGCAATCATGGACAGGGGCGCCAAATACTTCAGGTTTCTAATCAGATTCATCGCAATGAGAAATGGGAGCAAGGAAGCCATGTAGACTCTGGTGTCTATATCATAATACTGAGTATCCTTCGTATAGAAATCGACTACTTGTTTCAGGTTCTTTGAAACAAACACAATGTATACACAACAACAGCCCAGCAAGTCTATCACAAGAAACCAGTTGACCATTGCCCTGAAACAATTTAAAATTAAATTTAGTAGCTGTGTTTGTATTAAAACATTTATATTGTAGTTAAGTTTTCCCTGCTATAAGAAAGTCATATTTCATATGTTGTTTGTTTACTTGGTTTTTTGGTTGTGAGTGTTTAGCTACTGTGCAAAGAACAGTATGCTCATTTCACTAATATTTGCATTTTTATGCATTAGAGAGCAATGACCTACGCCGAATTGTGAATAAGAGAACTCTGAAGAGGTGAACTATAACTATTTAGAGAGGCGAGGGGCGTGTAAATTTAATTTTGCAGATGTTTTCCATTTTTTAAGCTGAACACCAATTACCAAAATAAACAAATTAAACAATAATTAAGTACTTATGTATATGGTAAATTGCGATAATTTATTATATCTCTTTTTATACTTATCAATCAAACGAATATCCAAGCAATTGTGTAGAAAAACTCACTTTGCGAGCCGGGAAAATTGATGAACTGCAGGTGGACCACACAAGAAGGCTGCTTCAGCGGTTTCGGCAAAACCCAGCGAGGGTTTTTGTATTCTTCTGCAAAGTTCATGGCAGGTCTTCACCAGTACGTGTACGCAGTATGTGCAGATACCTCCAATGACGAACGTGGCCACCAGACCGAAATACAATCCAGCGTTGCGGAACGCCATCGGCATTGCCAGAATACCACTTCCCAATGAACCTTTCAGCAAATGAATAAGGGTGTCCATGTCACTGGAAATAAATGTTTTAAATTAAATCACTTTATGAGAGTTATTTGATTTATATTCATCGTAGTTTTTAGTGTTTATATTTATGTTGAGATTCCTGAGATGAAGCCAAAAGGAAGGGTTGTAGTCTTGGTAGTCTCTGTATGTTTGTATGTTCCATCGTAGCACCTAAACTACTGAACTGATTTTTGATGATGAATGAGGTAATAATGACCCGTGTGACACAGGCTACATCAATTTTATCAACAGTTTTTATGAAGTAGGGTTATACTTGTAGTTGTCGAAACTTTTTCTCGTATGCGATGTTCTTTTGGAAATGAATACAGAATATATACTCGTATACCTATTGATTAGATACTCACGAAGTAGGATGCGCCAACTTCCTATGCTCGAATGGATTATAGTCCTCATCTGCCTCAATATCCCGGCCCGGGATCTCCATGAGAGGCAGGGTGGAGCCTGCCTGTTGTTCCACTGGGATCTCATTTGGGTCAACTTTGTACCTGTAGAACGTTCCCAGGAGACTATTATAGTAACTTTTTATAGTTAAACAATACTACAATCTATATAGATAAACTAATGTGGATAGGTTAGAAGTGAGGTGGGTACGATAGTGTATTTCAACAATTAATTTATTGAGTTTAAGCATCACTATGTAGATGGTAGCGATAACATAGAAAGCGCCACATTTCAAGCTAAAATGTGATACGAACGAGGTGTGGATGTCGCGGACGCGAAAATTGTATCAAGACATGATTCTATTGTTAATTATGACTTATTGTGGCAATTGTCAACTACTTGCAAATGTACTAAGTTATTTTACTAATTGATAGCTGCATTACAATGTGTGAGTGTTGTGGTGTGAAGTGTGATACATTCATTATGGTCTCCAAAACATTGTAGAAAATATTTTGTTCCAGTGCGCTTCACTCTGTTAAGACTCGGCATTTACAAATTTGTGGCTCAACCGTTAAATTCAATACAGCTTTACGATATAAATAAAAACATTTCTTAAACTTAACGGACAAAGATGGCAATTGGACAATTAAGTTCACACAAATGAATTACTGTTCAAAGTAATGGGTACTTAAGGAACATTAAAAAGTAACAAAAGCAGGTAATCTAATAGATGTAACATTACAAGAATAAAAAAACAACAAATAAATGAAGACTTGTAAAGAGGACATAAAGCTAAATCAAATTTGTACAAATCGCCAGTTTGCGAGCCAATCCCGAGCCTGAACAGAGATGGCGCATGAGTGCCAACTGCGCGAACGCGCATTGCACGTAATGGCAGCGGCTGTCGGCACTCCATACACAATTCTTTCCAAATTGTTTACCATTACCAAACAAAACAAATTAAATAAACAAAATTGAAACCATAAAATGGAATGATGTACCGGTGTATGAGTCCATTGCAAGATGATCAAGGTCGACGAACGACATTTATCTCGTGGAAGCAGCACTCGTCTTCCCGGATCGTCTCCGAACTGCATCGAGCATATTAGCTCATTTTAAGGAGCAATTACTTAACAGTCAACATACAATATAAAATACCACGACATATTTACTATAAAACATTTATATGAAACAAGCTTATGGCCACAGAGTGGGCGGGGCCCACGGAGCCCGATGCGCCGAGGAGGCACGCATATCAAACTTCTAATTTGTTACCGATTTAGCTTATTTATATGATCTAAAGAATAGTTTCTTTTCAATCTCCTGTTGAAAAAAATGTCAATATTATTAGGTTTAAGACAAAATTGACAAAAAAATCCACAATTATAATATTCATAATCAACTTGCAGAACATAAAAATGAAGTAAGCTGTGAACTTGAAGCATGCCTTAATGTTGATTTAAATTACTAAGCAGTAGTAAATAACAATTTATTAAATGTGGCTCCAGATTGAGCAATTGAAGTAAATTATTGACAACACTCAATAGGCAGTCAAAGCTGAATTAATGATTGTCGGCTCAGTGGCGCATGGTTTCCTCCTCGCTGAACATAATGGAACATTAGTCACTTACTTGACCATAACAACGTCTGATAAATCATTTTTGACTCCTTTTTTCTTGGGGTCATACTCAGCGATCATCGGCCGCATTTGAGGTTTCTGAAAATAGTCATAATAAATTAGTTAGTGTACAAGATACGAGAAAAGTATGTTTAAACACTTCATAGGATACTGTTCCAGTTCTAAATGTAGGTAAAATAATTAATTGCTGTTTGCTAAGAATTAAATTAACGCGTTTCATTGAGACTGACGCCACAAGTCACGACGTCACAGTCGTTCAGGGAGGGGCTCGGTTCGGTAGCCATGTGACCAAGTAGTTGCTATTTTGGGAAGACATAAATAGCCGTCGCGGCCACGTAAGCACGGAACACAGATCTCCCGCTGTATTACAAACACTCGCGAATTTTTTGATGTCAACAAGGTAAAATAACTGTCTGATGCTCTTTTTAAACTTTCACTTAGGTGGGTCATTTTGGTGAAATGGATAATTGTCATAAACTGCATGCCTTATTATTTTATATTCCATCCTTGAGGGTGATATTTATTTTCTAGAAATTTAAATGTGACTTCGCTCGAAAGTATATCTACTTTAACTAAAACATATTGAATCGCTTTGTAAATGACACAGCTCCGAAACAACTAAGTTAATATTTCTTTAATCAAATTGAGGACCTTCTCTTTTTTAATTCAGGTTATCCGCATAAAGTAAAATTTCGTTATTTTATATTCAATGCATTCACTGCATTCTAATGTCTATTGAATATGTATGTAATTATTGCTACATGTTCATTCAATGGATTTTAGGAACATTATTTACAAGTATTCCCTCCCTTGAATATGTTGATTTCATTTATTTTCAAGGCCATTATGTTACTGAATATGTATGAAGAGTGCTCAACCTACTTGCCACTACGAATGCCTCATAATAATTATGACATTGGGCTACCCAATGGCTGTTGTCATTATGAAATCTTTACATAGGTACTATAAAATGAAGTTGCTTTCGCTGTCTGATTATTTAAAATACTCAATCGATTTTCATGCAGTTTTCAGCAATAGATTGAGTGATTTAAGAGGAAGCTATAATATTATAGTATAGGAATTCCGAGAATCTCAAAGACTACCTTGCGAAGCTGTGCAATGAATGATATATCCGTGCCATTTTCTTTAAAAAAATAAAAGACGTGATAGTTAATTTATAAGTCGTTTTCTAAATTCTACCGTACTTACTTAGGTACCTAAAAAGAAAAAAGTTAATACAGAAAATGGTAAAACAGGTAGGGAAAGTTTTAAAAACATGGGTCATCAAGATATATGCAGTGCTCGACGACAAGACTGATTGTGCCTGTAACAGGATTGAACGAGTTCCAAAAATAAATTTGGTAGGAACCGGTCGTTGAGATGGCAAAAACTGTGGCTAGCTCGAGCGTTTTATTAACTGTTCTCTCTGAACTTGGGAACTTTTTGAGAAAAGAACACAATTTTTTTCTGTCAACTTCGTACACATCTATAATCTATATATATATAAACTAGCTGATCCGGCAAACGTTATTTTGCCATAAAAAAATGGTATAAAAAATAGAATCTACCCGATATGCGCACCAAATTTCATAAAAATCTGTCCAGCCGTTTCAGAGGAGTATGGTAACTAACATTGTGACACAAGAATTTTATATATAAGATAAATTGCCTAAATGTATGTACGCCCATAACTTCCGATCGGCTGAACCAAATTAAATAATTCTTTTTTTATGTGTTCCTTATTGTTAGGACAAGGTTCGTGTAGGTACAAGAAAAATTAAAAGATAACAGGAAAAGTCAGTTTTTGTCCGGAACTGTACACTGCCTGTGGGAAGGTGAGACAGATAAGTAAATATGGCGGTACGAAGTTCGCCGGGTCAGCTAGTTAGTTTATAAATCAAGAATTTCAGTACACACAAATTTCTTTTAATTTCAATTTGATACCTATTACCTATATCAATTTGTTATTTACAAATAAAAGGATTACAGGTTTAATGACGTGAATGATTTATATATTATCGTCGATTTAACCTCTTCCTCCACAAATGTGGTTTTTAGTGCTATTGTTTTAATATTAAGTGTTAATGTGGATTAAATTGTTTTATTGCTGTCTCACGACCTAAAAGTACCTAAAGTCGAATCCAAAAGAAACTTTGGGGTGTCAAGTGTCAACATCTAAATTTTTAATTAACTTTCATAACTATTTGTGTTTTGGCACCTAATTTTCCATACACATACTGGATTCAAACTTAGATTACATACATAATAAAATTTGATTGATAACACTTTAGCAAGATATTTTTCCATAATCTTCTAATGTTTGTATCCTAAGTAAGCACGTGTTACTATACAGTTCATTACGAACAATTTATCACTCTGTTCTAAATGTGTCCGTCCTTTATCATGAGTCGCATGACCACGTAAATATTTGCAACAAATACCTACTATACAATGTCAATATGAAACCACGACACTTATTATGGCCCGATATAATGGCCACTGTTGTACCGTCACGATGTTCTAATAGATAAATACACGGATAATTGTGACGATGACGATGGTGATATATATTAATTTTAATTGTGCGCCATCTAAACGAATACCCAAGGTCTGTCGTTGTTGTCCAATTTAATTCAAGACGAGCCCCTGCGTTAAGTAACACAAGCCGTTTTTTGCAGTTTCATCTGCATTAATGGTAACTGCACCACCCCTTAGGACCATATCGTACTTTGTTATTCGCGGATTATTTAAAGAGTCACTCAAATCTGATCAAATAATATCTAGACATCTTCGCATTTTAGTACAAACATTATAAAACTCTTCAGCTTTTTTTATATAAGTATATTAGATATTTATTCTGTGTTTTATTTATTGGAACTTAATATTGACTGAATATTAAGTAAATAGTTGAAGAATAAGTAAAAAACTACGTTGATTTGAGGTGTATTTTTAAACTTCGGTAATTTTTCGATCATGCAATCAGTTCCTACTTCTTCTTCTTCCTAGCCTTTATTATTCCCAACATTTGGGGTCGGCTACTAGTTCAACCAGTTTTACCTGAATATCAGTTTTTACACGGAGCGACTGGCATCGGACCTCCGCAACCCTGAAGGCGAACTAAATTCGATGATTGAACTAGTTGTCAGTATATTTGAGGGCACTGACTTCCCAATAACGATTGCCATAGATGTTCATGACAACCGGGACCGACGGCTTAACGTGCTCTCCGAGGCACGGGCGGGAAACACCGCAATCTTCCATACTCCGGGCTGCTATTAAGAATTTCCTGTAAGAAAAACTCAACAACAGTCCGACCCGGGAATCGAACCCGAGACCAACCAGGCAGTTCCTACTATCATTAGAAAATTTTAAAACAATGACCTTACATTGAAGAAAATAATATTTAAAATGTTATAAACTCTTTTGCAATAAAAACGGGCACTATTTTAAAGAACTGATCCCTAGACACATATGTTGATCCCTAGACCACTTTTGATGTGTGTATTTTATAGTTACTATTAGTTTGTTTGACAATTTTAGGTATTGTTATCCTCAGAATTTTATAAATTAATTAGGAAGGAATAGTTTTCATCAGTTTTATCATAACATTTTGATTAAATTGTTGAGAAATAATGTTTAAGCTCAAATCACTATTATTGTACCTGCACGCTAAATAAAAATGAAACGCGTTAATTTCTTTGTTTTTCTTGAATACATTAAAAGCAGATAAAAGTTTAGTATTGAGTATTGTATATTGTGACCCCCTGTTGCTGAAATCATGGCTTGCATTCGTCTGGGCATGCTAGCGAGTATATCTTTTATGGTTTCTTGGGGAATACGTTCCCACTCCACGGTAATCACATTCTTTAGCTCTCTGATGGTCTGCGGAGCCGGCTGCACTGATCTCACTCGTCGCTTCAGAACGTCCCAGACATGCTCTATGGGATTGAGGTCCGGACTTCTAGGTGGCCAGTCCAAACGACGAATTCCGACTTCTAGCATATACGCTTCCACATCACCAGACCGGTGGGCGCGAGCGTTGTCGTCCATGAAAATTGAGTTTTCGCCAAGAGCGGTTAAAGCGGGTTGTGCATAAGGAATTAGAACTTCCGTTATGTATCGGTGTCTAGTCAGTGTACCGTTTTCAATGAAGACTAACTCCGTACGATCCATAGAATTTATTCCTGCCCAAAACATAACAGAGCCCCCTCCATAAGGTGTGATTTCTTTAAAACATGCCTCTGCAACGCGTTCTCCTCGTCTATGTAGCACTCGCCGACGTCGGTCTTCGCCATGCAGAGATATCCTCGCTTTATCGGAGAACAATACCCTATCCCAGTCTTCATGAGTCAATTCACACAATTTCGAGCGAAGCTAAACCTGGCAACTCGATGTCCACGGAGTAATTTAGGGCCGCGTGCCGGGCGATGACTGTGTATATTAGCAACGAGAAGCCTCCTCCTGACCGTCCATAGACTAATTTGCACATTTCTTACTTCTTCGAGGCCCTTCTTGAGGTCCACATAAGAAGATTTGCGATTTCTCAACGCTTGACTAACTAGAAAACGATCATCCCGTGGTTCGGTACATGTCTTTCTGCCAGAACCAGGCCTTCCCTTGACGGAACCGGTCTCTTGATAGCGCTGCCAGGTCCTTTGAACTATCGACCGACTCACATTTAGCCTCTGAGCCACGAAGCATTGGCTGCAACCTTCTTCAAGCAGCGCAATAATTTTGCTCGCTTTTATCACTTTATCTACCATTTTCGAGATTGCTAAACAGCAATACTTTTAAATGTCAAAGACATTAGATAATTTAATAAAAATTGTCGAAAAGTTAATAAGAGTCGATATTAACTATAGGGAATTCGCGCCACAAAATGTAGTTAAAAGTTGTTTTCTTCGAAAACAGGCTCAGTCAAAACTTTGAATTTGGAATGTACTCTTATAAACATTATGGCACTTTTATAACTGGCCAGTAACGCGTTCAAATGATTAAAAACTTTTTGGTATTTTATTTTTTTCAGCCAGGAAGAAAATCGAAACCGCCCGTTTTTTTTGCAAATGAGTGTATGTTGGTTGGTATTAACGTCAACAATGTTCAAATCTACTGTGTGTGCGATTTTTTTGGCACATTTAAGGTATTTCCAAAAGTTATCACACCATTCCATTAGGTATATGAATTTAATTACATAATGACGAAATGTTAACATAGAGGTTTTTTTTTTACCAAACAAACAAATCTATATGTGGTTTGTTTATTTTTTCAAACGGTATCTTTTTCATTAGATACGTACCTCACTTACGGTGAAAACATTACTAGGCAATTATAAAAGTGAAAGAGGTTGCGGCAGAAATAATTTTCACACAGTGTCCGAAATGCATACATGTGCACTTCAAAGTGCATAAATAAACTAGACTTCCTAGTGTCATCTGATATCCTGGTAAGTTACCTTCTCGATTTGCAATGTACCTCTGCCCTCAAGGTTTTCGACTTGTTTCTTAAAATGGAAAGTGCGAAATATTTGAAGAACATCGGCGTTACTTTTTACAAGCGTGACGAAAAACTTTTCCATTTCTATTCATTCATATTTTACATTTCAAAGATGTAAATATGAATGATGTAAAATATTAAATTGTATTTTGCATTTATTTGTCGCTCAAAAATAAATTGTGTTATTTTAATGTAGTACACGTAGTAACTATTCAGTAATCTGTGGTAGTACCCACTACCTACTTTGTGTATCAATAAACTAGCTCGTCAACTTATAATAAAAATCATCCAAGTGCGAGTCCGACTCGCGCACGAAGGGATCCCTACCATTATCTATGCATTTCAAGCGTCTTCCTGTTGCCGTTATTACTATCGAGTAAAAAACAATAAAAACACGTTTGTAATTTTATTCTGTTTTTAGTATTTCTGGTCAAAGTGTGTCTGAATATTTCAACCTTCTTGCTAGCACGGTTTAAGAGATAGAGCATGGTGACAGACAGATGGATGGACATACGAACAGCGGAGTCTTAGTTATAGAGTCCCGTTTTCATCCTTTGGGAACGATACCTTAAAAATGAGTATTAAAATGCAATTGAATATCTGCTTAGCTTTATTAAGTGTTAAAGTGGTGTTCATTACAACTTTTTTGAACTCTACTGTCAAATTAGGATGAAAAAGTAAACTTGCTACTGCGAGTGAAACTGTTTTTTTAAAAGACATGAAATCAGTTGATAACATAATAAGTACATACCTAGATACAAGGTTTTGTTGTCAGGGTATCAAAACATGTGACAAACATCATAACTGTGGTTCCTATCGCGCAATGACCAAAGACCTAACATGCGCCGTGCCGCCAAAGTCTAGATTATTGAGCTGAAAATGCTCTAAAGGTACCAGGATCCCAGAATAAAATAGGAGTTGTCGATATCCAGATATGTTGTACAGTGTATTATATGTTGCTGTTTATTCAATGACAACAGTGCTAGTTTATACAGACGATGTAGATTTATGGTTTTAAGATTAAAATATTGTTGAAATAGTGTATTATGTTTTAAAATTATTGGATATTTTTTTGTTTGAAAGATGAGTGTAAAGAAATTCCCCATACGTGGTGCTGTCAAAGCCTCCGAACGAAACACCGCGAAACTTGAATGCTATGCGGAGTGCTCCGACGACTCTACTCAAGACTCCTCTGTTACTTCTAAACATGTAAGAAATTACTCTAATCATAATTGTTTACTTTTATATTCTTAGAAAGAAATGATTGCAACATTTTAAGTACAACAAAATATCTACAATTAGACGTCACACCCACAAAACTACCATCTTCTACATTAACAAGATACATTATTTGTATGGAGTTTTGGCACAGTCTCAAAAGAGACGGGTGTTTTTAAAATGTCTATTTTGAATATCTAAAGAATTCATAACCAGTAGTTTCAGTATCTTTCATTTACAAAGTTAAGGACAGCGAACCCACTGTCAGTTTTTATAAGTCAATGTCACCTTGTACTGAAAGATATGTCACTTAATAATTTATTTTAAATCTGTAAGTAAAAATTATAGTTTGTGCGCAATACCGTCATTTATTACAGTCCCTGGTACTCGAAGTCATAAAACCGAAAGAATATGCTTGAAATTATTCACAAGAAAATCTTAATCATCATCTTCCTAGCCACAAGACGTCCACTGCCCCCTTATTACATAATTATCTTTAGAAAGTGACAAAATTAACTAGACTTTCCTTTTCAAGATATTTCCTCTTTGAAATTTCTAAGTCATAATTGGATTTCTTTTACAACTTACTTGGATTTTAGCTGTTTTGACTTTTATCATAATGAGAAATATTTTAGAGCCTACATAATATACATATTTCTTCTGAAGGTTAAAGTTTGACAATCAACCATTATGGAGTGTATGAATACTCGATTAAAATATTCATTTAATTAGACTTTTGAATTACAATGAACCTTTAAAATGCATGATAAACGATAACAATTACAATATTGAAATTGGTTAAAATATGCGTTGAACCTCTGGAAATTCTTCAATTATTTAGAATTTTATTGCTTACATTAAAATATTAGGAATACCAATCGTATAAATAGATTTTGAGATAGGATTTAAGCAACCAAAAAAATTTTTTTTAGAATAAACGTAAATAATATATATATCAAGCATTTACAGATGTGTGGTTTTCAAGTTTTACGCTACAGATAAATATATTATTATGTTTACAAACTATGTACTATGAAATACATTGTGCACAGGTCAATTTAAAAGTGAGTAGTGTAGTACCAAAATAGCTTCGTTAAATCGTTACTGTTCGGTGTAGTATACCGCATCCCGTGCGACAATTGAATTGAATCGCAAAATTGATTAGACTGATTCTAAGCCGGATCAGAATGATTTAGCACTTGAAATAATCAGTGAACCGAATGGGGAGATGTGTGATTGTTAAAAATGACGGTCAAATCTCACAAGAAGACCTTGAGAGCCACCCATGCGAAACCCAATTCCCAAGGCATTCCACTCATTGACCTTGTTCATACCAAATTGTGATTCGAATTTTGGGGTTTTTTCGAAACAATATATTAGGTCGCCTCGTTTCAGGTTTAAAATGTTGGTAACGTAAGACGTAAAAGTACTCACGTGTTATCTTAAAATAATTGAATATGTAAACAGATAGTATCAAAATTGTTTGATAACTATGCATCATCATTCACAAGCAATTTATCTCCTATGCTGAGTAGATACTTTGTTTAATATTATAATCCCAATTTCAGACACCTACCCTCTTTATCTCAAACAAATATTTAGATAATTACAAGTCCACATGTAGGTTTATGCTTACTAGGAATATACATTCCTATTAGGCGGTGTATCTGTTTAGATATTTTATGCACATTTTTGTATTGCTTAGTGTGACATGAATAACATGAAGAGGTGTTACAAAATATAGAAAACCAGGGATGTGGACCTTTAAATAGTTTTCATTTTGCTGGATCTCTAAAAAATTGATAGATTAACTAAATTGAATTCTTGGATGTACCTACTTAAAATGCAGTGAGCCTAGAAGCACATTGACTCTTAAAAATAAGTATAGGCCAACGACTTGCTCTTTGACAAAGTTACCCTACAAAGCACGTGTATAACCGTTGACTGTGACAAACAGAACACGTGTAAAATGATTGAAGAGAAGACTAGCTTTAAAAAATCCATAGTCCTAACTGATTACGCCATGCAAATTGCAAAAGGCCATTACATTTCGGCATGGCATAAGTTTTCTATTCTTTTAGGCGTTTACTGATTTCTACACAAGCCTAAGTAACATGAACATAACCATTGTAGCTACATAGTGGTAATATAGCTAAATATGATAGTCACTTTGGATAAGAGTCAAGACTTCTTTACAACGTGAGACGTCTATTTATGTTGTTTCTGCATTATTGGTTATTGGCTCGCTTAGAACGTGGCGTTTTGTTCATTGAACGTTCACCCATGCGATGAGGTGTCAACTGCCAAGAGCACGTGAATTTCTTCTTCGTTAAGATATTTTCATAACATATTACTTACTTACTTGTACTTCAAGAAAATAATTACTTTTTACAAGACTATGCGAATTAATTTGAGCCTGTATTTGACAAAAGTCAAATACAGATTAAAAAACTCATACAAAAAGTATCAAATTCATTCTAAGTTGATAATGAAATGTTATACTAGTTAATTTATCCGTGGTGAGAAACGCATCTAGGTCCACGAGGAACAATGGCGAGCTTCACTCAAGCGAATAACTCGACCTTGTTGCACCGGAAGACCACATTTACGAGTGAGACAGATTTTTCGTAATAATTCAGCCGTGTGACCCTGCCAGCTAGGATCGAATGTTTAACTGGATGTGCAATGAAATAGATACTACGCATGTCTGGAGTATTACGTTGTTTTGAAAAAAGGTACCACAGTGGACTGTTAGGATCGCCTTACAGCAACGGATATCGTGGTATGTTATTTATTCAAGGAAAAACATTAAATGGGGGCATTTATAGCATTTTCTTGAACCTGATATCTAGTTAAGAAAGATTTACTCATAATTTACATGAGACACAACAAGTAACTATACATATTCTACAGGCAGCGAAATAGTTAATATCGGTTGGCAGAAAAAGCTAGATGTTAAGTAATTAACCTTTGATTTTCTGCAAATTTGGTAGATTATTGTATACACAATAACCACATATACCCATATATACAATAAACACTGAAAGCAAAAAATACAAAGTGTGTTTAGTCATAAATTTTAAATAGACTTAGGTAACTATTGTGAAGTTTTGCGATGTTTCGAAAAGGGACATACGTGGGTGTTGAGTCGCGACGAGTTACATGTCATTAAATGACGCATAGTTCAACCAAAATAACTCATACACGTTCCTTGTTGAATAGGCTAACTCATTGTTACGTTATAATACCAGTAATAACTGGATTAACCAGATCTTCACGTGTTATTTTAAAATAACAATCAATTAAAGTTTTCAAACAAAATAAGTCGATTCCATCAGACTGTGAAGTAAAAAACGACCTTGTCCGTTTCCTAGAAACAAGAATAAATAAATTACATAATTGAAAGATGCCTTTTACATGTAATGAGACCTCAGGACTCAGGACTTAACTAACACATCAATGTTTGCTAAGAAGGGGAGGTATTGAATTCGGCTTTATGTTTCGATCGGATTTATGAATGTGAACACAAAACTCCGTCATCAAAAAATTCTTATTAATTTCATAGAGTATTTCTCATTAATTGAAAAGTTCCAATAAAAATTTGATCTGTAAGGGAAGTAAGGGAGGAAAATTAAGACACAAAGAATACAGATTGTTACAACATACATACAATATTTTGACGTTACTATCGTACTAAGTAGTTGTTTTATACATTTTAGATAACAATGATTGATATAAATCCCCGTGATGTTTTCAGAAGCTTCGATGGTGTCAAAAAATATTTTTATAACACATCAATTATGTGAAAATACATTAACTTCGCGTTTTTAATTATCGAAAACAGTAGTGTCACGTGAGAATCAGTGATCAGAATAAACAGTGCTGACAATTTTAAATATTTGGCTCTGGACAATTTTCCTTTGGCAATGATGTATTCACGTAAATGACAGAAATAATTATACTTTTCGTTACGTCTGCGCCGGCGTTTGTCAATCAGTGCATTTTGAAGAAGATCTATATTCAAAACTTTTCTTTTTGATATCCATAGGTCGTCAGCTGATTGTCTGCGACGTAATTTCAATATTTATTTTTTCTGGCTAACAAATTCTGTAGGCAGAAGCTGTAGCTCTGGTTTCTATATTTTTACATAGCGCTGGATAGTTGTTTAAGCAATCAAAATGGGAACCAAATATACCTACGCGTCTCTTATCTATTCTCATCTGCTGTTATTCTAATCAGCTAAAGGTGTTAATTCTTAAGACGCGAAAGATTAAAGAGGCTCCTAACAGGGTTGCAGTATGAGAGCAACTGAGAGTGTAAAAACTGAACTGTAAAAACAAAAACATATCTGTTAACCTTGAATTTCTGATGACATTGTGATTTATTTAAGAAACCCAGGTTACTTAATATAAATGGTTTGTTTACGAATGTATCCACAGTGAGGAGGCAGAGGCGAGCGAGACACGTAAATTTGGCAACTGTAAACTAGTCGACCCATTTAAGTAATAAGGGGAACATTTTTTTCATCACCAAAGACGAGAAAAATGGTTGTGAACTTTGAAAGAAACAGGTAGATAGGAAGGGAAAAAAAGGAATATTGCTTAACCGAACCAGTGTCGGCTACACACTTGGATGTGCATTTGGCATATTTTGCCAATAGATGAATTGTGGAGTATTATATATAATAGAGCTGTTCAGGATCTCATACCTCTAAGTAGAAATCGATTCGAATTAAATTATAGTATTATTTTTATGATATATTCACATTGGCAGTAAAATTTTGAAATTGAATACCAACCCGGAGCAATCATTTTTCTAAGACCTTAAAATGTCTCAACTATACGTACCTATCTACTATTATTATTTTTATCATTGTAAATTGATTGATAGCCACTACAACGTATAAAGCTATCCTTGCGAATGCTGCCTCAAGATTGTGGTACGACAAGGCCGTTTTAATCATTGCACAGCACGGATACCGCCGTGTGACACTACTCACTAGACCTGATGGACTTGTAACTACTTGATGTTTCATGATTGCGCCCGCGTAATCATGTTGAATTGAATTGGTTTGACATATTAATAGAGGTACGAACATTGTTGACTGAAATAGACTATGATTTTCTGCTTTGGTATCAATGTTTTTTTTTGACAATGGGATATGGATATTTTTTTCTAATACAAAACTGAGGAATGTGTATAAGACTCATCGCGTTAAAAGTAATAAATAAAAATTAGACCTGTAGACACAGAGAAGCGTAAAGTATCTCTTTCAAAACAAAATACTAATTATTTAAAACAAGTTTTGATAAAAATTCTTTCGAAAGAATAAGCTTTAATTCTATTTGTCAAGACAAATCTTAGGATGTTAAAGACAGGGCAATACGCAATTAGGTTCATGGAACACAGCGATATTGCCAACAATTCTTTTAAGTTCGAAGATGATCTTAAAGAAATGAGATGTATAGATGTACCTATAAAGAACTGAAAGTGATTAACTCGAAAATATAGAGGAAATAAAAACGATGGCGAAGAAGTAGTAGTAGTGATACCGAAGAACACGTAAGACTGAACGTTTTAAAAGAAATGTGTTTCGTCTTAACTGTTCAGGCGAACTATCGCTTCTTCGTAGTCAGAAAATTGATAAGTACTCCTGCGATGTAGTTATTGTATAATATTTATTGACGCCGGGTTATCATAGACAAGGAGATTTTTCGTCATTTAATATTACGCGTAGAACCAACGCTTCAGAGCGCTGGACGAGTATTAGATATTTATGGTTTAATCCTATCACAACTAAATCTTATCTCGTAGGTTTGGGAATGTAGCAGGTTTAAAACTTTATTGTGGTGCGCATTTACTAAACCATTTTAACAATTAATTCTATGGAGTTTTTAACCGACTTCAAAAAAGGAGGAGATTCTCAATTCAACCGTATATATGTTTTTATGAACATACATAAAGTATGTTCGCAGAAAACTTCGTCGTTTATGAACCGATTTTAATGATTCTTTTTTTTAATGGAAAGGAGATATCCCAACGGTGGTACCAGGATAAGGATACTAAGATCTGATCTTGGCATCTAAGAAAAATCGAGTCGAACCTTGAAGTCGGTTTTTATTTTGTTAAAATTTTATTGTTCTGTCGTGTTGTTATGGTACACAAGAAACATATCAGCTAAGACTTCGCATGATTTAATTAGTACCAAGTAAATCTATTTACTTCAGACATACTGTTTATTCTTCGTGACTTAAGGGAGCCCAAACAACATACAACAATATGACAAGAGTGATGAAACAATGTTTGTTAATTTGTAATACTAAATCATTGTCGTTTACTAATTCTGATTTATGAAGTCATTTGACTCAATTAGTCATTAGCTACCTTATGATTGTGCATTATTTAAAACATAGTAATTAGTCTACCACATTTAGTAAATGATCAAGTTGCCGAGCAACTGAATGACCTTCAGTGCCCAAGTATTATGGTATGACTTCAACCCATACGCAAAGAAATTCCGAGTTGTGATCTGAGTGCCAAAACCTGGAATGTCAGCATTTTTGGCAGGCAAAGACAAGTTCATTATTATGATATTGAAAAAAAAACGACTTCCAAAAAACATCCAACGAAAACTCCCTGCCAAAAAACACTTAAAAGCGTAAAATAAACTGGTGTTTCATAAATTGCCTATACCTAATTCTTTATTCATTTAAATAGTAGTATTATAATGTGTGCTAGGTACCTACCTAGAATCTGTTTGAAGTACCGACTTCAAACAGATTCTAGGTAGGTACCTAGCTAGTCACTTGGCACCGGCCAAGTGACTATCGCTTAGACTTTTGTAATTGTTCGTTTATATTCTTTTTGGCTTAGCACCGACTTCAAACAGATTTTAGGTAGGTTAGGTAGGAATACAAAGTCTATACGTACGTGTAATATTAAAATCATCCTCTAATCCCTAACTGTTGAAGAGTTTAACCTTCTATCATCAGCTCACCTAAATAACTTGAAAGTATACGACTGAAGGTCTTTAGATATGTATGAAATTGAAAGAATTATCCTCCAACTCCTAACCGTTGAGGAGTTGTACCTTCCACCTTCCATCATTCCCACCTTCAATAGGTAGTAGAGCCACGCTGATTTCAGCACGAATGGGCCGGCTCGACCGGGGCGGTACTACCCTCGCACAGAAAATCAACGTAAAATGACAACGTTCGTGCTGTCGTGTTTCGTTGGTGAGTGCGAGACCGGAGGCCCAAATAGTCTAGTCAACAAGTTCCATACTTGTTGACTAGACTAAAAGATGCAGCAGTATCACTAGACCGCCATGGTGTGGGTCGCCATACTGCATTGTCTGCATTCGCAGTGAGTATGGTGACCGCCACTCTTGGATTCTACTTATGCTTTCCATCAGGCAGAGTAGAGTCATTTTGGCGGGCCAAAAATTAAAAAAAAAAAAACAAAAACATCAGCTTACCTAAATAATTTGAAAGAATACGACTAAAGGTAACATATATACATATGATATTTAAAGATTTATCCTCCAACTCCTAACCGTTAAGGAGTTGTGCCTTACATCATCAGCTCATCATCATAAAATGATGACTACCAGACGCAAATACCGGTGTAACTTCAGAAAATATACGAAAAACATAGTATGTGTATAAAAATTGAGGGTTTCTCTCGATTTCCCTAGGATCCCATCATCAGATCCTGATATGGCAATGGGACCACCTTGGAAGCATATCCTTTCGAATACAAAAAAAAATTCAAAATCGGTCCACAATTGACGGAGTAATCGGTGAATATACATTTAAAAAAATGCATACAGTGGAACATAGAACCTCCTCCTTTTTGGAAGTCGGTTAAAAATATAATTACAGAGAAACTGAGACCTCAGAATATAATCACAAAGGACAATGGTAGGTTTGTATGGGACTTTTGTACCGCCTATCACTTCTCATGGTTGGGATTTTTGTTGTATTTATTAGGTTAGTTATATCATCAACAATTTCAGTTTTAATTACCAGATTTTTAGAGGTTTTTTACTTTTTATGCATGGCAAGCTTAGAAAATAACGAAAACGTTTTGTTGACGTTAACTCAAACGTTTAATTATAGCAATCATAACATTTTTTCAGAAGAACTTTGCAATTAATTAAAAATATGAGAGTTACATAAAAACATTCAGGATGAGTCACTTTATAAACGGTGCAAATCTCAAGACCAGCCATCACATGTCACTAGCGGTACAGGATCTGCCATTCTCCTTTTAACAAAAAAAAACCGACTTCAAGAACTGGATATTTTTTTTACCAAACTAAAATAGGACCACACGGGAAGCACCAGCTTTCAAATAAATTAAGAATCATTAAAATCGGTTCACCCAAAAAGTCAGTCGTCCTCCTTTTTAGGGTTCCGTGCCAAAGGCAAAAAACGGAACCCTTATAGATTCGTCATGTCTGTCTGTCTGTCTTTCTGTCCGTCTGTCTGTCCGTCCGTATGTCACAGCCACTTTTTTCCGAAACTATTAGACCTATAATGTTGAAACTTGGTAAGTAGATGTATTCTGTGAACCGCTTTAAGATTTTTACACAAAAATAAAAAAAAAAACAATAAATTTTGGGGGTCCCCATACTTAGAACTGAAACTCAAAAAAATATTTTTCATCAAACCAATACGTGTGGGGTATCTATGGATAGGTCTTCGAAAATGATATTGAGGTTTCTAATATCATTTTTTTCTAAACTGAATAGGTTGCGCGAGAGACACTTCCAAAGTGGTAAAATGAGTCCCCCCCCCCCTCCTTTAACTTCTAAAATAAGAGAATGATAAATCTAAAAAAAATATATAATGTACATTACCATGTAAACTTCCAACGAAAATTGGTTTGAACGAAATCTAGTAAGTAGTTTTTTTTTAATACGTCATAAATCGTAAACTGCAATTTACCTTTCATTCAATCAACACAAATATAAAAAATAAAATAAAAATTATATTATGTTACTTGCTGCCGCGGAACCCTTCATGGGCGAGTCCGACTCGCACTTGGCCGCTTTTTGAAGTCTGTTAAAAATAAATACAAGTGTTTCAGTGTTTTGTTTTAACAGCTCCAAAATTGGAACTCTAGGACCTGTATTAATAGGGGAAAGTTTGCCTATAAACAGTAGACATGATATTTTAAATTGTAAAACTTCTATACAAGTCTCAAGGAAGTGTCAAAAAATTCCACTTAGTTAATATTATGTCGGGCCAACATAACCACACGACCTTCGCAATTTTGACGGATCGTTATATATCCATAGGACGATGGTCTTGAGACGTGGCATGACTTTAACAGGCCATCGTTTTTTAACAATTGTTAAATTGAATGATTCATTGTACATATAGCAAAAACTTCAAATTATTGATTCTTGTATGGACTTTAATGGTATGAATTACGCAATAGTTTGAAATAAGTGATAATGCGGTTTGTCTTTTCGTGGGATTTTACGCCCCGTCGTAATAGTGGTTGAAATGGTAATTTAACTACCACTTGCCTATACCTACAATTTTGACTTTTGTCAATAAACAGGTGTTATATATTTCTTTATGTTGCATATATATTATAACAAAACATTTAACGAAGATTCATGACATTATTATGAAATTATTCAAGAAATAATAGTTTAATATAATGATCATAATATAGTTTAAGTACTTATCATAATAAGAAGTATATTATTTTAAATGAACATCGTAACAATTATGCCTTATTTAACCACACAAAACGTTAATGTTTCGTTAGTTTAGCTTTCAATCAGCTACAGTTATCTCAGTTTATCAAACTGGATAGGGTAGTCTGTTTTCTAAAAACGTTTGTTCGCCTAAAAGGACACCATAGTGGGATAACGGTATTAATATTTATACACATATTTTGTCCTTAATATTATACTAAAAAGTAAGTGAAATCTTAAGAAGCAGTTGTGTTGGCTCTGATACATCGATAACTAAACAATCAATGTGTAAAATTTCAAATTTAAAAAGTATTTTCATTCCAAAGAACAACAAAAAGTAGCTAAAAATAAGTGGATTATTATAAATTATGGTTGGCAACCCTGACTACAGCGTGCCTACATATAAATACCAATCTTTTCTCCGAATCACTAAAAATGAGATCGTCATTACAACCTTGTACTCCTACATAATTTTCATATAAGTTCATTAGAAAAGGCAGTTGTAACATGTTTATTTTCGTTTCGCACGGTCTTTGATCTGGAGGGGAAAGCATGTTTTTCACGTGACGTAAGCGTCTGGACGCCACCCCGCCACGGCGCCTAGGTTGGAATCCGAAGATCCCCTCCACTTTACATGAATACTTTACATATTGAAGAATGCAACACACGGCGGTTGACAAGCTATTGTAATAGTCATTTTGTTATTGACTACCTGAGTGTATATAGGTTTTGTGAATTTAACTATGTCGCTCTTCGAATTTTTTATTAAACATTTTGAAAAATATCTTACTGTTTATTGACATATTAATGCGTGAAACGAATCTTTTAGGCGAAGGCTTTAAGCAAATTTTGCACAGGCAGGAGTAATACAAATAATACCTAAGATGCGGTAGTTGAGGAGCTATTGTGACCCTGTTGTTATCCTCCATTGGCCATTAGACTGTATGATTGGTTGTAGTCGCAAATTCGCTGTCCACACGTATTTTCTACTCATCATTGATCACCTGCACTTCACACGTGCACTCGCACTAATCAAAGTGAATACGGGCCCTTAGCCTCAAATATGCAGATAAACTCACACTCCACTAGTCGTAAGTTCACTCAAAACTGGTTTTTTTCTATGTATAATATGTAAGTATTTACAAAAAAAAGTATAATATGTGTATTTTTATCAGTTGTCTAGTAGGTACCCATAACACAAGCTCTGCTTAGCTTGGGACTAGATGGCGTTGTATGTCAGATGTCCGAAATATATTTAAAAATATATTTATTTATATTTTTAATTAAAGAAAAAAAATGTTATCAAAATGGCCTTACATCATCTCAGTCCTCTGTTGGACATAAGTAGGCCTCTTCTTAACCTTTCTTGTTCAAATCTAAAATGTTGTGTAAATCTAAAATGAAATATGACTTTATTAAGAACAAGTTGATTATACATTGTCCATTCGTTTATTTTCTTTTTGACAGCTCACGCCTATAAATTATCGTTTTTTTTTTCGGAATAATGTACTACAGTAATGTCATACTTTATTGACAGTGACGGTACTTTAGTGAAGTGGCCTGTGCATAACAAACGACCACAGACTATAAAACAGTACTTGAAATACGATAAATCGATCATATGATGAAAATAATTTTACTTAATGCAAGTATTTTTTCTGTAAATTTATTAAAAAAAGGAAATAAAAATAGTATCTATGACTCCAAGAATGATTTTTAAATTAATTAAGTCGAAATGTTGGAATTTAGGATCAAACCAAGAGTAAAGAACAATAACTCTGTTCATTCATCTAATTTACTGATTTATTATTTATATTTTTGTTTATTTTTTACATAATAAAAAAAAACTACTAAAGGAATAATTAATATTTAAACTAAAATATTTAATTAAATCGATTGAAAGTTCTTCATAAATAAAATCGCTTTTCGTTTCAAATCGAATCGGTAATGTGTGAGGGCGTCACTAATTTCGAAATTTCTTGAACTGTCAAAAAGAAAATAAACGAATGGACAGAGTATAATAAATAAACATTTAATTTTATTCTCTTTTGAGGGTAATTATTTATTTTCACAGTGAGGGACATCTGTGAAAGGCAACTGAGTCTGCCAAAAAAATCTGTATGTATTCATCCTTGACCTCATAACAGCGATGTATATGTCATTGGTGGACTACTGAACTGTGCTTATTTTTTTCAATATACGGGAAACCTACATACATAATACTATATATTATTATTTATGACTTACTGAACCCCGTGATGTTACCCGCGGTCATTGTCGAACCGCGGGGCGAAGCTAGTCTAAAAAAAGTAGCCAAGTTACTCCTTATATCATCAGCTACCTATCAGTGAAAGTCCCATCAAAATCGATCCAGAGATTAGCCGGAACAAACAGACAGACAGACAAAACATTTAAAAATGTTATATCTGTATTTGTACCGTATATACATACACATGCATTTAAGCGGTTATTTTAATGTTACAAACAGACACTCCAATTTTATTTTACGCAACTAAAGCAAGAACTTCACGCCGCATCGCATCGCATTGCAGTTACGTGTGGGAGCCCTTAGTTAGAACCTGTGCTATCGTAACCAGACTGCTGATAAACTTACGTATGTAACATACACTAGCTGAGTTCCGCGGTGTTACCCGCGGCTTTTGTTGTACCATTTCAACCGCGGATAATACCGCAGGGTCAAGCTAAAAAAAGTAGCCTAAGCTACTCCTTATTACATTAGCTATCTCCCAGTGAAAGTCTCGCCAAAATCGGTCCAGCCGTTCCAGGGATTAGCCGGAACAAACAGAGAGACTGACAATTTTATTTATTTGTATATAGATGTAGTATGTTTTGCCGCCACGTGTATGTCGGTTTTTGCGGTAAAGAATAGTCTGTGACTCTATGTCCTTCCTCAAGAATCAAAGTAGGTATATCAAAGCGTAACCGACAGACAGATAGAGTTAGTTATTTTCCAATCTATACAAATAAATAAAATTGGGTCTGTTTGTTAATATGTAATATTATTGTTTTTTTTTTTTTTATATATATTTTAGCTGCCAAAATGACTCTGCCCTGCCTGATGGAAAGCACAAGCAGAATACAAGAGTGGTGGTCACCATCCTCAATGTGAACAAGGACAGTGCAGCATGGCGACCAGCACTATGGCGGCCTAGTAAGATGCTTATTCACGCCCCGCTTAAAGGACCCGGGATCATAGTTGGACGGAAACACGTGCGCTGGTAGTGAGTTCCAGGTTTTATCCGATCGGCACAGGAAAGAAGAACCGAATCGATGAGTGCGAGAGCGTATGTCTTCCACTCTGAGGCGGTGACTTCTGAGGCTGGCACGTGTTGTCCTGTAGAGGAAGGGAGAAGGCGGTACTAGTTGGAAGAGCTCTTCAGAACACTCCCCATGATAAAGACGATAGAGGACTGCCATGGAGGCGATATCTCTACGCATCTGCAGAGGCTCAAGGGACTCGGTGGCTTCAGGACTGCCGACAATTCGGATTGCTATATTAATTACTAAATGCATATGTATGTATACACGGTACATATACCAAAATGTATTTTTTACAATTTTTGTCTGTCTGTCTGTTTGTTCGGAACGGCTGCATCGATTTTGACGGGACTTTTACTGATAGGTAGCTGATGATATAAGGAGTAACTTAGGCTACTTTTTTTGACTAGCTTCACCCCGCGGCGTTATCCGCAGTACGACAATAACCGCGGGTAACACCGCGGGGTTCAGCTAGTCTATACTTATAATAAAAATGTAACAGGTCCAATTCTGTACATTAAACATATTTCGAAAATTTTTTTGGGGGACTCTCTATAATCGATACTGAAGCCAAAACTGTAATTTTTTTCATTTTTGTCTGTCTGTCTGTCTGTATCTTGGCCGCGCATCACGCCGAAACTACTGAATGGATTCAAATGAAACTTGGCATGATTTGAGTTCATACTACGAGGTAGGACACAGGATACTTTTATTCCGAAATTCAGCACGGTTTCTTGGAGAGAGAGGATAAAAGTCAAAATATGTACTTAGTTGTAATTCAATAACACATAGTCCCATTTAATTCATTCTTTTTTTGCTAGATAGAAAAAAATAAAAGATAACGGGAAAAGTGTTTTTTTGTCCGCGACTGTACACTGCCTGTGGGAAGCTGAGACAGATATGTAAATATGGCGGTACGAAGTTCGCCGGGTCAGCTAGTTTATAATATAAATGAAAGTATAATTTTGTTCATAAGTACCTATAAAAGATATATGGGTATTTGGATGAGGAAAACTGTATTCGTCCTAGTTTTGATAACAAAGCTTGTTTGTTCCAGTTTTGACATCAAGGTCGAATAAAAGTTATTCTTCGTTTTCATCCACTAAAAATCTGATATAGAACAAAAGTATTAATCAATAATGATAATATTTACCTAACAGAATATTTTTCTGTATTTAAATGACCAAATATGGCTGCAACAAAAAATTTAGAATACCATCAAGAATGAAACAAACGTAGAATTGTTACTTTGTTACTTGTTATAACTAAACAATTGATAGTAAAAGTACGTTTATAATGAGCTAAAATAACCTAGAGGCGTTCACTTGATGCGCGGAAGCCGCGCGTATTGGACGGTGACAATGGATCGCTTCGACACCGAGATAATTATCGACGAAGTTGAGAAACGACTAGCTTTGTGGGACATGCACATGCAGTGCGCAGAGTATTAATAAAATTTCAAAAACGGTGCTTGACAGGAGTTAGTGGACATTTTTGGCGAAAGCGAGGATTGGTTAGAAAAAAAGGCAAAGTTGAAGTGAAGCGGTTGTCACCCTACCCCACTCCTCACACTTACCGCTCGTGTCTGAACACGGATTTCAACCGCGCGGTTCGCATTCGAGCGGATTCCGCCGTGTCTGAACAGGCACTTAGCGAGATCGTTGCAATTTTATTTAACCAAACATGATTTGCAGTCAAACAGTAAACTTTTTGATTCGGTTCAATACTTTATCACACAATTAGTTTTAACAGAACGTGAGGAGGATTGACTCAATTTTGACCTTTAATAAGTTCACATAACAACATAAACAGCAATCTTTTGTCATTCTAACAATTCGCTTTCAGCATATTTACATTTCAATCTATAGAAGCCCCCATAATATAATCGCAGAACTATTTTTCTATATTTATTTATGAATTGTTTAAAGAAATCTTAAAACTGAAATATCTCTGACATCTTAATACGTCTGAAGAATATGTAAGGAATTTAATCTTTGTCTCACTGATACATGGAGTGAATTCTCAAAACTCATTGCTGACAAACCTTTTGATGTCTAAATCAATTTTCATTTAACATTCTAAAAAGGGACATTTTCACGTCGATATGTTGCCTGTTTTACACTTGAATATTAATAGAAAAAACTATGACCAAATAATGGAGACGTATATATGACGATATACTCTCTATAAAGAACATAGTTTTGTTGTCACACATCAGTAATGACTCCGGGAAATTACCGTTGTGCTAGTGCAAATATGTACAGACTACGTCTCGTTCCTGGAAACCTATTTCATTCGTCAATGGAAAATAACGAAACACACTTCAGATGACGATTTATTATATTAAAGTAATCTTAGTGTCTGAAGTTATTAACTTATCAATTAACTTAATTAAAATTAAAGGTAATTAATTCATTTAACTTCGACATTTTCTTAGGTAGTAGCATATAAAATAATTGTGATAACTATAAATGTGAATGTTTGTTTGTTACGCTTTTACGCGAAAACTACTTAACCGATCATCATGAAACTTTGTACACGTATTCTTGGAGGTATTAAAAGTAAAATAGGATACTTTTTATTAAATGCGAGCGAAGCCGCGGGCGAAAGCTAGTTGTGATATAAAATTTACGTTTCGCGACCTTTCAATTTGTCAAATTGTAAAAGTGTAAATTACCAGAACATTCTTGATTTAATAATATTATACAAACAGTTAATTTAACAGATGAAAGAAATCGTTTTATGATTAAACTTGTAAAGGTTTATGACTCTTTACAGAGATTAATCGCAGTGACGTAATGGTAATCGATAATTTCAAATTCAAGAACGCTATCATTTATACATATTATCGAATGACATAACTACACTAATATTATTACTAATATTGCATTCATATATCAATAAAACTATTATCTATAATATAGATAAATCTATAAAAAATCCTAACCTTTCCTCATTCTAACCTACGCAATCTATACTAATATTATAAAGCTGCAGAGTTTGTTTGTTTGAACGCGCTAATCTCAGGAACTACTGGTCTAATTTGAAAAATTCTTTCAGTATTGGATCGTCCATTTATCGAGAAAGGCTACAGGCTATATTTTATTTTCAAAAAAATTAGGGGTCCAAGCACAGAACAGTGGGTCCAAGGTCCAATTTGAAAAATTCTTTCAGTGTTAGATAGCCCATTAATCGAGCCTGCCTATAGCCTATCGAGGCTATAGGCTATAATATATCGTCACGCTAAGACCAATAGGAGCGGAGCACCAATGAAGAATGTTATGTTATAATGTGAAGAAAATTATCACGCTACGGGCAATAGGAGACGCAAACGACGTTGCGTGGGTCAGCTATTATATTATATTGCGTAGGTTAGAATGAGGAAAGGGAAGATTTTTTTGTTAACTTTGCTAAGCTTAATTTTTTTTCTATATGCACTGCCTTTAGTATTCATATGTGGCAAGTACCTAGTCACTATAAATCAGGAGACCCGTTTGCTTGTTTCCTTTTTCTTTATCTCAATAAAAAAATAAACAAAATCAATATCTTTTGTGATCATTACGGTAACGGTATTTTTGTACCTGTGTACAGCGTCATAAATCATCTGAGTTTTATTATATTTTCGATCGGAGCCTGTTTTACTTACATTTAGAGACGCGCGAAGTCGCGTTTTAGACTACGGGCCCATGTTGAAAATTGATGGTTCATGTGAACCACAAGGAGACCTTTTTTAAAAGATACAGGGGCATAAAAAATAACATTCAGCACTATGCCGTCACTTGTAAGCTATCCAACTGAATACTGGTGAAGGGGATGGGGTAGCAACCCTCGATTTTTTTCCCTTGTCGCATGATTTTTGTACGGCATTGCGGAATAATGGATTAGAACAGGTATTGAAATTGTATGAAACCGATGCCGTACAAAATCAAATGACCAAATTGACCAAGGCAAGCGCCGGGAAATCAAAAAAGAAATCCAACTTTGTGGCGCACTATTTTGTACGGCATCGGTTCCATATAATTTTAATACCTCTTTTCATTCAATGCCTCATACCACCTCCCCTTCACCTGTACTCAGTTGGAGAGCTTAAAATTGACGGCATAGTACTGAATGTTATTGTTTTATGTCCCTGTATCTTTCTAAAAAGGTCTCCTGGTGGTTCAGATGACCCATCAATTTTCGACACGGTCTATTGTCTTCTCTTCGAATTAGCTTACTCATTCTTTTTTTAAATAGGTATACAAATCGGTTTTAGTATTCACTCTTTTATTTTAATTTAATTTATTATTGAATACGATTTCAAATATTAAGTCTTTGAATACGTATACCATTAAATGGTACCATTAATTTTATTAAAATTTTATTGCTTCATATTTCGTTAATTTTATGACGTTATTACATTGTAAACGATTGATCATTTGGGAGGTCTATGTACTCAGTAAGTTATTTTATTTTTACAATAAGGTGTTAAAATTGATTATAATGTTTGTGTTTTCCATTACTTTGTGTTCGCGCTAACGAAACATAGCCCTTATTATGTCTGGTAACTGGTCACGTTGTTTGCTTTACGCATCGCACACATTTGCGGTTTAGAGCGGTTCTACTTGTAACTTACTTCCTTGTTTGTACGTACGTAAATAAATCTTATAATGCTTCAAACCGAAATATTAGAAATAGTCATGAAATACGTTTTTATTACTGGAAGACAAATGACGAAATGGTAAATGAAATAACAAACCACAGAGCACTGCACTAACTTGGTTTTGTATCTTACACATAGATAAATATACGTCACATATGACTATTAAGCGTGTTTGTGTGGTAAGTTAAGACAAGCCCACTAGACTTCGTCACACTTACTGAGTATAATGATTATCTTATTATTTTATGCTTTGATCTCATCGATCAAGAAGTGTTACTCTAGTTACTATTAAAGTTATTTTGAAGGTAATTATTAACCCTATACATAAATGCCTATTACCTAACATTTTGAAATTTCGTTTAAACTTGTATTAATATTTTTGTACTGTTCATACAACAAAAAATAATTAATACATTTCTATACAGTAGCAAATCCCACTAATTTTAAATAATACCGTTTGTAATTTATACTCTCGATTGTCGGCACTTGAAGGAACTTGTTACGGTGGGAGAGCCACGCTTCGTCAGGCATGGGCCGGCTCGACCGGAGTGATGCCACGGCCTCACAGAAAAGCGGTGTGAATTAGCGCTTGCGCTGTGTTTCATCGAGTGAGTGAGAATACCGGAGGCCCATACCCCTCCCCATCGTCCAAAGGCCGGGAACGCACTTGTGACGCCTCTGGTGTTGCGGGTGTCCATGGGCGGCGGTAATCGCTTACCATCAGGTGATACGTCTGCTCGTTTGCCCCCTATTCCATAAAAAAAACTTTAATCCTGACCGGTTTCGCCCTATGGTATTATTAAAGGTTACTCCAAAGGCGCCTCTTCAGAAAGAAGGGTTTGGACAACAGCGTGCTGGCCAGACGGGTTGGTACTTAGAGTATACATAAGCTTGCTTATGTATACTCTAAGGGTTGGTACCTATAAGTATTGTGTGAAATTTCTTTCTCTTTGCAATTCTCCTGTTGAATTTCTTAACAAGTCGGTGCTTAAGATATCCACGGAAGGAATACGGTTGGTTTGGTGATACTTCGTATTCTCAATCCGAGACCGAATGGATGACGGACGGACATTGATACCACATTATAAATCCAGATAAATCCATACTTAGTACGATAAACCAGTAATTGCTTAACGGACTTGTTTGAACAACATGTTACAACAGCTGTTTTTTAAAGATTTGAGGGTATCGCAGCTCCTTGATATTGACCTTCTGTGAATGAATGTTATCGGAAATAGGTAGGTATAGGTATGTATCGATCAAATTATAATGCAGTACCTACTAATACGAGAACAGCTGTACTTTAACTGGCGTGAAATTTTATTTTATGAAAACGTTTTCATCAATGTGTTTCAAGATTATTCAACTTTACGTAATAGTTAAATCATAGTTATAGTAAATTAAGTTGTGAAATTAAACGAGTAAAAACTTGAAATGATTTAGGTATTTAATTACTCAACGAAGTGAGTATTTATGTTATAAATATAACCAGAAGTAAATGACCTAATGTTACTTCATATTCCTAACTTTTACCTACATGTTTAAATCCGGTTTTGTTCTTAATAAAGAAAAAGTATGCCGTCACGGGTAGCGTTGCCAGACGTTCCGTATTTCCCGGGACGTCCCGTATTTAGACATATTATGTAGTTTAAAATGTCCCGGCGCGGCGGGATTGCCTTTGTCCCTTAGAGTATAGCTTATGTATAGCAAGCTTATGTATACTCTAAGCTTTGTCCCGTATTTTTGTCGTATCGCTAAAATCGGTTGATTTAGTTTGACACATAGGACGCCTGGCAGATGTGAAAAATCAAAATTGTTTTGTATAAGTTATATAATAAAAACTAAAAAAAAAGTCGTGTGGTGTCGTGGGACACCAGATAGGAACGAATATTCTTAACAAAAATACTGATAGCGCTATGCAAAATTTTTCGTTCACGAAATAAATAAATAAATATTTGGGACATCTTTTTTTTGTAAATTCACACATATTATACATAGAAAACATCCAAAGTCCGAAAAAACAAATATTTGCAGATCATAAAAAAATATTTGATCCGACCCGGTATTCGAACTCGAGACCTCAAGAACAGCATTCGCATACGCTACCATTTTGACATCGAGGCGTCAATCTTACATTATGGACGTTTTTTGCCGGCCCCTAGGGTACCCCTCCGCCCGATAAGGAACTTCGTTCCAAAAATTGCCATTTTATTTATTTTTTTTTCCGTAAAATAAAATGATTGTTTATATTACATTAATATTCATTTTTATTAAATACAAAATAAAAAAATCTAAATTTTTAAATTTATTTGAAATCGCGATTCGGTAAGGTGAAGCGGCGAGCGTCGCCACGGCAAATCTCGCCGCGCCAAAAATCAAGTTTTCCCTCGCCTATAGATGTTTCACATCAAAAACAATCTACTATTATAAATTCGAACGTAATTCTGACTGTCTGCTACGCTTTCACGGCTAAAGGCCATGTTTAGATGATGAGCGCTCAACGTGCGTTTTGCTAACGCGCGTATACAACTACATACATGTAATTTTTCATCATCTGAACATGGCCTAAATGGCTGACTGAATCGATTTCAATGACTGCTCGAATACATATCATGCTTTAAGAAATTTAGCTAGACCAGCGAAATATAAAAATAGCTAGGTAATTCCATAAACGAACCGTAAATATACGTCACAACATGATATTTTATTGTAGAACTAGTATTTTTGTTGTAAGGAAATTGAAACCACGTGTTTTCATGTTATTATAGGAAATAGCGGTATTTCGACCCGTTCATGCAAACATACAACGTTATATTACATCATTTATATGTTTTATATACGTAAGTATATCTGACATTAGTATGCGTGAAACCAATAGTGTTTATGTATGAGTTTCCGTCCCATACCTAAGGAATTATATCTATACGAGTGTTGTAACTAGGGTTGCCAACTTTTTTTGCCAGAAAAAAGTATAAAATGGTTTCAATGGGAAAAAAAAGTATTTGGAAGAAAAAAAATGTATTTTTATTTTTTTTGTTTTTAATGCCATAAAAACTCTATTTTTGCGTGTTTTGGCACATGCTAACATTTTTTTGCCATATTTAAATGTTTAAAAGCCTGTTTGACAATCA
Source organism: Diaphora mendica (assembly GCA_949125395.1). Classification (NCBI taxonomy): domain Eukaryota; kingdom Metazoa; phylum Arthropoda; class Insecta; order Lepidoptera; family Erebidae; genus Diaphora; species Diaphora mendica. The sequence goes on along the minus strand of OX421312.1, from coordinate 25,755,478 downwards.
AAATTTAAATAAATAAGCAATTGGTTCCTATTTCAATGTATTTACGCTCCATTTCTTTGTTCTCGCCATTTTAGATTCATCACTGAAAAAACTCTTTCAGTGAAAGATGAAGTGGCGGGAGAGATTAAATAAGAAATATTTTCTTACATTGGTAAGCTAGCAGATCACTTTTAAGTAAATATTGCCATTTGTCAACCGTACTTTTCTTTTAACATAAGTGTACCGTTAAACATATAGTTAAATACCCATGATGAGTGTTTTGTTTTACGCATCACAGTTAAGTTTGGAAATAAAGTATTTTCTTATACTTTATTTGTATGCAAAAGTATAAAGTATAATTACCAAAAATAAAGTAGAATACGTTATTATAAAGTATGGTTGGCAACCCTAGTTGTAACTGTAAAATCGTTTAAACTAGCGATACATTTTTTACTTTACTTTTTAACCGACTTAAAAAAGGAAGAGGTTCTCAAAACGGTGGTATTTTTTTGTATATCACTTCATACATTCTCACATCACCGGCCTATAAAAGTCCACGAACTTAGTAAGAAGCGTCCTTGTACTACTAGTAATAGTAAGCCAAGCCTATTTTCTAATTATAGGCCTTTATTGTATGGGTGTGTTCAACCCACAACCATTTTTTTTTACATGGAAATCGAACTCAGACTACATGAGCAGCAGCACGAGCAGTCAGCATGACTAACCACTAGACCAATATACCAGTCGATTCATGACAATTTTTCTAAAGCGAATTTAAGTAACGGTGATTTAAATTTGATTGATTGCATATTGGTTTTAGATTTTTTAATCGTTTTATTTCAGCAAGGTGGTATGTGTGGGTGATATATGGTGCGGATCTTGTTCCGGAGCGGTTGGCTTGGCGTGATCACGCGGTAGTCACGTGCATTATACATGCGGCATGCCCCTCATACCATCAAGATCAACCAGGAATGTCGATTTTTTTAAGACAGTTATTTTTATATCTATTATAATAAGCAGCTAACAAGGCCGAGAAACAGTTTTTTTAATGAGATGTACCTATTAAAACTGATTATATTATACTAATTGTTTTTTTTAATAGGCAACTACGTTGACAAATTTTTGGAAATGCTTAAAACAGCGTCGCAACGAGAACGTCGCCGTCCGATAAACTAGGAGTGATACATAAGGTAGTATATTATGTAGATAATGTATGTACTGACACTCGTTATGAACTTGTTTATCTGATAATACGTAACGGAAGTAAAGCTAAGGGTAATTGTACCACTCTTCAGGTAAAATTCTCGTAAAATCACACACTCAGAGATCACACCATTACACGATAATAAAATTTATTACAATAAAAGTAACCGACCGAGTATCAAAGAAATCCTACTAATATTATCAACGCGAAAGTTTGTAAGTATAGATGGATGTTTGTTACTCCTTCACGCAAAAACTACTGAACGGATTTGGATGAAACTTTACAGTAATATAGCTTATACATCAGAATAACACATATGCTACTATTTGCCGCGATAACCGACATACACGCGGGAGGAGCCGCGGGCAAACACTAGTTTAAGATAATTATGTAGGTAGTTGAAATCCTAAGACTGGAAATAAATTTACTCGGAAGAAACTTACTATATATAATAATAATTACTAAGTCAACGTTAATTAAAACATCGATATTACTTAACGAATAAGTATAAATAATCTAGACGTGCGGTGCTTGTGTTGGTGTTGGTAAACCGCACCCGAGTTTCGTGAAAATTTCCATTACGTATAATTTAACATTACACATAGCCGTACATTAAAATAGAATATTAAGCATTAGAATTAAAGGCTGATCAATGTCAACAACCATTGTAAAACCTAAAATATACAATTAAATAACAATATTATGAGCGTATTAATTTAATATTATTAATAAATAAATAATAATATTATTATATTATTTATTATATATAATAGTACTACCTAATTATAATTTACTACAAACATTTTATTTAAATTTCTGGTTAACATAAAACAATTATTTTATATCTTGTGGTATTTTAAGTAAGTAGGTACCTACCTTTTTTCTGTGGTCTAGGAAATTAAATAAGATATTTTATTTTAAACTGATTTTATACTTAACTAGCTTTTCACGCAGCTTCGCTCACGCAGACTTTCATCCCCTGATTTACCCCTTTAGGGGTGGAATTTCGAAAATTCCTTTCTTAATGCTCACTTACGTTATATAAAGAACCTACATACAAAATTTCAGGATTCTAGCTTCAGCGGTTTGGACTGTGCGTTGATCTCTGGGTATGTCAGTCAGTCAGTCACCTTACTCTTTTATAATTAAAGACTAGCTGACCCAGCAAACGTTGTTTTGCCATAAAAAAAAATGTTATAAAAAATAGATGTTGGTCGACTCTCAGACCTACCCGATATGCACACCAAATTTCATAAAAATCGGTCCGGCCGTTTCAGAGGAGTATGGTAACTAACATTGTGACACGAGAATTATATATATAAGATATATATAATAGGTCTTTACCTATGAAATTGCCGTTTTCTATGCAATAAGTAAAAAAGTACTTATTTTTTCAAACTTTCTATTTCTGTTATTCGAAGTAATCACCCATGCAATTGACGCATGTTTGCCAACGCATTAGCAGTTTATTGATGCCCTTCTAGTAAAAATCAGCTGGACGGGAGGCAACAAACTCTTCAAAGGCATTTTGTACTGCCTCTCGGGAATTGAATTTTTTACCCACTAAAAAGTTGTCTAAATTTTGGAAAAAGTAATAGTCGGTAGGTGCAAGGTCTGGTGAGTATGGCGGATGAGGGAGAGCTTCCAACCCCAGCTCTTGCAGCTTGGAGACTGTCTGTTGCGCAGTATGGGGTCGCGCGTTGTCGTGAAGGAGCAGTGGGGACGACCGATTGACCAAAGCTGGTTGCAGATGTGCAAGCTTCTCCATCATTCTCTCCAGTTCTTCACAGTACACCTCTGCATTAATGCTCATGCCGTTCTGTAAAAAGCTGTGGTGAATCACACCCGCACTAGACCACCAAACAGTGACCATCACCTTTTTAGGGATCATTTTTGGTTTAGGGCATTGCTTTGGTGCTGAACCAGGGTCTAACCAACTTGCTGAGCGCTTTCGATTGTCGAACAGAATCCATTTTCATCGCACGTAACAATTCGTTTCAAAATTCCTTCATTTCTTTGCCTGTTGAGCAGCGCAAGGCAGGTCTCGACGCGTACGTTGCACTGGCGATCGTTAAGGTCATGGGGCACCCATCTATCAAGCTTTTTTACCTTGCCAATTTGTCGCAAATGGATCAATATTGTTTTGATGCCTACATTAAAAGCTGCTGCTAGCTCAGCTGTAGATTGAGTTTCGTCAGCTTCCACAATCGCCTTTAATTCATTATTGTTAACCAAAGTCTCCGGACGACCACGAGCTTAATTTTTAAAGTCAAAATTTCCAGAACGGAACTGGGAAAACCAATAACGGGTTGTGCGTTCATTTGTACAGTTCTCTCCGTAAACGTTTTTGATGTTACGTGCCGTTTGTGTCGCGTTGGTGCCACGACGGAACTCAAATTCCATAATTACTCGAATTTTTAAAGTATCCGTTATGACGAAAAATGTTCAAATGTAATGAAAATACAACGCTAATCAAAAAACAAAAGACTGAGTTTGTAAAAAGAATGTCATGGTTTTAAAACAAAATTAATTTGAATTTAGAATACAGAGCCATTACAAACTTTTTTTTATTTGAAATCACCAGTACTGAAGAAAGGCAATTTCATAGGTAAAGACCTAATATATAGATTAATATGATACAGTAACAAAAAGGTGACAAGACTAGTGATGTTACCGAAACACTAAAATGTATCACTCACTGAGTATGACTAGAGTATCTAATCCACGATTAAAAGCCCAATGGCGTTACCTTGAAAGGACGGTTGACAGGCTCAAATACTTCATTTTTAAACTAACTTTTATCTGCGCGTAATTAAAAAAAACATACACCTTTCACAAATAATATGAGTTCGATTCGATCTCGTTAATATTAGTAGGTATTTTAATAGTTTATTTTTATATGTAACTATAGCTGACCCGACGAATTTCGTACCGCCATATTTTACTTTCAAAAAAATTGTTAATCTTTGATTTTCTTCTATGCAAACCTTGCCCTAATAATAACCAACATATAGTAAAAATAATTATCCAATTTGGTCCAGGCGATCGGAAGTTATGTGCGTACATACATTTCGGGGTTTCATTTTTATATATAAAGATTTGAACTAAATAATTCAACAATTTCTATGGATCGTAAATGGAACTTTTAGATCTCATTAAGATCAGGTAGACGTAGTGTTATACGCCCATTTTTTGCCGACTATAATTTATTATAGTACCAGGCACGCACCTAATAGGCATCAGGCCTATTTATCCTCAACAAGGCCCTTTTAGGATAAACACATTTATTTATACTCGTATATTATTGACACTGTTCAATAGATGTATAGGAATAACCCACCCTATGAAGAAATTTTTGATGAATATCGTGTAATAACATTCTTATTTGTGACATAGTATTTTAGAGTAAAAATGATAAATACGTACAATTTTATAAAATACAAGGAAGCGAGTTTGGCAACGATGCTATTTTGCTTAATTAATATCTATCTCCGTTCTTTGGCTCTGTTTGAAGTTTAATTAATGACATAGTATCAGTATCTCAAAATTTCAAAAAAACATTGTTTTTTTTTCAAATCTTTTGATACCTGTCAATTTTATCTACACACTTCGAAGTTGAAATAATGATAAATCACTTTAATTAATGGAATGTCTACTCTTTGAAAATGAATTATATAATCTTGAATTAGAAAATAGGTTTTCTGAGAAAAAAGTTAGTGTAAATATGTATTTTGCAAGATTGTTTGAAACAGAAAGAGAGAAATATAATAATGTGAATTTACGTTACAGAATCATGTACAATATTTAATAGAATATAAGACATTTTAGGAAACCCAACCTCAAATGCTTTACTTGACTTATTTGGAATATTTACGCATCAATAGCTTTGACCTGATATTAAACAGAATATAACATAGGATAAGATACGATGGGACTAACATATTACCATGTAATAAAAGTCACTAAATTAATAAAGATAAAAAAAAATTAAGGCATATGATAATCTATATATAAAAATGAATCGCCGAAATGTATGTACGCGCATAACTTCCGATCGGCTGCACCAAAGTCCGGATACCAAAACACTGTTAAGCTATGAGACAAAAAACAGAAACAATAAAAAAGTTTTAACACGAAGGACCCATCAATAGTTATAGACTTGCCGTATTATTACAAGTGAGAACAAAGCTCTAAAAGCAAGAAAAACTACATCGGTATTAGTAGCTTCCCAAATCTTATAACATACAAGAGAGGCTGTACAACGCTTCTGTAATTATCTCACCTAAGGAGACAGTAAAGTTTAATGGTTCGGAACCGCCGTTATGCGTTCAATCTTCACCGTTTTATTACAAATCATCTTGAAAATAAAACCGACAGTAGATGTGTCATTAACAGTTCTTAGAAAACTGTTCAAGATCCTTCTATCTTCAGCGGTCGAATCCACAAACTATGTGATTTAAAAATGGTACATTTTTTTAGGAGTACGTCATGCGACTTATACACGACTTATTGACGTCTCTCAGATTGCGAATCACGACAGAACATTTTTTAAAGCCTGCCCACCCCGGCTTACCAATTTAACAAATCTTTTGGTATAGATTTCTTGTTTTAAACTTTTAATATACCAAATTATAGATAACACTGAATACCGTCAGGCCTCGTAAAACTAATGTCTAATTATGAAGTTATTTACGCGTAAAACAAGCGTTCAAGTTGCAAGTCATTACAAAATCCCTTCGTCATTCTTTGTTTAAAAAATGTATTTTTGATGTGGATAATCATTTTGACTCAAAGGTGAATTATAACCGCCTTTTAAAACAGTTTTTAGATCGTACTGAATAAGTACGATGGCCACTGCCATCACGCCACTGCTGCGTGGCATCGCTTTTCAATCTTTGCTAAAATTCGACGAATCCCTACGTGGGAAGTAAGTAGGTATGACATAGAGATGACAGACATAGTTCTAACAGCCTTCGAGGAGTGAGTTAAGAATTCAATATAAAGTAGTAGGTTCCGACTGTCATCAAGGTAAACTAATATCCGCTCTTAATACTGGCGGTAGTAATGGCAAATGGCAACCATTCTCAAAAGAATATTATGTATTACTGAGATTGATTTTGACTGGAGGTTGGTGGTGAATTTTGCGAGTAAAATACGAGTAGTTTTCAAGCTATAGAACTTTTTTGACCACTCAAATTATAATTTCTCCATGTCTTGCAAAAATGAAATATTTTTTTTCAAAGTTTATATATAAATATAGTATTGCAATATGTTAAAAATCATGTGAAATGTTTTGAAGGCAATAGTTTGTATCCAAACATACAATATACAGATCACTTCTTAAGTTTACTGCAGTATATCTCAGACATGGTGTGTAGTGTGTAGGGAAACATTGTACTAACATGTATTAAAAAATCGGAAACCGCATAATTATGTAATAATATGAACCTTTTAAAACACTAAGATTTGAAACGGGTTCAAGCTGACTCGTATGCGAGCTTACTTGTTTAATTTAATCATTTAGATTTTTTAAACATGAAGTAGTTTATTATCAACTTGGATAATATAAATGAAGGGTACAATTATGCATTACTAGTTGTTGCCCGCGGCTCCGCCTGCGTATATTTCGGTTATCGCGGCAAATAGTAGTGATGTATAAGCTATATTACTGTAAAGTTTCATCCAAATCCGTTCAGTACTTGTTGCGTGAAGGAGTAACAAACATCCATGGATCCATCCATCCTAACTTACAAACTTTCGCGTTTATAATATTAGTATAGATATAGATTTTGCAAACTAGTACGAATTCTTTGAAGCACCCGTTACGTGACTAACAGTAGCTGTAATCTATACTAATATATATAGCTGAAGAGTTTGTTTGTTTGTTTCAAATTCAAATCAAATTTCAAATTTTAAGTAGGCTAGCAATTTTTGTAACAAAATATTGAAGTTAACATCTGTAACCGAACTAGGCATTGCCTGTATTTCGGCTATCAGCGCTGTTTGAACGATCTAATCTCAGGAACTACTACTGGTCCGATTTGAAAAATTCTTTCAGTGTTAGATAGCCCATTTATCGAGGAACGCTATATATCATCACGCTGAAACCAATAAGAGCGGCTTATCAATGAAAAATGTTACAATAACGGGGGAAAATTATTACGCTACGGGCAATAGAAGACGTAAACGAAGTTGCGTGGGTCAGCTAGTTTATTTTGTAAATACGAATATTTATATTTACGTGTGTGTTTGATGCATGTCTAACAGCAAGCAATGGTTCATTATACTATTAAAACTTGCCAAATTATGCTTCTGTTGGCAATTATACCTAGCATCGTATTGAGAATCTTACTCCTCTGTCAAATGACCTAGTTTGCAATGTATACACTATGTATATTATTATTAATAATTATTTCGAATCTATACTAATATTATAAACACGAAAAATTTTAAGTATGGATGGATGGGTGGGTGGATGGATGGATGTTTGTTACTCTTTTACGCAAAAACTACTGAACGGATTTGTATGAAACTTTACAGTAATATAGCTTAAACATCAGGATAACACATAGGGTACTTTTTGCCGCGATAACAGACATATACGCAGGCGGAGCCGCGGGCAACAACTAGTAAAGAATATATTAGAAATTTGTGATAGCAAAATTTCTATATTATTATTTGCACTGATAGTTTTAATAGAAATGTTGAGGCACAATTACAAGGACATGGGAATGTTTTGGTATTTTTTAGTCGTGTGTAAGAAAGTGGTACACGTTTTTAGTAATTCTTGTCACAATGCTGTATAGATGAGTGTTTCCAATAGCAATCTCTGTTTATAAACTGTGCCTCAGTGAATGTTGTCACACACATTGGCTAGTCGAACTGAATCGGTTTCTTCAGTATTATCTCATTATTGAAACTGGCTTCGCCATTGTGTGTTGCGAATTGAACATCAGGCATCAGAAACAAACGTTTATTTGCAAGGATTGTTGAAAGCAACGTTAAATTCTAACTGTTTTCTTCTTGTTATTTTAAAGGCGAAAATTCACTGAACATACATAATTTATATTAATATGAGTGTAGTCAGAAACAGCGGCTTAAATGAATTTTAATGAGGTTTCACGGTATCGTATAATGTATTCTAATGTATTCAGTATTCTTGTATTAGTAACAGTGATATTTTCTACATTAACAATAGTTCAATTGTTACTTATTTATTTAGGTACTGACGACTTGTAACATGATTATAGCTATATCAAATTACTACTTATTACATTTACATGGAAAATTTCATGTTGATAGTACTTCCTAGATTTCAAATAGATATGCCACAACCATTAATAATGTTTTTTTTAAATCAGTATCTTTGTCACGCCTGCAACGATTTTGCAACGATATCGTCGTCGATATCTGAGGTGTAAATACACTTTTCTATGAACACGCATTGCTACTGATATCGAAAGTCGCGTCACCACTTATTCAAAGATGACGTATGCAGATAAAAATAAAAATATTGTAATACATACATAGATATGGGTATCAAACGTGCCGCCGTGAATTATTTAATACAATGACATGTGTCTTTAGCTATAATTAATAAAAATAAATATTCACTCAACATTAAAAAGTGTTGATATTTTAGGGATATCATGTGAAACCAATCCAAACTACTCTATATATATATAAATAAAAGAGGGAGGTGACTGACTGACATACCCAGAGATAAACGCACAGCCCAAACCGCTGAAGCTAGAATCCTGAAATTTTGCATGTAGGTTCTTTATATAACGGAAGTGAACACTAAAAAATGAATTTTTGAAATTCCACCCCTAAGGGGGTAAATCAGGGGATGAAAGTCTGCGTGAGCGAAGCCGCGTGTAAAAGCTAGTCTAAAATAAATTTTAAAGCCTTAAAGCTTTACAGTTCGATTAGATAATATTGAAATTCAATCTTGAGACATGTGCAAATGTAGGAAATTTACTGAACAAATCCTTGACAAACGTCTATTTGATTTGGGGAACAAGCTAAAATTCAAAATTTAAAAAACCCCCTACTCAAGCACTCAATCGAGTAATTATACGCCAACATCGAGATATTACGTACTACGTACTAGAGGAGCCACTCAAAACCAATTATATGTTCCGTTTATATTTGAATTAAAACTAAAAAGCGCTGCAGCGCAGCCAAACAATAATTAGTAGTCTAATCCAACAGTATTAACAAGCAGCGCTCTATCGCATTCGAGCTGTAGTTTCCTCGCGAGCGAAATGTCATAAGCGCCGTGATTTTCATGGCGCTTACGCGTTTTGGCCAACGAACTGTTGCAAAGATTCGCTTTTATAGAGTAAGCGCCAAACAAGAAAGCAGAACGGATAAATAGCTTTATACCTACGAAGCTTTATTAGGAAATTCACTTTGAGTAAATAGTACTTCAATAGCTTTACCAGTTTCAGTTTTTTTGTAGAATTCATCGAGGTATAAAATATAAAAGCCGAATATTCAATTTTTAAATTATACTTTAATGAAAATTTAAATATAATTATTGCAAAAAAAATGTTATGGGTTATTTACGAAGCTATTTTTAACAACATATTATTTTTCCTTATCCAATTAAATACGTTAAATACGTTGTGCATTTAACGTCAGTTAATTCTACCTAAATATCACTTCTGTATGTTTTACTCTAAGTACTCTATGTCGAATGAGGCAACAATGGCGTCTTAAAATATTTTGTTCGTATTTAATTTTAAAACAATTATATCTAGTTAATAACTGGTGAAAAGTTATTCCTTTGTTTTTCTCCGTATTCCTTGTATTATTAGTGCAATATCTCAAGACACAAAATGGCATAATTCACGAGTTTTAGAACGTTTTTAAATGTAAACAATCACACGCTTAAGCCACCGCTTCATCAGAGTGTAGCTAGCAAGCGACTGAAGGAAGTGCGGCGCATGCGCCGCAATTGCATGGAACACCGCACTAATAAGTGGCGTCTTCTCTATACATTATATCTCGATGTACGCCAATGATATTTTTGCAGACATTCTGTTATTCTTCCCCACTTTCACCCCCATAACTTTTAAACGACTCAACCGATTTTCATGAAATATCTCGCACGTAACTCACCTTTCATACAAAAAAAAACTAAATTGAAATCGCTTCATCCGTTCGCGAGCTACGGTGCCACAGACAGACAAACAGACAGACAGACACGTCAAACTTATACCACCCCTCTTTTTGCGTCGGGGGTTAAAAATTTGGCGAGATTGTCGCGCACACTGACACGATGTAGAACGGCCCTTATGTATTAACCGATCCAATTAATTAATAGGTATTTTCGAAAACCAATGTTGTATCTACATATACTAAGTATATGTATATTTCCTTGAGTGATTAGTTTCAGGAAGTCTTGCGTATGGTGTTTTTCCATCATAACATGTACTACTTACTACATACCTAACACTACATACCTACAGTTGATATTATTGTTATTTTTTAGTTAATTTTAGATAAAATAAAATGGGTAGGAATATTTTTTAGATAAATAAATAAATACGTATAAAAGTTAAAATTATAGGTAAATAGAGAATTTACAGCCGCTAAAAACTAGGAAAGTAGCTGGTCGCTAATACGGACTACCCACTTTAGTAGTGCTCGGGGACTGGGGAAACCTTCGTTCAACAGTGGACGGTGATAGGTTGATGCGAAGAATCTGTTAGTTATTCATGTGGCGGAAGTGGAATGTAAGGGGTCTCCTATTATTTTCAACTTTATTCAGTAATCCTACAAAATAGCGACAATTTCTAGAAACATACACAAATCGTACCATGCAGAAAAGATTCAATCAAAAATTTAAAAAAATGAAAATATTTATGAGATTTTTTTGTAATGAATACTTCAATGACTCATAATGATCTATATTTATGTTTTAAGAGAGATTAGAAATCATTTTATTCTAAGTAGGTAATACATAAACGATTTGTTTCTTAATATCAATACGGTCTTATATTCAAAGACCGCTCATTTTCATCAACAAAGGAGATGTCCAAAAAATGTATGGGCTTATGCCCCAGACTATACGCAGATCAAATAAGTGGTATTTGATAGCTGAGATCTTCTAAAAAAAGAATTTAAAAGGTACAGGAAAAAAGTTATGATGGCTTAAAAAAAATATCACTCCGACAACATCATTTTTTCCCAATATATTTTAAAGTATTAATATACTATCAGGTCTACTATAAATATTTTTATGTGTGCTCATGTCAAAATATATACTACTGGCTTATTCCCATGGTTCCACTCGTGACGACTCGTGTGGAAAGTCCATGAAAAGTAAATTGTGTCATTCTCCAACGTTTTAGATCTCCAAAAACAAATATTTCATCTGTCCATTGTTGGTTACAAGGTTAGTTTTATAGAATGAAAATAAAAGAAAGAACATTATTTTTATGCATATAACTGCATGTTATTAGAATATTCTTTCAATACCACTGATGGAATAATATACTTCTTGACCATTTTCATTTCAATTTACATTATGACATCCTATAATGTATGATACCATGTTTCTTCAGGCTACTGCTCTGTAAAAAATATATGAATTCAGATTTATTAAAATTCTGTTATCATTGTTAACATCAACCTTAAAACAAGAGGAACGAAAATCGGCGCGGGAGACGAGTTGTTGCAAATAGTTGTTTAATATGTGATTGACATAACTAGATTTTATGGCTCTGGGTTCTAGCCCTTTTAAGTGTGATTGATAAGTTTATTGAATGTTGCCAATGTTCAAATCATAGTTCGATTTTTATAAATGCTATTTCTTATTATTTTTACGGGAATTAACGCGATCACTATTTCAAGGTACTACATACCTCTGTTTTGCCTGACGTTTCGACCAGGTTGCACTGGCCGTGGTCACAGGCTGACTGTCTGTCAGTCAGCCTGTGACCACGGCCAGTGCAACCTGGTCGAAACGTCAGGCAAAACAGAGGTATGTAGTACAGTCAGCCTGTGACCACGGCCAGTGCAACCTGGTCGAAACGTCAGGCAAAACAGAGGTATGTAGTACCTTGAAATAGTGATCGCGTTAATTCCCGTAAAAATAATAATAATTATATCATGGAACGCGAAAGTTTAAAAGTTAGTAATGCTATTTCTTTATTTTTGAATAATCCATTATTAGTTAGTGATTTCGAATGACGAATTTTTAAAAAATAATTATTACATGAATTCAGTAATAGTACAATAACCTTGAATTTTAATAGGAAGCGCACATGAATAAAAAATTCATTCAATATTTTACCCCACTTTGCGTCATGTTTTTATCATATGGCAAGTAAAATTCTTTCAAAGTAAATTCAAGATGCAAGCATCGCTTAAAATCTTTTGATTTTGAGTTTTTTCCGAATTTGATACGGACTTTTATAAAGTTACTCAAAATACATCATTTATTTATTTATTCCAAAAACTAAAACATGATCTCGGATTATTCTGGGGCAAAAATTAGACATCTCCTTTATATTGCACATTTTTAGACTACTAGATTTTCTTTTTCCGGGTCTTTATTGGGTATTCCCAAGATTATTTGGGGTCCGCTACTAGTTCAATCGGATTTACCTGAATATCAGTTTTTCCACGAAGCGACTAGCATCGGACCTTCGCAACTCTGAGGTCGAAGAATTCGAAGGTTGAACTAGTTGTCAGTATATTGTAGGGCACTGACTTCCCAATAACGATTGTCATAGATGTTAATGTCAACCTACGATGTTCATGTCAAATACGACTGCACGTTTGGCTTAGTGGTTTAATGGTCGCCATGCCGTTTCCTACTTTGCCAAGTGTCGTGGGTTCAAATCCCACGTAGGACAACACTTTGTGTGATCCACAAATTGTTGTTCTGAGTCTGGGTGTTCTTTGTGTCCGTTTCATGTATGTTTGTAAAGTCCCCCGCAACACAGGATTTATTCCTAGTGCGGGAGTTGTCTTTTAAAAAAAAGAAAAAAAAATGAAAATGAAACCGGGACCGACGCTTAGACAGCAGGTATTACCATTTTTTTATTGTAATTAAAGAGAAGCTTTTTGCATGTAAAAAGTGATCCCGACATTTGAGTGAATTTAAGCGTAATGTTATGACAAAGAGGTACATGCATACTCCTACGTAGTGTTAAACCAAGGACACCTGACCTTATCTTATCAGTATGGTGCGTGCTCATGGTAATCGATGGCGCTATAAACCTGTGAACGCGCGGATTTTATATATATGAATAATGACATAAGTTTAGTGGAAAATTTATAGTGCATACATCTATACTAATATTATAAACGCGAAAGTTTGTAAGTATGGATGGGTGTTTGTTACTCTTTCACGAAAACACTACCTACTGAAACTTTACAGTAATATAGCTTATACATCAGAATAACACATGGGCTACTATTTGCCGCGATAATCGACATATACGCGGGCGGAGCCGCGGGCAACAACTAGTATGTAATACTTATTACAAATTAAATGAAAATTAAAAAGAATTAGAAGTTATTGAATCGAAAGATACTAACTACATCCTTTAAATTATTTAATAATAGCTGACCCACGCAAACTCGTTTGCGTCCAAACTACCATCCCCAGTTTTAACCTCAAAAGGGGGTTGATTTCTAAAGATACATTATTAGTACACCCCCAAACCATCTATAGAGCATACATTTTAAATTTCAAGTCTCTTACTTCAAAAACATAGGACTTTCATACAAACGTCCAATCACCGGTTTACCCCCTTAGGGGTGGAGTTTCGTAAAATCCGTTCTTAGCGGATGTCTACACCCTACCTAATTTCAAACCTACCTGCCAAATTTCAAGTTTGTAGGTGTTTTAGTTTCTGAGATTTCGTGATTAATAAGTGAGTGGTATTTCGCTTTTATATATATAGATTTAAGATTTATTTATTACTAGTGGTTGCCCGCGGTTTCGCCCGCGTATATGTCGGTCTATGTAGTCTTTGTGTTATTCTGATGTATAAGCTATATTACTGTAAAATTTCATCCAAATCCGTTCAGTAGTTTTGCGTGAAAGAGTAACAAACATCCATCCATCCATCCGTCCATACTTACAAACTTTCGCGTTTACAATATTGTATAGAAGTATAGATATGAAGCAACTATTAATTACTGCCGAAAGTAAATTATTTTATCCAATCGTTAAACTTTCTTTCATTCTTATAGCATCGTTAGTGCATTAATTACGAAATTGTACAATTTATTTATCTCTGTAAATAGACGTTAATTTCGCATTCTTGAATGTTAGTTTTAATGGCACGAAATATATCTTATCGTTGTTTAATAATATAACATAAAACGTGCATTTACGTATGTATAAGATTAAGATTTCACGACTAAGGCGGCTTTTGCCAAATGAATCACGTTTAACACCTTCAAAGATTCTAGGTACCTAGCACACATTATAATACTACTATTTAAATGAATAAAGAATTAGGTATAGCCAATTTATGAAGAACCAGTTTATTTTACGCTTTTAAGTGTTTTTTTGGCAGAGAGTTTTCGTTGGATGTTTTTTGGAAGTCGGTTTTTTTTTTTCTCTGTATGTGTTTGTTCCGGGTAATCTCCGAGGCTGCTGGTCCGATTTAGTCGGGACTTTCACTGGCAGATAGCTCATGATATAATGCGTAATTTAGGCTACTTTTTAACCGACTTCTAAAAGGAGGAAGTTCTCAACTTGACTGGAATTTTTTTAGACTAACTTAGTGCCACGGTGTTACCATAACATCAGCTGTAAAGGTACAAAAACAACCGCTGTTAACGCCGCGGGGCTCAGCTATTATTACATAAATCCATTCTCAATATAATACTGCTTCAGTAAAGAAATTATACGTCCAAATACTTTGAGAATCTTTTAGATCAAGGTGACAATCGGTAACTAAGTTCCTAAAATAATTTTATAGAAAACCTTGGCCAATAAACATAATTCCTTATTGCTGTGATGTGGTGAATAGGATTACTAGAAATACTTTCATTGGGAGATTAAAAAGGTGTTATTATTGGCTATCGCTTTCTATAGAATGTCTTGAGTATCAAGCAATATATTTTTCAGGTTTTACTGATAATTTATTGTGCAAGCACATCAATAAAACCACTGTTATAAGAGAGATAAATCTTATATCCAATCTAATTACATAAATGGTAGATAATATTCATTTTTTTCACATGTTTTCGCGTTTCTTTGGTAGGTATGTTTGTCATATTTGTGTCAGTCGTAGCATTTGGATGACTAGCGACCTCATTAGTATTTCAAGTGCAAGCAAAACAATGGATGTGTGAAAGCCGTGTATGTAATCCGCTCAACCACCCACATAGCACAGGCAGGCGACTTGAATATAATACCTATGTGGGATTTTGTATCTTAAACTTTTCTTGCTTGCGGGCACTACTTAATTCCACCAAGTAGTAACGTTTTCCCTCTACAGCCATATCTAAACCCTATGGAGTAACCTAGGGAAACCTCTATAGTCAATTGCCATTAAACAGTAGAATAAAACTACAAGTAGGTATTTTGTTTCATTATTAACACTTTTCTTAAAACTGATCTAGAGAAGAGACAGATCTATAATATTGTTTATCGCTGTCAGGATAAACTTCACCCTTTAAATATTTCAACATCAGAAACGAAATCCAATATTTTAATTGAGCAAAGGTATTGATGATTTTTCAATTGTTTTATATTTATATTCTATCGAAGTTGGCAACATTTTTAGGCACAATAAGGTCATTGCATCGCGAATTGCAGCCTACTATGTGAATGGCGTATTAAACATCACTGGTAGAACCAGACAGCACATAAACATCTAAACCTGTATTATGTCTAAATCTGAATAGTGTAATTTAAACTTTACGACTCTGAAATAAAATTCACTTTGGACTACGCGTGAAAGTCTGCAACTTAAAGACTTATCTTTCTTTAATCTAGCTTTGGTCGTTTCGCTGAATATGACTTGTTATATTATTTAAAAAGACATTTTGTGCAATTTAAATTGTATGGTATTGTTGCTATCAATAAAAGTGAATGTGCAAAATGTTGATCTATAATTTCATTTTATTTCCACACAATAACATGTTTTATTCTAGGTATCTTTAAAACCATTCCTACCTACCTACGAGTATTAGTCGACTTTTAGTCGTGAAACCTAACTATTTTTTTTTTATAATATTTATTTGCACACAACATCCCTTGGCGTTTTCGGTCCCAGCTCGCAATGCGGCGAGACGATTTAGGTAGGTTTGAATAGAAAATAGGTAAACTAATTCAAGAGCACTGAGACTAGCTCCACTCTGACCTACGAAACTTATGTTAATCGTTAGTAGGAAATTTTATTGCATAGGTACGCATATATATATTTCCCTTCGTGTTCTACTAGTATTTGTAGGTGGTAAAGTTTATCAATTATCATCCTTCAATTAGTTTGGTAACCTATTTACTTTAAAATAATAATAAAAACATATTAAACGCACGCATATTTTAATAAAACAAAATTAAACACTACGGGTTTGAAAAACATGAATCGGTGTGTGTTTTGAATGGCGTGTACGATAAGCTGGAGCGGTTTGAATGAGAACCCTTTCAAAGCTTAAAGAAGGGGAGCTGTACACATGAGAACGGTATTTGGGTAGACGCGCGAGTCGCGGGGCGAGGCAGGTGACGGCAACGGCGGGGGACGCGGTGCGTTTCTAGAAATTTCCATTGCCCAAGCGCCGTTGTTATAACAACGTGTACTCACTTAACCGAGCCAGAAGTCTAGAGCGAGACGCAGTGTCACCGCTCTTGCTCTCCAACTACACGCGTTTAATTTCCAGATAATCGAAGTAAATTGACTCTTATAACCGTTTGCAATGCAATATAGATATATTTTCCGAAAGTACTTAATATTACGAAATAAATCTATGAATAAAACTAGTTTATCGAGCGAGGATGCATCTACAACAGACCTATTGTGTATTTCAATATGTTCATGTAACAGAATGACTTGATGTAAAGGAGTTTTGCATTACAATAACCATACATTAACCGTTGCGTAATGAGTGAACAAAGTCATGAGGAGAAGCGGTTCGCGGACGCGATCGCCTCCTCTACAATCAACAACAATTTAGAGGCCGCGATACTGCGCTCGCGCAACTTTCGGTTACACGGTTCAGTAATACTGAGGCCAGGCTCGTCGCGGTTAATACAAGTAGACTTAGGATATTCCTCACCCTCTGCTCCAAAGTAAGCTGTATTGTAACGCATTAAGATCTTTTTCCGTTTGCATCGCGTAAAACAAACTTGTATATTTCTATCCTTGTCTAAAGACATTCCCGTTTTAGGTTATTTTCCATTGACCGAAAATGGAAACGCGTACCACTAGCACGTCTATTTCTAGACTAATCGCTTGTATTTGCTTACAATAGAAGCCTTGCTGAAACTAGCCCTAAATTATTGATTAGCGATAGTCAATAATAACTATAAGTTAATAAAATGTATTGTACAAATAGCATCTCAAAGTTATTGAATTATAATAAACCATGAGGAAATATTTAATAAGTGTTACAGGAAAAATGGATTATTTCAGCTTATAATACATTGTCCGGTACAGAAATTTTCCTCTGTATCGTTATTGGTATGGTCAACAGAAGTGAGACATTATTGCATTTGATTAAGTGTCCGCTTGCATCGACTCATGTAGACAATACCCAATGAACACCTGATACTGTTGATGAATAAAGACACGCGAATTGTTATAACATTAACATTACAATACGTTTGTAAAATACCAGGTACGTACAAGAGGTTTCACTTCGCTCTTATTCATGCGCGTACATCTAAACTAAAAGGAAAATTCGTAATCGGTTTTTATTAGAATATGTCATTCTGAACTCGTTTTTTACCCTAGTCTTATATGGAGTATATAAATAAGGTAATAGATCTAAATAAATAGACATGGATAGAATATTTGTTATATGCCAAGGAGATGTAGTACAAGAACTAGGTATTTAGTACGAAGTGTAGAGGCAAGAAGGCCCGTTTTTGTTTATGAAAAGTGTAATCACGGACATTAAAATTAATTGACCCAACTTCACTCCGTCTCTACCTGCTATTTTCATTTCGTTTACTTTGGCTACACTAGCGCTAATCGCTTTTAGAACATTGAGATATACTTATATGTGTATAGATATATGTACCTATTGTATATAATAGATCAATGTTTTAGGACCACTTGTTGTTGGTTTTTGCTGGATACTTTTGGTTTACAAGACTTCCATCTTAACCTACATAAACTCTATACGTCTATTTATGCGTCATTTGAAAGTTCAACTATCTATTATAGTTCTTGGTAGAGTTAGATGGTAATTCTTTAATTATATTCATTTTAATTCAGAAATACTTTGTGTCAAAACCACAGATTGTCTGTCAAAAGGGTGTCTTTTATTCTGGATGAAATGTACCTGGCCTGCACTGGCCGGCAATGTGGCCTGTGCGTTTTTGGTTCGTAATTGCTAACCTAGTGTATAATAGATCAATGTAAACAACAATATTAGATGGTCATCCGCATGAGTTACTGTACAAATAACTAAGTTTCTAGTCAAATTACTAAACGATGTAAAATTAATACATTACAAAAAAGCTGGTTTTAGACTTTTAACGAAATAAAGTCTACATTTTAAAACTTAAGGTTTAATTTCTTAAGATTTCAATCAATTACCTAGTAACACTTGAGCTCTTGTTGCAAAGACTTTTGTTGCATTAGAAATTAAATTTTATACTGGACCTCTATGCTGAGCATTATGTCACCACGTTTCTTTTTTATTTTAAATCGTATTTTGTGTAAAAATATTAGCTTTCCACACTTATTTTAACCTAATTGGGGGGCGAACGACACATCAAGCGGAGTAATTTAAATGGTGGATAAAAGTAATAATAAAACGTTTCGAATCACGCAATGGTAAAATAAACTCTTTCTTACTATTACCTACACATTGGTTCTTAAAAATGATTGAAATTTTATGCAGCAAAAAAAATGTTTACGTCATTATAATATTGGATTGATAAGGATTGATTCTGAAAAAACGTTGCCAGACGTCCTGGTTTTGGCGGGTCGACCCGCTTTTTGTCACTTTTTGAATCAAAACTGTACTGTCACGCGCGGGACAGGTTTTGTCTCGCTTTTTTGGGATAACTGACCGGACGCCCAAACTTGTGAAAACTTCACTTTGTGAAGTTAGTTAGTTAGCCGTAGTGCTGTATCGTCAATAAAAGTGGCAGGCATTAAAAAATATAAAAAAAATCCACCAATATAATTATTACTAATAGGAAATGGTAGTAGTTCTTTCACGAATTAGGGATGATGTAGCAGAAACACAAAGATATTGCGAAGGACCTTTTTTTTTGTTACTCAGATGCGATACGTTGATACGTTTTTTTACTTTGTCCCGCTTTCGACGAAAGAATCCCACTTTTTTCACAAAAAAATCTCAAAATCCCGATTTGACTAAAAAAATCTGGCAACGCTGTTCTGAAACAAATAATTTACGAACGAGTTTTGAAACAGGATTGAGTAGGTAAAGTTAAGGCTGTAGTCCTTGAGCGTGGGAATTTGTGATTGAACACCCACATTCATATTTTACATGCACACAAACGCATCGGGCACTGTTGCACACTAACCCTGGCAACTAATAAATTTACTTTCGGTTTTTTCTTCTAGTTACATATTCATTAACTGTTCGCCTTTGAAGAATGTTTAGAATGTCCTACAAAGCACGCAATGTATCTTTGTCATATCGGAAAGCCCGCGGGCTTTAAGTAACTCGTCAACGGCCGAGAATGGGGTTCAAGTGTACCTATTCATTTATAATTCATTTCATGGACAAATAATATATTTTTACACAGTATAAAGTATATAAAAATATATAATATAGTAAGTCGCTTGCGCTATCTGTCAGCTTAGATCTTTTACAGTAATCAACGGATTTTAATGCTATGTTATGAAATAAAATTTGTATGATATATGTTATATTAATGGAACATAATGTTTCTTAAAATATAATTTTTGATCGCTTTTATTGCTCATATTGACTAAATTTTACTACATAGATCTTACTTACTTACGTACTTTTTTCACTTTTTGACAAAAAACGACGCTGAAAAAGTATGAAACAAGTTTTAAAAAGCCGTAGTCACGTGTTTTTAAGAGTTATGGTACGTTTCTATTTTAATTTAAGTTTTTACTTTTTTTGTATTTAAACTGTTTTGGTGTAGTGATAATAATAATTTATATGCAAAGTATATTTTAAATACCTAACATAGAAATATAAAAAAAAATGAATAAATACGAACAAAGTCACCAGCAAATGCTAATAATACCTATATATATATTTGAAATGTACAAGTATGTACCCTTTCCGATGATACCAAACACGGCATATTTATGTCAAATTATTTTTTTAATGCAGTACTTTCTGTCGGCTAGAGGGCGCCACATTTAATTGAGTGACGCGTCATATAGCCTATAAGCAGCGGACGATCAAGACACTTCTAACGATACCTCATTTATCCAGTGCTAATTAGTAGTTAAGGAGCTATGAGGGAACAGATGAACATACATACATGGCCTGTCAAAATCATAACCCTCCTTTGGCTTTGCCGTGGTCGGGTAAAAAAATAAAAAATACAGTTAATTTATAAACTCCGTCTTTTTTTAAGACGGTTAAAAAACAAACTATTTACCTTAAAATTAATATTAAGAGTGTAAAACTTTGAAATGGAAACTTCCATAAATATATAATACTAGCTTTTACACGGGGCTTCGCCCACACAGATTTTCATCCCCTGATTTACCCCCTTAGGGGTGGAATTTCAAAAATTCCTTTCTTAGTGCTCACTTACGTTATATAAAGAACCTACATGCAAAATTTCAGGATTCTAACTTCAGCGGTTTGGGCTGTGCGTTGATCTCTGGGTATGTCAGTCAGTCAGTCTTTTATTTATATAGATTACAGATATCAGATAATGTAAGGGATAGGGCATCTATTGTTTTACAATTCACCAATTGATTAAATTCGAACTTAAGGGATGAATAATAATGGAAATGACGTAAAGTGTAGATGGGACCCTTTTTTACAATTTTTGTCTGTCTGTCTGTTTGTTTGTGCCGGCTAATCCCTGGTACGGCTGGAGCGATTTTGACGGGATTTTTACTGATAGGTAGCTGATGATATAAGGAGTAACCGCGGTTGGTGTAGTATCGCGGGTAAGACCGTGGGGCTCAGCTAGTTTTTTTTTCAAAAAAGACAACTTCCGCATATATCCAATAAATCCAGTGTCGCGGGGGACTTTACAAACATACATGAAACGGACACAATGGACACCCAGACTCAGAACAACAATTCGTGGATCACACAGTGTTGTCCCATGTGGGATTTGAACCCACAACACCTGATACAGTAGGAAGCGGCGAGGCAACCGCTTAAACCACTAGACCAACCATGCAGTAAAAAATAAAACTGTAATTTTAAGGTCTTTCATTATTTCAGTAGTAGTTATTCAATTCTAACAGAAATCATAAAAAAATTTTTTTTTACTTTTTTAAAAACCATTTCTCAAAGTGTCTCGGTCTGTCACAGTGTTCAAAGTACTCGTCAAGACAAATCAAACGACTCCAAACTCGATAGGTTCCGTCGTTACAAAGTTCCTATGACCACCTTCCAGCTTCAACATCAGATCAGCTCCATGTCATCATAATATAGCATTGTCACGCTATATACATATGCCTACAAAAATTCAACACAATCGGTTGAAGATATCTGCAAAATTGAGTTGCAAGATTCCGTCTTAACAAATATAGTTAGATATATACATACATAGCAAGTTAATAAAAACATAAAAATAAGTTCTGTGTTAATAAAAACTACTAATATTTTTCTTTGAAATTATTCTTTAAAAAAAATTAAATTAAATTCAAGAATACAAATTAACAGTTACAATTCGACACTCACTGGCAACCCACCCTAAAACTTGTCATTTACGTATTATGGAGCTCAGTGCGAACTACAAACGGACGTGGTGTCACCTTGAATATTCGGCGGGCACTGAATTTTTTGAGCGCGATAAAACTTATTTATTGCAATTTACGGGAGACGATATCTACGTACTAAAATGTATGGAACTTTTGTCGCTAAAAATGAATGATGTTTAGCCTTAGATTATGGCTTTTTGGTGAGAATTAATAAAAAACTAAAACGGTAAATCTTTTCTCCATACTTTTTTCTCGCGAAATAAGAAAAAAACATTTAAAATAGAGCACGAAATAGGACAGAGTGTGCTAATTAAAAAGGTCGATTTCGATGATTTTGATCTTTGTTAATGCTTTTTTTCACAAAAATAAAGAATTATTTTATAAATGTCACTCGGTAGATTGGTAGACTGATTTATTAAACTACTGAGATTTTTTTTGTAGTGTCAAATATGAATTGAGTTGTTTGTGTTTTGCAAAACTGCAAGTGCCTTTTCGCGCGTTTTTAGGGACGCGCCCCTTAAGTAAGCAGTATTGTTATTTATATAAAATTAATTGTAAACTCTAAAACTATTTACAACAGATCCGGAAGTAATTTGTTATAAAATCCTTGTAGATAAGGCTAGAGCTTGTTAAAGAATGAAATAAAATATAACGCTTAAACCGAATACGCGATTTTACAATTAGTTTATTTATTATGTGGTTACTGTATTTCTAGCCAAGTATCAGAGACTAGAACTTTAAGGCGCGTCTCCACCGAAATTGTTGGCAATTTAAGTGTTTCCAACTGTATGCAAATCTTTAGAAAATCGCCAACTTAACAAAAGTGTCCATTGTGTCTACACCGAGTCGCCAACAATACGAAAAACATTCCAACTAAGCGTCTCCACAGAGCCAATAAATATCTGCAACAAGCGTATTCTTTTGATGTTTACCGCCAAAAACAGAAACACGGTTCCCAACATTTGTTGACAAATTTTGTTGCCAACACAAGGAAATTACAGAAACTTTTGTCACCAACGCGTGTTTGCAACTACCTTGACTGTACCTACTTACATAAATTTTGGTTGCCTGCAATGTCAGAGTCAGAGTGTTGTGAAGATCTCAAAAAAAATTAATTAATCGTTCCCTTGGTCATAATATTATTATGTCGCCTGCTAGTACATTAGTACTATTAGTTATTATGTGCTGCTAGTTAGTGTGTATATAATACAGCAATTATATTTGAGATAAGACTACGAATATATAATGCAGATAATATATTATTGATGTTAGATAGGTACCTCATCTAACTATTTCCAGAGTAGATGCCAAATATAACTTATATTATTTCATGTTAGTACTAAATATCCATACTAATTTTATAAATGTGAAAGCGTGTCTGTCTATCTGTTACCTCTTCACGCTTAAACTGTTCAACCCATTTAGATGCAATGTGGTCTAGAGATATTTTAAGCTGTTGGGTAAGAATACTGTAGAAAGAAACAGTGTCTTTATGGTACGCTTTCATGGCTATACCGCTAAACCGATTTTAATAATTTTTGGAGTATTGAGGAAGGAAATAGGTCACTTTTTACCGTGATAACCGAATTTTAATATCAATGCCATCTAAGGATATGACACACTAAATTACGAAGTTGCTTCAGATCATAAAATCAGTAATCGGAACATCTATTTAAAATTAAGCCTACGCTATTAAAAATACGATTGAAATTAAGTCGTTTTAATTTGCCAACGATGTGACGAGGTCCCTTAAAGGTGATACTTAAGTGTTAAAGAATACTCAATGATTTTAAATGAGGTAAGAAGCTGATGTTATATTGTTGTCTCTGTTTTGCATACAGTTACTCATTGATGACGTAATGATATTTTATTCAGTATACTTGCAGTAGAATATGCATACAAAATTCGAATTTTAATTGTTGTTATACCGAAATGAAGCGAATAAGTGTTAATTAAAAGAATTGTGCAATTAAGTTTGAAGTGAATACTTTTTAATAGTTTTTTTTCAATTTATTCGGAATTAGCTCTTTGTGACGTAATTTTTCATTAAGGTCATTATGGTTATCAGTAGAATTGGACTTCCTAATTAGAAGTTTGCCATAATATCAATATTCAATAGTAAATTGCATATTGTTACTTTTTACTTTTTGGCAACTATTTTAACTTCGTAAATATGTTTTAATGTGTCGATATTTAAAAGAGATAGCACACAGTTTAATAATGTGAACTGATAATTTAAAAAACCAAAAAAAAAAAACTTAAACATTGTAACAAATGATATCAAAACCCTTTCAAATCTTGACCGTCCATCTTCTTCTTCGTCTGGCCTTTTCCCGTTTCTAATCGGGGTCGGCTCTCCTTATCTTTCTTCTCCAGACACATCTGTTCTGGGTCGTCGTGGGGTCCACCACTTTCTCTTCTTCGAGGTCTTTCCTGGTGGTCGACATCAATGTAGATGTAGAGGTCTCTTGGTCCCAACTCCAGTTGCAGCACTATTTTGGTCATGTGTTCGTCAGGTCGACGCATGACGTGATCATACCACCTCAGGAGGATCTCTTTGAGCTTCTTCGGTATTGGTCTCATTTTGAAGTTGCCTCTGATATACAGGTTCGGCACTTTATCTAGAAGTGAGACGCCTGCGGACCATCTGAGCATTCGCATTTCGTTAACGTGCACTTTGTTACCTGCGCTTTTGTCAAATCTTTACCGTCCATGAAATCTAATTAATCAACATAAAATGTTTTTGGTCAAATATAAAGTTATAGCAAAAACTACTCCATTTGTTCTATTTCCTCTAGAAAAAAATCCAATTATCACGCTACACTGAAAAATAATTACTGAGTTAATTTAAAATGTTAAAGAAAATCTATACATATTACTATGGCTTGTTGAAAAAACGAGTAAGATATCTGCATAAGAATGTAACTGTTTATTGAAATTAAAACTTTTTCAAAACTTTTAACATCTATGGACACATCTTGACTGCCTCGTTGGTCTCGCGGTTGGCGTGTGCGACTGCTGATTATGAGGTCTCGGGTTCGATTCCTGGGTCGGACCAAATGTTTGTATGATCTACAAATATTTGTTTCGGAGTTTAGGTGTTTTCTATGTATAATATGTATGTATTTACAAAAAAGTATATATGTATTTTTATCAGTTGTCTAGTACCCATAACACAAGCTCTGCTTAGCTTGGGACTAGATGGCCTTGTGTGTTAGATGTCCGAAAAATATTTATTATATATTATTATTATTATCTTTAGGATTGAATGTATTCCAAAATTAGTACATAAATAGCCTCAAAGTGAAATGATTGAAAATCATGTTATGTAATGTGTTGCTACTCGTACTCGTTTTATACTTCTGTACAAAACAAACAAACAAAAATAAAATAGATTAGGTGCTAGACTAGATCTTTACTGATTTCTGATGTCATCCGCTCCATTCAAACACGTCATTTCCGTGTAACCCTAATAGGTACGTAACAGTTCGATTGCGTCGCGGTTAGAAATTTGAAATATAGGTGTCCTGTGTTGATTTCGTCTTCGTTTCAAGTGTAATAAAGTTCAATTAACGTTTTAACTAAACTCCTACGTCATCAAAATTTCCAAGAAATCATAAGAAGTCTAGTGTCACGCTAAGTTGTAAATTATTCTGCTTTTTTATGAGTTGTAGTTAATTTGCAGTTCTAAATGTCATGCTATAATAAAATAAATAAACAATATCCCTTCCAGATAGGCTGGATTGTCGATAACGTCGTTACTTGCGATTAGAAAATACCGGTGATAAGGTTTTACGTTAAGGCGCGTATTCACCGAAATTGTTGGCAATTTCAGTGTTCCAAACTGTTTGCAACTCTTCAGAAAATCGCCAAATTTTGTTTCCATTGAGTCTACACCGAGTCGCCAACAATTTGAAAAACATTCCAACTAAGCGTCACCACAGAGCCAATAAATATGTATTTGCAACAAGCGTATTCTTTTGACGTTTACCGCCAAAAACGGAAAACACTGTTCCCAACATTTGTTGACAATTTTTGTTGCCAACACAAGGCAATTACAGAAACTTTTGTCACCAACACGTGTTGACAACACAAAAGTTGTCTTTTGTTCGGTGGAGACTCGGCTTTAGACTGACTACATAATTAATTATTTTATCGTTAATTAATTTCTACTTCTACTAATCTTCTGAATAATATAATGCAGGTTTCTTAAGAATATGAAATGATATTTTACGTTAAATGTGGAACTATTGCCTTATGACAACTGTCCGCGGCATCGAACCTACACTTATAAAGAAATTTAATGCATTTTAAACGTAATTTAATATAAGTTTACTCCACTCATCATAACAATATACTTTTTAAAAATGTTGCATTTTCCTTTTATTATTGTCCCATCAATGAATACGAGTATATAAGAATGTGCTGTCATATTTATAGTTTTATTTTCAATAAACGTCAACTATTTCTTTCGAACATAGGCAAAACTAATTTTGCGTAACTTGTATTCACAGTAATACATGAGGATACTGTTGGAATAGCCATCTCTATTTATGTACAGGTATGCAATTCCATCATTACCATCAAAACATAGTATGTCTTTTCAACAAGATAATAATGATTTTTAGTGTCGAATTCCTATGTTAAACATTGTCTGAAAAACTGCAAAGCTTTTATATTACATAGAAACAATTTATAATTGAATTTGAGATAAATTTATGGAATCATTTTTGTTTATTTTTAATTTCGCCCAAAATGGTAATTCGAACCGCCTTGAGGAGGTTTTATAAAACTTTCAGCCTTAATACTTGACCCTGTTCTTGACGATACAGTCACAGTACTATGTAACAGATAAAGCACTCCCCTAAAAAAATCCATGTCAACAGTCTGTTATGACTACCTACTTTGCCAGGTTGAAAAAATGAACTTAAATGTCCGTAAGCACAACTTTTATTACCTCACGATTAGCGCACGGCTGTGCTCGCAGATAATATAGAGTTCCCATTGTTTTTACGTAATATTAAAGCTTATTTTCATTTCATCATTGCCATTATAAAAAAATCTGCATTCGTTTCATTTTATTTAAATTAATATCAATTATTGGATATTATGATGAAAGCTTTGTCGTGTTTTTGTTCTTTCTCGAACTGACTCCAACACCGTGTAAATTTTACAAGATTCACAGAGATATATCATCAAGACTTATTTTTATTTATTTATTTTGTACTTAAAGAACTCATTCTTGGCGATGCAAATGTCTTATTATTGCTTGTGTTTACGGCTAGGTCCGGTCCGCGGCGGGTATTTAGTTCACAACCACATCGAGTGAAGACTACCTGGCACAGCAACTGATAAGTATATTTGTATAGTACATAATCAACACCTATGCTATTTCACTTTTTAAACATATAAAGAAAACATGACCTTTTCAAACAATCCTACAGTTTGTGTTTACCATCAATTAAAATAGCCCGTTAAGCCGACCTCTTTAAGTCACAGAAGCTCCACAAAGACAACGTTGTAACTATTTAGTACTTGCCCGGCTATGCGATTGATATAATTATATATATATTGTTAACTTTTATAATTTGTGAAAGTTCAGTGGTAGAAAAACATCTCAAGGCCCGAGGCGCGGTTTTATTTCTGCCGTCGAATTTCTCGCAAGACTTCTTTATACCCACTTAATGCTATATTTTTACTTTCACGTTATAATCACACTTCAAATGCAAGACGGCGTAAAATCTGTACTTAAAATTACTATATTCAAAATTCACATTGCAACTAAGAAATGTTCTAAAAAAAAGTGTCAATCGGAAACAAGTTTCAAATCCCACGGCGTCAACGAAAGGAAATTGCTATTATAAACACCATTACAACCCACTTCATGAAAGAACAACAGAAAATTACATCATAATTATTCCACTAACTGTAACAACACCTACAGACAGCAGTTTCAAATCGAATTGACAAAGATTTTTGTAAGTAGGTACTTTGGAGAAGTTCTTGTTCGACCTGAAATTCAAGAGCTCAGCATGTTCCTAGGTAGGTATAATGTTTATAAATACGTGCAAACTCCTTGCGATAAGATTTATAAATAAACAAGTATGACTGTGATTATGAAAATATTTCAGCTGGGAAAAGCAATATTTTGTGTTGCACATATTTATCACTTATCGGTATCGTTGTATGGATTCATCAGAAAATATTACTTTATTTAAAACTTGTTCAGGAAAATGGTTACATTAATATTTAAAAAAAAAGCCTGTCCACTATAAGGAGAGTACTAGGAGATCAAAACGCACAGCATCTAAAAAGGTATTTTAAAGACCGAAACGTAGCAATTATTCCGCTACATTCCGACGCGGTTTATAAACTTCAATATAATTTCGCGTCACTTCCAAGAGGCATACGATCACCGACGCTGCACTATCGCGAAATATTTTATTCAGGTACCAGTTTTATTACTTTCCACGTTTCACTGGTTTATAGCCCGGTTAACGAGCTAGAAATTAAATGTAAATATCCTAAAAAAATCTAAACAAGTGCCTACATTTGAATAATTATTATAGGAATGCAAGTGTTATATTTGTAAAGTTGGCGCACAGCATTTAAGAAAGTTTCTTCCGTAAGTGGATAATGGAACAGTATCCTACAAAGCAACTAATAAAACAATTCGCAGTTTTACCAAAAAAGTTAATAGGTAAATAAAATAGTACATACCTTAAACACCGCCGGAGCCAGTGGTATGGCAGCTTGGTTGTGAAGATGTTTTTTCGACATTTTCGGTTCTTTTCCCGTCCACGTCTATTAAGAAATGTATCGTTCTCGTCACAAATACTTAAATTTATTAATCTTTTATTGTTTCAAAACAATTATAAAGATTCGTTAACTGAAAACGCGCTCTTAAAATCTTTGGTGACTAAAGTGGCGCTCTAAGTTTCACGATCAAGAATATACTGATCGTCGAATTTATAATAAAATCGCTCGTTGTTAATTTGATTTATTTCAAATTTATGCACTGTTTGGACTTCGAATAAAAAGTTATATTTAAAGTAAGTGAAACGCGTCGGTAAGTGTACCATACGTCGTGCCACTATTGCGGTCAAGTCGGCAATGAACGGGTGACTATGAAGCGCTTCTGAACGCGCCAAAAGGAGTGAATCGTGTTCGGTTCGCTTCGGACTGTGTGGGGTCGCGCCTGAGGCTGAGCTGAAGCGAAGGCGCCAAGTGACGTAAGCGCGTCTAGCGCGATATTGACAGCGCACTGAAAATCGCTCTGTGGTTGGAAGGAACACTTCTGATCTACACTCCTAATACTCGTATACGTAGTTTTTCAGTTGCGTGATTGCGTCAAATTATTGTGACGATGTTGCACGCCCCTAACCTGGGAATAGCCAATACGATACGCCTAACCTTCAAAACACGTGACTCACGACCGCTTAAAGCCGCCAGCCCAATGCAATTGCATGTTCGGGATGTTCGGCTTGGAACTTTTGTCGTCACTATACATTGTCTGCACGAATGAAAATAATTCGGTTTTAAAAATCTTGCAATTCTTCCAGAAACCACAAATTCAATCCAGTAATGCCTTCATAAGCCTGTAATAGGCCTATAATTAGAAAATGTATCTATCTATACCTATATAGTTTATTAGTTAGGGAGAGTTAATTCGACGTCACTCAGCTGTTTAAATTGAAGACTTGTTTTGGCATGAAGTGTCACAAACAATGATTTAGTAAAACTCGTGCCAGGACAACTAACCATTATTATATACATATATGCTTATTGTAGGTAATAGGTGTATTTGTCAGCGGATATTCTTTCTTAGGCAATCACCCCGCAACCTTGGACTAGATTAAGATAAATTTACGCATTCAGATTGATCATATCCTGACCTATTTCGGAACAAGGGGATTGTGAACCAAGTAGGGATTGAACAAAACCTATAGAGAGAGGAACATTCGCCTTGAATTTTAACCGATTTACATTTAAAAAATTTAGTGGAGACTTGCGAATATCTTGGACTCAATAGTTTCGAAAGCCAAAATAAGAGTAATATTCGCTTATAATCATATTTAGAATGCTCTATGCTAAGCAATCCATGTCCATAGAGATTTAGAGCACCCAATTGCAACGAAGATAAACATTGGGAAACCGTACTCGAACTCTTCTTCATTATATAAATAGATGTACTGATTCAACTGATTGTCTCTATTGTATAACGTTATATTAGAAGATAGTAGAAATCCTTGAAGAAGAATACGGCACGAGCAATGACGTCTTAAGAGCGCGGCGACCGACGCTCGCAACTGCAAGTTGAATTTTCTTCGGAATATTGCTGTATCTAATATATAATAAAATAAAATATATATCTAATATCTCGTCACTGTATCTCGGTAAGCCATACCTGGCGTAGTATATTGACATCTGTTTGCTGCGATAGCACTACTAACTATTTGGTTTTTATAATAAATATGGATGTGTTGTAGACTACCAAAAATCATCAATGAAAACTCAATGTTTTTTTTCATTTTCTTTTCGATAATTAGTAATTTGATAATACAAGCTATGCTTTTGTTAGAAATTTAACGTCATTGTAATGGCAACATTTTTGATTGTCATTTTTCTTGTTTGACGTTTTGACGTTGACAGTAGTACGTTGAGACGCTTGGATCGATCGAGCTGGAGCTTCGTAATTGACTGCCGGTTTTAAGTTAATTGAATTGTATTTTAGCTAATTTTCCAACGACTCGGTGTTTCGTCGGTGACCGCTATGATTGGTTGGGGTGGGACTCGCGAGTGTTAGTAGTCACGTTCAAAGGGGCGCGATCCGCGATAGCTAATAAGAGTGTATTGTAATTCGAATTCCTTGAAGATTGTACAGCATTCTGGAGCATGTATGTGTGAACGTACCAGGACAGACCAGGCGGTGGGGTACCCCATCAAAGGCGCCGAGAACAAGGAAGCAACACAACTCCAGTAAGTGCTTGATGATTTTAGTTTAGATTAAGAAGACGGTGACACAGCCGTCGTTCATTGCTCTTTCCAGTGACTAGTTTTAGCGATTGAATGGCTTACGATGGGCCCTAAGACATCTCAAATTTCCCAAGGTGAACGCAACGTTGGAGAGAGAATTGAACACTTTTTTATAATAAATATTATTCGTATTGCTGTTTATAATATGGAAAAAACAAACTTAAAACATGCTATTTACGCTGTAAAAATGTGCAAAATTCAATTCAACTTTTTCGTTACTTTACGTAAGTTTTTTTAAAAGGGAAAAGGAGCCTGGATAAATGCTGTTTAAATCTGGATATCAACATAATATGGTGGAAATCTGTTCAAACTACAAATTATTTTGGTATTCAATTTGTATGGAGAACTCAGTGACCGCCGGCCCCTTAAGGTAATTAAATTAAGTAAAACGATAAAATGTTTTATCTCACTTTGCTTACCTACACTAAGTTTAGATGAAGTGTATCCAAGAATATTTGATGGCTTCCCCACTATTCTTTTTCAAGATTTAAGCATTTATTTTAAACTAGCCGACCCACGCAACCTCGTTTGCGTCTCGTATTGCCCGTAGCGTGATAATTTTCCCCCGTTTTTTAAACATTTTTCATTGGTGCTCCGCTCCCATTGTCGTAGCGTGATGATATATAGCCTTCCTCGATAAATGTACTAACCAACATTGAAAGAATTTTTCAAATCGGACCAGCGGTTCCTGAGATTAGCGCGTTCAGACAAGCAAACTCTTCAGCTTTATAATATTAGTATAGATTTGATAGCCCTTCACTTCGGCTTGAAGATATTCATATAAAATTTGTACTATCATTTATCCTACTAAAATTATAAACGTGAAAGTTTGTAAGTATGTATATTATGGATGGATGGATGGATGAATGGATGTTTGTTACTCTTTCACGCAAAAACTACTGAACGGATTTTGATGAAACTTTACAGTAATTATGGGCCTCCAGTATTCTCACTCACTCGGTGAAACTCAGCGCAGGCGCTGTTTCACACCAGTTTTCTGTGAGGCCGTGGTATCACTCCGGTCGAGCCGGCCCATGCATGCCGAAGCGTGGCTCTACCACGTTGGCTAAATTACCTTATAGTCTATTGTAGTTTACAAGATAATCGTGAACCTTGCAACTCGTGGTTATAAACTTAACCTTGCTCAATGGTGAACACGTTTAGACAGAAGACAAAACAATTCTACAGTATACTTAATATCGCTTCAGTTGGTGTTGATAATTATACATTAGTAATTAGGAGTATTTACAGTTAGAACGGCACCGTACTATATTAACGTATATTACAAAAATCAATACTTTAATATGTTTTCAACAAAACAGTGTTCTGTTATTGTTCTTGTTGGCAGAGCTTTACTTTTGAGGTACGCAGTCTTTTGTTTTTCTGATTTTGAACTGTTTACTATTTAGTCAATAGATTCATGTCTCTTCGAACGGCTTTTGATAATAGTAAGAGAGTAGCTCTTGGTCCGTAAAGAACGTTTAGGTTTTAAAAATTTTACATTTAAATAAAATTTGACAATCGCTCCAATACTCGACAACACTGTTTTGTAGGCAATCGTTAACATTTCCTAGAATTTAGTCAAGTGTTCAAAGAATTTGTTGAAACTTATATGTACCATCTAAGTAGAACTGCCGACGTTTGAAGACACATCTTATACTGATTCATGTTTAAAGTGCAGGGACCCAAACATTTTTTTTTGTAAATAGAATACATAAAAAATACAAAATGAGATACTGTTAAATGTTATTGTTTATTTCTAGAGATGGGAAAGATATCCGGGAACTATTCGGTATCTCGAACTGGATACTATACTACACCTACAACATAATTGACAGTATTAAAGGTATTATTTTTACCGTGCTATAGTTACTTTATACCACGTTAATACGAATTTCTATTAAATGCTCATTACTTTAATGTAAAATGTGTGCATCGTTTATAACACAGAACAAAAAATATAGGTAGAAATGTTATGTAGGCGGGGCAGGCGCGCCGCGAAATAAGTCCAAATACCTCTATTTTGTCTGCTGGCATTAACTGAACGGTCGCATTCGCATTTTACTTTCAACGGGAAAAAACAATAAAACAATCATACATTGCGTATTAAATTCGATTATTAACTACATTGTTTCCATAAGAGTACGCAATGAACTGCATTTCCTGCGTGAATATTTCGATTTATTTCACCCGAACAGATTTAGTATAAGGCATAGGGGTGTGCCCAAATATTTATAATGCAATCGATACCCCAAATTGTGGATGTCGATGATATTGGTTTGTGTTTTTCTTAAGTAGAAAGAGTTGATTTGTTTTATATTATGATTTTTAACCGACTGCAAAATAATTTTTAATATTTTTTTTGGAAAGCTTTTTGATGAAATGGTATTGGTGACGAGCAGATTCCCTAGCGGCAAGTCGCAGAACTAACGTATGACAGATAAAAATACGTATACATGTTAACATTCCACTTTAAAAATACAGATCACCCGCACGAAGTGGTCTAAAGTATTTTTTACTACTCCGTAGACGTCTATCAATGAAATCATTGTAGAAAGAATTTAAAATAACAATGCACTCGCTCTGTATATTAAACTGTCAGGTAGAAGTATCTGTCTTACGTTAGTTCCGCAAACGGCCACTAGGGAAATCTGCTCGTCACCAATAGGAATAATAGAAATATTTCTTTTAAAACTTAAAACATATTTTGAAGATTAACATTTTCGGGCCGTCCGACGTCTATACATTGTTTTTTGCATTTAAATTTAGATATAAAATATAAAAAATGTACATCTTGTGAGGATATAAAAATAATCTCATAATTACTGTTGATTACAGGGTTCTACAGAAAAAATATTAAGATTATGTGTGTTAGGTCTATAGAAAGTTGTGTCGTGTTGATAAGTATGAAACGTCAAACTCCAAAATTAGATGTACAATATGTACTTATGTTTTGACAAAACAAATGTCTTATTTTTATATTAACACAAGAAACTAGTACAATTTCACTCAATCCATTTCTAAGACAATGACTTTCATATAAAAAATAGGATAGCGATATTTAAAAGTAAGAACTATTTCTTATAGAAATTAAGCAAATTTAATTATTATAATCGATAGGACCACATCTCTACGGTGGGCGGGTCATAAAGACGAAGATCCACCTCTAAACACAAAATTGCACGTAAAACTCTACTTAATGCCAAGAGCATAAGGTTGTAGTTTAATATTATATTCATGAAATCCCTTGGACGAATTAGAATAGACTTAGTTATGTGTGTATAATATTATTAATCGTTTATGTGTGCGTCCCGGCGACAAAAGATTACTTACGAAATTACGTCAAAGGCTTTTCTAGTAGTTCTGTGGTTTATAAGATAAGTTCGGCAGCTGCTCTCTCGGAAATAAGTATCCCACCAAAAGCATTTTCATGTAAAATGTTGCTAAGACGACTACATATGGCTTACCCTGTGAAAAAGATATCAGATCTCATGTAGAGCCAAGGTTCTGAATCTACACGCCCTAACTCTACCAACCCTAACTTCATAAACTCTACATCAGCAGTGCAATAAATACGAATAAACAAACAAAGATTTTGTATAAAATATAATATATAAATAACATTGTTAAATATAAATTTTGTAACTATCTTAAGCAAATATTGTAAAATTTTCATTCTTTGTTTTCGTATAACGCCTTATTTAGCAAACCGATCAT
Organism: Diaphora mendica; assembly: GCA_949125395.1. Classification (NCBI taxonomy): domain Eukaryota; kingdom Metazoa; phylum Arthropoda; class Insecta; order Lepidoptera; family Erebidae; genus Diaphora; species Diaphora mendica. The sequence continues at coordinate 25,720,489 of OX421312.1, read as the reverse complement.
TATTGAAATTACCCACTATTTACAAATTACTCGGGAAAGGAGAAATGGTAAATAAAGAATACTTGTACAAGCTTCTGACAGAAGACCTGACAGACTTGATTCTGTGTCTGGGTGTAATTTTTCTCAAGTATTGATATATTAGAAATATATGCATATGTTTATTTAGAAAAATATGTACTCAGTTGACAACAACATGTTTGTCCTCTATTACGTGAGTGCGACTAATTTTATTGTCAAAGAAAAAATAAAGTTACTCTGTAAAATGACTTTGCAAGCAAACTAAATTTCGATAAATAAACAAAATTATCCGGAATCCGGCCAAACACCTATTACCACTGTCTCTATTTATTTTCCCTTGCACAGTCACCAATGGAGTTCGTGCAAAAAAAGTCTTTCAATGTAAACAGGTGAACGTCCCTTTTTTTTTAAAGACAGAACATGTAACAACAAGAAAAATCTTTCTTGACCGCTTGACATACGAATTTCTCAAAACAATCCTACTCCGATAAAGAACTCTCGCTAGTTAGGTTCATAGATGGCTTAAGTGTGAAATAACCTTACGCAATTAAAAAACAAGTATAAAATGTACCTTCTTCTACTTATTTTTACATTCCTAGGCTACGTAGAACATATGAAACTATTGCACTTACTTCGGCTTTTTTTCAAAGACTGTGCCTTGGATCCCATTACTAATGGTGTACACTTGCTTCTTAGTCTCCATGTAGGCACTTTAAAAAAATTATTTAAAAAAAAACACAATTTATTAAACAAAACTGAACCATCCAACAGTTTTATAACAACTGTCGCAACTAAAACACCGCTTCGTATAAATTACTATTTCTTCAAGGATAGTATTATTTGTATATATAAAACCAAGAGTAATTATGTGGTATTAATTCAAGTGTATCTTCTAAAGAGCGATTCAACTATGTACTAAAAGAGACAAAGATAAATAACAGGTTGTGTGCATGTATACAGTGTACGGTCAGCCTCAAAAATTGCTGACCATGAACAAATTTCCAAAACTATCGCTAACGAATTCTAGCGGACAGAAATGAATGATCATCTTAAAAATTAAAATCAGCTGAACAACACATTGCCAAAAGTAGTTAGACGCTGAAATTTATCCACAGGCGGATACTTCATATTCTTAAACGGTCACCACAAGAACGAGTGAAAATATGCTTGACCTTGCCCTGAAATTCGCTCCTTTTTATTGTTAAAAGAAAACATATTATATTACATTTGTCAAGCGATGGATGAAATGGATTTCAGACATTTCAATATATGCACAATAATTGACATTATATCGAAATATCTCAAAACTAGCTGATATCCGCGGTATTACCAGCGGTACAACAACAACCGCGTGTAAAGCCGCGGGGCAAAGTAAATAAAAAACTATGTAAAAATTATCCTATGTCCATCTCCTGGTTCTAAGCTACCTCCCCACCAATTTTCAGCCAAATCGGTTCAGCCGTTCTTGAGTTATAAATAGTGTAACTAACACGACTTCCTTTTATATACACACATCAAAAGTGTCTAGGGATCAACATATGTGTCTAGGGATCAACATATATTTTTGCAATAACTTTTCTCCTGATTGATATTAATTAAAATTTTCTTTAAGGATTCATCAAATAAAGTGTTTTCGTTTGTCACAGTAACGATAAACCAAGTCACCTTTGCATTAATAAAGAAATTTGCCATTTTCCTAATAAAGGAATTTTTGACATTTGAACCACTAACATTAAAGTTCGAAAAAAAGACTGAAATAACAGTTTTCTTTAAAATTTTATTAGGTAACTTAAACAATTAATAATCTGTGTTTCTACCGCGAACACTAACAACACAAGAGCATCGGTTTGGCATACTCAAAATGAGTTCATCCAAACACGCTGTGGAATGGCCGCCCATGTTCGTTGCAACAACAAAAAAAGGTCTTCTTGCGACTGGATACCCTCCATATTCGGCAGAGCTCTTCTCTGTAGCATATCCCATGCATGCTCAATCGGGTTCAAGTCTGGCGACTGAGCAGGCCAGGGCCAAAGCCACATCTCAATCTCAAGAAATCCGCATAAAAATGTTTGATCCCTAGACACTTTTGATGTGTGTATATAGATGTGATAGTTTTGGCAGCGTGTTGTTTAGCTAGTTTTGAACTTTTGGAATGATCATTCAATTTTCGCGCTAGACTTCGTAAGCGATTTATGTATCCTACGACTGTATATGAACTTTTAGAATGTTAAAATGTTCAGCTACTTTTTAGGCTGACTGTATCATGCACGTGACGATAACAAAATGTATCACAATATGTGGAATATTAACTATTAATTGCTTTTCTAAAAATCACCTGTTCACCACTCATACTTTGTTGAATAATACTCAGAGGCAGATCTCATTAGTAAACAATCACAATACACGCTTAAACAGTTACCTACAGTGATAACTCAGGTATTTTAGCAAATCAAGACCTCTGTGTAATATTTTATAAGGTTTTTATGCATATATGCATCACGAAACCAGTTGCAAAATATACGCTTTTCAACACTTGTTGCGGTCTACCGGTTTGAATAATACTCCATTTGGCCTTTGAAAACAATATTTACACTTCAAAATCTTAATAATTGTAAATATATACATTTTATACCATATCTCATCAAAAGATAGGCAGAATGGTAGGTACCCATATCTATTTTTTCACTTTTGAATTTCGGCTACTTCTAGTTTGGAAAACAACAATAAGCGGTCCTTTATTGAAAACAAGCTCAGTTAGGGAATTCATTTTATTACTATATAATATATTATCATCATCATTCTACCGCAGTCCATTGCTGGACACATGCCTCTCCAATTGTACGCTACTTGGTTCGATCCGATACTACCAGCCGTCTTGCGAAATCATCACTCCACCTGGCCAGTGGACGTCCTACATTACGTTTGCCGAGACGCGGTCTCCACTTAAGAACCCGTTTACCCCAATGGTTGTCGCTTCTACGGCAATAATATACAGGGCCAGTAGGGTCACTACCTAATATTTTTAGGATTATGTTTGGTAACCTCACTGCTGTTCAAAAAGCAAAACTCAGCTGAATCAATATTCTGCAATGCACATAAATTGGCCATGTAAACTCCTGGCGCATAAAACATTAACTTATAAGTACTAGCTGACCCACGAGACTTCGTCTGCGTTTCGTTTCAGTCTGCTCGGCTCCTATTGGCCTAAGCTTGATGTTAACTACCTTATCTTGGGCACGCCAGAAAAACACACATTCAAATAAAACACTCATATGGGTATGATAGTTTTGGAGTTCATTGTTAGCAACAGTGTGACATAAGAATTATATAATTATAATTGATCACATCATATAGAATGAGAATCGTAATGGATCAAGAGCTACTGGACCTTTCGACCAATTTCATCTTTTTTACATTTTTTTTACACTTTCAAAACCATGAAAAATGATGATGTGCAGGTCTGAGGCCTGCCAGGCGATGGTTACGTACTTAGCACGTTATGACTCATCACTACAAGAGTTTCTAGCCTTACAGACACACCGTTGGTCGAAAGGTTCAGTAGCTCTCTTACTATAAGGCTGTTCTGTTATCAGTGATGAAGAAAACTTTCAATCAAAAATTTGCTTTGTTACAATCATAAGTTTTATGGAACTTTATAATAAAGACGTAATAAACTAGATGCAAACAAGATTAGCAGCCTACAAATTAACATGTACCACACATGTACATTACATGTAGATATACATCTCGTGGACTAATTGACAACCGAACCTTCAACACTCCCATCCTTCCTACAGGGGTAGTCGAAAATTTTCTATACAAATAAATAAAATTAAAGTCTCTGTTTGTAACATTAAAATAACCGGTTTTCACTAAATGCATCTGTATGTACACTTTACATATACCAAAATAACATTTTTTCTAGTTTTGTCTGTCTGTCTGTTCCGGCTAATCTCTGGAACGGTAGACGGTAGAACGGGACCGATTTTGACGGAACTTTCACTGATATGTAGCTGATGATATAAGTAGTAACTTTTTCTAGACTAGCTTCGCCCCGCCGCGTTGCCCGCGGTTATTGTCGTACCGCGAGTAACACCGCGGGGTTCAGCTAATCATTAATATTATTAATATACTACTACACGTTGCACTAATAAACTTGCACAACCAGAACAGCGATGTTGAAAAGAACTTATTGTCAATAACTTCTTTCATTTTAAATCATATTTATAACCAACATTTTCATTCAGAAGCCTTACCTGTCGTAGAGCGTGGCCATGGAACAATTACGAAATCGTGTCTTTCCTAAAGAAACCTAATCCCTTACTGAATAGAATACAATCTCTTCTACACCACTCATCCTTTCAAAAGCTTTAAAAAACGTCAATGGTACAATATAAGCCAATGGGATAATTTGGAGCAAGATATATTTCACAAACATTAAAAAAACTCGATTATGTATTTGGTTATACAAAAACAGAGAAGAAGTCTAATGCCGTCAATTTCTAAAATTTGTCTTGATAACGGGAGTTTATTTAGAAAAAAACCCAATTAGTCCGGGATCCCCGGAACAAATTTTACAAGTTATTACTATCAAGCAAATTTTTCGTGAGTGGCTTCATTTTGATAAAGGACCAACTTTCACCTTTAAAAAAATCGATTGTGGTAACTAACAGGGCTAGCAGGGAAAAAATTTTGAGCGTAGGACCGGGATAACGTACCACGCAATTTGTAGGACAATGTGTCTGTTAAATTATATCAATATTAACTAAGCAACTGTTAAAAAATCAGCTGGTTAGTATCATTTTTGATGACCTCGTTATCGATATATGTTGGAAGGATCAAATCATACATTTTGTTAGGAGAAATATTTGTTTCCATTATGTAATAATGTTAGTTAATAATTGCGCGGTACGTTATCCCGGCGGCCGGCCCTACGGTCAAAAGTTTTTTTCCCTGTTAGCTAGCTAAAGGTGGGCCCTCATCAAAATGAAGCCGCTCACGAAAAATTAGCTTGATAGTAAGTACCTAATAACGTGTAAAATTTGTTCCGGGGATCCCGGACTAAATGTGTTATAAAACTGCATGACACTAAAAGTACCTACATTAAATGACAAAAAAGATAATTCACAACCATCCAAATCCTAGTATGACAAGCTAAAAAAATGGAATTGTGAACAGGTTCTCTTACCTTAAGAACTTACCTTAAGAATGATTTGGTGGCTTTTCTCAAAAGGAACGTATTTTTTTCACTAGGATTATTGGAATTCCGTGGATTCACAGTAGTTCATACAAGGCAGGTATAAAAAACAAACAATTGTTCCTCATTGGTGCAACGGTCCTATTGTAGCAATTGTAAATGTTTATGAATAGACCTTTTAAAATGTCCCAAAGCAGGTACAAATAGGCGACGTTTACCCTACAAATCTGTCTAAAAGTTACTAAATAACTACAACTAAATATGTGCTAGGACTTGTAGAATCTTTCCTAATGTAGCTATAGGTCATTATAATCTTACCACATTCGTTCATCATCCGCATGATGCAATTGTTGACGTGAACGCCTAAAACAATGCCCTGTTTTATATTCCAACAATAAATAATAGCTAATAAAATCACAACATAAAGTTTGACTACAGAACATACGATGATAATATCGAACAATCAGGGAGTGCTAGCCATACAAGGATTTACGATGGGCACGCATTAGAATAAAATAAATATTGCCCGCTGATTCGTGGAAAATTCCATGGAAGCGTCCGCGCCGAATCGCCCCGTGCCTCCACAATATCTTGAAAGGGTAATAAATAAACCTGATTTTGGTTCTACACAAGTACAAAAAAAGTGTCGATGTATGTTGAATGGTGCATCAAATCTAAAGAGGATTTTGTACTCGAAATAATATAATACACGTACATACATTTGCCCTCATTTATATTATACTGTGGTTATCTATGAGATGTACGTGTTAATGTCTAAATTAGTGTACTATTTATAGTTGTGGCAAAACTATCATCGGTCTTCATAGAGACTTGATGACATAGGATTAGATAACGAAAATTAATAGCAGAGCAACGAGTCACATATTAGTCAGCTTATTATATACGGAACCGATTCCACAGGTGAAATCACGTGTTAAATTTAGTGTAGTGAATAAAACCTTGTTGTCCAAACTGAAGGCGTTACCAGTCGTTAATCATTGTGATTATGTGTATTATGCTATAAAACGCACGAATTACGATAGCGAGTCTCATATTCAAATGTGTTAAGTCCATGAATACATAAAAGGTTATGATTGTTTGCCATTAACTGACGAGAGTTTACAAGCGGCAAGATAATCATGTCAAAATATGAAGTTATGAAGAAATGAAGGTGAAAAAACGGGACATAATTTCAAATAATAGAAAGTATCCTAAATCAGACTAAGGTGACTTGTATCATTATATTTAATTAAATTATATATTTTATAAACAAGCTCGCTTTTACATTATTAACTTTCAATTCTTACTAAGTAATACTGATTGCAACATTTCATTTTGGTCTTGTTTGTAAGAATGAAAAGAGCTGGTGAGAGTTTTTATTGCCTGTCTCGTTTCTCACAGGCTCTTCCTATTTCATTGCAAACCAGACATTTAAAAATGTAAAAGTCTTTCACATGTGTGTTTTATAACACCTAAACTTATTAAATGATTTCATTTGCTTTCGTTATATAAGTTTTCTACTGAGCGTCAGTAAGTGCTAAGGACCTCGGTCGAGAAATATTTGCCCTGGATTGTTATAATTATAACACAGAATAGTTCTAAGCACCAAGAGGTTGTTTTAAACCCATACTCAATATCATTAGAAGGTGCTTAATACTATATTACAGAATTATATAATACTAATTTATATTTATTATAAATGTGAATGTAAGTTTGTTTGTTAACCTTTCACTGGAAAACTACTTAACCGATCATCATGAAACTGTACACATATTTTTGGAGGTATTTAGAAGTAACATAGGATACTTTTTATAAAAGGCGAGCGAAGCCGCGGGTAACAATTAGTATTAGTATAATTTATAATTAACTAGACGTTACATTCGGCTATGCCGAATCGTTGATATTAAAACTTTAATTAAACATAAGAAGTTATCACTTCAAAACAATCATAATATCGAATTAAGATTTTCAGCCTAATTTATTCATAACATCGGGAGGAAACGAAACCGGTTACTTGAATGATGACTACATTGAAAGATGGTCGAAGAACAACAATTATCATACAAGCATGCATCGTAACCTAGTGCAGCAACCTGATTGGTGCTATAGGCAGGACCTTGGCCCTGTACAGTTTCTCGAGATATCCATAGGAAGAAAGCCTACGGTTTGTCTAAACAAATAGCACACACCTCTCCCTCAGTCTCGATCGTCTGTGCTCACTCAAGTAGGTATACAAGGAGATAACCAGTTAACAGACCAAAGAAATTGGCAGTTGCTGATAGAACAAGTAGGTCTAGTAGTAGTTAGGAAAAGCTGTAGGGCTTATAGGTGGACGGATCTAAGCGATATCATTATATTTCTTGGGAACTTCATTAAAAGTTTCACTGCTAGCTGGGTTTTCCATTTAAGCTAAAAACAACATCTTTCTGAAAGAACTGATACAAACTTATCGTAGATCAAAAGTCAGTGATTTTAGAGACTTTGTGCTCTTAAATGGTTGTATGATTGTATGAACGCTGTTAAATGATTGTATGATACGTACATTTTTACACTGCGCAGTAGAATCAAGTTGATTCTAGTTTAATGTGACGAATAGAGATCAATAGCTTCTCCAAAAATAAAACAATTAAGGAAGGAATCGCAATAGCAATGAAAGAGTTCCGTACAACATTTTGCTTCATTAAACTTGTGTCTTCGTTCGAGTTTCTAAATACAGTGGCAGACTAAAATTGATAGTATTTTCCGTTATATTTTTTTGTTAATTTTATAACAATGTCCCTGTTCTGTCTCTCACTCAAAACTGTCCTTTACTTAAAGCCACATACTCGTATTCACAGGCAAACTGGGCATGTCGTGGAGACACATTGCTCTCAAGGTATTCATTGCTTCAAGTAGGTAGTATGGTTATGAGATTATTGACTTTCATTTAGGCTGGTTTTCTGTAGAACAAAGATCATTTTGGCCTTAGTAGAACAAAAGGATCTTACAATCTGATACAAGACATTTGCCCACGTTGTAATTGGCCACGGTTAGACACATCACGGTATGTCATGGGCACTCATGGGTGTCACGGCAGGGCATTGTAAAAGGGAACATTACCCAAAATTACACATCCCTATCCTTATATGATGTCTATCTTTTGACAAATTGTGTTGCACTTTTTAACCGACTTCAGAAAAGGAGGAGGTTCTCAATTCGACCGTATATATGTTATTTTCTTTTTTTATGAGAGTTCGCGGATAACTTCGTCGTTTATGAACCGATTTTGATGATTCCTTTTTAATGGGAAGGATATCCCAACGGTGGTACCATGATAAGGACACTAATATCTGATGATGGCATTCAAGAGAAATCGAGTCGAACCTTGAAGTCGGTTTTTGTTTTTGTTAAAATTTTACTTCTGGTGTCAAAAGCTAAAAGCCAAAAAACCAAATCTTACAAAAACACAAGTTTCTTTTAAAGATTAAATTGTGAATTAGAACAAAGTTTTACATGTTTTGAACGTAGTAGATAACAGAGAAAAGAGACGAACGATTTGTTTGGATGTATTGGATTTATCTCCTATACAGTGTACCTACAGTACTCTGAAATCAAAGTTGTAAATTGAAGCATCAAACAATAGGTACGTGAGAAGCGAAGTATTTAGCACCTATGTTTGTTACGTACCGAAGTATCGATCCATGTTTTTTGCAATGAGTAACATAAATTGTAAGTAAATTATTTTTCTAGACCTTTGTTTAAAACTTTGTCTTCGTCGTAACTTTTCATCAAATGATTTGGAAGACAGGCGCCTGTAACATTAAAGAAAAAGTTCTAATTAATTTTCATGCAATACTAACTTACAAAAAAAGCTTGCTTTTCATACCATCAAGGAAGGCTATATACTATACTATTTGTTGCCCGCGGATTTGGATGAAACTTTACTGTAAAGTTTCATCCAAATCCGTTCAGTAGTTTTGCGTGAAAGAGTAACCAACATCCATCCATCCATCCATACTTACAAACTTTCGCGTTTATAATATTAGTATAGATATAGATAATATCAAAATACGAGCAAAAAAAGAGCCGAGAATGGCGAGAATCTTGAAATTTGGAGAATTTTGAGAATCCAAAAGAAACCCAAAATACGACAGTACAATTAATTATTCTGTACTTTAACCCCCGACGCAAAAATAGGGTTTTTTTTAGTTTTGCAGAGGTGGAAAAAACTACTTTTACGTCTCATCAGGACTAGATGTTCTGCCTGGTATGTCGGGCTCGAGAATCTCCATACCGACTAAAAAAAACCTCCTCTGTCTTCTGCCTCTGCTGCCCCCGCGGACCCGCCGTTAGGCATTACTTCACGGGGGGAGGCTTTAGCTGACGCTCTTCCATCTTAAATTGAAGCCTTTGCTTCCTTACTTCTAGCTGCGCTTATTTTTATTTCGCTGCCTTTCTGTCCGGCGAAGGTCTTGGAGGACCTCCGTCGCGAATGTGCTAGTTGCCTCCCATGCTGCTTTCGATGAGAGCATCATACTTACTAGGTTGTCTGGTCTCACTTTCTGTTTCAGGGTAGTTTCCAGGGCATCCCGCTGCGAATTGAAGCAGGGACACGTGAAGAACACGTGTTCCGCATCTTCTACAATTCCGGGGCAGGTCAGGCACTCCGGAGAATCGTCATGGTTAAACCTGTGCAAGTATGCTCGGAAACATCCGTGTCCTGAGAGCATTTGCGTCAGATAGTAGTTCACGTCACCATGTTTGCGATTAAGCCATGCGTCCACTTGTGGGATAAGGCGGTATGTCCACCTGCCCATCGTCGTGGCGTCCCACAGCATTTGCCATCGTCGAATGCTGTTTTGCCGTTCTTCGGCTCTGAGCTCTTCAGGGTCCAGCGTAGCCGTTTTGTTACGCCGGTAGAGAGCTTGTCTTTCCTCAGCCAGCACCGCCATGGGCAGCATTCCCGCAATGACACACACTGCTTCCTCAGACACCGTGCGAAAAGCACTGATGACTCTCAGTGCACTCCTCCTATACACTGGCACGATCCGTCTACGTGACTCCTGCATCTTGAGTGTATCAGCCCAGATGGGAATTCCGTACGTTAACACAGATGTTATGACTGACGTTAGTAGTGCTCTTCTCTTCTGCTTCGGGCCGCCCACGTTGGGCATAAGCCGCGATAACGCCGCTCCAATCACCGATGCTTTGGTACCCACATGCTCCGCCTGCTGTTTGAAACTGAGTCGGGCATCAATCATCACTCCCAGGTACCGAAGAAATGGTTGAGACGTGATTTCATGCTTACCCACCCTCAACGTGATCTTTTCCAGCTGTTTTCGGCTAGTAATGAGCACAGCTTCGGTCTTGTGCTCTGCTAATTCCAGGTGGGCTGATTTCTTCCATTGAGTGATTCTTGCGTAGGTAGTGTCAAAGGCATAATTTATTTATTTCATATTTTATTAAGTTCATTTATTTAGTTCTGCTAATAAAGTTGTTACAACTGCATTAACAAAACGTTTTTCTACATTTTCATCATGCCATGTTTAGTAAGTATGGCCTTAACCCTCTCCTGAGAGGAGACCCGAGCCCAGCAGTGGGACATTATGGGTTATTGATGATGATAAAAATTAGATGGCATTGTATATCAGATTGTCAAATGTAGAAATCATAACGAATGATTTTGATTTCAAAATATACAAAAACATTTGCGTATCATTAAATACGCAAGGCGGTACAAAAGTCCCATATTAACTTGCCATTGTCCTTTAAAAACATTTGTGTCAAATTCAATAATACTACTTAAAAATTAAACATACGTAGGTATATCTTAAATATTTCGTTTATTGAGGTAAAGTGATTATCTTAAAAACGTAAATTTTGACATTAAAAACCAATGATGGCTACTTAAAAGTATTTCATTGTATTATAACAATATTCGTGGTTAATGTGTTTACATAAAATTAATTTACACACATAACTTATAGTATATAATGTAATGTTTAGCCGATTTTAAAAATTGAAATAACTCTACCTCTTTAGGCCAATGTCTTTCGCTGAAATTATACTTATAAATATGATTGCATCTATTGCGTCAGCAATCAAATGGGTATGTGGCAGAGACAATTACTAACATCACTGATAGCCGTATTGAGATTTCGATGCACTGCAAACAATTCCACAATTAACAAGAGTAGCTAATAAGTAAGTTAAAACTCTGTGTTTGTGAAGTTTCCTATAATCCTAGGTACGTAATAATCATAATAATCCATGGGCGAAGTTATCATGACGAATAACTATTGAAAATATACAAATACTGAAAGATGGTACAGTTGACATCTGCCGGGCATGCCACAGTCCAGGGGGATAGATTCCACAGGATGGTAGCATAGGCTTATTAGTTCTGGTTGTTCTCGTCTTCTTAACGATAAATATTTAGGCAGGAATAGCCAAGTAGTCAACATCGAACACCAACCAATTGTCCTTAAATATCAACTTATAAATTTAGTGATGCCATTATAACAGGTAAATATGTGCCCGACCCAGTTCTCGAGAATAATCGCGCTACGTTGTATCAGAACCAATCTATATTTATCACAGACGGGACGATTATTGCCAATAAGTTTGATATTATGGTGATGGATCGATTAGAGCGCCGTCATGGCCATTTCTCGAAACGAGAATATCGTGATAATTAAAAAAGATAAACAAATAAAGAATTTGAATTTATCTCACGAGATTTGTCGGTATGTGGATTCGGTGATCATTGTTTCGATAGTCGTTCCTGCGGTTTTGATTGATAGCCAAGAGCCTAGACTACCACACCTTAAAAGGCTCACGTTAGACGGATGGATCAAGGATGATACAGAAGGAAGACATCCTTGACACGGCCAAAGGAGGTTCATATATCTTTGGAGCCCTAACTACCCGTTTCTTAGATTCTTTACTATGGGTATATATTTTATATTGAAAATAATTTTTTTTGTCCTATTTTACTTCGGGTTACATAATAACCGATAGGTATCTAACCTTTGAGAAGCAATACCTACACTTTAAATACGTTTTTACCTTTTACTATGTGCGAGCGATATGCGATAATGATAGTACCTACCTAGTACTCTGAAGAAGTACTTTATGATTGTAAAAACTATGGCTATTTTCAGATGTCCGCGCGGCACCGCGCGGTGGCGCGCGCGCGGTGGAAGCGTTCTCATGACAGAATATGTACGGTATCAACATTGATTGAGAATTGACGTGGAGGAGGCAATTTGCTTATGGATTTAGTACCGAAAACTGAGATGTGGGTGAAGAAGTTTTTCTTTTTTCTTCAGAATCCTTAATAATGCAAAAAATTAAAACTAATTCTTCCCAACACATTATTTGTATTATTTTATTTGAATATCCTTAGAGTTAAGATTCCAAATGGCATTTCCTTTTTTCGATTTCGTCGATAAGCAAATCGATAGATACAATAGTTTTTTAAAAATTAATTAGAGATTAATTTAGTCATAAGATACTGTATGTTTTCCAAATAAAATAAAATAAAAATAACGTCTTCGCTACTCATTTTTCTTTGATCTATGTGTCAGTCCGCCTCAAACCGCGCGGATCAACTGAACGGGTCGACACAGGTTTATAGAATTTGAAACGCGCGCTAGCGCGCGGCTGACGCGCGGTACAAGATAAGGCGCGCGGGTCGCAGCGAGCCGCGAGCAGTTACCACTGTTTGGATTGCTCTTGTGTGGTACAACTTACCGCGCGGTACCGCGCGGTCATGTGAACTTGGCCTAATATTCCCCATGTATACCGGTCTAAACAATAAAATATATTCACTAACATTGGTTCATAAACTGAGAAAGTGGCGTATAGATGGACACAAAGGAGTTTAATTTCTCTAAAGCTGGTTTACAATATTGCTGTTTTGTATCTGGATTTGATATTTGGCATGTTCTAATATTATACTTAAATCACAAAGACGAAAGGACCATTACTAAATCAAGTTATAACGTGGTGGTTTTAAATACCTTCTAATGAGCAATCTTACGGGTACTAACTTTTAAACTTTTGCGTTCCATGATATAACAATTGTTATTTTTACGGGAATTAACGCGATCACTTATTTTAAGGTATTACATACCTCTGTTTTGCCTGACGTTTTGACCAGGTTGCACTGGCCGTGGTCACAGACTGACCGGCTCAGCGGCGCACGCCCTCCGTCGTCGAATCCGCGAAGTAGAAGGTTCTTCATCCACCCGTACATTTTCGATATTCTTGATAAAATTGTTTCGCCATATACCGTCACATACCACACTAACAGGGTCCCTATTCTGTAAGCAAACCGATGTGTTCCTATTCTGGTGTTTATTCGATTGCGCAGAAAAGCGAGGTGGTATGTTTTGGATTCCACGCTGTAGATAATTTAAAACCATCTTCCCGATTGAAAGTTTTATGCTTTTTAATCTCAATCGCTTCACGTACAACTCTTGAGTAAAAGTGACGTTCGGTGGAGAGGACTTGCGTACGGTGAAATTCAATACAGTGGTTGATGCCTGCATCGAGTGCATGTTCTGCAATCGCCGATTAGCTCGTCTGTCGGTTCTTCACAGCAGCGAAATGTTCTTTGACCCTTTCAGCAATAGTCCGCATCGTTTGGCCTATGTAGGAACTTTCGCAGCTGCAGTCTATTTTATAAACACGGAGTTTGTAGTGGCAATATATCCTTCGGTGTGCCGACGATATTGTGAACCTTTATATCCAGGCATAAAGGTTCACAATATCACCAGTATATACACCAGTGTATATACTGTCGGAATGGAGTATTTCTTTAACACGGACCCGATCATTTCCGTAACTCCCTTGACATAAGACATATAGGCTGGTTGCCTGTTCACTTCTGGATACTTGCGTCTTATTTTCGGTTGCTTCCGTCCTCCATTCACTTGATATCCGTTACCCTTGAGTACCTCCTGAACATGTTCTAGCTCCCGCTCTAAATTTTCGGGGTCACACAGATCGTAAGCTCTGTTCTTGAGTGAAGTCATAACAGATTGTAAGTGACGGGGGTGATGATGAGACGTGGCGTGTAGGTATCTATCCGTATGAGTAGGCTTACGGTACGGGACAAGGACCCATCTGATCTCACGGTTACTTTAACATCCAGGAACGACCACGACCTATCCGTCTCCATTTCATATGTAAACCTTATTTTAGGGTGAATAGAGTTAAGATGATGTATATATTGATCTACTTATTGTTTATTTCCTTTAACGATATTGAAGATGTCATCCACGTATCGCTTCCACAGCTTAACGGTATTCGGGCCGAGACTTAGAGCCTTCTCTTCAAAATGTTCCATCCATATGTTGGCAAGTACTGGGGCTACAGGACTTCCCATCGCGACACCATTAATCTGGAGGTAATGTTGACCTTGGAAAAGAAAATAGTTGCCATCTAAACACTGTTCAAGTAGATCCATATAGTTGAAAGCTCACCATGATGTAATTCAGTTCCAACGTTCCACGTTCCAACCGAACACGTTGGAACCGAATTACGTCATGGTGAGCTTTGACGTGGAGTCGCTTTTCACCAATGTTCCAATTAAAGAGTGCTTAAACGTTGTAAAAGACCTGCTGAGAGACAACGAACTGCCGTTCAACTATATGGATCTACTTGGACACTGTGTACATGGCAACTATTTTCTTTTCGATGCAGGCATCAACCACTCACTGGATTGAATTTCACCATACGCAAGTCCTCTCCACCGAACGTCACTTTTACTCAAGAGTTGTACGTGAAGCGATTGAGATTAAAAAGCATAAAACTTTCAATCGGGAAGATGGTTTTAAATTATCTACAGCGTGGAATCCAGTGTTAAAAAACATACCACTTCGCTTTTCTGCGCAGTCGCATAAACACCAGAATAGGAACACATCGGTTTGCTTACAGAATAGGGACCCTGTTAGTGTGGTATGTGACGGTACATGGCGAAACAATTTTATCAAGAATATCGAAAATGTACGGGTGGATGAAGAACCTTCTACTTCGCGGATTCGACGACGGAGGGCGTGCGCCGCTGAGCCAGTCAGTCGGTGACCACGGCCAGTGGAACCTGGTCGGAACGTCAGGCAAAACAGAGGTATGTAATACCTTAAAATAAGTGATCTCGTTAATTCCCGTAAAAATAATAATCTTAGGGGTAATTTAACTAGACTGGCAACTTGGTCAAGCTAGTGGCTAATGATCCTGTATGCTAAGTCGGTTTGTTCCGGCTAATCTCTGGAACGGATTTCGATGGGACTTTCACTGGCAGTTAGCTAATGATATAAGAGTAATTGAGACTACATTTTTTGACTAGTTTCGGACAGCGGGTGACGTTGTGCCGTCGGTAACACGACGCCGGGGCTTAGCTAGTATTCAGTATAAACATGATAGGTCGTCCTTACGATCCTTGCTTTACTTAAATGTATCTATATAGACTCTATAATTAGAAGGTTGTTGGCTTTTTTATCGTGTTAACATTTTCTATGATGATGTTACAATGATGTAATTGGTGAGAAAATTTGCATGAAACGGTAAGTTAGTAGTAGGGAACGTACCTAATTGTGTTCTTTTCAGTGTTTGGACTCCACTTAACACATACACGGCAATGCACGTGCACTTACATAGGTATTTATACTATTTATGTATTTGAGACGCTACTCCATTTGTTCCTCTCAAAACAAATACAATCAAGAAACAATAAAGCAACCAAAACAATGTTAATAATTAACTTTAATAAAAAAAAAAATATTTAAAAAAGTGCAATAGATGCTACGTTTTATCTTTAATACATAGAATATTTATCCGACCCCTCTAAATCTATAAAGCGCTCCTACAACAATCTTTTCGAGACTCACATATAACTAGAAGCAGCAACCGTTGCTGGATATGCAGCAGGCTACTGAACTGACCCGTCAGCACTAGCACATCTGACAGGTTTAACACTCCCAAATTGGTTGTAGCTACTTATCGACGGAACCAATTTCAACAACATGAAGGCAGCATTGCCGTCTAATGTCGTAGTTAATCACTAATTTATTTTCTAATTCAGTCCACTAACATTGACGATTAAAGGGTGAGATAGCAAAACCTTTATATTTACTCTCCAATTACCCATTACTTTCTCAACAGTTTTTTTTCTGCTAAGTATATACCAACCTAGAACTGTATTATTAAGGACAATTAATTCTATCTTAACATAAAACGTAGTAGTATTTCATTGAACGAATTTTTTTACTGCATACTACGACATTGATGAACCTTGAATTTGTCATTTTGTCCCATTGACCCTAATTTAATACGGAAGAAAATAGTACACTTGCTTACTAGATAAATGTTGGTGATACATTTGTTCTAAGAATAAGAATCTGCGGTAACAAATCTAATGATGACCTATCAAGTTGTCTCCGAATATCTATTTGTTGTATCGGGTTTCGAAATTAATCAAGTGTTGTCTATTAGTCATTGAACACTGGTACGGACTGTTATAATTGAATCAATCAAAAGATATGCATGCTAAACAATATAACGTAGTATTGGGCCGACGTCAGCAGTAGGTGCAATGATTCTTGATGCCCATCTATTACCATTAATCAATAAGTGGTACATCAATGTGACATTTAAAGGCACAACTTTCAATATATTTCAATAAACGTCAATGACATAGTGCTGTAATGGATTTAGTTATACATATTATTATATCAGTACATGTAGTAGTAAAACTGAACATGAAACTGTCTTTTAAGCAATATAAGATAGCTTTTATCGCGAGCTTTGAGGCCTTTGAGCGCGGCGACCGAATCTAGAAATTTCGTAACGTAACGAAAATAAAACCTGAGACCCGAAGCTCGCGCGAATCGAGCCGAGCTGCTCCGAACGACAAATCAACGAATCTGTCTCATGTGATCAACGCCATCTAGTGACGATGTTGGTACTAATTTAATACTTTGGTATTTTTCATTCACAATATTAAACATACTGACAGCATAAATAAAAAATAAATTAATAATTATAATTGCATAAGTTGATAAAAAATGCTATGCAATAGCTTGACCGCGGAAGTCCCCGAGTGCCACATGTCTTTTTTATACATATTTTACTCTTACGCCAAGCATGAGCAGAAGCCATGACTCACGAGTATTGGTCACCATACTCATTGCCACCGTATCAATGCAGACAATGCAACAATGCAGCATGGTGACCCACACTATAGCAGCCTATTGAGATGCTTCTGCATCATTGGGCCCCTGGTCTCACACTCACCAACGAAACACGAATGCTGTTATTTTAGGTTGGTCTTACGTGAGAGGATAGTAACTTTTACTGTTGTGTCAACAGCGATGATTAGGTATTGTCTTACTAAGGGAAGGTACGAAAAATTTCAAGTTCATTTAATTAATATGAAATTCCAATGCCCAATGACGCAGTAGGCCACTATGGTGTGGGTCACCATGCTGCATTGGAGCATTTTCTATATTCGCAATGAGTATGGTAACCACCACTTTTGAATTCAGCTTATGCTTTCCATTGATTTATTGAAAACAGGCGAATTCTTTTATTTTCACCCTCTTAGAACTCCTGAAATAACTTTTGTCTTATAATATAAGTGACTAGCTGACCCGGCGAACTTCGTACCGCCATATTTACATATCTGTCTCAGCTGCCCGTCGCGGAAAAAAAAATGACTTTTCCCGCTATCTTTTAATTTTTCTCATACACAATCCTTGTCCTAACAATAACGAATACATATAAAAAAGAATTGTTTAATTTGGTGCAGTCGATCGGAAGTTATGCGCGTACATTGTATACATTTCAACGATTCATTTTATATATAGATAGATAGATACATTGATACTGAATTTTAAAAATATTATCTAATATCATTACCATATACTTGATTGATAATACCATTTTGATATTAAAATGATATTCATTTCCCTGCCAGAAGATTAATGGATATTGTAACGCGTCATAAGACCTATGCGTTTCGGACACACGTTTCAATTCATTGTTCCGACAATGAAGCACGATATCTCTAGACTGCAACTTTTCTCCAACGACGACAATAGCCACTTCGTCGATTGTCGGTGAATTAAAACTCCTTGAATGCTTACCAGCAGGTGTTTTGTCAGCTCTGAATACAATATTATGGCTGTCCGATGGCATACAATCTAATGCTATTTTGAACATTTTGACTAAATTATTGTTCTGATGAAGAAACGTTTGCAGTTCTTGGACAATGGTTCGTTTTACTGTTGGATTATGAGTACAACGCCTTTCAACTTCCGCATCTTGATTGCCCATAAAATAAATTTGTAAAAATTTATGGTCCACATCTGTCGTAGTGGAATGCTTCTCGTTCCAGGTTCACAGGAGCACTGTTTCTGCGGTATCGCTCGATTTCATTACGTCGTTCTCGGTGTTGTTGTGTTTGGTGTGCCCGAAATCGTTCCATTCTAATCCTGTCTATGTCATTATTATTCACTGTAGAACGCAATTTTGCCATAGCAATAAGAATGCTATCATTATCCGTCTCTCGTTGGTCATCGATGCGGATTGCACGTGATGTAGCTCGTTGCACATTTGATTGACTTCGACGACCTACATCAGTTCGTCTTTGCCTTGGCATTTTCAAACAATAATAGTAAATAAAATTCTCACACACTGATATACCGTAGGAGAGCCACGCTTCGGCATGCATTGGCCGGCTCGACCGGAGTGATACTACGGCCTCACAGAAAACCGGTGTCAAACAGCGCTTGCGCTGTGTTTCACCTAGTGAGTGAGGATACCGGAGGCCCATACTCCAACCCCTCCCCCCCGCATCCCTTTCCCCATCTCCCAAAAGCCGTCAACGCACTTGTGACGCCTCTGGTGTTGCGCAGATTGTAAGCGATTACCGCCACCCATGGACACCCGTCCATGGGTGGCGGTAATCGCTTACCATCTGGCGATACGTTTGCTCGTTTGCCCCTTATTAAAAAAAAAACTGATGATAGAAGATTTTAATAACGGTAATAGAATGACAGGTAATTTATATGCCGTAGGTGCAAAAAATAGCCTATGTTTATAACCTTTCGTCTAACGTTCGACAGACGATTGACATCAAAAATTTTTTTCGCATTCCACCAAAACAGCGTTTTGATTTTATTAACAGTGTTATCTTATTTTGTTTGTAATGTGACCTCTAAGGATATGGCACAATAAATACTTTTTTATTTGCATTCTAAACAGTCACAACCATCAAAATACCTATTTCTTTACAATGACAAAAATTTCTGAATGAACCAACAATGACAACCATCAAAATAATAATATTAAAATACGCAATAATAATATTTATATAATATACGGTGTCCATATAAAACCCTTTGATTATTGACATATCAATAATCTAAGATAAAACCCTTAATTTGATTCGTGTAATAATATATGGTGTCTATTTAAAAACCTTAATTTATTAAGTGCTTCAATTTGACAGTCAAAAGTTTGACAGGAAAGTTGGTAGAAGTAGAACAGTTTATAAGAGTTTATATGGAAAAATGAAATTGTTGTTTTCATTATCTTCCTCGCAATTTTTCCATATTTTCTCACCGTTTAAATCTTCCCTGGACAATGACAAACATTTCAAAACCAAAATCAGCTCGGCCCGGCGGTTCTCGAGTTTTAGCGAGACAAACGAACAGCAATTGATTTTTATATATAAGAAGAAAAAGATAAGTTAGTCTCCATTCAACGTATCCTTTACCCCGCTTGAAAACGTTAACATTCTCAAAGTTATACATGACTCCCATCCCACATACAATTCTGAAGTGGACAGTAGGATAATATCAAAATATGCAAAAAGCAGCAGACCGGGCTACGTGGTTTGCTTTGAGAGAAACCTATGCCCAGCATTGGACTTAAACGACTGATGATGATGATAATGAATAGAACTTCTACTATATCTCGAACCAGCTACAGTACATAGGTACTCCACATACAAACAGTAAGTATTGGTTCCATTTAAATATCTACATCCATGTGAATAAAAAAAATACTTTAGTCTTATATGTCTTATATTAAACAATCAGAGAATGAAAGTGCCAATGTAATACAATTCACTGCTATGGAAAGGTTTTTTGTTGACAACGATGTTTAGTGGCAAGGACGAAATGGTTTTCTTCTGCATCTCATCCTGAGAGGGTCTCATATCTTTTCACTCTTCATTTTTCCATTAATGACAACTTTTCATAATACGAACAGTCGAATATGTTCTGAACGATCTCTTACAAAAATTGTGTGGTTTTATTAATCTACGTAAACTTGAAATGGCAGAACGTTAAAAATACAAGTAACGCAAGCTATGTTGGCGCAGATTATTTTATAATTCTTTGCTATATTGTAATAAAATGACTAATTAAATATAATGATATAAAAAACGCATATTTTATGAAATGGATTAAAATTATCTTAGTCGTATAATTTGGCCAAGGTAGATGTATTCTTGTACAACCTACTTCGCGGTCACGGAACTCGGGGACACATGCCGATTATGCATGATTTTCATCTTTTCGATGTTCATCCCCAGTCCCACTTGTTTTCAAGAATCATCTAGACTGTTAACCATCTTTTCCAAATCCTGCAGAGATTCCGCCAGGATGACTATGTCGTTTGCAATCGCAAATGTGAGACATATCAGCCATTGATATTGATTCCCAGTCCGTTCAAATGAAGCGTCAAATAAACCACTTTTCACGAAATGCATATAACACTTATATTAAAGAAACAATTGTTGTCTGTCTTTCTGTTTGTTCCGGCAAATATCTGGAATGGCTGGACAGATTTTAACGAGACTTTTACTGGCAGATAGCTGATGATATAACTCCTAATATCATCAGCTATCTGCCAGTAATGCCAGTAAACCGCGGGTAGTACCGCGGTACTCGGCTAGTCAATACATTAGAGACGAATTTCTCAGAAATTCGTCAACAAACAATAGGAGAGAGTTAATCATTGAATGTGATCAGTGATATTATAGCTAAATAAAAAAAGAAACCTAATTTTATCTTAAATTTCTTTTCTCGAACGTTTAGTAGTTTTACGTTTATCGTGTTAAGTAACACGAAGTGCCACAATTATAATTAAATCACGTAACTATTAAATATGATTAGGTAAATGTAAAAAACGTAAACGAACGCTGACGCGTCTAATGCATATTTGAACATTTCTTGTATATGTACAAGGTGGATACCACAAAGCAAGTGTTTTTTTAACTAGGTATACCTACACACGTTACAAGTCCACCTACAAAGTTTCAATGAAATTGGTTCAGTAGTTTAGCCACAGGACACTACTTTTCGTTTTTGAAATTTACTACACGATGTGTTCAATGCAACGCTATCATCAACGGGTTAATGACCTTAGGTCTAACTACTCAAATAATTTTCACTCTAAAATATACCTTATGTCTGAGCAATAAGATTCTCACACACGTAATCACAAAATAGTTAAAAACAATAGGTAGGTAATGCTGGAAAGAATCACCCGGGAGAGTAAAAGGGTCAACCGAAAATATCTTTTCTATCATTTTCTAATTTCAAGCGTAAAAAACTGCATTTGATTAGTCGGTCAGTGTGTCGCAATACGCGAACCCGTGACGTGTTTGCGTCGTTGCACGTTTGAAGTAGCCCTAGAAGAAGCCCTATGTACTGTTTGTTTTGATTATCAATAAATAATAGGTATTTTAAAGTGATTAGTGCGAAAAATTGCTTTAATAGTGACAGGACAGGGACAGAACACATTAGTTAGGTTTGTTAGTACTTAGTTGTTATTTAACGATTACTTTGTGTGAGTGTAAATGAAACAATGCCTCGATTTGGTTATACAGCTAGTGAATACTCGGATATGATATTAATTTATGGAGAATGCCGAGGAAATGCCGCTCTGGCTTTACGTACCTACACAGACATGTAGTTTGCGTACAGCTGCTCCTCATTTTTAAGTAAGTAAGCCATAGATCTATTCACAAAGTTCTAAAAAAAACAAGCGTAATCCTTTAAATACACTTAAGTACAGGCTTTATTAGATGGACGAGTACTTTTTGTAAGACATTGCCCGTAAGACATACTTTTTGTTATTACTTATTTGCAAAGCTATTTGTTAGTACCTACCTACTTACTAATTTGCAAAATTGCGAAAAAATTACATTATTAAAAGATACGATCTGTGTATTCATTGAGAATTGAAAAATTTAAATTATAATTAATTGAATTTCATGTTTTGTGATATTATTGTGAAATATTGTGATTGTGTAAATACATGTAAATTATTATTACAATAAGTAGGCGGCAGCACCGCGCCGTTTGACGTTGCCGCCATGCCATGCCCCTGAGCTGTACTCGTATGCACGTAGGTTAGTGAACTTAAATTGCAAATGGTGTTCTTAACGGTTTTAATATTTTTAGAAATTTAGTTTGTTTGAAAGTTTCATTTTTTTAATTTCAATTTTCAAATAAATTTAACAATCCCAAAGTCAACAGACATATTTGAATGGCCCGCGGTTTCGTTAAATATCGTTTTGTCATATCCACCCTGTATACCTATGTGCTGATAAAAATTCTTTATATATTTTTATACTTTAGTAGTAAACGTAATATTTCTGATTGAGTATACGTGATGAGAAATGAAACGAACAAAAGACGATTAAGCCGAGGCCATTTTTAAATGGGGTCAATATGATAGCTCCTCGCAAAGCATGAAATGAGACAACACAAACGTATGTTACAATAGGATATTATGTAAGTCGTTTTATAATGAACGCCACTTTTGAAATGTAAAATGTATGAAGAGATACTACGATAGACGTTCCTAATGCTCTTAATGTCCTTATATATAGACCTTTAATACGTAATCCTTGAGTAAAAATAGTTAAAATATTCCTTTTTATAACTAATTTACAGGTAAGTTGGTAATCCTTAGAATTTTTAATTATAGTTATCTGAAAACTCACATAAAAAAACCGACTTCTAAAAAACATCCAACGAAAACTCCCTGCCAAAAAACACTAAAAAACGTAAAATAAACTGCCTCTTCATAAATTGCTATGTGCCAATTCTTGTCTATAGGTACCTAATTCTTTATTCTTTTAAATAGTAGTATTATAATGTGTGCTAGATTCTAGGTACCTACCTAGAATCTTTTTTAAGTCGGTGCCAAGTGACTATCGGTTAGATTTTTGTAATTGTTCGTTCGTATTCTTTTTGGCTTGGCACCGACTTCAAACAGATTTTAGGTACCTAGCAGGGATGTTGCGAATAATCGCATCCGGATCCGCAAATGCGGAGCTTCCGCATAGATTTTGACATGCATTAATCAATGCGGATGCATGAAATTGGGAAATGAAATTGCATGGAAGAAATTGAGCGAGGCCCAGCGAATAGCACGTGCTGTACGCACGTGTCAATGACCAATGGGAGCGAAAAATTTGGTGACAAGATCGGACGCGTTTGTTGTGGGTGGTGCATCATTTGTTTCTTGTAAATAAATCAATATGTGCTTGTTTGAGATGTGGATTACCTATCGTACAGATAGATATCAGAGTTATTGTGATACAGTGATCATTGTGTCTAAATAATTGTTTATTGAGAAATGTTTATATTGGTCTTAGCTCAGCTTATTAAATTAACATTCACAGATAAATGCCGTTATGTTACACCGGTAATACGTTTTATTGTAGATAAAGTTCATCATTCTAAAACAATATTCTTTATACCACCCACATACTTAGTTCCTCGCTTGAAGCACAATATTTTTACACTGGTTTGTAAAGAAAAGAAGAAGAAAGATGACATTTTGATGATGAACAATACTGAGAATGACGTTTTCGGTTCTCTTAATGCCAATTCCAAAGGGGTTAAAAGAATGAGAATGACTGATTCCATGGAAAAGGATATGTAACAACTAGGACCAGGGACATCAAGTTTCGTCCGAATCCCATGCTTAGGAATTATCTTCTTACCGCACTAAAAAAAGTATTCTTAAATGGTGGCGTGTTCATCGAGAGGAATTTATGATATTATTCGCAAATAAAAATAAATAACAGCCTTGAATCAGAAATAATATTACTCTTTATTAAGTATAAGGCTCCTATTTTTAACTTCACTTACTAATACGAAAGTCAGTAAGTAAAGGTAAAAAAATTGAAGCATTATACACTAATTTTCAATTAAAAACATGTTAATAATTACTTTTTTATTATTGTTTTAGTTCTTCATTAATTAATTATATTTATCTAAAATTTGAAACATCTGCATCCGCATCCGATTCCGCGGATGTGAGACTTCGAAAATCCGCATCCGCATTCACATCCGCGGATGTGAAAAAATCGACATCCACAACATCCCTGGTACCTAGCACTAGCACACATTATAATACTACTATTTAAATGAATAAAGAATTAGGTATAGACAAGAATTGGCACATAGCAATTTATGAAGAGCCAGTTTATTTTACGTTTTTAGTGTTTTTTGGCAGGGAGTTTTCATTGGATGTTTTTTGGAAGTCGTTTTTTTTTATATCAGTTTTCTGATAACTATAATTAAAATTCTAAGGATACCGGACCCTATTTAACCCCTTAGGGATAGAATATCCAGAAACGCTACGTAACACGTTAATACTCATTTTTATCAGTAGCCCAAAAATAAAGTTAAAAATAACCGATAATGTTACGTTCTTGATTGAAAGGTTTAGTAGCACGATGCCTACTATAGCACTTAGTCGACTTCAGACTAATTTTAAACAATCAGTAGCATCATGCCGACTTTATTAAATCTTCATACATTAGATTGCACTTTGCCTATTAAAGCATATTGACAAGTATTAGCGTTGTTAGTGTATTTAATCGTGTTATGCCTACTTTATTAAACTTCAATACTAAGGGTATGTAACTCGATTACAAAATGTACAATCAAAAACAAACTCACTAACAATTATTATAATTATTTACTTTTAGTTTATTTCTTAAGACCAATTCAAATCAAACAAAGTTACTTCGTTTAAATAAAAATTATAAATAAGTATGAACTTTATTGACTTGTAACATCTTTTAATACTTAACTAACTAAAGGATAAAGCAATTGTTTACAACTTTAAAATATCCTAAGTGAGTCATGTGACAAAACGAAAATAATATTAACAACTTCACGTAAAAAGAAAAAAAAAATATAACTTCATCAATACATATTTAAAAAAAAAACAAAGTTTTTTTATGTACGAGTATGAAAAAATTATAGGAGGCTTTATGAAGGCAGTAGAATCCAAAACAATAATTTTTAAAATTTTTGACGAGAAGCAATTAAAAATATCCGACAATGGACTAATTTTCAAATTCAA
Source organism: Diaphora mendica (assembly GCA_949125395.1). Classification (NCBI taxonomy): domain Eukaryota; kingdom Metazoa; phylum Arthropoda; class Insecta; order Lepidoptera; family Erebidae; genus Diaphora; species Diaphora mendica. The sequence goes on along the minus strand of OX421312.1, from coordinate 25,694,886 downwards.
ATATCACTCCATTGATTTATTGTTTGTTGCCTAGTAAAAAACGATATATTTACGAGAAGCTATTTAAAAAAATAAGAAAATGCATACCGGATTTCCATCCAGAAATATTTCAAACCGATTTTGAAATTGTAGCTATGAATGCAGTTCAAATCATATTTCCTACTACAAATATAAAAGGATGTTTTTTCATTACGCACAGGCTCTGCAGAAAAAGACAAAACAGTTATTATACGGCAATATAGATGAATCCCAATATTAAAGACTCTATTATAGACGCAAATAAATCAATGACCGAATACGGAAAATTGTTCAGGAATAATTGACTATTGATAAATACAAATAGGGGTTCGAACTCAATGAATTTTACGATGAGAAATATAATTAAATATAATATCATTCACCTATAAATGACTAAAATATTGACAACATTGTTAAAAAAATCGAACTTTACTAATCTACACAGACAAACCCCTATTTGTATTTGTCCATCCTGTCCTGAACAACTTTCCGTATTCGGTCATTGATTATTTGCTCCTTATTAATATTTATTTTTGACCTTGGGAAATGGACAAGTTTTTGCGAAAATCGTGATCATATTTAATACTTTCATTTTTTATATTTTTTTAATAAGGGAATTGATTTGGCTTTCTCCTTCAAATTTTTTTATTTAAACGTGAATGCAAGCCCTCCACTGCATTAGTAGTACGGTGAGGATTTTTATAGCGACTAACAGCGTCTATAATATTGGGATTCATCCATTGTTTCATAAAATAATTAATAAACATATCCCAGCCCTCACGATTAAACGTAATTTCAAACTGGATACTGAGAAAGCCTTCTAGCATCATATTTGCAGGTAAATGTGCCAATGCTACGAATAAAGCTATCGCGGGTAACATGCGGGGTTCAGCTAGTAGGTATTTATTATTTATTCTAAAATAAAATTATGACTAAACTTTGTACGAAAGAGGAAAGTCATTTTGTGTACATAATTAATCAATGAAATATTATAATTTATTTTATCTACTTTTGCACAAAACTGTACTAAAATAGACATTGTGCTATCGCGAGATCGATTTTTCAAAAAGATGGCGAAGTGCTATGTAAATGCGATAAAAGTAAAAAAGTAGGCATAGTGCGATCTAATGTATGAAGATTTAATAAAGTCGGCATGATGCTACTGATTGTTTAAAATTAGTCTGAAGTCGACTAAGTGCTATAGTTAGGCATCGTGTTACTAAACCGATTGAAATACTTCTATATTTTTCTTAACGATAAGTTTATAAGTAACATCACAGAGAGAAAAATAGAAGGAAAGAGAGGAAGACCAAGACACAGTTATATAGACCAGATTAAGGAAAAAGTGGCGGTTGCGACGTATAAGGAGGTCGAGGAAAGGGCTCTTGATAGGGAGAACTGAATAAAGCTGCATCGACAAGAGCGTAGCTCTTAAGACTGTAGTCCCTGAGCGTGGGAATTTGTGATTGAACACCCACATTCATATTTTACATGCACACAAACGCATCGGGCACTGTTGCATACTAACCCTGGCAAATAATAAATTTACTTTCGGTTTTTTCTTCTAGTTACATATTCATTAACTGTTCGCCTTTGAAGAATGTTTAAAATGTCCTACAAAGCACGCAATGTATCTTTGTCATATCGGAAAGCCCGCGAACTATAAGTAACTCGTCAACGGCCGAGAATGGGGTTCAAGTGTACCTATTCATTTTTAATTCATTTCATGGACAAATAATATATTTTTACACAGTATAAAATTAAGTCGCTCGCGCTATCTGTCAGCTTAGATCTTTTACAGTAATCTACGGATTTTAATGCTATGTTATGAAATAAAATTTGTATGATATATGTTATATTAATGGAACATAATGTTTCTTAAAAATATAATTTTTGATCGCTTTTATTGCTCATATTGACTAAATTTTACTACATAGATTACTTACGTACTTTTTTCACTTTTTGTCAAAAAACGACGCTGAAAAAGTATGAAACAAGTTTTGAAAAGCCGTAGTCACGTGTTTTTAAGAGTTATGGTACGTTTCTATTTTAATTTAAGTTTTTACTTTTTTTTATTTAAAATGTTTTGGTGTAGTGATAATAATAATTTATATGCAAAGTATATTTTAAATACCTAACATAGAAATATAAAAAAAAATGAATAGATACGAACAAAGTCACCAGCAAATGCTAACAATACCTATATATATTTGAAATGTACAAGTAACACCCTTTCCGATGATACCAAACACGGCATGTTTATGTCAAATTCATTTTTTAATACAGTACTTTATGTCGGCTAGAGGGCGCCACATTAAATTGAGTGACGCGTCATATAGCCTATAAGCAGCGGACGATCAAGACACTTCTAACAATACCTCATTTATCCAGTTCTTATTAGTAGTTAAGGAGCTATGAGGGAACAGATGAACATACATAAATAGCCTGTCAAAATCATAACCCTCCTTTGGCTTTGCCGTGGTAGGGTAAAAAAATAAAAAAATACAGTTAATTTATAAGCTCCTTCTTTTAAGACAGTTAAAAAACAAACTATTTGTCTTAAAATTAATATTAACACAGAACACTTTTTGTTTTGTGAATATTAAGAGTGTAAAACTTTGAAATGGAAACTTCCTTAAATATATAATACTAGCTTTTACACGGGGCTTCGCCCACACAGATTTTCATCCCCTGATTTACCCCCTTAGGGGTAGAATTTCAAAAATTCCTTTCTTAGTGCTCACTTATGTTATATAAAGAACCTACATGCAAAATTTCAGGATTCTAACTTCAGCGGTTTGGGCTGTGCGTTGATCTCTGGGTATGTCAGTCAGTCACCTTCCTCTTTTATTTATATAGATTACAGATATCAGATAATGTAAGGGATAGGGCATCTATTGTTTTACAATTCACCAATTGATTAAATTCGAACTTAAGGGATGAATAATAATGGAAATGGCGTAAAGTATAGATGGGACCCTTTTTTACAATTTTTGTCTGTCTGTTTGTTTGTGCCGGCTAATCTCTGGAACGGCTGGAGCGATTTTGACGGGATTTTTACTGATAGGTAGTAGTTGGTGTAGTATCGCGGGTAAGATCGTGGGGCTCAGCTAGTTTTTTTTTCAAAAAAGACAACTTCCGTATATATCCAATAAATCCTGTGTCGCGGGGGACTTTACAAACATACATGAAACGGACACAATGGACACCCAGACTCAGAACAAGAATTCGTGGATCACAGTGTTGTCCCATGTGGGGTTTGAACCCACAACACCTGATACAGTAGGAAGCGGCGAGGCAACCGCTAAACCACTAGACCAACCATGCAGTCAAAAATAAAACTGTAATTTTAAGGTCTTTCATTATTTCAGTAGTAGTTATTCAATTCTAACAGAAATCATTAAAAAAAATTTTTTTTACTTTTTTAAAAACAATTTCTCAAAGTGTCTCGGTCTGTCAAAGTGTATTCAAAGTACTCGTCAAGACAAATCAAACGACTCCAAACTCGATAGGTTCCGTCGTTACAAAGTTCCTATGACCACCTTCCAGCTTCAACATCAGATCAGCTCCATGTCATCATAACATAGCATTGTCACGCTATATACATATGCCTACAAAAATTCAACACAATCGGTTGAAGATATCTGCAAAATTGAGTTGCAAGATTCCGTCTTAACAAATATAGTTAGATATATACATACATAGCAAGTTAAAAAAAAACATAAAAATAAGTTCTGTGTTAATAAAAAATACTAATATTTTTCTTTGAAATTATTCTTTAAAAAAATTAAATTAAATTCAAGAATACAAATTAACAGTTACAATTCGACACTCACTGGCAACCCACCCTAAAACTTGTCATTTACGTATTAGGGAGCTCAGTGCGAACTACAAACGGACGTGGTGTCACCTTGAATATTCGGCGGGCACTGAATTTTTTGAGCGCGATAAAACTTATTTATTGCAATTTACGGGAGACGATATCTACGTACTAAAATGTATGGAACTTTTGTCGCTAAAAATGAATGATGTTTAGCCTTAGATTATGGCTTTTTGGTGAGAATTAATATAAAAGTAAAACGGTAAATCTTTTCTCCATACTTTTTTCTCGCGAAATAAGAAAAAAACATTTAAAATAGAGCACGAAATAGGACAGTGTGCTAATTAAAAAGGTCGATTTCGATGATTTTGATCTTTGTTAAGGCTTTTTTTCACAAAAATAAAGAATAATTTTATAAATGTCACTCGGTAGATTGGTAGACTGATTTATTAAACTACTGAGATTTTTTTTTAGTGTCAAAAATGAATTGAGTTGTTTGTGTTTTGCAAAACTGCAAGTGCCTTTTCGCGCGTTTTTAGGGACGCGCCCCTTAAGTAAATGACGATGTAGACATTTTCTTGCAAAAATAGTATGTTTAGAAAATGGAACTGAAATCGCTAGAGTTTTAGATCTTTCTTGCTTTGTAAATACTATTAACTAATTGTAAATTCTTCTTCTCACTCGTTTCACTCTTGGCAGAGCGGTCATGGTCACTGTAAATACCTAAGTTATAATATGCACATGTTAAGGTATTAAGGGTATGTTTTTCAGAAGTCTGTTTACCGCACAGCTTGGGATCAGTAGGCCGTGTGTGGAATGTGTAAAATTGTTAATTTTTACCCGACTGCGAAAGAAGGGGGGTTATGTTTTCGAGTGTATGTATGTATATTTCTTTGGCACGCCCTAGAGCCTAAACGGCTTGTCGTATTTTTATGTGAGTGGTGCAATAGATTCGTTTTAGTCGTGAGAGAGACACTGGGTACATCAAAATTAAAATAAAACAAAATTAAGGATTTTTGGCGCCAAAAAATAATCACAAAAAAATACAGACCTTTCACGCATATAGGGACTAGGGACACCTAGGTCTCGTACAGAAAATATAGAATGTTAGTTACTTCAAAATTACTTATTGCAATAACTAACAATAAAATAATAATAATTACTTAGGTACCATTTTCACAAAAAATACATAAAAAAGCTGCAAAAATTTATTATAATTAACTTGAGAAAAAATCGTAGGAGCGCGCCAAATTACCCAAAAGTAATACCTTTATTAGATTTTTTGTTGTTTTCTTCGCGCGCCGAGGTAGGTACCAACTTTAGAAAAAAAACAAAATTCGTTCGGAAATTATCCTCACGTGTTGCGTTTAAATTCAAAAGATGCTTTGTTTAGATATGATACTTAATTAAATATTGGGGACACTGATGTCCCATATACGTCAAAGGGTTAAATAGGCGACAGGTATAGAGATAGCGTCAAGAACAATACTGATATTGCTGAAGAATCAGAATTCCAAGCAAAAAGTCATCTGAGTTTCGAACAACTAACCAGAAAACATAATTACACCAAAACATTCTGTAGAAAACTAGCCAAGTCTCGATGGAGCTGCTTGTTTATCTTTAAAAAGTAATGAAATCTAGACAAAGTCGTGCCAAGTCTAAGGTTCCTTACTGCGATTTCTTTATTATTATAGTTAATGTTGTGTGACTTGGCTGTTGAACATTCTTTATACGTTAGTGGGTACAAGTCAATTTTGTTGACACGTGATGTTATATCTGTTGTAACTACCTATGTTTGTTAAGCGAGATAATAACCCATACTGGTATTGGTAATTGGACGCTAGTGTCTCATTTTAGGCTGTTGTTGATTGTGCAACACATGCATTCAGCATTGACAATGCTGACTTCTGCTCTCTTCTTTTTGGAGCGTCAAATCGACCACCGATCTAACATAAAATAGACGTACAGACGGACTTCTATTAATGATTAGAAGTCCGTCTGTACTGGAAATATTTTTTTATACTGTATGTTTCAGGCTCACCTACACATAAGTATTATTGAAATACGCAGCTTTATCAAACCTACAATTGACTGGTTATTGAATCAACGTTTTCCAAGTGGCAATTTTCCATCGTCAATGGGTAGCGGTTCTGGCGACAGATTGGTGCAATGGTGTCATGGAGCACCTGGTTTTGTACCCTTGTGTTCACCGGCCAAGTCACACAACATTAAATATAATAATAAAGAAATCGCAGTAAGGATCTTAGACTTGGCACGACTTTGTCTAGATTTCATTACTTTTTAGAGATAAACAAGCAGCTCCATCGAGACTTGGCTATTTTTTTACAGAATGTTTTTGGTGGGATTTCACTTCTTTTTCTTCTGTTGATTTGTTTTACTAGGTTTTTGACACATTTTTTTTCTTTTAAGGAGTAGTTTTTTTATTATTACAAATCTGTCTTTTTTTTGTCACCAGGTACTCCAGATCTTCGATTATCCTAGTTTTTATAGTTTTCTCTTTATGTGGCCATTAAACCCTAACTCTGTACAAAATTTTATCTCTCTGAGTTTATGGGAAGTACTAGTTCTGTTCTGATGATCATGAGTGAGTGAGTGTCATAAATGCGAAACTTTGCTTTCGCTTAGCTTCCGAACTAAATGACCTACAGACTTGTTTTTTTTTTATTTTAAGTCTGATTTTATAGTTTACTGGATGAAGAAAATTTCTGCGTTCTGTTCTTATCCAGAGGTTCTCAAATAGGGGCCTGAAAATGCTGCGACATGGTTCCAGTAAAAGATGGTACGGCAGTGTTTGCTTCGCACTCGACTTGGCGGGGGCACTTCTGTGCCCCCCAATGCATGCGATCATGAGCCACTTTAGCTTTCATTTGCATTACTGGCATTGCCTACAAAGTAAACAAGACGAAGCAATGAGTTTATTTGGCTTCTGCTTGTCTGTATGACGAATAATAAAAATGGAATGTTTTTGCCTCGTTTTATCATTTACTTTTTGGCTAGCTTCGAATCATTGTTTAAAAAAACAGTCATTAGAGCCAAAGTACGTAGCTGTACAAAACACGTATCTTTAACTATGTGTCGTGGAATATTCCTATGCGAATTGATAGTGGTATAACATGCAATGTGAGCTTAACGAATTGTCTGCAACAACTTAGATTTGTTCATCAGATTTCAAATTGAATGCAAATACATTTTTCGTCAAAGATTGTTAAAACGAACGCAAACAAAACACTCTTTGGCATAAATATAGTCAGATATTTTTCTGTATAACTCGATGTGAAACTTATCACTTTAGGTCTAATTTACCGTATAAGAATGAACCATTTGTGTTCATAACATGAGAATTGACGTTATAAATACTTATATAAAGATCTCGTGTGTATTACAAATGCTGTATATTCCTAATAATAGTATCACTTGCCAAGAAGAAGGAAGGGCAGACGTCTTCAGAAATTTTATCATAAAACCTACATTTTCCAAAACATTTATGCAAGGTTAAAGACTAATTTGGTCGAATGTTACCGAACATATTTATCCCACTAAAAACGTTTTCATGTAAAATGTTTCCAAGAGGACTGCATATGGCTTACCCTGTAAAAAAATATCAGATCTCATGTAGAGCCAAGCTTCTGAATCTACACGTCTTAACTCTACCAACCCTAACTTCACAATCTCTACATCTCAGTCGCTAGATGCCAGTCGCTCTGTGTAAAAACTGATTTCAGGTAAAACCGGTTGATTATTGCCGACCTCAAATCTTGGGAATAATAAAGGCTAGGAATATAAGAAGAGGCTGAAAAATCAAGTTCTTTGGTAGAGAAACTCGGAGAACCGTTCATTGAAGTATACAATATTATGATTGGTTACTGTATGCACGTACTTCAACGAACGCTTTCGGAGACAAACACGTGGAAATAAACATGCACTCGTGTTTATTTAGCGGAAGGGGTAAGCAGAGGGGTACCAAACACTCTAATGTTGCTACCTATAATGACATACAATTGATATACACGTGAAATTGAACGCAAGTATGTACTTAGTTTTTATGACATTACAAAATGTTTACCGTATGTGCAAGCGTGTTCAGCAGGAAATGAATGTACAATGACAAATTGGCGAGGAGTTAATCCATGCCTGCGTATTATCAAACCAATGGTTAAAGTAATACCTAATATCAGCTTTATCGGTTCTAAAGGCTTATATTTAGCGATAAACATGATTGACCTGTTAATACTTGGTAAAACTAGGTTTTACTAAGGTTTTTACCTTAATGCTATGTTCTTATCGCTTGAATTCCTAGTAAGCATCTTAGTATAAATTAAGTAGAATCAAATGCAAATAATCGACTTTAAAGAAATGACACGGCAATGAGTCTCTTTTCTCTCAATTTTCTGCCCTTAGAGATAGTATTTTTGTGAAATTAGAATGAGATCTGAAAGATGTATCGCCTTCCAAATAAAAAAATATTCCAAGCCTGTTTATAAATGAAAGAATTCTGAGGTAACCAACATGAAATAAATACAAACAGAAAGAGAAGATCCTACTTTGTTTGATGTCGATTAATACATTTCTTTTTAATTATCTTTCCTTTTTAAAATAAGTTTTAATCAAGCTCTCTAGACTTTTAAATAAATAATATATTTTTGTAAATAATATATTTATTTCTCACCATAACCATACAAAAGTGCATTTATTTAGTCTTACAGTACACCGAATCTGATTATGGTGGCCTGATACCTGAGCTAGGTAAAGCCTGTATCTCAACTTATCAACCCTCCACCATACAAAGTTTTAAATCATAAATCACATGTATTACCTACAATACAATAATTTCACATAATGTGGGTATCTAGTAAACCATTCCAATTACATGTATTATAATAATTTCACATTATGAGGGTATCGAACTATTCTTTAACAATAATACAGTTAATAAAAATATGTAATAGCGCGGTGAGTTGTCTCGCTTGTATAGTGTTAGTGTATGTGTGTGTGTCTGTGTGTGTAGTAAGCAACTGCTATGTATGTGTGAACGTGAGAGGTATAATGCTTAACAGTTTGTTTATTTGATAAAAAGGTATATATATATACAGTAAGCTGGGTCTGTTTGAATTAACAAATCTAGTGTACTGGCACTGACACAAACGAGAGTAAGTTTATGGTGTTTCCCCATTCAAATGAGTACATTAAGTCACTTAATAATTATCTTCTGACGCTTTTCCTAACTTTATTTAGAGTCGGTGCAATTAATTTTTCTTTTTCCATTCTCCTCTAGGTATCACTCGCCAGTTCACTGCTTATTCCCTTCGAGACCATATCCTCTTTCACGCAGTCCATTCATCTTTTCTTTGGTCGTCTTGTACTCTTATGTCCGTCAACTTCCATTCTCAAAACTTTTTTCACTACATTGAGCTCGTCTCTACACATCACAGATCCATACTAGGATAGCCTAGATAGCTCCCTAACATTTCATCCACTGCTACTTTCAGGCTTCCTCTAATGTAGCCAGTTAATTGTCATCATATACCAAACTAGCCGACCTGTGCCCACTTCGTTGCGAATTAAACTGCACAGGTATACCCACGGGCAAAAAATATCAAGATTCATATTTTTTCGGTTGCCTGAACAGGTGTGGAAACCTGCACAGTTGTGAAACATGGACGCTTCGGTTTACCTGTAAAGTTCAACTGTACGGGCAAACGGTTGCTTTAAAAATATTTATTCCCTTATCTCCTCGTACTTCTTACAAGGTACTACTAAATTGAGACTTGGGCATCATTCTGTGTCGAAGGCGCTTACGATGGGGTGTCCTCAAGGGTCAGTGCTAGGACCATACTTGTGGAACATAGGCTTCGACGATTTTCTGGCAATGCCTGACGAGGATGTCAACTGCGACATGGGGTCTGTCATATAATACACTAAAGATCATATATGGAGCTACTTATTTGGGTTCTATTTGCTATGGTGCTCCTGTATGGGTATATAGGGCGACTGTAGGTGCTGTCCGTCGCAAACTGTTACAAGGCCAACGACCTGCATTGATTTTCTTGTGCAAGGCATATAGGACGGTTAGCACTGAGGCTTTACCGGTGTTGGCAGGTGTTCTTCCGGTCGATCTCGAGGTGCAAAGACGTGCAGCCATGTACTATTCCACACTACAAAACATGGAATGCGATTTTTTGGGCATACGAGACCGCGGTAAAATCATAAGGTTGTTTCAACAGCAGTCCAATGTCTATAACGACCTCTTGGATGAATGGCAGCAACGATGGGACGAATCATCTAAGGGGCGCCACCTCTACCAGTTCTTTCCATCTGTTCGCGAACGGTTGTCAAGGACATGGCTCGAGGTAGATCACTGTGTCGCTCAATTTCTTACAGGCCACGGTAACTTTAAGAGCAAACTATACTCATTTAAATTAGTCGATTCACCATTGTGTCAATGCTCAACACCTGATTCTAGCTGTGAACAGTCGGCTCATCATATCCTCTGGGAATGTAGTCTTTGGTACAATGAACGTAACATGATGCTAAATAGCTTACAAATGACGTCTGGGGTAGTATATTATGGGGATCTTGTGTCAACTGCGGTGAATTTCCTTGCGTTTAAGCGATTCTGCCATACATACTATAGAAATCAAATATAGCTCACTTAGGACCCATAATATTTTTATCCGTGGTGCTTCCCGGTTTGAAAAAGGCGTCTGCCTATTTTGACTCCATTTTGTCTCCCGCTTTGCTAAGGAGGGAAGTGGACTTATTATATTTCCAACTCCTCCAGTTTTCTTCTGATTAATTTCGTTGCGGGTTCCAAGACAGTTAAATTTTTCCTGGGACTTCCCGAGTGTCATAACTCGGTGTTTTCGTGGGTCACCGCTGTTGATCCTGGTGTACAGGAGTTACAGTGGTGGGCGTGTGGGCGGGATTAGTCCCATTGTACGGGCAAACCTGACAGGTATACCCTATTTCCATACAAACCATTGGGGTAGGTTTAAGTTTGTGGTTATGGATTTAGCAGTTAATTGTCTAAGTAAATGAAACCAAGGCGAGCGGTACATTACTGAAATGTTATGTTGTTGATTCTTCATTCAGTTTAAAACAAGAACTTGACCGTTGATTATATTCCAGAGTTAATTCTTCATGACTATTTCAGCTTTGTTCTATTTCGGTACGATTTTTACTACTCGAAGGGTATTCGATAGAGATGCATCAGATGCATGTCTGGTATAGCTGTGTAAGAAACATAATATTCTAGAACAAAGATTGGACATTCGATGATTTTATGGTAGCTGGAAATATAAACTAGCAAATTGCTACTTGAAATTTTAGTCTAAACCAGAAACGTAACAGTCACAAATCAATAACAGAATAAAATGAAATGAAATTGTCCGCTATGAAATAAAGTACCTTTGACTAAATAAACTAGTTTGTTGAAGATGAGTACAAATCAATTAGCTGACGTATTGGAGTCTACCATCCCGGTCAGGAACGAATTAATTTATATTCTATATATATATCGATAATATTAAATGAGGTCAAGGATTCTACATACGCAATGGCCTGATTTTGTACCTAGTTCACTCGATTCACTACATTAAAATAAAGTAGAATAATTTACACAAATTAAGGAAGCCACTTCTCATTTCGAACAAATGAGGACCTTTTGACCTATATTTCATCTTTGTCTAGACATTAAAATATAATCTACCCCAAACTAGATACCTACATCAAGCGCTGTAGTATCGTATTTCCCATCAGAGGTTTAGATAGGCTATTCGACAGATCCCACAATACACGCACATAGCTAATTAATACAACATGCAATAATTCCAATCCATATTTAGCATAATTAAAATATTGATTAACAGTGAACACTGTTTCTTTCATCATTTTTTCGATTTTACTTCGCATAATCCCAAAATTATCTGATAAGTTACAGGTATACCTACGTAGTGACCTACATTAAGGATGTATTTGGTGGACCACCGACGCCGTATCATCACTACATAGTATAAAACAAAGTCGCTTTCTCTGTCCCTATGTCCCTTTGTTTGCTTAAATCTTTAAAACTACGCAACGGATTTTGATGCGGGTTTCTTTAATAGATAGAGTGATTCAAGAGGAAGATTTTAATTATTATAAAAGCATAATATAGTATGGGAACACTGTTAATTTTCGAGGTTTCTAATGTGATGTAGCAAATAAACACATTTTTTTGCGCTTACATTGCAAACGCTGGTTGCACCCGACGAGATAGATCAATATAATGTACTACAGTATTGTACACCTTAAAAAGTACTACAAAAAAGTTCGCGACGGTATATGTCTATCTCTAAGGGATAACCCACAACAACCATTTTTTATACCTTTCTTTTTACGAGAAATAATGGCTTATTTACGAAGTCATTTTAAGCAATACAGAATGAATCCTTATACAATTAAGTAAATTAAATACATTGTGCATTTAATATAGACCAAAATGGCTCTTTCCAGTATCTAATTTAAATGAATATATTCGAAGATATTACAGATTTAAAATGCACAAATCGTGTCGTCGGCGGGGGCATCTGAAATCCACCCGTGCGAAGCCGGGGCGGGTCGCTAGTTAATAATAAGTCAAAGTAAAATCATAAAATGAATAATATGAAAAAGACAAGTTTGTTTAAAGTACAATCATTTGTAGATTGTATTAGGCAAATAATATGACTTCAATGTGTGGGTCATTAAAATAGTCTAACAAAAAATCTTTGATACTGATTTTTGTAAGAATGAAAATTTAACCTAAATATAAAAGTAGAACGCCTTGACAATGCCATTCATGAACGCAACTCTCGATTATCTCTCGAAAGGTCAGCTGCTATAGGAAACCTATGGGGAGTGGAATGGGCGTCATCCCGCCTAGCCTGTGGCATTGAATGGATCCGAACAATCGATGGTGCCGGCGACGTACAGTCTGTCTCCAGCCTTTGACGTCATCAAGGAAAGTACCACTCTGTAGGGGGATGGGGCGAAATACTCGGAAATATTCCAGTTTATATTAACTGTATTTGGTGAATTTACGGTAAAGTTTTTCATGCTATAACTACATTTAACTAGAGGTTCCTGCTTTCGCGGTTATGCGATTTACTCGATATTGTAGATTTAGTCTACGCAGCAATAAATACTTTAATATTATAGAATCTATCAACTATGTAAGTCAATGTATTTAAGTGCTCACTTTTAGCATTAAGTAAATAAATCTGTTTTATAAGTTTCTAGATATTGCAAAACTATATTCGATGTAGGTTCTCCAGTTTTATTATCCACTAGGAATTATTAAGTCTTGTTCAACACCCCATGCCACTATGGTACTATGTTCAAACAGGGGCGTCTTTTTGGGGCTGTGGGCTGGCACTATTAGAGGGTGACCTACTTAATCAGACTCAACTAGTCTACGTGAACAGCTAGTTATGTTTAAACAGAAATGTGACAATAAAATAATTCATTTTTATTTGTCTCTTTACAATTTTCATTTCTTTACCATTACTTTACATTAAAGATAACACTAGTTTTAAAATGATAATTGTAATTAGAAAAGAACGTTGGTACACTTATTTAAGATGGGTCTGTTGGTCTAATGGTTAATGACCCTAACTGCTATAAGCTATAGGTGGGTTAGATTCCCACAAACGACAAAAATTGTCTAATGATCACGATGATTTGGGGTGTAATTTATATAAAAATTTTGTATTTAAAAATATGAAAGTATGTTTAGAAGGAGGCTGGTTAGCCTAGTTCGGGATTAGACTGCCGAGTGTAAGACGTTGGAGTAAGTTTTTATCTTGGGACTGTAGTTTTTTTGTTTTTTCATGAACTAAATATTTATATTAGACTAGCGGAGCGCCACGGTGTTATCTGTGGTATAACGCAGGGGCAAAGTTAAAAAAGTGGCCTAAGTTGCTCCTCACACCATCAGCTATCTGCCAGTGAAAGTCCCATCAAAATCTGTCCAACCTTTCCAGATTAGCCGGTACAAAAAGACAGATTGCTTATCATTACTACAAAACGCTTACAAAACCATTTAAAGAGGATACAGGCCACTGCAGAGGTAGAACTTCTGACTCAGCTACCTTTCTCAGAGAGAGAGGAGAGAAAGAAGACCGGACTGTCATTGTACCATAATAATATGAAAGCTAGTGTAAAAAAAACATGTTTTTATCATACAACGTTTTAAACAGCGTGACATCTGTCAGAAAGTTGATGGATCAAGAGCTGTTTAGCTTTACTAACGAGTGATGATTATGATAAAAGTGAATGAATATGTTTAACACAAAACAAACACGTTTAGGTTTGCCTCTGAATCTTCTAAATGTATTTAGTCACATGTTGATGGAATGTCAAGGTACTTATCATGTACCTTGGTAATTTTGACGTGTGTTTAGCGCCATTATTTATATTATCACGATTAATTTTCCTTGTTTTACTAAAATACATTTTGCAAATTTTTGACACATTTGCAAATTAATATATTCTATTATTAATTTTGACTATCTCCAGATATTCCATAGAATTTACTTCTTAAATAATTTTACTAAGAAATATATTACATAATATAGAAACTTATATACATAACCATAATAAATTAACTATAGCAATATTTAAATACAAAAGACTGGCAGCATTACCACGTTGAATGGCAATGCTGATTCTCTGTGCTAGAAAAAGGCAGGCCTTCTGGTTGCGAGAAGCGTCAATCAGTTGCTTAGCTAGTTCTTTAAACATAGCGCGAGCACTCGGAGTTCGGACCCCATGAACCTAGCGTCTCGACCCCAAACTGTTTAAAACTGTAATTACCTATTATATTTTGGTACTTACGCCGTTTGAGGCTTTCCGCAGAAGCAGCAGCAGCGCAGGCATAACCATAGAATTAGATTTTGTTTGGTTTGCGCATTTAGATTTACCTATGTATTTTGCTATGCTATGTTTTTTTTTTGATGGTCTTATTTGCCGCTTTACATAATTTCTTATAAAGATTTCCATGTACCTAATTCCTTTTTATTACAAGCTTTTTATTAACTTGCAATGTATGTACCTATGCTTGTAAGTTCGGGTGGAATCTTGCAACTCAATTTTGAAGATCTTCAACAGATTTTGCTGAAATTTTGCAAGCATATGTATACAGCGTGACAGTCAATATTATAATGACCCAGAGCTGATCTGATGATGGAGCTGGAAGGTGGCCGTAGGAACTCTGTAAAGAAACGTCGCAACATCATCGAGTTTGGACACGTTTGATTCGTCTCAAGATATTCCAGTAAAAGCTTGTTTTTAAAAAGCTTTTTAATTTAATTTATTTTCTTAAAAATGCCCTGGGTCTTCCATCTTCATTTGAAAGAACTTTAAACATCCGCTCAGAAAGTTACTAACTGAAGCAGACTCAATTGACACCAAATTTAACGTGTTCACCACTGACGATTTCTATTTCGTCAGTGGTCTCCACGTATTGTGCAGTAGGAAGCTGCGAGATGACCGCTTGAACTTTTACGCCATTCTGTGCTGACAATAGAACTGCTAATTTAATTAATCAACTGTGCGTATAGTCCATTTGTTTAGATAGTGTCGGTGTACACGCAATTATGGTTATTGTTATGAAATACGAATATCATTATCATATCATTCAACGCGACGACGTAAACTGACAAATCATACTTGCTTGAGGGTGTACGCCGCAGGCAGGCCCTTTGATTTTGTGGTGGCTTGCCGCACGTGAGACGGCGGCGTGGTCAATGTGACCGTATCTAAGCGAATGCACTTTACTTATAATTTGTATCGTTTAGGAGAGTTTAAAAGTTTTATACGACCGGCCCAGTTACACTCGGTGGTTAGAAACAATCACCGAGGGTAAGTAACGACAGCACGGTCAGTACCTGGATGGGTGAGTGATCGCTAGTGGCACGATACCATGAGCGTTTCCGTGATGCGTAACTTATTCGTAAGGCACGTTATGCAGTCGTTCCCGGTACACCCGAGCCTAGCAGTGGGACATTATGGATTGTTAATGTTAAATGCTATATGAAATACATTTGTTTCTTGACGACCGGTGGGTATGGTACAGAGACTCTGGCAATATTAAAAGTTCTCCACAGTATAAATATTTATGTATTTACAATAAAAAGTATATTTAGCTAATGCTATGTGAACATCAAGCCCTTTCATATTATTATGATACCCCATTTAAAATAGTAACTTCAATTTGTAATTTTGAGCCCCTATAAAAATATAAAATTCTTATTTTTTAGGATTTAATAACAAAACTATAGTTTTGAGATTTTTCCCTATATTTGTGGTCTATATAACGATGTTACTTGCCAAATTTCATAGTTCTAGGTCAACGGGAAACAGTAACCCTTCGAGTTTTGATTTCCTTGAGAGTGTCGAAATATACGTTTTTTTTGCTGAATAAACAGCCGTAACTTTTTTTTACGTAAACTTAGAGTATTGATTTTTTCACTACTTCAGGGGACCGTACACCTGAGTATGAGGTTTCTAACTCGATACCTTCACGTGTTCCCAAAATAAAGGGGCTAGACCGACAGACGGACAACAAAGTGATCTGAAAAGGGTTCCGTTTTTTCCTTTTATGTACGGAACCCTAAAAAGTATATTTTTTTCTTTAAAAGTATTTTTACTCGTATTGTGAACTGTGCTCGAGGTTTTTTTGTTTGATTTAAATAGAGTAATTGTTGTTTAATTCTTTGTAGACAGGTGGCACGCCCGTGTGCCAATATAGATATTTTTTGCGAAACAATATTTGTGTTTGTAAGAATATTGTATGATTTAATTAAGGGCCTACCTCCCTTCAGATGCGTAAAAATGGTTGCATTCTAAAGACTACTCCTCCTTAACAGCTGCATCAAAAGATTCGAAAAAAATATATGTTTACTGCAGATTCATGTGCAAGAATATGTAGATTTAATTTTTTACATACGATAAATAGTATTGCCATAAAAAAAAATTTAACAACACTCTATTTTGTTCGCTTTTTTGCCTAAAGCTTTTAAACGGCTTTGAAGCAAAAAAATATTTTTACACAGAAATATTGGTGGTTGAATTAGCTATAAACTAGGCATACTCATATTTAAATCAATCAATATTTTGTAAAGAAAATGATCAATATTGCGATTCCCAAAATTAAAAGTACAGCGGGTCTCTGTGCGGGCGCAGGCGGCAGTTGTGCGTTGGCATTCAGACGGGAAGGCTGTGTCGCTCGCTGCTCTGCTCACGCTTACGACTAACTATGCTTAGACGTTTGTGTTTGTGTAAGTATTTAGGTACTTTCTGAGTTAGTGTGCATTAGAGACTAACTCGCTGCAAAGGACTCAAAGTGATCGTGCGCTTGGATGATTTTTGGTGTTTTGACTGCCTCGATGGCGCAGTGGTAGCGTATGCGACTGCAGGCTATGCTTGAGGTCTCGGGTTCGATTCCCGGGTCGGATTAAATATTTGTATGATTTGAAAATATTTATTTCGGTATTTGACTGTTTTCTATGCATAATATGTATCTACTTACATATTTACAAAAAAGTAATATATTAGTAGAGAATACGATTAGGAACGCCCTTCACCCATCTGTTTATTAGATGAAAAGTATTTTAATATATCATATTTAATATTATATCGCGGGTGGGTTGGCTAAAAATCCCTGTCTGAACTATTATAATATGTTTATATATCTAATATTTATATAATTATCATTTATTTATTATCATATTTAAATATTAATACGTGTATCCGTGTATGCATTTTACATAGCATTAATATTATTATTGTTACTTATAAACCGATAAATTAAAGTTTTTCTTCCCTTATCTCTTTTTCTTATTACAATTGTATGATAGGATAGGCACCTGCCTTGTCCCTTACTGAACCAACTCAAGGTTGACTGAGAGATAATACCATGTGGCATAAAGTCTATAAGTCTTATAAAGGCGGACTTATCGGTTTATAAGTAACAATAATAATATTAATCACTACATAGTATAAAACAGAGTCGCTTTCTCTGTCCCTATAGGTTTCTAATGTGATGTAGCAAATAAACACATTTTTTTGCGCTTACATTGCAAACGCTGGTTGCACCCTACGAGATAGATCAAAATAATGTACTACAGTATTATACACCTTAAAAAGATCTACAAAAAAGTCCGCGACGGTATATGTCTATCTCTTAGGGATAATCCACAACAACCATTTTTTATTCCTTTCTTTTTACGAGAAATAATGGCTTATTTACGAAGCGATTTTAAGCAATACAGAATGAATCCTTATACAATTAAGTAAATTAAATACAGTGTGCATTTAATATAGATCAAAATAGCCCTTTACAGTATCTAATTTAAATGAATATATTCGAAGATATTACAGATTTAAAATGCACGAATCGTGTCGTCGGCGGGGGCATCTGAAATCCACCCGAGCGAAGCCGGGGCGGGTCGCTAGTGCTATATAAAATGCATACACGGATATACATATTAATATTTAAACATGATAATTATATAAATATTTGATATATAAACATATTATAATAGTTCAGACAGGGATTTTTAGCCAACCCACCCGCGATATAATATTAAAGATGGTACAAGAGTATAGAGGTCTAACTTGTAAAATACACACACTCACATTCAAAGCTTTGAAAATAATAATCAATATATATTTCGGACATCTGACACACAACGTCTATTAGTTTCAAACTAAGTGGAGCTTGTACTATGAAAGCTAGATTGACTGATAGAACAATTATATGCTTTTATTTGTAAATACAAATATATCATACATAGAGAACACCCAAACGAACCTGAGACCTCATGGACAATAGTCGCGTAAGCTATCACTGCACCAACGTACATGTAAAATCTCTACAAATAAAAAAAATGGAGTGTCTGTTTGTAATATTAAAAAAACCGCTTTTAATAAAAGCATATGTATGTATACACGATACATGTACCATTTTTTTTTTTACAATTTTTGTCTGACTGTTTGTTACGGGTAATCTCTGCAACGGCTGGACCGATTTTGACGGGACTTTCAGTGATAGGTCGTTACCCGCGGCAAGACGATAGCCGCGGGTAACACCGCGGGGTTCAGCTAGTTAAAAATAAATTCATGATAATTATCTGTTCGACACGATTTTATTTCAATTTGTAGACATTGCAGGTGACTTCGGAACCTTATTCTATGGGTGACCTGACACGTAACGCATTTACCTGTTTTTAACCGACTTAAAAAAAGGAGGTTTCTCAATTCGACCGTATATATATTTTTTTTTATGTGTGTTCGGGGATAACTACGATTTTCATGATTCCTTTTTTAATGGAAAGGAGATATCCCAACGGTGGTACCATGATAAGGACACTAAGATCTGATTATGGCATCCAAGATAAATCGAGTTGAACCTTGAAGTCGGTTTTATTTTGTTAAAATTTTACTTGTTAATTTATTTAAACATGCTAGAAGTTTTCAGAAATATGATAATTTTTACTTTTTTCTACAAAGGGTAAAATGAATTAATTTATTTTATCAGATTTCTTACCTAATTTAACATACTTTTTCGTATTTAGTACCTACCTATGATAAAATGTGTTAATTTTAAATCTTACTAAACTTTTAGAAATACCCCTTTCTTATGTTAACATTTTAACCATTTATAATTATGTTTTGAAGTTAAGGCAAAAACGTCAGACAAGCGCGCATGTCTGTCTCGCTCCCTAGTCTTTGATCATCGTTTTGAAGTAACGCGTAAGGTACGGAGATATGAATGTGTGCGGTGCAGATATGATACTATGCGTTTAGCTCCGCCCAGACGCTCAAGGTCATTGAGGCTACTATACGCCTTAAATGATGGTTAAGAGTTTAAGACACAAAGAACAGGTTCAATAAGTCCGCTGAAGCTGTTCCATGTAGCTGAATGAAACCGAACGAAAACTAGAAGCTACTCATCTTGTACTCAAAATTCATCCTATTTTAAAAACTTCTTCCTCTAACAGATGAGCACAAGTTTTCAAATCTCTGGAATTTAGCGAAGAAATTAGGGAATAGATAATTTAGGGACGCGTGATATAACGCATATAACTTATCCATGAACACCTTCAACTTATTAATTTCCCCGATACACTTGACCGTTTCATTTACTACTAGTTCCAAACGATGATTAGCGCAGTGCCACACTATTATTGATGGAAATTTATCTCTTATGAGTTTCGCAACTCCATTCGATCTGCCAAGCATAACAGCAGCACCATCACAGGCAAGAGAAATTAAATAATCTTTAAGATACTGCTTGGTCATTCCATAAAACTGAAGACAATTCATAAGGGAGTTGAAATTATTTGCTGCTTTAACACTTTTAACTCTTTAAAAAAATAGTATGTACTCACTGATGAAAGTAATTACACTAGTAAGTTCATACATTAATATCAATTTAAGTATTTTACTGTTATTTATGTAATTTTATAATCTTCTTCTTCCTAGCCTTTATTATTCCCAAGATTTGGGGTCGGCTACTAGTTCAACCGGTTTTACCTGAATATCAGTTTTTACACGGAGCGACTGGCATCGGACCTCCGCAACCCTGAGGGCGAACTAAATTCGATGATTGAACTAGTTGTCAGTATATTTGAGGGCGCTGACTTCCCAATAACGATTGCCATAGATGTTCATGACAACCGGGACCGACGGCTTAACGTGCTCTCCGAGGCACGGGCGGGAAACACCGCCATATTCCATACTCCGGGCTGCTATTTAGAATTTCTTGTAAGAAAAACCCAACAGCAGTCCGACCCGGGAATCGAACCCGAGACCTCTTGATCTGCAGTCGCTTACGCTAACCACTAGACCAACGAGGCAGTATGTAATTTTATAATAATTTAAAAATATTTTCGGACATCTGATACACCACGCTATCTAGTGTTTAAACTTCCACTCTCCCTTCTTTGGGGGCACTGCGTGGCCCCGCGTGCCCCGCAAAAAAGATAGTCTGTTTATGAAGAAAATCAACTAGACTATTACATAATAGTCTAGTTGATTTTCTTCATAAACAGACTATCTATAGTAGTCATCATTTTGAATTGGAATTATTCTACGTAAAATGTAGCAATATATTCTACTCATTGTTACTGCAAACTGTAGGTGTAAGAATTTTTTTTTGCTAAAGATGAAAGGTGGCGTCCTCTAGTAACAAGATGCTAAAGCTACTCTTTTATTTATTAGTAACTAGCTGTTGCCCGCGGCTCCGGCCTACGCCCGCGTGTATGTCTGTTATCGCGGCAAATAGTAACCTGTGTTATTCTGATGTATACCTAAGCTATATTACTGTAAAGTTTCATCCAAATCCGTACAGCAGTTCTTGCGTGAAAGAGTAACAAACACACTCACACACATTAAATGTGTGTTTTGTTTCTGGTAAATTATGATGAACTATTGTGTAATGTGTTACATGTTTGTTTATATTAAAAATTCGCCAACCGCGAGACCAACGAGGCAGTCGAACATGGAACGATGATACTGCCCAATCGTCTACAAAAGTACCAGAAGGAAAAGGGAAGAGACTGATAATTTGCCACGCAGGTACTGCCCAAGGTTTTATGCCAAACTGTTTACTGGCATTTAAATCCAAAAAAAACGAATGAGTATCACGAAGAGGTGAACTTCGAAACTTTTTCGGAATGGTTTTATAAAATTATGGACAACCTGGATGGTCCTCATATAATAATAATATAATGTAGATTGTATCACTGACGAAATATATACTATAGACTTACACCGCATGAACTTAGAGTTGTACGCGGATGTATAATAAGCTTAGCTAGCTTAGCTTGAGGATGAGGTGAACAGGAGAATTCAGCTGGGTTGGGCAGCGTTTGGGAAACTTCGTCGGGTCTTTTCATCGTCGATCCCACAGTGCCTTAAGACGAAAGTCTTCAATCAGTGCGTCCTACCCGTCATGACATACGGAGCCGAAACGTGGACACTTACGGCACGGCTGGTCCACAAGTTCAAAGTCGCTCAGCGTGCTATGGAGAGGGCTATGCTCGGCGTTTCTCTGAGGGATTGCATCAGGAATGAGGTAATCCGGCAGAGAACCAAGGTCATCGACATAGCCCAAAGGATTAGCAAGCTGAAGTGGCAGTGGGCTGGCCATATTAGCCGCAGAACTGATTACCGTTGGGGTAAACGGGTTCTTGAGTGGAGACCGCGTCTCGGCAAACGTAGTGTAGGACGTCCACAGGCCAGGTGGAGTGATGATCTGCGCAAGACGGCTGGCACGAGCTGGATGCGAGAAGCCGAGGATCGAACCAAGTGGCGCGCAATTGGAGAGGCCTATGTCCAGCAGTGGACTGCGATAGGCTGATGGTGTATAATAAGCTTAATGTTTACTAGATGTCACTAAGTGTATCAAATTGTAAATTTCAAAGATATTTTCTGAGCTTCTTTCTACTCTGATACGAATCCGAGAGTAAACTGTCAAGTTTATTTGTTTTTGTATTAGTGCAAAATGTCCCACTAGATGTCGTTTCCCACATAATTACATTAGTAATTTATGTGATATTTTATTAAATCGTCCCTACGAGTACACACAAATAAATAAAATTGAAATGTCTGTTTATAATTGCAAATAAACAGCTTCTTAATAAATGCTTCTCAGTAAATACGGTACATGAATATATTTTTTTATTAATTTTTGTATGAAACTTTTTAACTTTTTACAAAAAACTCTGTATGTAGGTCTAGCTACTTAATTGTGTTTAAAATAATCAAAATTTGTTGAAAAAATATCCATATTATTCAGTGATGAAAGTTCAGTAGGCTGAAGCCTAGGGCGGCTTCTTTTAGGGGGCGGCAAATTAAACGATTAAAAAAAAACTATATTACTGTAATAGAAATGGAAAAAATAAGTCTTGGCAGTTTAACAAGAATAAATAAGGTATTAATAGTACTGTTTGAGAAATTCTATATGCTTGTTAAAATACATCTTTGTAAATATCTGTTTATAAGACATATCAATAGCAGTTAAATATTACAATTTAAATTAGTAATTTTAACTAAACATTTGCTTAATTACCACTGAAGGTGGCATGAGTTACTAGAATGCACTGCTGCGTCCGTTTCAGCGGCTGGCGGCAAATTAGGTTCAAGTAGAAATTTTCATCCTTGGTCCTTTCCGCCACCTCTTTCTGTGCAATGTCATCTTCGCAGAAAATAAAACTCTGTGGCTATCTACTATGGAGCATAACATGGTTGGCAGCGAGAGACATTCTCCCATAACTGCATTCTATATCCAACGCTGCGATGCTCAAGTAATGGCACAGGGAATCGGCTCAATACACTGGACAGGCAGGATTCAACTCACTTCTAGTAACCGCGTGCAGGTATTTCCGAAGCAACTGTGCCCGGAAAGAACCTGCGTTACGCGGAACGAATCTCACATGGATATTCCTGGAGTTTTGGAGAAAATTATTTGCTTTCTCCAACGGCTAACTGAAAAATCACCATCTTCATCCTCACAGTTTTTTGTTATGGGGGCTCTTTAAGGAATTAACTAAATTACTCCTTAATATGGTCCTTAGCAACTTTGCTGTTAGATTTTTGTTCCAGCCACCCTTTTGCCGAAATTGCGCAAACACATTTTCTATTACATCCTGATTCAATTTTTGTGTAATTTTTCAAACAGTTTTTGCCCTTCTTTATCGCATTTAATGCATGTGTTACTTTTTTAAACAATGCGTGTTTCTATGGCATCCTATATTTTTTTTTATTACTGTTCAATGTGCCGATCTGTCAATTTTGTAAGTGTTCGACTCAAGTTTTAAGTTTTGTCTATTTCGTATGGTTTAGTAACATCTTGAAACGAAATTTGCTCATTGCCGTTAAGAAAGTTATTGTTTAAAAAATGATTTTGAATACTTTTAATTAAATGTGGAACATCAAAAAACGCAAATAATTTTACAAGACGTTACAAAAAAAAAAGGAAAAGTTACTAGATATCCCTGATTTCTTGCATGTATTTTGGTTTGTCGTAGCCCGACCGCAAAACAAAGCTTTTAGCAGAAGCCCACTTATTATCAAATAGTTTATGTATAGCAGCTTTTAAAAGAGTTGTAACATTTCTGCTTTTACTGCTGATGGAATATTGCAAGTTACACATTATTGCGATTTCATCGAAAGTGATCACACAAGCTTTATCTTTAATTAATGCATTTCGAATTTCTGTTATTCTTTTTTTAAATAGATCAGGGCAAACTATCGGATTTTGCTAGCCACTTTCGGAGTTTCGGATTGTGGTTGGAGCGGCAAGTACTACACCTTGCCGCCATAGAAAAAAATACACTTTAGATTTGTAAAATAATGACAAGCTGAATTTATTTTCGTCTTCTGTCCAATTCATAACCTTTATTTTCGTAACTGCATCAATGCCAATTCTCTAGAAACCTCTTCTGTACTCTTTAGATTTTAAAATGCTGTCATCAGATTTTGGTTTTTGCCGTAATTTAAATAATAGGATCAAAAAATTTTTAGAAGACTGTTTAAAGTGTATGTATATGAAATAATATTTATTTATTAATCTCCTGACTGATTTAATGTGATTTTAATATTACCTGTTGTACAAATTAAAATATGTATAAGAAAAACTTGAGAGGTGTCAAGGAACACCCGGATGGAACGAAGTATAAATATAAATTATATTTGATATGCTACTACTAATAAAAATGCGCATAAAATACTTAAATTATTTTAGAAATAATCAAGCTTTACAAAATATACTATAAAACAATATATTTTCTGTAAATAAATGCAAAAACCCAACATCACGTGGTATTCCCAGGCGTTCACCTATCCAAGTACTAACCACGCCCGATGTTGCTTAACTTCGATGATCGGACGAGAACCGGTGTATTCAACATGGTATGGACGTTGGCAATCAGTTTGTTATATTTAACGTTGAGTATCCAGCAGTATGACGTCAATTCAATGTTAAAAGTGTCGTTACATTTTTTTCCGTCTAGCCCCCTTTCGCAACGCGCGATAAGGAACTTCGTTCCAAAATAAAGATTATACTTTGCAGTTCAATCATTTATTTTATATTAAAATGTCATATAATGACCTAAAATTTATTGATTATGCCATATCAGACAGGAAATAAAATCGCTCAACATTATTATCTACACCATAGATTTACGTGATCGAATAGAATATATGTAAATTAGGGGGCTTCTATTAATTACGTAAGGTGTTTTAGGGGGGAGGGGATTGAGCTAAATCTTTTCAAATCTCACTTAGGGGGGTCTTGGCAAATATCACGTAATTATTGTGTAAAATTGCGTGAAAAATTATTTCCGAATAAAATATGGCCAAATCTGACACAATAGTGTTTGCCGTATTCGTCCGAACTCCACAGAGCAGCGAAGCAGCATTCGATTTTGCTTTGCTAGTCTTCAATAGAAGTAATAAAACAAGTTCAATAATCCAACACGTTTACAGCCAAAACATAAATTTGGAGAATCTCGCGTGAGATTTGGGGACGGGGGAGGGAGTTGAGGAAAATATTACGATATCTCGCCAAGGCGGGAGGGGAGGTCGGAGGTCGAAAAATTCTCAAAAATGCCTCTCGTAATTAATGGACGCCCCTTTACGATGTTTCGTTGAAATGATTTGTTTGTTTACTTACTCTTCGTAAGACAACCAAGCATTTGACATATCAAAGTCCGACGTAATTGTAGACACTTGGTGGCGCTATCATCGCGCATTCAGCATATTATTCATACATATCAATAACTTATAAATGTGACATCTAGCGTAGTAAATAGGTCATTATATTCAAGTTTATTTAAATCAATTGCAACGATATCTCCTAAAAATAGGTGATAACATATAGTTACGCAATTGAAAAATATTTTTTTAAAACAAGCATTAGAAAGTAAGATTTATATTCGAAAAATAATAAAATAATTACTATAATTGAAGCATATCAATTAAATAGTGATAGAGTTTGTTAAACTATTTCTAGTACCTTATTTTTGCGCGCCATCTAGATTTAGGTGAATTTTTCTAGCTTTTATCGGTGTACAGTTTGGGCCAGGGGAGGGTCGGTCTATTTAGTATATTGTGTCATTGATTGTATTAATAACTATTAAATTATCGATGAATATTGCACTACATATTTACCTATAAAACTACCTATAGGTAAATTATGTAATATGTTTATATTAAAACTTATAAAGCCTTTTTCAAGTATTATAATTATGCTTAAAATAAATATCTTAAAAATGAATGACCACTTAACGTTATTGTGTTGTACTTAGTATAATTACGTATGGCTGTCAATAGATGTCGCTACATGTTGTATTACGTAATGATTAATTCTTCTACCCTGTACAAGATAGCTTGTTTTTTTTTTTTTTTGGGATTTTATGACCTGGTAACTAAGACCTTTAAGTCAAGTCTTATTTTATTTGAACAAACATTGCACTTTCACTTCACTTCATTTTTAAATTGTTTTAATAGTATTTTTAATATATTTATATATTGGTTTGTAAGTGTTTTTGTCTTTTAATAACTGTTCTAGTGGCGGCGGGCGGGATGAAGAATCACACTTAATTTTTAAATCACTGAGTTCACTAGCCAACACTAATCTGTCAAGCAAGAATTTTTGACAATCAAAAATCAGATGTTCCATGGTTCCTTCTTGAGATTCGCAATATGGGCATGTATTGTCTGTAATAATGCCAAGTCTAGAAAGGTGTGACGGTGCAGTATTATGGCCAAAGCGCAATCTATTTATCGTCGTTATAAAGTCTCGGCTGGCTTCTTTCAATCTATTGTACCAGGGTGTAACAGGCAATCTTTCTTGAATACTTCCATACCACTTGCCTTTGATGTCTTGGTCTTTCTTCCACATTTCTAGCCATAACTTACATACATTTTCATTGATACTTTGCAGAAAATCAGTCATAGGAATGTCCATTGCATTTCTAACATCAACAGCATTATTACCTTCATATGCGGTTTTATCAACTATTTCATTACCCGAGATACCTCGGTGAGAAGGTACCCATAGGAAAGAAATTTTTATGTACTTAGGATAATATTGATATATTATTTCTTTGATAAAATACAGAATATAATTCGACTTAAATGAAAGTGTAAGATTAGTTAAGGCTTTTATCAAACTCTTTGAATCAGAAACAATCAAAAAGTATTTACAATTGTTAATTTGTCGAATATGTAATAAAGCCTGATAAACCGCATATGCCTCTGCAGTGAATATACTACATGTATTGTGCAGAACAAAGCTTTGAGAGAATTTTGTATGTGGATCATAAATAGCAGAACGTACATAATCACTTCCCTTACTACCATCAGTATAAATAACATAATGATTATCATTATCTGCCAAAAACTGTAGCATATCTAAATTATTATTAATTGAATTTTGTAATTCTTTGATGGGATGTGAAATACACTGATAAGAGAAAGAGTAACATGGCCATGGGCACTGTTTTCTTATATGAGTAAAAGTATTCTCTATTTCTAGCAATATTTTGGACAATGTTGGAGATTTGCCATTCAAAAGATTGTCTCCTGTTGCTAGAGGCCCAGGAGCACTACTTACAGAAGGTACAATTTTGTTAATAATTTTCTTGTGATTTGCAGCAATTAATTTAAGACAAAATCTCTCTGCAAGTAGAATGCGTCTCAAAATTAAGGGCATCAATTTAGTCTCTACTTCCATGGCCCTTATCGGAGTAGAGCACATTGCACCAGAAATAATTCTCAAAGCCCTGTTCTGCAATAGATCTAGTTTATTTACATGAGTACTGTTTATATACACTTGTGAACTATAATCAAAATGACTTCTAACTATACTTTTATATAGATTTGACAATATTTTAGGGTCTGCTCCCCATGAGACACCTGCAAGACATTTAACTATATTTAGACCTTTTAGAGCATTCTTTGATATATATTTAATATGTTCCTGAAAAGTTAATTTCCTATCTATTACTATGCCTAAAAATTTCTTTGAATTTACTGGGTTTATAAATTCGCCATTATAAACTACTTTTGTATTTGAATTCTCATTTCCAAATATCATGATACTGCTTTTGGAGGCGTTAATTTTTAAATGTAGTACATCATTATAATAGTGAAATAGTTGGGACAAGGCTCTGTTAATATTGTTAATTGCAATTTCTACATTATAATTACTACTGTACAAAACAATATCATCAGCAAACTGCAAAATATCTACATTATTACTATTTACAAATTTACAGATTTCACTTGTATAAATATTGTAAAGCAAAGGAGATAGTGTAGCACCCTGCATTGTACCTTTAGATGCACATTTTGGACCATGTAGTGTATTATTATATCTTACATAGAGTGTTCTATTATTCAAAAAATTATATATCCATTTACATACTTGGCCTGGCACGCCAAGCCTAAACATAACTTGTACTAGTATAACAGGATCTAGACTGTCAAATGCACCTTGAACATCTAGAAATACACAAACAGTGTGTAACTTTTTATCCTTTGCATGTTTCAGGTCCGAAATTAAAGAAGTGAAGCTGTCTGCACAACTTCGCCCTCGACGAAATCCATATTGTATATGTGGAATGATGCCATTAGATTCTATATACCAATCCAAACGATTTTTAATCATGTTTTCAAATATTTTACCTAGACATGAAGAGAGTGATATTGGTCTGTAAGAGCTGGCTAGCTCTGCAGGTTTATTTGGTTTGAGTATTGGAATGACACATTGTGTTTTCCATGATTGCGGAATACATTTACAATGCCAAAGTAAATTAAGTATATTAAGAAACAATTTTTGTGCAGATTCGTCTAAATTTTTAATAATACAATAGGGGAAATCATCTAATCCAGGTGTAGTGTCTTTCCGAGATAACAAACTAATTTTAAATTCGGACCATGTAAAAGGATCTAGCAAAAATTTTGAATTTAGACTATCATTATTTAATTCGAAAATGTTACCTAAACTATCAGCATCATTTAAATTGCTATTGTCGGATAATTTGTCTAGAAATGGAGAAATAAACTCATCTTTATGTGATTTATTGCCAGCTATTATACCTTTAAACATTTTAAGAAGATTCCAAATCTTACTAATAGGGGTAGTTCTATTGAAAGAGTCACATAAGTTATCCCAACCTATTCTTTTTTGCTCTGATATAGTCCTTTTTTTAAGTGCATCTTTTCTTTTGTAGTCTAAATAGTTCTCCATTGTAGGTTTACTTCTATAATGTTTCAATGCATTGTAAGAGGCAATTACACTTTTTTCACAAATGTCATTCCACCAAGGAGCTGGTGGTCTGCTTTTAAAATTATTTGGTTTAGTGAGTTTAGGGATAGTCATATCTTTTAAAGTATTCAATCGAGAACAAAAATTATTATAGGTTGAAATAGGATCATATAATTTTAACACTAAATCATTAAATATCGTTTTGGAAATATTTTTATACTTTGTCCAATCAGATTTTTAAATATAAACCTATCAACAGGGGGATTAATGTGATATTTATCTATATGTAGTGAAATCTCTGTTATTGTAGGGAAGTGGTAGCTGCCCATGGCATCATCATGCACAGACCACTCGCATATTGAGGCGAGGTTAGCACTAATAAAGCTAACGTCAATTGCAGATGGATTTCGTCTTGGGTTATTACAAGTTGTAAAACTACCATCATTTAAAATACATAAATCCAAGTCGTCTATGATATTAAATAAATCCTGACCTCTACTCTTAGTGGATAGACAACCAAATGCAATGTGGTGAGCATTAAAATCACCACTAACAAAGATAGGTTTTGGCAGATCGTTAATTATATTATGTAGTCTGTTGAGATGTATGTGTCCACTAGAAGGAGGACAGTATACACATAGAATAGTCAAGCTACCATGCACAGTAGATAAGGACAGAGCAACAGTTTGAATGTCTTCATAAAATCTAGTGTTTAATAGTTTGTACTTTAAGTATGGCTTAATTAGTATTGCTACACCATTATGAGCATTATTGGAATTTTTATTGTAAATATTATATCCAGGTATTCTAAATTTATTGTCTTTGAACCATGTTTCGTTAAGTAAGCAAATGTCAATATTTTGTTTTTCTAAGAATTGAATCAATAGAGGTTTCTTACTATTAGCACTTTGAATGTTATACTGAGCAATACGTAGCTTAGACAGTGTATGACTTGGATCCATTACTTTAGATTTTTAAGTAGAGTTTCCTTAATACTATTTATAGTGGTGGGCTTAGTATCCCCCTTATTACCCAGTTCCACCAACGTCTGTACTAGAGCCATAAGTACATCGTTGTTGGCAACTATTTGGGCTTTGATGTCTACCTTTGGAGGGACATCTTTAGGTTTATTTACATTATGTACAGGATTATTTACAGATACAGGTTTATTTACAGATAAATGTACAGGCCTATTTATAGATGTATGTACAGGCTTATTTACAGTAGAAATTTTCATTTTTGGAGGTAAAAGAGGTGGAAATTGTTTATTATCATTATTAATATGTGGTTTCTTTAATGTTGCACTTGCAAAAGTTATCTTATTTTTCTTTTCTAATATTTTATTTAACTTAATTGGACATAATCTAGAAATTGCAAGATGAGGCCCACTGCAATTGACACAGCAGAGCTCTGTTGGTTTATCACATTCTTTATATAAATGTTCACCTCCACAAATGGAACATCTTTGTTTACCATTGCATATTTTAGCAGAGTGGTTAAATTTAAAGCAACGGAAACATTGCTGTAATGGTGGTATATATTCAAAAACTCGGTATGAAAATAAATCATATTGTACATTGTCTGGGAGTATGTTCGAAAGGAAAGTAATGCTAACTGTTTGTAGTGGTACTCGCTCTTCCCCAACCTTCTTTGTGAATCTTCTTATAGCTACAATTTCATAGATTGATGATAGTTTTGTATATAATTCTTTGTTCGAAATATTTGGTGGTACAAATCTAATTATACCTGTTTTTTCTATTTCCGCAGCTGGAATAAATGCCTTAAAGCCGTGTTTGTTGAGAAAAGCCGTGTTGTTGATGAAATTATTGGCTGTATTATACTGTTTAAATATTACTGCTATTTTATTTGCATTAATGCGTTGAATCGCCGTCACCCCTTTTATTTCGTTGGAAAAAATATGGTTGAGATAGATAGGGCTCTTATTGCCTATTCTATCCGTATTGTTGGTAGCTTCAATAAATACTTTAAAGTCTAGATAGATGCCGTTTTCTGGGTATAGTCTTTTGTAACTGGGTTTAATATATGGTGAATAGTCAGAGCGCTCACCAGCACCGCCGCCATCACCACAGTCCATTTTGGTCCCTCCGTCCCTGACCTCAGGCCGAGGACGTTTATGTGAGGTGGGCGGGTTATCCCCGCCCCCCTCGTTTCCCACCATTGTCACCATTTATTCCACCTAGTAGTTGCTATTTATCACCTCTTTAGCAAAAAATAGCAAATATTTATGTTAAAAAGAAATTTTTAAAAATTTTCACGCGCGCTCTTTTGAAGTTCCCGCCAGAATCCAGATAGCTTGATCTTTTTGACAGACACAGACACAGACAGGGAAACAGAAAATATCTAGTAGACTAAAAAATAACGTATTAACGAAATCGACAACGTGATCAAGCAGTTTTCTATGGGAGGTAGTCGGGAGGGTCAATTCTTTTTTACGTTTCGACCCATGTTCCTTTGGAAAAGTTGTTTAGTTTCATGGTCTGAACCACCTATTTGGCGGGAGGTCCAAAAATAACCCTATATGTGAAAATTAAGGTTGAAAAATGAAATATGTAGTTTTATCTGTAAAACAGTTTTTAAGTTTAAAACAGTGATTGTTAAAATAATACTATTAATGAAATAGATGTTAAAGAATTTATCAAGAAAAATTTTTTTTTACTGACCTTTGATTTGTGCCCATATCAGCTCTATGACACAACATTGACAATGATAGGGTGGCAATCTAATCACTGTGTGACCGCGTTTGCTTCGTCTAGTAAATATACTGGCTCCCTCGGTTTGTGTGTGTGGCCACCAGGCCAAGCAGTTCGCACTTGAGCATTGTCATGTCGGCATTTACGCCCTTGTTTATGAGCCACTCTATTTGATCGGCTTTTTTGTTTGCCGTCGTCGGAGCCTTATCAAGTTGCGTAGACTGACAAGATGCATAATCAACGATGGAATTACCGGCAGCGAACTGAGCCGGTCATGTATGCGTGTGAACACGAGTGAGTAACGAAGTTCGCCGACGCCGACTGACGCACGATTATTCCCATTCACCCGAGTTTCGGCGTGCCCGAAGGTACGGCCATTTTTTGGCCGAAACTGAAACTATGGCCGAAACTAGATTCTTTGGCCGAAACCGACCGAAACCGAACCTTCGGTCGGTCACAAATTTTTAATGTAGTTCCATATCTGTTAGTGGCTTACTGGTGGTTTTAAAAGTTGAATCTAGTGGAGAGCTAGTTTAACTGTTGGCAACACTAACACGCAACGCTCAAAATAGAGCACTGCACAATAAAAATACGCCGCGTTAAAATAACGCTTTCGTGTGAACAGCTACTTGGAAGTACGGTTATTTTATTTTAAGCGTATTTTTAACGCGCGTTAGAAATACGCTCATGCGAACGGGCGTAAGGGACAAACAAAGCGATTTTTTAAAGGCGTTCTGGCTTATTTACTTGGATCATTTTTTAGGTACTTTGTAGTGTTACAAATGATCACTTATTTATTTTTAAAATAATACATTAATATTTTACAATTGCTGCATTGTTTTGCACATCATCATTATCACTACATAGTATAAAACAAAGTCGCTTTCTATGTCCCTATATCCCTATGTTTGCTTAAATCTTTAAAACTACGTAACGGATTTTGATGCGGGTTTCTTTAATAGATAGAGTGATTCAAGAGGAAGGTTTATATGTAGTATAATAAATGCATAATATAGTATGGAAACACTGTTAATTTTCGAGGTTTCTAATGTGATGTAGCAATGTGAATGTGATAACCCACAACAACCATTTTTTATTCCTTTCTTTTTACTAGAAATAATGGCTTATTTACGAAGTGATTTTGATTTTAAGCAATACAGAATGAATCCTTACACAATTAAGTAAATTAAATACATTGTGCATTTAATATAGATCAAAATGGCCCTTTACAGTCTCTAATTTGAATGAATATATTCGAAGATATTACAGATTTAAAATGCACGAATCGTGTCGTCGGCGGGGGCATCTGAAATCCACCCGTGCGAAGCCGGGGCGGGTCACTAGTCCTTTTATATAGTAGGTCCCATTGTTTCTGTATGCAGGTGCTTTTCTTTTTATTTAAGTTTTTAATTAGAAAGCGGATTAAATTGACATATTTAGCTAGGGACAGGGGCAATTAAATAGTTTGTTGTGTTCATTATTGTTGTGTTTAGTTACTTTTATTTAATAAAAAAAAATCGACTAAGATGGTATCAGAATCGATATTCACTTTCTATCTCACTCTTTTTCAAGTCCGTAACTTTGAAAAATGTTCATAAATGCTCAAAATGTAAGGAAACCTTGATGCACTGTAAATGGTCAATGTTTTTAACTGGAATGTTTAGTAGCTACACTACAAACAAAATTCAATATGGCTTTTGCTTGTATTTAAATGGCAGCCAATTTTTAGTGTAAGATTATTGAATTTATGGCAGCAACAAATGTTTTAAATCAAGTGTTATAAATCGCCCAAATTTAGCCATTTTATTTGTTTTATCGGTTTTAACTTATATTCTCTTACGAGTCTTGATTGTGTATAATTTGACTTCATTTTTATCGTTCTTGCTAGGCGCAGGTGAGGTGATAAAGTTATCAATTATTTTAAAGATGAATTAAATGAATTGTTGCCGGAAATTCTATATTCCTCAACATTAAACGGATATTGTTACTTTCGGTAAATATCATTAGATGGAAGCTGTATTTAACTCATTGCCATGTAAAAGTTCATAGCATTGTCTATCGGTAATTTACTTCAAATTGTATTAGTTCTCGCTTATTCACAATTCAAGTTACACACGATATATCAGGTAATAAATTAGATTTATCATTTACATAATGTCAATTGAACTTTACATCTACATATTGTAGTTTTGTAGAGTAATAAGGACGCAGTTTATAGACGCTATCTCTTATTTACGGCACCGGCGCAATAGACCCTAACTAATTTCGTCTTTGCTAATACATACTAGAATATCGATTACTAGGTTTACGTAATTAAGAGTCTGTA
This sequence comes from Diaphora mendica, assembly GCA_949125395.1. NCBI lineage: Eukaryota > Metazoa > Arthropoda > Insecta > Lepidoptera > Erebidae > Diaphora > Diaphora mendica. The sequence continues at coordinate 25,660,693 of OX421312.1, read as the reverse complement.
AACAACAACAGAGTTGCAATTTTGTTCTGTGATAAGGAGTTTGACCAAATGTCTCAATCTCAAGTAAGTAAAATACGATACAATATTACTATGTAAATGTATTTGTTTATTATAGACACGCCAACAGTATATTTTGTCAACATTCAATAAAAAACATACAGTATGGCACCGTTTTTAAATGTAGAGCTGCAAAGGGTACGTCTAGTAGACAAATTTAAATTTAAAAATGTTAACCAGCATATATTCATGTGAAATTCTCTGTAACTATCTAAATTAGAATAAAATGAATTTGTGCTAGTGTAAAAATTAAATATTTTATCTTTGCTGTTGTAGAGAGACTTGTGAAATCAAGATCAAGTTTGTCATTTGTACTTGTTTCATGAGCATGCTACGGGTGCATGCTAATCTTAATTATTCTTGTGGTGTAGAAAGATATGTAAAACAAATTATTATATTTCTTTTGTAATAATTTATTAATATATGAATTCTATTTCTTTCACATACACTAATTGCATTGTGAAAAAAAATTTGAGAGCTTCATTAAGCTCTTATAATGCACCTACGGGACTTAGTAGCGTACCTATATATCAATTCTCTACTCGCCTTAGTACGACACATTTTGAGTAGAGCTCTTCTGTAACAATACAGTGCTTGCCTTTTGTCAATGTGCATTGTGCGTTACCGACCGTTAATAATTAAATAGATACTGATACTATATTTAAACTTTGATTGTGTATGAACTGTTACATTATAATATATTAACCTTTGTGATTGGAAAGATTATCAATATTTACCTTTTTTTGTTGCATCAAATGCATAGTCTTTTGGAGCATTCTTTGTTGAACTTCTAAAAGTACATCAATTTTCAAAATCAAATAAAAGAAAATATATATTGCAAATTTTTGTGATTGCAATTTTTATAGCATTAGTGTTTGAATTTGAATTCATATTGAGATGTATAGCTACAGATATAAATCAATAGTCAAACCAATATTAATACATAACATTAAACTAACATGGCATCTCACAAGGCCGCCATAGTGTGGGTCACCATGCTGCATTGTCCTTATTCACATTGAGGACGGTGACCACCACTCTTGGATTATGCTCATGCTTTCCATCAGGCACAACAGTCATTTTAGCAGTTAATACTTAAAAAAATGTAGCATTGTGTTTTGAAATTTATGTTCTGCTAAATAACTTATGTTATTGATAAACAATCTTTATTATATTTATTAAGATATAAATATATTCTTGAAACTCTTGATAACTCAAACAAACATCGATTCAGTACCTTTTCATAATGCCATAGTGGGAAACTGGTCAGGTACGGTAGGTAGTAGAGCCACGCTGATTTCAGCACGAACGGGCCGGCTCGACCGGGGCGGTACTACCCTCGCACAGAAAATCAACGTAAAATGACAGCATGCTGTCGTGTTTCGTTGGTGAGTGCGAGACCGGAGGCCCAATTAGTCTAGTCAACAAGTTCCATACTTGTTGACTAGACTAAAAGATGCAGCAGCATCACTAGGCCGCCATGGTGTGGGTCGCCATGCTGCATTGTCTGCATTCGCAGTGAGCATGGTGACCACCACTCTTGGATTCTGCTTATGCTTTCCATCAGGCAGAGTAGAGTCATTTTGGCGGGACAAACATAAAAAAAAAAAAAAAAAAAAAGGTCAATTTTAATTAAATAGTGGAATTAAAGTACAACTGAGTTTTATTTCAGGAAGCATATCATTATTGGAATTACACTATTCATACTCTCTTTTATCTATAGTACTTTCAAATATTAATGTCAAATCAAATTATGATTAAAATGGATATCGTCAACATCACCCACAGCCTTTAATAGTCCACTGCTGGACATAGGCCCCTCCTTAGTATGGAGGACTATGCTACTATAAAACTGAAATAATGTATATCAATAAAAGGGTTTCTGTAGGGTGATTTTACATTAAAAAAAGTAGGTCGGGAATTAAGTTTTTTTTTTATTTAGCTATGAATTCATCGAGCAAACTGTTTGCTAGTATTTTGGTTGATGGAAGCATGAGGTCTGTAGTTAATTATACAAGAACTATATTATGTAATATTATTGCATTGTTATTCCTTTCCGGTGTTCTGAGAATGCATTATATACCAAAATTGTGTCAAAATATCTTAGAAATATTCTCAGCTCCAGGTTTCATTCAAACCAAATGTTTATAATAACTTCTTCAAGGAAATATTTAGATACTAAACTTAGTACTTTTAATCTGATCCAGACATAAATGTTTGCTTTGACTGCCAGTGGTTACACACCTCTGCAGGGTTATGTTATAGGTATAATCTAGCCTTTCTAAACTTTCAATATTTCACTGGCTTCCTAAAGTAACTATAGCCCATCTAAGGTACTGTATGACAGTTCTCAGTTCTTAATTGATGGGGTCAAAGAAATTGATTACTGCAATATTTTACTGTAAACACCCTTATTATATCTCAATTTTGTTAGTAAATTTAAACAAATGAAGATTAAGGGTACCATTCTATACACTTAAAACAAAAAATACCACAAAATCTTTAATAGCATTTCTTTCTTTTGGAAAAATGTACATTGCACCTAATTTTTTGGTAAGTCAACACATGACGTACATAAAAAAAAAGCTGCAAACAATTTTCGTTGGTAATGACATTTCTCTAAAAACATTTTTTTGGTATCTATATATGACGTTGATTACAATCATGAAAAGGTAATGGTTAGGTTTACAATAGTTCCTTATGGAACTTCCTTCATCGAACTGCTGAGAATGCACTCCATTTCAAAAATCTATTCCCACTAATTCCATGTACATATTTGATGAATAAACCCAAAAAAGTAATTAGATATCGAAGAAGTTTATTAGGTTGAAAATAGCGTACTGCAAATTACTTCAGCGATTTTTTTAAATAAGTTCTCCAAGCAAACAAAGTATATATAATTTTATTAAACTTTTACCTATATTGTTAGACTTGCATATTTAATCTTGATAATTATATAAATAGGGTTCTTTTCAGCTGTTCGCTTTCTGCTGGGGTTAATGTAGGAGTATATTACATGTATACAAATAAATAAAATTGGAGTGTCTGTTTGTAATACTAAAGTAACCGCTTTTTACTAAATGCATAATTATGTATTTTTACACAGTACCTATACCAAAATATTTTTTTTGTCTGTCTGTCGGTCAGTCTGTCCGTCTGTTTGTTCCGGCTAATCTCTGGAACCGCTAAATCGATTTTGACAGGACTTTCACTGATAGGTAGCCGATGACATAAGGAGTAACATAGGCTACTTTTTTTAGACTAGCTTCGCGCCTCGTTACCCGCGGTACGATAATAACTGCGCGATACACCGCGGTGTTCAGTTAGTTACAAATAATCTCAAATTTTTAACAAAAGAAAACTGACTTCAAGAACTAGGTCAAATTGAAATAGGACCACACCGGTAGCACCAGCTTTCAAATAAAAAACTGTTATCTCAATCGGTTCACCCAGTCGAAAGTTATGAGATAACAAACAAAAAAAGAACCGTCCAATTTATAACCTCCTTTTTTGAAGTCGGTTAAAAATGATAAATCATTTCAAAAGCTGATAAAGAAAATTTTCTATTAAATTATCTAGGTACAGTTAAAGATAAATAAATATTTCGGACATCTAACACACAACGCCATCTAGTCCCAAGCTAAGCAGAGCTTGTGTTATGGGTACAAGACAACTGATATAAATTCATACATATGATTTTTTTTAATACATTCATATTATACATAGAAAACACCCAAACTCCGAAACAAATATTTGTGGATCACGCAAACATTTGGTCCGACCCAGGATTAGAACGCGAGACCTCAAGCACAGCAGTCGCATTCATTATCACTGCGCCACTGAGGCATTCAATAAAAGATAACATAATATATATTTATTAACTGACTGACTTGTGCAACTTCGTCTGCATCTATTTTCATTGATGCTCGGCTCGGCTCGGTCTTAACGTGACGTTATACTAACACAAAAGCTCTTCTAATAATCTTCCTCTTCGTTGTTCTTCATATACTTCCAGTATGGTCCATTTCTCCTTTCTAATTCAAGCTGTTACTTTTTGGAACACATTTCCACTAGAAATCGGGATGTCGATTATTAGCCTATAAGTGCTCCCACACAGCAGTTATATAACGTTATAAAACATTGTGTAACACGATACCATTTTATAACATTTGCTACAATATGTTATATGTTGTTACATGATGTTGTATAACATCAGTAAAATTTTATAACTTTTGTTACAATTTGTTAAAAAATGTTATCCAACATTCTCTAACATTATATACCTAACGTTATAAAACACTGTGTAACATTATAACATTTCCTACAACATGTTATATGTTGTTACATGATGTTGTATAACATCAGTAACATTTTATAACTTTTGTTACAATTTGTTAAAAAATGTTATCCAACATTCTATCCTTATCCACTTTAGTATGTAAGCTCTATAGACACTTATTGGCAGATCATCACAATAACACTTTGAGTGTCCTTAACCCCTACATATTTATTTAAAGAATTGATCACTACACATTCTGTGTTATCACTATAAAACAAATGTATAAGTAGGATTTTTTATATTGAGAACCTAATTCAATTTGAAGTGTCTTTTATACATTGACTGCTGAATCATATCAAGTTCATTTTAATAACATACATTCATCTAAAGCTTATTACCTTCAATACATTATTGCGTTATTCTTGAGCATTCAAATATATAATAATTATATGTTCATGAATTGCTATTACATTTTCATAAAATGTAATTATTATGTAAGAAATTCATTGCAGACTTATGGGAGAGTATGGAATATTTACAGGGATTGAGTGATAATGAGGATGACACAATGAAGGAGATGGTAGGAGGTTGCTGTGTCTGCTCAGACGAGCGTGGTTGGCCGGACAACCCGCTTGTCTACTGCGACGGCAACGGTTGCACTGTAGCAGTACATCAAGGTCTGAATGAATACATATGTGTTATATATTGTGTCTTTCAATGTACAGGTGCACATCTATTTTTATATCTTTTTGTGTAATTCCAGCGTGCTATGGAATAGTGACGGTGCCTACTGGGCCATGGTATTGCAGGAAGTGCGAGAGTGGAGAAACTAAAACCAAAGTAGTAAGTCATAATATTTTAATTTTCATTGATTTCTGGCGTTTTTACATCTCGTCAGCCTTTTGCAGTCCACTGCTGACCATAGGACTTTACCATCTCTCTTTTGAACTTTTTAATAACTGTTTTTAATTTAACGATACTTAAAAATTCTTAATATAAACATTGTCCTCCCCAAGTTTGAATTTTCTTAAAATCCAAAGCTTTTATTTTGCTTGACAATAATGATAACAATATATTTCTAATATGCTAAAAATATCTAGGTAATAGCACAATTCTAATGTTCTATATTACTTGCTATGTTTTAGCGATGCGAATTGTGCCCTTCGAAATCAGGAGCGTTGAAACGCTCCGACACTGGAGGATGGGCACACGTTGTCTGCGCGTTGTACATACCGGAAGTCCGGTTTGGTAACGTCACATCCATGGAACCGATTGTACTGCGCCTGATTCCTCCAGAGCGATACAATAAGGTATAATAACATCTGTCTTCTTCCCTTCTTTAATTGTTGGATTTTGTTCAAAAATACAATGATATAATTATTTTTCCAGATTTGCTACATTTGTGCCGACCAGGGCAAAAGTCACCGTTCAAATGCTGGGGCGTGCATGCAGTGCAATAAATCTGGTAAATTATTCACATTGAAATTGTACTTTTTATGACAGTAGTAATAGTAGCATATTATTACAATCATAGTGACACTAGTTATTCTGCTATTGTTCATTTGCGATGGCCTGGTTTCAACAATAGAATATTTTGAATAATCAGCAGTAACATACACACATCAAAAGTGTCTAGGGATCAACATATATTTTTGCAATAACTTTTCTCCTGATTGATATTAATTAAAATTTTCTTTAAGGATTCATCAAATAAAGTGTTTTCGTTTGTCACAGTAACGATAAACCAAGTCACCTTTGCATTAATAAAGAAATTTGCCATTTTCCTAATAAAGGGATTTTTGACATTTGAACCACTAACATTAAAGTTCGAAAAAAAGACTGAAATAACAGTTTTCTTTAAAATTTTATTAGGTAACTTAAACAATTAATAATCCGTGTTTCTACCGCGAACACTAACAACACAAGAACATCGGTTTGGCATACTCAAAATGAGTTCATCCAAATCACGCTGTGGAATGGCCGCCCATGTTCGTTGCAACAACAAAAAAAGGTCTTCTTGCGACTGGATACCCTCCATATTCCTCAGAGCTCTTCTCTGTAGCATATCCCATGCATGCTCAATCGGGTTCAAGTCTGGCGACTGAGCAGGCCAGGGCAGGACATTGATGTTAGCTGCGGCGAGAGTCTGTCTTACAACTCTTGCGGTGTGCGGTCGTGCATTATCATGCATTAACTGAAATAAGGGACCGATTTGCACTTGTAGAGGAACGATGACGTCTGATACAATCGTCTCAGCATAAATTTGAGCGTTGAGGTTGCCTCTGATCCAAATCAACTCAGTTCTTCCGCCGATCCAAATACCCGCCCATACCATGATGGTTCCACCACTATAAGGATGGACTTCCTGGCAGGATTTTAATCGCTGTTGGCGTCCAGGGGTTCTCCAGTGTCGTATACGTCTTGTATCCGGTCTCATACCAAAACGAGACTCATCAGAAAAGCACACGAAACGCCATTGTTCTTCTGACCAATTTCTGTGTTCAAGAGCCCATTGATATCGAATCCTACGATTGTGCATTGCTATAGGTGGTACCCGTAGCGGTCTTCGGGAATGAAGGTTCACTTCATGCAAGCGGTTTCTGACTGTTTGGTCGCTAATTAAGTTCCCTGAAGAGTGATGAAGCCTCACGGCTAACATCATGGCGGTTATTGTTGGAGCTCTTCGAGTTAAGATTTGAATGTATCGGTCTTGTCTCCGTGTGGTGCAGCGATACCGTCCTCCATGGCGCTCAGCCACGGTACCAGTGCTTCGGTAACGTGTCCAAAGTCGACTGATAACACTCTGACTTGTATTCAGAGCTAAAGCCACAGTACGTTGCCGGGAACCAGCTTCTTTCATTCCCACGGCTCTGAGCATTTCTTCCCTGCTGAAATGACGTCGCCGCTCCATAATAATGTTGGTTTTAATCAGTAGTAGGGAAACAGTAGCACTAATAATGTCTTCAATGCGTTGTATGTTTTTATAGGGAAAATATTGACAGCTGATTTTCATCTTTTACTCGAATTTGATTGACAGTTCCTGATTCAAATTATGAAATGCACCAAAAAGGATCCATATAAATTTATAAAATCATAAATTTATTACAAAGCCACATCTCAATCTCAAGAAATCCGCATAAAAATGCTTGATCCCTAGACACTTTTGATGTGTGTATTTTGCAACTTCATACTGCTCTGAGTGTTCTGGATTCGATCCTCACCCAGACAACAATTTGTGATTGAAGAAGTGAAGTGTTGTTAGGGCAAGATTTTGTGTGATTCACAAATTGTTGTTCAGAGCCTGGGTGTTCTTCAACAGTCTTTTTTGTAAAAAAGGAAAAACAAAGATATTAACGTTATTGGTAAACAGTATCTTATAATATAAAAAAATTTTTTTTGTTTAAAGTGAGTTAACCTCATCGGGCACTAGTAAAGGCATAAAGGCAGTCAAAAAAGAACTGAACAGTAAATATATTGAGTGTTTTTTAATTCTTATTTCTCTTCGTTGATTTTTACCTACAACATATTAGCACACATTGAAGCGATGTAATCACACTAATATTATAAAGGTGAAAGTTTGTTACTCTTTCACGAAAAAACTAATTTCGATGAAACTTTACAGAATAACACATAGGCTATTATTTGCCGCGATACATACACGCAAGCGGAGCCGCGGGCAGCAGCTAGTATATTTAATAATGCGCCTCTGTCTGATACTATAACACACTATACAGTGGGCTGGAGCTATTGCCCTTTCTTCTCATAAGAAGAAAGGGAAAGTTTCCGTTTCCGCTTGGAAACGGACACCTGTAGATCGGAACAGGCATTTAATAGATTTTCGATAAGTATATATTGGTATTGCTAAATGTTTAGCAAAACAGATTGTTGTGTGTTGATCTAAGACTTAGAGTCTACATAAGATACGATTATAAATAATTTTGTGAATTAAAGATTTTATTGAAAATGATATCAACTTTTCTTTCTACGCCTAAGGTTGTAAGCAACAGTTTCACGTGACTTGCGCTCAAGGTCTGGGGCTTCTATGCGAGGAAGCCGGGAATTATTTAGACAACGTCAAATACTGCGGATATTGTCAGCATCACTACAGTAAACTCGTGAGTATTCTTCCATATACATTATATACTAAGCTATTTTTACACCTGTATTATACACGGAGGTGTGTTATTTCGGGAACCCAGGAACATTGTATGTGTTGTAGGCTGGGTAGAAATAAGTACCTCACCCATCATATTTAACGCTTTCAGACCTGTTTTTTTTTCTTGGATGGTGACCATCTCTTGGATTCTACTCATGATTTCCATCGGGTTGAGTTATTTTAGCAGCTAATTAATATCAAAAAGTAGTTATAACATTTTTATTTGTCTGTCTCAAATATTTTTTTCTAGATTCTTTATTGGCTTATTGGCTTTACAATATACTAAAACGGTATATTTTTTTATTTACTGAAAATTTAAACCTAGAAAATATAAAGTGAATATTAAGGGAGGGAAATTCAACATTACGAAACGCGTCACTATTGGTCTGAAAGGGTTCTATTGTTTCACCTATCTTTTTGTAGAAACACCAGGAGCATTAAATACTTATTACTTATTATACTAATTTCGTAAAGTTCATGATTTTATTAAACAAATATTTCGATTTTTTCTGTTATTTGGATTTGTTTATGTACATAGAGTATTGCCTTAATTTCATTATTATATTATTTGATAATAAGATGGTGCTTTTACCAGACATGCATAGATTTATGTATGTATATACACTCAAAGGCGCAATTAACCGTCCAATTAAATTTTCCAATGGTCCTCCGAGTTTCTTCTTAAACTATGTAGGTCTGAGTCGACTTCAAGACTACTACAGACACCCGCAACACAAGTAGGTACTAGGCGATAACAAAGTTCAGTTAAATTATATACTAATAAATATTATAGATTTTTTCCCTTGGCAATAATATAAACTGTTTAATTTCATGTAAAGAAAAAGAATATAAGTTTGTAGTTATTAATTACCTGTTAATACATTTAAGAAAAGTGATGATAAACACTCTAAAACGTTAAGTTCCCTTTAAACCTATGTTTTAATAACAAGCGTTGCCTCTTACTCATTTGACTTCACTACGATTTGAAAAACCATTCTTACACAATTAAAAAATACTTATATAACTGTAGTATATCCTCCTACGCGTCCACAGTAAACTTCTGTTAGGAGCCTTATCTATAGGTCAATTTACACAACTAAGTCAGAATGAGGCTCATAGGAAAAACCACCTCGATAGTCAACTGAATCCACTTAGAGCATACTGTGCAAACATCCCGCCGGGGCATCGTAACACATAGTCAGACAGGTCAACTCGATGACACCTCGCCTCAAGAGCCACTTGCAAAAGTGCTGCTTTGGGTCGCTTCGCTGTAACCAGACCATTTGAGTTTTTGAACTCCCACTGTTAAACTTACCACAGAAGAAGACGTTCTTTCATTGCTCCATAGTAAATTTTCAGTATTGACCAACAAATCTTAGCTCTTCTCTGCTTTTTTACTTGAGCTTGGTTTCCAAGGTAGTAGAGCCACGTTGATTTTAGCACGAACGGGCCGACTCGGCCGGGGCGGTACTACCCACGCACAGATGATCAACGTAAAATGACAGCGTTCGTCCTGTCGTGTTTCGTTTGTGAGTGCGAGACCGGAGGCCCAATAGTGCTGAAGCATCACTAGGCTGCCATGGTGTGGGTCACCATGCTGCATTGTTGCATTGTCTGCATTCGCAATCAGTATGGTGACCACCACTCTTGGATTCTGCTTATGCTTTCCATCAGGCAGAGTAGAGTCATTTTGGCAGGGCCATACATAAAAAAAAGCTAGAATCTAGTTAATTTATGTTCTGCAGCCTCTTTATTTTTATAATGCTAACATTTCGTATCTCAATTAAGCGATAGGTATTTTGACGTTATGTACAATTTCTTTGTATCCTTGGATGTCATTTGCTTAGTTCGAGGTTATAGCTCGATTTTCTTTATCAGCACCCGGTGGATCCAAATATACTGAGTAAATAAAAATAAAAAACGCTTTAAAATGTGTTTAAAAACAGTACAAACAATAATAACTGTCAGTAAATCTTGTTTGGGTGGGGGCACCCCAATACCAGCTCCTCCCTCTGGACCACATTCAACGGGGAGCGACTGGAATCGTCGATTGCCAAGAACTTCCAATTCGGCTAGACTCTCAGGCGCGGAGTAGAGATGTGGCTTCGCTGTGCATCTTCAACTGCATTTACTATGGGGAGTGCTCAGAGGAATTGTTCGGGCTGATCCCTGCCGCCTCTTTCCGCAGCGTCCTACGCGACAGAAGTTTTATCCCCATCATCTAGATGGTTAGCAGTCAACAACTGTGCGCTTTTCCCGAAACTTTCTGCCTCGCACAACAAAACTGTGGAATGAACTGTCGCCTGCGGTATTCCAGGACCAATACGACCTTCAAACCTTCAAGAAAAGAGCGTACTCCTTCTTAAAAGGCCGGCAACGCACGTCTAGTGTTGCGGGATGTCCATGGGCGGTGGTAATCGCTTACCATCAGGCGATAAGTCTTTTCGTTTGCCCCCTATGCCATAAAAAATGCAGATAATCTTTTCCACTAAACTCAATAACATTTTATTCAGAGAATCATTCTTTAGAGTGCCTTTAAAAAGGGTCATGAGTTGTCCTTAATAAACTGTGCAGTTTATATATTGCATACAAAGTACTATTTTATCCGGGTGGCTGGTTAATTGTACTTCTTGAGTGTGTATATCTGTGCTCAGAGGCACAGAGATGTCATCACACGTAAACGGTCACCTCCCATACAATTTTTTCGTGTTTGCTTAATTTTCAAGTTGTGAATTTCTAAAGGTTAGCGCCTATAACAAAGGACTCGCGTTTAATTATACAATTAATTTATTTGAGATTGAGTAATTACTTGCCTTTTAATAGCATCAAATACTTTACACGTGATTTTGTTTACCTCTTGTTTTTGTTATTTTGTCGTGTACTTCCTATTATTAAGTCCCCGTATTTTTCCATCGTTTTACCAATATAATTCATATAGCTGAAAACGTGCCGTGCTGAAACATCGTGCAACAATAGAAAAAAAATGACATTATAAAATTTATGAACGTGATTTTGTGTTATATAATAACATTCAAAATAGAATCAGTTATGGTTGCGTTTATAGTAAAATGCTGATGTAATTATGAAAATATTTATAATGGCGTATGAACAAAATATATACTTATCTTTAACTCCGAGGCAATGAAACTGCAATTTCAGTTCAATGCGAACGAGATTTCCGAATCAAATTGTACCCAATTTCTATACTTATTATAATTTATTTACATGGTTTCGGTTTCTCTGATAAAACTATATAATTCAGTTGTTTTCATTTGTTTAATCAGTAATTTGTAAATGAATCCATTAACTGTGTCCACTCTTTTTTTGTTATACTATATGTGTATACTAAGACCCATACAAGGTCCAAAATGTTTTATCTTGCATAAAGTGTAAAACAGTTGCGACACTTCCTAATTTAGGCGCTAGCATTTAGAGGACAACGTTTCATAAAAGCTGATTATTGTGTTGAGTACGCGTTGTTTAACATTTTCACTTTGTCATTTTGTTATCATGTCGGCCTACTGCATCTAATAATTGCGTTCATCGCCTACACGTATTGCATGAAACTTTATTCAATCATCAATTATCATTTTTATAGTTTACCGATCATGATGTCACCGTCATCACCAAGGTACTAAATCATTTCATATTAATAACAAGTTGGATGTCGTAGTTAATAAAGTTCATAGTGTGTAGTGTCTAACTAGAGGCTTATCAATTAATGAATAAAATATCCTGTTTCATAGCGTAACCTCGTTTTAATTTGAAACTGACGCTGTTGGTGACGTTAACGAGCGGTATGTAACACGATGTTAAATGTTAACTGTGCAGAAAAAAGGTGGGAATGTAAAGACCATCCCGCCGTACAAGCCGGTGTCACACGATAGTCAGTCGAGCGACTCGAGCTGCGAGAAAGAGGGCGAACCTTCTCCAATGACTAGCGGGAGTGTAACACCTACCCACGCCGGCAAGTCTAAAGGGGTACGTACTTCATGCGCTTGAACGATACCAATACCACACCGTACAAATATGTGTGGCTCATTATATGCTTACCGTTTGCCAAAACACTCTCACCAGGTCAGCTTGTGCTTTTAGTATCACTATTATGAACCGGCGTTGTTATTATGTGTCAAAGTGCTTTACTTTTCATCTTGTGTAGTGAAAAGTTAATGAAATGAAATGACTAAGTGAATTAGTTCAAAGTGAACTTAATTACTTTAACTATTAATGTCAATAATCGTATCTCATTCAACCCAATTTGACGTTTGTGTCACTAAATATTATTTAAAAAAATATGTACTACATCAAATTTACCTAATGTTTAAGTTGTACTTTTTATCTTGTTTTTTTTTCGATAGAAATTTAAGTTTATTTGAGGAATGTTGTTTGTGTATTTTTTCGTGTATTCTATATCTATTTTCTATGTATTTTTTGTTACGGTTGTTTATTTGTATTTTGTTTGTTTTTGTTATTGCAGCCTGGACGTAAATCGTCATCTCACGCAAGTACTTCGGCTTCAGGATCAGGGAAAAACACACCTACTACATCTAAAACCCCCACCAACGCAAGTCAACCAATGGGTAAATTTGTATACTAATCTATATACTAATATATAAAGCTGAAGAGTCTGTTTGTTTGAATGCGCTCATCTCAGGAACTACTAGTCCGATTTAAAAAATATTTCAGTGTTAGATAGCCCATTTATCGAGGAAGCCTATAGGCTATATATCATCACGCTAAGACCAATAGGAGCGGAGCATCAGTGAAGAATGTTACAAAAACGGGGGAAAATTATTACGCTACGGGCAATAGGAGACGTAAACGACGTTGCGTGGGTCAGCTAGTACTACTTATACTTTTATGTCGGGCTTTGGGTTTGTTATTAACACGGAGTACTGTAATATAAAATTATGTTTTTTCCTTTAATAATTTTAAATATGCATAAGTTGGCCAGTTAGAGTGGCTCCTTCATATTATTAGTACCATTAAAGTTTATTGTTGTTTTGTTCGTCTTCGTAATTCCTTGTGGTGTTTTAAAAACTAACATTTTTTAAAGTAAAATAAGTTTAAATAAACGTTAGATAATTACGTGACTGCGTATTATACCAAATTACAGAGATTAGCTGGTGATCAAGGCGACAGCTGTCATTTCGTATCATAGTCTCACCTTGTCAGATATTATTAGTATTCAAATCTCACCTCTTTTAAGTTCCATACATTAGTTACGTAATCAAATGCAGCTACAACATTTTTGGCGGAAAAAATTACAAGCACCTTTACTGTTCCGATGTTTTCTATCCAGTTAAGTTGTTTTTAATAGCTGCTTCGAAAATTGCATCTCTATTTTCCCAAAAAACAATCATAATCAGATTCTGTTTGTCTCGCATCTAAATATCTATAATTCATAAAGTTGCCTAAATAACCTATGTGATGGGTAAGAGGACATGGGGTGGTGTCTACCTTGCGACTTAAAAACAATCATAATCAGATTCTGTTTGTCTCGCATCTAAATATCTAAAATTCATAAAGTTGCCTAAATAACCTATGTGATGGTTAAGAGGACATGGGGTGGTGTCTACCTTGCGACTTAAAAACAATCATAATCAGATTCTGTTTGTCTCGCATCTAAATATCTAAAATTCATAAAGTTGCCTAAATAACCTATGTGATGGTTAAGAGGACATGGGGTGGTGTCTACCTTGCGACTTAAAAACAATCATAATCAGATTCTGTTTGTCTCGCATCTAAATAGCTATAATTCATAAAGTTGCCTAAATAACCTATATGATGGATAAGAAGACATGGGGTGGTGTCTACCTTGCGACTTAAAAACAATCATAATCAGATTCTGTTTGTCTCGCATCTAAATATCTATAATTCATAAAGTTGCCTAAATAACCTATGTGATGGGTAAGAGGACATGGGGTGGTGTCTACCTTGCGACTTAAAAACAATCATAATCAGATTCTGTTTGTCTCGCATCTAAATATCTAGAATTCATAAAGTTGCCTAAATAACCTATGTGATGGGTAAGAGGACATGGGGTGGTGTCTACCTTGCGACTTAAAAACAATCATAATCAGATTCTGTTTGTCTCGCATCTAAATATCTAAAATTCATAAAGTTGCCTAAATAACCTATGTGATGGTTAAGAGGACATGGGGTGGTGTCTACCTTGCGACTTAAAAACAATCATAATCAGATTCTGTTTGTCTCGCATCTAAATATCTAAAATTCATAAAGTTGCCTAAATAACCTATGTGATGGTTAAGAGGACATGGGGTGGTGTCTACCTTGCGACTTAAAAACAATCATAATCAGATTCTGTTTGTCTCGCATCTAAATAGCTATAATTCATAAAGTTGCCTAAATAACCTATATGATGGATAAGAAGACATGGGGTGGTGTCTACCTTGCGACTTAAAAAAAATGTTTTGTACATTACATAAATTTAAGGACAGAATGTTATTTTGTTCAAAACTAACTGATGGTAAAACTTTGTTACATTTGCGGTCGGCAGACATTGATCTCCAGAGTCCGTCATCCAGCCGCAAACACAAATCCTCGTATAAAAGTTCGTTTAATGTGTTAGACGTCGTAGCTTGGTAGATGTTTGTTACCGTCTATGTACTTCATGCTCTCTTCTAGTTCCACATTTGTGTGCTTCTTGAGTTCTGGCCCTACATCCACGGCAACTCGCCCCTGCTGTCATTTTCTGTACAACAGTACATCATTGAGCTGTAGAGCGAACACCTAATATTTGCCTCCGTAACATGCATTCGCATTCGTATAACTGTTATAGCTCTCAAGAAAACTCAGACCAATCAATGTATAACTTTATTTTCTATTTCATATGTATCTTAATACGAGTAAGCATACAACGGATGAACTTTTCATTATCAATCGTAATTATATTTGTTGTGTTTCATAAAACCCTTTTATGTTGCTAATGGCTCCTCTAGTTGTTAATTGTGAATTCACTACAATCATAATCGCATGCATGCGTAACACAACGTACCTTAATAATTATATTTATGCCATTCCTGTAACATTTTTTTTTATCGGAATAAATACAGTGGGGTTGTATCTGTTTGTAATACGTATTACTAGTTTACGTATTACATATAATGTGATGACAGATCGGTACGCAATGTCATGAACACGTTAAGCCATAAAACAATATCAAATGTTCAACTTAAGCTAGTTGGTAATCTTCCTATTGTTTATATTGATTGAAATATAATATAGTGTAAAACATAATTATAAAGAGCACAAGAGCGGAGAAAGTTATGGTTCCAATATTTTAAAAGCAGGGATGATGCAGGCAAGGCCTTCTGACGTAGTATTCGCGGGTAATGCGACCTTACTGTATTTATTCAGTGACAACCCTACAGCATTATGTTCATTATGTTCAAAACTAATAATTAGTAAAGGCTTAATCTGTGTCTTAAGAATAAGGTAATACGTAAACTTTCCATAAGAAAATATCCTCATAGGAGTGAAAACAAAACGTATAAGGATGATCGATCTAATTGCATGTACAGCCTCAGTTAGTCAAAAATTATTTTAGAGATATTAATAACTCTAAACACAAGTACACACTATCCGACATGAATGTGAGAGTACTACGATGGTATATAGGTGGCAAACATCATTCATCAGACAAGAAGAAACCGTCGCCGTCTCCATCGCGTCGTGGCTCTTCGGCTGGTGATGGGGGCTCGAGCAGCAAGACAAGCACGCCAGCTCCCTCGCCACAGCACACTGTCACACATACTGAAACTTCACAGTCGCAGGCACAGTCTGGCCGAGGTATAGTTATTATGTTTTACTGTTTTATGTATGTTTCGGTTTTTAACCGACTTCAAAAAAAGGAGGAGGTTTCTCAATTCGACCGTATATATGTTTTTTTTTATGTGTGTTCGCGGATAACTTCGTCGTTTATGAACTGAATTTGATGATTCTTTTTTTTAATGGAAAGTATATGTCCCGACGGTGGTACCTTGACAAGGAAACTAGGATCTGATGAGGTCATCCCAGAGAAATTGAGGGGAACCCTATTTTTTTCAGGCACGTACTATGTTTTTCTTATATTTTCTGAAGCTACTCCAGTATTTGCGTCTGGTAGTCATCATTTAATGATGATGAGCTGATGAACTCCTTAACGGTTAGGAGTTGGAGGATAAATCTATGAATGTCATATGTATGTATGTTACCTTTAGTCGTATTCTTTCAAGTTATTTAGGTAAGCTGATAATGGAAGGCACAACTCCTCAACGGTTAGGAGTTGGAGGATAATTCTTTCAATTTCATACATATCTATAGACCTTTAGTTGTACACTTTTAAGTTATTTAGGTGAGCTGATGTCACAGGCGCTATGATGACTAACCCCTTAATGCATTTTGCTTTAAGTAACTCGCCTGCTTCTATTTCATCATGACATTTAAGCTTGGACACGATTCCTATTGCCCCGTTCTCGGTAACAGAAATCTTGCATCTCAACATAATTTTGGAAACTGAGCATACTCAGTTTTAATACGTGTTCAAACCACTAAAGTTATTCGCATCTGCAGAAATTATATGAAATAGTTCAACTTACTGATAACCTATGATTGCTTGCACTAAAAATGGAGAAATAAAAACTTTTTATAAAAAAAAACCGACTTCCAAAAACCATCTAGCGAAAACTCCCTGCCAAAAAACACTAAAAAACGTAAAATAAACTGGCTCTTCATAAATTGCTATGTGCCAATTCTTGTCTATACCTAATTCTTTATTCATTTAAATAGTAGTATTATTATGTGTGCTAGGTACCTAAAATCTGTTTGAAGTCGGCGCCAAGCCAAAATGTAATAGGAGGTACCGCACTCGCTGCTGCCGGATAGCTAGCATAAAACAACCCAAGCGAGCAGACATGTGCGGGCTGACACGACGTCGTTGATGGTCGTCTTGAAATATAGCGAGTGTGGTAACTACTATTACATTTGGCTTGGCGCCGACTTCAAACAGATTTTAGGTACCTAGCACACATAATAATAAAATAAATAAAAATAAATAAAAAAGCCTTTTAATTTTCTGTTCATTTTACATTCTATGCATATGTTAGTATTGATTTTATTCTATGATATTATAGATATTCTATGAAATTATAGATATTCTATGAATTTATATTGTTTAATCTAAATGTGTATCGGTAGGCATCTTAACTATTTGTATGTATATAATAATATATTAATGTAAACACTAGATACTATTTCTTAAACATTACTCACACTCACTTAGTAATATATTCTAAAAATGGAAAAAAACTGCAACCCAAAAAGTACCTATATTATATAGGTACTTTTTATATGTTATATAGGCTATAGAACATATATACCTATCCATGTATCACAAATATCTATTCTATCTATGATTATTTTGGATACCTATATTTATTTAAACTAATATAACTATTGTTTTTATCTACAGGAACCCCAGAATGGGTAAAGGCCTCCTCCAGTGATGCTCATTTGAGTCTGTCTTGTGCGACTTGTCTCCAGTTTGGACCAGCTTTGTTTAATATCATATCCTTATCTTGTAAATTACGAGTTTAATTCTTATTCTTAAAAACATCTTGAAGTTCTAGCGATCATATGTAAATAAGCTTACGCTCATAAAAGACTGGTTCATCTCAGTTAGTGTACTCATTGGAGGGTTTTGGTCATATTCTTCCACGGTGACCAACCGGGTTGGAAGATCTATTTTACTATATTTATAATTGATTTATTATTTTGTTCATTCTTAACATCCGAGTGGTAGGAGGGGCGTAACTGCTGTGTTCTTACTTTTTTTTTTTTACCTTGACTGTTTTTAATTTTTGTTGCATTTTTATCAACCAAGTAGTTAAGCATGCTAGGTTTTGAAACTTCCTCTGAGATACTATTTGACCTATTGGCTTTATTCCCAGACAGCTGTTTCTTATTTTTTTTATTAACTTGATTGTATTTGTCTTGTTTAGGTGGCGTGCTGTTTTCTGGTGATGATGGAAGTTTCCTTTTGCTGTGATTTTTTGTTATAACAATAATTTTATCATATTTGAGTATAGCTGTATTTCCTTTTGCTCTCTCTATTTTCAATTGTTCCTGAAATTCTTTCCTTTTTTCAATTACATATTTAGGATAGTCTTCTTTCATGTAGTATTGTGTATTTTTCAGGGCTTCTTTTTGTTTCAATATGTTTATTTTTATTCCCAGGGTTGTGAACCTTACTACAGTTGGACGTGGCCTGTCTCCTTTCTTCCCCAGTCTTTTAACCTCCTGAATGTCGTTGTAGGTCAGTTTAATAAGAGATATCGTTCCATCCATTCAATCACTTTCCTTTCTAAGTTGTCATATGATGAAAGTATGCCCTCTTCAATATTGAAAAAAACTATGTTTCTTTTCCGTGCTTGTTTTTCCAAGAAGTAAATCCTTTTTTCTTGAGTTTCCACTAACGCCTTAAGATTTTCATGTTTTTCCTCCCATACAATAAACTTTTGTTCCAGCATTTTATTAATGTTTTGTGTAACTTGTTCCGTCACATTTTGTCCACTTTCTTGAATTGTTATTTTTTGTTTGTCTAAATCCTTATGAATTAGCTTAAGTGTGTTCATTATTTCTGCCAATGCTTGCGGTGTTATATTCATCTTTTATGTTTTGATACTTGTGCCGGTCTCTAGTGGTGTATTTCTGCACTTAGTCAAATGGCTACTTTTTCTGTCTGCATAGATCAATGACAGCTATGCAACTTCTATTACCATCTATTGGTGTGTTTTGGAACAATTTTTTTTTTATAATTTTAACTCAATTTTATGTTGATGATGAAGTGACCGGTTTGATAATAAAGTTTCGACACTCTTAGATATAAAAATGTTAATATATATCGTTATATTAACCGATGGCGCTGTGTATTCCTTTTATAAAAATATTGAATTTGTTTCTTTTTATTGAGGGTAGATACACATATACACATTTTATGGATAAACGATTTATCTTTACCAAACTTGTTGTTTTTAAGGTTGTCTAAGAGAAGGAATAGTTCACCTTAGATTTATCGTTCAACAAACGCGGCAAATGTGCACCAAAACAATAACACTGAAAACTGTATCTCAATTTTGTTTTTCGAGTTTTTTTTTATAATTGCCTGTAACTATATAGCACTGACTTCATTGCCTCCCGTGGATCACCTGGCTTCAAATCACTTTTTTAACTTTCTGTATCTTAAATCACTGTTTTAACATTTATTTTGCGTATTTAATTGCGGAGCTAATGTTTATCGCAGCACAGTGGCGCCTCCTGTCCCCTGTGCCTCAATAATACTACTATTTAAATGAATAAAGAATTAGGTATAGACAAGAATTGGCACATAGCAATTTATGTAACGGTTCCGCCCCCATGTGTTGGACATCCCGGTAATAATTTTCGGGTTTCAAATATAGCCTATGATACTTGCACATAATAATTAATATGGATTTCTATTGGTAAAATATTTTTTTAAAGCGTTTCTATACATCCAGTGATTACCCCCCTAAACACTCAGCTTTAAGTCTTTATAATATTAGTGTATATAATAATGCATGGTAACACTAACTATAATGCTGAAATTCGTTTGAGTGGTTTGGTGTGTCTTTTATGGTCTAAAATGAATAAATTAGCCTGAACCGCACCTCGCAAAAAAAATACACTATTTTAATAAAAAAAATATGATAATCAGTGGTCCTACAGTCTGTCTTATTTAGCACCCATATAGTATACTAGTGGTTGCCAGCGGCTCCGCCCGTGGGTGTGTCGGTTATCGCGGCAAATAGTAGCCTATATGTTATTCTGATGCATAAGCTATATTACTGTAAAGTTTCATCCAAATCCGTTCAGTATTTTTTGCGTGAAAGCGTAACAAACACCCATCCATCGATCCATCCATACTTACAAACTTTCGCGTTTATAATATTAATATAGATAAGTATGTATTTGTGTTTTTGTTAGGTTCTGGCAGTACCACGCCCAGCGCAGCAAAGGTGACTCCGCCGGCGGCGTCACCAAGCCACAGCGCCAATAAGCCTGCTGAGAATGTTGGAGTTATTAGTTCAGTGGCTTCAGCTGTTGCTGCTAGCGCTACTGCCACTACTTCAACTACAGTTACTAAGTAAGAATAGCTATATTACTAGTTTAGACCTTTTTTTTTCAGTGCTTTGGCCCAATTTTTGGAGATTTTCAAATTACCTATCTACCTAGCTGAGTATACAAACATTCAGTGCACCTTATCTACACACATCAAAACTGTCTAGGGATCAAGCATTTTTATGCGGATTTCTTGAGATTGAGATGTGGCTTTGGCCCTGGACTGCTCAGTCGCCAGACTTGAACCCGATTGAGCATGCATGGGATATGCTACAGAGAAGAGCTCTGCCGAATATGGAGGGTATCCAGTCGCAAGAAGACCTTTTTTTGTTGTTGCAACGAACATGGGCGGCCATTCCACAGCGTGATTTGGATGAACTCATTTTGAGTATGCCAAACCGATTCTTGTGTTGTTAGTGTTCGCGGTAGAAACACGGATTATTAGTTGTTTAAGTTACCTAATAAAATTTTAAAGAAAACTGTTATTTCAGTCTTTTTTTCGAACTTTAATGTTAGTGGTTCAAATGTCAAAATTCCCTTTATTAGGAAAATGGCAAATTTCTTTATTAATGCAAAGGTGACTTGGTTTATCGTTACTGTGACAAACGAAAACACTTTATTTGATGAATCCTTAAAGAAAAATTTAATTAATATCAATCAGGAGAAAAGTTATTGCAAAAATATATGTTGATCCCTAGACACATATGTTGATCCCTAGACACTTTTGATGTGTGTATTTATTATAACGCGAAGCAAAATCGTTCTACTCCTTTTTACGAAAGTATGCGAAGGGATGAGTGTGAAATGCACAGTTTTAGTTTATTTTGGGAAGGAGTGCAGAAAATTAACATGTAAAAAAATGAATTATGGCCGATTTTCGACCTCTGGACGACTAGTTTGGTTAAAGTAATCTCCCATTTTAAATGAAATGGGACCACACGGGAAGCACTAGCTTTCAGACAAAAAAAAAACATCAAAAACGGTTCACCCAGTCGAAAGTTCTGAGGTAACAAACATAAAAAATAAAATATGCAGTCGAATTGATAACCTCCTTTTTTGAAGTCGGTTAAAAATAGAGTCAAATTTAAACTCTACGTATAATGTATAGGTTGTAATAATATTGTTTATCTGTATTTTAGTAGGTAATAGTTTTGTTAGACTGTTAATGTTGCTTGATTGGGTAAATTAAACGATAATATTATGTATTTGTATCCCTGTAACAGTATGAGTCACTGCACCCACAGTGGCTTTAAAATACGTCGTAATAAATTATTTGTTAACAATACAGGTGTTATAAAAAATTGTGGCCATATTTTACAGGACTGAAACTGAAAGGATTGAGACAAGGTATCTATTTACAAGCTATAAAGTTTATGAAGTCTATAAATGTATATATTATAGTGCTCTAAGAAAAAATATAAACACAATATTCATAATTTACATGCAAAAATGTGCGCATACAAAAAGTGAAGTGATTTCCGTTTTCGTTTAAGTTTCTACAACATATTTACTAACTACACCACTGAAAGGCAATTTAAAATATTGTCTACATCGCATTTTAATTTCGCTTATACGCAAATATTAAAAGTTATTACAATATTTTGAAGTATGAATCGCCATTACGCATTTTATTCCAAACATTTATTCATTAACCAGCTGTAATCTTGATTTAGTGTTACGGCGACCACATCTGTGGTGCAAGCGCCACCTGGGAAGCCGATTTACCAAGAATCGGTGATCACTAACGCTGAGTCTATGGAGACAAAACAGACTAAGAAACGTAAAGCGGTGAATGCAGCTAACGCCGCCGCTGAATATGTGTCTACTACTCCACCGGCCCCGGTAATTGCTTTATTTATTTATCTGAACATTAAAATGGATTGCATTGTGTCGTAAACTTGTGTGTGTGTGTCAACATTTTGTTACAAGTAGAAGAGGGACATTTATTTCTGCTTGAAGTTGAACTATTAGCAGAGACGACTGCTGTCTACTTTGTTGGTTGCTATCAATAGTTTTGTTGTTGCTTTATTTAGGGCGTGTTTTAATAGTGGAATTTCTGCGGGAAAATAGACCACGTATTTAGCTCACTCTAGTTATTATCTATATAATATGTACATATTCTACTTTCATCGTCAATATCATGTCGGCGTGATTGAGTATTCAGTCTGTGTTAGTACTGTCCTAATCTGGATTATTACCGTAGTTCAGAATTATTCGTTGGTACAGATGAACGAGGCGCCGCAACCACAAGCTTCCGCTTCTTGGGAAGGCAACCCTCCCAATGCTGGGCCAGATGTTCACGTTGAAACACCTGACAAAGTCATAAAAAAGGTAATGTATTTTTCTCAATATTAATTTTCAGGTATACCTCAAAACAAAAGTACTTTATTGATAAGTTATATAAATATATAGGTAGGTTGGTAACATTGTAATGTTTTTAAATATAATTGTTCTTTACTGTGCTCTCTTTATTGTATTATGTGAAAAATAGTTTTAAAGTGAGATAGTTTGTTGAAAAGAACCTCACGATCAATCAGTAAATGATATGGGTATATATATGCATTTCGAAGACGATAATACTATTTTGTACACACAGGCAAAGACTGATAACGGCGAGGCAGCTGCACCAGCTCCGCAATCACATTTCGGGAGTGTGAGTCCGGCGCCACCTCCGCCACCCCCGCCCCCAGCACATAGCCCAGCTTCGCACCCCAGTCCTAGGTACTAATACCCCATATAAACGTCTCCTTACACTGTATTTAGTACAAAGCCTAGCAGACATGAGCTTTCATACATTCACACATACACAAGTTCATATGTTACTAGCTGACCCGGCGAACTTTGTACCGCCATATTTACATATCTTTTTCAGCTTCCCGTCACGACTTTTCCCGATATCTTTTAATTTTTCTTGTACACTCACCTTGTCCTTGCAATAATGAACACATAAAAAATAAACTTGAGAGGTGTCAAGGGACACCCGGATGGAACGAAGTTTATATATATGTATACATACATGTATGTCAATATATATACTATTCAGCACTATGACGTCAACTCATTGTTAAAAGTGTCGTTACAACGAAAATTGTCGTTACAACTTTTGGTCTTAATCCGTCTAGCCCCCTTTCGCAACGCGCCATAAGGTACATCGTTCCAAAAAAAAATTTTTGGTGCAACTGATCGGAAGTTATACGCGCACATAAATTTCGGCGATTCATTTTTATATGTATAGAACTATAGATTGAAGATGTTACTAGTAGAGTGGACCATTCATTTCAGCGTCTCTGTGGTAGTTTAAAAGATGGCCTTCACGAAAGATTGTACTATAAGGCAGTGGTCCCACCGCCGACGATGAACGAGATACGAGGGAACTGACACGTAACAATTAAAACAAAACATTCAGAATATCACACACACTTAAATACATTCTGTGCCTTAACAGTGTAACGCGTAGGCCTATCTGGGCTTATACTTTGACAGAGGCGAAAGCCTTGTTGAAGGTTGGCAATGTAGTTATAATAAAATGGTGATATTGCTACTCTGTGGCTGTGTGGCCTCTTAGTGGTCTTTTTACTCTGTGGTATTTATTGAACTTATGTCATAAACTAAAAGTATATTCATTTCGTTAAAATATCTGTTCTTATTGCTAATCTTCCAAGACGCCTGCGTATGGCTACTCCCTACCATTTTGGTCTATGGCTATACATTCTAAATGCTGGATCTTGCTAAATATCATCAATTGGTAAAAGTTAATAGTTTAAAAACAGTTAAGGTTGGGTTTGAAACGAACTTTTGAAAAATTTTACTTGATACGTGTGATTCGCTAAGTCGAATCCAATAGACAGTTTAGATGTATCAAAATTTCCTAACACATTAAATAAATTCCGCTTTTCTGTTTATATGTCCTGTCATTGTGCATTTGCATCATCTGTACGACTTACAATTGAATGAATGTCAATTAGCATATATTAACCAAAACTTTGGATATACCCCTGCTTGCTTTGAAGTAAGAACTATTTTGATAAACCTTTTGTAATCATGACTATTTTCCACAGGCATCTTCCAAGCCCTATGCCAGGACCTAGCGGACTGAACCAAGTGACCAATATACGTTCACCATCACAGCCGCAGGTTAGTGCGAATGGTTTGCCATATTTCTGCCAACTTACCGCCAATTACAATAAATTAGGACAGCAAGAAATCAAGTACTCCATTACTTTTCAATATAAATTTTACCGTTTACATAATAGTCAAGAGACCATTGAAATATTTAAGCTTCTGCTTACGTCACCAATGACGGCTTTGCATTGAAATTATTAAGAAAACAACGCTTTATGTGCTTCTATAATGCTTATTCAACACGATAAAAGTTCGTGATCTCAAATGTATTCCTATAAAACAGAGTTATTATTTAGGTATTAGTATGACTGTATGAAAAAGTCTATGAGATATTACTCGTAAATTTTCGCCTCAACACTGCATAAATATGTTCTATAAGAAGTTTAAATATCATAGTCTAAAGTGTTCTTAACTTCTAAACACACAAAAACGGGTAATCAGTTCCTTAAATTTTTTAATAAACCATAATAAACAAACAGCCATAGAAACACTTTCATAGGTCATGAAACAGCCGTTGATGTTTTTGATTTGATTGATTTTTATTTATATAATTATATAAATCAAGTACAAGTTACTATGTCAACTTTTTCACATGATGATATCTTCTTTACAGGATTAAATAGGACTTAAATGGAAGTTCCTATAAAGTATCAATACAATCCATTTATAATTGCTTAGTAGTTAGTCAAAATATATTGTCTAATAACTTTAATAACTCGCTAGTGTATTCTTCCTATGGTCCTTGTTTGTTTGACAGTACGTACCTAATCATTTCGCTTCAATCCATGTCTCTCTTAGATTAACATTGCATTCTTTTATGTTTGTCTAAGGAATCATGATAAACAATTACAGTTTATATCCATGACTGAGATATGACCAAACAGAAGTCTGGGTATAAGATTTAACTCCGTTAAATCCAAACATAAGCTGTTGAGATGAGGATGAGTACTTTAAATTGAATGATAGTTACCTACCGTAGCGTATCAATGCGTACTGCATGTGACCCTAGGCCATGTCGTGCATACTAATGCAATGCCTGGGCTGTATAGGGGAAAGCCGAGCGCGACGTGCCCACCTCGCTCCTGGTCTCTGTGCCGTTACCTTCGACCAGCCACGGGCTCAACCTCACGGCACACTCACAGGTTCAACTTACAAATGGACGCACAACTGTCTCATAGCTCATTCAAAAATAATATTCAATAATTGCTTTGTTGCGTACACGGCAGGAATATACATTTTTGATTCCGGTTTTAAAACGAGTTATTTCATTGTAATTTAAAACCCCTCTGTTATTAGGAGACATTTGCCCTGTGATCTTGATGCCAGACAAATGTCCCCGACATTGAGCGCCTTATCCCTTGCTATATATATGGGTCACGGGACATTTTATAAAACGAACATCTTGAGCATCGACACTCCTCGATAGTCTCTTAACCGTTTTTTATGTATGACCCTGCCAAAATGACTACTCTGTCTGATAGTGATACTTCTGCATCATTGACCCGCAGTTTGTATTCCGCGGACACAGCAATAACTCCTTGGTCGACATTTCAATGACAACTGGATGGTGAAAACGAGACAAAGATCGGTCATTGTCTTTCATTCGGATGTTAATATTCCATAAAATGGTAGGGTAAAATGCCTACTGAAAGTCTTAGTAAATGTCTTCTCGGCATGTCTCCTAGTGAATACATTACTTAAACATAGACAAGATAAAGTTGATAATAGTTTCTTACACTTGTCATATGTGTATCAATGATACATTATATTCATGGTTTTATATTTTTATACAATTCATAGTTCAATTTCTACCGTGGAATTAAACGTTGTTTATATAATATATAGATGAGACGAGAATTTCAGTACTTAAATATTTTTAGCATTCATATCTTGCGTTAGCGGGAAGAGCATGAGCAATACCCTACTTCCATGTTTGATGTTCGACATTTATAATTATTGTATTAAAAAAGAAGTGTTATTACATGCCATGTAAAGCTTTTGGGACATATTTGAAGAATCTACAAAGAATGCATGATGTAAATGACATGTTAATAGTGATATTCTGAAGCAGTTGTGCGTCCAACTACATAATTTGCTTTACTTTAACTGTACTAACAGCAAAAGCTTATGCACGGTCTGTTCACAGCTTAGCCTATTTGTTATTTATTAGTCTACAAAACACCACATTCTCTACACATACCTATTTTGCAATTTATTTTTCTTTTAATTATATTACGCACATTTTGTTTCTCAGTGTAGATAAAATTACTTTATTTAATTATAATTAAATTATGTTTTGCTTATTATTCGTATCATTGTTTTGGTTTTACTAATAGCTGTACGCGGGAATTCTCACATTTTACAAGTGGGTGATGGGTTTGGGGAGCTAAAGGAATTGTGTCCAATATTTTAATAAATTTATTAGCACACCGGTTCAGTTAATCATTTTCAAAATATTATATTATTCACATTATCTATACTAATATTATAAACGCGAAAGTTTTGTAAGTATGGATGGATGGATGTTTGTTACTCTTTCACGCAAAAACTTCTGAACGGATTTGGATGAAACTTTACAGTAATGTAGCTTATACATCAGAATAACACATAGGCAAATAATAGGTCTTTACCTATGAAATTGCCGTTTTGTATGCAATAAGTGAAAATACCTAATTTTTAAAACTTTTTTATTTCTGTTATTCGAAGTAATCACCCATGCAATCGACGCATCTTTGCCAACGCATTGGCAGTTTATTGATGACCTTCTTGTAAAAATCAGCTGGACGTGAGGCAACAAACTCTTCAAAGGCATTTTGTACTGCCTCTCAAGAATTGAATTTTTTACCCACTAAAAAGTTGTCTAAATTTTGGAAAAAGTTATTACTTTTTCCAACATTTAGACTATTTAGACTATTGTCGGTAGGTGCAAGGTCTGGTGAGTATGGCGGATGAGGGAGAGCTTCCAACCCAAGCTCTTGCAGCTTGGAGACTGTCTGTTGCGCAGTATGGGGTCGCGCGTTGTCGTGAAGCAGCTGCAAGAGCTGGGGTTGGAAGCTCTCCCTCATCCGCCGTCATCAATTGGCAGTTGCCAATGCGCTGGAAAAGATGCGTCGATTGCATGGTTGATTACTTCGAATAACAGAAATAAAAAAAGTTTGAAAAAATAAGTACTTTCACTTATTGCATACAAAACGGCAATTTCATAGGTAAAGACCTAATATTTGCCGCGATAACCGTATGCGGGCGGAGCTGCGGGCATCCACTAGTATTTCATACAGCATGGTGCGGCCACGTGACTGTCCTGTAACTTCCTTTCCCGAACAATATTTTAAAAATGGGACAGAGATTTTGTAATCTGTTTGATAATGATTATTTTTTCCGAATTTAACTTTTATTTATTGTGCTTGAATTCTGCCAATTTCAATTACAAATGAAGTTAAACTCATTAACGTTTTAATATTGCTGTGCACTTTGAATCGTCTGATATAATTCGCTGTTTTCTATTGTTTAACCAACAAAAATATGATAATTGATATGCCACTAAACACATGAGTTGGTGTGACCGTAGTTGATTACCGTGTTACAACCGATTTTATTTCAATATTGACGTCTTGATTGATATTCATTCAAATGAGCCGTCACCCGCACCGTCCTATATGAAACGTTTTCAGAGAATGGACAACAATCCCTTATGGTCACTTAAAACCCGCATCACAACTAGAGTTCATTGAAATAATGAGACGTTCAATTGTCTTAACTTCACTTGTATTCTGTAGATGGGAGTTCAAAACGAGATGGCTGGACCACCGCCGCACCTATTTCATCAACCACAAAAACAAGTTAGTAAATAATTCACTTTTAAATACAGTAAAACCGTTCTTCAATCATCATTATTTATTGTTATAAACTGTGTTTAATTTCTTGTCTTAATGTAGTAAAAATATTTTTTCTTAAATTTAATAGAATGGGTAGTAAACTACCAAATCAAAAATAATCACAAATTTTAACAAAAAAAAAAAACAACTTCAAAATTAAAAAAGAATCATCAAAATCGGTTCACCCAGTCCAAAGTTATGAGGTAACAAACATAAAAAATACAGTCGAATTGATAACCTCCTCCTTTTTTTAAGTCGGTTAAAAACAAATCCGTTCATAACTGAAGGAGTTCTGAAGTAACAATAATTTAAAAAAAGCAACAGAATAGAGAACCTTCTCGCCTTTAAAGTAGGTAAAAAAGTAACTATCCAAATGAGGTATTACAATATCTATATATATAAAAGAAAGTCGTGTTAGTTACACTATTTATAACTCAAGAACGGCTGAACCGATTTGGCTAATAATTGGTGGGGACGTAGCTTAGGACCAGGAGACGGACTAGGATACTTTTTACATAGTATTTTTTTCTTTGCCCCGCGACGGTAACCGTGGTTGTTGTTGTACCGCGGGTAACACCGCGGGGCTCAGCTAGTTACATTATAATATGTAAACTAGTAGGTAACACAATATTCTAGAAATTCTTACACATGCAACCATGGTATGTTCTTATTATCTACACTCTAAGATCTGTTAATTAAAGTCATAACAGCTCCATCAAGATGTGGTATTAAGCTGAAATACAAGTAACTACCAACATATTTTTTAAATAGTGATAGTAAGATATCTAAGTAATATTTTGTTAGGTTTTACAATTCATTTTAGGTTAACAGTATTAATATAGCTATACAGGTTTTCGCAGTACTAATGTGCTCTGTAGAAAAGGCTGTCAGAAATTTTAAATAATGTAATCACCTATTCATTATTCTGGCTCTTACTCCGAAGTTGATCCACTGTATTCGGAGTAAGACTTGACGTCTTGTTTGTGTTTTTTTTAAATTTTTTTTAAAATTTTCAGCCTTATTCATTATGCTATGGTGTTATAAAAAAAAACACGTCTTATTTCTTTTATGATTACGTCCATTCATGATAAAACTGACAAATCATACACATTTGTAAATAAAAATCTTCTGTATCGTAACAAGACATTTATTAACCTTCTATTATCTTTTTAACATTTAACGGTTACAATAAAAAATCCATACGCCGTTGTACAAACCAAACTTGACTTTCTAAAAGACAGGGGTTTAAAAAAACTGTTGCATAAAAGAATTGTTTAATGAATGAACTACTACACAAAACATATCACTAGGGTCGTCAGAAGGTCCCTAGGTGTACTTATTATGAACCTTATTTTAAAACCCTTTAAGCTTACAATATTTAAATATCTTGCACCTTAAACAAATTTGTGTGTATATATATATATATATATATACTAGCTGACCCACGCAACGTCGTTTGCGTCTCCTATTGCCCGTAGCGTGATAATTTTCCCGCGTTTTTGAAGCATTCTTCATTGGTGCTCCGCTCCTATTGGTGTTAGCGTGATGATATACAGCCTATAACCTTCCTCGATAAATGGGCTATATAACACTTTCTGAGATTAGCGCGTTCAAACAAACAAACAAACTCTTCAGCTTTATATATTAGTATAGATGTATTTATTATACTCTTCTAAGATCTAATACACATAATCAACAACACATTTATTTGGATAAAGATTAATATTAGGTATTATGTTGATAAAAACTCTTTAGCAAATAACTCATTATTAGGTCCCAACTCTTAGCGTCTTATACTCGTGATAACTTCTAAACGAAATGTCCGATTGGGATGAAACAAAAAGTATTTTATTTCTACATATATACCCTTGATAACATAATACTTTGTTACATAATACTTCATTTGGATAGTGATTAATATTACGATACACATTTAACGTAGTTTCATTCTTCAGACGATTTAATAAATTTTTTGAACACAAAAGTGGTTATTGTGAATAAACCATGATAGTTAGATATATGCTCTCGCGGACTTTTTTGTAGATCTTAATGGGACCTACAAACCCGTAATACATTATTTTGTTCTATTGTCTATTACGGATCCCTAATTTCTTTGAAAATAAAATATAGCCTATAGCCTTTTCCTCGATAAATGGACTATCCAACACTAAAATAATTTTTCAAATCGGACCATTAGTGCCTGAGATTAGCGCGTTCAAACAAACACACAAACTCTGCAGCTTTATAATATTAGTATATATTGTCATTTCGTCTTGGATTTCGGACAATATCATACGTAAAAATGATATACCAGAACTGGGCCAGCTGGGCCATGTTTAAGACTACATCGACTTTTGTAACGTTTAAATGGGTGTTAATAATAAATAAATAAATAAAATAATAATATTCGCTGTTACTTCGGATTAGCTAGTTATTTTCTAAAACAAAACCCACAAACTGTATTCTATTCATTCCATTTGAAAAGGTAAATCAATCTAATAAATTAAAACTTTAATTATTTTCTTTGGAAACAAAAACACTTAAAGCTATATTGAAAACAGTGTCGTTTTTGAGAATTGTACTCAGACTTTTTATCGGCCGCGCCCTACCGAAGTTAAAGTTGCGATTTTTGTACCTGATCTCAACCCCTCGCCTACCTGCTTGTACACCACATGGTTGACTCGTCATTCTTATAGACCCATTCAGTTAAAGAACGACGCTAGCTGAACACACACACATCTGCGCTTTAAATACTTTGGTGAACGACACTGATGGTGCGTTATAAATATATTGCCAAAAACATTTTAATGAATAATGGTAAGACATAAGTGCGTTTTTTTTTGTGTTGTTGTTTGTAGCAATTGCTACATGTGTTAGTCTCCCGCGGACTTGGACAATACGGTGTTTTATTTCACTTGTGTGTGCAAAATAATATTTTGCGGTTATAATTCAATTCTTAAGTGATTATGTACTCTTTAATACCATTACATTTTGTGTAAGTTTTGAGCTTCTACGCGCTCTTTCTATTGAATCAATTTAATGTGATAGAGTTGGTAGTGAAGTGCAATTATTTTTATATTGTGATTGACGTGATTGTCATGTGTTCAACAGACGATAATATTAATAAATGTTTAATCAATATGTTATCTCGTTCATAATATAACAATCTGTGTCGTTCCAATCGAAATCAGTGTACTTGTCTCGGTTCGGGCTGGTAGCAACACTTCGGTGTTTTGTACCAACTATCTTCTATTTAACATACATAATGTGATGTCATCCTCACGTAGCCCATTACGTTGCGATTTGGGCTGTTGGCCTAGAAGTATATGTTTTGTAAGGACATATAATTCACTTAATTTATTTATGATAGCCGCCTTGTTCAGAAACGCAGAACACATGTTGGCAATTGCCACTTGGCGGATATTTGTGTTTCCATACACAAGTTTTGTTTCATAGAGATATAAAATATTTTAAACACTGCCATCAGATATATAAAACGGTAAAATCAATTTCTAACTTCAGAAGAGAGCTATTCTTCTATAAACACACTATGCAACTATATTTTTCAAGTCAGAGTGCTGTAGTCTATCACTGGTCTTGAAGTTTCTATCATCTTTATATATATAATTCTTCTGTGAGTGTGTATGTCACTGAACTTCTCTCAAACGACTGGACCGATTTTGATGAAATTTTTTGTGTGTGTTCAAGGGGATCTGGGAATGGTTTAGATTCACAATTTTGTCCGCTGGACAATGTTTTTTTAATTAATTTTTAAAAAATTTCAAATTAAAGACGTGTAGACAGGACAACGTCTGTCGGGTCCGCTAGTATCTTATATAACTCTATGGACATATAGGTATATAAACCTGTGTATTAAGGCTTGAAAAACGACTTCGTAAAGACAAAAAAAACATTTTTAGAACTTTCGAGATAAAATTATGGATTATGGTAATATCTCCCCAAGAGGATTACTGGTTTCCTGTCATGGTTATTACGTCGATGACCAAGAGTCGGGTCCGTCCCGTCCAGTTTTGCCTTGTTTATTATGCTTAGGATTTATTATACTTTTAATGTCCTCCTTTCTCCTTCTATCCTATCCTTCTAGAAATTTCGTTCTGTATTTTTGCTCAGCTGTAGGCGGTAATATATTATGTATAAACAGACGAAAAAATAATCACATTCGATTTTATAGTAATTAGATTATATTTCTGGTACCTTCTCACTTCAAACCCCATCTGTAAGCTGTATATAGGTAAAAAGCGTGGGAACTTGAGATCGTTTTAAAAAAGGTGTAATTAATTATTTAAGTTGAGAACGATAAATCATAGCATTGATATTTGTAATGTGACCAATATTAAAATGTCTTATTTATTTAAAAAACCACAATCTAAAACGTTTTTGTTACATCTTTCAGGGGGCTATGGAAACTAGCATCACAGGGCATTCATCGCATGCACTCCCCAGTCGTACCTGGGGTGGACTTAATGTTGCCTACGAAATGCAGCAGGATCCCAACAAACCGGGGTAAGTTTTACATACCCATCTGAATATTAAAATCGTCTATGTACAGTCAACGTTAAATATATTTAATAATGTGAAAAAAAAAACACTTTTATTATTATTACATACAAATTGTGATAGTAAACAATTAACACTCTAACGGAAAACATTATGATTAAACCTATGTTTACTATATTGCATGCTTACTTAAATAGGGTATAGAATCGGTGCTGACTGTACATTATCAGAATATGATATCATATACAATATGTATGTATGTATGTGTGATGTTACAAAATATAATTAAAGCTATTCTAAGACTGTGCGATAATGAAGACACGTTATTATTGAGCATCGTTTTGATCACTAGGTAATTTAGTATTCTGATGAATCTCTTACTAAGCTATAACTATTTTATGATTGTGTTCATACTGCAATAGGTTCCATGACATAAATTCCTTAGTTCCATAAGTTCCTATTGTAAACATTTATACAAAGTCACATAAAAACTTAATATTTTTATTTTGTGAATTACTAATATTTTTTAGAGAAAAAGCGGAGATTATTCTTACACATAACTGATTAGGGCCGTAGGTACTAATCGCTTTTGATGATTTTTGTAGCAAAGCACGCCAAAATTATATCTGAAAGTATTTCAAAAGTGACTTACTGACTGCCTCGTTGGTCTTGCGGTTGGCGTGTGCGACTGGTGATCATGAGGTATCGGGTTCGATTCCCGGGTCGGACCAAATGTTTGTATGATCTACAAATATTTGTTTCGGAGTTTGGGGGTTTTCTATGTATAATATGTATGTATTTACAAAAAAAAGTATATATGTATTTGTATCAGTTGTTTAGTACCCATAACACAAGCTCTGCTTAGCTTGGGACTAGATGGCGTTGTGTGTTAGATGTCCGAAAATATTTATATTTTTTTATTATGTTTACATTATTATTATTATATTATGCTTTGCGAAAACCAGATAGTGTTTTAGTTATTAAACATTATAAATCTGGTTCTACTTTATATAAGACTTGTTGACTTGTTCTAGTTTATACTTCGTTTTATATTACAAATATTCACAATTTGAAATTCAACACTGAACTTAGCTGCTTGCGCCTTTAGCGATATACAAATTGTGCCTTGATATTCTTTATTTGGTTGTGAAATAACGACCCAAAAACATTACATTTATACGATTTTGAGCTGAATAAGAAATAGGAGTGGGATTTATTTGTATAATTTGCTTTAATGTAATTCCTTGAATATTGTTTGATACATAAAACAATAATAAAGTAGACTGGTGCGTAAAAGATTTCTTTTGCATTAATGTACCTTAAGTTCGACATGAATCAAGTTACCTGTAGCAAGACTGCCTGCGCTGCGCGAAAGGATAAATATTTAATATGAGCGTTACCAACTGCGAAAGATTGAATATTCTTTTTTACTTGTCAATGACGATGTG
Organism: Diaphora mendica; assembly: GCA_949125395.1. Classification (NCBI taxonomy): domain Eukaryota; kingdom Metazoa; phylum Arthropoda; class Insecta; order Lepidoptera; family Erebidae; genus Diaphora; species Diaphora mendica. The sequence continues at coordinate 25,626,100 of OX421312.1, read as the reverse complement.
AAAAAAAAAATAACAGCTGTATATTACAACCAGGCTTTGTTTTAGTTCGACTGCATGATGCCATAGAGTTTAAGCAGTTTATACTGCGTTGAGTGTTGTGGGTTCAATCCCCACATGGGACAACACTTTGTGTGATCCACAATATGTTGTTCTGAGTCTCTGTGTTCCTTGTGTCCGTTTCATGTATGTTTATAAAGTCCCTCGCGACACAGGATATATTCAGGGACTTGTCTTCAAAAGATAAAAGTAAAATGCACTTGGCGATATATTCGGTATATCTTGCTATTAATGGATGATTACAACCAATTTTTTTAATGATTTGGGGACAAACGAGTACACGTATCCCCTGATGGTAAGCGATTACTGCCGCCCATGAACACCCGCGACACCAGAGACGTCACAAGTGCGTTGCCGACCTTTGGGGAATGGGGAAAGGGATGTGGGAAAGGTGGTATTGGCCTCCGATATCCTCACTCACTCGGTGAAACACAGCGCGAGCGCTATTTCACACCGGTTTTCTGTGAGATATCACTCCGGTCGAGCCGGCCCATTCATGCCGAAGCGTGGCTCTTCCACGGCTAGATTGGCTTTTTGTCTATGCGTAACTTTAATAGCGTATGTATTCAGAATTCATAATTATTATATTATTGAGCGAAACAGCTGTGTGTAAGAAGTAAAAAAAAATCATTACAGTTAAAGGATGACAAAAAAGGATAATGATACCTGATAGTTATTTATTTGTATTGTTAAGCAATTGCTATGGCTGCTGGCGCTCAGTGTTTTTACAAAATACTAAAGAATGCAAACGTTACGAATACCTGCAAGTGGATGCTAAGCTCGTGCCTAAATAATACAATATTAAGCATTATATACCCTACTAAAATCTTTTAGATAATAATTAAGTTATATATTTTAGCACAATGCGACAATTTTTTTATGTAAAAAATAGTATCTGGATTGGTCGGTATATTTTCAGTAATTTTTGTAAAAAGGGATCCTAGCTAGATCGATTTATCGTCCCCGAAATCTCCTTCATACTAAATTTCATGAAAAGCGTTGGAGCCGTTCCCGAGATCTAGATTATATATAAACAACATTGCTCGTTTGAAGGTATTATATATCTAAATCGGTATTTTCTTTGTCTGCAGTGTGAGTGGAATGGCGGGTACCAGCAAGGACATGGCTGGGCTTGGCATGAACACAATTCCGCCTGCTGCAATTCGCAATAAGAAGCGAGCAGCCATGTCTTCAGTCGTAGCTATGGCCAATGCTCCACCGCCTATGCGTAAGTATCTAAAGAGTAATCACCAGTTTCACCACTTGCTGATAAAGTCCCTGATAGACTAATGTTAACTTATCTGCTGTACAACTACAGACTTCGGTTTCACAAGTATTATATAGAGACATATATCTGATATCTATACTAATATTATAAACGCGAAAGTTTGGAAGTATGGACGTATGAATGAATGGATGGATGTTTGTTACTCTTTCACGCAAAAACTACTGAACGGATTTGGATGAAACTTTACAGTAATATAGCTTATACATCAGAATAACCCTACATATACGCGGGCGGAGCCGCGGACAACCACTAGTACATACATATAATATATATATCAGCAACTTTAATCTGTCAAACGTGTTTATCTGGCAGGTGAACTATCTGGATGGTCCTGGTCCTTATTGTCTTTTTATTATCAAAAGAGTTAACTTACTATTAATAACTGGAGATATAGCCGTTGTTTGATAGTGTGTTAAGTTATTTATAAGTTACTGAATTACAGAGAGCTCAACTACACAAAGCTTGGCGAGTGTACGGCGTCAACCGCAGCCACCTCCGACCGCTATATATCAGGAGACCATCAAAGATTCACCACCTAGTTCACCGAGTAAGTATTTCGACTACGCCAATATTTAAATACTTTCTTCTTTCTTTCAAATAGTAATGATTGTACTGGAATTTGCTAAAATTTCGACTTCTTTCAAAATCACAATGAGTCAGGAGTCAAGAACATAGCTATGACCGCGTGGTCCGATCACTTCGTCTGACTGATCGGACGACGCGAATTTTTTTGCCTGTTGGTTCGATGTAAATATATGACTAATCAGATGACCAGGACTGTTATTTTCTTTGAGACCGCGTGGTCCGACTGATCGGACGACATGACCTTTTTTTCTGTTGGTTCGAGTGATCGGACGACGTGAATTTTATAGTGTCTGTTTTTTATATGAGGCTGTCAAAGTGCCTCTACTCCGCCTGTGGGAAAGCATGAGCAGAATCCAAGTGTAATTATCACCAAACTCATTGTGAATGCAGACAATGTAACATTTCAGCATGGCGACTCACACTATGACTGCCTATAATATAAATACAAATCTAATTTAATTTTTTTGTCATTGATGAATCTAACGAATAAGATAAATCTGCTTCGTCCGATTAGTGGGACCAATACAACAGAAATAGCTGCGTCGTGCGATCAAACGAACCAACAGGAAAAGAAATCCGCGTATATCGATCAATCGAACCAATAGGGAAAAGAGTCCGCAACGACCGATCAGTCGAACCAACAGGGAAAAAATGGTACGCGTCCGTATTGGCCCTTGTTATGTGTTGTAGTCATAGCGTCTTTTTCCGATACAAAACAGTCTGTCATTTTTGCGGGGGGAAATCTTTACTCGTACACATTTTAGACACGCATACAAAAACAATCACCTGTAACTACGAACTCACACATAACGATTAAAACAATTCATTCAGAATATCACACACACATAAATACATTCTGTGTCTTAACAGTGTATCGCGTAGGCCTGAAACAATGCATTCAGAATATCACACACACATAAATACATTCTGTGTCTTAACAGTGTATCGCGTAGGCCTGAAACAATGCATTCAGAATATCACACACACATAAATACATTCTGTGTCTTAACAATGTATCGTGTAGGCCTGAAACAATGCATTCAGAATATCACACACACATAAATACATTCTGTGTCTTAACAGTGTATCGTGTAGGCCCATTTGGGTTTAAACTTAGACAGATGGGAACGCCTGCGTATGCTTACTCCCTATCGCGTTGCTCTATGGCCAAGACGTTGAAATGTTTTAAGATATCTTTCAAATTAAGTACCTAGTCATGGTGTGATTGAGATTCTACCTTCTATGTATAAAAGTAGAATAATATCTATTTTCTAAATTAAGAGAATTATATATTTTTTTAACTGTTCTTGCTTCATCTTGATATCACGTCTTATTTTTCTCGTTTATAGTATAACTAAATACAGTGTGTAATCTTTAGTACACACTACAAATCCAAATAGCTTAATTTTCTCTGGTAACAATATAACTTTCAAAAAGTTGTGTATATTGATAATATGACCTAAAATCACGTCTAGGAAATATGTTCGAGTTCCAGTAAACTGATTATGTTATAAAATACATTTATTCAAATAAATGTTCTTGGGAACTTGTTGTTTGTCACTCATCTCATGATGGAGGTCAATGGGGATATGTGTTATTCATATTGACGCACTTTGTTATTGTAATGTTATTTTTTTTTACTTTCAGGCTCGGAACGCCCGCTAAAACCTAAGATGGAATCATCGAAGTAAGTTGTCTCATATATTTTATTGCTTTTTTTGAAATTTTATTGTCAAATTCGATAAAAAAGGAACCATAAAAACGCAGAAATATCTACACTTTTCAAGAAAATTTCTGCGTTTTTATGTTCCCTTTGAAATAAAATAGAGGTAGTTGAAATATTTTGCATACAAATTTGAAAATCTCATAATTTTTTTCTAAGTATCTTCAATATATATAGAGCCGGGCCGGCGCCTCATATGTTGGGCAACGAGTTAAATCCTGAGAGTGGTGCAGCGGCCTGCCTCCAAGAACAACTGAGCGCAGAATTAGCCGCTCATGCTGCTAATACCGCGGGAGCCGATCCTCTCATCCCACCACCGCTTATCAATAAAGCTGCAGCTGTAAGTGCCACAATATTGCTTCTATTAAAAAAAAAATATTCATAGGAAAATTAACTGGAACACTGAAGGTCACATATCATAATGACAAATAAGATACTTATTTATAAAACTGTAATTAGCCTCTCTGAACGTAAGACATTTAATAATGAGAATAACAAATCTTATGTTGAGATACTACAACAGTCCAATATATATCAAGCGAAACTATAACTGATGCACCTCTATTAAAATGAAAAGAAGATTTCGGTTAAAGAGGAAATCGAACTCTGACAGCTTGCAAAGGTTATAAAGTTCATTACTTACACTAGTAAAACTTTAAGTTTAATCAATGAAAAAGCAACACATAAGTCCCATATGTGTTGCTTTTTCAGTCTAGTATAGGATTCCTTGACAAATCCTAATGTAATAAGAAACCGTTTTCTTTACTTGAGGATCGTTTCAATTCAACTGTCAAATAGTGTTGTATGTATTGTTGTTATCAATTGTTTAAATTGAAAATGATAATTGATTTTCTACTCCATAACGCAAGAAGTAGATAATTGTGAATAAGTAGTTAATTACTCTAACTATCTTCTTTAACATTTGCGTAGGGAGCTAGTAGTAGCTCTGGTCGAAGCTCAACTGGTGCTCAAAGCCTGGATCAACTACTAGAGAGACAGTGGGAGCAAGGCTCCCAATTTCTCATGGAGCAAGCCCAGCACTTCGACAGTGAGTCATTTATATTTATAGTATGTACTAAGATGAGAATTACCCTTCGATTAATGGGAGTTTATTGACATATAACAACAATCAATTTCTATTTGCTCAATCGTAAAAAAAAATAGTTCGATGAAAAGTGCACCTAAATCAATTTTCACATGACATGAATTTGGTGACGATTTCTATTTTATTTAACGTTTCTGATTAAACCGACTTGCAAAGCCATAGATTAGTCTAAATCATATACATAATTTAATTGAAGTGGATCGTTTCTTAAATATAAATTAACTACATCTGTGTGGCAGAAAAGAATACCACAGTTTTTTTTTCATGATTTGTCATATGTAACCATAGTTAGGCAACATGAAAAACACTACCATAGCATATAATTATCCTTATTAAGGTACTTGGAAGTTTTGATTTGCATTAAATATTTAAGTATGTTTTAAAACAAAACAGGTTTTTATTTATTTATTCATTCGATTTCATTTCTGTACTGTGTATTTCTATTGTATGAATTAAATATCTGGGTAAGTTGAAATAAATAAAGTATCACCAAAATCATGTTATGTGGAGAACGACATACTGTATTTATTTGAAGAGATACATAGTATATCTAATGGAAACTTCTTCATTCCCCGAGACTTAGGCAGGAACCTTTAATGTTATGTCCTCAATTTAGCTTCAGGTGTTTTAACAAGTCCCAAAACCCTGCCTACAACGTGCATTTGATGTTGTTGAATATCAATGTTATCTCTGTTGCATGCCATTTATGTATTAATGCATGCGATTCTATGGATTCAGTTTAGTAGATACAAATCTGCTAAAAGTATAATCCACTTGTCGTGCGGGTGAAATACATAAAGGATGCGCCCTTTATGTATTTGAACGATGTCAAAAACCGCTAAAATGTTAATTGTTTTTTTGTTGGATTATGTTTTTTTTTATGTTGGTCTATTTGTAGTTCTGTTTCGTATTCTAGCAACGTGACTTTAGAACCTATACTAGTCTATGGTAGTATACAATAGATATAAGTCACGAATACTAGAATCCCTAATGGAAAAAAATATTATATGACCTACACTCTAGATACTTTCTTAATAATGTTATTTATAATATCTTTAGAGAGTTACACACTAAATAACGATCAAACACGATATACACTTGTGGTTTACATACACCCTTTATACATTTACAATTCTTAATACATTCGTTCTATAGAATCTCTAATCGATACAAATCTGTAACTTTAAAGTTAATCAATTACTATGGTGCCACTATGTACATTGCTTTTTCCGTCATTGTGTTGGTGAAGATAAGTAGCTAAAGCGTTTGGTCAACTATTTTATAAATTTGGTGTTTCCGACTTGCTGACGTATGCCTTCTTGATTCATTGTATCCCCGCATTTTATAAAATGTATGTTCTACAGTAATAAGGTGTGAAAGAAGATAATTAAGGTCATTAGAATATTTTTAACAATTTTTCAAAAATGCCGTGTCAAATGGTACTACCATTCGCCTGCCGAGGCTGTAACGACCGAGTCAGGTTACGAACCTGACTTCGTATCCGTGTAAAACCTTAATTATCCTGCAACCTGCATGCTTGGATCCAGACGTTCGAAGGTATGTTAAGCCGGGCGAGAAGTACTCGACTAGCATGGTAGACTGCCTTATTCCCACTTTATGTAACGTGTCGCCGTTATGGACCAGTGCCTCGAGGCCACTGTTCCATCTCAAGACGACGATTATTCTCCTATCTACTTGCTATGCCAGAGTCCAACACAACATTTGTGCAAGAGCTCTTAATGAATTTTTGGGTGTTGTGTATTTTGGATAGGAAATCTTGAATTATTAAATTTTATGAAAGTAAGGAATACGAACACTCAGCAGACATATTTTGACCAAAAAGTATTTTAGTGCGAATGAAACTGAAATAAATCGACGTCTTATATTACACAAAAATAAAGCCATTAGGCGTCTTACTGGGTCTTAAAGATAGCCCTAATTTTTTATGTAATCTATTACTATAGTATATTCCTTTGAGTTTCATATACTTTTTTGGTTAAAAAGATGTAACGATAATTGTACCGAACAAGCTCAATCCAGTCTCAATAAAGTTTAAGCCCTTTTAGGGGAAATGAACGTGTTTTATGATGATGTTTCTGAATAACAACGAAAGATTTACTTTATCTTACTTTATTTACGAAATAATTATACATACACATTTCAATTCACTTTAATTAATATTAATTGTTATTCAATTCACTTAAAACACACATTCAACTATTTGTTTAACCTAAAATCTCCCACCACCTTTTAGTTTATGGCAAAAATATAACATTACTTTTAAAATTACAAAAACATAGTTTGACAATTCAACATGACAAGCGTTGATAACAATTTGAACGTTCCGTTATAGCTAATATCTATACTCTGTCCATTACTTTATTTTCTTTTCGACAGCTCACGCCTATAAATTACCATTTTTTTTTTCGGAATTATGTACTACAGTAATGTCGTACTTTATTGACGGTGACGGTACTTTAGTGAAGTGGTCTGTGCATAACAAACAACCACAGAGTATAAAACAGTACTTGAAATACGATAAATCGATCATATGATAAAAATAATTTGACTTCGTGTAAGTATTTTTTCTGTAAATTTAATAAAAAAAGGAAATAAAAATTGTATCTATGACTCCAAGATTGAATTTTTGCAAGGAATTAAGTCGAAATCTTGGAATTTAGGATCAAACCAAGAGTAAAGAACAATAACTCTGTTCATTCATCTAATTTACTGATTTATTATTTATAGTTTTGTTTATTTCTTACATAATATAAAAAACTAATGAAGGCATAATTAATATTTCAACAAAAAATATTTAATTAAAACGATTGAAAGTTCTTCATAAATAAAATCGCTATTCGTTTCAAATCGAATCGGTAATGAGTGAGGGCGTCACTAATTTGAAAATTTCTTGAACTGTCAAAAAGAAAATAAAGTAATGGACAGAGTATAGTCATTTTTGTTTTAATACTAGCAGACCCACGCAGCCCCGTCTGCGTCTTCTATTGCCCGTAGCGTGATGTTATACCTTTTCTTTGGGAAAAATTGTTTCCTATAAAAAAGGTTATAGTGAGCCAACCTTAAAAGATAGACATTATGCTGTCGGAGACTTTTTATAGAACTTTAACAATTCTGTCATACATGATTTTTGAGAAACTTTAACCGTGATTTTGAAACATTCTTTATTGGTGCTCCGGTCTTATTGGTCTTTGCATGATGATATATAGCCTATAGCCTTCCTCGATAAATGGGCTATCTAACACTGAAATATTTTTTCAAATCGGAACAGTAGTTTCTGTGATTGGCGCGATCAAGCAAACAAATAAATAAACTCTTCAGCTTTATATATTAGTATAGATTTATTTTATTTAATTTAGGGCGAGGTGGTTCATATTAATATGTTCACATTATTGCACTAGCCAATTGTGTTTTATATTATAGTGTCAAACATATATTGTTTAATATAATTTGATGCGTGGTACGGAACAATAATTTCGATAATTCAGAAACGTAACTGAGAACAGACTGAGTTGAAATTGATTACTGATATGAGTTTCAGCTAAGTAGAACTTAAAACGCATTCTTCAATAAGAGCGATGCTTGAGTTTTGATGTGAAACTAAAACTTAAAATTTCAGGTGATCAGTTTAACGGATACTTGAGACGCCTTTTAAAATACGGGCCTTAGTCGTTTCTCAATTACGTGTCCGCATGATTAACATTTTTATTAGTTATCATGCAGCTGGGGCATTTCACGTGAAGCGGACAACGAAAAAAGGTTCAGGATTCCGATTTCGCTTATATTTTAGTATGTTATACCTGTACATATCCTCGATACAGATACGAAATATTTTTGCATTTGCAAGCTTAGTTTTTTAAATATGTCTTTGAAGATTTCAGAAAACGTGAGGTATGCACTACTTCGAATGTTCAAAAAATTTTGATTATCAGTTCAAAAATAGTAATTTTGGGACACATTGAACTCTGAGTTATACAGGGTGAATTTTTGAGACGGGACAGTAAGGGCAGGTACCTTAACCATTATAGTTACAGGAAAACGCTTTTAGGAGACTATCCATAATTTTTTAAGATATTCTGAACTGCATTTACAGATTTTAGAAAAAATGTACAGTCAGCAAGAGAATGGTCATTTTAAACAAAAACTTTTTTTGATGGCAATAGATCTTATTTCTAATAAGGATCAAAAGTCTCTACTGGACCGACTGAGGTTTGAGTACTAGAAATGTCAGAAATGGCAAAAACTTTTCCCATACATATGTACGGAAATACAGGGGGCATAAGATAATTACAGTTTTTGTCAAGCTGTCCTCGTGGCTGTTCTTATAAGCAAAAGTGTCTACCTAAGTAGACAATCATCATAGTTGCATCGTTAATTTTCTACAACATTAGAACCAAATCAATTAATAATTAAATAAATCATTTAAATATGTAAGACACAGACAAACATAACTACCATTAGATGATCTACGAAATAAATTGCTCAAAATGTCCGCCTTTTTCACGAATACATAAGTTCACTCGTTTTTGTACTGAGTTAGTAGCAGCCGATAATTTTCTTTAGCAGATCGTCTAAATGTAAGTTATGTTTGTCTGTGACATATTAATTGATGATTGATATAAAATGATTTATTTACTTATTATTTGATTTGGTTCTAATGTTGTAGAAGATTAACGATGCAACTATGATGATTGTCTACTTAGGTAGGCGCTTTTGCTTATAAGAACAGCCACGAGGCCAGCTTGACAAAAACTGTAATTATCTTAACCCTGTATTTCCGTGCGAATGTATGGGAAAAGTTTTTGCGATTTCTGACATTTCTAGTACTCAAACCTCAGTCGGTCCAGTAGAGACTTTTGATCCTTATTAGAAATAGGATCGATTGCCATCAAAAAAAGTTTTTGTTTAAAATGAAAATTTTCTTGCTGATTGTACATTTTTTCCAAAATCTGTAAATGCAGTTCAGAATATCTTAAAAATTTATGGATAGTCTCCTAAAAGCGTTTTTCTGTAACTATAACGGTTAAGGTACCTGCCCTTAGTGTCCCGTCTCAAAAATTCAACCTGTATACTACATTTAATAACCTTTATATCCTCATAATTTGAATTTTTATTTTCATTTTTAATTGCTAAGAAAAAAAAAAAAAAATATATTTTTCGTTTTTGACGAAGTTCGCATTTTTTAAAATTTTTTTTTGGTCATGAAAATAAAGCTTATATTATGTTTAAGCATCATGCCAAGTTTTATAGTGGGCCGCGCAGTCGTTTAGGAGCTACATGTATAATAATGACGAAGCGCGGTAATGGCCCCCTTTTGCGACTAGTCAGTTAGCGAGTCTTACTGAAATATTTCTTTAAAAAACAGGTAAATAACACTGTCTCTGGTATATCTTCGCTTAGATAAGGCAGTAGTCCCACCGCCAGCGAGAAAACGACTGACTATCGGCTATTTTTCGCTCAAGAAACTAACAATAGATAAACATTCCGTGTAAATAAAAGAGATCATACATTTATAGTTGATCGCTGACTTTCGATTGATGATCAAACACTGCCGGCGAGGACTCGCTCTTTGAAAGTAAACGTATTGACAGACTGGGATATTGTAAGACATATTCAATAAGAAAACCATTCAATAAAAAGGCACTTCTCTCACCGCCAACGATTAACGAGAAGCGCAAGAACCTAGAAACAAGTTGGCGAGCAACAGGAAGCGAGTGTGTAGTTCAGATAGTTATGTCACTGACCTATAAGCGAGTATGCAGTGTGACGGGCGATTACTCGCGCTACTCGCTCGCGGAGGCAGTCCTGAGCAAACCTGCACGCGTGATACACGTGTTACCAACGAGACAAAAGCAGTATTAAAGTTTGTTCCATCCAAGTAACTATAGATGAGTTTTTTATTGAACATGTCCGATAATATCCCTGTCTATCAATACGTTTACTTTCAAAGCCTGTAAAGAAATGACCGATATTTGGTCTCTCGGAGTGAGTTTTGACCGCCAACCGAGCATCGCTGAGCTCTGCTCAGCGACAAACTAGTAGAGCGTCCTCGCCGGCAGTGTAAATAGTCAGCGATCAACTATAAATGTATGTCTCTAAATATACCTTTTGTTTACACGGAATGTTTATCTATTGTTAGTTTCTTGAGCGAAAAAATAGCCGATAGTTAGTCGTTTTCTCGCTGGCGGTGGGAATACTGCCTTATCTAAGCGAAGATATACCAGAGACAGTGTTATTTACCTGTTTTTTAAAGAAATATTTCAGTAAGACTCGCTAACTGACTAGTCGCAAAAGGGGGCCATTACCGCGCGTCGTCATTATTATACATGCAGCTCCTAAACGAATGCGCGGCCCACTATAAAACTCGGCATGATGCTTAAACATAATATAAGCTTTATTTTCATGATCAAAAAAAAATAAAAATGCTAGCTTCGTCAAAAACGAAAAAAATTTTTTTTTTAATTTTTCTTAGCAATTAAAAATTCAAATAAAAATTCAAATTATGAGGATATAAAGGTTATTAAATGTAGCGTGCATACCTCACGTTTTCTGAAATCTTCAAAGACATATATTTTAAAAACTAAGCTTGCAAATGCAAAAATATTTCGTATCTGTATCGAGGATATGTACAGGTATAACATACTAAAATATAAACGAAATCGGAATCCTGAACCTTTTTTCGTTGTCCGCTTCACGTAAAATGCCCCAGCTGTTAATTTGAATATATTAGCGAGCATAGCAAAGTAAAGACATAAAGGAGCTGTTAGCCTAAAATTAAATGAAATAAAATATTAAATAAAAAATGACCAGCTTTAAGGTACAACATAACTTTAAAATTATTAAACAACATGATTCAAAATCGAATCACCGTAAAACACATTCACCTCAGCTGAATAGCCCTCTAAATCACTGCTTGAGATAGTTTCATTTTGTCTCATGTAAACAAATATAAAATCTGTCAAATTATTTGAATGAAGATTTCGACAAACACATCGTTCCGAAGTAAGCTATCCCTCACTCAAGTTTATATAACTGAAATAACTCAATCATGTTAAACAAGGTTCAACAATAAAATTTTACTTAACAACAGTTTTAGATAATGTTCACAACTGAGACATTTTTTGAAAAGAGGGTCATACTCTAAGTTTTGCCATTTGACAGATCAAACCCCAAAATCCTTTTCCTAAATTCGTTATGAGCTCTTGACCTTAATGGTTCTGAAGGATTGAAATAATTGAACCCTCAATCAATAGTTCCAATGCACTTTGATGCAAGTGTAAGAGGGAATGATGGAATGGATACGTCTCGGGGCCAGGAACCAGTATGGACTCGTGGACTTGACGTGGAAATAGTTTTATATAGTTACTGTTCGTTTTAGTGTTACAACGAGCATATCATCACGGACTATACTCCCGCGGAGTTGGGGCCCATGAGGAGGCCCGTACCCAGCAGTGGGACGGTAATGGCCTGTTTTATATTATATTAAATTTACAGTATAAAGCATTATTGATTCCAATTTACGTCTCGCATACCTTCGTATCGAGTTACAATTTAATACATAAGTAAATGTTTGAAGGAGTTTACTCCATAACTCCTAATCGGTTACTTACAAAATATTCCGAAGTTTAGACGTTTTCTACATTAGTGCAACTAGTGAACATAACACACAAGTCTAATAAACATCAACCTGAAAATCAATAATACTTTTCACTAAGATAAATGTTGTTAAAAATGTTCATGACCTTAAATATCTTTTTGTAAAATGCATATACCGCTGAGCACATTTTGCAACAACCCATCGAAAATCTAACCAGTAGACTATTAATATAACACTCGACGTGTTGGCCTTAAATACATTATCTATTCTAAATGATCAGGGTATCATAAACCTAATTTCAACAATTTTAAATCAGAAACAGAAAATATTCTTTCATTGAAATGTCGTTTGTCACGACTTTAATCTTACCTATCTGAACCACAACCACAAATATTTCTTGAAAATAAGAAAATGTGCTCTAACAAATTTGTTCTTCGCTATGTCATGAAGAAACCTGTGGGTGCGGCTTTAATGGCCGCCTGATAGTTGGAAAATTGTTAAATGGTATGCCCCAAGTGCCCCAAACTTTGGCCAGTATTGTAAGATTGTGCTCGCCTAAGCAAACTGTCGTCATTACAAGAATTGACCAAATAAATAACCGTACTTTTGTAAGCTATTTATGAATGGATGCCTTTTGTTTCAATTCCTTCATTTCATTGTGTTTACTCACTTAGAAATTTAGAATTTCTCACATTTCTTGATAAGAGGCCTTGTCTGTTCTGGTTTAAAAATGTTCATCTGCGTATTAGCTCAACCTTTGAATAAATTAGATTTTGACAAAACACTGCAGCCTTTATCTCTATTATGTCATCAAAGTTATGTGGACTGAAATTTGCGCCGAACCTGTCACATGCCAATCTCCTGGAGTGCTCTTGCTTTTAATAACTTTAATGTGTGGTAGCAATGACAATTTTCCTCAAATAAAGAAGCTACTACTTCTATTATTCAGGATGACATATTTTTACAATATATTTAGCTTTAATTCGGAGAGACAGACTGTCTCGCGGAATTAAAGCTAAATATTATTCATAGCATTTAATGTCATGGATTTCCGCAAAGTAACGCCTGATTCCATAACTTAGCCTGTTATAATTACACCTAGATTGCAAAATTCTCACGTTAACTCTCTATTGGCTCTAGATGGCTTAACAATCACGTACACTAGACTAGCGGGCTGGCCATAATTAAAAAGTATTTAAACAAAGACTACACACTTATTATTATCGTATAAAATATAATATGCACAGATAAAAACTTAAATAATCCGCAATATGAACATAGACAAGACACAGTACTTTGACGGGGAAGAAGTATTAAGTTAGCTGGTGGAATTCGTAGGTGGGTTTACGTTATTAAAAATAAAACAACCTCGTCCAGCAATGTATAACATGCCAACACTTCGATCAGGTTCTTATGCACCAACTTCAGACGAATAAATTAAGTCCAAAACACATGGACATTTACTTAAATAATTATCAATCTTCGTAAATCAATTCAGTCAAAAATACTTTAAATATTTCATGAAGACGTGCACTAAGTAAGTCATCACCTGGTTATATAGTCGATGCGTTTGACCAGACCACACAAATGTTTCACGAGAGTCGATTATAATGGAGAGAGCAACGAAATGTGTTGGTTTGGCCAATCTTTGATATGTGGTATATGCATCGCTCACACAATATTGTGCACAGTCGCTTCGCTGCTGTCGTGCCTGCACCAGCTGCGTACAGAAAACGTTCGTCTCGAGGATCACGTAGGAAACCTGCAGCTACGCCGTGATCATCTTCTTGCTGTTAATGCTCGACTCGCTATACCTCTTACTACTGGTATGTGTTTAATGTAAAAAATATATTTTATTTATTACTTTGTTTAATTCAATTTCAGTTGTCATTTTATTTGTTTACGTAGATCTTTGTTAGTCTATATTATTCAATAAATAGATAGAAACGTAGATGTCCCGCCATATTAATGTAATTTAATTGCTCTCGATGTCAAAACAAATATTTCTGATTTTAAAAATTATAGTTATGTTTTCCAAGAAAATTATTCAGGGTAGCAAATTTTATAGGTACAGTCATCTCCGAAAACGAGAACAACATCCATTTTTTCCAAACTCTATGGAAATTGTTGAACAACAAAATCGTTATAAACTATACCATGATTTTATCTATATCAAATGTACTTAAAAGCGATTAAAATTAACAAAAATAATGATTAAGAATAATAAATTAATTGCGTTACTCATGGGATCTACTTGTACAACTCTAAAACATGAATACCATTGCATAACTGCATGCAATAAACGATTGAGAATTAAGTAACATGATAATAGGTCTTTACCTATGAAATTGCCGTTTTGTATGCAATAAGTGAAAGTACTTATTTTTTCAAACTTTTTTATTTCTGTTATTCGAAGTAATCACGCATGCAATCGACGCATCTTTGCCAACGCATTGGCAGTTTATTGATGCCAATTTTTGCAGCCTGTTGCACAGTATGGGGTCGCGCGTTGTCGTGAAGCAGCTGCAAGAGCTGGGGTTGGAAGCTCTCCCTCATCCGCCATACTCACCAGACCTTGCACCTACCGACTATTACTTTTTCCAAAATTTAGACAACTTTTTAGTGGGTAAAAAATTCAATTTCCGAGAGGCAGTACTAAATGTCTTTGAAGAGTTTGTTGCCTCCCGTCCAGCTGATTTTTACAAGAAGGGCATCAATAAACTGCCAATGCGTTGGCAAAGATGCGTCGATTGCATGCGTGATTACTTCGAATTACAGAAATAAAAAAGTTTGAAAAAATAAGTACTTTCACTTAATGCATACAAAACGGCAATTTCATAGGTAAAGACCTATTATAATACAGTGTTAATTCGTGATTTACCATGATGTGCCAATTTCAAACTATCGTTATGTTTATATATAATATTGGTGGTTAGGGACACGAAAAAAGTATCGATACTTATGGATTCGAGAATCTACTTTTGGTGCTATCTGTATAGTATACAAGTTTATGCTACTTGTTTGTGTATTAAGAATGGCTTCGGTTGATAAATATATGGCAATGAGATAACAAACACATTATTTTGCCCTACAAGGATAATGTATTATTACTACTTGTTTAGAATAAAGTCAGGGTTATTACTGTTAATTCATTTAACCGAGCATCATTATAAAGAATAGAGTACAAGATGACATTTGTATAATGTAGATATTACTTCAGTGACGAGTGGACCGCCAGAGCCGAGCCGCTGCCAGATGCAAAGAGATAATGGGCCGCAGGTTCGACCCCCGCCACCACCGGTACGCGCTACCGAGACTATCACCTCTGAGCGCTCACACCAGGTATAGTTTAACTAATTCAAAATAATCATCCTTCTCTAAAATAATATGTACTGTCGACAAACTTGAGTCATAACCCACTTGGCCGATAAATCGTTTGAAACTGTCAAAACAACAAAGATTTTCCTCTTTTATAGTGCATACCGTATTTACGACGTCTTAAATATTAAGCAGGCTCCGTCTATACTGGTCGAAGATCTATGCAATTTTTACCTTTATCATCACTGCGGTAGATAATATGTTAGATAAAACAGTAATAAGCATATTTTGAATAAGTGTTCTTTGAAATCATTTATAACTCAAAACAAATGCTTTTTTCTTTTGATATTGCTACAGATGATTCTCTGTGTAATTAAATGACACATAACAAAAACGTTACCACGAAAATGCGTATTTACGCCATTAATTACTAATTGTGTTTGATTGTAAGACAGTAGACTTATGTTACGGTGGGTCACGCTTTAAATTTGTCGATAGTATAAAGATTATATATATGAGGTTGTTTGTTGTGATATACTCGTATATGACGGTCGATTGATGTGTTAGCAGCTAATAATGCGAGAAGTACAACAAAAGCCCAGCTGAAAGGAGATGGGTGGCGGCGGAGGCGGTGGCCAGCCTTCGGCCACCCCGGGGCCTTCCTCAGCCGACCCGGACGCACTGCGCACCGTCCAAACGTTCATCATGCTCGAGCAAAGACGCAGGGCGGACTTCTCCATCGAGTCCATACTAAAATTCGACCATTAAAATGTCACTGGTGTTACCGGTGAACATGTCATGGACATTATTTGCTCACGGAATTACGGTTTATACATTGATTTGACTCTAAATTAACCCTAAAGTGGATTTTAGTACGCAAATGTTGTGATTGCGTTGGACATGGACGAGTTAACATTGACGTTGCGCGGCCCATCTCGTTGCCACCACTCGATACCTGAACTAAGCGTTGCAGAGTGGCGACGCCCTTGGCCTAGAGATTAACGGACTATTATATAACCAGTGTTCTTGTTTACTGACAAGCTACTATTGTACGGTATTTATAATTAAATATCTATGTAAAATATTACATATTTTTGAGCAGTGAAGCTTTTATTCATCGTGTCGAGCTTAATATCTTGAAATTCATTTTCTTTTAACAATCTACAAAAGTACGAAATGGTCGTTCCAAATTAATAAGTTACTGTTTTATTTGCGAAATATATAAAGTAGAAATATAATGTTTTAAATACATTGATTAATGTATTGTGTATATTTGTTTTATATGTCTTATTAAAAAGGCGCGTCCTTATGGACTGGAATTTGGAACAAATATATACACGTTTGTACGTCCCCTTATTTCGCATGCGCGTACGCACGTTACACTGATTTCGGTAACATGACGGCGTGTGATGAGTGATGTAAATGTTAAAGCTTGACAAGTGCGACGTTCGTACTTTGGTAGTGACTTATGTGCAAGGTACCATCGACTGAGTAGATTATGCAGGGTGTGGTGCATCTAGTAAGTGTAAGGATATATAAGGACTGGGTCAACATCTCGATATTTTGCATCGTCCATTCTTTTGAAGGGCGCCAACTATTTCGATGTTTACTTTTAGCTTTAGGACTTTTGAAATATAAATGTTAAATCGAGAATGTTATTCTAATTAATGTCTGAATGTCTTTATTTACTAAATAGTAAAAGGTATTAGATTCGATTAAGTTGAATATATCGATTTCCTTAGCTAGAATCCAAAGCTACGTTACAGTGTTTTGCTTGGGGAGGTACTCGTATTAATCTAATAATAGTGTAATTAACTGTCTAAGGTACTTGCAAAATAACATACTACATGTGTTAAATAGTAAAAAACATGGGCCTGGAAAGACATTAAATGATAATTACCATTATTAAAAAGAATTGGTGTCATATGTTGTGGAAATAAGTGTTTTATTCAATATATTAAAAATAGATGTTAACGTAATGTTAATATAATCAATATTTCATCATAATAATAATAAACTGGTATAAGCATTGATTGGATCATATAATGTTCTGTGTCTTTTAAAAAATATTGTTCTGTATTGATAATGAATTAATGATAGTTAAATACTTTCAGTATTATGTATTCGCGATGTGATATAGTACGTTCCTTTAACATTTTTTGCTTAAGATGGCGGCAGCCGTTTTTATGACGGAATTACATTATGTACGACGAATGGACTTGAAACTTTCGCTTATATTGATGTGTTGGTGAACTATGCATCTAGTGAGTTGTCCTGTGCTGTAGTGACTCCCGACAGGGACTTCAATGAGATGATATAATGAGACTAAAAACATCTGTAATGGATCATCGTAGTGCGGCACCTCAGATAATCGGCTACGTGGCGCATGTGACGGTAACAGTCAATGTATCGATTATAATTATTACTGGTATAATCTCGATGTTGTTATCGCTGTTCAATACATGTTTATAGATGTTGATATTCAATGGAATAATTCTCTGTTACACTTAGCTAATAATTTAGTTTGTAATATCAACTTAACGGGATTCTACTTTGGGGCTCATCCCGACATTTCTCTTTTGCATGATATTTAAACATTATAAAATATAATAATGTATGTACAATAGTTGTTTTGATGTTTCATGACATTTTCAATAGTTGTAATGTAAACTATGACACTTATTCAATTAATACAATGTAAATGTATTTAATGTTATCGCGTTTTAGAATTTTGATAAATGCACGTATTTGGATGTAAATGATGTTGTTTTTATTACTGTAGCCTACAAAATGTGTTACACTACTATAATAATATTCACTTATATATCTCATTCTGAAAGTTCAATTGAGATTACCTAATCCTTGAAAGTTGCTAAATTCTTGTACATACAAAGAATTTTATAACAGTCATAAGAATCCAATGAAGTGTACACTATGTGCAGAGAACCTAGAAGTGTACTCCAGCAACATTTGTTTTTTGAGTACACACTTAAAATATCAATACTAAGATCTGGCTTCGAAATATACCCGTAGAGTATAAATCTCTGATCGCATTATTAAAATTCTGAAACATGATGACATTTTGCGTCGGTAATGTACACCGTTTTGTAATCTGTAAGCATTAGTATTGACTATATCACTGTACCCAGGCCTATAATTAATGTCTCTCAACAATACGTACTATAATATTCGTGCATAGTATTTACAATTTATCTTAAAACAGTATACCTACATCACTATGTAATATGTATCTTTGCTAATGATAACCGTTCGCCCTTTCCAAAAAAGTATCTTCACAGGTATCTGGTTCGCTTTTTAATGGTTTTAAATTAAGGTGTATTCCCCAAAATATTTGTTGTCATAGGATATAATTAACCTACAATCTACTCACAATCAAAGGTATGCTCTTTTGTGTGTGTTTTCTCTTGTGGAAGCACTGCGATTAGTTCATGTATACTTATTCGTGGAAACTATCCCGAATATCTATTTTAATGAATCACTAAAAGTAAATGTTTAATAATTTGACATAGTCCAGTCCTTAGTCGATAGTAATTTTGTTTATAATCTTTGAAAATGCAATTACTTGTCACACATTTTTAGAAATCAATTATAAACGTGCAAAGATTTGTTAAAGCTCCGCTTGTACCTATATTTAGATAAAAACCAATTTGGTTTATTATAGAACAGTGTTGGATGTTTGCCGATCTGGTTTACAACATTATAATCGTATTAGTCTTTGTAATGTTATCTACTCTAGGACCAAACCAATTTAATCTTGTTGTGTTGATTTTAGAATTATACTAAACATCTTGCATGCATGTCTTGTAATTGTATTAAAAAAACAAAACATTGACCCCGAATTCTCACTAGTATTTGTGAAATTAAAGTCGAGTGCTTGACTTCCAGGTCATGATATATATACCTACATTATAATTATGTATTGTATCGACATTTTAATTTATATTTCGACATATAAGTATATATTCATTTATATACATATATATGTGTGTGTGTGTGGGTAGGTTCAAATTATAATGCCTATTTATACACACATTACTGAATACATATAGTACACTTTTTTGTTTTGTTTTTAATGCTACACAAAACTATTAGGTAATTGTTTATCCTTGAGATACAAATCTTACCACTTACCATCCTTTGAATACCATTTGAATTGCCTAGAACATATTGTCACGCGCTACTAAGAATATTTTTATATTTCAAACTAATTCTAAAATTGAATTTTGAGACCATTACAACTGTATTTTTCTAAAATCTTTCAGATAATTTGAGAATAATATCTCTACAAGCGTGACATATGTATTTTAGATAATTATTGTAAACGTGTACTTTATAAATGATGTGTGTGTCACATAAGGGACTTGACTGCAAAAGTCGGTACGCACTACTCTATGATATGATCACGTATCATTTTAAAACATCATTGTATGTCACAATATCATTCAACTACAATATCGACAGGTTATGAATGAATCTTTGTTTTGTGAATGACTAAGTTTTTAAACAAAACACCGCACTGCAGCAGTGTATATATTGTTTTACATTTCCAAATGAATATAATCATTATTCTATTAATTATGTACTTTTAAGTATTTGTTTAGGTATAATGTGTCAATTGTTTTTAATACAGCTTTTATTTTATTAAAGATTCAGGTTGGTCGTTGTATAGTGACACCAAATACTGTAAAATATGACATGACCGTAAAGTATAGTGAATATTAATTTCGACTGTCTAGTCAATTATTGAATCCTTTTGTCTTTTTGTATGCACGACAGCTACTTTGATAACTATAAATAATAACTTGACTTGAATGTGTATATTACTTTATATAAAAAATAAACTTCTAAACCTGAATCTAATAAATTGGCAAAAATGACTATTTTTAAGTTAGTGTTTTTAATTTTAAGGCATTGTAGACTTCATACGAAGTGATCTCAGTCTGTAGTACTGGTTACATCGAGTTTATATTTTTACTGCAGGTATAAAAGTAATTCAATAATTTTATCTGATGATAATGTCTAGTCTGTTGCAGGGGTTTGGAACAAATGACGAAAGACACTATGCTTTTACTTGCTAAATGTGTTTCAGGCAAAATTCGGTTTTCGCCATATAATCTAATATATAAAATTGTCGTGTCGCGGTGTTTTCTTTAAATTTTGTGTGCATAAAAGCACTTAATAACCATAACCTTATAACATAACTGAGTTTTAATAGGCATTTTATTTAATTAATAATTAATTATTCATCAATTGTTTTTTTATCAAAATGTTTTTAAATGATTACCTACTGTTTTATAAAAAAAAATGAAAACCAAACCAACCGTAAATACCCAAACGTCACTGAATTTTAATTGGGATTTAATATAATAATCCTACATTTAATTTTGTTCTTTTATTAACATTTTGGTGTTATTTGGTGAATATATTAACCTAATTTTAACAATGTTTAATGGTATTATTTTTTAAGAAAATTAAATAATTACTTGCAGTAAAAATAGACACTAGATTTAGTGGGAATCGTAACGAATATAAAATGTGACTGATTTTATGTAATTAGTTTTAAATTAATTCTGTAATTTGGTATTTCATATTTAATTCTGCTGTATCATGTTCATGTTGTAAATGATTAATGAATACAGATTTTAAATTGTTTATCGTCGACTTGTCATCTGTAGTCATTTAACAAACGTAATACAACTACTTAAATAAATTATAATCAAATCAATCGGTGTTTTCTTTAACTCTTTTTAAAATAACAAGACAAGGCTAGAAATTCTCGTAGTGATGAGTCATAGCATGCTAAGTACGCCTGGCAGCCTAGCACATCGTGTTTTTGAAAGTGTAAAAAAAAACTTGTTCCTGTAAGCCTGAAATTTTTATAGGGTTAGTTCATTTATTAAGACGTTCTTTAACTTCTTCGAAGAATCAACAAAGTGTGCGAGTGATCGAGGTTCAAAGTCTTTGCCAAGCCTAAGGCCTCCTGTTACCACCTGTCCAAGCTCAGAACAGCACAAGGCACCACCGTCACCTCTGAAACAGAGATTCTCGCTGAAGTCGAAAAGTTTTACGAGGATCTATATTCCTCACGAACCAGTCCACCCGATACCCACAGCGCGGATGACCCGCGTGCTAGACTGACACGCCACCTCACAGACGAGCTTCCCGACATCGATCTGGGTGAGATTAGAATGGCACTCGGACAACTACACAATAACAAAGCTCCGGGTGAAGACGGAATTACAACAGAGCTCCTAAAGGCTGGTGGAACTCCTATGTTAGTAGAGCTCTCACAACTATTTAATTCCGTCATTCATACCGGCACTACACCGGAGGCATGGGGTAGAAGCGCGGTAGTGCTTTTCTTCAAGAAAGGAGACAAAAGCCTACTGAAGAACTACCGCCCAATTTCACTCCTGACCCATGTGTACAAGTTGTTTTCGAGGGTTATTACGAATCGTCTCGCCCAAAAACTCGATGACTTTCAGCCCGTGGAGCAGGCTGGATTTTGAAAAGGCTTCATTACTGTGGACCACATACACACTCTAAGACAAATTATTGATAAGACAGAGGAATATAATCAGCCTCTTTGTCTAGCGTATGTGGACTACGAAAAAGCCTTCGATACCATTGAGACCTGGGCTGTTCTGGAATCCATGCAGAGGTGCCTGGTCCGCCTGATCGACTGCCGATATATCGAGGTGTTGAGATGCCTCTATGAAGCTGCAACGATGACCGTCCAAGAATAAGAAAAGAGCACAAGACCAATCCAAGTGCATCGAGGAGTAAGACAGGGAGATGTTATATCTCCGAAACTGTTTACTAATGCCTTGGAAGACGTCTTCAAGACGCTCGATTGGAACGGACGGGGAATCAATATCAATGGCCGATTCCTCTCACACCTGCGGTTTGCAGACGACATAGTCATCCTGGCGGAGTCTCTGCAGGACATAGAAGAAATGCTTAACAGTCTGGACGACTCTTCTAAACGAGTGGGACTAGGGATGAACATGGAAAAGACGAAAATCATGCATAATCGGCATGTGTCCCCGAGTCCCGTGACCGTAGATGGCGTTACTATCGGAGTTGTGCAAGAATACATCTATCTTGGCCAAACTATCCAACTCGGCCGCCACAACTTCGATCGGGAGGCCGATAGAAGAATTCGTCTGGGCTGGGCGGCGTATGGGAAGCTACGTCATATCTTTGAGTCGCCGATACCGCAGTCATTGAAAACCAAGGTTTTTAACCAATGCGTCCTACCCGTGATGACATACGGAGCCGAGACGTGGACACTCACCATTGGACTGGTCCACAAATTTAAAGTGGCTCAGCGGGCGATGGAGCGTGCGATGTTGGGTGTCTCTTTGTCTGATAGAATTCGGAATGAAGCTATTCGACAGAGAACTTGAGTGACCGACATCGCACGGAGAATCAGTACGCTGAAGTGGAAATGGGCCGGTCATGTCTCTAGACGTACCGATGGTCGGTGGAGCCGAAATGTGCTTTAGTCGAGACCGCGACTAGGCAAACGTAGTGTAGGGCGCCCTGCGGCTCGGTGGACTGACGATCTAAGGAAAGTCGCTGGCAGCGGATGGATGAGGACTGCCCAGGACCAAGATGGTTGGCGCTCCTTGGGGGAGACCTACGTTCAGCAGTGGACGGCGATTGGTTGAAATAAAAACCTACAAAAAACAAAACAATCCTCATACAAAATTATACGTAACTAGCTGATCCGGCAAACGTTGTTTTGCCATAAAAAAATTGGGTATAAAAAATATATGTTGGTTGATTCTCAGACCTACCCGATATGCACACCAAATTTTATAAAAATAGGATCAGCCGTTTCAGAGCAGTATGGTAACTAACATTGTGACTCGAGAATTTTATATTTGTCATCGTTAATCAATCGTGCATCTTGTGTTTCTAATATGCGTTCGAACCACATTGACAGTCTTTAATAGGCCATTGCTGATATTTGTTCAACGAAATTACAAAAAATACCTAAGTAAAATGTACCTACTGACCAAATTCTTTTCCTTTGACAATTCACGCACCAGGAATATATCATATGTTGCGGACTCTACACATAAACATGAAACGAACACGAAGAACATTCAAACTCAACCAAGAACATTATGTGGATCACACAGTGTGTCCCATGTGGAATTTCAATCCACCACACTTACCGCAGTAGGAAGTGGCATGGCGATCGTTTAAACTACTATGCCATACGCGCAAACTGAATGTTCTCGGTTTCTCACAAAATTCCTAAGATAGAATTTCTAAAATTAAGGTCTATAAAATAATATTTTTTGTTTACTTTCAATTATTAATTACTAGTTGTTGCGCACGCCTCCGCCCGCGTGTATGTCGGTTATCGCGGCAAATAGTAACCTATGTGTTATTCTGATGTATAAGCTATATTACTGTAAAGTTTCATCCAAATCCTTTCAGTCGTTTTTGCGTGAAAGAGTAACAAACATCCATCCATATTTACAAACTTTCGCGTTTATATTATTAAACTAGCTGACCCGGCGAACTTCGTACCGCCATATTTACATATCTGTCTCAGCTTCCCACAGGCAGTGTACAGTCGCGGACAAAAAAAAAACTTTTCCCGTTATCTTTTTTTTTCTTTCTAGCAAAAAATTAATGAATAAACTCGTACTATGTGCTATTGAATTACAACTAAGTATGTACATATTTTGATTTTCATCCCCTCTCCAGGAAACCGTGCTGAATTTCGGGATAAAAAGTATCCTATGTCCTACCTCGTAGTATGAACTCAAATCATGCCAAGTTTCATTTGAATCCATTCAGTAGTTTCGGCGTGATGCGCGGCCAAGATACAGATAGACGGACAGACAGACAAAAATGAAAAAAATACAGTTTTGGCTTCAGTATCGATTATAGAGAGAGATTATAAGAGAGAGAATTTCTAAATATCTTTAATGTACAGAATTGGACCTGTTACATCTTTAACCGACTTTCAAAAGGAGGAGGTTCTCAATTTCATCGGTATTTTTTTTTTATGTATGTACACTGATTTCTCCGTCAATTGTGGACCGATTTTGAAAATTCTTTTTATATTCGAAAGGGTATGATCCCCATGTGGTCCCATTGCCACCATATCAGGATCTGATGATGGGATCCCAAGGAAATCGAAGGAAACCCTCAAATTTACGTGAGTGCCTGCAATGAAGTTAAGAGCAATTGTCTGCATGCCTTCATATTCTGTAGACATCATTTAATTTCATAATATATAACGGGTCCTAACGATATTGTCAGTTTACCTCAAAATCCTCAAATCACTTGAATTATAGTACCTAACCCATAGAAGTCCATTTGAGATTTTATTACAAAAATTTACCTGAAGGCTTTTCGATTTACAGTATGTATATATTCTATACACCGACTTCAAACCTATGAATAGGTAGCACATACAAATTAAGTTATTTTATTATTAACCTATATTGTTGTGAGAATGTGATAATAACATCAATCAAATCCACATGACGTATATACGCAGAGGCGGATTAAGTATAAAGAGCGCCCTAGGAAAACATCCAATCGGCGCCCTCCCTCCCCCCTCACCCTTTATTCTAGCAACCATATAATATAACTATCTTGGCAGATCTTTACAAATTTTTATTTTACACGTGATACCCTGATACGTGTAAGAATTAATCGAATAGGTGGGCAAACGAGCAGACGTTCCGCCTGATGGTAAGCGATTACCGCCGCCCATGAACACATGCAACACCAGAAGCGTTACAAATGCGTTGCCGCCCTTTTGGGGATTGGGGGGGGGGTTGGGGTATGGGCCTCCGGTATCCTCACTCACTCGGTGAAACACAGTGCAAGCACTATTTGAGACCAGTTTTCTGTGAGGCCGTGGTATCACTCCGGTTGAGCTGGCCCATTCATGACGAAGCGTGGCTCTCTCACGGTAACCTACGTTGCCTAAATCTTTCCTTTTGTTCCTCAACCAGGACCACCCACCCAGTGGAGTTGAAATTTCGGGTCCTCGATTTCTCAAGTCGCAGGATTCCGAGCCAATACTAGCTTCAGGTGGCTCCTTTCGAGGTCCATGTAAGAACAAGGTCACAGATTTCTGCAAAGCCACCTCACGACCTTGACACTGGATCCGCCCTAGAACATTTGCAATCATGGCAGTGGCCCTCAGAGTTGTCTCACAGTGCACCTTTCCCCACGCCGTCATGAGCATGTCTTCCGCGTAACTCAAGCATGACACCATCCAAGAAGGCACTTACACACTCAAGTCATAGCCGATGTTCCACGCGAACGGCCCGGTCGGTGGCTACTTTGCACGGCAAACAGTTCAATTAGATGCTAGTTTTGCCGCCGCAACAAGCCTGTTAACGACATACCCGAAGCTCAGGCAACCGGCATAGTGTGTAGTAGTCTTAACACTGACCTTTTCGAAACTAATTATGTAGATGGCAGCTCCAGTCAGACTTCTCCTAGCGCCTACTTTTCAAAAGCATGGGCACCACCCGCGGTGAAAAACTCTTATTGAGATGACGACCGGCACACGAACGTCACTTTCTCGCGGTAGACCTTTGTGGCGGATGGACAGTGAAACTCGTCCTGTAATCAAGCTCAGGGTGGCATGAAGTATGGAAAGCACGCTTATTGTTACAGGCGCAACTCCTGCAATTTGTCCTATACTGCCGCCCTGTCCACACCTTATTGTTAGCGGTAGGAGCGGTGTGTGTAGTGGGCGGCCACTCGGGCGCACCATATGCCTTTCAAAGGACAAATCGAGTCTTACTAAAACTATAGAATAATCTGAACTACAGCTGCAGTTGTGGCTACTACATTTTTGTATGGAAACAGCACTGGTCGAACTAGAAGTAGTTTTAATTTTTCTTTATTAAGTGAGGCATATATTCTTGCTATGTTAAAAAATTTGGCGCCCGCGCCCCTACGCATCCTCGCGCCCCTAGGCACGTGCCTACTTTGCCTTAAGCCGGGTCTCCTGCGACACTGTTTTATGTTTTTAAACACCAAACATCACATATTTATCAAAATATGGGCGTGGACCTAACTGTTTTGTTATTTTTAACAAGCAAACGCGTTATCCTTTAGGGTTAATCCGCCTCTGTATATATGCGGTATAAACTCCATTATGCTTTCTAAAGCTACCTATACCCGTAGGTACTATGTCATTTGAACTACCACATCGAACAATATTATTAAAATAATCTTTGTAATTGAATACCTATAATCTATACTCATTTGCAAAAAAATACGGGCGGTTTCGATTTTCTTCCTGGCTGAAAAAAATAAAATACCAAAAAGGTTTCAATCATTTGAACATGTTACAAATGCACTAATAAAGTGATAAAAGCGAGCTAAATTATTGCGCTGCTTGAAGAAGGTTGCAGCCAATGCTTCGTGGCTCAGAGGCTAAATGTGAGTCGGTCGACAGTTCAAAGGACCTGGCAGCGCTATCAAGAGACCGGTTCCGTCAAGAGCAGGCCTGGTTCTGGCAGAAAGACTTGTACCGAACCACGGGATGATCGTTTTCTATTTAGTCAAGCGTTGAGAAATTGCAAATCTTCTTATGTGGACCTCAAGAACAGCCTCGAAGAAGTAAGAAATGTGCAAATCAGTCTATGGACGGTCAGGAGGAGGCTCCTCGTTGCTTATATACACAGTCATCGCCCGGCACGCGGCCCTAAATTACTCCGTGGACATCGAGTTGCCAGGCTTAGCTTCGCTCGAAATTGTGTGTCATGGACTCATGAGGACTGGGATAGGGTATTGTTCTCCGATGAAGCCAGGATATCTCTGCATGGTGAAGACCGACGTCGGCGAGTGCTACGTAGACGAGGAGAACGCTTTGCAGAGGCATGTTTTGAAGAAATCACACCTTATGGAGGGGGCTCTTTTATATGTTTTGGGCAGGAATAAATTCTATGGACCGTATGGAGTTAGTCTTCATCGAAAACGGTACACTGACTGGACACCGATATATAACGGAAGTTCTAATTCCTTATGCACAACCCGCTTTAACCGCTCTTGGCGAAAACTCAATTTTTATGGACGACAACTCTCGCGCCCACCGGTCTGGCGATGTGGAAGCGTATATGCTAGAAGTCGGAATTCGTCGTTTGGACCGGCCAGCTAGAAGTCCGGACCTCAATCCCATAGAGCATGTCTGGGACGTTCTGAAGCGACGAGTGAGATCAGTGCAGCCGGCTCCGCAGACCATCAGAGAGCTAAAGAATGTGATTACCGCGGAGTGGGAACGTATTCCCCAAGAAATCATTAAATATATACTCGCTAGCATGCCCGACGAATGCAAGCCGTGATTTCAGCAAGAGGGGGTCACACTCAATACTAAACTTTTATCTGCATTTAATGTATTCAAGAAAAACAAAGAAATTAACGCGTTTCATTTTTCTTTAGCGAGCAGGTACAATAATAGTGTTTTGAGCTTAAACATTATTTCACAATAATTAAATCAAAATGTTATGATAAAACTGATGAAAACTATTCCTTCTTAATTAATTTATAAAATTCTGAGGATAACAATACCTAAAATTGTCAAACAAACTAATAGTAACTATAAAATAGTTATTTGCTTAAGTGCCCGTTTTTTTTTGCAAAAGACTTTATTTCATAAGCCCACAATCGTTTTTGGGTGTGGGTTTGTGTGTATGTGTATTAGTTAGTACTACTAACTAATACACATACGGGTAGGTTAAATGAAAATTATATTTTCCCTGAAGGCCTGAAACAAAACGCCGCAAAGCACAAAGCTTACTGCTGTTCATTGCACGACATTGAAAAGAGATAACAGTGAAATGGAAAATACTTAGATTATTATTGTACGAAGTAGTTCCTAGCTTTGCTCTTGACGTTCTACGACAAACAATACGAGCTGAAGATTTCTCAGAAATACTGACTGTTTATTAAATGCATTTCAGTTGAATATTGAATTCCTTTGACCTTTGACAGTCATGTTCCGCGCTATATTGCACTGCATTGTTTTTCTTTGTGTTTATTTCGCTTTGTAGTTGATTTTTTATTTCGGGCATTGTTCTTGATTGTGCCTGGATTGTTGGGAAAACAATCATAGTAGTGATTTGATATTAAATGGTATATATTATAACCATTGGATGTTTTTTGGAAGTCGGTTTTTTTTTATAAAAGGTTTTTATTTTTCAGTTTTAGGGCAAACAATCGTAGGTAAGTAGTAAGTTAAACTATTTCATAAAATTTCTGCTGATGCAAATAAATTTAGTGGTTTAAAGACGTATTAAATGTCAACCCCTATTTCACCCCTTAGGTATATCCAGAAACGCTACGTAATCCGTTAATAATCATTTTTATCAGTAACCCAAAAATTAAGTTTCACTTTTCTACCTTAAAAAATACGAACTTTTATACTATCTTTCAACCCCTATTTCACCGTCTTAGGGATAGAATATCCAGAAACGCTTAAATACGTATCTACTCATTTTTAATCAGTAGCCCAAAGATAAAGTTTCATGTTTCTAACTTAAATAATGACAGACTTTCGTACAAACTTTGAACCCCTATTTCACCCCCTTAGGGGTAGAAATTCCAAAATTCCTTCCTTAGTGGGTGTCTACTCAATAAAACAAGCCATATGAATAACTAAAAGAATACAAATTAAGGTCTATACGTACGTGTAATATTAAAATCATTCTCTAATCCCTAACTGTTGAAGAGTTTAACCTTCTATCATCAGCTCACCTAAATAACTTGAAAGTATACGACTAAAGGTCTTTAGATACGTATGAAATTAAAAGAATTATCCTCCAACTCCTAACCGTTAAGGACTTACATCATCAGTTCATCATCATAAAATGATAACTACCAGACGCGAATACCGATGTAACTTCAGAAAATATACGAAAAACATAGTATGTGCCTACAAAAAATAAGGGTTTCCCACGATTTCCCTGGTATCCCATCATCAGATCCTGATATGGTGGCAATGGGACCACCTCGGGAGCATACCCTTTCGGATACAAAAATAATTTTCAAAATCGGTGCATAATTGACAGAGTTATCGGTGAACACCCATAAAAAAAGAAAAATACATACAGTGGAACATAGAAACTCCTCCTTTTTGGAAGTCGGTTAATTAGTTCCTTAGTCTTATAGTCTAGTTATATAAGTAACAAAATGTTGTTAGAAATCTGACTGATCTACCTAAGACTTACCTAATCTATATAAATTTACTAGCTGCTAACGTTGTTTTGCCATACAAGTAAAAAAAAATAGGGGTGGTCTTACTGGTATTAGGGGGTCAACCTTATTATTTAGGGGTATGAAAAATAGATGTTGGCCGATTGTCAGACCTACCCGATATGCACACAAAATTTCATAAAAACCGGTCCAGACATTTCGGAGGAGTTTGGTAACAAATACTGCGACACGAGAATTTTATATATAAGATAAACGTCTATATAACTGTTTTGTAAATATTTACATGGTGTTTTTTTTCCTAGTATCCTTAACAGTTTTGGACTAAAAATAGCGATGATCTGTTGGCCACTAATCTCATTTCAGAATTCTAATAGGTACCTACTTCTACCACAGAATAATGAATAGTACTTCTACTTCTTCTCGCCGCTCTGCGCCACTGTATCGCAACTCTGATTAGGGTTCTATTTCTTTGCATGTTGCCTTTTTGCTGTGGGCAATTAAATTATACTTAATTCTACTTATCTTAAATCATTATTATAAATAATAATCTCACATTTCACACTCGCCGTCTGATCTCAAACTAGGCTGAGCTTGTTTGTACTACCGTGGAACTATAGTAACCATTTATTTGTCTTAGATGGGAATGGAACCCACCACCTCTGAGCTCACAGGTGCACAAGCACAACGATGCATATTTTTATCTAAACAATATAGTATATAACATCTCACCCTAGCAAAAATTTTAGAGAATTTTTTGTCTCTTATTAAATGTTTGCTATACATTTATTTCTCTCAATGCAATTATACTTTTGATAGAACTGCCTGTGAGTTATTTACTGTTTTAATTGGGTACGAAACCAATTAAAAGTTTAAACGAATAAAAGTTATGTTCGCATGTTTCATCAAAGTATTTTTTGTATGCTGCGATGCACCAAAGGGAATAGTTTATTGCTAACTTTCCCGGCAGCGCGCAACAATTTCGTTCGTGTCACGGTGTCAACTTTAATTTTGTTTCTCAATTTTTATTAATGTACCTATTTCTCTCGATATATATTTAATTAATACTTCCTTGTTAAATATGTACGTACTAGCTGTTGCCCGCGGCTTTGCTCGCGTGGAAGTTAATTATATGTATTTAATTAAAACTGTGTAAGTATCTATGAATAATTTATTTATGTTTTTAAACGTATTTATTTATTTTTAATCAATAGTCCTTTAAAATCGACTTTCATACACACTTTCGACCCTTATTTATTTCCTATACGCTATTAACCCCTTTAGGAATAGAATTCCCATAAATGCTGATATAAGTATTCATTTATTTGTAATCAAAAGCCTGAAGACAAAGTTTCAGGCTTATAAATTAAAAAATTACGGCAAATAACGTATCTCATCATCATCATCATCATCACCATCGCAGTCCACTGCTGGACATAGGCATCTCTAATTGCACGCCACTTGGTTCGATCCTCAGCTTCTCTCATCTGCCTGCGCCGTCTTGGGCAGATCATTATTCCACCTGGCCTGTGGACGTTCTACACTACGTTTGCCGCAACGCGGTTTCCAATCAAGAACCTGTTTACCCCAACGGTTATCAGTTCTGCGGCTAATATGGCGAGCCCACTGTCACTTCAGCTTGCTTATCCCGAAGGCCCTGGTTCTCTGCCGGATCACCTCATTCCTGATGCTATCCCTTAGAGAAACGTTAAACATAGCACTCTCCATAGCACGCTGAGCGACTTTGAACTTGTGGAACAGCCGTGTCGTAAGTGTCCACGTTTCGGCACCGTATGTCATGACAGGTAGGACGTACTGATTGAATACTTTCGTATTTAGGCACTGTGGGATTGACGATGAAAAGACCCGACGAAGTTTCCCAAACGCTGTCCAACCCGGCTGAATTCTCCTGTTCACCACGTCCTCGAAGTTGTTTCTACTTAACTGCAAAGTCTACCCGAGGTACCACACATATTTTTGAACAACTTCGAGAACGGCACCATGTTCCACAACCGGTCCCGGTAGAACATGTTCGTACATACGTATCTACTCATTTTTAATCAGTAGCCCAAAAATAAAGTAGCATGTTTCTAACTTCAAGAATGATGGACTTCTAGACTAACCTATATACGAAATTTCAACCCCTATTTCACCCCTTAGAAGTAGAATATCCAGAAACGCTTAAATACGTATCTACTCATTTTTTATCAGTAGCCCAAAACTAAATTTTCGTATTTCTCACTTACTAATCACAAATTTTGTCAACAAAAAAAACCGACTTCAATCAAATAAAAAAAGCACCAGCTTTCAAATAAAAAAAGAATCATCAAAATCGGTTCACCCAGTCGAAAGTTTTGAGGTAACAAACATAAGAAAAAACAGTCGAATTGAGAACCTCCTCCTTTTTTGAAGTCGGTTAAAAATTGACGGACTTCCGTACAAACTTTCAACCCTTATTTCACCCCTTTAGGAGCATAATATTCAGAAACTCCTAAATACGTATCTAATAATTTTTAATCAGTAGCCCAAAAATAAAGTTTCATATTTCTTATTTAAAAAATTACGGACTTCCATACAAACTTTCAACCCCTATTTCATCCCCTTAAGGGTAGAATATCCAGAAACGCTTAAATATGTATGTATTCTCTTTTAATCAGTAGCCCAAAAACAAAGTTACATGATTCTAACTTAAAAAATGACGAACTTCCATACAAACTTTCAACCCCTGTTTCACCCCCTTAGGGGTAGAATATTCAGAAACGCTAAAACACGTATCAATTAATTTTTAATCAGCAGCCCAAAAATAAAGTTTCATGTTTCTAACTTCAAAAATGACGGACTTCCAGATTGACCTATATATGAAATAACAACCCCTATTTCACCCCTTAGGGATAGAATATCCAGAAACGCTGAAATACGTGTTTACTCCTTTTTAATCAGTAAAGTAAGTATCAGCCCTTAATAAAGTTTTATGTTTCTAACTTAAAAAATGACGGACTTCCATACAAACTTTCAACCCCTATTTCACCCCCTTAGGGGTAGAAATTCCGAAATTACTTTCTTAGTGGGTGTCTACTCAATGAAACAATCATACTCACCAAATTTCATAGGCCTAACTTTAATGGTTTACGCTTGGCGATGATGAATCAGTCAGTCAGTCAGTCAGTCAGGACACGTTATTTTTTAAGTACCTATATATAGATTAGTGCAGCTTTCAGCAAAGGTAGGCATTGATGTAGCATTGATGAGCAGAGGGTTACCTGTTAAAAAGTGACCGACTTCAAACAGATTTTAGGTACCTAGCACACATCGTGCAATTTATGCAGAACCAGTTTATTTTACGCTTTTAAGTGTTTTTTTGGCAGAGAGTTTTCGTTGGATGTTTTTTGGAAGTCGGTTTTTTTTTTATAAAATGTATTTATTTTTCAGTTTCTAGTGCAAACAATTGTAGGTAAGTAGTAAGTTGAACTATTTCATCAAATTACATCATCAAGAATACAAATTAAGGTCTATACGTACGTGTAATAATAAAATCATCCTCTAATCCCTAACTGTTGAATAGTTTAACCTTCTATCATCAGCTCACCTAAATAATTTGAAAGTATACGACTGAAGGTCTTTAGATACGTATGAAGTTGAAAGAATTATCCTCCAACTCCTAACCGTTGAGGAGTTGTACCTTCCATCATCAGCTTACCTAAATAATTTGAAAGAATACGACTAAAGGTAACATATATACATATGATATTTAAAGATTTATCCTCCCATTAAGGAGTTGTGCCTTACATCATCAGCTCGTCATCATAAAATAATGACTACCAGAAGCAAATACCAGTGTAACTTCAGAAAATATACGAAAAACATAGTATGTGCCTATAAAAATTGAGGGTTTCTCTCGTTTCCCTAGGATCCCATCATCAGATCCTGATATGGTGGCAATGGGACCACCTCGGAAGCATACCCTTTCGAATACAAAAAAAAAATCAAAATCGGTCCACAATTGACGGAGTAATCGGTGAACACACATAAACAAAATAAAAAAAATACATACAGTGGAACATAGAACCTCCTCCTTTTTGGAAGTCAGTTAAAAAGAGAGTAAAGCCTCGAAAAAAATCTTTTACTTTTACTTTTTAAGTTTGCTTTGCGATTTCTTTGACGAAATGGCATTAAAACCTTTGTATTTGATTTAAATTGAACTCAGTTCATCAATGTACAATCTGATCTTGCACATCAAGTTTAAAGTATGGATATAATAACTTTTCCTCAGTTGAAATATTTTTTGTAGTAAAAAAGTAAATACATAAATTTCGTTAAAATTTCAAAAGAATCTCTTTATTAACATACGCATTACACTTTTCATCTAATCGTGAACAGTTCCACACATAACCCGTAAAATGCCCTGGGAATCGAACCCCTGACCTCAAAATGCGTTAGTAAAGGTTTTGTGTGTTTGTATGTGGTTTGTATACATTGGGAAAATATTGATTCATGTACCCCAACTTTTGCTTCACGTAATTGTTTCAAGCAAATAAATAATTGTGCTAGTTTATTGGCAGATAAACTTACAGATTACATGTATGAGGTTTGATTAGAATTTTATTCGTCCGTCTGTAACTGTTCAACTACCGTAACCTGTGTGACTGACCAGTTAGTTCTATATACTCTAGTTACTAGCAAGTAGAATAATGACTATCGTTCGAAAAATATAGAATTCTAACTTCAGCAATAAAAGTTCTACATTTTGTCGTGTTTTTTTTGTTGTTAGACTCTCAACGGACATTTAATAAACAGATTCAATAGGTATATAATGAACTATAGTAAATAATCCAAGAAGGTGATTTTGACAGGTGAAACTGACGTCTGTGACTAAAGAAAGCAACCATGCACTACTCGAGCACGTCATAAAACAATTCCAACTTAAGTTAAAGAATGATTAAACAGAAAAGAATTATACTACATATACATACAAAAAGTTAATAATGTCATTTATATCATTTATTATAAACTCTTTTGCAAAAAAAAACTGGAACTTAAGCAAAGAACTATTTTATAGTTACTATTAGTTTGTTTGACAATTTTAGGTATTGTTGTCTTTAGAATTTTATAAATTAATTAGAAAGGAATAGTTTTCATCAGTTTTATCATAACATTTTGATTACATTAGTGAGAAATAATGTTTAAGCTCAAAACACTATTATTGTACCTGCTCGCTAAATAAAAATGAAACGCGTTAATTTCTTTGTTTTTCTTGTAAACATTAAAAGCAGATAAAAGTTTAGTATTGAGTGTGACCCCCTCTTGCTGAAATCACGGCTTGCATTCGTCTGGGCATGCTAGCGAGTATATCTTTTATAGTTTCTTGGGGAATACGTTCCCACTCCGCGGTAATCCCATTCTTTAGCTCTCTGATGGTCTGCGGAGCCGGCTGCACTGATCTTACTCGTCGCTTCAGAACGTCCCAGACATGCTCTATGGGATTGAGGTCCGGACTTCTAGCTGGCCAGTCCTAACGACGAATTCCGACTTCTAGCATATACGCTTCCACATCGCCAAGCCGCTGGGCGCGAGCGTTGTCGTCCATAAAAATTGAGTTTTCGCCAAGAGCGGTTAAAGCGGGTTATGCATAAGGAATTAGAACTTCCGTTATGTATCGGTGTCCAGTCAGTGTACCGTTTTCGATGAATACTAACTCCGTACGATCCATAGAATTTATTCCTGCCCAAAACATAAGGTGTGATTTCTTCAAAACATGCCTCTGCAAAGCGTTCTCCTCATCTACGTAGCACTCGCGGACGTCGTTCTTCACCATGCAGAGATATCCTGTCTTCATCGGAGAACAATACCCTATCCCAGTCTTCATGAGTCCATGACACGCAATTTCGAGCGAAGCTAAGCCTGGCAACTCGATGTCCACGGAGTAATTTAGGGCCGCGTGCCGGGCGATGACTGTGTATTAGCAGCGAGAAGCCTCCTCCTGACCGTCCATAGACTAATTTGCACATTTCTTACTTCTTCGAGGCTGTTCTTGAGGTCCACTTAAGAAGATTTGCGATTTCTCAACGCTTGACTAACTACAAAACGATCATCCCGTGATTCGGTACATGTCTTTCTGCCAGAACCAGGCCTTCTCTTAACGGAACCGGTCTCTTGATAGCGCTGCCAGGTCCTTTGAACTGTCGACCGACTCACATTTAGCCTCTGAGCCACGAAGCATTGGCTGCAACCTTCTTCAAGCAGCGCAATAATTTTGCTCGCTTTTATCACTTTCTCTACCATTTTCGAGATTGCTAAACAGCAATAACAATACTTTTAAATGTCAAGGACATCAGATAATTTAATAAAAATTTAGAAAAAGTTAATTAGAATCGATATTAACTATAGGGAATTCGCGCCACAAAATGTAGTTTAAAAGTTGTTTTCTTTGAAAACCAGGCTCAGTCAAAAATTTGAATTTGGAATATACTTATAACATTATGGCACCTTTATAACTGGCCAGTAACATGTTCAAATGATTAAAACCTTTTTGGTATTTTATTTTTTTCAGCCAGGATGAAAATCGAAACCGCCTGTTTTTTTTGCAAATGAGTGTATCATTACCAAAAAGTTTCACCAGATTAGAGAAGTACCTACGGTTAGTAGTATATTTATCAGACATTAATTTCCGAATTAAAAAGAAACAGTGAAATAATATTCTCTATAACTTGTTATTGAAATATGAATCTAACTGCACTGAACTGAATAAATTTATATTACGTGAACATTTGACCTTTAGAAACGCAGTTGTGTTTGATGAAGTATTATATTTAATGTTTCTGAACGAAGTGTGGGTGTTGAGGGAGATGAGGGAGAAAGGGCGTGTCTCGAGGGCGTGGCCTATTGGTCTCGGGCTGGAGCCTGAGAATGTGAGGTTGCCACTCTGTCCCGGAGAGCGATCAATACTTTCAGGTCGCACCCGTCATCTATCGACTGAATTTTGAACTATACTACTTTGTTCCTGATTTCATAGATGTCACCAGTAGTCCTCAGAAAGTTCTAAAACAAAGGCGATCATTTTGTGTCCCTGTTTGTAGTTTTCTTTTGGTTGGATGAAAGATTGTTCGAATTATGTTTAAATCTCAATCGTTGACATTGCAGTTGCTGTATTTTTAACCGAGCATACATTTAAAAAAATAAGTATTAGGTATATGATAAATAAAATGAATAATAATAATACTTTTTCTATTGTTAAGGATATCTGTGTAGTATAAGTAAATAAGCAGGTGTAAAAAAGTATTCATTCAAAATCATGAGATTACATACATAAGCTTCATGCTGTAATTTATTGGGCAGGCAAATAAGCTTTGCTTTGTATACAAATTGGCCTGTGCCACTATGCCAGTTAGTTTATTACCTACCACTAATATCAGACCAGAACTAAACCTACTGTAGACGATGAGTGTGATAATGGCGATGCGGTCTTGCCTGTCTTACAACCAAGAGTTGCCAATTTCATGATACCAGGTTTACAGAGAATTTTCGAAACTTTTTTCCTTCCTTTGCTAGATCTATGATATCTATGCAATGTTTATCCATGTAGTGACGGCGCTAGACCACAGAGTGTCACCACCCCTGTTCGTCTCGTGGGTGTTGTGAGAGGCGACTAAAGCCGAGTCCCCACCGAACAAAA
This sequence comes from Diaphora mendica, assembly GCA_949125395.1. Lineage (NCBI taxonomy): Eukaryota > Metazoa > Arthropoda > Insecta > Lepidoptera > Erebidae > Diaphora > Diaphora mendica. Next base: position 25,588,511 of record OX421312.1, on the reverse strand, counting down.
GTTAGCAACTTTTGTGTTGTCAACACGCGTTGGTGACAAAAGTTTCTGTAATTTCCTTGTGTTGGCAACAAAAATTGTCAGTAATTGTTGGGAACCGTGTTTCTGTTTTTGGCGGTAAACATCTAAAGAATACGCTTGTTCCACATATTTATTGAATCTGTGGAGACGCTGAGTTGGAATGTTTTTCAAATTGTTGGCCACTCGGTGTAGACACAATGGAAACAAAAGTGGGCGATTTTCTGAAGAGTTGCAAAGAGTTGGAAACACTGAAATTGCCAACAATTTCGGTGGAGACGCACCGGGAGCAAACTACGCACTGCAAGGAGAAGAAAAACTTGAAATTCACCCTATGCCAAACCGTCTGGACCGCATGGCCAGCAGTGGAGTATTAAAAGCTGTTGGTGTGATGATGCAATGTTAATTGGACTTGTATGCGAGCACATTGTTAGTGAGTGAGTGATTCCACGGCTTCACTGTAAACAATGAAAGATCCCAAGCCTTGCCCCTCCTACCGTTTCTGGGGGAGGGAATAAAAGAATGTCAACGTGTTTGTGAGAGCAGAGCCAGAGTCACAGGTGTACATATGCGCAGGTAGTCACCTAACATCAGGTAACCCACTTGTTAAACCCCTGTGTCATAAAATATAAACACTAAAATGTAACGTACACATTGATTGTCCATTGTGCTAAGCAACTTATCATAAATAAAGTATTTCTTATTTCCTTTAAGCGGGGCGTGAAAAAGCATCTCACTATAGCTAGTCCCAGTAAATATTATATTTATGGTTTGTCCGATCTAAGAAGGTGATTTTGACAGGTGAAACTGACGTTCCGTAACGACAGAATGCAACCATGATCGAACTGTAGTATTGTTATTATAATTTAAGTCAAAAAAAAATATAAATGTAATTAAATAAATATTTCTTACATTTTAACACACAACGCCATCTAGTCCCAAATATATATATTACTTTTTTTGTAAATAAATACATATAAAACAATACATAGAAAACACCCAAACTCCGAAACAGATATTTGCAGATCATACAAACATTTGGTCCGACCCGGGAATCGAACCCGAGACCTCATGCACATAGTAAGACAGCTACTGAACCTTTCGACTATAGGTGTGTCTGTAACGCTAGAAACTCTTGTAGTGATGAGTCATAACGTGCTAAGTACGTAACCATCGCCTGGCAGGCCTCAGCCCTGCACATCATCATCTTTCATGTTTTTGAAAGTGTAAAAAAAAATGAGAAAAAAAACCTTGTTCCTGTAAGCCTGAAATTTTTATAGGATTTAGTTCATTCATTAAGGAGTTCAAAAACAAAATGACAGGCGATTCCGATGAGAACAAGTACCTGCCAGGCGAACAGATTACATTGATGATGTAGGTAATTGAATAAAGGTGTGTCTTTCTGTTCGCCTGGCGGGTACTTGTGCTCATCGGAATCGCCTGTCATTTTGTTTTTGAACTTTTTAATGAATGACCTAAATTCTATAAAAAAATCAGGCTTACAGGAACAAGTTTTTTTTTCTCATTTTTATTACCCTTTCAAAAACATGAAAGATGATGATGTGCAGGGCTAAGGCCTGTCAGGCGATGGTTACGTACTTATCACGTTATGACTCATCACTACAAGAGTTTCTAGCCTTACAGACACCGTTGGTCGAAAGGTTCAGTAGCTCTTGGTCCAACAGCAGTCGCATACGCTACCACTGCGCCACAGAGGCAGTCTTAAATTATTTCTTAAATTATTTATACTACTGACTTGAATGAATGTAATGGAGAATATTTCAGTTTAAATTTCTACAAATAATATTAAATAACCGCGTGATTCTTCATTTCTGCTAGTTGCCTTAAAGCAGCTACATTCTGTGGTTTTTATTTTCTAATTTTAGTAATGTGACATTTTAATCGTATCGGAGGTAATGATTATTAATTTTATTTTACAAATCGAATATTGTGTAGGGACTTACTAACTAGGAGTATTTTTCGATGTTATTAATATCTGTTATTTCTTATTCGTTTCTTTAACTATAATTTTATGTTTTGTTATAGATACTGAAAAAATATTTAGCTAAACAATTAAAGTTTATAATTTGAAACTAAAACGCAATGCAGCAATGAGTATGGTGGCCGCCGCTCTTGAATTTTGCTTATGCTTTCCATTAGGCAGAGTAGAGTAATTTTGGCTGGCCAAACATAAAAAAAAGTAAATCTACAGTAAAGTTTTGTGGTATACAAACATAATTCTTAAAAAAGAGACTGATTTATTTCTATTTTAAAACGATTACTGATGCTTCATGTATATTAATAATCGCTCATTCATTTGTAATCCTATTCGAATATTCTCAGTTTGGCATAGAGACAGCCAAGCACTAAACGTCATCTGTCAAAATCACTTTCTTAGATCGGATCGGACAAACTATTGGCCGCTTTATTGTGGGCCACGCTTAATTTGTCTCGCATCAAGTAGTTGTTATTTATTTCCCTGTAAACCTAAACGAGATACTTTTCTTGAAACGCACATTATATTACTAATAACTGTTAATAACATATTTTAATCTATACTAAATTGCTAAAATTATAAAGATGAAGAGTTTGTTTGTCTGGTTGGTTGAACTTGCTAATTTCAAGTATTGGTTCGAATTGAAAAGATATTTATTTTGTGTATTGGATAGCTCATTTATCAAAGAATTAGTAACCTTTCTTACCTGGTACCTACCCAGGTGTCACTATATAGAGGGGGTTTTACAAGCACGAAGGTATTCAAAGAACATGAGACGCTAATGACAACCCAAGGTTTCATCTATGTAAAATAAGTCTGATCGTTCTGGGATCTTGGACTATAATAGACTAAACAAATTTTAAGGCGATAAGATATTAAGAGATAGAAACCGTTGCGTGGGAGACGCAATTTTTAATATTATTTTAAGTGTGCCTAAACAAACTGAGCATTGCATTGGTGAGATTTCTGTTCTTTTCCTAAATATTGTCATGGCCGGTTGTCAGGCGATATAATAGCAGAAACTATTTGCCAAGGTCGCCACCAAATAAAAGAATAAGAGTGAGAAAACAGAAGCCTGTGATTTCTTACTTAAATAAGTAAGAAATTCTCGTACATCTGACCCACATCAATTTAAATTAGGAATAGGTAGGTACCGGACAGGTTTCTTACACAATGAAGCGACTAAGCATTTTCGTAATCGTCGATTTACAAAATGATATTATTTAAGAAAAATATCACATAGGTACGAGTTTCAATTTATTTAATTTTCAAGTCATATTTTGCTTATTTTTTTTGTAACTAGTTATTATAGGCAGCTTCGCTAGTATGATTATTTCTTCTATTCCTAGCTTTGAAAATGACGAATTTCAATACTTTTGCGGGTTACTTACAAATGACGTGGCTTTCTATTGGTAAAAGAATTTGCAAATCGGTTCAGTACTTTCAGAGATTACCCCAGAACAACCTCACAAACTTTATCTTTTTTTATTTTAAAGCTCGTCAAATTGATTCTAATCTTTATAATAGTACAGTAGTACACCTGTAATATTTTATTGTCACTTGTCTTTATAAATTATAATTTACATTTACCTTAATTAATTCGTCAAACTTTTGACGGCACGAATGGTGTAGTGGTGTAAGCGGTCATCTTGCCGCTTCCTACCCTTAGTTCCTACCACGCTGACTGTTATGGGTTGGTTCCCCACAAGTAACAACACTTTGTGTAATCCATACAGTATTGTATATGTTACATATATGTTTGTAAATTCATTACGAAGTAAACCTACTCCTAGTACTAGTTTTGAATTTTAAAAGAAAAATAACCCCTATTTTAGAAGTGCCAAGACTATATTTCAATATGTAAGTTAGTCTTAGTTTACACAATGTATTGCATCTTGTGAGTTTAATTCGACCTTAGATTCAATAGTTAAAATCCATATTCCCAGTTCATATAATATGTCTATTATAATATTTTTTCTCTCCAATACGTGATGCGCAGTAGCGCACAAAGCTTGGAGTAAATTGACGCAGTAAATTGCAGTGAAATGCAGTGACTGACATATGCTTCAAATAATGATCTGCAATCGCTTTTCGCTAGTCTAACCGTCTAGTCGTACGCATCACAAGGTTTCGTGACGCTCTTAACAGTAATACAAGACTTACGCTTTGATAACCATGCAGTGTCCTACTATGTAGAAAAATAAATTTCATTTGGACTTATAAATTCTACTAGTCAAGTCTTATTATTTTCCGTTAGTAATAATGTTCTCCTAGCTGATATCGGCCACGGCGGCCAGTCTCAACGGAAACCAGTTAACTACGCAGGAGATATTATAGTGCACAAGTGTGTGCGCAAACGCAGGAGCACTCTCTGTTCCTTCCTTCTCATAATCCGATGGGACGGTTAACCGACACGACCGGGAGAGATTAGGTACAGGACCGACAGCTTTACGTGCTCTCCGAGGCACGAGGGTTCAGACCCCAACTTCCAAACTCCGAGCTGTTATTAAGTTTTCTATAATCAGAAAAACTCAGTAAAACTTTTGGCCCGACCCGGGATTCGAACCCGAGACCTATTGATCGGCAGTCGCATACGTCAACCGCTAGACCAACAAGGCAGTTAATTTCCGTTAATTTTACGTTAGGTGCTCTTTTAATAGAGAACATCACTGTCGTGTGCTAAAATTTGGTTTGTGAATTGATATCGTCATGCATGCGGCTTATTGAAAATACGTCAGCGTAATAGAAACTGACTATAAATTATAATATCTAGGTCAGCTATGACCTATTTTCAGAAGATGAGTTCGAGAGTCGTTATAGTAGATAACCAAAGTATTAACAGTTCGATAAGTTTCACGGCCTGTACCTTGTAAGTTTTAAAAGCTAGCGAACGGTGTTTTGTTAATGTACTACTGCACAACAATGCAATTGAAAGAAGAAAGTAATCAGCTGTAGAAAAATATTCTTCTTTCTTTCTTTTCTTTTCTAATACCAAAAATAACAAATTTGTAAAATGTTTGTCTGTCTGTTTGTTCGGGATAATCTCTGGAATGGCTGGGCGGAATTAGACGAGACTTTTACTGACAGATAGCTGACTCAATGAAGGAGCACTCTCCTTCATTTTAAAATTCATAAATATTCCGTACCCTTTTTTTCCTGCGGTAATCCCCCAGATACCACCTGCTGGTGGCTATGTCGGACTCGAACCGTCTGAAACCGCACGCCGTTCCGGGTACTAGGAGCCGGTGAACCCTAGAAAGAAAATACCTGGAACCGCGAAGTACCTAGGGCCACCTACACATAATCTCCATCCTAACATTATCTGTACAAAATAGCGAACGACTGTGAATGCCATTAGCCAACTACACACATCAAAAGTGTCTAGGGATCAACATATGTGTCTAGGGATCAACATATATTTTTGCAATAACTTTTCTCCTGATTGATATTAATTAAAATTTTCTTTAAGGATTCATCAAATAAAGTGTTTTCGTTTGTCACAGTAACGATAAACCAAGTCACCTTTGCATTAATAAAGAAATTTGCCATTTTCCTAATAAAAGGATTTTTGACATTTGAACCACTAACATTAAAGTTCGAAAAAAAGACTGAAATAACAGTTTTCTTTAAAATTTTATTAAGTAACTTAAACAATTAATAATCCGTGTTTCTACCGCGAACACTAACACAAGAACATCGGTTTGGCATACTCAAAATGAGTTCATCCAAATCACGCTGTGGAATGGCCGCCCATGTTCGTTGCAACAACAAAAAAAGGTCTTCTTGCGACTGGAACCCTCCATATTCGGCAGAGCTATTCTCTGTAGCATATCCCATGCATGCTCAATCGGGTTCAAGTCTGGCGACTGAGCAGGCCAGGGCCAAAGCCACATCTCAATCTCAAGAAATCCGCATAAAAATGCTTGATCCCTAGACACTTTTGATGTGTGTATTTGACGTTCGGCATAAAGTTGAAAATGGTTCCAAAATAGGTATAATGACAGCTGAACTTAAAAAAATGAGGGGAAGTCTTTAGGGACTGTCAATAAAAGTGAAAACTAAGTAACTAATGTGAATTGTATGGTCAAAGAAGCGAGCGGTAACGATGACGCTAGTTTCACGCCTTTTGTTCACCTAAAAAGTACACATACATAACACGGTATATGAGAATTTCAAAATAAACAAAATTTACTATATGATGTAACTAAATTACACACGCAGCTAACGGGAAAAGTCTTCTTTTTTGTCCGCGACTGTACACTGCCTGTGGGAAGCTGAGACAGATATATAAATATGGCGGTACGAAGTTCGCCGGGTCAGCTAGTTATTTATACATATAGCTCATGGAAAGCGTTCGGTGACGATGACGCGAGTTCTATGATTTTTGTTCACCCAAAAAATGCTCAACGCGCCTAAACAAGTTTACACTTTAAAAAAATCTTGGTGTTACTGATTCTAAAGTGATCGGTGTTGATATATTTATACTTACTTATGATACGAGAGTCTAAGCTTATTTATTTCTATTTCAAGTTTAGTTCATTTTATTATTAACTAGCGACCCGCCCCGGCTTGGCACGGGTGGATTTCAGATGCCCCCGCCGACGACACGATTTGTGCATTTTAAATCTGTAATATCTTCGAATATATTCATTTAAATTAGATACTGTAAAGGGCCATTTTGATCTATATTAAATGCACAATGTATTTAATTTACTTAATTGTATAAGGATTCATTCTGTATTGCTTAAAATCACTTCGTAAATAAGCCATTATTTCTCGTAAAAATAAAGGAATAAAAAATGGTTGTTGTGGGTTATCCCTAAGAGATAGACATATACCGTCGCGGACTTTTTTGTAGTACTTTTTAAGGTGTACAATACTGTAGTACATTATTTTGATCTATCTCGTCGGGTGCAACCAGCGTTTGCAATGTAAGCGCAAAAAAATGTGTTTATTTTCTACATCACATTAGAAACCTCGAAAATTAACAGTGTTTCCATACTATATTATGCATTTATTATACATGAAAACCTTCCTCTTGAATCACTCTATCTATTAAAGAAACCCGCATCAAAATCCGTTGCGTAGTTTTAAAGATTTAAGCAAACAAAGGGACATAGGGACAGAGAAAGCGACTTTGTTTTATACTATGTAGTGATATTAATAAGCTTTTATTTAGCTTCACCTGTCCCGATGTTTGTCTGTAATTGCAAGTTAAATTTGAAGCAGATATCTTCAACCGATTGTGCTGAAATTTTGCAGGCATAACAGCGTGACAATGCAATATTATGACGACATAGAGTTGATCTGATTCTGGAGCTTGAAGGTGGCCAAAGGGACTTTGTAATGAAACGACGAAGCCCATTGGGTATGGAATCGTTTGATTCGGCTTGACGAGTATTTTATGTTTTGATAGTATTCAAGGTCTGATGATGGAGCCGGAAGTTGGCCATAGGAACTCTGTAATGAAACGACGCAACACCATCGAGATTCGAATCGTTTGATGCGTCTTGACGAGTACTTTATGTTTTCATAGTATCCAGGGTCTGATGATGGATCCGGAAGGTGGCCATGGGAGCTCTGTAATGAAACGACGCAACATCATTGAGTTTGGAATCGTTTGATGCGTCATGAGGAGTACTGTATGTTTTGATAGTACCCAGGGTCTGATAATGGAGCCGGAAGGTGGCCATAGGAACTCTGTAATGAAAAGACGCAACACAATCAGTGTTGGCAAAAAGTTAATCCGATTAACGATTAAAAATTACGATTAAAAAGTTAATCGCAAATTTTGCGATTAAAATTAATTAACGTAATCAGAATTTTGCTGATTATGATTATCAATTGTAATCATTAATCACGATTAAAAATGTATGATTAATACATAAAGTTTTAAAAGGTTAAAAAATAAAAAACTTACATGACTAATCAATATTTTTTGGTCCTTTCTTGTCTTAATTATAAAGTACAATGGACTGCCTTATTGCTAACAGTAATTTCTCATGTATGTATGTACATGTATTCAGGAAACAGCTGTAGTTGTAGGTGTTCACACAAACATACTTACATACATATGTAAATGTATGTATATTTGTGTGTACTATATATATAATACATAATATGTATATATGTAATATACAATTTTATATAACATATACATACATAGATAAAAACAAAAGCGGCCAAGCGCGAGTTGGACTCGCCTATGAAGGGTTCCGTAGCAGCAAGTAACATTATATAATTTATTGTTTTGTTTTTATATTTGTGTTGATTGAATGAAAGGTAAATTGCGGTTTAAGATTTACGAGTTATATACATCAGTATTAAAAAAACTACTAACTAGATCTCGTTCAAACCAATTTTCGGTGGAAATCTGCATGGTAATGTACATCATATATTTTTTTTGTTTTATTTATCATTCTCTTATTTTAAAAGTTACAGGGGGGGGGACACATTTTACCTCTTTGGAAGTGGTAAAATGTCGCGCAAACTATTCAGTTTAGAAAAAAATTAAATTTGAAACCTCAGTATCATTTTTATGTATCCATAGCTCATCCTTATGCAACACGTATAGATTTGATGAAAAAAAAAATTTTTGCGTTTCAATTCTAAGTATGGGGAACCCCCAAAATTTATTGTCTTTTCTATTTTTGTGTGAAAATCTTAATGAGATACACAGAATACATCTACTTACCAAGTTTCAACATTATAGTTCTTATAGTTTCGGAAAAAAGGGGCTGTGACATACGGACGGACAGACAGACAGAAAGACATGACGAATCCACAAAGGTTCCGTTTTTAGCCATTTACTACGGAACCCTAAAAATGACAGCTAAGACTCCAAATCGAAGAAATATATGATTCCTCACTCATTTAGCATGTAACCTGTAAGCTTTTGGCTTCAAATATAGACTAAGTTTTTTTTTTTGCCCGTCAATAAAATTACTTTAATCGAATTAATCAAATTAACGATTAACGATTAATTTTATTAATCTCGATTACGATTAACATTTTAATCGCGATTAATTTAATCACGATTAAGTTAATTTCGATTAAAATTAATAAAATTAAGTAATCGATTGAAAAATTAATCGATTAATGCCAACACTGAACACAATCGAGATTGGAATCTTTGATACGTCTTGACGAGTACTTTATGTTTTGATGGTATCCAGGGTCTGATGATGGACCTGGATTTGACGATGAAGTTGATGGGTGTTTATAGGATTTTTGGATTGCTTTTTTTTTTTTTGGATTTTGTAAATTAAATTTAAAAAAAAACTATTAAAAACAAGCTTTTATTGAAATGATCTAAAAAGAATAAAATAAAGTATTCCTTGGAAACTTTTTCTATCAACTTAACGAGATTTCGTAACCAGTATTTAAGTACTTAGTTTAAAAAATTTAAACATTGATATCAGTCAAATCAAGTTCGTTAATTTACTTTCTTAGCTACACAGGAAAATCTCGCGACAAGCTTTTGTATTATATAAATTGTGTAATGACATTATAAGTCGATAGAAAAAATTTTCAAGGAATACTTTTATTTTTTTTAAAGCATTTCAATAAAAGCTTGTTTTTAAATTTTTTTATTTTATTTTTGGAACGAAGTTCCTTATGGCGCGTTGCGAAAGGGGGCTAGCCGGATTAAGTTGTAACAACAATTTTCGTTGTAACGACACTTTTCGTTGTAACGACACTTTCAACATTGAGTTGACGTTGCTGAATAGTATATATATATAAACTTCGTTCCATTCGGGTGTCCCTTGACACCTCTCAAGTTTTTTTACTACTAAATCGTGTTTTGTTATCTACTAAACTGTATTTTACACAGCAATCAAAGACTTTTGGTTTTAAAATGAGCTAACAAACTTTAATTACAATCATGACAATTAAGTAATGACACAATGTGATGGATTTTATTTCCTCGACTGACAACAATAATAGTGATTTGCTACTATGTAAGTATTATTACTATATAATAAGGGAATTGTCCTTTTTTTATAAAATACAGTCTTGTTTTTTAACAATTGCATAATCTGTTATCATTATATGTAGTTGGCGTGCAATCGCAAATGTTTATATTTAGAAATTTAAATGCGAAAGATAAGATTTATCAGCTAGGAATTTTGGATTTGAGAACCATTTTTATAACACTAAAATGGTTTTATGATTCTAAACTCAGGCGCGGTTCCAGGGGGGGGGGGGATCACAGGGGACATGACCCCCCCCAAAACCGTACAAACTTTTCCAACTGCTGCTAGAACCTGATTTTTTTTCTCCTCAGTTTCTTTAAGTACTGCCTCGTTGGTCTCGGGGTTGGTGTGTGCGACTGCTGATCATGAAGTCTTGGGTTCGATTCCCGGGTCGGACCAAATGTTTGTATGATCTACAATTATTCGTTTCGAACTTTAGGTGTTTTCTATGTATAATATGTATGTATTTACAAAAAAAACGAATACGAGGCTACCGTACGATCTCATACGAGGCGGCGACGATCCTGGCGCCATCTCCACCCTTCAACATTCTAACCGACATGGACACAATGGTCTACAACGAAATTCGTTCTGTCGGTCCGAATGGCGAAGGGACAGCGCCGGATCATGAGCCCGGAATGCTTCCTTAGAACGCACATACGCCTGCCCTAAGGCCTGGAGGACACGACTCGACACCCAAGTTTGTGCCTGCAAACGCACTGTCGGAGCCGTTCTGACGAGCTTCGAAGCTGGATAGAAAGAACTGACTGTGTCACCTATCAATTCACTCAGATGCTCACTCAGTTGCTTCGGTAAATATCTAAACAGAATCGATCGTGAGGTTACGGCACAGTGCCACCAATGCAGACAGATCGGACGAAACCTGTCATCAGCGTTGATCGCGGCAATACTGGCGAGTAGTGAGGGGTGGGTGGCCGAGTGCTCCTTCGGTGGAGACGTTATGCTCCAGAAGGAGTACGCAGAGCGGGATCGGGATAGGACTGATCCCGCTCGAAAGAGGCTATGAAGGAGGCGCGGTAGGAGCCACTAGCTCCCCAACCGTCGGTTAAGGGTCGTTGTGGCCACATCCAGGGGAGATGTGTTCACTGCAAACGACCCGAGACCGGCACCTCGTTGCGGCCGGGGGATGTCGTCTAAGGCGGGTCGGTGTTCCGACTCTTACTGCGTAGAGCTATAAGAGGCTCAACAGCAACCTGCCCCGGGGTGAATCTGGTTACCCTGGGATGTACCTCACTCGTGAGGTGCGGTACTCCAGAAGCCGCTAATGCGTTTCTGGAGCTCCTCTTGATTGCCCAGTTAGGCCGCCGCGGGGTTTAGTGGGTAGACTGATTTGTTGATTTGTCGGGAGTCTCGCACATGCCCTTCGTGGGTCCCCCGCCCCCACAAGCTGCTAGCTCCTCTAAATTCTAAATATTCATCCAGAGATTGTCCCAGACGTCTCAAATATTATCATCCCAATACATTTACAAAATTAAAATATATCCATTTGTTTTTAATGTGTGCAATAAAATTGTGTCTTATGCAATAAAGTCTAATTCACCTACTCGACTTGAATTGATTATTAGTGACCCCCCCCAAAATTCCAGGCTGAAACCGCGCCTGTGACTAGACTGTTAATATTCAACCCCCATTCGATTTTTCATGAACTTCATGATCAACAGCCTCCAATAAATCCACTGCTTGACGTCTCCTTAGAAAGGAGGTTTGGCCTACTGTACTACACTGACTAGACTGGTTTTTTTTTTTTTTTTTTTTTTTTTTTTTTTTTTTTTTTTTTTTTTTTAAATTACTACTACCCCTAGCGAGCGATTATAGCCAGGGTCTATGGCAACTACTCCTATCTCTTTCCATTTACAATTTTTCAGTCCTGCCCTTAAGGGGCTTTATTCCTATTCTAACACTTTCATTCCTGTCCTCTAGTACCATTCCAGTTCTCGCAGTATTCCTCTCGTAATTCTATATATCTAGTTCATACTTTTCATTCCTGGTCTGTTAGGATCATTTGGGTGTTAATAATTTGGCTCTCCATTTATTTATTTCCTTTTTCAATCTTACAACTAATTCTTACGCTACTACAATTTCCTTTAGTTCTGTTTTATTTGTTTACATTTCCCTATTCTATTTTACAACTAATGCTTATCCTATTACAGTTTACTTCCTTTAGTTTTCTGTTTTATGTGCTTACATTTACTTATTCTATCTCACAGCTTATTCTTACGCTATTACGATTCACTTCCTTTGGTTCTCTGTTTTATTTGTTAACATTTCCTTACTCTGTCTTACGACTAATTCCTACGCCATTACAATTTTTCTTATTTCTAGTTTCTTACTCTATTGAGTTAGATAACTAAAATAATATATTATACAATATTTAATAGTTATTCTTTTTCTTGTCACGTTTTGTTTCGTTTATTTGCTCTTTTTACAATTTCTATGCAATAGCCCAAGAATAGGTCTCTCAGTTTACTATCTGTCATTATGATTGGCAATGTCTGTGTTGTCAGTTTCATGCTAATTTTAATTTCTAAATCGAATCTTTCTTTACAGTGCACTGGGCATTCAGTTAGTAAATGGATAACCGACTCACTTATTGCAGGGTCGCAGATGCACGATGGGCTCTCCTTGCACTTAAACCTAGCCAAGTACTCTGAGAACCCACCGTGCCCCGTCAATGCTTGAGCTACCTCCTTAGTCATTTTAAAGTTCCTTATTACCCTGTATGCCTCGGAAGCAATGGGGAAATACAGTTTTGTAACTGAGGCCGTTTGTTCCGTGTCATACCTCAGGTCCCATTCGTGGAGCGAGTCCATACGGATCATTCGCTTCACGAATGAGACCGGACATAGATCATAATCAGGTTTCTTTTTCGACCTCAAGGCGGCCTCCTTAGCAAGAGAGTCGGCTCTCTCATTTCCCTCCAGACCCGCGTGTGCCTTTATCCAAAACAGAGAGACGCTCTTGTTTTGGTCCTTGCAGCATCTGATGGCGTCTCTGGTTTCGACCGCAAGGGTGTGGAGGGCACTAGGATTCGCAACGGTCTGAAGGGCCGCCCTGGAGTCGCTAAAGATGGCGAATTCGCCCTCTTTCCGTCGGTGGACTTCCCTCAGGGCTTCGCAAAGAGCCAAGAGCTCTGCCTGGTAGACGGTGCAATATGACGATAGAGCAAGCTTGAGGGCTTTGATCTCGGCCTCACCTTTCCATATGGATAGGGCGGCTCCGACTTTACCCTCAATCTTGCTCCCATCGGTAAAAATGCGCACCTCATAATTGCGGTGGCTATGGTACTGTTCCTCGTCTACCAAGCTTTCCAGCTCTATCTCCATTTGCTACGCTGGGTGAGGTCTGTCTAGTGCCGATGCCACCCGTTCGACATCCCTGTCCCCCAGTGCAGGCAGGTGCACCCCCTTCTTGGCCGCGTACAGTGAGGCCATCTCACTCACACGAATGTCAAGAGGGAGTATCCCTGCCAGCACCAGTGCTGAGTTCAGGGATACCGTCCGGTAAGCTCGGCAGAGTTTTTGGGCGAAGCTGCGTTGTACCGCATTGAGGCGCTTCCGCACTCCTAACTTGCTTACTGCTGGTGCCCACACGCACGAAGCATACAGGATAATAGGTTCCACGGCTGCCGTGTAAATAGTCCTTATAATTTCAGGATGTAGTCCCCAACTCACCCTAGCGGCTCTCGCCAGCTGTTTGTAGACCGCCGCAGCCTTTGCGCAAACGTTAGCAACATGGGTGTTAAATGTCAGTTTGTTGTCTATTGTGAGTCCCAGTAGTTTGATCTCTGTGGACATGCCAATTCCTATCCCACCCATGCTCAGGTGCGGGGTGTCATATTTCAGCTTTCTTGTAATAACCATGGCGCAGGTTTTATTTGGCGCAAATTTGAGCTTATTTATGACACCCCACCCCCGAACATACTCGAGAGCGGCATTGGCATGTCTCTGGACGTCCAGTGCCGTGTTGCCGTCGAAAACCAGGACTATATCGTCGGCGAAAGCCTGGACATAGTCCCCCCTAGCTTCTAATCCCTTGAGGAGGGGGTCAAGCAGGAGGTTCCACAATATAGGGCCCCCAATGGACCCTTGCACACAGCCTTTCTCTGTGCACCGTATGTGCTCCGCACCCATATATCTAACCCCAACTGCCCTGTCGTCCATATAGCTACCCAGAATCCTCTTTATGTTTGTCGGGCACGATGTTTCCGCCAACCTAACCTTAATGGCTGGCCACCATGCACTGTCAAAGGCTCCCTCTATATCCAGCGACACAAGCGCGATCAACTTCTTCTCCTCCAGCTTCTCGCGAATGCGTCGCATTAGGTTATAGAGGGAGTCTTCGGTGCTCCTCTGTGGCATAAAGCCGTATTGTCTGGAACTCATGCCCGGCAGCACATAGTGCTTCAGGCGAGCCACGATCATCTTTTCAAGGATTTTCCCTAAAACAGGCAAGAGACCTATTGGCCTGTATGATTTAGGTAAACTGTAGTCAGTTTTACCGGGTTTCCTTAAAATTATGACCGTGGCTTTCTTCCACACACGAGGGAAGTGTCCAAGTTCCAGACATTTGTTAATAAGCGTCAGGAACAGTTCTGGGGCGCAACCCACCGCCTGTGCACAGATGTCAGCAGTTAGGCCATCTGGTCCCGGAGCCTTTTTAGGGTCGAAGGACCCCACCGCTCTGCGGAGCTCATTTAGTGTGAAGGGAGGATCAGAGTGGCCACTTGCGTCGTTTAATGTCATTTCAGCACTCTCTCTTACTTTTCTTTGTTCCACTGTGTCCTCCCCTCTGTCGTCTTTTGGATAAAATGTCTCGGCCAATAACTTGGCCGAGTCTTCGGCATTTAGCGTGGTGCCCCCACCGGTCAGCGGCAGATCCTCCGTTCTCCTGGTGGTCCTACTCATGACCCTGTAGATCCCCTCCCATAGACCTTCATTGTCTTGCTTCTCGCAAAATTGTTTCCAGCTCTCGACCTGCGCTCTAGCTGCTGCCTCCTCGTACCTTCGTTTCTCCTCCAGATAATCCTGTACTACCCTTGCCCTCCGGATCGGAGCGGCACATCGGATTCTCCGTTTCCTTGTGACAACGCTCCTTTTCATTTTTGCGAGTTCATCGGACCACCATGGCACAGAAAGTTTTTCCTTGGTCTTTTTCTTTGGAATTGTTAGTGCGCACGTGTCTGTGATTATTTTTGTGTACTCTGTTATTGTGTTGTTTAGTTCGTTTGGTGTTTGAATGTTTGCTACTGTGTTAATGTTTAGTGCTTTGTTCAGCATTAATTGGTCCAGTTTCTTACGAAACTGGATCCAATTGGCTTTTTTTGTGTTGTATATGCGTGTTGTTCTTTGTATTGTGTGTCCAGGGCTTCTTTTGGTGTTAATATTAAATTCTATGCCATTGTGGTCAGAGCTTGTTAGGTCTTCTACAACTCGCCATTCGTCCAACAAGGCAAGGATGTCCGTTGAGCACGCCGTTAGGTCGACGTAGCTCGTCAGGTGCCGCTCTCCCCTGATCACATCGAACGTAGGAGTGTCCCCGGTGTTGAGGACTTGGAGGCCCAGCTGGTCGAGAGTTCCTTCCAGCACTTCACCTCTGTGATCTGTGACCAGTCCCCCCCACCAGACGCTCTTGGCGTTGACATCACCACCGATGATGAGCTTTTTACTTTTAAATTTTTGCTCTACCTTTACCAGGTGTTCCAGATAGGGTTCGATAGGCTGATCTGGTTCGAAATAGAGCGACGCTAGTGTAATCTCCCAGGCTCCAGCTCGGATCCCCACCACTGTGATATTGTTTGTGGTGAGTTCTGGGTACTGTAGCACGATGAGGTTTGGGTCAAACACAGCTATAGCCGCCTTGACTGTACCCTCCCCGTTTCTGGTGTTCTGGAATACTCTAACGCCACGTGCGCCGCTCATACTTTTTGCCCCTCCCACGTACGGCTCTTGAATCAAGGCGACTGACGCCTGTCTTTTAGCAGCCTCTATCATCATTTCGGCGGTTGCCAACTTTTTCCTTTGCAGGTTTGCCTGGAGCATCTTGTAGGGGGTTCCATCCACAGGCTTGCCCTTAGGAATAGGCAACCGAGGCCCTTGCTATTTCGTCCCATCTCTTCCGAACCGGACACAAGCCGCTGAAAGCATTATGTGCACAGTCGCTGGCCTTGGCTCTCGCGCAGTTGCGGCATTGGGGTTCCTCTGCAGCCAGCCAGTGCGGGCACCCAGCCCTCAGGTGCGGGCCCCCGCAATGGCTGCACGAGTCAAGCGCTTCCTTGCAGAGACGTCGGCCATGCCCAAAACCTAGGCAGCGTGTGCACTGCACCAGCGGTGACTGGTCCTCTACCATTATTGACTGCATGTCGATACTAAGCCGTCCCTTCGCGAGAGCCCTGGACCAGATCGTCGGAGACGTGGCTATGACTACATGGTTGGTGTGCGGGTTACGCGCCCGTCTCTTATACTTAATCGCGATCCTTGTCTCCCTCTCGTCCAGGCCGCGAAAAACGTCTCCATTCTGGTTCCTAAGGGCCGCGAGAATATCCTCGTCCGTATGGACGCTTAGCACTCCCCTGAGGACCAGCATAGGGTCTTTGTTCTTCGCATCCTCGACGAGAAGGTGCACATCTGCTTTTTCTATTCTTTCCTTTATTTTATTCCTCTCTTCTATTGTTCGACATCCCATTATAACTTTCCTATCGCGCCCCTTGCGCACTTTTTCGATTTCAATGCCCCCCTCTTTTGCATTTACTGCTCTTCTAATTTTTTCCAGGACCACATCTCCGGTGTCCTCCTCCTCCTTTGATGTTATGATAACCGAGTGCAGCGCTGTTCTTCCAGGGGTCGAGCCTTTGGCCGGTGCAGCCGCTACACTTGCGTACGATACTCTCTGCGCTTCCACACTACTCCTCAACTGTTCCAGGTTTTTGCAATTTTCTTTTAAGAGCAAGCTGTGCTCTTCCAGCTTTCCCAGGATCCTGTTTCCCATCTCCTCATTTAGCGAAAGAGTGGCCCTCACATCCAGTGCCTCCACAAAAGGATTTCGAGACACTGGATGAGAAGGCCCCTCTTTCCCTGATTCCTTATTGTCCTTACTCTTAGCACTCTTCAACTCCATATCCAGAGACTTCACTATCTGAAATAGTTGATCGATTGCTTCGAGTACTTTTGTCTTGATTTCCGACTTTAGGTTTTTCGAAAGGGAGATGTTCCGCTTAGCTTTTACTACATTGGCTCTGGCAAGTTCTAATTTGGTTTTGGTCGGTGGGAGTGTAGGAGGTGGGCTCTGCGAACTTTTCTCACTAGGAGAATTTGTGCCACGGGATGGTGCCGGATTTAATGGCTTCTGTTTGGGTGGCTTGGTTATGGTGTTCGACGCAACCAGTGTATTCATCAGTTTAGAGCTTCCGCTGCCTCCCGTAATCCCCGTAGTCTTAGGTGGTGTAACTGTAATTGACTTTGGTGGTGATGAGCCACTAACGGGGCTTGGCCTACCTTCCTCCCATTTCTTGCTCTGCCTGAGCACTGTTCTGTCTACTGCTTGTTTTCCTCCCTCTCCTGTGCTAGTGCATTTCGTCGGAGGGGTTCTATGGCCAAACATTTTGGCTAGGGATATGCGTCACTAGTATAAAAGTAATATAGCAATAAGACAGCCAAGTTAAGTCAAGATGATATACTGGTACTCTATGTATAGGTAGAATCGCAGTTTGTTATTTTGTCTACTAGCCGATTTGCAGCTGAAAACGGCACTGGTCCCCAGGTGTGTGTGATATTGTAGTGTATATAGTAGAAGATTTGTTAATGTGTGTATGTACGTGTGTGTGTGTGTGTGTGAGTGTATGTATGTGCGAGGGTGTGTTATGGGTGTATGTGTGTGTGTGTGTGTTTGTGAATTTGTGTTGTTGCTTGGGTTGCTAACGCGCCCTAAATTTTAATAATTAAATAAGAAACACCTGCTCTTATGTTAAGTGAAAACCCGAGTCTCCCACGAGCCCCGGTTGCGAAGATATTCGATCCCAAAGTTTCGTCCAATAGACAAATTTTTGCCCAGATTTTGTCCACTTTGGTAGTTTTGGGCGTAGAGGGTCCAAGTTTGGACTTAATAGGTGTCAAATAGCCTAGAGAACACTATTATACTTAAAAATAATAATTCCACAACCAATATCCTACTAATTAAATTGAAAAAACACAAAAATTCAATATCTTTGGGAATAGTCAACCGAAATTATAAATTTGGTGTCAAAATTTCTATCTTTATGTGCTACAAGATTTAATTGTTATTTGTAATTTTTTGAAAAATTTTACGTCAGTTATTTAGCTTTTTGTGTTTTTCACACTCTTTGTCAAATATATACAAATTGGTCCACATAGATTTTTTTTTTTTTTTTTTTTTTTTTTTTTTTTTTTTTTTTTTTTTTTTTGTCGATTCAGCCTTCTTCCGGGTTCTAGCGCGCAACAGGATTCAGTTTAAAAACTATACCTCGTCGATCTTGATCAAAAGTTATTGATGATCAAAGTTTTGATAAAAAGTAATTTTTGCCCAGCAGTGGGATGTCGAAATTTTTTTCTCTAAACGGTTTTATTTTGTGTGTGTGAATGTCGACCTTCAGTAAATTTTTCAGCTCGCTGGGGTGGCTGGTTCTGCGACCACGTGCCACGTGGTTTGGTGGTTTTCCGGATTTTCCAGGGAAACCGTAGGGCTGCTAAACTGACGGCTGGTGTTAGGCGCTGGTGAGATACGTCTGGTGATGATTTTTTCTTCACACAATGTCACTGTATTACACTTTTATGTCGTAAACACTGATCTTTTTTCACGTGTAACCTCAAATTTTTCGAGTTTTTCACTTTTCCTACTTCAGCCGCGCGCGTGCGGGTGAATTTCACGTTGCCGATGTATAGCACTCGGAAACACGCTTTGATGGACACTTGAATCACTAGGATAAGTTAACAATGTCCGGAGTTATGAATTTTTTCGTGCGCAGCTAAAGAAAAACGTGGTGCTCTCGGGTGTATCTTCCCTCTTCCTCGACTAGACTGGTTGGTACTGGGTTGGTTTAAAATTTCTTCTCTTTGCAGTGCTATTGTTCTGCATAGTTTTTGTTCTACTGTACTACACTGGCTAGACTGGTTGGAACAGGGTTTGTTCAAATTTTTCTTCTCTTTGCAGTGCTGTTGTTCTGCATAGTTTTTGTTCTACTGTACTACACTGGCTAGTCTGGTTGGAACAGGGTTTGTTCCAATTTTTCTTCTCTTTGCAGTGCTGTTGTTCTGCATAGTTTTGTTCTACTGTACTACACTGGCTAGACTGGTTGGAACAGGGTTTGTTCCAATTTTTTCTTCTCTTTGCAGTGAAAATGGAATGTCACACTCGTATTTCTTATCCGTCATACGCACATGTTATTTCTAGTAATTTACTGTGTTATTGGCCTAGATACACACAAATATTATTTTATCGAGGTTTCAGATAAGCCATTCAATTACCTTTAGCTTAGTAGCTACGATATCTTTATATGAAGGTGTACTGACATCGTACTTATTTTTTTATCAAATAATACATTGAAGACGTAGTATATTACGTCTAAGCGTATTAATAACTAGCTTATGTCAGCAGCACCACTTGCGTATACGTCGGTTATCGCTGTAAAAATAATGGCTTTGTCGTCGCCTAAGGCCTTCCTCACGAATCAAAGTATCTCCATGCCCAGTTCAAACATTTAATAAACGACAGTAAATTTTTATGACGTATTTCTTTAAGCTTCATCATCATTATCAGCCCGTAGTAGTCCACTGCTGGACATAGACCTCTCCCGAGGAACACCACATAGCCAGCCAGTTGCTTTCAGCATCCAGTCGCTTCCAGCCCTCTTACGTAAGTCGTCCCGCCATCTGGCCACTACGTATTTGGCCAGACGTATTTCTTTAAGCTTATAATTTTCTTATTTGCTATCTTAATTTTAGTCAAGATTACCGCAATAGATTAGGTACATTTAAACAAACTTAAAGTATGTAGGAGACAATATTGTATATTTAGTATAAATAAAAAACTGAACACTAAATTATTTTTAATGATGTCCAATTACGGTAAAGATCAAGAGGTCTCGGGTACGATTCCCGGGTCGTCCGACCCGGGAATCGTACCCGAGACCTGTTGACTGTTGACGAGACTGTTGGGTTTTTCTAACAAGAACTTTAATAGCAGCACGGAGAGAAACGGCGTTGTTTCCCGCCGTGCCTCGGAGAGCATGTTCAGCCGTCGCGTCGGTGCCGGTTGTCATGAACACCTATGATCGCCGTTATTGGGATGTCAGTGCCCTCAAATATACTGACAACTAGTTCAACCTTCGAATTCAGTTCACCCTCAGGGTTACAGAGGTCCGATACCAGTAGCTCCGTAAAAAAAATGATTTACAGGTAAAACTGGTTGAACTAGTAGACGCCAATAAAACTTGGGAATACTACGAGTACAACTATGTATCGTTTTTTGTGACACAAAACCAACACCGATTAGGCTTTTAAAATAACCTTTATAGTTCTACATACTGATTTATTTGGTTAAAAAAGTTAATGACTAAAATCAATAAGTACCTGGTCTAAGCTCTACATGATACGGAGTTTGGATAATAAATTGAATCCTAAAACTTCACTCTATTGTTTAACACAGAAGGTGTCATTTGCATTTTGAAACGTAAACAGGCAGATCTCGACAATTAAATAATCTTATTTTCTCTATGTGAAAGAAAGTAAGCCGAACACCTAAACAGCTGGGTTTACATACCACAGTTTTTATGTACGTGGGCTGTTCCAAAAATAGTGAAATGAAAAATAGTTAGAATAAAAAAAAAGTTTATTTACAGCTCTTCAGAATATCCCCCTCCAATCCCAATGCACTTATGCATTCGTGAACCAGCTTTCCATTCTGTCGTAATATAACCTATGTTATGCCTACTCAATTCAAATACAGACACTAATTGTCTTATTTGATATTGTCGCGTTCGACTGTAATGTTTTTTTTTATCAATTAACTTGTTTCATAAATAAAGTTTTGTGTATGATATACCATGCACTCGATAATTTGTTACACATCAAGTTGTTATGGTCAAAAAATAAGATAAAATTAAACAAAACAAAGGAAAAACTGAAAAATACTCTATTGTAAACTGATATTATTGTGTAGTTAATTATATTTCAATGAAGCTGTATTTTATTAGAAAACATAGTTCTGATGAAACAAACGTAAGAAGTTTGTATCATCACCTTGGTTTTTCTTTGCCTATTTTGATCGCAGTATATTAGGCCAAAACATCTTTATAGAACAGCCATACGTGTTGGAGTGGACTATTAAAGGATGTTAATGTTGCCAATAAAAGAAGTACACCAAGAAGGTTCCGAGTCTGAGTTTTTAACAAATTAAAAAAGGTTGTATGATAAATTCGGCACTATGGAGGTAGAAGTAAATAGGTTTAATGATGTTTTGAATTCACAAACATAGTGTCGCCGCACACGGGCCACACGCGACAGCCACAAACGCCGCCACGAGAAGCTAGGGGCGGCTACACAGGTAGCTGAAACACGCGACAGCCACGTATGGCCGACACATAAAATATATGAAAATTATAGGAAATATGCCGGTGGCGGCGTTTTGTGGTTGTGGCCGGTGGCCCGTGTGCGGCGACCCTTAGTGGACACGATGTTTTAAATTCAATGTACTTTATCATCTAGCGGATAAAAAAGGCTTTTGTACTCAGATATTGAAGAGCAAAAATACTCTATCCGAGATGGGGATGAAAAATAAATTAATTATATGGTAGCTCTAATACCTGAAATATTGACAAAACTGTTTTTCAGTGAAGTATACACATACTTACATGATTAAAATAAAAGTCTGTAATATCTAAAAACAATAAGAAAAATTTGAAAGCGAGTATCCTGTTGGTACTTGACATATAAATAGAAAAAGGAAAGAGTCTACAACAAAGTCATAAGTGTTTAATATCGAACTGCACGGAACACGATACAAACACAAATTCAATCGTCGATCCACGAGACAAATTAACTCTATTGTAGTCAATATGTCCAGCCAGAAATCAACCTGTATAAGGTAAAACGGCTCTCAAGCAGCTGGAAAATAAAAGTCCACAGCGCAGCGGCCGACGCCGCGCCCTCGACAGCAATTTAATTCAGCTTTAATTGCGTCAGTGTGAAAATGAACGTAGTTTCCAGCGTGGAACAGAAATACGTTTCTTTTTAAGGGTGATCGAGACTACCTTTATTGGTGGACTGTTTTGCACAAAATGTTGCACACAAATAGTGTGTGACACACACTATATATGATATAATACAAAGGATTGTCTTTTTTTTAGAAAACACCATCGGAGGTTGGCGCTCATTTGATTCGATCTCATTTTGTCTTTCAACAGGAGGTTCTCGATTTGCTTGAATTGTCTTTCATCATTTATGAACCGATTTTATTAGTATACTTCCCGTTTAGCCCCACTCAAATTTGAAGAATGAATAGCACCACTAAGACTGAAAAATGAGAGAATATGTTGTTTATTATAGGAATACTGTTGGCGGTCATTCCTTGAGTTATGTATATTTTATCTATCAAACTGCAGTTCGGCCTTTGGCTTCTCGCAGCTAGCTCCTGCTGGCCGTCTGGCGCAAATCAT
Source organism: Diaphora mendica (assembly GCA_949125395.1). Taxonomy (NCBI): domain Eukaryota; kingdom Metazoa; phylum Arthropoda; class Insecta; order Lepidoptera; family Erebidae; genus Diaphora; species Diaphora mendica. Next base: position 25,565,839 of record OX421312.1, on the reverse strand, counting down.
CCCTAAAAAGCCAAGAATAGAACAAGGATGCTGTTCTCAGACAGATTCAGTCAATTCAATCTAAGTAGTTCTACTTCTTCATGTTTTATGGGAAAACGAGCAGTCGTGTCACCTAATGGAAAGTGACAACCACAACCTATGAACGCCTGAGAAGTCACAAGCCTGTTGCCGGCCTTTTCTCAAAAGTTTGAAGTAGTAGATTAAATACTCGTCTCATGAAGGTGGAAAAAATAACGTTTAGCGACCGAAATAAATATTATCTACTGCTATCAATGAGTTATCATCAGCGGTACTTGTTATTAAGTAAACATTGCGGATTGCAATCACTCATTTTTAATCTCTCGAAAGAGATAGTGGTCTCCACACGGACTTTGGCTGTATTTAAGTAATGGATTAGAGTTTTAAACGTGGTGTGGGCTATATAATTAATGCGTACCCTTAAGTTGTTTACATATTTGGTACTATACAGTGTGTTACAGAGTTGTATTTTGCGAGAGAGAACGAAGGAGGATTGAATGCATGGGCTGAGTATGTTTGAAACTACGTATGGTAACATACAGAAATATTATTAATTCTATATTTTTTTTGGAGTAGGTGGCAAACGAGCAGACGTATCACCTGATGGTAAGCGATTACGCCGCCCATTGATACCCGCAACACCAGAGGCGTCACAAGTGCGTTGTCTTCCTTTGGGGGATGGGGGGGTCGAGCCGCCCCATTGATGGTGAAGCGTGGCTGTCCCACGGTGAAACTAAGTACATCAACTATTATTATTATTATTAGTCACGCTCCTGATATTATGGGACACTTTTTATCTATACTTATAATAAAAATGTAACAGGTCCAATTCTGTACATTAAAGATATGTGGAATATTTTTTTTGAGGGCTCTCTGTTATCGTACTGAAGCCAAAACTGTATTTTTTTTTTCATTTTTGTCTGTCTGTCTGTCCGTCTGTCTCTCTGTCTGTATCTTGGCTGCGCATCACGCCGAAACTACCGATAGGATTCAAATGATGATTTGAGTTCATACTACGAGGTAGGACATGATACTTTTTATCCCGAAATTCAGCACGGTTTCCTGGAGAGAGGGGATGAAAGTCAAAATATGTTAGTAATAGTAATTAAACTTAGTTGTAATTCAATAACACATAGTCTAATTTCATTCATACTTTTTGCTAGAAAGAAAAAAATAAAAAGTCTTTTTTTTTGTCCGCGACTGTACACTTCCTGTGGGAAGTTGAGACAGTACAGCGGTACGAAGTTCGCCGGGTCAGCTAGTCTTAAATATATTTCTTGCAATTAACAGGCAACAAATTTTTCATTCATAAGTCTTAAGTAGGTACTGTGTCAGAGAAATAGAAAACGTTAAAAATAATATGCACCATATATGGCTATGTATATATAGGTATACACACACAAGTCATTATCATCATCTTCCTGTCCTTTATTATTTCCCTTGTTATATATTGGGGGTTGGCTACTATACACACACAAGTACTCATATGCAAAATAACGTCGGAGTACAGTATATCAATGTAATGTCAGATAAATGATAAAAAGATATTACACTAATTGCTCTATCTACCTTTTTCGCGTCATCGTCCACGTCCATTTCTGGACATAGACCTCCCCCCAAGCTTTTCACAACAATCGATCCTGTGCTACCCGCATCTGGATATTTCCCGAGACCTTCAACAGGTCGTCAGACCAACATGTAGAGGGCCTACCCACGCTCCGTCTTCCAGCACCTGCGTACACTCCAAGTTTACCATGTAAAAGAAAAATTTTATTAAATATTTTCTGGTCAAAACCAGTTATCATTTCACTACTATGTAAAAACAGTATTAAAACAGTTTTCAATTGTATGACTTACTAGTGACCCTCCCCGGCTTCGCACGGGTGGATTTCAGATGCACCGACGACACTTCTCTATTATCTTCGAATATATTCATTTAAATTACATACTGTAAAGGGCATATTGATACTTGATTGAATAAGAATTAATGCTATATTGCATGAAATCGCTTCATAAATAAGCCATTATTTCTCGTAAAACGAAAGGCAGATAAATGATTATGGTGGGTTATCCCTAAGAAATAGATATATACCGAAATATTTCAAAATATTTTAAAAAATATAAAATCACGGACTTTTTTGTAAACCTTTTTAAGGTCTACATTGTTTGCAATATAAGCCCAAAAAAATGTGATTATTTACGACATCAGATCAGACCTTTCAAATTATCAGTATTGCTCTACTATGACATATAAACCTTCCTCTTGAATCACTCCATCTATTAAAGAAAACCGCATCAAAATCCGTTGAGTAGGTTTAAAGATCTAAGCATTTATAGGGACAGACAGACAGCGGAAGCTACTTTGTTTTTGTATTATGTAGTGATTACTAATTATAATAATTGAGGATAGGTAAAGCACCAATATTATCTGTCAACATTCTCATGACACGTTTTTTTTATGTGTGTTATGCTGGCCTGCCTGCTATCTTATAGGATAGTTAACATTACGCTTAGACCAGTATGAGCCAAGCATGAATAAAAAGAGACACAGAAGAAGTTGTGTGGGTCAGCTAGTTTCTTAATACATTTTATTTGGTGTTTATGGTTATAAGAATAATTATATGAATCAGTAATGATTTAAATATAACTAAATAATTGGTGTTCTTCATTAAAAACTAGCTGAGCCCCGCGGTGTTACCCGCGGTATAACAACAATCGCGGTTAACGCTGCGGCGCAAAGTAAATCAAAAAAATCTATTTAAAAAGTATCCTATGTCCGTCTCCTGGTTCTAAGCTACCTCCCCACCAATTTTCAGCCAAATCGGTTCAGCCGTTCTTGAGATATAAATAGTGTAACTAACACGACTTTATTTTATGTTTATAGACTAGCAACCTGCCCCAGCTTCGCACGGGCTCTTTACGAAAAATATAGTATAATCTATGTTACCCCGAGAAGATATTCGGCTTAATTTTCTCCGACGTCTTCAACAAATATTGTTAAATTTTAGCGAAAATTTTACAAATTATATACGAAATCCTTCCTCAGGAATCACTTTATCTATTCGTAAAAACCGCATCAAAATCCGTGCTGTAGCTTTTGAGTTTATCGCGAACAGACAGACAGACAGACGCGGCGGTTCACTTTGTTTTATAATATGTAGTGATACTCCAATAGTAACAAAGTCTTGCACTGATTGCACTTATTGAAGAAAATATCCTCAGAAGTTTTTCTTACAGCAATTTGTAACACTCCAGACCGTAATTATCTCCTGCGGTGCCTAGAATTGGGTCATTCCGGTCATTCTTAATTTAAGTTAAATACCGTAATTTGTCGATAGAAAAGCGTGGTTTCTTTTCTTTTTCAAACTTTTGCTTACTTGTAATGGAAATTCTAAATGGACTGTTTTTAGACTTTCGCGGCTCATCTCTATTTTGAATAAATCAAAATAGAGTTTGACAATTACATGTTATACCGCATTCAAGACGTTGATTAGAAATAACCTTGTATAGTACTTTTACAATACTTATCAATTTTTATTTCATGTTTAGTATAAACAAAAGATTGCCGCCAATTCAATTATACTTTGTTCATTCCATCGAGATATTACGTACTAGAGGAGCCACTCAAAACCAATTATATGTTCCGTTTATATTTTAATTAAAACTAAAAAGCGCTGCAGCGCAGCCAAACAAATTAGTAGTCTAATCCAACAGTATTAAGGGGCTGAAAACCAAAATAGAGCTAAATAAAGATCGCTTTGTATAAAATCTATCGCTCATATCATTACCAAAATCAATGTCTTTATAATTGAACATGTTCCTGACATAGTGGTTATTTCTAAAACACGATTTGAAAAATTTCACTCTATAGAAAAAAAAATCAAAGTAGCCTCCGAAAATACTTGAATTCTGACTTTACACAGTTGTGCTTTAAGTAATGTAAATGAAATTAAGTAAAATTGTCTATCATATGTAACTAAAGAAAATGGTTGAGTTAGATTTTTAATAAAATTGCAACTTTTACCATAATAACGAATTTTGTGGTTTAGCACTTACGCCCTTCTATTCCAAGCGCTCTTTCTCTGTCACTCCTATGGACATCGGCAGTGAGCGTTGAGGCGCGCTGCTAGACGGACCTATGTCGCTCGATCCGCGCGCTGACCCGATATATTAGTTGTCTATTTAGTGTATAATTTGGTATAAGTGAATCATTTTCTACAGACGAATAGTGTAAATAGATAGTTCCTAATTAATTAACCGACTTATCTAAGCGACGATCTAAGCGATAGTCACTTGGCACCGACTTCAAACAGATTCTAGGTACCTAGCACACATTATAATACTACTTTTTAAATGAATAAAGAATTAGGTATAGGCAATTTATGAAGAACCAGTTTTTTTTTACGCTTTTAAGTGTTTTTTTGGCAGAGAGTTTTCGTTGGATGTTTTTTATGTATGTATGTATGTGTATCTATGTACCTAATTGTCTCGCTTTTTGATTTCGATCTCGTGATAATCATGATCTCGTTAATCACAATAAAATAATGTGATTATAATACATAATGTGATTAAATTTTTGTTTTTTTGTTTTAGGTACTTACTTGCTTACCTAATTGTATTTTTTTATCTATAACAATACAAAATAAAATAAGTATTATATCACATATTTTCTATTATTTCATAGACAGAAAGTAAACACATTAATAATCCTCATTATAATATTTTTGTAAGGAATGCGCCCATTTTGCGCATGACATTTTTGCTATTTTTATATGCTGCACAAAATTTGATTAGTTGAACCATTATTTACTTATTTAAAATTATGTTTTTTTTATCATACCATTACGATAGCATTTTTATTTTGACCTATCTGAAATATTCTAAAGCCCTGTGTAAAGTGTGGTGAAACTACAAAGCGCCATTATGTTGGTTTTAGCAGAGTGCAAACTCAAAGTGGATTAGTGGTTCTCGGACTCTGTAGTAGTACCAATAACGAACCGCATCGCAACCGCGGCGCTGCTTTATCGAACATTGTAAGGGGCGTGTCCATTGCTCAAGGTCGTTGGCTGCAGTCAGCGTCTTAACAAGCAGCGCTCTATCGCATTTGAGCTATAGTTTCCTCGCGAGCGAAATGTCATAAGCGCCGTGATTTTCTTGGCGCTTACGCGTTTTGGCCAACGAACTGTTGCAAACATTCGCTTTCATAGAGTAAGCGCCAAGCAACAAAGCAGAACGTATAAATAGCTTTATATCTACGAAATTTTATTAGGAAATTCACACTGAGTGAATAGTACTTCAATAGCTTTGACAGTTTCAGTTTTTTTGTAGAATGCATCGAGGTATAAAATATAAAAGCAGTTTTTTTAATTCTACTTTAAGTATAATTTTAAGTGTAATTATTACAAAAAAAGTGTTAAGGGTTATCAACGAAGCTATTTTTAACAACATATTATTTTTCCTTATCCAATTAAATACGTTAGATACGTTGTGCATTTAACGTCAGTTAATTCTACCTAAATATCACTTCTGTATGTTTTACTCTAAGTACTCTATGTCGAGTGAGGCAACAATGGCGTCTTAAAATATTTTGTTCGTATTTAATTTTAAAACAATTATATCTAGTTAATTACTGGTGAAAAGTTATTCCTTTGTTTTTCTCCGTATTCCTTGTATTATTAGTGCAATATCTCAAGACACAAAATGGCATATTTTACGAGTTTTAGAACGTTTTTAAATTTAAACAATCACACGCTAAAGCCACCGCTTTTGCAGAGTGTAGCTAGCAAGCGACTGAAGGAAGTGCGGCGCAATCGCCGCAATTGCATGGAACACCGCACTTATAAGTGGCGTCTTCTCTATACATTATATCTCGATGGTCCATTCGTTTATTTTCTTTTTGACAGCTCACGCCTATAAATTACCGTTTTTTTTTTCGGAACAATGTATTACAGTAATGTCGTACGTTATTGACGGTAACGGTACTTTAGTGAAGTGGCCTATGCATAACAAACAACCACAGACTATAAAACAGTACTTGAAATACTATAAATCTATCATATGATAAAAATAATTTGACTTCATGTAAGTATTCTTTCTGTAAATTTAATAAAAAAAGGAAATAAAAATAGTATCTATGACTCCAAGATTGATTATTTGCAAGGAATTAAGTCGAAATCTTGAAATTTAGGATCAAACCAAGAGTAAAGAACAATAACTCTGTTCATTCATCTAATTTACTGATTTATTATTTATATTTTTGTTCATTTCTTACATAATATAAAAAACTAATAAAGGAATAATTTATATTTAAACTAAAAATATTTAATTAAGGGCCGGTTTTTCAATAGTCAGATAAACAGTCAAATAGCATTTATTCCTCAGTTAGCGTAAATTTGGGTCTTTCAATAGTCAGACATCAGTTATCAGACGAATAAAGCTGTAATCTGACTGATAACTTTATCTGTGCTTTCAAACCTCAGTTAGTGTTTTATTCTGTAGAATAGTGATTTGACGTTGTGTATTTCTCTTGTACCTATTTGTGGTAAAGTTTAAGTACGTCGTCGTTATTGAATATTTGATAGATTATGGATGTTTTTGACTCGATTGACTTTTTGTTCTGAGGTAAAAAGGGTTATTAGAGAAATATAGGTTATAGATACTATAGAGAAGATGAAGAATTTTTATTTCACACACTGCTATCTAGTTCGATACAAAACAGAGCTTGTACTATTGGTAACGAGAAGATTTCCCTAGTGGCCGTTTGCGGCACTAACGTACGACAGACACTTCTACCTGGCAGTTTAATGTACAGAGCGAGTGCATTGTTATTGTTTCATTGATAGACGTCTACGGAGAAGTAAAAAATACGTATTTTAAAAGTGGAATGTTAACGTGTATACGTATTTTTATCTGTCATACGTTAGTTCTGCGACTTGCCGCTAGGGAATTTTGCTCGTCACCATTTAAATTCTTTCTACAATGATTTCATTGATAGACGTCTACGGAGCAGTAAAAAAAATATTTTAGGACCACTTCGTGAGGGTAAACAGTATTCTAAAAGTGGAATGTTAACGTGTATGCGTATTTTTATCTGTCATACGTTAGTTCTGCGACTTGCCGCTAGGGAATCTGCTCGTCACCAATAGATACAGAGAACTGACATAAATACAAATATTATTTTTACGTTTAAACACATATTTATTAAACGTAGAAACACCTGTTTAAAAAATTACTATGCACCACCCGCAAACCCGGCATTTCATTTTTATAAATTTTGACTACAATAATTGTTATGGACTCAACTACAGGAATATCATAAACGACTTTTTACTAAATTATTATTTACTACATCTATTATAGACAAATAATAATTATAATCGAATGCTTTCATTTCATTTAATTAAATATCCCAAACCGGCAATCATAAAAAAGACAAAAAGAAATAGAAAAAGAACAGTCAACTTGAATGTTGTCTAAAAGTTTCTGGTCCTTATCTAACGTGTGACTACCTGTATAGCTGCATCTCACTTGCGCATGATTACAGTGAACATAGCTGTGAAGGACCATCAAGTAACTATCTGACTGTTTACTCCCGATTGAAAAACACAAAAAGTTTATTCGCTTGTTAAAGAGCTGGATACATTTATTCCCTTGTTAGTTATTAGACCGTTTAACTGGGGATTGAAAAACCGGCCCTAAATCGATTTAAAGTTCTTCATAAATAAAATCGCTTTTCATTTCAAATCGAATCGGTAACGTGTGAGGGCGTCACTAATTTCGAAATTTCTTGAACTGTCAAAAAGAAAATAAACGAATGGACAGAGTATAGTAGGCTACAAGCCATCAAAAAAAATATTTTTAAATTTTAAATGTGTATCAAAAAACATGAAAAGAAATGTTGGTACCTAATTTTTGTTTTGGTTTTGTATTGCAAATAGTTTGAGAGAAAAAGTTTCAAATTAATTTCAAAGTAATAACAAAACCGAATCTGAGAGGGATACAAACAATAAAATTAGAAGTGTTATGATGAGTTCTAGAGACACCTGGAGCTAAATATAAATATGTACATAGCTTAGAATAATAACGCATAGAAAGATAGCTTCATACAAAGCGCCCTGTTAAAAATGAAGCACTGAACCGATTCACATAGGTGTGACGATTACGTAGGTACGCGTGGCGATACGCACACATGCAAACGGAATATTGAAAAAAATCATTTCTATTTTGACCTAATTATTTACTAAATACTGTCAAATAAAACAAAACATTCACAGCGAAACACGTTCGGCGTACTTTGACCTTGAAAGCGGCCCCGCGTTTGGAGCTGCGGCTCCATTTTAGGTGCTTCAAAACGGACGCGCGGACTCGCCTTCTATGCGTTATTATTCTAAGGTACATAGGTTATCCTAATTAATACTATAAATTCGAAAGTTTTGTCTGGATGTACAGACAAAGGAATTTTTTTTTTCTAAATTCTTTATTGTCTTTACAATATACATAAAAGGTATTTTTTTATTTAGTGATTATTTAAACCCAGAAAATATTAAATAAAAAGTGACAATTAAGGGAGAGAAATTCAAACTTACAAAGCGCGTCCTATTGGTCGAAACGAAATGTGACGTCAATTGTCACATTATCGAAATTACCGGCGTCGAAATTCCTAGTTAGTAGTGTTTGTGAGAAAAAACAAGTTCTTCCATGATTTTTATAGCGATTAAAGCTGTAAATAAGTATAAAAAAACTGAAACACTCAATAGTAAACAAACACGAAATGACTATGACGTCATTGGTCATGTCAATAGCGCGCGCAAAATGGCGGCGTTTGAATAGCTCAAATTTAGTCAGTGTTTTAAAAACTTTGAAATTTAGTTTGACTTTTTTCAAGCCTATTTATATTTTTTCTATGTTATGGAGAGATAAATGATCAGACAAAGAAATAAAAAATGGATGTGAATATTCCCTATTGTTATTCTTACACGAATAAAATACTGAATGAATTTGTTAATATATTTATATAACAGAATCAGTATTACACCTACATGCGGGTGGAGCCGCGGGCAATAGCTAGTGAGAATAATATGAAAAATGTAGTGGCATAATGCCAGTGACCTATTCGTATCTTAGATTATATTACATTGCGATAAAAACAGCTTATGTTGTAAATAAAGAACAGATTAGTTTCACCATCGCTTGTGTAACAATATTTTTAAACAACTTGAGTAGCAATATTCTTGAAAGATAATTAAATGGAAAATATATGAAATGAAGTAGGTAATACTAATTTACTATTTGTTTGGTTTGAGACTTCTTTATCAATTATTTTTATTATTCAACCCGATTTTTTTACAAATTGATTGGTCTTCTTGATGAGTTATATATTATTATATACAGCACAGATGTAATAACTGTAGTTACTTCAAATATAGTATTGTCCTTCACATAGGATACCACAGAAAGCACAATGAAAAAAAAAACCATGCGAACAATATATTATTGTAGTGTATGTATTGTATATGTAATAACAATGATTAAAACGTTTTTAATTAACTATCAAAATTTATATTGTAATCCTACTTAATATTACAAATGTGAAAGTTTGTAAGGATGCGTGTTTGTTGCTCTTTTACGCAAAAACTAGTGAACGGATTTTCATGAGACTTTGCAGTAATATAGCTTAGACATCGGAATAACATAATAATTTAAAAAAAAAAACCGACATAAACGCGGGCGGAGCCGCGGGCAAAAGCTAGTAAGTAAATAAATTTGGAAAAGTCATAAACTCGACAAAATTAAAAATCATTGGTGATTGCTATTTTATTCCATCCCTAGCTGACACCGCTACATTGGTGCACAACCTGCGCACCACTCGTACACCGCTCGTCACCCGCTCGTCGCCCGCCGCTGTGTTCGTGAATACTCCCACATAAGGCGTTGCTCAAACATGTCGCCAGTTGCTACCACCACTGGTCACAGGTGACCGAAGTTGTTGTATACGGTGGCGGCAATCGGACACAGTCACCGGTCGTTACTACTGGTCACAATTCGTCGCTTGTTTTCCGTCAGTCTTATAATGGACGTCGTGGATAGCTTGGTCGCACACAGGAGACGGACACCGAATGAAACTTTCCGTTTGTGCAGCTCAGTACAATTGTAAGGGAATTTGTTAATGTTGTTTGTGTCCTCAACTGACGACTTTTAGTTTCCAGTTACCGACACCGAACACTTTTTGATCATCATGAGTATGTGTTAAATGGAAGCAACTGGACACAAAAAATGTTTACGTATGCGCAGGGAGTGGATGATTCCATATTGGTTCTAAAGAAATCAAATGTTCATCGGTAGCTTGTATCTGACACAAGACACAATAGTGTCCACGTTTGCGACCATTTGAACATTCCACTGCCCGCTCCGCTCGTGCTGAGTTCGTGTATGCGGCCTTATAAGCAACCACAGGACAAAGAGAAAACATAATTGGGAAAAATTACAGGATAATATTTGGTGTATTAAAAGTATATACAAAGAGTACATTAAAGTAGTATATATAATAATATTTTGTTTAATATTATTGTTCTACTATCTAGTACAGATCCCTAATTAGAAATATTTGATAATGTTATCAGAAGAAAGATATGGCTTATACATGCTAAGATTAATAACAATTCGTGTTGTATCGTACTAGTACGTGGGTAGGGGCACCTAAAGGGCTTTTTCTTGTGGGATTATTTATAAAGAGAAATATAAATGTGTCGTTTAAGATGGGGCATCACGACAGCCGTTCTAGGCTCCATTCTAATTGTAGTTAGTTGTGTTATAAGCTTCGTTGTTATACCTGATATCATTCAAAATACAATAATCAGTGTGAGTATTATAAACCAATACCATTAAATGTTTGCTAGCGATATAGAACACAAATATTTTGTCTTATGTTTACAAGTGGTGTATTTTTATGACACTTTTTACACAGCTCTGCTTTTTTTGCAACTCAGCTACGATTTGTAAGAAATGAATATGATATTACTATCTATAAATTAAACTGCCTTTGACATTTAGTAATCAAAACTCAATATAATGTGAGGTAATTAAGTATTGCTAAGTTAATATTGTTGCCTGAATGTTTGTTTTATAATCGTATAAATGTATAGATATTATTGGTAAATAACACACAGAGAGTAAATAACTTTGAGTGTATTGTCCTATTAGTGTATATATATATAGAGTGTCGGTAGGTATATATGCAATTTTCAATAATTTTTTTGACAATGTGTGTAATTTTTGTTATTGTTAAATATTATTTTATATTATGTTAAATGTATATACACAAATCGCTAAACGATATATGCCACGCAGCCCATGCAAATCGAAAACTTAAATATAAGCTTATCAAGTTACAACTGTTATTCATTACAATTCAATAACTAAATGGTTACTTAACACGTTTTTATGCGCTTAATATATAAGCCTGTATATAAAGGAATTTTTGGACGTGATTTTTACCCAACTCAAAACATTATCTTCTTTTTAACCGACTTCCAAAAAGGAGGAGGTTCTATGTTCCACTGTATGTATTTTTTTTTTTATGTATGTTCACCGATTACTGTGTCAGTTGTGGACCGATTTTGAATTTTTTTTTTGGAATTGAAAGGGTATGCTTCCGAGGTGGTCCCATTGCCAGCATATCAGGATCTGATGATGGGATCCCAGGGAAATCGAGGGAAACCCTCATTTTTTATAGGCACATACTATGTTTTTCGTATATTTTCTGAAGTTACACCGGTATTTGCGTCTGGTAGTCATCATTTTATGATGATGAGCTGATGATGTAAGGTACAACTCCTTAACGGTTAGGAGTTGGAAGATAAATCTTTAAATATCATATGTACATATGTTACCTTTAGTCGAATTCTTTCAAATTATTTAGGTAAGCTGATGATGGAAGGTGGAAGGTACAACTCCTCAACGGTTAGGAGTTGGAGGATAACTCTTTCAATTTCATACGTATCTCAAGACCTTCAGTCGTATACTTTCAAGTTATTTAGGTGAGCTGATGATAGAAGGTTAAACTCTTCAACAGTTAGGGATTAGAGGATGATTTTAATATTACACGTACGTATAGACCTTAATTTGTATTCTTGATGATGAAATTTGATGAAATAGTTCAACTTACTACTCACCTACGATTGTTTGCACTAAAAACTGAAAAATAAAAACTTTTTATAAAAAAAAAAAACGACTTCCAAAAAACATCCAACGAAAACTCTGTTTATTTTACGCTTTTAAGTGTTTTTTTGGCAGAGAGTTTTCGTTGGATGTTTTTTGGAAGTCGGTTTTTTTTTTTTTATTAAAAGATACAGCATTCGTGCTGTCGTGTTTCGTTGGTGAGTTCGAGACCGGAGGCCCAATGATGCTAAAGCATCACTTGGCCGCCATGGTGTGGGTCACCATGCTGCATTGTTGCATTGTCTGCATTCGCAGTGAGTGACCACCACTCTTGGATTCTGCTTATGCTTTCCATCACGCAGAGTAGAGTCACTTTGGCCGGCCCAGGCATAAAAAAAAGATAACTACCGCGTTATGAATAAATCCTGTGTTACGGGGGACTTTACAAACATACATGAAATGGATACAATGAACACTTAAATTCAGGAGAACAATTCATGGGGTTTGAACCCACAACAATTGGCGCAATAGAAAACGGTGTGGTGTCCGCTTAAACCACTAGGCGAAACGTGCAGTCAATTTGATAATAAAATAAAATAATGGGGTTTAAATTATATTGGATTGGATATATATTTATTATTATTATATTTATACATATTTGTAATGTGCTCGTCAATACTTTTTTTGATACCAAACACGTGAGGATTAACTCAGATTAATTGTTGTTGTAATGTTAATTTGTGTTGAAGTTGGAATCTGAGAAATGTATATAGTTTATGTCATCCGGGCCATTATTACGAGTCTATTGACACTTCCCTCATTAAAATCGGTCCAGCAGTGTAGGCGCTACGGTCGCTACGGATGGAACATACACACACATATACGAGTAGACTGCGAACGCATTTTTACCTTTCCTTTCGGCTGCGGCGTAGTCAGATTAAAATTATATTCTGAAGCTAAAAAGTCATAGTGATTAAGAAAAAACATTTTATTAGAACAAAAAAAGTTAAAAAGAAAAAAAAAGAAAAGAAAAAAGGGTTACAAGGGTTAAAGGGTTCACCATTTTTTACCCGTCTACATAAAAACTTAAAAAATATTTATATAGCCTATGTTACCCGGGTCACTATTACGGATCTGTTGACACCTTATTCAGTAAAATTGGTTCAGTGGTTAAGGTGCTACAGTGGAACATACAAACTTACTTAGACTGCCAACACCATTACCCTTGTTTTTGATTTCGGCATAACCGTATGTCAAAGCGTGGGGTGCCTTATACTATAACGATGTCTCTGCTTTTACCAATAGCTATCAGTTTACAACAATTGACATCTAGCGTCCCATCATCCTTATTAAATAGCTAAGAATTTCATTCGATGTGTTTTATGTGATTCATTTAGAAAACGTTACCAAAAATATTTTAATAATGCGTATTGCACGATTAACACAAAGTTTAAAATGAAAGCTTGGAAATATTCGCCTTCTACGTAACATTTCATAACGATATTTTGAATAAGTGTACCATGCACTGATATTAAATTCCTGTACAACTGCAGTACGTGGCAGCATAATATTAAATAGTTCTAACAAATTCTAATACGTTGTAACCGTGTGCAATTGAGTATTATTTTCAAGGACTTTTTTTTGTATACACGTAAATTTCATTGTTTTGTGATATTACTTTTATAATTATTACTGGTTTAAAATCTTTTGGAGAGGATCTGAAATTACATGGTCCACGTTTTTTACAGAGTACCACCGGAATAGCGTCGGAAACCGACCAGTGGTTTTAGTGGTAACACCACATTTTCCTAGCTCCTGTGTCCCTAACGAGCCAGAGAAAATAAAAAGAAACTCTTATCAATTGGAGTTTTTTTAATATAAAGGCATTATTACCCCATTAATTCAGAAGTCGTGGGTTAAAATTCACCCAAAGCATGTACTATGTACTGAACATAATATTATGAACATGAGCATTTATTGTGTCTGGGCATAGTTTATCTCTCACATCACATCAACAACTTTTAATAGCTCACTGTTGGATATCAGTCTCTCCTACGCTAGGAGGTTTGTCTATAATATGTATATATTTTGAAACATATATAATAAATATATGTCATAGCACAGCCTTATTTGGAATCAGAATACCTTACGTAAGATGTGTATGTAGATGTCTATTATATCTATTTCTAGCTTTTACACGCAGCTTCGCTCACGAAGACTTTCATCCCCTGATTTACCCCCTTAGCGGTGGAATTTCGAAAATTCCTTTCTTAGTGCTCACTTAAGTTATATAAAGAACCTACACACATCAAAAGTGTCTAGGGATCAAGCATTTTTATGCGGATTTCTTGAGATTGAGATGTGGCTTTGACCCTGGCCTGCTCAGTCGCCAGACTTGAACCCGATTGAGCATGCATGGGATATGCTACAGAGAAGAGCTCTGCCGAATATGGAGGGTATCCCGTAGCAAGAAGACCTTTTTTTGTTGTTGCAACGAACATGGGCGGCCATTCCACAGCGTGATTTGGATGAACTCATTTTGTGTATGCCAAACCGATTCTTGTGTTGTTAGTGTTCGCGGTAGAAACACGGATTGTTAATTGTTTAAGTTACCTAATAAAATTTTAAAGAAAACTGTTATTTCAGTCTTTTTTTCGAACTTTAATGTTAGTGGTTCAAATGTCAAAAATCCCTTTATTAGGAAAATGACAAATTTCTTTATTAATGCAAAGGTGACTTGGTTTATCGTTACTGTGACAAACGAAAACACTTTATTTGATGAATTCTTAAAGAAAATTTTAATTAATATCAATCAGGAGAAAAGTTATTGCAAAAATATATGTTGATCCCTAGACACATATGTTGATCCCTAGACACTTTTGATGTGTGTACATGCAAAATTTCAGGATTCTAGCTTTAGCGGTCTGGGCTGTGCGTTGATCTCTGGGTATGTCAGTCAGTCAGTCACCTTGCTCTTTTATATATATGTATAAATTAGTGTCCGACCGAAACTGGTTTTTAAGACCGAAACCGAATTTCGGCAACGGTCTCAGTTTTGGCCGAAACCGAAACTTTCTTTTAAGGATCATGTTTTCAGAGAAAAATAAAGAAAATGTATTAGAATCAGTCAGTTTAATTTTTTTTTAAATCACATAGGTAGCTTTAATACTTATTTATGTTGTTACCTAATATCACAATAGTTATAGGTGGTATATCGACAAGTATTAAATCCATCAATTATGCGTGATATTAAGTACATGATGATCTGGCCATTTTGATGATTTTGAAGCTAGCGTCTTGGCGTGCGCGATGTCAGGGATTGTGGTCTGCACCAGTTTGCTACCACTGCCACTGTCAATGCTGGCTACTGAGTTTTGTGAGTCATATCGCTTTAATTTAGCTTCAGATTTGTGATCATGGATTTCCAACTGACGTTTTAGATATTGCTTAAGTTCTGGTTCATGGAATTTAGACAAGTGTAGCTTCAAACCGGAAATAGTTTGCCTTCTAGGCTCGGAACTTCCAACTACTTCCAAGTGAATATAATTTATTGCACTGTTTGCACTTGGCTTTAGATGAATTAGACGAACTTTTCTCGAAAAATTGCCAAATAATGCTGTTTTTTAACGACATTGTTCTTTCATAATAGATAATTCAATACTACAAAAAAATAAAGGTTCTCTATTAGGTTAAATCAGTAGGTACTCAATGTATTTTAAATTATTTATTTATATTCGTGAACTATTATGGATAAGGTTTTAAATTGAAAAACAGAAATAAAATAAGTATGAGTGTTAATTTTATACGGATAACCAGGTAGGTATCTAATCGTTCAATTATAAGCGTTAATTTGTAAAAAAAAACAATTATTATATTGGTACCTATTTAATAATTATTAAATTAAACGCGAAACTCTAAATCCTTAATATTATCACCACTAATGCACTATAGTAAATACCATGTACCTAACTAATGTTTGTTTACATATAGCATTAGTGAAAGTGTTAAATTAACCACAAAATGTTTAGATTTTTATTTTTTTATGGTAAACTTGATTCTACTATAATCTAGGTACTCCTTTGTTATATTAAATAACTTTTCGAGGTACTCTTATATTATATCACATCATAAAAGTTACCGAATTCAAAACATATCACACGAAAACTCACGACAAACAAAATGCACTGCAAAAAACAGGTTATGACATGACGCACGTGGACGCGGCCAAATGTCATCGTCGCTTGGATGTCATTTACCGCGCCGAACACACCCAAGCACAGCGCGAAAACTCTCGAATGCAGTTTCGGTTTCGGTCGTAGTTTCGGCAGGTTTGCTGCCGAAACCGAAACATAATCGAAACTCGTTTTTTTGCCGAAACTCGACCGAAACCGAAATTATCTAAGAGTGGTGCGAGAGCGATTGATGTGCGCGGCTTGCATAAAATTGCTGACATGATTAAACATAATGTGTCCCTACATGATGTTTATACCCTTTATTTTATACAGAAACTTGCAATACAAGCGCTCTTATGATGTTACTTTTTTTTTCAAAAGAATAATTGACAGTTGCAACGTTTGTCGCAAACTCGGCACACTAATTTAAAAATAGAATCATTTATAAGTAGATATGTATAACTAGCCGACCCACGCAACTTCGTTTGCGTCTCCTATTGCCCGTAGCGTGATAATTTCCCCTCGTTTTTTGAAACATTTTTCATTGGTGCTCCGCTCCTATTGGTCGCAGCGTGATGATATATAGCCTATAGCCTTCCTCGATAAATGTACTATCCAACGCTGAAAGAATTTTTCAAATCGGACCCGCGGTTCCTGAGATTAGCGCGTTCAAACAAACAAACAAAATCTTCAGCTTTATAATATTAGTATAGTATAGATTATATATATATTATTTTTTTTACAAAGACAACTCCCGCATTAGGAATATAAATCCTGTATCGCGGGGGACTTTACAAACATACATGAAACGGACACAAGGAACACCCAGACTCAGAACAACAATTTGTGGATCACACAAAGTGTTGTCCCATGTGGGATTTGAACCCACAACACTTGACGCAGTGGAGATCGGCGTGGAGACCGCCTTAACCACTAGGCCAACCGTGCAGTGAATATTGTTCAAGGTAACTTAAATGTAATCAATAAAATGACATTCAAATAAAATGGAGGAAAACCCTGTTTTACAGGGTTTGTATTAAAATAAATACTTATGTAAAAAGTTGGATAATGTTTTGAAATTTCGGCAAAAACTCAATTGGTGTGAGAGGTGTCGATATGTCCCCTTTTCTTACTCTGTTAAACTTTTCAACTTTACACAATCTTAATTTTCTTTTTCTTATTTTGATACCTACTTCTCACGTTTTGTTTACAACAAAAAACCTTTTCACTTCTCTCATTCTCTTTGAGGATTTGCAACAAAGATTATTTTCTGCCCAACAACAATCAGGCTAATTTATACTAAACCCCAAAATGTGCAGAAAATAATTCAAATTTGGGTTAAAATCACTTTTGTACATAACAATTCTTTGCTACTGTTTATTGTGTACAATAAAGACTAAACATAATATAACAAAAACCAACGTCCCAATTTTGTATCAATAGTTTTAGAAGTGTTTCATGTTTGGTACTAAGAGATCAAAAAGGATTTTTGACTCAACAAATAAGATTTGTTTATTTGAATTCATTAGTGAATAATTTTCCTTTCATAATATTATGGTACGGAATCTTTGTTGTTTATATAAAACCTCTTCCTTGTCTAAGTTTGGATTTCCCTCAAAATAAGTAATTGTGTATAATAAAACAATACCACACCATTGAGAGGTCCATCTTACAATACGTTTTAAACAATGGTCTGAGTAGGATGAATACCCATGTTTATTACGTACTACTTAATATTAATTTACTTACTAGATATTAATTTACTTATATTGTTAAAACTTTAAAAGCAAGTTTTAAAGTAGGTAAAAGGTATGAAGAAATCTTTTCACACCACTCTCTCGTAAACTAAACTTTATAAAAGAGATATTCATCAAACTTATTATTGGCACTTCTATTCAGGACCCTTCAATATCATCAAAGAAAGGTGACCATTTATCATTGTTCCATATGAAATTCTTACAAGATTTGTTAATCACAATTTCTACATCTTCCTGTACATTGTAGACAAACGATTTCGAAAATGAATTATAGGTATCCGGAACCAGTTTTCCTAGAATCATAAAAATACAAACAATTTATTTGGATATTGGAAATCTATGCGATAAGAGTGTACAATCCCACCAAAAACATAAATGTAAAAAAGGAGAGCCAAGTTCAATACAAAAATTATGCTTGGCCGTGGGCGTCGTCGCAAAATCCAAATATGTATTTATAGGAACAAAATAAAATTATGAACAAGAATTAAACTCTATTTCTTTGCTTTATTGGATACCTCAATTGCTGTTATTTAAAAATGTGAGATCTTAAAGTAGGTTAGATTTGACTTAGCCAGTTTTCATAACATCAGTCCAAATAAAATCTAACCTACTTTAAGATCTCACATTTTTAAGTAGCCATACATAATTTTTGTATTGAACTTGGCTGTCCTTTTTTACATTTATGTTTTTGTTGGGATATCATTACTTTTTGTAAAGAAAACTAGGCAGGTATTGAGATTTTAATACATATATTGGGATATTTTCAAATATCTGCTTGTAACGACGGCTCCAACTCTACAATTAATATTTTTTTTGTATGGGGACCCCCCTGTTTTTTAATTTATTTTTATTTTTAGATTTTTTCCTACGCTTACACACAATTACCGAGCTGGATTCCAAATTTCATCCTTCTAGGTTATCTGGAAGTAGATTAAGTTTAGGTACTATATAATAGGTCTTTACCTATGAAATTGCCGTTTTGTATGCGATAAGTGAAAGTACTTATTTTTTCAAACTTTTTTGTTTCTGTTATTCGAAGTAACTACCCATGCAATTGACGTATCTTTGCCAACGCATTGGCAGTTTATTGATGCCCTTCTTGTAAAAATCAGCTGGACGGGAGGCAACAAACTCTTCAAAGGCATTTTGTACTGCCTCTCGGGAATTGAATTTTTTACCGACTAAAAAGTTGTCTAAATTTTGGAAAAAGTAATAGTCGGTAGGTGCAAGGTCTGGTGAGTACGGCGGATGAGGGAGAGCTTCCAACCCCAGCTCTTGCAGCTTGGAGACTGTCTGTTGCGCAGTATGGGGTCGCGCGTTGTCGTGAAGCAGCAGTGGGGACGACCGATTGACCAAAGCTGGTTGCAGATGTGCAAGCTTCTCCATCATTCTCTCCAATTCTTCACAGTACACATCTGCATTAATGCTCATGCCGTTTTGTAAAAAGCTGTGGTGAATCATACCCGCACTAGACCACCAAACAGTGACCATCACCTTCTTAGGGGTCATTTTTGGTTTAGGGCATTGCTTTGGTGCTGAACCAGGGTCTAACCAACTTGCTGAGCGCCTTCGATTGTTGAACAGAATCTATTTTTCGTCGCACGTAACAATTCGTTTCAAAATTCCTTCATTTCTTTGCCTGTTGAGCAGCGCAAGGCAGGTCTCGATGCGTACGTTGCGCTGGCGATCGTTAAGGTCGTGGGGCACCCATCTATCAAGCTTTTTTACCTTGCCAATTTGTCGCAAATGGATCAATATTATTTTGATGCTTACATTAAAAGCTGCTGCTAGCTCAGCTGTAGATTGAGTTTCGTCAGCTTCCTCAATCGCCTTTAATTCATTATTGTTAACCAAAGTCACTGGACGACCACGAGCTTCATTTTCAACTCAAAATTTCCAGAACGGAACCGGGAAAACCAATATCAGGTTGTGCGTTCGTTTGTACAGTTCTCTCCGTAAACGTTTTTGATGTTACGTGCCGTTTGTGTCGCGTTCGTGCCACGACGTAATGAAAATACAAAGCTAATCAAAAAACAAAAGACTGAGTTTGTAAATAGAATGTCATGGTTTTAAAATAAAATTAATTTGAATTTAGAATACAGAGCCATTACAAACTTTTTTTTATTTAAATGACCAGTACTGAAGAAAGGCAATTTCATAGGTAAAGACCTAATATATGTCAGTCAGTGCTAAAATTTACGACTTTTTGACCTTCGTATCTTTATAACCGTTTGAACTAGATTCATGAAATTTGGGCTTCTAGATGTCCTTATAGATATAATTAAACACATGTAGTTTTATGTGTTTACTTTAAAGAGGTTTCGAGTTATAGAAGGGTCAAAAGTGGCACCGAGTGGTTCGTGTAATATTACACTCGGCGCTGGCTAGCCAGTTCCCTTGCTTGAACTTGGCTTGACACGCTACCGCGTGTCTAGATAGATAGAGAGATTATGTAGATAAATTGTGTAATTCCTTTGAATTACGTATTCGGTTTACAATGAAATATTGTTGAAAATTATCGTTAAGTGTACTCTTAGTGCATTGATTATCAGGAAACATATATGCCTGATTATCTATTATATCATTCTTAAACTGCACATTGTTATCTTGTTTCAAATAAAGATTATTACAAATATATAAGGTTGTATTCTATATAAGAGCTAGAACCTAACTCTCGCGTATGCATGATAATGTAAACTGCCTTTAAATTCGTTTTGTCTAAACACATGTTTTTTAAGCGAGGTACGGTGCACGTCCTCCGCCCTCGAGTCCGTGTAGTTTATTACTATAAATAGGTAGTTTCTTTATCGAATAGGAAAAGAGCCGGCAGAAAGACAACATATCATCTCCCTAGCCTTTATTATTCCCATGATTATTGGGGGTCGGATCCTAGTTCAACCGGTTTAACCTGAATTTCAGTTTCTCCATGAAGTGACTGGTATCGAACCTCCGCAATCCTAACGGTAAACTGAATACGATTAATTATTTCTAGTACGCATAGTAAATTTCGATTTTAATAACCTTTTATTTTATGTTTCAAAAATACCTATATTTCGTCAAAGTCTGAATTACATTAACTTACACTTTTAAAGAACATTTTTACTTCAAAGTAGTATTCTCTTTGAAACACAGAGAAAGCTTCTATTATCTTTAGTTTTTAATATTGACGCAACATTTAATAGTGTTGAGAACCTTACTTCTTTTATAAGCCTTGAGTACTTATCTTAAAATCAAAAGCTTTCTCTTTCAACAACATTAAACATTATTGCATTTTTAAATATTACCGTGCCCAGGAGAGCACATAAAGTCGTTGGTCTCGATTGTCAATAACATCTATTAGATATTGTAATCATTATTGGAAAGTCAGTGCCCTGAAATATACTGACAACTAGTTCACCCTTCGTATTCAGTTGCGAAGGTCCAATGCCAGTCGCTCTTATGGCAAAACTGATATTCAGGTCATCAACAACACATAATGTCCCACTGCTAAACTCGGGTCTCCTTTCAGGAGAGGGTTAAGGCCATACGTCCCCACGCTGGCCTAGTGCGGGTAGGGGACTGGTAAGACAACGTTGTGGCTACGTAATCTTGCCGTTGGATGTTTTAAGCGGCCCAAAGGCCTCCAACTAAGCTTTACAACTGTTAAACGTGTTTAACGTGACCCCGGATCACGGAGACGCTCATGGCAATCATGAAAGCAGCGGTTAGCGATTCCGGTTCTGACCGCGCTTTATTTATATTAAAAACATTTTGATACTTCCGGTTGGGCTGATCTGATCATCATCATATAGATGCTAAGGTTGGCTAGTGGCCATAGCGCTAAGAACATTCGCTGGAAAACATAGAATAGAATAAACTTTATCAGATACATGATCATATTTGCGAAGTCCAAATATGAATCTAATACAAAAGTTTTGTAGGCGCTCAAGTTTATCAAGTTGCTCCTCCGTGACATCGAGATAACTGACATCAGCGTAGTCGAGTCTATGAAGAAGAAGGGATTGTGCAAGTGCAATTTTAGTGGCTGTAGGGAGAAAATTTCGTAGTCTTCGCAAGGAAAACCTAAAAATAAATCAAATTGTATAAAATTTTATTACTTTCCAAAGAATAGTAAATACTCTCATGCCATGGTTATGTGAAAATCACAAAAAATGGATAAACGCCGCATGAGTTTGGAGCATTTAGAAATAATCAATAATATTTGTAGTGAAAATTACCAAAATTTGTTATTAATACAGTCAATCTTTCAATCTGTTCTCAGCAAACATCTGAATGATTGGCTTCCATCTAGAAATACAACAATATAATATTAATAATAAAAACTTTATTGACAGTTTACAAATATGTATTGCAGTACATGGGTATAACAGATGCTACATTGTAAAATAACTAACATGTTACAGTGCAGTTTTGATCTCCCAACTAAGTTACGTTATATCCTGTGTGAAGGATAATAATAATAATGTAATATACAGTATTCATTGGCAACAAAAAAAATAGAAATCCCTTACATCCGTCATACGTTCCTACAATTTAACTGGTAAAGAAAAATCATAAAAATTGGTTAAAATAATACAAAGATTTAAAAGACACCAAAGTTGAATACAACGAGCTAATTAAGTCTGTAAAAATAAATACTGATAAGAATTGACATATTTTGTCCACGCTGATCATCTTTATTGATAGACCAGAACCCATGCTATAACTTTTATCGTATAAAAAATATTAAAACTTATTTTTTTTTTTAATTATTTGAAAGCACGATGACAGGTCTGAAGTTCCTTTACTGTCCGCATAGTGTCGCTTTTGTCAATTTAGTGCTGCCACCTACCTTCAGTTCCTGCACGTTCCCTATAACAATCATAAAAAAAAAATATCTACGGTTTTCTCTCTGCAATAAAAGATTTTAGGTTTCTTTTTGCTGCTATTATTGCGAACGTGACCAGACTATTATAGATCTAGATCAGACTAATATAGATCGCTATTATTGCGGTCAGATTATTATAGATATAGAATTATAATATAATATTCTACTGAGAGGATTTCAATAGACCAGTAAGTTCATAGACAAGGAGGTCTTATAAATGTACAGTGGCTAAATAGTCTAACCTTATTTGTCATTACGCGCCTAAATAACTTGGACTAAGCACGTACTTAGTTCCCTTCCTCTTTAATGAGAGATTATTTTGTACTAACATTAGGTACTTTGCATTGAGCATGAATAATAAAAAGAAAACTCTTGGGCTATAATGGGTTTTTTGAACTCTTTTCTTTTTACTTAGCTATAATTTATAACTTAGTAGACTTTATTACTTTACAAGTGATAGTCGATTGCCCGAATTCCACACATGATATTAAATTAAATGCAAATACTTGCGTGCCACATAAAGCAACAGGCACAATGAAAAAATACATCTGCCCTCCTAGCCAAGTTGACTTTCTACTAACGTAAACGTTAATAGAAAACAAATTAATTCATGGGAATGACGTCATCTCAACGCTTAGTCACATGGTCAAAACAATTTATTAGCCAATATTCAAAAGAATAGAGGTGTTGGCAATTGTAGAAAGAAAATTGACGTGTAACGCTTGCAACTTTTCTAAGGGGGATGTCATGTGAAATGTTTTAACATGAAATAAGAAAACGCCCTTACTATGGCGATCGATACTTAATTCTTCTTTATTATTTATTTAAAGTTTTCTGTTTACCTATTTACCATGATTATTTAGCATAAAAAACAAGCCATTCTACTTTGTTACATTGATCTTCTGCTGGCATGTCAAATTCAAAAATTTAATTTTGTACAAGTTCTTACATATTGTTTTTGTTTTTAATTTCTGACCATATTTACTTAAGCGGTAGCTTATTATAACTAGTGCTTTTGATGTAATTTTTATTTTAATTCACGTTTTTTAATACGATAGCAGCAGTTACAAAGAAAATTACAATAATTAAAAAAGAGCCATTTCTTAAAAAATGTCACCATTTTTAATTTAAATAAAGAAACAAATCATCACAAATTAGTTGACAATTTTTTAAATATTTGTTCTCCCACATTGAACTTTCAAATAAAATATTACCTACGCTTTCATCAACTCGAAGCTAAATCTACACAACACTAAAATTATGCTTTATTGTTTTAGGAAACAGTATTATTAGATGACACAATTCAATTGGAAAGGTTCATAGAGGTTCCATTCCCTCTGAACTTTTCAGTGAGAATTTGGAACCTTAGCAATCCCGAGGAATTTCTGGCCGGTGGTGTCCCGCACATGGATGAAGTTGGACCCTATGTATATAGGTAAGTACAAGAATGTATCATTAGGTACTGCAGCCAGATCTGAACACATCACATCTCAACATACACATGTCTATTTGTCGAATATTCTAAGCACGCTTGGAGTCCAGATGCCGCGCGGCGGAGGAATGTTGAGCTACAATATGCACATAACAATGCAAGTCGCGCTAGCTTCATACACAAAGAGGTTATTTAGTACTATAGTTTGTCTTTTAAGGCTGCTCTGGAATGCTGAGTGTTTTGAAGCTTGTTTATTGAACTAACAAGCGGTCTTTCATATAAAATTTGATAAAAAAACATCGCGCCAGGCCGTGCTACCGTGATTGGGTGTCGCCCACTGCCATACGTGTTTTAGCATTATTATTTACTCTTATTTTTAACAATGATACCCAAAACTATGCTAAAAAGATAGTTTTGCATAGTTACATATGTATATATCCCAACGTTGCAAATAAATGTACAGTGTGATGTGATGATCTAAATACATTACGTTTACATGACAGCGGTACGATGCGACAATCTATTCGCCATCAAGTTCCTACGCCCTGTCAGGCTCATACATGTCTTTGTGAAAAATTTATACAGACATCATTTTAGATTAGAAACTATTGGAGGAGGCAAATTTATTATTATTGCGACTTACTTAATATTATAATTGTGAAATTAGCTCTGTTGAGCTTTCACGTCAGAACCGCTGAACTGATTTTAATGAATTTCGGCATGGAGACTCTATGATTTTATACGCTATTTACTAGCTCCCCTCTTTTTCTTTTTACCAATCGGATACCATCGACTGGTGGTTATGTCGGACTCGAACCGACTAAAAACCGCACTCCGTCTTGGGTACTAAAAGCCGGGGAACCAGGTGCACCCTCAAAAGGAAATCCCTGGAACCCCAACGTACCTCGGGCCACCCACCAAAAACTATTTTATTCTGCAAAAAAGGTATTAAAATAAAAGTAAATAGAGATTAAATAGAAAGTACCTACTAAACAACACTTCATTAAAATGAAAGGTCTTACGCTGTCTGGCATATACATGTTGGAAATAGGCCAATTTGTTAGGTAGCACTCATTACTATTGCCACTAGCAAGTGACTAACGTCCCCAGCAACATAACCTCTGGTATAAAGGTAAACTTGCGATAACAAGTTCCACCTAAATTCCGCTCAGGGCCATGTGAGTTAAAGTAAATAACAGAATTCCGAATACCACAAGAAAAGCAGATACTGAAAATAAATTTAAAAATGAACTCCATAATTTCTTAATTAAAAATTCATAATGAACCCAAATTTTTATTTTTAGTCACAATGTGGAATGCAATAGTAAATTTTATAAAGTGTAGCTAATTGTGAAAGAGTACCTAATTTTCATACTTATTCAGCATTTGGCACCTTCTCTTATTTATAGTCTGCAATCTGTATTCCTCCCATAATCCAGAGTTTCTAGATATTCTACGTAAATTCCAATATTGGAAATGGAGGAACTTTTGTCTCTTTGAACTAACAAATGACGCATCCTATGACGAGATACATTAAGTTTGAGCCGGTGAAATGCAACTTGCCGAGCCGAGTAGGTCCTCCTTAGTGTTCTTCGACAAATCTTACTGAACTAAGTTTTGTTATTACAGATTGTACCCGCTTAGAAACATCTCGAATATGGAAGAAGACACCATAACCTACCGACGGATTGAAAGTTTTGAATTTGACGCTGAAGCTTCCTTTCCATTAACGGAAAATGATTTAGTGTCAGTCATTAATGTTCCTTACCATGTAAGAGATCTTTAAATATTTAATACCTACCTAGTATTAAGATATAATTTTAAGATGCCGTATGTTACATGTATGTACATGTTATCGGATTAAGAATACAGAGTATCATCACGCCAATTGATCTTATGGATGTCGCAAGAAGGGATTAAGGGAGCAAATTGCAGAGGACAACACCTCGGTAATGAGATGAAAACTTGAAACAAATCCGATACCGAAGCAAGCGCCGTATAGCAGGCCAAAATCACTTTCTAACGGACTTCAAATAATTACAAATTTTACCAAAAAAAAACCGACTTCAAGAAATGGACCAAATTGAAAGGGGCCCACACGGGAAGCACTAGCTTTCAAATAAAAAAAGAATCATCGAAATCGGTTGGCTTGATATTGAGTTATTCGTCAATTTGTCGCGCACATACTTATTGCAAATTGAAGACTTATATGGTTTTCTCATGGATGACAAGTCAGAACTGGAGCAAATTAAAATCGGACCACACTGGAATTTCAGCTTTCAAATAAAAAAAGAATCATAAAAATCGGTTCAGCCAGTCCAAAGTTATGAGGTAACAAACAAAAATAATAAAATAAACAGTCGAATTGATAACCTTCTTCTTTTTAACCGACTTCAAAAAAGGAGGAGGTTACCTGTATAGAGAACTGTATGTTTTTTTTCAACTGGGTGAACCTTTTCTGATGATTCTTTTTTTATGAAAGCTAGAGCTTCCCGTGTGGTGCCATTTAAATTTGGTCCAGTTCTTGAAGTCGGTTTTTTCTTTTTGTTGAAATTTGTGATTATCTATTTTGAGGCCTATGACCAGCAGTGGACTGTTAAAGGCCATCTGACGAATGAAATATGATTTTACAAAAAGATTACGAAGTTATTTCAAAGCATACTATATAGTTATACTATAGTGATATCATCATATTATTATGTATGAAACAAGCAATGCGAATTTACTTAGATAACATTTTTCAGATCTATTTAACGAAGAGAGTAGGTACTCTACTCTTATCTATCCACTATGATAATATTATTTGAAATCAAAATTACCTATAAAATATTTATTTATCTATAATAAAAATGTAACAGGTCCAATTCTGTACATTAAAGGTGATTTGAAAAATTTTTTTGGAGGGCTCTCCATAATCGATACTGAAGCCAAAACTGTGATTTTTTCATTTTTGTCTGTATTCAAATGAAACTTGGCATGATTTCAGTTACGACACGATACTACGAGGTAGGACATAGGGTACTTTTTATCCCGAAATTCAGCACAGTTTCCTGGAGAGAGGGGGTGAAAGTCAAAATATGTACTTAGTTGTAATTCAATAACACATAGTCCGATTTCATTCATTCTTTTTTTACTAGAACTCTTCTACCCCAACAGTAATCGCTTCCAATGTAAGCACCCACTGTAACTTCAGCTAGTTAATTTTCGCCTATGTCCTTTGTTCTATATCTGTGTTGTATCACTACCGCAGAAACCATCAAGCAATGCTCTCTATAGATCCAACTTCGTTGATTGCAATTTTACAATCAACTTTATCGCTTAGGTCACAGTCACAGTAAAGGTAAAGCTAGAGAATATGGAGAAAAAAAAAACATTCAAATCTAATCTTTTATATAAAATTCTCGTGTCACAGTGTTAGTTACCATACTCCTCTGAAACGGCTGGACAGATTTTAATGAAATTTGGTGTGCATATCGGGTAGGTCTGAGAATCGACCAACTTTTTTTTGTTTTTATTATTTAGCCGTGTCAGCTAGTATTAAAAAATAATAAAAAGTATTATTATATAACTTAGTTCTTAAGCAACAAAAATGAAATACACGAATTGACAAACCCCTTCTTTTTTAAAAGACGGTTAATAATGTAATTTCAACAACACTGCTTAATTTTGTTAAGTTCATTTATTATTAATCAATCGAAGTGTTTCAATTCGCACGTTTGAGAAGTGAAATGTATAAGTAGGCACAATAAAGGAAGTAATGACTGAGGGGCCAATTAAAACACAATCTCGAACAAAAAAAAATATTGTCACTCGGAAAGATGTTAGGATTGTTTCAACACCTAATTCTTCAAATATTATTAAGTTATGAAGAAATAAAAGAAATGAAGTAAAAAGTTACAACAAAAAAAAAAACTGGTTGTCTGTAAAGTCGGTTTACGGACGATAGTTTAACGTGACAAGCAACGTCATAACAACATTGATGAAATTATGATATAAATACACACATCAAATATGGAGGGTATCCAGTCGCAAGAAGACCTTTTTTTGTTGTTGCAACGAACATGGGCGGCCATTCCACAGCGTGATTTGGATGAACTCATTTTGAGTATGCCAAACCGATTCTTGTGTTGTAAGTGTTCGCGGTAGAAACACGGATTATTAATTGTTTAAGTTACCTAATAAAATTTTAAAGAAAACTGTTATTTCAGTCTTTTTTTCGAACTTTAATGTTAGTGGTTCAAATGTCAAAATTCCCTTTATTAGGAAAATGGCAAATTTCTTTATTAATGCAAAGGTGACTTGGTTTATCGTTACTGTGACAAACGAAAACACTTTATTTGATGAATCCTTAAAGAAAATTTTAATTAATATCAATCAGGAGAAAAGTTATTGCAAAAATATATGTTGATCCCAAGACACATATGTTGATCCCTAGATACTTTTGATGTGTGTACATACAACGACATACAATGAGCGTAGCTGGACAATGTTTATCAATTTATTTAGACGTTGTCACGTCAAAAACTCAGCGTCAGTTGTCAGCGTTTAAGATAGTTATTATAGACTAGCTGACCCGGCGAACTTCGTCCCGCCATATTTACACATCTGTCTCAGCTTTCCACAGGCAGTGTACAGTCGCGGACAAAAAAAAACACTTTTCCCGTTACCTTTTATTTTTTTCTTTCTAGCAAAAAAAGAATGAATGAAATCGTACTTATTGAATTACAACTAAGTACAGTTTTGACTTTCATTCCCTCTCTCCAGGAATCCGTGCTGAATTTCGGGATAAAAAGTATCCTATGTCCTACCTCGTAGTATGAACTCAAATCATGCCAAGTTTCATTTGAATCCGTTCAGTAGTTTCGGTGTGATGCGCGGCCAAGATACAGACCGACAGACAGACAGGCAGACAGACGGACAGACAGACAAAAATGAAAAAAAATACAGTTTTGGCTTCAGTATCGACTATAGAAAGCCCTCCAAAAAAAAAATTCAAAATATCTTTAATATACAGAATTGGACCTGTTACATTTTTATTATAAGTATAGATAGCTACCGCATAAAAGTATTTAACAGATAAAAGTCGGAGATATACATATATTTGATTATCTACCATATTTTTCTCTATTCGAAACATGTGAAACCACGAAGCAAATACAAAGAGGAGATGCCCTAATGAAATTTTTGTATGAAACAATGCGTGACAATTTGCGGGGGTGAGGGGGGGTTACTTTGCCCTTTGCCATCTACCAATCAATAGCAAAACTACTTGCATCGTTACATGTTGATGTTGCTATGTAGTTTAGCTATTTGACACTAAAGCGTACGATGTAAGGGACATACAGGGACGTACTCAGAATTTTTTACCAGGTAGTTATTTTTTTAAAGTCAATTTTGTAAATCATTTTGATGCATGTATCGCAAAAATATTATTAGTAAAAAACATCGTACATAACATCTATACTAATATATGAAGCTGAAGAGTTTGTTTGTTTGAACGCGCTAATCTCAGGAACTACTGGTCCGATTTGAAATAAAAAATGTGTAACATTTCTTTTTTTTTTTTAAAGTGTTTTTTTTTTTCAAAAAAAAAATGTTTCAGTGTTAGATAGCCCATTTATCGGGCAAGGCTATAGGCTATATATCATCACGCTTAGACCAATAGGAGTGGAGCACCAATGAAGAATGTGGCGAAAACGGGGGAAAATTATTACGCTACAGGAATTAGGAGACGTAAACGAATTTGCGTGGGTCAGCTAGTATAGTATAAAAGTGAAAGTTTGTGTGTTCTTTATATCTTCCCCGTAACCTTGGTGATGTATTTGATTTATTACTTATTTAAATATGTCACCGTAAGATTATAAAAATCGTTAGATTATAATCTACCTAGCGAGATTGCCAACTATCGATAGATTGTCGACTGTGATATACTACTTACGCGCGTCAAATTGTCAACTTTCCCTGATTGTTCGGTTTTATAGTAGGCCGATCAATGCCCATAGAGATAGTTTAGGTTATTATTTCTTTGATTAATCACAAATTATTTTTTCTGCCAACAGCAACTTCAGCAACTTTATATAACTAATCCTAAAGCTGTGAGGTATTTTCAACATGAAATCAATTTACAATCACAGAAATACTTTACATTTGGCATCAAAGACAAATTAACAAACAAATATGGCGGCGCGGGGACATATGCTGTTCAACCAATCAGCGCGCGACTTGCGATTCGTAGATACCATTTTACAATCTCGCGAGATAGATTACAATCTAACGGTTTTGACAATCTGACGGTAACATATATATTAAAGAGAGAGAACAAAAACAAAGAAATATAGTACAACAACAAACACATACAATAAAGAGAACAATAACATACAAGTAGTAAAAATTTTTCTACAAATTAGTTTTTCATTTATTATATTTTCAAATTCTTCAGTTTTCGTTTGATTAATTTCGTTGTGGGTTCCGAGAAAGTTTAATTTTCCTGGGATTCCTGGGATAGAATTTTAGTTAATTAGAAAACCTATCAAATAATCAGTATAAGTAAAATTTGTTTCATTTTCAAGTACTTTAAATTCTAGATTAATATAGATATAATTTGAATATAGATAAAAAAAATAATTCTAATTACGACCCTGTCTCTTTGTTCTGTTGATGTTTGTTTTCCTAGTTGACGATAGACGTCAGTGTTCACAAAATGATTACAAAAAATACAAAAAATAATACTTTTTCGATTAAAAATTCTTTAGGCAAGAATGCAGAACATATTTCAATATTTTTTTATGATTTACTTTATAAATACTCAGCTCTACGAACCTTTGTATTTTTATTTCCCATCACACAAAGTTTTTCCATCTAGTGGCGAATAGATTTAACTATATTTCAACGACACACTGAGAGTTTTCTAGAACTATTTTAAGAAATTAAGTATAAAATTACTTACAAATGAAATATTAAGCCATTCATGGCACCAGAACATCTATCCAAGTTATTTGTACAAGATAAAACACAACACTTCATCTTTTACTTAATTGTACCGAGAATATTCAAGGATTGCGATTTTTCGATAAAGTTCTAGAACATTGACGTTGACAGTCTAATTTGTAAGTCGCGATAACTGCGATGACGTCAGGACCTGTATTTTGTCACGGGACCTATGCGCTTATGCCATCTCCTCTTTGTATTTGCTTCGTGTGTGAAACCGAGACCTGGCAAATAAGTTCACATTAGTCTATGAGGGACTTTATCAACAATTGGTGATACTTAGTTTGCATCTAAGAGCCGCTGTCTGTCATTAGGACCAATTCTAACTAAATCGAGTTTACGGAAATACTCCTAAGTTCTCAATTGATTTGTGACTAGTTTGTATGCAATAACTTTTCGTAGCAGAATTTGGTTATGGAACAGAGCTACGTATGTAGTCAAATTAATTAGTTTGGATTGATCGACGCAAAGCTAAAGCAGTTTAAAATGCTTTTTTTTGGTATATAAATTAATACAGTCTGCTCGTTCTTTTCAAATGTTCAAAATTAAATAAATTAAGAAGAAATATAGTCGTATAGAAGTATACGTAATAGTTTTCTGAAGTTTTACGTCTAATCCTAATAAATAATTATCTACCTACTTATCATACCTCCAATGGGGTGATTAGATATGATAAAATAAGCCGTACTACCGGTACTACCGATAACAAGTAACAATATAATAATGATAATAGTAACAAAGCGAAGTTTTATACAATGTGGGTGTACTTTAATACGATTAATTGCATTTTTTATGGGATGTACAGGATCAAGATCAGCACCAAGAAAAATAAAATAAAAAAAGAACACGCTAGTTATGACATTTCAGAAGTTTATACACACGTTACTAAATATGTAGGTATATGTATTATTGTTAAATAAGCGACGATAGCGACTTGGTGTCCCAAGCTAATATCAAGAAATCTCTGCTATAGATTTGATTGAATAAAGTATAACTAGTAATAAAGTATAAATTCGGAGGAATAAAAAATGAAGTAGAATATATACTGATCCAAATAGATCGTTAATAATAAAAGATTAATCAAAATACTAGTATAATACCATGTATTACTTAAGTGCAATAGCCCAATAATGTATGGAAACCGACCACATTACAAAGCATTCAAATTCAATATCGTTTGAGATGTGCATCCACGACGTGTCTGCATGTTCAGTTTACATAAAGTCGCCTTAAGTACTAAGCATGTCGTTCCTCGTAGCCGCCACGATTCCCTAGATTACGTATATCAAGAACCTATTTGATTCGGCACTTTCTTGAAATCAACCAGAATGTACCAATTGCCTTATATTTAAAGTGTCAAGTAAAGTATGCTTAGTCTTTGCAATTAAGTTATTTCAATTAATTTAAATTTACAAAAAAAAATGTAATAAAGTTTTTGTTTTGCCATATATATTTTTTCCTTGTCTAATATCACTTACTATAATTTACGTTATAGAATTGAAGCATGTAAGTTTATTTTATCAAGTCAGATACGTAAGTACGCTTAATTCCTTAAGATTTCCTAGTTTTCACTCAAAAATCATGATGAGATTTGGTTTTGGTGTACGTTAGTACTACCATTATATATTTAATAGTCTCGTTGCAAAATAAAAAAAATCACCTATAATCTCATATAGTCCTCGATCTTTTTATGTCGCTTTTAAACTAAGTTTGAAGCCATGCATTAAATTTACTGTAAAAAGTTTTTATACTAGTATTTTATCAAACTGTCATAAAATGCACAGCGCATAATTAATCAACAAGCCCTAAAAGAATAGTTTAAAACAGCTGCACCTCTTTTTCGAACTCGCCTTACTTTGAAAGACGTATTCTGATCCAGCTAAATTCCTCACAAAGACTTAGTTCAATTGCTGTCCATCCGGTCGGGTAGCTGACGCCGCGATCACCTGAGAAAATATTGTAACTCGGCGTATCTTGCGAACAATAAATATTTAAGCTTCAGTTTACTAAATAAATATCCTCCGTTAACTATTGGAACCTTTGTAGAATGCTAGCAAACTGTATTTTATAAAAAATCTAGATAATAATTTAATTTTACGATAAGGTCAGAAGCATATTTTCTAAGACCCTTCGTAAAAATCTCAGACATGCCTTGGGTCATTCCTTTGACGTTGTTAATACAAAGCGCTATACAATATAAGATAATGTAATATTGTAGTGCTAATCATTGGTGAATTAATATTTTCAAATAGCCTTTTCAAACATCGTCGAAAGCGTACAAGGCAGTTGCCATGTCTTTTTCACTGTTGCTGCTCCTGATATATTTTTTTTTTAAAACGTAGTAGAAGTTTAAAAGTTCGTGAAACACATAACTTTATATTCTACACAAATTTTACAAAAATCTTTATATTTCTACACAAATCCTAATTGACAGCACCTTATTTTGGGCACCTCAGATTCAGGAGGTCAGCCGCAAAGTGTACGCTGCAGCGGGATCTTTGCGAAGGTTGCGAAACCTTTACCGACATCTACTAAGACTACACTTGCACAGACGCTCCTTCTTCCCATTATTGACTATGCCGACATCAGCTATCTTGACCTCACTGAAGCACAACTCGATAAACTTGAGCGTCTTCAAAATGTTTGTATAAGATTTATATTTGGACTTCGCAAATATGATCACGTTTCCCACTTCCGTATAAAGCTCAAGTGGCTTCCAATCCGATTTCACCGGAATACTCATATCCTTACCCTTCTGTATAACATTTTGTTTAATCCATCAACCCCTATTTATCTCAAAGAACGCTTTAAGTTCCTTCATGACACACATTTGAAATGCCTGAGGTCTTCTGGAAACCTGCGATTGAAAGTACCAAAACATTCTACCAATTTTTATACTAACTCATTTTCCGTAGAAGCTGTACGTTTATGGAATGCATTACCGATCTCTATCAGACGTGCCCAATCTGTTAACACTTTCAAAACTATATTATGTGAGCATTATCTGTCTCTCATAGTTTGAAACTAACGTATGTATGTATATATGTAAGTAGGTTAAAATTGATATATATTATGTATATTCATGTGACTATGTATGTATAGTATTTTTTTATTAAATTTGTAATATTTTTGTTATGCACTTAAAAACATTTTTTTCACGTACTTAAATACCCCGCACCAACTGAGAATGAATCTTGTCCATCCTAAGGTTGCCTGGAAGAAATTGCTGTGAGCAATAAGGCCGCCCTTTGTACATCACATTTTCTGTCTTTTTTTTGTTAATTATGATTGTATATTGTTTGTAAACTCTGGTGTACAAATAAAGTATTATCCATCTATCTATATTTTTACATTTTACTATATTTTGGCTCAGAGTTTCGCTCGTATAGAAGTAATTTTCGCATCTCACAGAATCATTTTTTCTGGAATTTATTGAAGGGTAACTTAGTTGTTTGCTGCAACTTGATAGGGACAGTGCAATGAAAATTGGATAATGATGATATGAACAATATCGTCATCACACAGTAACAAACAAATTTATTGTGTGTATTGCTCCATCCGTATATTTTAATATAACATGTACAAGGGAAATTTCGTAGATAGATGCCAATGATTGACACGCCACAGAGCCGAGTCTCGTTTTAACGTGCTTTGTTACTCAAAATTATTAACTTCCCCTCTACTAAAATTGTACCTTCATGTGTGTGTCCACGTACCTATGTTTATGCCAAAACACAGACAACAGATTCACTCGTCGAAGTCGTTAATTGTCAATCAATACCGGGCGAGCATCCCGGCCGTTAACAGGCATGAGAGGTCGACGTCAAGCTAATTTCTATCACCCTAGTTAGTCTACCTGTATATGCATGGGTGCAGTGTTTCAGAGCAAATAACTTATTGATTGCACACACAAATTTACAATCAACGTGCAGGAATATGTATATGTATAGTGGTTGGTTACTCAATTATTAATTTATGCTTGCACCACAAATACACACACATACACAAATACACAAGAACTTGGCTAACCTGACAGCTCCTATAGAGCACCCCTTAGTATGTAAGAATACTGTAGTCAAACATTTGGCTACACATATTGCTCCTTCTGAGCTAATTAATAATGACTTTATTAATATTAATTCAGGCAATAGCTTGGCCGCACATTGTGACATAAATTCTTTAAATTAATTACTAAGACAAAAGAGCCTATCTCCTGCATATCAAATCATTTACTCAATAATAGTATTGTTCGTGGAAATCTAAAAATAAATAAAAATTGCATCAATAAAGTGACAAAATTAATGACCATAAACATAGTACATCAAAATATTCAAGGATTATCTAGGAAAGACTTAGAAGTAGAATTATTTTTTGATAAACATAATGTCGATGTGCTCTGCATCACAGAGCACTGGCTTCAGGCTCACCAGTTAATTCTTGATAAAGAACTTTATTCTGCTAGAAGTGTGTATGTAAGAAAGAAGTCAATCCATGGAGTGTCCTTAATATTTATTCGTAATAGTATTAAGTCTAAAGAACGGAAAGATATTGTAAATCTGTCTACTAAGCGCACTGTAGAGCTTTCTTGTGTAGAACTGGAACACCATATTATAGTTAGTGTGTATCGGCCACCACAGAGTGACTTTAGCATTTTTGAGATAGTAATGGAAGAAGTATTGAAACGTTTATTTGTCAGTAGTAAGATTTTGGTAGTTTGTGAAGATTTTAATATTAATTTTTTAGAAAAGTGTCCTATCAGTATACGATTAGTAAGCCTATTTGAATCATTTGACTTGAATCACTTATTTTCTGAGCCCACAAGAATTACTTCTCACTCGGCAACTTGCTTAGATAACATCTTTTGCAATGGGGAATATTTAAATAGGTAAATTTTAAGTGATTTAACATTTGATCACTGCGGGCAATTTGGTACATTGCCTTGTATGAGAGAAAATGAAATAAACAAAACCATATGCAGGCCCATTACTAGTAACCAATTATTAAATTTTAGTAATAACATTAGGTATAAGGTTTCCAATTTAGATTGGACTCAAAGGGATCCGGATAAACTTTACGGCTACCTATTCAACATGATGGAAATCGAATTTACCAGTATATTTAGACAGTTCAGACAAAAACAATAATGAAACGGCCCAAAATGACGTTCTGTGATTGGGCGACAACAGGAATATACAAAAGTAGGGAAAGGCTGTATGATTTGTATGCTGTGAAAAAGGGTAATTTTGACCCAAAATTTCATGAATATGTAAAAAATTACTCAAGGATTTTTAGGAGAGCCTGTGGTGCGGCGAAGTCTTTGTATATAAGTGATAAAATTAAGTCTTCAAATAATAAAATAACAGCTACATGGAACATTTTTAAAAATGAAACGGGGCGTTGGAAACCTCGAGATAATGATTTAAAATTAAATATTAATAATAGGTTTATAACAAACAACTTAGACATAGCTGAATCTTTTAATACCTTTTTCACAAGTGTACCAGTTAGTACAACGAGTACCTTGAATTCTTGTGCGTCCGGGTCTGAACTGTTGTTAAGGGCCAATGTAAATGAATGTAAGAATCTATTTCAATTTGAATACATAAACCCCACAGATTTTATAAAAACGTTTAAATCTCTTAATCCTAAGAAAACAGGGGACTTATGGGGGATTTCAGTTAAATTAATAGAAACTATTATAATTGATATAGCACCATTTCTAGCAATTACATTCAATCGATGTGTTGATTCTGGGGTTTTTCCTAAACTGATGAAGTATAGTAAAGTAATACCTTTATACAAGAAGGGTCTACAACCGAACCAAGTAACTTTAGGCCAATCTCAATCTTACCGGCTATTAGTAGAATTTTTGAAAAAGTTATTTTGCAACAACTAGAAAGCCATTTTAATCTAAATAATGGATTTCACAAAGAACAATATGGCTTTACAAAGGGTCGTTCAACAATTGATGCGGGTGCAACTCTTTTGAGACATATATTTAATGCATGGGAGAATTCGCAAGATGCGATAGTTGTATTTTGCGATCTCTCAAAAGCTTTTAACTGTGTAGAACATAACACGCTTTTTCTTAAACTTAGGCATTATGGTGTTCATGGTATTGCTTTGGAACTAATCGTTACCTACTTGAAAGATAGAATTCAACATGTAGATGTCAATGGTGCTAGGTCATCTGGATTACCTGTTACTATGGGCGTTCCGCAGGGCTCTATACTGGGTCCTCTACTTTTTCTCATATATATAAATGACTTACATATAAATGATTTAAAAGATCTCTGTGACATAGTTCTATTTGCTGATGATACGTCACTTATTTTTAAAGTCGATCGTAAGAAAACAGTTATTGACGATGTGAATAGGGCACTAAATGATGTATTGAATTGGTTTACAACGAATAATCTCCTACTGAATTCAAATAAAACAAAGTGTGTGAGATTTACTATGCCAAATGTAAAAGAACTAGGCACTAAACTAACTATAAATAATGAAATCATAAGTATTGTAGACTCAACAGTATTCTTAGGAATTACATTAGATAGTAAACTTCAATGGTGAGCCCAGATAGATAGCCTGCGGGTAGACTTAGTTCGGCAGCTTATGCAGCATGGAAGATACGTCAGCTCACTGATACGGACACAGCTAGGTTAGCTTATTTTAGCTACTTTCACAGCGTCATGTCCTATGGTATACTACTTTGGGGCAAGGCGGCTGATATTGAAACGATTTTTATTCTACAAAAACGAGTCATCCACTCAATGTACAATTTAGGTGCTAGAGTCTCTCTTCGAGAGTTGTTTAAAGATATAGGTATTTTAACTGTTGCATCACAGTATATATTTGCTAATATTATGTTTGTTAGACACAACATAAATGACTATAAGAAAAACAGTGATGTACACAATATTAATACTAGAAACAAATCTAAACTCATTGGTACCTATCATCGATTACATAAGGTACACAACTCGTTCGAAGGTCTTGGTGTACCTTTTTATAATAAAATTCCTATACATGTAATCGACCTTCCTGTAAATAAATTCAAGCTAACTGTAAAAAATCACCTTATTAGGAAAGCCTACTGTACGATCAACGATTATCTAAACGACAAACAGTCATGGGCTTAAGGTGTCATTAGAATTTAGATAGATACACACAAACTTCTTTGTCTTTTAATAAAGCTAAATATTAACAAACCATTGTTAGTTGAAAGTAATGCGTGACGATTATTATGGTAGTTTAATTAGTTAGTGATTTTTATCAGTATCTCGACTATGGTTTGTCATACTCACTAAAATGTCATTGCTTGCGGTGTCGTCGTGGGGCGGGTCGTTTCCTTCCCTCTCATATGGCGAAGGAGATGATGGCTGGTCCACGCGTCATACTCGTGAACGAGTGCTGCTTGGGGTGACTGGTCGGCCTAGTCAGCGATGCTTTAGACAATACTATTATAATAGTTGTTAAAGTTGATAAAACGACAAAAGACACAACACTGAAACGTCTTACTTCTGCTCCAACTCCTGACTGTTCTCCCTTTGTCTTTAGTCAATTTTCTGATTGTGATGTTAGGAAGAGCATAGTATCTATTAGTTCGAATGCAGTAGGTTCTGACTGTCTAAGCCGTAATATGATCCTCCCAATCCTTGATGAAATTCTTCCTGTCATTTGTCATATCCTAAACTATTCAATATCCCATAGCGTGTTCCCAAAGGCATGGAAGGATGCTGAAATTATACCCATCCCCAAAAAGAAAAACCCCGAATCCTTCTGCGATTACCGTCCCATTTCCACTCTCCCATTTCTCTCCAAAGTCTTGGAACGTCTTATCCATGCTCAACTTACTAACTTCCTATCCAGAAACCTGCTCCTTAATCCTCTCCAGTCCGGGTTTCGTCCCGGGCACAGCACCACTACTACTCTTATTCACATAACGGAGGACATCAGATCTGCTATGGAGAACGGTGAAGTTACCGTATTGACACTCCTGGACTTCAGCAATGCATTTAACACCGTTGACTTTGACGTTCTGCTGTGTGTACTGTGCTCTCTTAACATATCTCCAACCGTAATTGACTGGTTTCACAACTACCTGTTTGGTAGCCGGCAACGCATATGCATTGAAAATACTGTTTCGTCTTGGTGTAGCAATACAGCCGGTGTACCACAGGGCGGCGTGCTCTCCCCCCTACTTTTCTCTGTTTTTATCAACACAATCACTAACAATCTGTCTTCTTCCTACCACCTATATGCTGATGATCTCCAGATTTATACCAAGGCATCACCGGTTAATCTGGTTGATGCTGTTACTAGTATTAATGCTGACCTGGACAAAATTTGTAAGTGGAGCAACGCCTACGGTCTAAAAATTAACCCAAGTAAGACCCAGGTTATTGTCATTGGAAGCTCGCGATTGGTCACCAAAATTGACAGGACAAAGTTGCCAAAAATCACTTGCAATAATACACCTATTCCATACAGTGACAAAGTAAAGAACTTGGGGATTTACATTGACAGTACCTTGTCCTGGGGTCCTCAGCTACAAGAGCTGAGTCGTAAAATGTTTGCTGCTGCGGGGTCTTTGCGCAGACTACGCAATTTTCTTCCCACGTCAACCAAAATTGCTCTTACACAATCCTTTCTTTTCCCCATCCTTGATTATGCTGATGCCAGTTATCTAGATCTCACTGAAGACCAACTTAATAAACTAGAAAGACTCCAAAACCATAGTATAAGGTTCATATTTGGACTACGCAAATATGATCACGTCTCCAATTATCGTAAACAGCTTAAATGGTTACCCATCCGCCTTCGCCGGAATGCTCACATTCTTTCTCTTCTATATAATATTCTGTTCAATCCTTTTACTCCAAGTTACCTTAAAATGCGGTTTTCCTTTCTACATGACTCACATTCCAAATTATTGAGATCGTCAGAAAATCTGAAATTAAAAATGCCTGGTCACTCTACCAAATTCCTTGATCAGTCGTTTTCTGTCCAAGCGGTACGATTGTGGAACGCCCTACCGGTCGCAATTAGACGTGCAAAAACTCAAACTGCCTTTAAGAGATTGGTAAAGGACCATTACCTAGGAGACAACAATAATCCATAATCAACTGTTATTATAAATCAATTGGGTCACAGTATTGAGTGCCAGGATGTGTATAATATCTATGAATTTCACTTATTAAGTATATATAACTATATATTTGTGTCACTTGTACTTCATATAATATTATTATCTATAAATATTTATACTGCTTTATTTTTCTTTTACAAATTACTCTCTAATGCATCAGACACTACACTATACGTCTGCCTAATAATGTTATTTATTTCCATCCCACGGTTGCCTGGAAGAGATTGCCGTTGAGCAATAAGGCCGCCAGTTGTACTACCGACCTACCTAGCTTTAAGTTATGTTCTTAGTTATCTGGCGTACAATAAAGCGATTTCTTATTATTATTTTTGTATGTATTATTGTATTATTAATGACTATCTCGATAATCGGCATCACGAGTATCAACTATGATAACTTCTGTTAGGAATTAGCTCAACCTGCCATTGTTTCAGTTTTTTATCGCTTTATAATGACACGGTACGTGCAAATAATTATCAACTTAACGTTTAGGTTATAATTGATCAACCCGAGATGTTCTAATTATAGACCAGACAGTATTCTGTCATGGCGAATATTATCGACAGCTACATTAACGTTTTGATACTTGCGTCAATAATATTAATCCTCAAAGAGACAAATGGACCATATTAACAAAGTTATTTAA
This sequence comes from Diaphora mendica, assembly GCA_949125395.1. Lineage (NCBI taxonomy): Eukaryota > Metazoa > Arthropoda > Insecta > Lepidoptera > Erebidae > Diaphora > Diaphora mendica. Next base: position 25,524,653 of record OX421312.1, on the reverse strand, counting down.
TATTAATTATTATTATTATTCTGGTTCGTTCAACTGCAACCCTAGCCTCTTAATCCAGTCACGAATTATTTTCAACAGTAGATTTTGCAACTGAATGTAAGTGGATGTGCACCTTGTTTCCATTTTGTTCTATGTTTAATAGACTCAAACCTTCAACGTTATCACTGAGTGTTTTTTTTGTTTGTGCGTTAGATTTTGGAGCTTTTTAATAAAAGGAATTTCAGGTGGCAACAGCTTGCACACTGTTTACCTTACATGTAATACTAACACTATTGTACCTGAAAATCAGATTTTGAAAAAGAGTAGCCATCAGTTTCTTTGCCAGTATTCTTCTCATGAGCTTTGAAACTGGAAGTTATGGATCGACACAGGCAGGCAGTAAATTTGGTGTTTTCGCCTAATTTACCTCGACAATACAGCACATGCTGTGGCCCATGTTTGTGTCGATCTATGATTTTTAACTATATCTTCAATTTGTCGTTCATAAGTGTCCCTTGGTGTCTTAGATGAATAAATGATTTTGATTTGATTTGATTTTAAAAATAAATAGCCAAACGACGCTGTTCTGTAAAAACCTTCCAGCTTACAAAAATGATTTGAAGACAATCTTTACATACATTTAAAACGGATTACAATTGTAATACATACAAAAATGTATGTAGAAAATTAATTAAAACTTATAATTTTTCCGAGTGTTGTGAAGAGTAAAGTTAGTAAGGTTATATTAATTAAGATGTTGCCTTAGCAAACATGGGAACCTACCTTAATACCGTAATTCAAAGGTACAAAGCAATAACCTAGTGCATTTTCTTTGAAAGTTAATTTAATTATGAAGTGAAACTTGCGCTGCAACACGCCAAAGCATAGTAGAGATGCTGCCGTTGAACAATTTATTTCCTTTTTAAAGGAATTTTGAAATTGTAGTTATCAATAAATACCAGTGAAATAACTTACAAGATGTAAAACGAGCGCTTACCGTCTCGAACCTAGAACTGCTAATGGATTAGTTTTAGTTTAGATTGTGAGAGTATATAAATGATTAATCTATAGATTTTTATTTTTATTTCTTGTATCTTTCTGTATTTCATTCTTGTATTTCTGAATCTCAGATGTCGTAGGCTTGCGTGATGAGATTGTTTCAGAAAATGGAGTGTCATCACACCTATTCATGAAAGGGGTGTGGTAAGAGGCGACTAAGGGGTCAGATTACACAAGAAAACATCACTGCAAAGAAAACTAGATACAACCTCAATACCAACCCACCTGGCCACAGTACTATAGTAGGTCAAAACCTCTGTTCGAAGGAGATGCCTATTTTCAGCAATGGACTATTAACATGAAAAGCTTAATTCTTTGTAATTATTTATATCTTTACCAATGAATCTAATTTTAGCATTTCTACATTTATTAATGTTCCTCAAATTAAAAAAAACTAAACCCTAAACCTAAGAGTTGTTCAGTATTAACATTGGTCCAAAAAATCCCCTTTATTATTAAATATTTCGAATATAATTGTGAAGCGTGAAACAACTAAATAATATTTAAATGAGATATTAAATTAGTCTTAAATTGAAAAAAATCCACATGGTTGACTCTTATAAAATCATAACTTTCCTTAGAAATAATTATCCACTTAAGTATTATGTCTATGTATGTGTGCAAATATGTGTAATGACTATCTCGATAATCGGCATCACGAGTATCAACTATGATAACTTCTGTTAGGAATTAGCTCAACCTGCCATTGTTTCAGTTTTTTATCGCTTTATAATGACACGGTACGTGCAAATAATTATCAACTTAACGTTTAGGTAATAATTGATCAACCCGAGATGTTCTAATTATAGACCAGACAGTATTCTGTCATGGCGGATATTATCGACAGCTACATTAACGTTTTGATGCTTGCGTCAATAATATTAATCCTCAAAGAGACAAATGGACGATATTAACAAAGTAGTATTGTGTCGAGCCCAGCCCTCCCCAGGTCGCATTTCCCCGGGCAAAGGGCTCAGATGAAAATCAATAGTGCACTCTAGATATAATCCTAGCTGTAGCTGCGTAGCTAGGTCTCGCAGGGTGCCGGCACCTAGAGCTTAAAATAGACTATTGAATTACAGCTCGCGCACCGCCATAGCGAAATTTTAAAAATGTTTTTCTCTCGATATTTTGCGAGTGATTTTTTTTGTTTCGGTTTTACTAGGAACACAATTGTGTATTGTATTTTAAACTCTTTGTTCGTAAAACCTTTTAGTTCACTATATAAGTTTTCATTGGAAAATATTTTGAAAGGCTTATTGAAGATTACTATGGGAATAAAATATAAATTATACCAATGGTGTATTTATTTGCGAAAATATAAAGTTCAAATTATGAATTGATGAACTTTTGACCAGAGTGGTTTATATTAATGACATGGAACACGTCGGCTACCGACGACGGGTAGTTATCTATATAAGGAATAGGTCAGTCTTATATTCAAAACGATAAGGATTGAATACCTACGCCTACAACTTGTTATAAATTGAATAAATAATGTTTGTATTGCAAATTTCTTTCATATAATATTTTAAGAAATAGGGAAATTAAAAACGCCAAACAACTTTCTTAGTTCCAGAATACTATAGATAATATACCTACGTAATATTATAGTGCTACCCAGGTAGGACTTGCATCTAAAACGTAGCTGGCCGTCGATGTCCCTTATTTGTGCCCTGTAGATGAAGATGTAATATTTTTATAGGAAAGTTATGAAATGAGACTCGACTTATCCTTTCCTCCAAAAGTAGCGTATTCATGCCTATGTTAACGATCATTAATGAATCAATATCTAATGTTAACACATTTGTACAAATACCTCCATTATTATGCACTACGTATATAGAGTATTGTTTTTTGAATCCTACGCAAACAAATATTTAATCACCTGACTAGAGAAATGTAGATAATTATTGGGACATGTTTCAAAAAAACATGTCGTGTTTTTATTTATCTAACAAAGCGTCGTCAGAAATCAATGTACAATAAGTAGAACGTCCCTTTAAAAACCCGATAAAACAAATATGTAGTTCTTTAACAAACGTGGGTCGACTACTACCGAGTTTTCAACTGAAACGGAGGATTACCTAATCATTTTCAGAAATATCCTTTATATGTTTATTTTCTTGTAAAAAGCTTTTATGGACTATCCATTTGGATGGAGATTCGCAAAAAACCTTTATAGGATGAATGTTCCATTACGACCATTGGATTAAACGAAATATTGCCTGAACAATGTCTGATGTAAATTATAAATAGTTTTTGATTATAATGATTATATTTTTTTTTTATATTTCGGACATTTTAACACACAACGCCATCTAGTCCCAAGTTAAGCAGAGCTTGAGTTATGGGTACTAGACAAGTGATACAAATACATATATACTTTTTTTTTTGTAAATACATACATATTATACATAGAAAACACCCAAACTCCGAAACAAATATTTGTAGATCATACAAATATTTGGTCCGACCCAGGAATCGAACCCGAGACCTCATGATCAGCAGTCGTACACGCCAACCGCGAGACCAACGAGGCAGTCCAGCATAGGCAGATAGTGATTATAATGTATTAATTGTTAGACTGAAGGATATGAAAATTATAAGAATTATAATAGCTGTTGTATACATTTCATGCAGTCAGGTTTTTGACAAGAGAGAAGAACACATGTGCTTATGCTTTCCATCAGGCAGAGCAGAGTTATTTAAGCAGCTCAAACATAAAAAAATGTGTACAAATTCACGATGGCTGACTCAGCGTAGCATTTAGTTTTCTCGTTAATTTAAAACTTGGTGATATTATTTATTTTATGAAAGTGACTGTTATCCGAAATTTCCTTTAACAATAACTTTAGAACTTGTTGTTCATTCGTTTTACTATTCGAAATACCCGGAAAGTAAGTAACATATTTTTGAATTCTATCAGACATTTCTTTTTTTACTACGTATAGTTCTTCATCAGTCACTGTATTAATATATAAATAAATTTGTATCCTATAGTCAATGTGCGTTGCTAACGATACCAATTAGGGCAACAATCAATTTAAAAAAGCTAAATTAATACAGCTGATCGACTGGCATAGAAAAGGTCGCGATGGTTGTTATTTCAAATTGTGACGTTTTCGCATCGTGGGACGAGATTCGCTAGACGATAATCCGTTTTCAATTAGTTGATGACGTTCATACATCGCGTTACAATCCAATTCCAATTTCAATCATCAAGCCAATCAAAATACACAATAATTGTTCGCTTGTTGGGTATTCATTTGGTGTCCTCTCATTTATGAAAACATTTTATGAGTTTCAAACCACATGTAACAATTGAAGCTATTAATAATATCCTCCATAAAAGCAATGGACAATTTCTGATGTCGCTAATTTCCCTCTCCATAGACTCATTATACAATCGTATCATCAATTTGATTACCGTGAGCACTCTAGTTTTTGAACACTATGAGGATTTTAATAATGTTACTTTTAATATTTTTACGGTACAATTTGTTTCTATTGTACTATTGTATATTGTACCGGTGATAATACATAGGTACTTATATCACTTGTTGATAGCTCAAGGTAAAGCAATTGTCGGCTAGTCGGCTTGTTCCACTGGCGTCTGACAAAAAGTTGCGTCACATATTATAGTAGGGGAGCCCTAGAAGGAATTTCGGGATTTACTCAAGCGCGGCAGATTAATATACAAAATATGAGCCCTGTATATATGGCCGCCAGTCAGGAATAAAGGATCAGATAAGTAAAAAAAACTGATCATCAGACATTCTCGAGCGCGTCAGATTAAGGCATGGTGAGTTAAGTGAGGGTGAGGGTAAGGGTGAGGGGTTGGGGTATGGGCCTCCGGTATCCTCAATCACTCGGTGAAACACAGCGCAAGCGCTATTTCACACCGGTTCTCTGTGAGGTTGTGGTATCACTCCGGTTGAGCCGGCCCATTCATGCCGAAGCGTGGCTCTCCCACGTGGATATATAACAACTTTCACTCTTTAACAAAAACAAGAGATGCAGAATGGAGACATCCTTAATTTTACAAACACTTTATAAACCCGTAACGGATACGGCCAATATTAATACTTACAAACGCTACCGCGGCAATCAATCACTTGAAGAAATTGCACTCACACGCATCACTATGTGCGGCAAACAGTTGTCGTTGCAATTGCACTCTACACTGATAGGTTACAATCTAAGTACCACTTGAGTCTTTAGTTGCTAATACTCAAGTACGGAGGGGCAAAAGGAGAACGAGCAACTCGTTCTTTGAATTGTTAACATCAGGTAGGCCGTAGGTATTTATATGAGTTAACTAAAAAGAACATATTTGTAATAATAATAAGTAAATAAAACCAAAATTAGGAGACTCCTAGTTATAACCTTTTTTAAAATATTATAAAATATCTTGTCCCCATATTTCTAAGAGAATTGAATGGTGTGTTCTAAATGTAAAGAGAAGATGATCAGAAACAAAAAATTAGTAGTGATAAACGGACATTTTCGATATTGTTATTGAATCACATGATCAGATGAACAGTCCATTAATTATGTGATAAAAAAGTATAGAGACGTTTATCTTCATACCTGCCACTAATTAAACGTCTGGTCGCGCTATTTCAGTTGCACAATGAAATTGATTGACGTAGAGAAACGGACTATTTACATTCCACTGATGTTCTCTCTAACAGCGGTCTGCGACCCCGCTTTGCCCCCTGCTCCCTACTGCTCTATCCGACTCACCCTGACAAACGTACCTATTTTTATAAATATCTTCCGGGTGGTGAACCGCAAATAAAATTTATTAACTTACTGTCCTCAAGAATGCTTCCTGAGCTAAACTTTCTTGTCTGGTGAAATGTATCTCAGAATTTAATGTTTCACAGTGAGGTTGGACTGACACACACAAGGGTGCACTTTAATACATCTACGGCTTTTATACTTTTATGTTCTGTGACTCGTGTTTTGGATCGAATTTATTTGAGTTGTTTAAAAAACATTGTTTCCAATTTCTGGTTCTGTTTGCAGTTTGTATTTAAAAAAACCTTTTAACACTGTCAGAAGACAGTGTACGTTACAATAAAACCAGTAAAAAACAACAATTATGGGTAAGCTTTCTCCTTTCATGTGGTGTATGCATATATGTTTGCCCATTTGTATTTTTCATTTAATATTCTATTTTTATTTAATATTCCCTGTATGTATATTTGAACTACATGAAATAAAACAACAAATATCTTTATTAAACCCTAATTATACATTGAAGTGGAATCGATTCACTAGCGTCTGGGTGTATTGTACATGTATCACTAGTTAGGTACATTTATATATTCCACATATTTAAAATTACAAATGATATAGATGCAAACATGCATTTAATTAAGTATGCGATCTGAGCCGGGTGATCTAGTTTCAATTTTAAAATTATATTGCAAAACAATAAGTGTACGAGTGCACCACAACAATATTAACGAAATCTGGTAGGTATTGCATTACCTCCAGCTGCCATAATATTGATATTTACATGTTAGAGAATAACAATAAATAGTCTTGCTTTCCAATTTGTAACGTTTTACGAAAGCATTGTTACATTAATTGAAACATATCTTACACACAGTGCAAACTTTTTAACTTACATTTATAAGTTCAGATATTGTAAACGCACGGCATAATTGAATGCCCAATTTAAATACATTTATTGTAATGTAGGTACATTTACTAAACATAATATTCAAATATTCATATTCGATACAAAGCAATTATTATGCACACACCACGAAATGCGAGGGCGGCTAATTGCTCTATTGTTAATCCTTTGCTATTCTGGCATGTGTCGGCCATTCGCAATTATAGTGTAAAGCTGCTGAAAAAAATACTTTAAAAAAATAACCTATCTGTACTAACTACATATGGTAGGGACTTATCTTCATTGTTTAGGTATCGCCTAGAACTTCTACCCATTACTATTCAGATCATACATCAATATTATAAGGGAAGAAAAAGAAATCGTATACAGGAACGCAAGATTATCTCATTCTCTTAAGGCGAAAAGAAAAGAGAATTAGAGAAGAAAGGAGATACATACATACTACTTGAAATACATAAACTATATAAAATGGTTCTCTTAAATAATAATAATGTTTTTATTTCACAGGCTATAATCCAAGTCGCTCAAGTATTGTTTCCCGACTTGGCAGCTTTTCTGCCGCTGACTATGGACGCTATATATGGGGAGTTCAACAGTCCAGTGATAACGATACCGGTGCAACAGTTCCTATTTACTGGTATTCCACTATGTGTAGGGGACACTGGAACCATTGGAACGACCGCATGTAACCTGATCAGAAATATCGGAGCCGGCTTACAGAATCTTGAATTGCAAGATGATGGCTCAATACGTTTCTCAGTTTTGAATTACGTAAGTTTCACATTATAATTACAACTACAAGAGGTTTTAAATTTCAAATTAAAATACTAAATATAGTTACAATAAATTAATCTCCCTTGAGATAGGTTTTAAATATTTTATTAATATATTCACTATGCTTCCAATCAAGTTGGTTATGAAACTAGCAAATAGCTTGTGGTTCTGATACATTGCTTATGTTCGTCAATCTTATAGACTGAATATCTAAAGTTTTAATATGCGAAAAGGAAACTTTATCTAATATTGTGTCGCGAGTACAGTGCAAAATTTGGCATAGTTAAAGCTTATTGAATATGTTGTAGTTTATATAGACTGAATGAAACTATAAGAATTCCTTACATACATCTAAGATACCTTACAGCTTTTTGATTATAGGGTTCCTTAGTGCAGAGCCAGAACCTTGAATATTAAAAGTACTCTGAAGGTCTTTATTACAGGAATTCAATTCATTATGAAACAAAAACACACGTGAAGTTTTTTAAATCTCTTGTTAAGCTTAACTATTTGCCTGCTGGTGATACGGTGGCATACTACCCTAAGCACGTAATTGAAATGTCAGTTGCCATGTTACATCACTTCATCCTTAATAGCAATGGACTAGACATAATATTTGTAGGTACAGTGTTACACATTGCAGCTGGGAATATTGATGGAGAGCCATGGAAATTCAATGATAGTTACTGAAACCCATCCTACTGAAAACCCACATTTCGCCCACTATGATTTGGTCGCACTCACGTAACAGGGCTAGCGGGCTCTTTAGAAATTAAGTATAGAAAATTTGCAGTAAATTTAAAAAAAAAAACAGTAGGTAAGACGTTAAAATATAAAACGAACGGGACTTCGTCATATAGATCTATACATTACGATCCAGCATCACGAATAAGTTTAGGGTTACCTATCTGTAATTCGAACTGTCGTTTTCCCGTACGTACGTAAAAGCCGACTAAGGGAACAGACAAGAACACTGCCGTGAGAAGTAAAACTTGAAACAAACCCTATAGAATCCCGTCTTATCCCAGCTTGGTACGTTAAACCCCTTTTTTTTAAAGAGAGGCCTGTGCCCAGCAGAATGATGTTGATGATGAATGCGAACTGGCTATGGAAAGATAATCCGAGGCTTGTAAACATTAGTATCATTATTATCATCATTACCACACCTCACCTTCAAGGTGAAACCACTCACTTGTTGCTATCTCAAACCTGAGCCAAACTTTCCAACCCTTGAACAAGTTACGTTCAAGATTGTCCAAGTCTATGGAATATTACTAAAAAAAAATTCGTATATTTCATTTAACAGCTACTGTGCAACCTATTTCACAGGCAGCAACAACCTATATTGATCTTAATTCCTAGAACGGGTCGAGAACTGTGCCACCCACCCCACTCTCCAGTGCCACCTCCTCCGCCTGCGCTCTGATATAGTGTCCTCAAAATAAACGGGACAAACATAGTAAAATTTTCCAAGAGTGATGAAACCTATTTATATTTAGTCTCGGCTTGGTCAAAGGCGATACTCATTATATTTAGAGAGATATTGATCAGTATTAAAAACAGACACAAATATGTGAATCGATGGTGAAAGGATGTACATTCTTTATATCGGTGCTATTCTTGGTTTAAACGGCACATACAATGCTGGATCAGATGATATCCTTACAAAGTCCCTGCTTAAACGTAATAAATATAGGAAAAAATAGTTAAAATGTTACTATTGATATTACAAAATGGTCCAGGGTTGTGTGCGGTCTAAAATATTTCAAAACAGTCTGTAATCACAATACAACAAATAATGTGAAGATAATTTGAGTTTGGATTCGTTACTTTCAATTCAATTCTGAATTGCAACACATAAATTGCACTCAAATTATATTCTTCCATCTGATTTGTGAAAAGGACATCAAAGCGAGCGGTTACCGTGGTAACAACTGCTCCAATACGATGCTAGTGCAATACGTTGTTCGATTTTCAAACCAATTATGTTACTGCCATCGACTCACTCCTAGCGATAAATTCGATGTGTAGTAAATTTTCCACAACACATTTCGTTAGGTTTCATGCGTTACAACCTAAGAGACATCGCTAAAATGAAAGGTGGACGATCAACATTTTTATTTATTTCAAAATATACATGAAATGATTCAATACTAAACGTCACTTTGAAGACTTGGTTTGGTTTAAATAATGATTTCAGTAGCTAATGTAGGATTCTATTCGAAATACATTTAATTTTTCTAGATAAACATTTAAAGACAATTCATTGACGTATGTATGTAAGGGTATTATATAACCTCTTGCTCATGTTGTCTGGGATTTCCATGAGTGTACATGTCACAAGACTTCTATGTCCAATCTGTACAATAATGTTATAAGGGATCGTTTTAACAAATGTCTCAAAAGTTTTAATTAGCTACACCCAACGATTTTCAAAAATAAGTATATATTTATCAGTTTTAAGTTTATGAAAATTCTATAAATTAATGCAATCGTATGGAATTTAACAGTTTCCATTGCACTAGCATATTTACTTAGTGTTATTGCGTCAGAGTAAATTGTCTTAGGCGCTAGAATTAGTACACTGCCGCACGGAGTCTAAGAATGATAAAGGCCACTCTTTTATCGAACAAGCTAAAATAAAAAATAATAAAAAACCCCCTACGCAAGCACTTAATCGCGTAATGATACGCCAAAAATGCCTTACGTCATTTTGGAAAAGAGCTGATATCCTTACACTGCTGGACCGATATTAACCAAACATAGCTGAGAACCACCGCAAGGAAACTGGCTTTCAAATGAAAAAAACCGCAACGAAATCGGTCCATCAATTTGAGAGCTACAATGCCTCAGACAAGACACACACAGAGAGACAGACAGACATCGACGTCAAACTTATAACACCCCTCTTTTTGCGTCGGGTCATTGATTTACCACTAGCGGTAAATAAATGCGTCGGGGGTTAAAAATGTCATAGTTGAAATCAGCGACTGCATGAAGCCATTTTCTAATTGCGCTTATCTCATTTACTTACTTACTTACTGTCCTCTTATCCCTCATCAGGGACATAGGGCTCTCAGAAGGGACCTCCATTTCTCCCGGTCTTGTGCAGCAACCTCGAGATCGGTCCAGCTGTAGCCGATAGTTGCAGCCTCTCTATCGACTGATCGCCTCCAGGTATTTAGAGGGCGGCCGCGTTTTCTTTTGCCGTCCGCCTGCCACTTCAAGCTCTTCTTGGAGCTTGGAGTTGTCAGGTCTCCGCAATGCATGACCAATCCAACGCCACTTCCTAATCAGAATCTCCTCTCCTATTGGTTTCTGGTCGGTTAACTCCCACAGTCTTGTATTAGTGATGGTTCGTGGCCACCATATACCCAGTATACGCCTTAGGCATTTATTGATGAATACCTGTAGCCTGGCGGTGACCTCCTTCTTGACTAACCATGTCTCGCATCCGTACAGGGGAACTGACTTTACGTTCGAGTTGAAGATTCTGATCTTTGTGTGGCGTGTTATTGTTGATGACGACCAAACCGGTTTCAGCTGCGCATAGGCGAATCGAGCCTTATTTATTCGTGCTTCAACGTCAGCCTCCGCACCTCCCAAGGAATCTACCACGCTTCCCAAGTATGTGAACTTTTGCACTTGCTTGACTGCCTCGTTATTCACATAAATGGGTGATAAATCTGAGGTGTTTAAGCGCATTTCTTTCGTTTTTGTGCAGTTTATGCGCAAGCCTTCCCTAGCTGCAGAATGGGCAAGGTCGTCGGTCTTAGATTGGAGCTTGTCCCGTGAAGTAGCCAGTAGGTACAAGTCGTCTGCGAAGTCTATGTCTTCTAACACCTTTTCGTTGGCCCAAGGCAAATCCCGTTCTTCCTTCTCCGTTAACCCCCCCCCCCCCCCCATCACGTCATCCAACACTATCAGGAACAGCAACGGAGACAGCAAGCATCCCTGTTTCACTCCAGCTGTCACTGGGATCGTATCCGACAGTCGGCCGTTGTGTACCACTCGGCAAGAGGAACCCACGTAAAGACATTTTATTAGCTCGATGATCTTGTCTGGTATACCTCTTCGCTTAAGTATGCGCCATATACTCGACCATCTAACCCGATCAAACGCTTTCTCAAAGTCGACGAACAAAGTGTAAAGCGGCTTTTGCATTTCGTTGCATTGTTCCAAGATCATTCGCAAAACGTTGATCTGGTCGGTGCATGATCTTCCCGCTCTGAACCCGCTCTGCTCATCCCTCAAGATGATATCAATAGCTCCAGTCAACCGGCCCAACAAAACCCTGCACAGCACTTTAGAGCAGACAGGCAGCAAGTTGATCCCCCGCCAATCGGAGCATTGGGATAAGTTCCCTTTCTTCGGTAGCTTTATAATGATCCCTTCTTTCCAACCCGCGGGCGGTCGTTCCTGCTCCCATATAGCTGACATGAGCGGCAACAGCATATCAGCAGTGGCATCAGCATTGGCCTTAAGTGCTTCAATTGGAATACCATCATTGCCTGGTGCTTTTCCACTCTTCAGACTCTTTATAGCAAAACAGATTTCAGCTTTATCTGGAGGATCGACTCTTATGTCCAGGACATGACTACCGTCGTCAGTTACACCGACCTCAGCATCGTCCTCATTGTCTGCTGCAGCATTGAAGATCTCTGTAAAGTACTCGTGCCATCTTTGAAGCTGATCTGCCTGTGTACTAAGAAGTTTCCTCATTTTATCTGTGACCGGTCTTACAGCTTGTGGTTTATTACATAGGTCTCTTCCAGCTCGGTACAACTCCCTAGTATTTAGCTTATCTCATTTAAGTTTCTTTAAATAATTATTACTTTGTTTAAAAGTTTTGTCGAATCTGGTTCAAATTACATGTTTTCATGTAAATGTATTTTATTCTCATAATATGTAGGTGTAGGGTAGGTGCTACATTATAATTCTGTTTTCTGTGCTATGACCGCTACGTATAGTAAGAATGCGTTCGAGAGATAGAATAAAAACAATTTTATGAATTTTTAACCGACTTCAAAAAAGGAGGAGGTTCTTAACCGAAATCAAAAAAGGAGGAGGTTCTTATTTCGACCGTATTTATATATATATATTTATTTTATGTGTGTTCGCGGATTACTTCGTCGTTTATGAAGCGATTTTGATGATTCTTTTTTAAATGGAAAGGAGATATCCCAACGAAGATCTGTTAATGGCATCCAAGAGAAATCGAGTCGAACCTTGAAGTCGGTTTTTTTTTTGTTAAAATTTTACTTGTATATAACCGCAATAAACTGACTCCTGAATAAACTGAGTTTAAAAGTAAGGTTTAAAACATGAAGACATAAATATGTTATTTTTTTCTCAGAAAAATGAAACTCCGAGCAAAGATTACGAGGTATTCCGTGGCTTGAACGACCATAGGAGACTTGGAGAGATCATCACTTTTAATCAATCTTCTTATCTCACGTACTGGGCCAGCGATACAGTCAATGAGGCTCAAGAGCCGCAAGTGAGCGTCTGCAACATGATAAACGGCACTGATGCATCTATATATGCCCCTCTCGTGGACTCGAATAAACCCCTTTACGCATTAAACACCGATATATGCAGGTGAGTTATTGATTTTACACGTATAATAAATATGGCCGCCGAAAGGGGGTAGGCTTCACCTTCTCCCTCCTAGATTCTGTTTTACGAAATAATATTTCGTATGTACCAGGGAGGTTTTCGACGAATCGCTGCTTTCATACTACTCTCGTTCTTTGTAGCTTCAGCGTGTTTCCTAGAAATTTTCACTGCAATTTCAAATACACTATTTGATATGCTCCAACAAAACGGACAGGTTTCCGCTCTTCCTTTGTTCCTAGAATTTAGATTTAATATAACAAGGTGTACCTGCGTTACATAGAAAATGTTTAATTAATACTAGTCCACGTCATTTATTCTAGGTAGCTTATGTGCCTCAATTTTTCTTATTTCCCTCTCTACGCACAATAAAAAGCTCACGTTATAATACATTTTAATATGTGTTTATAAGAATAGAAAATAGGTAGGTTTCTATATCATTAATTAACAGTTTAACTTAAGTAGGACGTACGCTTTTGAGGTTTTTTTTATTAGTTTTTTTAAAGGCTCCCTATTGAAACAGCATGGTTCGTTTCATTTCGACAATCAATAACTTAATTAACGCCCGTCTGGGGGACCGCGGTCAAACTCTTATTGATCTTGGCCACTTTGATGACTAGCAACAGAACAAAACTCGTTGACTGAAGAGTCTATGAAATGTTAGATTGATTAATAGAGTGGGGAATGATGAAATAAGAAATCAGTGTGTGCAAATAAATACGATATATTTGTTTTATATAAATATTACAATAAGAACATGAGATACGACCCACACGGTCGTCTTCCGCAAACCATACAAACGCTGTTAGAACTATGTTAACCTAACCGCTCATATCATACTTATATAATAACATATATAATAATTTGGACATTTAAAAGTGAAACAGTTCTTCTCGACCGAGCATCTGTGTCTTCTTCATAAGGCCCAGGTTCATTCGTGTGTGGATTGGAGTGCTATTCTCATCTCTGCGATGGATGCGCGCAATATTTGCTTGACAGTTGACGCACTCAATCGGTTGCAGCGACGAGCAGTCCGCATTATCAACAGTCTCGAATCCACCGACTACCTTGAGCCTCTTCAGTGGCAGAGAGATATTGCCTCTTCTAACTGGTCCCACCTTCTTTCTGTGCCGAGCAATTAAAAGCTGAAACTCACTACCAGTGCACGTGTTCCGTCCCACTGTAATCCCGGGTCCTTTAAGCGGGGCGTAAAAAAGCATCTCACTAGGCCACCATAGTGTGAGTCGCCACTGCATTTTCTGCATTCGCAGTGAGTATGATGGCCCTTACTGTTGGATTACACTTTGGTAAAAAATGCAAATATATAATATTTTACAAATTACCATTATATAAATAGACACAATAGACTGAAATACACAAATAGTTCATTTAGTATTCAGACTATTTACTAAAAGCTACTTAAATATGTCATTGTTTTCTAAGTCAGACTTAGCTAAATTTGACTTATTTGAAAATCTCAAGTATAAACAACAGAATATGTAAATGCATTTATTATTTTACAAACAAGCTCCCAAATCATATCATCAATAGCCTTTGATAACGTACTGATACTGCCCTGCTAGGACACTGCCTGTTGCTGTGCCGACGCGCTATGTTGGCCACACAGGTGGGTATGGATTGTTCCAAAATTTTCTTCTGTGTGCAGTATAATTACTTGTAATATAATAATGGAGATCTATCAAATGTGTAGAACTAGCGACCCGCCCGATGCCCCCGCCGACGACACGATTCGTGCATTTTAAATCTGTAATATCTTCAAATATATTCATTTAAATTAGATACTGTAAAGGGCCATTTTGATCTATATTAAATACACAATGTATTTCATTTACTTAATTGTATAACGATTCATTTTCTATTGCTTGAAATCACTTCGTAAATAAGCCATTATTTATCGTAAAAACAAAGGAATAAGAAATGGTTGTTGTGGGTTATCCCTAAGAGATAGACATATACCGTCGCGGACTTTTTTGTAGTACTTTTTAAGGTGTACAATACTGTAGTACATTATTTTGATCGATAGATCAAAATAATGTACTACAGTATGTATTTTGTAATCTCGTAGGGTGCAACCAGCGTTTGCAATGTAAGCGCAAAAAATGTGTTTTTTTGCTACATCACATTAGAAACCTCGAAAATTAACAGTGTTTCCATACTATATTATGCATTTATTATACATAAAAACATTCCTCTTGAATCACTCTATCTATTAAAAAAACCCCCATCAAAATCCGTTGCGTACTTTTAAAGATTTAAGCACACAAAGGGATATAGGGACAGAAAAAGCGACTTTGTTTTATACTATGTAGTGATGTCCAAAAGTACTATTTTTAATAAAATGTAGGTACTATTGAAATGAAAACAATTACAAACTGTATATTATATACCTGGTTCAATATGATAGTCTCTTCAAATTCAAATAGTTCAGCATATCCACACTAGTCAATACACTAAAGTTTTTCTATTTTAGTCGTTATTCAATTATCAGGCTCTAGTTAACCTGTTACTTAGTCTAATTAAAAAAATACTATTTCATTCACATTATTTAGATGCCTAATTAAATAATAATATCATTCGAGAAAACTATAGTGCCTCTGATGTACCTAATTAAGGAGATTAGTATACAATGTCAATTTGTTATTGCAATCTCAGTGCTTGCGACTTCACGTGGGCAGGGTTAGATCTATCTCAGGCTATTACAATCTCTGTATATTCCTAAGCACGATTAAGTTAACATAATTACTTTAGTGTGTGTTAGTTGATCCCTGATTGCCTTTGATTAAATCCTAGCTTCATAAATACACATAAAAAAAAATTGGGAATAATATTATATATCAGGTAAACGGGTTCTTGAGTGGAGACTGCGTCTCGGCAAACGTAGTGTAAGACATCCATAGGCAGGTGGAGTGATGATCTGCGCAAGACGGCTGCTGCTGGATCCGAGAAGTCGAGGATCGAACCAAGTGGCGTTCAATTGGAGAGGCCTATGTCCAGCAGTGGACTGCGATGAGCTGATGATGATGATATTAATTCAGGAAGGAGCCATGTACAACTGTGTGTCCAGACACATTTTTATCCTATTCCTATTAAATAATCACAAATTATAACAAAAAAAACCGACTTCAATCTGGACCAAATTTAAATTGGACCATACGGGAAGCACTAGCTTACAAATAAAAAATTATCATCAAAATCAGTTCACCCTGTCGAAAGTTATGAGGTAACAAACATTTAAAATATAAATAAAAAAAATGAAGTTTGAGAGCACTGCGAATTGAGAACCTCCTCCTTTTTTTGAAGTCGGTTAAAAATAAGTTTGTCCTTGTACTTTGTTCATGGTCACTGTGTAACTGTAAGGATAGTGAGCGTCGTAATTCATTAAAAAGTGTTTATAGTAATACCTTATTACTTTTTCGTTTGACTATATCTCGTAAAATAATATTGCTACAAATCTAATGTATCTCAGGTATCTGGTATAAAACTATACAACCTGAACCGTTGGCTATACCTTAGATTAATAACTGTTCATAGAATAGGCATAAATTAATAATGGCTATGAGGTTTTACGTTCTGGACACATCCCATCCAGAAACTTCACCCTTTCTAATGGGCTTATCGTCTACGCCAAATTGTGAAATTTGTGGTGTGGTAGAGGACGTAAAACATGTTTTGATGGAATGTGCTCGTAATCAGGAACTTAGAGATCGCTTGCTTATTGATAAGTTGATGGATGTTGGGAGATGTAACAGCATCCTGGCCAGTCCTTTGACAGATACAGCTAAGGCCTTTTATGATTTCAATGCTGAATATTTAATACTAATGTAAAATAAAAAAGTGGCTAAGACGGAGAGACATAGTCATAATTGTGGCTAAGCTCCATGAATAGAAATGAAAAAAAAACTCTACTAAAGTCACTTGAATCATTATCAAACACTAGTTTTTGCTTGCGGCTCTGCCTGCTTGTCGGTTATCACGGTAAATAGTCTATGTATTATTCTGATGTATAAGCTATATTACTGTAAAGTTTCATCCAAATCCGTTCAGTAGTTTTTGCGTGAAAGAGTAACAAACATCCATCCATACTTTATTGGGACCAATCCCGCCCACACGCCCACCACTGTAACTCCTGTACACCAGGATCAACAGCGGTGACCCACGAAAACACCGAGTTATGACACTCGGGAAGTCCCAGGAAAAATTTAACTGTCTTGGAACCCGCAACGAAATTAATCAGAAGAAAACTGGAGGAGTTGGAAATATAATAAGTTCACTTCCCTCCTTAGCAAAGCGGGAGACAAAATGGAGTCAAAATAGGCAGACGCCTTTTTCAAACCGGGAAGCACCACGGATAAAAATATTATGGGTCCTAAGTGAGCTATATTTGATTTCTATAGTATGTATGGCAGAATCGCTTAAACGCACGGAAATTCACCGCAGTTGACACAATATCCCCATAATATACTACCCCAGACGTCATTTGTAAGCTATTTAGCATCATGTTACGTTCATTGTACCAAAGACTACATTCCCAGAGGATATGATGAGCCGACTGTTCACAGCTAGAATCAGGTGTTGAGCATTGACACAATGGTGAATCCACTAATTTAAATGAGTATAGTTTGCTCTTAAAGTTACCATCCATACTTATAAACTTTCGCGTTTATAATATAATACTCTGTCCATTCAATTATTTTCTTTTTGACAGTTCAAGAAATTTCGAAATTAGTGACGCCCTCACACATTACTGATTCGATTTGAAATGAAAAGCGATTTTATTTATGAAGAACTTTCAATCAATTTAATTATATATTTTTAGTTTAAATATTAATTATTCCTTTATTAGTTTTTTATATTATATAAGAAATAAACAAAAATATAAATTAAAAATCAGTAAATTAGATGAATGAACAGAGTTATTGTTCTTTACTCTTGGTTTGATCCTAAATTCCAAGATTTCGACTTAATTCCTTGCAAATAATCAATCTTATTTTTATATCCTTTTTTATTAAATTTAAAGAAAAAACATTAACATGAAGTCAAATTATTTTTATCATATGATCGATTTATCGTATTTCAAGTACTGTTTTATAGTTTGTGGTTGTTTGTTATGCACAGGCCACTTCACTAAAGTACCGTCACTGTCAATAAAGTACAACATTACTGTAGTACATTATTCCGAAAAAAAAACGGTAATTTATAGGCGTGAGCTGTCAAAAAGAAAATAAACGAATGGACAAAGTATAGTAGGATTATGATACGCACACATACATCAGAAATAACTTAAGCAAAATTGTTAGTTAAAATTGCACTGTTATAATCATTGCACATGACCGATTATGAAGACGGAAGTTATTTACAAAACAAACAAATGTTACCTATCAGTTCACACAAAATCCATTAGTTTACTAATGCCGCCTTTATAAAATACATACCTTTTCCCCGCGCGTTAGAAATTGGTGAAACTGTAAATGTACTGAGTTTATATTGGCTACATACTGTAGAAGGGGCAATTTTAAGACACCCGCAACCGGCAAGGCACACTTGTTGAAGATTCGCGAGCTCTATGTCAACAGCCTGTCGTGACCAACCACGCTCATAGAGGGACAAAGCCTGAGAGTGAGAGTGTTTTTCAACGAGTAGGTGAATATAGTTTTGGGCTTGTTTATTATACAACAGAGTCCATTGTATCATTACATAGAGCACATTTCAGAAATATACATTCGAATACTAATTAAAAACATAGAACAAATTTATCTGAATATACATCAAAGTGAACTCGAACTTTTACTTTACTTTGTTTACCTACAATGAAAGAGCTTTATAGGAATTATTAATAACCAACAATGAAATTTCAATTTATTTCTATTCTCTGTTTTACAAAGCGGAGAGGGAACAAAATAAAATTTACCATTTCAAGACTATCAAAGAGTTCTTGGTTAGGAATAGTATTAGTACTTCAAAAGCATACATGTTCTACCGAGGACAAGTTAATTTAATCGCTTAATGGAATACGCCAGGATTATATCTGTACGCGGTTTTGTTCAAACGGACTTCAGAAAAACTAAGGTATGGTTTATTTTATTCATTTTTGTCTCGTTATCTCAAAACATCGTTATTTTTTCATATATTGTATCGTTTTCATGAAATTTTAATTAGTAAGACAAGAAAACATTTCATAAAAGTGATAGGCCTGTAGTCACACATTACCAGGCATCAAACCTCAATGTCGTACCACGTGATTAAACAAGTAAAAAATTTACCTAGGCAAAATGTACTCTCATCTGACTATAGACTTATTTAATTTAATAGTTAAAATATTGAATAATAAATTATAAATATATGATTGCATACGAATTCAGTTCGCGCTCAGGGTTGCGGAGGTCCGATGCCAGTCGCTCCGTGGAAAAATTGCTATTCAGGTAAAACCGGTTGATCTAGTAGCCGACCCCAAATAATCTTGGGAATAATAAAGGCTAGGAAGATGATTATACAATATAGGTAGGTTATATTTTATTATACAATACAATTATAGGTAGTAGAGCCACGCTGATTTCAGCACGAATGGGCCGGCTCGACCGGGGCGGTACTACCCTCGCACAGAAAATCAACGTAAAATGACAGCAGCAGTGCTGTCGTGTTTCGTTGGTGAGTGCGAGACCGGAGGCCCAATTAGTCTAGTCAACAAGTAGCATACTTGTTGACTAGACTAAAAGATGCAGCAGCATCACTAGGCCGCCATGGTGTGGGTCGCCATACTGCATTGTCTGCATTCTCAGTGAGTATGGTGATCAGCACTCTTGGATTCTGCTTATGCTTTCCATCAGGCAGAGTAGAGTCATTTTGGCTGGCCATACATAAAAAAAAAAAAAAAAAAAAAAGATGATGATGATTGCATACGAAAGCATTACAGTACTTACATAAAAATGCTATTTTTTAAAGTTTTGTCTGTATGCCTGTTTGTTCTGCCTAATCTCTGGTATGGCTGGACCGATTTTGACGAATTTCACGTGCAGATAGCTGATAATATAAGGATTTTTTAGACTAGCTTTGCCCTGCGGCATTACCCGTGATTGTTGTTGTACCGCGGGTAACACCGCAGGGCTCAGTTATTTTTATATATAAATATTAATTTAGTTTGTTTGATTGCTAAATAAAACATTCTTATATTGTAAACAATATTTATGTTATTATTGATTTCTCTCAGTTTTGAGTTTATAATTAGGTTATATGTAGTCTATTTAACCTTTCTTAAATAGTTGTACAAAATACATAATCAACACACATAAACTCTTAAGCTCTATCAAATTAATACTAGTATTGGGTTAAGATATTATTTAACAATATCTATTATATAATTATTAAGTAGGTTTTCTCATTGTAGGCACGACCTATACGAAGTTAAGGCAGTGGATTAATATATGTCCTACTTTGTGTGTTTGTTACTAAGTAAATTCCCTTAATTCCCAGCTCTATCGGCTTTGAAGTTTTTTTTTTAAAGACAACTCCCTCATTGAGAATATACATCCTGTGTCGCGGGGGACTTTACAAACATACATGAAACGTACACAAAGAACACCCAGACGCAGAACAACAATTTGTGGATCACACAAAGTGTTATCCCGTGTGGGATTTGAACCCACATTTGGCGCAGTAGGAAACGGCGTGACCACTGCTTAAACCACTAGGCCAACCGTGCAGTA
Organism: Diaphora mendica; assembly: GCA_949125395.1. Taxonomy (NCBI): domain Eukaryota; kingdom Metazoa; phylum Arthropoda; class Insecta; order Lepidoptera; family Erebidae; genus Diaphora; species Diaphora mendica. The sequence goes on along the minus strand of OX421312.1, from coordinate 25,503,851 downwards.
ATCCGTGCAGAATGTATGTTATTTTTCATTGATATATTTATTCACTGTTTTCTCGCAGGAACAACTATGTAATACAGTACTTTATGTTTCAATGCAAATAATTAATATACTAGTGACAATAATTTCTTTGCCATTTAACAAAGCGACAAATCTTTTTTTTATGGTTTTTTCGATGGTTAGTTTGGAAAGAATAAATATACACACATCAAAAGTGTCTAGGGATCAAGCATTTTTATGCGGATTTCTTGAGATTGAGATGTGGCTTTGGCCCTGGCCTGCTCAGTCGCCAGACTTAAACTCGATTGAGCATGCATGGGATATGCTACAGAGAAGAGCTCTGCCGAATATGGAGGGTATCCAGTCGCAAGAAGACCTTTTTTTGTTGTTGCAACGAACATGGGCGGCCATTCCACAGCGTGATTTGGATGAACTCATTTTGAGTATGCCAAACCGATGTTCTTGTGTTAACATCCGCGGTAGAAACACGGATTATTAATTGTTTAAGTTACCTAATAAAATTTTAAAGAAAACTGTTATTTCAGTCTTTTTTTCGAACTTTAATGTTAGTGGTTCAAATGTCAAAAATCCTTTTATTAGGAAAATGGCAAATTTCTTTATTAATGCAGAGGTGACTTGGTTTATCGTTACTGTGACAAACGAAAACACTTTATTTGATGAATCCTTAAAGAAAATTTTAATTAATATCAATCAGGAGAAAAGTTATTGCAAAAATATATGTTGATCCCTAGACACATATGTTGATCCCTAGACACTTTTGATGTGTGTAGATGAGGCTCTATACCCATTACCCCTTGTTAGGGACAAGTGCTTGCGTGGTATCAATAACAAAGGAATACAGATAAATTTCCTTTTTATTAACAATCATTTGTAAGAAAAGTAAAAAAAAAACGGCGGCTGAGGTGAGTGCGGAGCACGGATCTAGTCTGAGGGGGGCAGGGTGGAGCACTTAAAACTCCCGCCCGCCCCCTTCTGGTGGTCCTAATTGGTAATCAAACATTTTATTTCATTTTTTCAAAACGCCCGAAGTAACGGAAAAGTAAGAAGTGCGAAAAAGTGCAGTGTCTCGTCTCATTACTTTGCCAAAATAAATGGCACCCTGTTAAAAGTCTTATAATTAGAGTATACTAGCTAACCCTACGAACTTCATACCGCCATATTTACATATCTGTCTCAGCATCCTGTCGCGGGCAAAGAAAAATGACTTTTCCCGTTATCTATTAATTTTTATTGTACACAAACCTTGTCCTTACAATAAGGAACACATAAAAAAAAAAAAAAAATTGGTGCAGCCGATCGAAAGTTATGCGCGTACATACATTTCGGCGATTCATTTTTATGTAGATTTATTATCGATAAACGATTTTCGTTTTGATGCCGAATGCTTACCTACTTCTTTCCTTATGGTCGGAGAGCTGGCTACGAAAACGTGAACTGATAAGGTGTAGTAACGAATTATATATATATAACCTCTCCTTGGTAGCTTATAAGTACAGAGCGAGGCCCGTCAGAACTCTCTCCCGAGGCGGAAGGCGTGGGTGGGCGGTCAAAGTCGTACATTTTTAATAACAAAAAAATGATTAGGTGCAGTTCTGAAATTTGGTAGAGTTATAGTTATTAACTGTAGGAATCTAGGAAAATTATTATCAGAAGTCTAGGTCGGGACTTAAAGACTCAGAAGTCGACAAAGTTGTAAAGAAATTGTTTCAATTTAATTTACTCTGTACTTATAAGCTACCAAGGAGAGGTTATATATATAATTCGTTACTAACCTTATCAGTTCACGTTTTCGTAGCCAGCTCTTAGACTATTATATTAAATACTAGCTGAGCCCCGTGGTGTTACCCGCTGTACAACCTGCATGTTAAAAAAAACCTATGTAAAAAGTCCGTGTCCATCTCCTGGTTCTAAGCTACCTAACCACCAATTTTCAGCCAAATCGGTTCCGCCGTTCTTGAGTTATAAATAGTGTAACTAACACGACTTTCTTTTATAAATATAGATTATAGATATCGATAAAATGCCGATAGGTACTCATAAAATTAATGAGTAACTATTATTATAGCTATGAAAATATTAAGTGATGATATTATAAGTAAATCAAAATCTAAAAATACGCAATCGAAAATAAGGATAAGAACTTATCTTTTGATATGTATTCAAGAGAACGTGTCAATCACTACTATGTTTAGTTTACCTTCTACGAGCCTTGACTGGAGTTTACGAATTTTGTATTAAAATATGTAAATCAAACTTGATATTTTTATATCAAAATTGAATCTGGTACTTCCATTTTCCTCTATAGTTAGTGATCTGTTGTTTCCTTAGGATGCGCTCGAGAATTCATTCGAACCGTCCACAAAGTGATAAATAATTCATGTGAAATCAGAGTTGAAAAACTTCCATGATGCCAACGTAACGGTCGCAAATTGAATGCATTTACACTTAAATGTGACAAACAGTCGCTCTTTATTATCATTCGTAAAAATCGAGGACTATGCCCTGTTGGGAGTACACTATAACAAAAAATTCATGTTATACCTATTCCATATCATATTCTATATACATTTAGTTTTATATAGGGTGTGTTCCATTGGAAACACTCGTGTAAATAACTAAAGAGTCAGGCCATGAAACTATTTTTAATCTGGGTTCGTTAGATATAGGGAGTTGTGAGCTAGACTGGTATGGCTTAATGTAAATATAAATTTACTGTTACACGACAAAGCGGGATTTATTTAATTTGGTGTGAACTAAAAACTTTTTATAAAAATGAAAAAAACCGACTTCCAAAAAACATCCAACGAAAACTCCCTGCCAAAAAACACTAAAAAGCGTAAAATAAACTGGCTCTTCATAAATTGCTATGTGCCAATTCTTGTCTATAACCTAATTCTTTATTCATTTAAATAGTAGTATTATAATGTGTGCTAGGTACCTAGAATCTGTTTGAAGTCCAGGGAGGCCCAATTAGTCTAGTCAAGAAGTTCTATACTTGTTGACTAGACTAAAAGATGCAGCAGCATCACTAGGCCGCCATGGTGTGGGTCGCCATGCTGCATTGTCTGCATTCGCAATGAGTATGGTGACCACCACTCTTGGATTCTGCTTATGCTTTCCATCGGGCAGAGTAGAGTCATTTTGGCGGGCCAAACATAAAAAATAAATAAAGTCGGTGCCAAGCGACTATCGCATAGATTTTTGTAATTGTTCGTTCGTATTCTTTTTGGCTTAGATGAGAGGTGCGGAGTCGGCACCGGAAAGAAGAGCCAAACCGTATAGTTTGAGAGCGCATTTCTACCTACCATGGCTAGTAAATTGCTTTTGTTTACATCAAGTGAGCCCAGCAGTTCCCCCTTCCTCTCCTAGCTACTCGAGGCACTCAACGGATACGTAAAGCGGAAGCTATTTACTTTTTAACCGCCTTCAAAAAAGGAAGGGGTTATCAATTCGACTGTTTTTTTAATGTTTGTTACTGTTGTAATAATACTGGCTTTATAGTGTTTTTATAACGTATTCAAAATTCTTCCTATTCTATGTAACTAGGTTACCATATCTATATATATAAAAGCGAAATACCACTCACTTATTAATCACGAAAACTCAGAAACTATAACACCTACAAACTTGAAATTTAGCAGGTAGGTTCCTTATAGGGTATAGACATCCGCTAAGAACGGAATTTACGAAACTCCACCCCTAAGGGGGTAAAACGGGGGTTGGACGTGTGTATGAAAGTCCTATGTTTTTGAAGTAAGAGACTTGAAATTTAAAATGTATACTCTATTTACCTACACCATAAAAAAACTAAAAAACCTGCGAATTAAGTTACGAAATACAGAACGGTATTACAGAAATCACAAAGGGAAATCGCGTAGTGCAATGCTAGTTTAGTTTGCACATTACGAATTTTTACACGGTTAGTACGGGAGGGAATAATTTCAATGTCAATGGTCGTAGCTTTTCAAATGCTTTTGAATACGTGATAACCGTTTATGATTGTTTTTTTTAAACGTGGACATATCACATCCGGTAAAGAAAATTTGTAAACAGATTGGTAATGTATCTCTTTAGATAAATATCATTCACAGATCTGCTATGCATTATGTAACGATATCAATGACCTACGTTTATCACAAAGACTGTCAAAATATTAATATATTTAGAAAATGCAGGTTTTACACCGTATCTCTCAGGTTTGGCTTACCTTGTGACTTACTTTGATGCTCTTTATGACTGCCATCTTTTACACAGTAGAGTATTTTTTGTGTAGATACAATTATATTAACAGAGATATTAACGGCGTAAGCTTTTGCAGTGTGGTTTTTTAATCAAAATATGCATAGTCCGGTCAATTTAAACATTCGAAGGTACATAAATTCCCATCAAGCTGAAAATCAGTAAGGTTGTTAAAAATATGATTAAAAATAAAATTTGAAAGTTCCCCATCATTCCTGTGTATGGAAAAAAAATATTCAAGGTCAAAGGTAAAAAAAATAGTTTCTCCCGATTTTCAGCAAAACGGTAAGTTTTATCATCAAAGTACCTTAAACAAAATTGTAGATCATAAAATTATCTAAGAAAATTATCAAATTTTTTTTTCTACGAGCCTCCGTTTCTGAGATATAACGATTCAAAAAGTTTTTTTTTTGTTTTACAAAAGACAACTCCCGCACAAGGAATAAATCCTGTGTCGCGAGGGACTTTACAAACATACATGAAACGGACACAAAGAACACCCAGACTCAGAACAACAATATGTGAATCACACAAAGCGTTGTCCTACGTGAGATTTTTGAATGGTTATATCTCAGAAGCGGTGGCTCGTAGGAAAAAAAATATTTATACTTTTTTAGATATTTTTATGATCTACAATTTTGTCAAAACTACTTTTATGATAAAACTTATCGTTTTGCTGAAAATCGCGCAGAACTCAATTTTTTGACCTTTGACCTTGAATATTTTTTTTTCCTTACAGGCCAAACGTGCAGTCGAAACAACTTTTATAATAGCAGAACTGATTTTCGTTCGTTAACTTTCACGGTAATTGCATACTTTAAATAAAATAATTTAATTTAATATATATATATATAAATAATTTAACTATTTCTTCAACATTTTCAACAATTTGTGAAACATGAATTATTTACACAGAAGGACTATCAATTCCGCTCATTGAATATTTACAAAAGAAAACATTTCACAACGTGTTTTTTTAGTCTGGAATCGGATGTACGCAGTAAGGAAAGTTTCACAATTCCATTTTTGTTTACAATTTCAATGACTACATTATCCTCAAAACGTCATGTATAGATATCATTTATGGAGCCTGGCCACGTGCACACAGCTGACCTGGGCCTGCAGTCTCGACATAGATAGCGATCGTTAAAGTTGCGAATTCGGTAGCTAATTCATATCGTTAACTTTTTAACGATTTTTGGTAGTCTCTACCGTTGCAACTATCGATTTTCATCGGTATCGTATCGTTTTTGCTGTCATTTTGGCAGCCCGATAACTCGATAAGTGTTCGAAAAGGATCGTTAACTGTGAAATATTATAAAAATAGAAATTGTATGAAGATAAATATTTATCAGATTGTAATAATATCTTTTGCAAGTGTAGTGCACTAATGTACATAATGGCGGAGGTTTATTTGACTTATCAATGATAACAAATACCTATACCTATACCTATACATATACCTATTCCTATACCTATACCTATACCTATACCTATACCTATACCTATACCTATACCTATACCTATACCTATACCTATACCTATACCTATACCTATACCTATACCTATACCTATACCTATACCTATACCTATACCTATACCTATACCTATACCTATACCTATACCTATACCTATACCTATACCTATACCTATACCTATACCTATACCTATACCTATACCTATACCTATACCTATACCTATACCTATACCTATACCTATACCTATACCTATACCTATACCTATACCTATACCTATACCTATACCTATACCTATACCTATACCTATACCTATACCTATACCTATACCTATACCTATACCTATACCTATACCTATACCTATACCTATACCTATACCTATACCTATACCTATACCTATACCTATACCTATACCTATACCTATACCTTTACCTATACCTATACCTATTCCTATACCTATACCTATACCTATATCTATACCTATACCTATACATTTACCTTTTTTTTTTGATATGCTACTACTATTAAAAATGCGCATAAAATACTCAAATTATTTTAGAAATAATCAAACAATCAGATTTAGAAAAACAACAAATCTGAAAATAAATGCAAAAAGCCAACATCACTTTACAACTTTGCTTCCAAAATGTCAAACTATAGATAGGATTTTCGTTAACTTAGCGACGTCCCTGTTTACGATTTTGCACCGTAATTCATGAGTAGAGACTTGCCCTTGTGATTAAGATCGTTACGGCAAGCGAAAATATTCGTTAACATTTTATCGATCTTTAGTTTGAAATTTTGGAAGCAAAATGGTGCCACGTACAATATCTTGCTTAATTTTAGGGAAGTATTTTAATGTTTCTATTAATTATACTTATTTAACTTGATATTTATAAGGTATAGGTATAGGGTATAGGTATAGGTATAGGTATAGGTATAGGTATAGGTATAGGTATAGGTATAGGTATAGGTATAGGTATAGGTATAGGTATAGGTATAGGTATAGGTATAGGTATAGGTATAGGTATAGGTATAGGTATAGGTATAGGTAAAGGTATAGGTATAGGTATAGATATAGATATAGGTATAGTATAGGTATAGGCGTAGGCGTAGGCGTAGGCATAGGTGTAGGGATATGTATATGTATATATATAAACTTCGTTCCATCCGGGTGTCCCTTGACACCTCTCAAGTTTTTATTTATAGTTTTAAATCCAAAATACATTTAAATTGACATTTTTTAATAGGACACATATTTATATCCTTGCAACATTCTAAATCAATTGTTATCATTGATAAGTCAAATAAACCTCCGCCATTATGTGCAATTAATATTATAAATTAGTGCACTACACTTGCAAAAGATATTATTACAATCCGATAAATATGTATCTTCATACAATTTCTATTTTTATAATATTTCACAGTTAACGATCCTTTTCGAATACTTATCGAGTTAGCGGGCTGCCAAAATGCCTCGATAAGCGATTTGCGACTGTCGTTAAATTGACAGCAAATTCGATACGATACCGATGAAAATCGATAGTTGCAACGGTAGAGACTACCAAAAATCGTAAAAAAATTATCGATATGAATTAGCTACCGAATTCGCAACTTTAACCATTTAAAAACCATTTAAACCATTTTTTTTGCTACAAAACAGTACAACATACAATATAGTAACACGTAACAATCATTAACGATCGCTATCTATGTCGAGACTGCAGTCCTTTACGATTTTGCACGATAATTTATGAGTAGAGACTTGCCCTTGTGATTAAGATCGTTACGGCAAGCGAAAATATTCGTAAACATTTATCGATCGTTAGTTTACGATCGTTATGCTATCTATGTCGAGACTGCAGGCCCTGATGGCTGATCCCTTTACCGGATCTTTTTCAGTGCTATGCTATTACAAACATGTATTTTTTTAACTTAAGTATTTCAAAATGTAAATAATCTTATATATAAAAATCAATTGCTGTTCGTTTGTTTCGCTAAAACTCGAGAACGGCTGGGCCGATTTTGCTGATTTTGCTTTTAAAATGTTTGTCGTAGTCCAGGGAAGGTGTAAACGGTGAACAATTAAAAATGTTTTGAAAATCAGCACCGCTAGTACTTAATTTAAATGAAAAAGATAACAGTTATAGTGGTACAACTACGAGTATGCATATATATAGGTATAAAATATGATATTGTTGATCTGATTAAATCAATAGGAGTTATTACTTTGGTCATAGTATATCATTTGGTGACAACGACCAATACGACCTTCAAACCTTCAAGAAAAGAGCGTACCCCTTCTTAAAAGGCTTCGTCTGCTCGTTTGTCCCCTATTAAACTAAAAAAGCCATATACACAATAAATTTCAGAAGTACACCCTATTACAGGTCAGTGGAGCTTCGATACGAGCTTGATACGGAGTACGAGGGAGTACCAGCTGTAAGGTTCGCTGCTAATGAATGGTTCTTAGACAATGATGAGGGTTGTTTTTGTCTCAACACCACGACGGGCATCACCCGGGAAAATGGCTGTTTGCTAAAGGGTGCTATGGAACTGTACTACTGCGTTGGTAAGTCCATAAACTTTTACCTTTTCTAAATAGGAACCCTAAATAACATCGCGCTTCTTTATTTAAGACTTTATTTAAGAATACCTGTTATCGCCTCCAATATTAAGGTTCAAAGACTCTTTAAAGCGTAACATGGACAGCTTTTATATTCAAGTTGATGGTTGGGAACAACGTGCCAAAACAAGATCTCAGTGGCGTGATGACATAAAAGCATGTCAAGACAAGACGAAGTTTGGCTACACAGTCTAAAGCAGAAAACACAATACAACAATACCGACTTCCTACTATGGTAACAGTTAAAAAATCTTAGATCGACACAAACAGACGCCACAGATGTACTGTATTGTCAAGGTGAATTAAGTTAGAACACCAAAATCTACTACCTGCTTGTGTCGATCCATAACTTCCAGTTTCCAAAATGCGTAGAGCTTTATGAGAAGAATACTGGCAAAGAAACTCATGGCCACTCTTTTCAAAAGTACGATCTTCAAGTACAATAGTATTAGTATAGTATTACACGAATGGTTAACAGTGTGCAAGCTGTTGCCACCTGAATTTTATTTTATTGAAATGCTCCAAAAGGTAACGTACTAACAAAAAAAATCACTCAGTGATATCATTGAGCGTTATATATATTATATATATTATATAGGAGGATATTATTAGGTATACCTAGATAAGGCAAACCTAACCAATGCAAATATATTTATAAATTGTAAATATGTGCACCACGCGCGATTTGACGCCCGGAGCGAGCTAGGACGTAGCTGGCCAATGTAAACCACAAAATATTTTCTAACCATATTGGATCATACGACATAGGACCGTACAAAGATATTGTAAAAATAAAACAAAATCCAACAGTATTAGAAGAATGAAATTCTAATCGAAATCAATGTGTCGACACTGCATTGAGTGACAGCTAACCGTGGGAGAGCCACGCTTCGGCATGAATGGGCCGGCTCCACCGGAGTTATAGGTACCACGTTCTCACAGAAAACCGGTGTGAAACAGCACTTGCGCTGTGTTTCACCGAGTGAGTGAGGATACCGGAGGCCCATACCCCAAACCCCCATCTCCCAAAGGCCGGCAACGCACTTGAGACGCCTCTGGTGTTGCGGGTGAAGTCCGCCCATGAAGGCGGCGGTAATCGCTTACCATCAGGCGATAAGTCTGCTCGTTTGCCCCCCTACATTTTAAAAAAACATGCATCATAGTGTTAATTGCGTAAAATTTCAATTCAAAATGAAAGTATTTAAATACTTTCTTTTACTAATAATACTTAAGTATACTCGTTCATATACACTAGCTTTGCACCGCGGCGTTGCCCCCTGTTGTTGTACATTGGGTAACACCACGGGGCTCAGCTATTATACATACCTATACGATAATTCTACTACTTAAATACCATTTGAAATCCTTCTGCCATAATTATTTTAACTTCAATAACATTGGACTTTCATACAAACTACCATCTCCGTTTTAATCCCAGAATGGGGTGGATTTCTAAAGATACATTATTAGTACACCTCCACACCATCTATAAAGCATTCATTTTAAATGTCAAGTCTCTTACTTCAAAAACATAAGACTTTCATACAAACTTTCAACCCCCGTTTTACCCCCTTAGGGGTGGAGTTTCGTAAAATCCGTTCTTAGCGGATGTCTACACGCTATAAGGTACCTATCTGCCAAATTTCAAGTTTGTAGGTGTTATAGTTTCTGAGTTTTTGTGATTAATAAGTGAGTGGTATTTCGCTTTTATATATATAGAACAGTAATCCAAAGTGACAAAGTCTGTCTGTTACCCTTTCACGTTTAAACCGCTGCACCGATTTTAATGAAATTAGGCATGAAGGTGCATTGATTCTTGAGGAAGGAGATAATCTACTCTTTTTCGCTATAACAGACGTACACGCTCATCATAGCTCCCGGGAGCTGCAGGCAAAATCTAGTGTTATGTTATGGTCAGCATGATTTGTTTTATGTTTGGGTGTTATTTATCTATAGCATTTTTAATATTTAAATACTAGCTGAACCCCGCATTGTTACCCGCGGTTGTTGTCGAACCACGGGTAACGCAGCTGGGCGAAGCTAGTTTAAAAAAAGTAGCATAATTTACTCCTTATATCATCAGCTACCTATCAGTGAAAGTCCCGTCAAAATCGGTCCAGCTGTTCCAGAAATTAGCCGGAACAAACAGACAGACAGATGAAAATTATAAAATATGTTAATTTGGCATAATTATGTAGGTACCGTGTATACATACGTATGCATTTAGTAAAAAGCGGTTATTTTAATATTACAAACAGATACTCCAATTTTATTTATTTGTATAGATGTGTATCAATGACGTCAGAGTCTGTGCTATGCTATGATAAGCACACTTGATACCTTAGCACATTATCTGGGAATATATAACAAGGATATATCTCATCTATTTTTAGGATTGACTCATCAATTACTGTTATCAGTCATCTTTAAAAAGGAATCTGTTTTCTGCTATTTTTTCTATCTATTTTTCACTTTTTTATGTTGCAAGTTTTTTCTTTTTATTTGGAAAACTTTTCAGGCTTTGCAAATATCCATGTCACAGACAAAGCGGGCTTGGGTTATGCCCGCTATTTGGTGAACAAAACAATGTTTTGTCTCGTATGAGACACGAACATACTAAGCGTGACGAAGTGTCTTTTCATGCAATAGTTCATTGTATTATTGGGTAGATATTGTTAAATGGTTAAAGTACGGAGTTCAATTTGAAATGATTTACTTTAACTCCTATGTCTCCTTTGCACAAAGTAAAAACAAGTCAATGGGTGCATCATGGTTAAAACTTGAATGTATTTCATATTTAAGTGATATTCCAAATCGGTTCATAATGGTCGGAATTCTGGGGAAACAGATATAAAACTTAGAGAAAATTGAGAGAGAAAGAACCTTCAGTTTTTCTGAAGTTTGTTAAAAATGTATATCACAGGTGGGATCGCAGACGTAGCGCTCGTTCACGCAATTAAATTATTAATTATTATTAACTTCAAGCAAGGGCCTTGACAAATAATGAGTTTGATACAACTTTAACTGCATCACCGTAGGAAAAATCAAGGTATATAAATTAGAAGTACTTTAGAAGAATTAAAATGAAAATTATGCTATTAAAGCATAACTGTGGTAAGATGCACCTGATTCAGACGCAAATCATATTGATTCCGAAGGCAGCTGGAAAAATTACCACCAGAATATATCAATGTAAATGTGTTACAGTTATTTCAAAACAATATTAAACATTATTGTAATGTGTAGTGAAACGTTGTTATTGTCAAGAGCACTCTGTGTTCAATATTTTTAAAATATCGTACACTGGGTCACATGTGAATTGTTTGTTTTAAAACGTAGATTGTATCATGACGTTATAACGGTATTCATTTCTTTTTCTTTTCTCGAGATTAATACGCAGTTAAGATTTCTTAATTAAAAGTAAAGATATGAAGAATCTTTAGGTGAGCTGATGATAGAAGGTTAAACTCTTCAACAGTTAGGGATTAGAGGATAAAATAAAGTTTATTATTATTATTATTATTATTAATCTTTTCTTATCATTTAACCATTATAGAAATTTACTTCATTTTAAAAAAGGAAACATGTTAACGAATCAATGAAGCTTTTTAAAACTTAGTGCGAATGAAATTGGAATGGAAATCATGTCTATTTTTACCCGCTGTGAAGGATATTATGAAATTCCACTTAACTGACCTATTTCTCTACATTGTAGATTCCAAGGGAAGGGTCGTCGATATAGTTTTACTTCAGATTTAGAATTTTCATTCTCTGCGCTTTAAAAAAATAGAATAATAATAAATAGACTGGCGGTAGTGGAACTAGGCCACCCTGTCACGAGAGAAGTTTATGATTGTATGATTACATAAATGCTAAGATGATATGGGATGAGATAATTGCTAAGAGTTTTTTAAAGATTACAATAATGGTTGTTTGTAAAAGACCCTTTCATAATGACGTCCCTGTAGTTGTAAATTGTTTTTAGGGCTCAGCGTTGCCAGGAGTCCCGAATTTGGCGAGTGTCCCGATTGTTTAATCAAAATTGTACTTCAATTGGACAGCTTTTATCCCGCTTTTTAACCGACTTCCAAAAAGGAGGAGGTTCTATGTTCCACTGTATGTTTTTTTTTATTTTTTTTATGTATGTTCACCGATTACTCCGTCAATTGTGGACCGATTTTGAATTTTTTTTTGTATTGGAAAGGGTATGGTCCCGAGGTGGTCCCAATGCCAGCATTTCAGGATCTGATGATTGGATCCCAGGGAAATCGAGAGGAACCCTCATTTTTTATAGGCACATACTATGTTTTTTTTCGTATATTTTCTGAAGTTACACCGATATTTGCGTCTGATAGTCATCATTTTATGATGATGAGCTGATGATGTAAGGCACAACTCCTTAACGGTTAGGAGTTGAAGGATAAATCTTTAAATATCATTTGTATATATGTAACCTTTAGTCGTATTCTTTCAAGTTATTTAGGTGAGCTGATGATAGAAGGTTAAACTCTTCAACAGTTAGGGATTAGAGGATAAAATAAAGTTTATTATTATTATTATTAATCTTTTCTTATCATTTAACCATTATAGAAATTTACTTCATTTTAAAAAAGGAAACATGTTAACGAATCAATGAAGCTTTTTAAAACTTAGTGCGAATGAAATTGGAATGGAAATCATGTCTATTTTTACCCGCTGTGAAGGATATTATGAAATTCCACTTAACTGACCTATTTCTCTACATTGTAGATTCCAAGGGAAGGGTCGTCGATATAGTTTTACTTCAGATTTAGAATTTTCATTCTCTGCGCTTTAAAAAAATAGAATAATAATAAATAGACTGGCGGTAGTGGAACTAGGCCACCCTGTCACGAGAGAAGTTTATGATTGTATGATTACATAAATGCTAAGATGATATGGGATGAGATAATTGCTAAGAGTTTTTTAAAGATTACAATAATGGTTGTTTGTAAAAGACCCTTTCATAATGACGTCCCTGTAGTTGTAAATTGTTTTTAGGGCTCAGCGTTGCCAGGAGTCCCGAATTTGGCGAGTGTCCCGATTGTTTAATCAAAATTGTACTTCAATTGGACAGCTTTTATCCCGCTTTTTAACCGACTTCCAAAAAGGAGGAGGTTCTATGTTCCACTGTATGTTTTTTTTTATTTTTTTTATGTATGTTCACCGATTACTCCGTCAATTGTGGACCGATTTTGAATTTTTTTTTGTATTGGAAAGGGTATGGTCCCGAGGTGGTCCCAATGCCAGCATTTTAGGATCTGATGATTGGATCCCAGGGAAATCGAGAGGAACCCTCATTTTTTATAGGCACATACTATGTTTTTTTTCGTATATTTTCTGAAGTTACACCGATATTTGCGTCTGATAGTCATCATTTTATGATGATGAGCTGATGATGTAAGGCACAACTCCTTAACGGTTAGGAGTTGAAGGATAAATCTTTAAATATCATTTGTATATATGTAACCTTTAGTCGTATTCTTTCAAGTTATTTAGGTGAGCTGATGATAGAAGGTTAAACTCTTCAACAGTTAGGGATTAGAGGATGATTTTAATATTAACTATACGTATAGATCTTAATTTGTGTTCTTGATGATGAAGTTTGATGAAATAGTTCAACTTACTACTTACCTACGATTGTTTGCACAAAAAACTGAAAAATAAAAACTTTTTATAAAAAATAAAAAAACCGACTTCCAAAAAACATCCAACGAAAACTCTCTGCCAAAAAAACACTTAAAAGCGTAAAATAAACTGGTTCTTCATAAATTGCCTATACCTAATTCTTTATTCATTTAAATAGTAGTATTATAATAAATCTAAAATAAAATCTGTTTGAAGTCGGTGCTAAACCAAAAAGAATACAAACGAACAATTACAAAAGTCTCAGCTATAGTCACTTGGCACCGACTTCAAACAGATTTTAGGTACCTAGCACACATTATAATACTACTATTTAAATGAATTATGAATTAGGTATAGGAAATTTATGAAGAACCAGTTTATTTTACGCTTTTAAGTGTTTTTTTGGCAGAGAGTTTTCGTTGGATGTTTTTGGAAGTCGGTTTTTTTTTTTGGGGATAACTGGCCGGACGCCGAAAATAAAGTTAGTTAGTTAGCCGTAATCCGTAAGCTTTATCCTCCTTTTTTGAAGTTTAATACAAAAAAAAAATTAATACAAAAATGAGAATCTGAAGGGATTTCGAAAAAAATATTTGATAATTAAGTTAATTAGTTTTAATTCTTACCCAACAACGGCGAAGCCAAAAGGAAGAGTAGTACTTTTGGCATTCTTGGCGTTTCTTTGTATTTTTAACCGACTTCCAAAAAGGAGGAGGTTCTATGTTCCACTGTATGTTTTTTTTTTTTTTTATGTATGTTCACCGATTACTCCGTCAGTTGTGGACCGATTTTGAATTTTTTTCTTGTATTCGAAAGGGTATGCTTCCGAGGTGGTCCCATTGCCAGCATATCAGGATCTGATGATGGGATCCCAGGGAAATCGAGGGAAACCCTCATTTTTTATAGGCACATACTATGTTTTTCGTATATTTTCTGAAGTTACACCGGTATTTGCGTCTGGTAGTCATCATTTTATGATGATGAGCTGATGATGTAAGGTACAACTCCTTAACGGTTAGGAGTTGCAAGATAAATCTTTAAATATCATATGTACATATGTTACCTTTAGTCGAATTCTTTCAAATTATTTAGGTAAGCTGATGATGGAAGGTGGAAGGTACAACTCCTCAACGGTTAGGAGTTGGAGGATAATTCTTTCAATTTCATACGTATCTAAAGACCCTCAGTCAAATACTTTCAATTTATTTAGGTGAGCTGATGATAGAAGGTTAAACTCTTCAACAGTTAGGGATTAGAGGATGATGTTAATATTACACGTACGTATAGACCTTAATTTGTATTCTTGATGATGAAATTTGTTGAAATGGTTCAACTTACTACTTACCTACGAATGTTTGCATTAAAAACTGAAAAATAAAAAAAATTATAAAAAAAAACGGACTTCCAAAAAACATCCAACGAAAACTCTCTGCCAAAAAAACACTTAAAAGTGTAGAATAAACTGGTTCTTCATAAATTGCCTATACCTAATTCTTTATTCATTTAAATAGTAGTATTATAATGTGTGCTAGGTACCTAAAATCTGTTTAAAGTCGGTGCTATGCCAAAAAGAATACAAACGAACAATTACAAAAGTCTAAGCGATAGTCACTTGGCACCGACTTCAAACAGATTCTAGGTACCTAGCACACATTATAATACTACTATTTAAATGAATAAAGAATTAGGTATAGGCAATTTATGAAGAACCAGTTTATTTTACGCTTTTAAGTGTTTTTTTGGCAGAGAGTTTTCGTTGGATGTTTTTTGGAAGTCGATTTTTTTTTTATAAAAAGTTTTCACACCGTAGCGTCTTAACTATTGAACCGACTTTCATAATAATGTCAATAGATTCGTCATTATAAGCCGGGTGGCAGAGGTTATATATTTTATATTCCCCCAAAACCATTTCATGTATTCGTAGGTATAAAATAATGTTTTTAAATCCAGTTTTAATCAGTTATCCTCCCGAAAATTTTACACTGGAATACGATATAAGCTTATAAATGTTAGCACGGCAATCCCTTAATTAGGAATGCGACTTATATTTATATTATGCACAGGTAATTTAATTATTTTAAGCAATAGTTATTTGTTATACAAGAATGCAAAGTTGCTTTTTATTTTGATTGCAATTTTGATGACCGAGCTAGCGAGCGTTGTCGTGAAGCAGCTGCAAGAGCTGGGGTTGGAAGCTCTCCCTCATCCGCCATACTCACCAGACCTTGCACCTACCGACTATTACTTTTTCCAAAATTTAGACAACTTTATAGTGGGTAAAAAATTTAATTCCCGAGAGGCAGTACAAAATGCCTTTGAAGAGTTTGTTGCCTCCCGTCCAGACGATTTTTACAAGAAGGGCATCAATAAACTGCCAATGCGTTTGCAAAGATGCGTCGATTACATGGGTGATTACTTCGAATAACAGAAATAAAAAAGTTTGAAAAAATAAGTACTTTGTCGAAATAATATTTTGTAGTCCGAATGAAGTGTTATTTCTTCTGTCTATTTATTAGTACACATGACTTCGCCCTAACATTCTTCACAATCCTCTATTCACTCTAAGGTTAGCTGGAAGATAACTCATGTTTGAGTTAAGTTCGCCCTTGTACATGTTATTTCCTCGTAGCTTAATGTTTTTTTCCATTTGTGTACAATAAAGAATAAATGAATAAAATAAATAAATACTTTCACATACTGCATACAAAACGGCAATTTCATAGGTAAAGACCTATTATTATTTTAAACTAGCTGACCCGGCGAAGTTCGAGACCATATTTACATATATGTCTCAGCTTCCCACAGGCAGTGTACAGTCGCGGTCAAAAAAAAAGACTTTTCTCGTTATCTTTTATTTTAATTTTTTCTAGCAAAAAAAGAATGAATAAAATCGGACTATGTGTTATTGAATTACAACTAAGTACATATTTTGACTTTCATCCCCTCTCACCAGGAAACCGTGCTGAATTACTGGATAAAAAGTATCCTATGTCCCACCGCGTAGTATGAACTCAAATCATGCCAAGTTTCATTTGAATCCATTCAGTAGTTTCGGCGTGATGCGCGGCCAAGATACAGACAGACAAAAATTAAAAAACGAGTTTAACTTGTAAATCTATGGAACAATCATCATCGCTCACAAATGAATGACAGGTTTTTATTTAGCTATTTTCTTTGTCTTAGTTGGTTTGATTAAAGAACAAGAGCTATATAAATAGACGAATCTAAGATTGTTCACAAACATACCAATATTGCTCTTAACCTACAAATTGTGTCATCAGGCTAGAGGGTTGTTTAAAACTGTTGTCAAGGGCGTGTTTTGAAAGCAATAGCGGTTTCTAACCCCATTTACGGCCACACACAAAGTAAACTTCACTCATACCTCAAGCACTTAGTTTAGTAAGGGATAACAAGATTTACTACTTTGTTTAATTTTGTTAGTTATATTCCTTCAATAATAAAAAATATTATCGTGTATTTACGTTAGCTCTCACATAAAAAATGCTGTAGAATTGTAAAAGGTGTATAAATTTTCACATCAAACTAATATTATAAAGGTGAAAGTTTGTGAGTGTGTATGTTTATTACTTCTTCACGCGCAAATTACTGGACTAATTTTGATAAAAATTGGTATGCAGAAAGCTGACACCCTGGATTAACATATACTTAGTCAACTTTATATTATACTAGCTTTTACACGCAGCTTCACTCACGGAGACTTTCATCCCCTGATTTACCCCCTTAGGGGTAGAATTTCAAAAATTCCTTTCTTAGTGCTCACTTACGTTATATAAAGAACCTACATGCGAAATTTCAGGATTCTAGCTTCAGCGGTTTGGGCTGTGCGTTGATCTCTGGGTATGTCAGTCAGTCACCTTACTCTTTTATATATATAGATAATATATTTACTACTATATAACACATATATGCTACTATTTACCGCAAAATCCTATATACACACATGTGGGCAACAGCTAGTTCTTCATAATTTAGAAATAGAAAAAGTTGAAAAATATATATTAGGTAAAATGCCTATACTCTGTACTACATATTCTAATATTGAAGTGATTAGAACCAGTATCATCATCAACAGCGTTTAATATTCCACTGCTGGAAGTAGACATCTCTTTACGAAGGAGGTTCAGGCCTTAGAGTATACATAAGTAACCTATATATATACATAATACATAGCTTGCTTATGTATACTCTAAGGTTTAGGTCTACTCCAGCACGCTTGCCAGACAGGTTGTCATACAATTTGTTTCAAGTTGTTCCCTACGTTTTTTGTTTTCTTAGGGCACCCACATATAACTGCGAATTCGTAACGCATCGCAAATATCTACGAGCTCGCACGAATGCACCGCAAGAACTTAACGTCGCATTGCATCGCAGTTATGTGTTTAGTTATTCTGTGCTTTAGTCGGCGTGGGTATCGTACCACGGGGCAATAGGGTCAGTGACACTCCGTATTGTTAAGTTGTCGCTACACGGAATATAGTTATAATTGTTATAAATATAATCTTATATATAAAATTCTCGTGTCACAATGTTAGTTACCATATTCCTCTGAAACGGCTGGACCGATTTTATGAAATTTGGTGTGCATATCGGGTAGGTCTGAGAATCGACCAACATCTATTTTTTATACCCCAATTTTTTTTATGGCAAAACAACGTTTGACGTGTCAGCTAGTAATATATAGTGTTATAAATTTAATAAAACTAGTAGTCGTTTAGTGGTCAAAAAGTTACTTTTTTAGCTTTCTGCACTCCTCCTCCATATGGACTTTAACTATACTAAATTTAATACCCCGTTCGCATAATTTTGGTAAAAAGGGATGCATAGTTTTTGTTTTACGTATTAAACTCAATTCATGTAGATTTCAATTTACACAGTCGAGTCACATACTTTGTTCTTATCATGTAACTTTTAGCCATAAAATATACATTAAGTTGATTTAGATATATACACGTCATCTTTTAAGTTAAGTATACATGTAAATTATCGCAAAATGTCCGAATCAAATTTGTCCTACACAAATCACAATGTACCAACATGTTATTTAAAAGAGCATTATGACTTCATCACCGAAAACATATCGTATTTCATAATTTATAACTAGTAGGTATTTAGCATCCTTCACAAATATCATGGCTAACATGCACGAGAAAAAAAACTTTCGGAGACCCACAACACTATTTATAAATTTACATTAATTCTACATAAATTATTATACTAAAAGAGTTATCATATGACCTCCATGTGCCAATCAAAAATAAGGAAATTATTTAAATATAATCAATTATAATTAACGATTTTCCGAAAGATATGTAAAATTTTTATAATTTTATAACTCTGCCTACCTTCATGTGTAGATAGTTACTAAAAACGTACATATGGACAATGGTGACATTTAATTAACAATTGTTTATGAGATAAAGCAATATAATTTATAAAAAAAAGAACTAGTTTTGCCGTATTAGAGTAGGAAGGTTACATTATGGCCGAATGACATACAAACACAGTGCGGATCGATCAGGGCGCCGGACCCACCCGCACTTGACCGGTGCCTTGACCTTTGTGCAAGTAACACCAAAAGTAAATGTCAGTAAAATTTTTGAGGTTAAAAAAATGATAAACGAATGTTAACCGGACACATGAATTGATTAGTTCGTCATTAATTTAATAACAAATTGAACGATGTACCTACTTTGTGTCTTTGAAAATATTCAATTACTGCCTGTCTCGTTGGTCTCGCGGTTGGCGTGTGCGACTGCTGATCATGAGGTCTCGGGTTCGATTCCCGGGTCGGACTAAATGTTTGTATGGTCTACAAATATTTGTTTCGAAGTTTGGGCGTTTTCTATGTATAATATTTATGTATTTACAAAAAAAAGTATATATGCATTTATATCAGTTGTCTAGTACCCATAACACAAGCTCTGCTTAGCTTGGGACTAGATGGCGTTGTGTGTTAGATGTCCGAAATATTTATTATTATTTATCTTTTATTATTATAATTATTTGAATAATTTACGAACAGAAGAGACACTAAAGGCCAAAACCGAACTAGATGGGATTGCTTAAAAATTAATGACAATTAAGGATGACATAAAATTTCAATATTTTTACTTTATGTGCTGACCGGTATTACGTTGCGTTATGCCAGCGTGATATGATTTGAGATACTAGTTCACAATTAGACACACGTCATTATCTCACATGTCAGCCCGCAGGATAAATCAAATTGAGTCTTTGTTTTAGTGTGAACAGAGGTGCCCAATCTTGGGCAACTTCACAACTACTTTTTAAAGGAAACTACACGTAAACGTACTCGTTCATAAATATAATGAATTGAAATTTATGACTAGTTGGTATTGGTATTATAATGTTTTGCCATAGGTATTATTTAATGCAACCTGCCTTAGAAGATACGATCATGATCATGTAATACAAAAACAGCTATTACGATACAGACTTACAAGCGAATGGCAAAAAAAAGCAATAGCCAAAAAGACAAGTAAAATAATAAATGAATCATCCTTAATGCGACCTCTTGACCGCCGTGACTTTAAAAACACATGGTCATACGGATACTGTGGCCGTGCTGGTTTTTTTAAATTAAAAAAAAAAAGATATACCCAACATTACATGTTGCACACGTATTTAGCGACTACACTAGTACGTGAGAGTAATAAACAATAATACCTATCTACGTAGCATACCCTAGTTGAGCGCCGCTGGGGCAACACTATCGGTGACGCGTTCCACCAATACTAGCTGTAGCCACTCGGTAGGTTTACCAAGGCGATGACTAAGATAATATAAATATTGCTTTTGAATTACTGACCTGGTGTTGTTCTAAAATGCAAGGATAATATTTCTCAAACAATTAAGATTATTTTAATTGTAATACGGGCACGACACACATAGCGGTGAGCGCGCGGCGGGAGGTCCTAAGCTACGTAAAAAAGAGTGCGCGTGCGCCGGGCGATCAAACGCATGCTGCGATGAACCGCGTCGCGTGGCTGTCGTACGCGCTTCTCGCGCTCGCGTATGGTCGCATCTACGAGAGATGCGACCTCGCGCGTGAATTGCTGGGTCTCGGAGTGGATCCAGAGGATATTTCTACATGGGTGTGCATCGCGTACCATGAATCTCGATTCGACACAAGCGCCAACAACCCCTACAGCGGAGACCACGGCATTTTCCAGATCAGCGAGTTATACTGGTGCGGCCCTGGAAAAGCTTGTGCTCTATCGTGCTCCTTGCTCCGAGATGAAGATATATCTAATGATTTGCAATGCGCACTTGAAATTCACAAGGAACACACTCGCCTACAGGGAAATGGATTTCTAGCGTGGGTTGTTTACCCTCAACATTGCAAACATAACACAAAGAAATACCTTGTGGACTGTGATGTTAGTGCAAAGAATTCTGTGCCGATTACCAAGTCCCGAGCGTACATGTATGAGAACAGGTATTTTCCAAATTATAACTACATTCAACATGATGTAGAAAGCTTATTGCCACCATATTTGTCAATTGGGAACATTATTAGAGCAAATTATGGCAAAGTTCTAGACCTTAATAAAACCAAGGTCGATTGGTATAATTATAAACTTAACAATATTGACGATCTCAAATTACTGACATCTTTTATCATGCAACCACAACAAGTGGCCAATGCTCCGCCTACTACCACAGTTAAAGAGACTACGGAATATATACCGCCAGTGGTTCCGTGGCGTACTATAGAATCAAATCAATTTAGACATAAAAAAATTATCACTACAGAAACTAGTACCCAACCAACGACTCAAAAGATATTTACACCAGTAAATTTAAACAGTACATCTTCATATTTTACACCCAGTGGTGCTGAAATAAGAACGTCAACTATTGGTCCGACAACATTGGAACTCGCAAGTAACGCAACTTTGAATTCTCAACTGCCCACTACAAGACCGACTGCAGTGGCCTATGCAGATAAAAGTGCGATAACTTCAAGAATTACATACACGTGGCGAGCTACAACCCCAACCACTCCGATTACTGTCACAAAGACGCTAAGACCGTTATTTTCACCAAATTTAAGATTCAGTGATACTAACTTGCTGCCTACTAATCCAGGATCGACTTTTTCGACAACGAAAAGAATCGATTATGTTCCAATAACAAATTTTGCAGCATCAACTGTAAAAATTCCAACTAAATCATGGTACTCCCCTCCGTCGGCATATGTTACGAGGACTTCTACTCCTACCACATTCAGATGGCCAGCTCCTAATTGGATTACTCCTAAATCTACTACTGCATTGCTTGCCTCGCCACCTCCTAGCGTGTTATCTATCGAACGAAAACCTACGCGAACCACAACTCAGCAATTAATAACGACAACATCGACGACTACAAACAAACCCAAAACGGACTTTTCATTCTACACGTCCGCGTCGCGCATTGCTTTTACAACTAAACCACCGGTCTCAACAAAGTTACAACCTGACATCCAGTCTACTACATATCGACCATTCGGCTCCTTCACTAATGGTACTATGGCTACAAAAGTGCAAACTACAACTCAGAAGTCACGACCAACGCAGTCCATATTCGACCTCTATTTAAATCCAACGAAGCCGCCTAAGTTGCCTTCATCCAGGTATCTTTTGGTTGCGCAAAATCGGTTGAGTATCAAAATTTTTGCTAACGGAACTACAACACCAGCTCCTTCATATGTATTTCCTAAGTCACCTAGAGGTGTCAGACTAAATGACAAATTGGATATGCCATGATTCTCATTGTCAATAGGTTAACTACTATTTGTTAGTAAGATCGTAAATCTGAAATAATGAGATCTGTTGTTTATGTTTAGTGCTGCTCATTTGTTTAAGAAAATGACGAGGCATGAAAATGCCAAGTGTAGTGTACATGCTACTTTGTATTCAAATGTCAATTGGGAAAGGAAAATGTAATGTTGTATAAACACTAACCACGCGACGAACGCAAATGCGACTGCAATAACTCTTTTCTTGTAAACATTTGCGAACTATTGATAATGTGTATTATAGTGTAGTTTTAAGTTGAAAAAAGCATTTATCTAGTATTGTATATATAATAATAATAAAATATTTGAAAATTGAACTTCCTCTAATTTGTTGCGTAATTATAGAACTATAAATATGCATAATCTTTAAAATTTAATACAATATTGAGATAAAGATAATGCATAACATAATCAACGATATAATATGTTTATTAGAATATTAGAAAAACCAGTTAAACTGCGAAGCTAAGGTCGCTTACATTATATTATGTACATCAAAGTTTAGGTAACTAGTAATGTACCTTAGTTTCTTTACTGATTTTATAGTTTGAGTATTTTTATTGTTTTTCATACGTTTTATACCATACATTTACTGTCTTAAAGCAAGTAACATAGAATGTATCTTTAGATTTAAATGTTAATATGTGACGCAAATACTTTACACCACGTTTTACGTACGAAGGATCACAAAACTTGACATAGATAAAGTTAATATAGAGGAGGAGTGCAGAAACTAAAATAATAAAAATACAGTTGAAAATCGATCAGTAGTAAAATTAATTAACATATTAATAAAAAAAGTATATTAATCCAGTTTACTAAATATCCTTCAAGATACTAAAAACGGACAGATAGTAATGGCCATAATGAAGAATAAATTAACGTGTAGTTTATTAATATTCAAAATGTGACATCCATGATAAGTGAGTTGATCAACGACAGCCGCTGAGCCGCCGGTATCTTGAAGCCTGTTCTGCGTTACATTAGGGCTGTCAAAAACAACATCATGCAAATTAAATAATCGAATGTGTTAATAGAGTCAAGTCAAGTCACATTATTTTTCAAAGTAAATCAATACAAATATGTTTTAAGAATCGAAGAACAAAAAGTAAGGGCGGTTTTCATGTTTAAATCTCATGTTTTCTGGATTGGATATCGTCACATCTATATCTGTTTTAAACATTGCTTTATTGTTTTTACTGCTACGCTAGATCGTACAACAAAGAAAAGTACATAAGTAGATGAAAGGTATTTGAATCATTTGGCATTTCATTTGGTATAAAAGTTCCACGAATCAAGTTTTATCTCAATAATACATTAAACTGCAAAAGAGCAATCAAACGAAAACATTTCTCATTGACGCTTTACTTATTCTTATAATATTTACAGCTATAAGAGTGAATGTTTTTAGAGTACCTATCGGAGTTGCATAACAAATTAACAGCCATATTTATGACCAATGATCAAATACTTTGTTGGTATATGTTGCGTCATAGTTAGCACTTATCATTGGAGCAAGAACAAACCGCAGCATATGATCGTCTCGTCACAATAATCAGTGCCGAACTCGGTCTAACTTATTAATGTGACATTTGTTTTACTAACATAGACTTTCCAGAAAATAAGTTTCGAGGCATCTCAATGTCTGTAAAACTACATACCTTCTCATTACGGAACTCGATTCAATTACGCCTATAATCGATTCGATTCTGACAAAATGTCCTTCCCGATGGGCTTTATTAGTCATGTCCTAATGACGTCACAACACGGAAATAAAAAGTGTACATACCTCATAGTTTTGCATATATATTATCAAGATATAAGTTTTAAAATTACCATTATAAATGTATATGTAATTAGTGAGGAAAACACACACGCATAAATATTGCAGCCGTGCGAAACCAGGTTGGGTGTCTATAGTACTCACTTCATATATTTTTTTACTTTGCAAGAGCATTTTTCTTGATAATATTTCGTTATGTTAATGGACAGTAATTACGTGCAAGACCCTTCTGTGGTGTACTTTAATAGGCACTCGTGCTCACTGAAATTTTATTGAATTAATTAATTGTGGTCGTGGGAAAGTCAAGCTACGGCGCACATGGGCCCGTATGACCGGACTAAAGCGATCTAAAAAAAGCGATCACTTTTCTGTGTAATAAAAAGATTAAACACCCTGATTAATTATTATTCTCACGTGGTAATAAAGATATATATACCATGTGTCCCAAAATTCAACGATAAGCGGGCGCCAAAAGGTAGACCTGCTCATGAGTACATAAGGAAAAAAAAAAGGTATACCTAGTTTTTTTAGTTACAAGAAAAATTTAGAATTTCTTTGAAAATTTTCACCCTTCATTTTTTTATTTATTTAATACGTAGTGGTGTCCATACTTTTTTTTACAAGACCATGAGTCAAAGTACACTAAGAGTAAAAATATTTCAAAATTGTAGGGAAAAAAATTTTTTTGAACGTTTTTTATGTAAAAACTGCGTACAATTTGGTGTTTTTAAGAGTTGTGGTGAATAGTAGCAATATCATGAAAGGTATAAATTTTCAAAGAAATTCTAAATTTTTCTTGTAACTAAAAAAAAAGCTAGGCATATTTTTTTTTTTTTTCCTTATGTACTCATTAGCAGGTCTACCTTTAGGCGCCCGCTTATCGTTGAATTTTGAGACACCCTGTACATATATCTCTTATACATTAAGTTAAACTTATAAAAAATAAACGAGCTCTGTTTAATCAATATGCAAATATTATGGACCACCTGCACCTTAATGACAAAGTTCCATTTCTAGGAACCTCAAAACAGAGAGACCGCAAATAAATGTGGTCATACCTACTGTGTGTATCTTGTGTAGGCACTAAAATATTTCCTATGAAACAACACATTTTTATTCCAAACTTGTTGTGTAAAGTTCAAACATATACTTTTTAACGAATGTCCGTTCTAAGTGGCGTGCGGTTCCGTTCGTTTTAAAAATTAAAGCTTTTGTCCACAGCATTTGCTTAATAACAAGGGTTGTTTTATCAAATGCACCCGTGAACGTGACTGAGCTTTAATGTCATTTTGTATTAGACTGGTAATTTTATACAATCGTCTTCATCGACATCATTCGCGTTTAGCACCTCTATTTATTTCATAGTTTTCTTTTATTTTTAATTCTGTGTATACTATTACATTTTCGGTAAATTTTCTTACCGTTGTAATTGTCGCAAAATTGATTCATCTTTTTATGCTTGACCCAGATATTATATAGAAATTAGTCTGTTAGGGGGGTTAACCTCACCACTAATATTTTTTTCTTGCGAAGTCCTTTTAAAATTTCTACCGTGCCGTGAATGAATGCTAGTACATGTGAATGTGTGTGTGTACGAGTATATAGCTATCTTACTAATATTATAAACGCGAAAGTTTGTAAAACTAGTAGAACAATATAGAGCATTGAACCATTTTTGTTGGATACCACAAATGACAGTATAATCGTGACTGACAACTCTTGGCCAGCCCCCCTAGCCAAGTTGCAAGCGTTCTTCTTTCTGCAATCGGTAACGCCTAAATTCTCGTGTGTCATTGGCTAATACTTTGTCTAAGATTATCCAATAACACACGAGAATTTCTCGGGCAGTTCTCTTGTGGTCACACTACAATACTTAGACCGAGAGCTGGTGACAGGTGACGTTCCACGATTTTGTTTGCGTTTGCACACATCGATACGACTTCCTCGTCATTAGCGTCGCTGTCTTTTGGGGCTATGAAAATGACAGACAAACA
Source organism: Diaphora mendica (assembly GCA_949125395.1). NCBI lineage: Eukaryota > Metazoa > Arthropoda > Insecta > Lepidoptera > Erebidae > Diaphora > Diaphora mendica. Next base: position 25,477,246 of record OX421312.1, on the reverse strand, counting down.
TGTTTAAAAAAAAAATTAAAAAGAAAATCTAATTATAAAATCGGACCTTCTTTTTTTGTTTATTTAAACAATTTTCATGAAGCTACATGCATGCCATTTCGCATATCAGCTTACAGTAGTATCTACTAACAAAATACAAAGCGGCATGCAGGAAGAAGTCACGGCATTTTTCAGTTTTTTTTTTTTCAATTGAGAAATCGATGTTTATTAATTTTTTTCACAATTTTTGTATGTTGAGCTGTAGCTACATGCATGCCATTTACATTCATGACTTAAAATAATTTAAATTCACGAAATACAAAACGGCATGCAAAAACAAGTCACCTAAATTTGCACAGTGTTTTTTGCAACTTTTATTATGAGTTATCCGGAAATTTACCACCGTTGGTCATAAGAGAGGTGCATGCCAATTTTTCCAGAGTGTGTTTATCACAAAAACTTCCATTCTTTATATCGGCATGCAATTTCAAAACACGGAATTGCCCTTTAATTTTGTTCAGGTTTTCAGAATCCTATGATCATCTTGGGCCGCTGCGGAGTGCATGCCATCAATTATTACAGCTTTAATTTGTTTAAACTTTCGTATATTACAATGGCATGCAGTATACTATCATGAAAAACCACGAAAACCTACTACACAAAGAAAAGCGCTTTTCCTTATGAAGGGGACGCGTGGGGGGGCTAAAACCCCGACTATCATTGATATTTTAGGGTTAGTTATCAAGTCTTAAAAAGGCACCAGCACCCGGTCTAACTACACTATGTGCGAAAAGAGCGTGACCGGCAAAATTTAATGCAAATCTTAGAAATATTAAATGATAAATTGTATTCAATTAAGTCTTTTATTGCTTTTTGATGCTATATATTAATACGGCGTCAAACCTCCATTATTGTCCATAATCGCTTGGCAACTTCGCAGCATACTTTCCGCCAATTTTTCAGCATAGCTGCGAGGTAAAGACCTCCACGCGGACTTCAGTTCACGAGTAAGGTCAGCGACGGTCACTACATTTTTTGCCTTTAGTTTAAGCTTCATCCACGCCCAAAGATTTTCAATTGGATTGGCATCAGGCGACTGTGAGGGCCAATCCAATACGTTAATACTATGTTCTGCTTTCCAAGTGGTGCAGAGCCGACTTCGGTGTTTAGGATCATTATTCTCTTGCAGAATTCAGAAATCATTTTGGTGTGGAAACATCTTCTTAGCCGACGGCAATAATGCAATTTTCGTAAATTTTCGTCATCTTCTCAGCATCCAAAGTACCGGTAAACAAGTGCAAATTTCCGAAACCCGTTTTTGAGAAGCGTCCCCAAACATGCACCTTTAAAGGGTGTTTCACGGTTCGTACCATTAGTCTATTGTCAGCCGTAGTCCAAGCTCGAGTCGAATAACCGGTTGCCCAAAACGAAGCTTCATCAGAAAAAATGATCTTGTCCCAATCACGGTCTTTGTTTTCGCACGCCCAATGCAGCCTTTTTTTAATATGCGTTTCAGAAAGAAGAGGTTTCTTCACAGTGCTTCGATATTTCACGCCATTTACAACTAAACGCCTGATGGTGTCAAATGATATGATTAAACCCCTTTTCAACTTTTCTTGCCCAGAGCGAAGTGATAATAAAGGATTCCTGGCAAACAGCTGCACAATCCTTTTATCCCCTGCAACAGACGTCTTTTTCGATTTGCCACGATCTGGTAAGTCATCGACGGTTTTTGTTAGTGAATATCTTTTCAACCACTTGCTCACCCAATCGGGAAGCATACGCGGCAGTTATTGTAAAAAATAATATTTTTAACTAGGAAAACTGGAGGGAAAACTTATGTTTTTTACAATGCATTCTAGGCAAAGTATTGTTCTATTCAGCCTAATATTTATTTTTATAAATTGCATTCCAAAATTTAAAATATGCCGGTCACGCTCTTGTCGCACACACTGTATATATATATTATTACGATTATTCTCATTTATGTATCTAGAGAAGCATTCAAGTAAATGTATATTAAATAGGTATTAAATTTTTAAAATAAAATTTAAATTATTCCTGACTAACTCGTTTCGTTATTATTTAATTTATTTTAATTAAGACCAAAAGAATTAATTATTTATTTTTTGTCAAATGCGATGTTAATGAGAGGAGCAAGAATTTTTAAACATAATTTTTTTATAAAGTTTGCCCACAAACACTGGTCAAAGTATGGGTGTGAATCAAAATATTGCGCTCCTGTATGTCCAATGCCTCTTACCTACTCACAAGCAACAGTATGAACTAAACATTACTTAGTCAAGTTCTAAAATAACTTAACTCTAACGTCTGAAATACATCATAAAATTATAAATTTGAAAATAACTCTGTCTATCTGTCCGTGTGTCACGCTTTCACGGCTAAACTACTGCACCTCTCTCTCTCAGCCTATTGCCGTCCACTACTGCACCTATTTCAATGAAATTTGGCAATGAGATTCGACTGCATGATTGGCCTATTAGTTTAAGCGGTTGACCCGCCGCTCCGCTGAGTGTTGTGGCTTAAAAACCCAACTTGAGACACCACTTTTTGTGTGATCCACAAATTGTAGTTCTGCGTCTGAGTTTTCTTTGTGTCCATTTCATGTATGTTTGTAAAGTCCCCTGCGAGACAGGAATGTATATTCCTAATGCGGGAATAGAAAAGATACTTTGATTCTTGTGGAAGGACGTAGGCTACTCCTTACTGAGCTAAACCGACATACACGCGGGCGGAGTCGCCGTCAAAAGCTAGTCAGTTATAAATATTTTAATGTACTGGTAGCATCTAGTCCTTAATCAGGCTAAATCAAACATCAATCCAGTTTTGATGTTGTCCGTTCTATTCCGTCAATAATACGCAAAAAAAAACCGACTTCCAAAAAACCATCCGACGAAAACTCCCTGCCAAAAAACACTAAAAAGCGTAAAATAAACTGGCTCTTCATAAATTCCTATGTGCCAATTCTTGTCTATACCTAATTCTTTATTCATTTAAATAGTAGTATTATTGTGTATGCTAGGTACCTAAAATCTGTTTGAAGTCGGCGCCAAGCCAAATGTAATAGTAGTTCCCACACTCGCTTTATTTCGAGACGACCATCAACGACGTCGCGTCGCAGCTATCCGGCAGCGGCGAGTGCGGTACCTCCTATTACATTTTGGCTTGGCGCCGACTTCAAACAGATTTTAGGTACCTAGCATACACAATAATACTACTATTTAAATGAATAAAGAATTAGGTATAGACAAGAATTGGCACATAGGAATTTATGAAGAGCCAGTTTATTTTACGCTTTTTAGTGTTTTTTGGCAGGGAGTTTTCGTCGGATCGTTTTTTGGAAGTCGGTTTTTTTTTTATAAAAAGTTTTTATTTTTCCATTTTTAGTGCAAACAATCATAGGTAATCAGTAAGTTGAACTATTTCATATAATTTCTGCTGATGCGAATAACTTTAGTGGTTTGAACACGTATTAAAACTGAGTATGATCAGTTTCCAAAATTATGCTGAGATGCAAGATTTCTGTTACCGAGAACGTGGTCTACGGGGCAATAGGAATCGTGTCCAAGCTTAAATGTCGTGATGAAATAGAAGCAGGCGAGTTACTTAAAGCAAAATACATTAAGGGGTTAGTCATCATAGCGCCTATGACATCAGCTCACCTAAATAACTTAAAAGTATACAACTAAAGGTCTATAGATACGTATGAAATTGAAAGAATTATACTCCAACTCCTAACCGTTGAGGAGTTGTACCTTCCATCATCAGCTTACCTAAATAACTTGAAAGAATACGACTAAAGGTAACAAACATACATATGACATTTAAAGATTTATCCTCCAACTTCTAACCGTTAAGGAGTTTTACCTTTCATCATCAGCTCATCATCATTAAATGATGACTACCAGACTCCTCCTTTTTTTGAAGTGGGTTAAAAAACAGGCAAAGAAGGTCTAGAACAGTATGTGTTTTAATGTGTTACATTTTAAATTGGAGACTTGGTCCCATCATCTTGACTCTCACTATTTTTCAACTATTTTCTACAAGTGTCTTTTACATAGCTCCAAGGGGCAAGGGAAATCAATATTCTAATGTCAGCACACGAATCAATATTCTATGGTCAGTAATCAAATCTAATTCTGTGTGATTGCAGCCTTGAGTGCATATACTCTTGTGGCTGATGCTCACCTGTAAGTAAGGCTGACGACTCAATCAGGAATATGTAATATTATTCTATAATGACTGCCTCTTTGGTGCAGTAGTAGCGTATGCGCTTGTTGTGCATGAGTTTAGATTCCCGGGCGGTATCAAATGTTTGTATGATCTGTCAATATTAGTTTGGGTGATTTCTACCTAAAATATATAAGTAAGTGTTTACAAAAAAAAGTATAAAAGTATTCTGTCAATTTAACTTTCATACTACAAGCTCTGCTTAGTTTGAAGCTAGATGGCGTTGTGTGTCAGATGTTCGAAATAATTATTTATTTAAAATGACACAGTGCGGGATGTAAGAGTATCCCTTACTTCTGACTAAACTTCTCAAAAACATATAACCACCCACGTATTGTTGATGTGATACCCTGGCGACACGTGTCGCCACGACATCAGTCACCACGCTTTGTGATAGTAATATGTACCTAACATGTAATGCAATGTAATAACGTGTTTGCTATGCGCAACTGACGAGAAATAATTTCAATGGTTCAATTTGCCAGGCGTTTGCGATGGTTTTATTTATTTTACTTTACTATACTTTTATTTAGCCTCCTCGGGGATAAAAAATTAGATGTATGTATTATGTAGGTAAATATACATATTATATATAAAATGTCAGTGCCGAACAAACAAACCTGGCACTTCCTATGAACAGCCCAAAAACCACTTTAATGGAGTAAAAATTTTACAAAAACAAATGCACCTTAATGTCAAGGTTAATTAGTAATAGGTTATTAGACCTGTGACATATGGATTTCGGTTAATTAATTATCATATATCTCCTATGTACGTTACTTTGTATTTACAACCAGAAATATGATTTAAAAATTATTCTAGACGAGGTAGGTAAACGAGTGACTTGAATTAATACTATGACTGATTTGTAAATACATCTGCACCAGTAGCTGGCATTTATTCAAACAAATATACAGATAAGATATAATTATATATATACAGGACCTCCTAGCTGATCGGGCAAACGTTGTTTTGCCACAAAAAAAAATCGGTTCTAAAAAATAGATTTTGGTCGGTTCTCAGACCTACCCGATATGCACACCAAATTTCTTAAAAATCGGTACAGGCATTTATTCAAACAAATATACAGATAAGATATAATTATATATATACAGGACCTCCTAGCTGATCGGGCAAACGTTGTTTTGCCACAAAAAAAAATCGGTTCTAAAAAATAGATTTTGGTCGGTTCTCAGACCTACCCGATATGCACACCAAATTTCTTAAAAATCGGTACAGCCGTTTCATAGCGTATGGTAACTAACATTGTGACTCGAGAATTTTATATATAAGATGTACATATATATATAATATGTTGAGATTTTCTCTGGCTGGTGTTCGATTAAGAATAAGGGTCGCCACACACGGGCCACCGGCCACAACCACAAAACGCCGCCACCGGCATATTTCCTTCCTTCGTCTTTATGATAGTGCGCGCAAGGATTACAAAAAGTAGCAGCCACCGACCGCAAGTCTCGACCACCGGCCACAAGTGGCCGTCGCGTGCTTCAGCTACCTTTGTAGCCGTCTCTAGCTTCTCGTGGCGGCGTTTGTGGCTGTCGCGTGTGGCCCGTGTGCGGCGAGACTAAGGAGTGTCCGTCGGCACGGCACCCTTATTAATCCCGCGGCGTGGGTGTCGTAAAAACCGATACGCTGAGCAACATACAGCACTGCAAAGAGAAGGACAACTTGAAATAGAAATACTATAAGAAAAGTCAGAATAATGAAAATAAGGAGATTTATAAAAAAAATACTTAGTTTTAAGTAATTAAAAATATTTAAAATGAACAGTGTAAAATCCATTTTTTTAGATACAAGCCTCAATTACATGTCTGAATCAATTTATAGATCCACAATCTAGCCTCAAATTATAGCAGTAGTATACTGACAAAGTAGCCCCAATGTATTCCGTGAATTACCAGATACTATACAATATAGAACTCAATAGAAACAAAGTTGCTTCCAACCAAATTGTAGTTAAGGTATAATAAAATGAGCTATTTATTGCATACTAGTACATTTTATTACTCGTTGGGTAGCCTAATATTCATAGGATAGAGAAACCAATAGCATCGCCTCATTGTCACGCATATCAAATTGCTAGGATTAATTGACACAAGTATGTGTATGTAGGTATTTTGTTTATCCGACGGCGATATCTGCAGCGACTGGCAGCGACGGTACCGAGGTCGCCAGAGAGTGGGGACAGATTAGGGACTGGGTTATGGGCTATGGTATTTTGTATCTCGCCACTTCAAAAAAAACCGGCCAAGTGCGTGTCCAAGTGGCCTCTTTTCCACAGCAAAAATTAATCTTTTCGGGTCGCAAGACATCTTTGAAAATAAATTTGCTTAATTAGTAATAACACAGGTTATTCCTCATGCCTTCAACGCAGATACCATTGCAAAAAATTACATCCATTTTTAAAAAAAAGTTTAAAAAGTTGCATAATAATAGGTCTTTACCTATGAAATTGCCGTTTTGTATGCAATAAGTGAAAGTACTTATTTTTTCTAACTTTTTTATTTCTGTTATTCGAAGTAATCACCCATGCAATCGACGCATCTTTGCCAACGCATTGGCAGTTTATTATGCCCTTCTTGTAAAAATCAGCTGGACGGGAGGCAACAAACTCTTCAAAGGCATTTTGTACTGCCTCTCGGGACTGTCTGAACTGACAACATCATTTGGTACAGTTCGCAACAGACAGTCTCCAAGCTGCAAGAGCTGGGGTTGGAAGCTCTCCCTCATCCGCCATACTCACCAGACCTTGCACCTACCGACTACTACTTTTTCCAAAATTTAGACAACTTTTTAGTGGGTTAAAAATTCCATTCCCGAGAGGCAGTTCAAAATGCCTTTGAAGAGTTTGTTGCCTCCCGTCCAGCTGATTTTTACAAGAAGGGCATCAATAAACTGCCAATGCGTTGGCAAAGATGCGTCGATTGCATGGGTGATTACTTCGAATAACAGAAATAAAAAAGTTTGAAAACTAAGTACTTTCACTTATTGCATACAAAACGGCAATTTCATAGGTAAAGACCTATTATTAAATTTTAATGGTCTTTGTTTACTTTTTTTAAAAAGGCGGGATTAAAATACATCCAGTCAATGCGTGAAATCCTGGCAAACTTCTACACAGAGACGGTCCCAGATGCTAGTAAATTTTTGTTAAATTAATGTATCTTTGGTTATTTCCAGTACCATGTATAGTGCATGTATAGTGCTCTCGGTGCTTATATTCTACAAAACATATATAAAAATCAGTCATAAAATTTAAGTTAAGTAACTCTGATTTTTAGTTACCTTTCTCACCTGGTACCTGCGTAGGTGTCACCGGGCAAGCTCCACAAACATTCAGGTATTAAAAAGTACACAAGAGACTACTGAGAACCGAAAGTTATATGCATTAGAAAATAAGTTGTGTCTCACGGCTCTGGGATCTTGGACTACTACTTTTCGATAGTGGTGCCCTTACCCACCTTTTATAGTAATACTTTAACCCTGTGATAGAAGCCAAAAAAGTAGCGTAGTTCCAAATAAACACACGCGTTAACGCACACACATGCTAAGAAACTACGCTACTTTTCGTCAGTAGCGTACAAGTTGTCGATACTTGTACGATACTGACGAAAAGTAGCGAAGTTTATAGCATAGTTAGTGGTTTTTTTTTGCTTCAACAAAAAGAAGGCCGTGCGTTATCTACGTTTTTTTATTTGATCTGAGTACACAGCATTTAGGATAAAACAACGACTTAAACGCCTACCTTAAGATAAGAGATAACCTGTTATACATATTTATCATCTTTTGCAATATCACAGTTAGGTACATAAAAGCATTTTTTTTTTCAAAATTATGAACTAATGACAATCTGAGAACAAGAAGAAGTTTCTGGTAAGAAGTTGTATATTTGTTTTTTTTTCCTGTACAAGGAGACTATTCAAGCAGGGAAATATCTCATTGTGTGTTGACGAAAGTAGCCTTTTCACTACGGTACTTTATTCGTGTTAAGATTAAAGCCTTGTAGGCGGGGGGAAAATGTTAAAGAACCTTCAAAATATGGACGAAATTCGTATTTCTACCTAAAATATATAATAAATACTTATTGAATCCCGAACACGTGTAAATAGACGGGAGAGTATCAAGAAAATATTCTTAACGACAATAAATAAGTACCTGTGATACCCAACATACTTAGTTACAACTTGACGATGAAAAGGACCAAAAATAAAATAATCCCATCAAAAAAATAAAAGTGAAGTGAGAGCCAAGTTCAATATTATGATAATTAAATGCCTTGTACTTAAACGACAAAAGCAGTGAGATCTAAATGGGTGCCAAGTTCAATGATCAGTCCTGAAATTTATTAAGCTATTGCATAGCTTTTATCGCGGGCTTTGGGGCCTTTGTGCAGAAATTCCGTAACGTAACAAAAAAACCTGACACCCGAAGCTCGCACGGATCGAGACGAGCTGCTCCGAACGACGAATCAACGAATGTTTCTGTCTCACAGAGACAGAAACGAATCTGTATCCGAACGACGAATCAATGAATCTGTGTCACTGCCACACACGAACATACTGCTTAAAAAAAATTGCATAAGTTGATAAAAAATGCTATGCAATAGCTTTACCGCGGCAGTCCCCGAGTGCCACACGTATTTTTTTATAACAACATGAAATATTTTATAACAATCTAAATATCAAATTTCTTCTCAAAACTTATGGTAATATATTGAAGCCTAAAGTCTGACTTGCCTAGTTTCATATACGAATCATTATTAAGTATCTAATAACATAGTCATAGAAGAGCCTTATGTTCGATGGTGAGTTTCTACCAGAAAGCCAAGTTTCAGAAGAATAAAACAAGTACTTACAGTTTTAGTATTTGAAAACTAGCCAAGTAGTTACTTTTTGTACAGAAATTATATTATTGGTAGGTAGTTATTCGTCATAAAATTAATACTATGTATTCGTATTAATCATTTTTTCAATATTATAATAATAATGAAATAAAAATTAACACTAAATCCCTATTGATAACGCAATAAATACGAAATTCAACTAAAATCTTAGTTATAAGTACATAATTTTATGTACGAAAACTCCAAAAAATTAAGGGTGGGATTCTACTCATTATATATTCACCTAAAGACCTTAAAAGCCACATAAAGATAGGCTGTGATCAGTTTTGATTGCCGATTCTTACATTACAGATACTATTACAGGCACTATAAGTAAGTGTTCCTAATAAAATCAATTAATTGAAAAATTCTAATAAAATTATTATTTTTACTAGTTTCTGACTTAAACTTATACGTGTATTCACCCAACTACTTATCTGGTTGCCAAATTTGGACTTTCTGGGTCATCTGAAACTGGGTTAGAATTTTGATCTATAGATGAGTCAATGATAAAAATGACGATTTTTGAACGTTAATATCTTATTGGTCGTTTAAGGTGTGATTGTGAAATTTAGGGGACATTTGTAGGTATCTCGCAAGTGTTAATATATGAGCCAAATTTGACATGTCTATGTGAAATAGTTTTTGAGTTATGAGGGTGTCAAAAGTAGCTCCAAATGGTTCCTCTAATATTACACACGGTGCTGCTCTGTTAGCTTGAACTTGGCTTAACACGCTTCCGCGTGTCTAGATTCTTTATGGAAAAATCGGCTTAGTGTGTGGGTATTTGGACGAAGCGGAGCGAAATTATATTAGATACTAACGACCCGGCCCGGCTTCGCACTAAAATCTTTATAATTCTCGGATTCCCTCTACTATAATCTGCATGTATTGCGCATATAAACCTTCAAGCAGTCCGTCAGTTCAAGTCAGTTTCTGATACTGCGTTAAAACTTGGATCAACTCGTTGAGTAGTTTCAAAGATCTTAGCGAATAGACAGCGGAAGTGACTTCATTTCATACTGTGTAAAGACGTACAAAGGATGTAATTAGGTATGTAAGGTAACATATTTGTTGTATAAAAATAAATTGTAATTTTTAAACTGCCTCGGTGGCGCAGTGGTAGGCTACAGCTACCACTGGTAGCGTTTGCGACTGCTGTGCAGAGGTCTCGGGTTCGATTCCCGATTCGATCAAATGTTTGTATGATCCTACTAATATTTTAAACGCGATAGTTTGTAAGTATGGATGGATGTTTGTTACTCTTTCACGCAAAAACTACTGAACGGATTTGGATGATATTTTACAGTAATATAGCTTATACATCAGAATAACACATTTGCTACTATATATTTGCCACGATAACTGACATACACGCGGGCGGAACCGCGGGTAACAACTACTCACCTTTGTTTCAGAGTTTGGGTGTTTTTTTTATGGAATAGGGGGCAAACGAGCAGGTGTATGGACACCCGCAACACCAGAGGCATCACAAGTGCGTTGCCGGCGTTCGGGGGATGGGGGAAGGGGTTGAGGTATGGGCCTCCGGTATCCTCACTCACTCGGTGAAACGGCGCAAGCGCTGTTTCATATCGGTTTTCTGTGAGGCCGCGGTATCACTTAGGTCGAGCCGGCCCATTCATGCCGAAGCGTGGCCCTCCCACGGTAGGAACGGTTTTCTATGTATAAAATGTATGTATTTACAAATGAAAAGTATATATGCATTTATATCAGTTGTCTAGTACCCATAACACAAGCTCTGCTTAGCTTGGGACTAGATGGCGTTGTGTGTTAGATGTCCAAAATATTTATTTATTTATTGAAGTGAAACTTCTAATGCGACTGCCAACAGGGTGGCGTTAAACGTTTAACGCTACCATGGAGGGGGTATGAAAGCACTGTTGCACATTACGAAGTTTCACTTCTTCCGCGCGGAGGGACTCCACGCATTTTTTTATTTTTAACTAGGCTGATCTAAACGCCAAGTGTTGTGAGGTAAAACCACACATGGCACAACACTGTGTAATTTACAAATTGTAGTTCTGAGTGAGTGTTCTTTGCGTCCGTTTCATGAATGCTTGTAAAATCTCCCTCGACACAGGACGAATGTTCCTAATGCGGGAGACGTTGTTTTAAAAATATAAAGAAAGATAGATAAACATATTTAGTAAAGTCGAATAATTTCACTCTAAAAGTACAACTAAATGATCAACTCAGTTACCTGGAGATCTTAATGCATTAGGTTAAACGTGGTAGAGTTCAGAGTATTCTCGAACCCGGGGCAATCTAAATATCACAATCAATCATCCTGACTTCCTGATACAATGTGGACCTATGTGATCGTGCCCACAAAGGTGTATTACGTACGTACGTACAAACTTTGTCTTTGTGTGCATGACGTTTTTAGTCCGTGAGATTGGCGGTTATAAGATTTGGACCTTATAACCTTTCTATTTAAAGTAAATAGAATACTTGTAAATTTGAGACTGAACAGCGTGGTTTAAGACAATACCTTTATACGGAGAGGCGTGTGTCCTGTGTTCACTTTTCGGCATCCTGGAGTGGATCAGTAACTTGTTAATTATGATTAATGTAGTATACGCAATATTAAATATTATAAATATGGATTTAAATATATTCAAAGTATTAGCTGCTTCTTCTGATGCCTTTAGACTAACAAATAATTTATTTTTTGAATTCATTAATCTTCAAATGTCATGCGTCAAAATTCAGACCGTTTGTTCGCCAACAGGTTCGATTAACGGCACGTTTGTGACACAGTCAGCAAATGAGAGGTCGTTGACCCTATAGTCGTACAACAATAAATGTGTGCAAATGAATGTAAAATTGACAATGTTTTAAAATCTTATGCTACAATTTTTCTGTTTCTGAATAAAGTTATTATTATATTATTATTAAATAAGATTGAAGAATGCATAATCATGAGTAATTACGATAATTTTAATTCAGCTACTTAATCTATCTTAAACTAAATACACTTTTAAAATAACAACATCAGCCTCATTTTATATATTGTAATGGTTTCAAGTTTTATTCCTTATGAGTATGTGGTATCTAACAGTCTACATACATATAAAAAATGTTGACTTGTGTACGTTTCAGAAACTCTAAAATTTCTGCACCTATTAAGCTCAAATTTTGACACAACATGCTACAGAGATAGTTTAATTTATTAATACTTTTTGCAACCACAATGTAACACAATGATCTAAGGCAGTGGTTGCAGGATACAGCTAGTGAGTACTTAAATCATAGATCATAAACCATGCTTAAATCATACCGAAACTATAACAAAAAATACTCAATGCATCAATGGTTTTAAGTTTTCGACATTAAGTAGAAAGAAGATTGCCGAACATTTTCTATTGTAATGTTCTACGATTTGAAATCGCAACCAGTCATTATTGAAAATTAAAGCATAAAGACTCTTGAGGTACTTCAGCGTGAAAAGTTCTCTCACGTGTGATAGTGGCACTTCACGCTCTGACGAGGCACTCGGACGAGGCGCAGGGGCGAGGCGCACGGGCGAGGAACGCGGGCGATTCAGTCAGAGAACCACTCAGCCTGCGAGTGATGGCGAGGCTTTAGTAGCCATCCACGCGTTCGGATAGTTCCATGGTAATAAAAAAAACAAAACTGCTGCGCTAATGACGGGTAATCATGAAACATCTAAGGGTAGTTTATTCTCTCGACCCGCTTTTACATAGCAGCCATTGTCAACTCAAAGCCAGTGTGATATACTCAGAACCATCAGGGAATATAAATATAAATTTAATTTAATAAACGACTGCATGATTCTCTCACGTAATTCGGTATACGTTTTATAAAAGTTTTAGATTAGTCTAGTCTTAAATTATTAACTGACTAGTGACTTCAAAAAAGGAGGACGTTGTGAATTCATAGGAATCTTTCTTTTTATACAAATATATTCGAAGAAATTTTCGTTGTATAAGAACCGATTTTATTTTATTTATTTATCTTCATTGCATACATAATACAAAACAATACACAAAATGAGTTACAAAACTTAGATAAAAAATATATAAATATTACAATGGGTGGTCTTATCGCTCACAGCGATCTTTTCCAGTCACTTTTAACATGGACATCAGGTCTTTAAAATTTTTGGGTAGTTATCACACAAGTACCACATTACAATGAGAATATTTATTACACATGTACTATTACACATATTATATACATGAACCTACACAAATACATGTATACATACATAAATATATAACATGTATACACATTCATACATATCCCTTTCCAAATAAAACTGAAAGTATTGGCCGTGACAAATAATAGTAATCCTTCACCAGCTTTTTAAACACAGTCAAGGTTTTTTAAAACTTCTTTAAGGATTGGGTTGGGTGTAGCTTCTAGGTGGTCCTATTGTCACCATGTCAGAATGTGATGATGAAGCAGGAGTAACATTATGAAGGTGGTCGTTTCCTTAGGTGGCTTCTCGCGACTAATATGGAGTAGGTAGTTCAATTTATTTTAATATGATTATTAGCACTAAAAATAAAAATATATCTCAATTAAAAAAAAAAACCAACTCCAAAAAAACATCAAACATAAATTCCCTGCCTAGAAACACTATAAAGTGTAAAATTACCTGGCTTAAATTTGGCTGCCTTAAATTGGTAGGTACCTACCTAAAATCTGATTGAAGTCGGTAGCATTTTGTATGTCAATTATTTTTACAATACACAATGGGATCGATGGAAATTTTTCACAACCTTATTATAATGATTTTCCCTAACGTTATGTAAAAAGTCAGATTCTTGGGAATTTATGCAATCGAAAACAGTAATATAATATTTTTTTTCGAGATAAGTTGATCGGGCTAACATATTGAGTCCACGTTTTTGTTGCTTGCATACATGTTATATTCTGTAACATATCTTCTATGCACCATATTTTACTTAGATAGGTACTATACAAATAGAAATAATATGTTTCACGAATATGTACGCACTAAACAAGTTTTTAAGTAATAATGAAATCCTTTATGTGCTAGACCGAATTGGCACTGGCTGAGCTATTATGATATTCTATAAATCTTTAAATGGAATGTTGGAAATCTAATTTGATGTTAACGTCTTTTACAAGTGAGTAACGGCTTTTGAGCTTGAGAAAAAAGTAAGGGGTTTATCAATATTTCAGTTAATGTCTACAGAATCGTATGATAGTTTATCTTACAGTTAGATATCTATAAACATTTTTTTTAGGCGTATAGTAGCCTCAATAACCTTGAGCGTCTGGGCGGAGCTAAACGCATAGTATCATATCTGCACCGCACACATTCATACCTCCGTACCGCACGCGCTACTTCAAAACGATGATCAAAGACTAGGGAGCGAGACAGACATGCGCGCTTGTCTGACGTTTTTGCCTTAACTTCAAAACATAATTATAAATGGTTATAATTTTTACATAAAAAAGGGGTATTTCTAAAAGTTTAGTAAGATTTAAAATTAACACATTTTATCATAGGTAGGTACTAAATACGAAAAAGTATGTTAAATTAGACTAAAAACCATATAGAATTCGAAATACCGATCCAACTATACATATTTGATAAGAGAGGTAAGAAATCTGGTAAAATAAATTAATTCATTTTACCTTTTGTAGAAAAAAGTAAAACTGATCATATTTCTGAAAACTTCTAGCATGTTTAAATAAATTAACAAGTAAAATTTTAACAAAATAAAACCGGCTTCAAGGTTCAACTCGATTTCTCTTGGATGCCATAATCAGATCTTAGTGTCCTTATCATGGTACTACCGTTAGGATATCTCCTTTCCATTAAAAAAAGAATCATCAAAATCGGTTCATAAACGACGAAGTTATCCCCGAACACACTTAAAATATATATATATATACGGTCGAATTGAGAAACCTCCTCCTTTTTTTTTAAGTCGGTTAAAAAGCTCCTCCTTTTTTTTAAGTCGGTTAAAAACATGTAAATGCGTTACGTGTCAGGTCACCCATAGAATAAGGTTCCGAAGTCACCTGCAATGTCTACAAATTGAAATAAAATCGTGTCGAACAGATAATTATCATGAATTTATTTTTAACTAGCTGAACCCCGCGGTGTTACCCGCGGCTATCGTCTTGCCGCGGGTAACGACCTATCACTGAAAGTCCGGTCAAAATCGGTCCAGCCGTTGCAGAGATTACCCGGAACAAACAGACAGACAGACAAAAATTGAAAAAAAAAATATTTTGGTACATGTATCGTGTATACATACATATGCATTTATTAAAAGCGGTTTATTTAATATTACAAACAGACACTCAATTTTTTTTATTTGTAGAGATTTTACATGTACGTTGGTGCAGTGATAGCTTACGCGACTATTGTCCATGATGTCTCAGGTTCGTTTGGGTGTTCTCTATGTATGATATATTTGTATTTACAAATAAAAGCATATAATTGTTCTATCAGTCAATCTAGCTTTCATAGTACAAGCTCCACTTAGTTTGAAACTAATAGACGTTGTGTGTCAGATGTCCGAATATATTGATTATTATTTTCAAAGCTTTGTATGTGAGTGTGTGTATTTTACAAGTTAGACCTCTATACTCTTGAACTAACAAAGTTAGTTATCTAAGCCATTAGAGTTAATGTGGTCCGTCTGTTTTTAGGTAATAGTGCATTACAATTGCGCGAGGCGGACTTTATGCCACATGGTATTATCTCTCAGTCAACCTTGAGTTGGTTCAGTAAGGGACAAGGCAGGTGCCTATCCTATCATACTATTATAATAAGAAAAAGAGATAAGGGAAGAAAAACTAATTTATCGGTTTATAAGTAATAATAATAATATTAATGCTATATAAAATGCATACACGGATACACATATTAATATTTAAATATGATAATAAATAAATGATAATTATATAAATATTTGATATATAAATATATTATAATATTTCAAACAGGGATTTTTAGCCAACCCACCCGCGATATAATATTAAATATGATATATTAAAATACTTTTCATCTAATAAACAGATGGGTGAAGGGCGTTCCTAATCGTATTCTCTACTAATATATTACTTTTTTGTAAATATGTAAGTAGATACATATTTTGCATAGAAAACAGTCAAACACCGAAATAAATATTTTCAAATCATACAAATATTTAATCCGACCCGGGAATCGAACCCGAGACCTCAAGCATAGCCTGCAGTCGCATACGCTACCACTGCGCCATCGAGGCAGTCAAAAAGCATCCAAGCGCACGATCACTTTGAGTCCTTTGCAGCGAGTTAGTCTCTAATGCACACTAACCCAGAAAGTACCTAAATACTTACACAAACACAAACGTCTAAGCATAGTTAGTCGATAGCGTGAGCAGAGCAGCGAGCGACATGCCAACGCACGACTGCCGCCTGCGCCCGCACAGAGACCCGCTGTACTTTTAATTTTGGGAATCGCAATATTGATCATTTTCTTTACAAAATATTGATTGATTTAAATATGAGTAATGCCTAGTTTATAGCTAATTCAACCACCAATATTTCTGTGTAAAAATATTTTTTTGCTTCAAAGCCGTTTAAAAGCAAAAAAAAAAAAAGCGAACAAAATAGAGTGCTGTTAAATATTTTTTTATGGCAATACTATTTATCGTATGTAAAAAATTAAACCTATATATTCTTGCACATGAATCTGCAGTAAACATATATTTTTTTCGAATCTTTTGATGCAGCTGTCAAGGAGGAGTAGTCTTTAGAATGCAACCATTTTTACGCATCTGAAGGGAGGTAGGCCCTTAATGAGAATTAGTTAAAGATTTACGGAATCGCTAAACAATCGCATTATTTGATATACGAGAACGAGCGTCATGTGTTCGTCAAACTGTTTGCGTGACACTTCAACCTCACCCGCCCCTCAAAATCAAGAAGTTCCTTCTACATCCCATATGAAAGTTTGGTAATGTATTTCTACGACATGTGGTTTAAGTGTTGGCTGTAAGAAACAATAAGCATAATTCGTTCTTTGATAAATCACGAGGCGACTTGCTGAAGAACTGTCTTTTACTTTACTCATAATGTGTAAACTGAACTAACAAAGCAGAACTAAATAAATAACGAGAAATTCACACAACCTGCGAATTCCCTCTGACTTTTAATATACTACAAAGCAAAAGTTTCCTTTGTGTCATAACGCAAAACTTCAAAGTGTAAAGAAACTTAGACTTTTCTGTAATTAAAGAACAATTAGCGCAAGCACTTACTCTTTACAGTACCTATTTATTAGTAGAGTGGGCGATTCACGTTACATATCAGGGAATGTCGGGGCTGGCTCATTTCTTGTTTGTTATGTAGAATTTTCCACCCCGGGCTGTAATTATTGCATCATACCATTGCATTTTTTATCGATTTAAATGCTTTAAATGATTTAATGCTTTAAATGATTTAAATGCCTAATTTCATTGAAATCGTTGCAGCGGTTTAGCCGCGAAAGCGTAACAAACAGATAGGCAGAGTTACTTTCGAATTTATAAAATTAAACCTTGTGACCTTGTGTGATAGTTTGTCTTCGTTTCCTTGTCCTAATTTCATTTAGGTATATATGTATTTGTATCAGTTGTCTAGTACCCATAACACAAGCTCTGCTTAGCTTGGGACTAGATGGCGTTGTGTGTTAGATGTCCAAAATATTTATTTATTACATTTATATATACATATTATTTACATTTTTAAATATACATATAAAAACAAATACATTTAAAAATATAAAAAATAGTAGACCACCGACTTCGGGTACAGGGACCAAGACACCGGTGGTTAGGGCTCCAGAGACAGGAACTTCCTCACAATACGAGCCGTGTCAAGAAGGACTGTCTTCTGCATCAGACCCTTGATCCAGCCCTCCAACGTGAGCCTCTTAATATGTTGGTCGAGGCTCTTGGCTATCAATCCGTGAGCAGATACGACTATCGGAACAATGATCACCGAATCCACATTCCACATATCGACAATCTCGTGAGATAAATCCAAATATTTTATTTGTTTTTCTTTTTCGACTTTCACGACATTCTCGTCATAAGGAACGGCGATATCGACAATCATTACGCGGCGCTCTAATCGATCTATCACCACAATATCAGGCTTATTGGCAACAATAGTCCTGTCCGTGATAATAGATCGATCCCAATATAACGTAGCACGACCATTCTCGAGAACTGGGTCGGGCACATACCTGTAATATGGCACCTCTGAACTCACATGTTTGTATTTCAGGGCAAGTTGTTGATGTACGATCCTGGCTACTTGGTTGTGCCTATGCAAATACTCGCCGTTATTCTCCAGGACGGTGACATGCCCGACAGATGTCGACCGTACCATCCTTCAGGATATACTTACGATAGTTATTCGTCATGATAACTTCATCCATAATTGCACAGACAAAACATTCGGTTTCTCCGAACAGATCACCTTACTGTAGCTAGGACGTAGATGCTTTAAAATCTATATCAGGCCCATTTAGGGCCCGATAAAATCGACCATGAAGTTCTTTGCCCTACCATACCTCCCTGCGATCATCAGTACTAAGTACTACAGGTTTGCGCCAATTCTCTTTAGCCAAAGCGAGCGGAATGAGTCCGGTATCCACTGCAACTACACTGCGATGCATTTCCACATCAGTATGAAGAAAATATTCTCTAAGATTATATCTCGCGATTGTGTAGGGTCTTGCTATTTAATAGACCACGACCCCCGTACTTTCGCGGGATATACAACCTCATAACCGATGAACGTGGGTGATGCATTCGGAATGCAGTCAACAATGTACGGACTCTCCTATCTAGGGCATCTAATTCGGTCTGAGTCCATCTAAGTATACCAAAGGAATACATCAGAATCGGCATGACCCAACCATTGCAGGCTCGCACCTTGTTACCGCCTGATAAAAGACTTTTAAGTACTTTTTTCAGGCGACCAAAGAAGCGTTCCCACAACGACTGGTTTATATAAGATTCTGGTATTCCTAAGGACTGTGAAAAACCTAGATACTTGTAGGTTTCGGTTGCAGACAGAGATCTGAGTCTTGTGGAATCTGAAAGCTCCATACCTTCAGATTCCGCAATCACACCTTTCTTTACATACATGACTGCACACTTATCCACACCAAACTCCATTTTGATAGAATTACTGAAGTTTTCCGTAACCCTTAGTAACGCTGTCAATTGTAATTTAGTGGGGGCAAATAGTTTCGAATCATCCATATAAAAAAGGTGAGATATAACTCGATCATCTTTCTGCAACCTATAGCCTACCCCGAACCCTCTATAGAGTACTTAGAGGATTCAAAGCCAGGCAAAACCACAAGGGACCCAGACTGTCACCTTGAAAGATGCCCCGCTCAATATTTATAAGTACATCGTTTACCGCAGTCTGCCGACATCCAGGATAGCGAAGTACTGTTCTCCACTGCCCCATACACGACTTTAAGAAAGTGCACAGAGTTGTATCAATTTTATACAACTCCAGCACCTTCAAAAGCCATGTATGTGGAACCGAGTCATAGGCCTTCTTGTAATCTATCCAACATGTCGCCAGACTCTTACGATTACGGCGTACTTGTTGGCTAATGGTCATGTCTATGATAAGGAGCTCTTTAGTGCCACGGGATCCACTTCTACATCCATTCTGAGAAACGGAAATTATCAAATTATTATTAATATGTGTAGAAATTATTACTTTCAGAATAGACGTCAGAAGTTTATAATACATGGTTGGTAAACATGTAATGGGTCTAAATTTTTGGGATCCATGGCACTACCAGATTTATAGAGTAAGTGGGTTCTACCAGTGGTTAAAAATTGTGGTAATGACCCCGAATCCAATGCTGCCTGGAATTGAGATGCCAGACACGCATGTGAGCTTCGGAACCATTTAAGCCAAAAAATGTGCAGACCGTCTGGACCAGGTGTTTTCCAATTCGGCAATGAACGGACTGCACAACTTACATCATCTTCATCAATGACAACTGGTTCCATAGATGTTATAGACTCACATGAGCGATTGACAACCTGCATCCAATCACCATCTGTGTGAGTGACAGGCACCGACCAAATGTTACGCCAAAATGTATTTGTGGCATTTTCATCTGGCAAGTGCCCATCACGCTCACATGGATTCGGTGCCTCCCATTTTCGATACACCCACTTCGCATTTCTTTGGAAAATACGATTCTGATTGAAACGGTCTCCTCGTTTTTTGTACCGTCTTATCCTATTTGCCCATGCATAAACTTTCTGCTTCAAAAAGTCAATGCGCTCCGTGACAGACATGTACTGTTGAGGACTGATGGTAGTCCCCAAGAATGCCTGTTTCACAAAGCGCATTACTCTTGGCCGTGTATTACCTAATTTAAATGCAATTAATTTACCGATGAGTGTCCTGGTCTCAGCAATACGACGTTCTATTCTGTACTGCCAAGCTGGCACAGCATTTTTGGCTCGAGTAGTGCTTTGTTCAACAAATTTAACACCAGCTACTCGACAAACTGCCATAGCCGCACAGTACAAAATAGAATGTGTATCACTAACATCCTCGCTATTACCAAAATAATCCGGTAATAACGAATTTAGGGCACCCACCAATGCTAAATTGCGTCTATGTATGGGCAAACGGGGTAACCGGGGTCTGTTATTAAAGTTAACATACCGGTACTCCTGAATCGCATCCTCCAAAGCACTCCTTATCCTATCATTACATTGGGTACTTACGGATATAATTTCACTCTCCACTTGTTCATCAACATCTTCATTGTATGGTAATTGTTGCGTATTAGCTACGACATGTACAGCATGTGACGAAGAAGGGACAGTCAAAGTATTCCGTACGTCCGAGCGTATCCTCTCAAGTACGGCATCATCCAGCAGGTGACAGCGCTGTAAAGCTCGTACTTGATCCGACAATCGTTGTGCGGATACGTTAACGGCTGGCTCAAGCTCCTGAAACAGAGAGACTAGTTGAACACGGTACGCTGTAAGGTTCGTTCCCAGCTCTGTAGCCCGAAAATATGCCCGCATGACATTCTCATTTATAGAATGTGTCCACTTCATGCGGCGCACATCACCACCGGCAGCGGGGGCCCTGTTCGAGGTCAGTGGTCCTCGGGATCCCAAGCTGGTCGGTGGCCGGCCTCTCCCCTGCCGACGTACAGGTGTTGGCGACGTCGGCGGAGAGAAAAACTCGTCGCTGGAAGATGAGCTCGACGCCACTTCAACAGCTGAAACTTCAACTATTGCTTCCGTGGGTGGTATGGCGGAGCGGGGCGACGGGTCCGGGGGTGATAACTGTGCTCTAAGTCTAGCCCTTGTTAGCATATTCCTAATTTCTTAATATTGTAAATTGTTGTGACATGACGTTCAAGACGTCAAGTCTTACACAATAATATTTTTCTGGTAAAACGCCTTTTTATGATTTAATCCTGCTTCGATGCAAATAATCCATTTTGTATATATATAAAAACTTGTTTTGGTTGCTTTCTATTACTCCAAAATGTTATAAATAGAGAAAATTAATTATTGAAAAATATGTGTGCAAAATTCCATGTTGTGATTTCAGTGTTGCTAGCTTATTATTATTATTTTCCAGCGGATTATCGTATACACTAATAAAGTTATCTTCTTTTTGTGAAAATTCATATTTTGGAACGAAGTTGCGGAGGGGTACCCTAGCCGGCAAAAAACATCCACAACGTAAGATTGACGCCGCGGTGTCTAAATTGTACCGTATGAGAATGATGTGATTGAGGTCTCGGGTTCGAATCCGGGTAGGATCAAATATTGTTTTTGATCTGCAAATATTTGTTTTTTAGGAGTTTGGATTTTTTGTATGTAAAATATGTATGTATTTTTAAAAAATAAAGAAATATTTATTTATTTATTTAGTGAACAAAAAATTTAGTATAGCGTAGTAATCTGTAAGTTGTATGTAACAAGTATGGAGTAACTCTAGACAGAACTTGTTTGAGTAGAGATTACTAGGTGGCAGCACAAGTGAAAAGTTTAGTTTTATTTTTATCGATAAAAAATCATAGGTAATAAAAAATGTATCCCTGAATTTTTTTTCTTTATACGTCGCATAGAACTTTTACATATTTTAGAAATCATTTTAAATAAAACAAAGGTGTTAAGGCAATTTTGTGGTTTTTAAAGAGCGTGAACGAAAAATTTAGTATAGCGTCATCTGTATTTTTGATAATGAACTTCGTTCCTATCTAGTGTCCCACGACACTACAGAACTTTTTTTTTATAATATAAATCATATCATATCAGCTCAACTTTGAACCACATAATTTATTATAATTTATCCGTAGTCAATTTTGGAAAATATTATATACATATTTTTAAAATGAAATTGGGATCGATCTTGAATTCGTCAAAAATTATAACCTTACAATATGAGATAAATTAAAAAATAAGAAGAAAAAGAACGCAGAAAATGTTGCGAGTAGTGAAGAGTTACATAAGCACCGATCTAGGAGGCATTCAACCATGAACTCGCTGCAAGGCTTTGTAAGAGTAGTGTTGCCTTGCAATGTATATCATATATGTATATGCTTATGTGTTTATGAGAATAAATGTTTATTTCCTTATAGGTACTTTGTTAAGTAGTTGTGATTTCCTGATTCGCAACATAGTATGAGCACGGCCAACTTGTGCCATTTATATTAATTGTCACGTTTATAATAAGTAATAAATTTTTAATTAATACCTTTCTTTAGAAGCATGAACACTGAAAAACCTCTAAAGTAAATAAAGCTTAAAATCTTTACAAATAAGAGATCGATTTCATGTTCATATACAATTTATAAAGTTAATTTTTATTTACACTTCTTAATCAGACAGAAAATATAAAATTATACCAGAATAATAACAAATTTTAACAAAAAAAGTTGTGTGGTGTCGTGGGACACTAGATAGGAGCGAAGTTCACTATCAAAAATACAGACGTTTACGAAATAAATAAATAAATACAGATGGCACCATACAAAATTTTTCGTTCACGCTCTTTAAAATTAATTCGGACATCTTTCTTTTTGTATCGACACCGAGGCGTCAATCTTACGGTCCGAACGTTTTTTGCCGGCTAGGGTACCCCTCCGCAACGTCCCATAAGGAACTTCGTTACAAAAAGAACCGACTTCAAGAAATGGGACCACACGGGAAGCACCAGCTTTCAAATAAAAAAAGAATCATCAAAATCGGTTCACCCAGTCCAAAGTTATGAGGTAACAAACATAAAAAAAACAGTCGAATTGAGAACCTCCTCCTTTTTGAAGTCGGTTGAAAAAACAGTCGAATTGATGACCTCCTCCTTTTTTGAAGTCGGTTAAAAAGTAAAATATTTTCTACCTAGGTATCAAAATGTAGTTCAAACTGGCCTTGGTTTAATATACCACCAAAAACATTTTCATGTAAAATGTTGCTAAGACGACTGCATATGGCTTACCCTGTGAAAAAGATATCAGATCTCATTTAGAGCCAATGTTCCGAATCTACACGCTCTACCTCTACCAACCCTAACTTCACAAACTCTACATCTCAGTAAAAATGTATGGCTTCGCCGTTTCGCTACCATACCCTCACGAAGGGGAAACGAACGCCTTTTATGTTTGCAAATATCTAGTTTCTACAGTAATGTGTTATACGAATATTTAGTTTTCAAAGTAACGAAACAGCCAAGCCATACATTTTTACTAAGATGTAGAGCTTGTGAAGTTAGAGTTGGTAGAGTTAGGGCGTGTAGATTCGGAACATTGGCTCTAAATGAGATCTGATATCTTTTTCACAGGGTAAGCCATATGCAGTCATTTTACATGAAAATGTTTTTGGTGGGATTTCATTTCTTTATGTAAGTTGCTTATGGCATTTTTTTCTTTTTTTGGGGTGTATTTTTCGTACATCTTCATCCTTCTCTCGAAAAAGTCCGTGTACCAAAAATAAAACCTCTAGCATAAAAATTTGTGAAAGTCTCATACAAACTTCCACCCCCCAAATTTGGGGGTTGGGGGGCAAAAGTAATAGGTTTATGAATTTTTCTATTGTTTGTATACTAAACTTGGTTTACATACCAAATTTCAGCTTTCTAGCACTTCAGGAAGTACCCTAACAGTTTTGATGATCATCAGTGTGTCAGTGACGAAATCGGTGTTTTTTAGGTATCAATAAAATCTAAAGTATCAGAGCTATGCAATTAAAACTTTGTATGTTTCATTAGTCTATTAGTAACATCATATCTTGAGAATTTGAACCATCTGGTATATCGGGAACCAAAGTTATGAGGGTTCAAAAAAACGACGAAACACTTCGAGAAAAGGTAGGTAGTGCCCTTGCGCTTCGCTTGGCTCGTCTTGGCGGGGGCACGACCGTGCCCCCAGATATTTTTTAACAAAAAACAATTGAATAACAACTGTTTTTATTGTTCCTTAAACTTATAAAAATCCGAGTGGCCTTGATGTCGCACTAAGCCAAGATAACTTATTTATCTTTCCATCTACCTGTGCAAAATAGGCGTCAGTACACTGTACACACCTATAACCGACAAACTACAAACTTATGAAAAACTAAGTCGGTTTTATACATCTTTGATAAATAAAAAAGAAAGTTACATCATACAGAAATCAGATAGGCTGCTTTCTATTCCAAAATTCAAACAGTATTGCTATGTAGATGAATATTGCCTCCGAGCGATAAGACCGCTACTTGTACTTCCTTAGTTTTAAGTCATCTTTGCAATTAATCTGGTGTACAATAATAGTTATTTGTTATACAAGAGTGCAAAGTTGCTTTTTAACCGCGTGCTCAATTTTGATGAGCGAAGGATTCTAAAATTGAATCACGAGCGCAGCGAGTGATTCAAAAATTAGAGTCCTGAGCGTTAGCGAGGGCATCAAAAGAGCACGAGATGAAAAATCTTTGCACTCGAGTGCTACACGTAACTTTTCATCCCACCTCAGCGAGGAAATGACTAAATGCAAAAAGAAAATGGCGCGGGCAAAGCAAATAAAAAAAAAGTAAACCAAGAAGGTTCCCAGTCTGAGGTTTTAACAAATTAAAAAGGTTGTACGATAAATTCGGCACCATGGAGGTAGAAGTTTATATTTACTTTTATTATTATTTTATTTATTAACAAACTTAGTGCACACGACGATGTTCTAAATTCAATTTACTTTGTCCTCTAGCTAGCGGATAAAAACGGCTTTTGCACTCAGATATCGAAGGGCAAAAATACTCTTTCCGAGATGGGGGGATGAAAAGATATATATTAGAAGTCGCGGGCAAAATCTATTCTATCTTGTTCAACCGGTTTACCTGAATATCAGTTTTTTAAACGAAGCGACTGGCATCGGATTTCTGCAACCCTCAGGGTGAACTGAATAATTAAATGTTACCTTTTTAACAATAATGTAATCACAACTTAATAGACATATGACACATAATTCATGACATCTTAAATTAATTTATTTGTTAAAACTGAAAGCCTTGGACTATAAATTTGTTTCGTGAAAATGGAAGTCCAGGCCGCAGTCAATGTATATAAATTAAATAAAGTATATTAAACTTCATCCAATCAGAAATGATGCATTACAAGCATATTTATTTAAAAAACGACCTTCGAAATACGACTACTGCGCTTCAATTCTTGAATTCATGCTTCAATAAGCTTCGGTATTAAACGGAGACGAAAGTATTTAGTTTAGTCATTCGATTTCAAAACCTGGTAGATATGCAAAGATCAAGAGCAGCTTTAAGAAAAAATATACATTATCTTAATTGGAGAGGTGAACTGCTACATTAATAGTAGAGAATACGGAAATATTCGTCCGTGGGAACTGTTCGTAATGTGTTTATAAAGTAGTATAATTAACAAAATAACGTTAAAATAACTTTTATTTTTTAGTGGCACGCACACCTTTACCCACGTGTAAAGCCAGATCTAAGATTCTCCCGTGGCTAACATCTGACTAGCATACCTCTCTCTGCGTCTAGTCAGGCAAAAAGGGAACAGTGAGGGTTCATTAATTCGAAGAGAGCTTTATATTTAAGCCTCCTGGTACGTTTTGATCGAATTATGTCCTTCTCAAGATTACCGCGATCACATCGTGATTTACGATTTATCCTACTAATAATAGGTCTTTACCTATGAAATTGCCGTTTTGTATGCAATAAGTGAAAGTACTTATTTTTTCAAACTTTTTTTTTCTGTTATTCGAAGTAATCACCCATGCAATGCAATGCAATGCATACTCACCAGACCTTGCACCTACCGACTATTACTTTTTCAAAAATTTAGACAACTTTTTAGTGGGTAAAAAAATCAATTCCCGAGAGGCAGTACAAAATGCCTTTGAAGAGTTTGTTGCCTCCGGTCCAGCTGATTTTTACAAGAAGGGCATCAATAAACTGCCAATGCGTTGGCAAAGATGCGTCGATTGCATGGGTGAATACTTCGAATAACAGATATAAAAAAGTTTGAAAAAATAAGTACTTTCACTTATTGCATACAAGACGACAATTTCATAGGTAAAGACCTATTATTATAAACGCGAAAGTTTGTAAGTATGGAAGGATGGATGGATGGATGGATGGATGGGTGTTTGTTACTCTGTCATGCAAAACTACTGAACGGATTTGGATGAAACTTTACAGTAATATAGATTATACATCAGAATAACACATAGGCTACTATTTGCATACGCGGGCGGAGCCGCGGGCAAAAACTAGTATAGGATATCCTATACTAGTTTTTGCCCGCGGCAAGAAAAGACAGTTTGGCAATACTAAGTATGGTTTTTGTTACATCGTGGGAAAGTATACTAGCATAGGCCTGACCCGTCACAGCAACATGAATAATTCTGTATTTAAAAACTGGTTTCCATTGTCTCTTAGGTTTCCATTCATTAGTTTCCAAAATGGCCGAAGCGTTTTGAAACGACTGTAACCTAATAGCTAAATATCGGACTTCAAATTTAATGGTAGTGAGGACAACAGGTATTTTTAACCGACTTCCAAAAAGGAGGAGGTTCTATGTTCCACTGTATGTATTTTTTTTTTTTTATATATGTTCACCGATTACTTCGTCAGTTGTGGACCGATTTTGAATGTTTTTTTGTATTCGAAAGGGTATGCTTCCGAGGTGGTCCCATTGCCAGCATATTAGGATCTGATGATGGAATCCCAGGGAAATCGAGGGAAACCCTCATTTTTTATAGGCACATACTATCTTTTTTGTATATTTTCTGAAGGTACACCAGTATTTGCGTCTGGTAGTCATCATTTTATGATGATGAGCTGATAATGTAAGGTACAACTCCTTAACGGTTAGAAGTTGGAGGATAAATCTTTAAATATCATATGTATATATGTTACCTTTAGTCGTATTCTTTCAAATTATTTAGGTAAGCTGATGATGGAAGATGGAAGGTACAACTCTTCAACAGTTAGGAGTTGGAGGATAATTCTTTTAATTTCATACGTATCTAAAGACCTACAGTCGTATACTTTCAAGTTATTTAGGTGAGCTGATGATAGAAGGTTAAACTCTTCAACAGTTAGGGATTAGAGGATGATTTTAATGTTACACGTACGTATAGACCTTAATTTGTATTCCTGATGATGGAATTTCATGAAATAGTTCAACTTACTACTGACCTACGATTGATTGCACTAAAAACTGAAAAATAAAAACTTTTTATAAAAAAAAAAACCGACTTCCAAAAAAACATCCAACGAAAACTCTCTGCCAAAAAAACACTTAAAAGCGTAAAATAAACTGGTTCTTCATAAATTGCGTATACCTAATTCTTTATTCATTTAAATAGTAGTATTATAATGTGTGCTAGGTACCTAAAATCTGTTTGAAGTCGGTGCTAAGCCAAAAAGAATACAAACGAACAATTACAAAAGTCTAAGCGATAGTCACTTGGCACCGACTTCAAACATATTCTAGGTACCTAGCACACATTATAATACTACTATTTAAATTAATAAAGAATTAGGTATAGGCAATTTATGAAGAACCAGTTTATTTTACGCATTTAAGTGTTTTTTTGGCAGAGAGTTTTCGTTGGATGTTTTTTTGGAAGTCGGTTTTTTTAGTATACACGACATAATATGTATGCTTCTCTTCACTATCACACCAAAAGACTTTAACAGTCCACTGCTGGAAATATACCTCTACTTTGATAGGCTTTCCCTCACCACACGATTGGCTTTTCTTAGCTAAGTTAATATATTAGGTTGACAAGAATATAAGTTGGGTACCTATGTGTTGTTGTAGTTATGTTATGTTGGTTGAGGCCATACCGTATGATCTCTCAAACCGGTTCGGGTTAACATTAATTATTTGGTCACTTGTATTTTCTTGCCGATTTATCATAACACCTGTTGTCATAATACAATCATCAATATTTATTTTAATATGTACTCGTCAAAGAGGAAACGTATTCTAATATGCTGATAAAGTAATAGGCATAGTTTATGAAATTATTAGAAAGAGAAACCTATTTTGTACTTTTAACGCCTTAGCATCAAAGTAATCTATATAGAATTACCTAAAGCAAAAATTTGTACCTACTCCTTTTTACGATGATTATGCGAACGGAGTAGTATGAAATTTGGCACAGTTAATATTGATATGGAGGTGAAGGGCAGAAAAAAAAAAAATATGGTTGAGTTTCCACCACTGGGCGGCCACTAGTTTGGATAAATAGAAACGGATAGAAGAAGAAGCTCTCAAGTTAATAATTAGTTCTGGGGCCCTAGCCCAAGCAAGCATTTCCAATCGCTTATCATTCTGCTATCGCTAACGCTTTGTCTTAAGTAATTTTAGAAAGCGATAACTTGGTAGCCAAGTTGACACATATGATTCAATCGCTCGTTCTACAATTTACGTGGAAATAACCTAAAATATAGTCTATGGTCTATCCATCGAAACGTCAAAGTAGTCATGGTAACGTTGACATTGTTCATCAACAATTTTTATTATCAATTTTAGTTGGCTGAATTATAAAAAGTATATGAAATAAGGCACAAGTTTTATTTGTAAATGGTTTATTATAATATGACAGTGCGAAATGTTGTTTTAACATTATTGTGACTTGGAAACATAAAGATCCTGCTTGAGGATGAACTGACAATAACTGACGTGACTATGGAATCTAGAGCCAGACAGAACAAACCCATGGCAATTCCTCGTTTTATTGGAATTCATGGAAATGTATGTAAGTATATTAATAGTTATTATTTGTAGTATGAACGTATCTCACTCAATCGCTTGATTCTACAAGACAAAGCATATACAACAGCCCCCCTAGCCAAGTTGCAAGCGTTTGTCTTTCTGCAATCGTTAACGCATAAATTCTCGTGTGTCTTTGGCTAATATTTTGTTTTGATCACGTGACTGAGTTCCATTAAAAAAGTCTTAGCCACAGCAGACGTTCGTTCATAGCATCACTATGAACGAACGTCTGCTGGAAATGGAATGTGATCGTTTCCATTCGTTTTTACAAATTCGACGCCAAATCCCATACAAACGCTAGCAAAGTTCCACTTTTTAACCGACTTCAAAAAAAGGAGGAGATTCTCAATTCGTATATACTGTATTTTTTTATGTTTGTTTCCTCATAACTTTTGACTGGGTAAACCGATTTTAATAATTCTTTTTTTATTTGAAAGCTGGTGCTTCCCTAATGGTCCCATTTAAATTTGGTCCAGATTGAAGTCGGTTTTTTTTTGTTAAAATTTGTAGGTAATTATGACAAACGCAAACGAAATGGTATCGATGCGTTTGAACGATCACTAAGCGATTTCAAATATTTAGAGTTATCCCTATATAAATGGCGTCTATTTGACAGCTAAACAGTTTATTATGACCACCGATAAGTATTTTATTTGCTTAGCATAATTAGAAAATTAGAACTTTTAAAATGCATACTGTAAATATGTTGTGGTGCGCTCGTAATGAGGAAGTATGGCTTAGACGTAGAAAAATACATTAATCGTCAGTGCAACGATACATTGTGCGAAGTGCCGAACACTTTATTTGTGGAGCAATTCCGACTATTAGAGACAAGTCATCTTTCGAAGCCCTTTGTCAAGAACGCCAAAACAAGACATCACTAAAGGAAACCAACGAGATTCCTCTAAAAGTTAGGGTAGGTAAGTTAATAATCTGACTGTTTTTGCAGTATTGACTACTTTTGTCAGGTGCATATTTATCATTATTTTTCTTAATGTTTGTGTTTTATAGGTATTGTGCGCTCTTAGCTTCCTAGCCACAGGATCCTATCAGTGAATTGTTGGTGTCACTCAGCATCTTGCCCAACGGACAGCTAGTCGGTGCATCAGACAAGTTGTTGGTGCTTTGAACCACCCTGCTATCATGGCAAAATGATTAGGTTGCCAATAACACAACAAGAGAGAACAGATATAAAACAAGAGTGAGTATCTACTTAACAAACAAGCTAACTATATTTAAATGAATATGTACCATGTAATAAACAATTAGGTAATTTTATATCACTGGGTTCCAAAGAAGATTTGGTTTGCCTGGTGTAATTAAAACCTGCCTTGTAAAACCGCTACCGGTTTGCCTGGTAAAACCCATTACTGAAGAGCATGTATATTTAACAGAAAAGAGTATCATTCACTGAACGTTCAAATGGTAGATTTTTTTATTTTTATTTATAGGTATAGCATGTAAGAGACTGATAAGTCACTTCATAATTGATTAGATTTTCAGATTTCTAATAGTAGTATGTGAATGCAAGGTTTGGTGGAGCTAACATGTTTCACATATTATTTGGTCTTTTAGTAGAGTTGAATCATATATGCGTGAACTTAATCGACATAATGAACAAGTATGGCTGTTAGGTTGGCATTTGTAACAATAAAAATATTTATTATTATTTTTATGTATGAGCCTTATAAAGTGACTCTACTCTGCTATTGGGAAGCGTATGCACAATCAAAGAGCGGTGGTCATTATACTCATTGCAAATGCTGACAATGCAGCATGGTGACTCACACCATTGAAGCATCATTTTTGAACCGGCCCATTCATACTGAAATCAGTGTGGCTTTATTACCTTTAGTAAAAGTTCTATAGTTTTCCTGTGAGTAACAAATTTTTAAACATTTTTTCAGGTGACTGGATATCCACAATATGCTTGGCTAATGACACCTATCCTCAATGCAGATCAAGGTTCTAAGGAAGAACTTTATACTCAAAAGCATGTACGAGCCTGTAACTGCATTGAGCGCTGTTTTGGATTTCTCAAAGTACGGTGGAGATGTTTGCTCAGAGACAGGGTTCTTCACTACCATCCCCATAAAGCTAGCAATAATATAGCAGCATGTTGTATATTACACAATTTAGCATTACAATGAAGGTGATATAAATTTGTAAGGTCCCACACCCGCTATGATTGTGGGTAACCAAAGTGAAGTAATCCAAGAGCTATGCTGAATTCTTTATTGAATAGGATATATTAAGGTTATTTGAAGCTACGCTATTATTTTCTGCCCTTGTGGGTTATTTTTTGTTGACAGGGTGGAAATTCTCCCGTAACATAGGAATATTTCTTTTGTGATAGAAAGAAGACACAAAAATAGATTATAAATATTTTATTTCAAATTACCTGATTTTAAATTATACTTTTTATATTTTCTATAATTCTATTTGTTAGTGTACTCAGATGTTAAAACAATTATTAAACGGCTTTATTATTACAGTGTATGTTTATTTACCCAGTAGAAACATTACAAAATATGTAGTTATTGACATAAAGCATTTCTATTTTCAATAATTTTTAATGTAGCGGAAGGAACATATTAGTAACGACCACTATCAACTCATTAAACAGTTTTGATGATGATGATGGTCTCAACTGTGGTAAAGTTATATTATTTTTCTGAAATATCAGCAAAACTATTAAAATTATATTCTGTTTATTTAAAATTCAGTTATACAGTGCATTTAAAATTGTATCTATCTTTCACTTCAATTCTTCAGGATGCTAATTGACTCCTTTCCAGTTTCCTCACATCCAGGTGTATTGCCAGTCTGCCTTTAGTTGCAGCCTATTATTTTCTATGGTCACGAACTAATTCGACGTCGCCCTCTACGGCGCTGTGGAGCCCTTTGAGCCGTGGATGCACTAGGCTACGTGTCGCTGACTGCTGCCGACTGATATGCCATCGAACTTCTCCAGAGGGAAGATGCAGTTAACAAGCAGCCCTCGATGTTGCTGAAAATACATTATTAATTAATTCAACAAGAAGTACCTTCCTGCTATTAACAGTTTTGTGAAAATCGGTCTACTCATTCTGTAGATTAGTCGCAACAAACAGACTATAAGATATCATAATCTGGGGAAGAGAAAGGACAATGTTGTTGTACAGTACTACTTCAGCAATCAAACCCAACAGCCTCTCTTCTAAAGCAGTAAGTGTTTGCCTGCTGCTAGGACCACCACCAGTCCTGAAAGCTTCACCGCATATTGCTAGGGCTTTCTTTTTGGTTTAAGTCTGACCACACATATTAAAACATATCTATGTATTAAACATTCATTGCTAGAATAATGTCTCCCATTACAGGAGAGGCTTATGTCCAACAGTGGACTATTAAAAGCTGTGGAAGACGAGTCAATGAAAATATATGACTCATTATGTCAAAGATTTAAATAAATTTTCTAAGAAATTTTATCACCATTACATATTTATATAACTTTTGTTGTACCCATGTAGGTACAACAAAAGTTATAGATGACTGATTGATTAATTTTCATAGTGCTTGTTTTTGTCTACGAAGTAGGCTGTTGTATATGCTTTGTCTTGTAGAATTAAGCGACTGAGTGAGATACTTTCATACAACAAAGAATAACTAATAATAAACATACCTTTCCATGAATTCCAATAAAACGAGGAATTGCCCTGGGTTTGTTCTGTCTGGCGCTAGATTCCATTCTTTAAGAGGTATTACGTCATTTATTGTAAATTCATCCTCAAACAGGATCTTCGTGTTTCCAAGTCACAATAATATTAAAACAACATTTCGCACTGTGATATTATATTAAACCATTTACAAATAGAACTTGTGCCTTATTTTACATACTTTTTATAATTCAGCCAACTAAAATTGATAATAAAAATTGTTGATGAACAATATCAACGTTACCATGACTACTTTGACGTTTCGATGGATAGACCATAGACTATATTTTAGGTTAATTCCACGTAAATTGTAGAACGAGCGATTGAATCATATGTGTCAACTTGGCTACCAAGTTATCGCTTTCTAAAATTACTTAAGACAAAGCGTTAGCGATTGCAGAAAGATAAGCGATTGGAAATGCTTGCTTGGGCTAGGGCCCCAGGTTCATAGTGGGAGCGAAACACGTACGCTGGTAGTGAATTTGTAATATTTTATCTAAACTTTCGTTATCTTTTGTTAAAGGTGCCTTCTTAGTTTTATCCTACCCTCATTTCCTCTTCGCTGACGAAACATACAGGAATGGCGTAACTGGGATGGATCCTGTAGAAGATATTCATAAGATTTTTATGGATTTAGAACCGGTGAGTAGAACAAAATATTCATAAGTCTACAATTGATGTGTCAAATTTTAATTTTTGAGGTCCATTTTCACCAGTGATCAGATTTTTGGTTTCATTAAAACTTGTTTTGGTCTCTGGGTTATTATATAGAACGAAAAGAATTCATGAAGGTATTAATGATATGAGGTGATAATTAAGTCTTATCATTGCACCAACGCTTAGTATAAAAATCGTATAATCTATACAAATAAATAAAATTGAAGTGTCTGTTTGTAATTTCAAATTAACAGTTTTTCACTAAATGTATTTCTATCTATCTATCACATCTCGGAAACGTCTCCAACGATTTTCATGTAATTTAGTATGCAGTGTGTATCGGGGGCGATTAATTTATCTAGCTAGGATTCACTTATATAAAACTAGTTTTTGCTCGCGGGTCCGCTCGCGTGTATGTCGGTTATCGCGGCAAATAGTAGCCTATGTGTTATTCTGATGTATAAGCTATATTACTGTAAAGTTTCATCCAAATCCGTTCAGTAGTTTTTGCTTGAAAGAGTAACAAACATCCATCCATCTATACTTACAAACTTTCGCGTTTATAATATTAGTAGGATTTACCAAAAAATACTGAGCAAAGTTCCGTCATCCAGGTACTGAAAGTAAAATACGGTACATCACACAAACAGTTTTTTTGTCTGTCTGTCTGTCTGTTTGTTCTAGTTAATCTCTGGAACGGCTGGACGTAGGAAGGAGTAACTTAAAAGGCTACTTTTATTTTAGTTTAACAAATTTAAAGTCGCTCAGAGTGTTATGGAGAGGGCTATGCTCGGTGTTTCTCTAAGGGATCGTATTAGAAACGATGTCATCCGGCAGAGAACCAGGTTCATCGACATAGCCCACAGGTTAGCAAGCTGAAGTGTCAATGGGCTGGCCATATTTGCCGTAGAACCGACAACCGTTGGATAAACGGGTTCTTGAGTGGGGACCGCGTCTCGGCAAACGTAGCGTAAGACGTTCACAGGCCAGGTGGAGTGATGATTTGCTCAAGACGGCTGGCAGGAGCTGGATGCGAGTAGCCGAGGATCGAACTAAATGGCGTGCAATTGGAGAGGCCTATGTCCAGAACTGGACTGCGATAGGCTGATGATGATGATGATGAAGTGTTCCTAGTCGTTGAAATTGTACACGTTGATACTATTCGTATATTACGATTAAAACGCATTTAAGTACTGTTAAATTCAATACATTTATTAATTTCTTAAACACTTTATTTTTGTTTACAAGATAGTGTTATAAATTTACATCCCATCAAAAACATTTTCATGTAAAATGTTGAAAAAAAATCATAAACCCTTTACTTTTTTTTTTTTATGTGTGGCCCGCCATAATGACTCTACTCTGCCTGATGGAAAGCATAAGCAGAATCCAAGAGTGGCGGTCACCATACTCACTGCGAATGCGGACAATGCAGTATGGCGACCCACACCATGGCGGCCTAATGATGCTGCTGCATCTTTTAGTCTAGTCAACAAGTGGAACTTGTTGACTAGACTATTTGGGCCTCCGGTCTCGCACTCACCAACGAAACACGACAGCACTGCTGCTGTCATTTTACGTTGATTTTCTGTGCGAGGGTAGTACCGCCCCGGTCGAGCCGGCCCATTCGTGCTGAAATCAGCGTGGCTCTACTACCTCCTAGTTTGCCCCCCAATCCCCAAATTTGGAGGGTGGAAGTTTGTATGAGACTTTCACAGATTTTTTGGAAAAATGTATGGCGTCGCCGTTAGGCTACTATAACGTCACGAAGGGGAAACGAACGCATTTTGTGTTTGCAAATATCTAGTTTCTGAAGTAATGTTATAGGAAAATTTAGATTCTGAAGTAACGAAACAGCCAAGCCATAAATTTTTACTGAGATGTAAAGTTTAGGAAGTTAGGGTTGGTAGAGTTAAGACGTGTAGATTCAGAACCTTGGCTCTACATGAGATCTGAAATCTTTTTCACAGGGTAAGGCATATTCAGTCGTCTTGGCAACATTTTACATGAAAATGTTTTTGGTGGGATTTCATTTCTTATTGTAAGTTGCTTAAGGTAGTATTTTTTTTCTTTTTTTGGGGTGTATTTCTTGTACATCTTCTTTTTTCTTTCGAAAAAGTCCGTATACCAAAAATAAAATCTCTAGCATAAAAATCAGTGAAAGTCTCATACAAACTTCCACCCCCCAAATTTGGGGATTGGGAGGCAAAAGTAAAAGGTTTATGATTTTTTTTGTTGTTTGTATACTAAAATTAGTTTACACACCAAATTTCAGCTTTCTAGCACTTCAGGAAGTACCTTAACAGTTTTGATGATCATCAGTGTGACAGTGACGAAATCGGTGTTTTTTAGGTATCAATAAAATCTAAAGTTTTAGAGCTATGCAATTGAAACTTTTTATGTTTCATTAGTCTAATGTTAACATCATATCCTAAGCATTTGAACGATCTGTTATATCGGGAACCAAAGTTATGAGGGTTCAAAAAAACGACGAAACACTTCGAGAAAAGGTAGGTAGTGCACTTGCGCTTCGCTTGGCTCGTCTTGGCGGGGGCACGACCGTGCCCCCAGATATTAATGTCAAATCACGGTATTTGTCAGATTAAACATGTACTTTTATCGCATTATAAAAACTATATTATACTATAAAAAAACTAAACTATACTAAACTACTAAACTATATTATAGGTAAATTTTAAGATACAGGCACTAGGTTTAATTATCAGTTTTTCAATATATTAATTGAGTCAAATTATACACTTGATATTGTTGAAGGACTTTGTCGCTTTGCCACCATATCGCCCTGGTGAAAGTCCATAGAAAGATGGTAGCACAAAATTATAAAAGAACACTACATAACGATATAAAACTCCAAATTCATTTCAATCAGGCAATTATATTCTTCGAAATGATCATTAATGTCAATGATCAATCATTATTGTGTCTAGTTCAATCTATTTCGTGCTTGTACTGCTATGAAGGTATACTATATCTATCAAATACTTATGGTACGAGAAAGACTTTAAACCGTGATTTTATCTTGTAGAAACCAGGTTTTAGCAGGCTACAGCTGGACATAGACTTCTTAGAATAGAGGGCCCAACCTACTTTATCACACTGCTCAGACGGATTGGTACAGGGTTTGTTTCAAGTAATTTTCCTCCATGACACTCACGAGATGAATATTGATGGTAGGTGCAGTCACTACGTTTTCAAAATTCTTCACTACATGGACTGTATGGATGGCGATAGTGAAATGAAAATAATGTTGATCTCGAACTGACTAAAACGTAAGTACTATTATTTATTCTGTGCTAAAACAACACAAAACTCCAAATGTTGTCTGTTAGAAATTGAAAGTCATTATAATGGCAACATTTTTGATTGCAATTTTTCTTGTTTGACGTTTTGAAGTGACAAGTTAGTATTAATTAGACGCTAGGAAAAACGGTCGAACAAGGTGTCGTTGGGAATGCCGTTTAAGTGGAATTTAATTTAAATTTAGCTGATTGTCCTCAGACTCGGTTCTTTTCGTTGTTTACCGTTATGATTGGTCTGGTTTGGACACGCGAGTTTAGTAGTCCCGTCAAATAGGCGCGATCCGCGACAGTTAAAACGGGTGTATTATAATTACGATACTGGGAGCTTGTAAAGCCACTTAGGAGTATGAATGTGTGTCTAGAGAGAGGAAACTACCAAGGGATCCCTTGGAACGCCGATATCAAGGAATCCACACATCTCCAGTAAGTGCTTGATATTACATTAGCTTAGAATAAGAACAGGGTGAAACGCCCTGAAGTTTGATGCTCTTGCCAGTGACATAGTTAGCGATTGAATGCCTATACCATGGGCCCTATAGACATTGCAAACTTCACACGGTGAACGCTGCATTGGCAAAAGGATAGAACATTGTCAGTGATAAGATTTTTGTTGTTCATAATATATATGATTTTTAATTTTTTGCTTTATTTAGTAGTATTAATCGGTAAATGACAGTAAAACAATCCAATCACAGTGTGTGAGTGACCTTCACCAATAAATAAATAATACGCAATAACAAACATCACATTATTTGTATTACTAAAATAACTTTATTGACATTAGCTACGTAGTATACGGTCTTAAAGATATATATTTTAAAGTAACACAATCGACGGTCGTCTTTTGAAAGGAAGTAAAAAAAAAATATTGTGAAACAATATTACGCTTAACGCTTCCTCAGTCACAGTGTTAGCGCATCTCAGTCGTGACTCCAACCTAGTATTCCTCATGCATCCTAATTCTAAAGATTCAAGTAATGGAGGAAAGAATGATTATTATTTACTTGATGAAAATCACTTATGAACTTTAAACGACGTTATTTTTGAAGTTTCATTTTAATTAAGTAATGCCAGCTCAGATCAAATAAAAAAGGTAGATAACGCACCGCCTTGTTCTTGTTGAAGCAGTAAAAAGGCTCGTAGTTCCAAGTGTCGATACTTGTACGATACTGTAACGAGGCTGTCAGAAATAAAACGTTAAACTAAAGAAACAAATATTTGTTGAAAACCACGATATCACGAACGCGACGAAAATCATTACAATTTGGATATAATTTATTTAAATGACATTTAAAACTTATTTATTGTAAAGCTAGTTGAGAAATTGGGTTTTACGCCTTTCTTATCTGGTAGGTATACACGTCAAGATACATAATATAATACTTACATATGGACTATCATTACGATATGTACAAGATAATAAGATTGCAAAGGTGGTGACGAAGAAGGTTTATCCAAATATTAAAAGAATTTCACTATCTTCTTCACCTGATGAAAAGTAAAGAATAAAAATGCAGCTATTAGAACTCATGTTAAATATAGTTTATATGCTCACAATCCAGTACGTTCCCATCCCCCTCCTCCTATTTTTTTCATGGCAGCACAGAGAAAGCATAAACGATGCACAGCGGCACTCCACTCTCCCACCAACTCGCTTTTTGAGGTGGAGTTCAATAACATCCGTGGACTCCATGCAAACCTCAACGCCGTCCACCAGCATCTAGAGACGGCACGGCCCGCCATGCTTTTTCTAACGTAGACTCAAATACGCCGCCCTGCCGACACGACATATCTTCACTACCCCGGTTACGTGCATACGCATGACCTCACCCAGCTGGTACTCCAGCCCACCAGGATCCCAGACATACCGAGTCAAGCGCCTTCCTTGCTGGACCTACTGCTGACGAGTCACCCAGCGCAGTACAGTGTATCGGTGCTGGCCCCTCTGGGATCCTCCGATCACTGCCTGGTTTCCACCACGGTGCCTCTTGCTGCCCCTCCACGACCAGTGGCAGCAAAAAGACGTTTATGGCACTACTCGTCGGCAGACTGGGATGGAATGCGGGATTATTTTGCATCCATCCCGTGGGCTCAACGCTGCTTCAGAGATAGAGATCTGTCGCAAAGTGCAGCCGCCGTGGCTGGCGAAATCACTGTCGGAATGGAATACTACATTCCCTACAGTGAGATCGCCAGCCCGACGACCCGTCCCTGGTTCAATCGCGAGTGCGCCCATGCTGTTTCACTAAAGCAATCGGCGTATCGCGCATGGACCAGGGCCCGCGCTCACGGCTCCCCTGACATTGATCAACTAAAAGCAGCGTTTAACAAAGCCACTAGGGAATGCAAGAAGGCTTACATCAGAGCGGATGCCCAGCGCATCGCGCGGCTTGGTCAAGAACTCGTTGCATACCCTACGGGGAGCCGAAAGTTCTGGCAATTGGCTAAAGCCGTGCAGTCCAACTTCTGTCAGCCTTCGCTACCACCGCTGAAATATCCGGATGGATCACTTGCCCTTGAGCCGCAGGAGAAAGCGAAACTGCTGGTTGATCTCTTTGCGGCTAACTCCCGAATCGATGACCGCGGCAAGCACCCGCCTACTATTCCGACCTGCGACACTACAATGCGGGATATTCACGTCCGGCTGAGTGATGTCCGTGCGGAGCTTCGGTCACTCGACGTCCGGAAAGCCAGTGGACCCGACGGTATCCCAGCGGTGGTTCTTAAGAACTGTGCACCAGAGTTGTCTCCGGTATTGACGCGTCTGTATCGCCTGTCATATTCCTCGGGAACTGTACCGGAGGTTTGGAGAGAGGCGAATGTTCAACCCATCCCCAAAAAAGGCGACCGCTCCAACCCGGCCAACTACCGTCCGATAGCCGTCACCTCCATTTTCTGCAAAGTGTTTGAGCGGATAATAAACAAACAGCTGGTCCACTACCTGGAAGATCACTCCCTACTAAATGATCGTCAGTATGGTTTTAGACCGAACCGATCCACGGGTGATCTTCTAGCGTACGTCACACACCTTTGGGGTGAGGCTATTGACAGGCATGGGGAATCCCTGGCCATTAGCCTTGATATGGCCAAGGCTTTTAATAGGGTTTGCCCCCCAAACTCTGCAACTGGGCTGCCGCATTCCTGCACCAGCGCCGCATCAAAGTCCTTTGCGACGGTGCGGCCTCCGATTTTCAGTCGATTAACGCCGGAGTACCGCAGGGCTCCGTCCTGTCGCCCATACTGTTTCTTCTGCATATCACTGACATGTTAGCCCTTGGTAACATTCATTGCTATGCAGACGACAGTACAGTTCACGGGCGATATTTTGGACATCCAACAGCCAAGCTTGCAGATATCGAGGAGAAACGACAGGACCTTGTCGTTCAACTCGACCATGTTCTGGGCCGCATTTCTCAATGGGGCTGTGAGAATCTGGTCGAGTTCAACGCCAAGAAAACACAGGGGTGCGCGTTCTCTGCCAAAAAGTCTCCATTCCTTCCCCTTCCCACTTTTCAGAACACTCAAATGGCATTACAAGGTAGGCTCGATATCCTGGGCATGGATATCTGCCGAGATCTC
This sequence comes from Diaphora mendica, assembly GCA_949125395.1. Lineage (NCBI taxonomy): Eukaryota > Metazoa > Arthropoda > Insecta > Lepidoptera > Erebidae > Diaphora > Diaphora mendica. The sequence continues at coordinate 25,436,561 of OX421312.1, read as the reverse complement.
AACCCACGCGAATACGTTGAGAGTGTCACTAAAGCGGCCTCGCGGAAGCTAGGTGTTTTAAACAGGGTGAGACGGTTCTTCTCGCCCGAGCATCTGTGTCTTCTTTACAAGACCCAGGTTCGCTCGTGCGTAGAGTACTGTTCTCATCTTTGCGATGGTGCCGCACAGTACCTGTTTGACGCTCTCGACCGGTTGCAGCGGCGAGCAATCCGCATTGTCAACAGTCCTGAAGCCACCGAGTCCCTTGAGCCCCTGCAGTTGCGTAGAGATGTCGCCTCTATGGCAGTACTCTATCGCTTGTATCACGGAGAGTGTTCTGAGGAGCTCTTCCAACTGGTCCTCCTTTCCCCCTTCCTCTACAGGACACGTGCCGGCCTTGAGAGTCACCGCTTCAGAGTGGTAGACATACGATCTCGTACTCATCGCTTCGGTTCGTCCTTTCTGTGCCGAGCGGTCAAAACCTGGAACTCACTTCCAGCGCACGTGTTTCCCTCCCACTATGATCCCGGGTCCTTTAAGCGGGGCGTAAAAAAGCATCTCACTAGGCGGCCATAGTGTAGGTCACCATGCTGCAATGTGCTATTCGCATTGAGGATGGTGATCACCACTTTTGGAATCTGCTCATGCTTTCCATCAGGCAGAGCAGAGTCATTTCAGTTAATATTATTTTCCTGCCAGTCTGACGCCTGCAGAAAACACTTTCTCTGTTTGGCATAAATTACAACCTGGTAAAACTTAACCAAAATCTTCTCGTATTAAATCCAAAATTATGTAATTTTCCCACTAACTAAATATATCTATCTATAATATATACTATCTTTAAATACCTACCACTATTTAAATTTAATCTGTTCTCACTACTATCGAGTCAAAAATCCTGACCACAATTATGACAAGGCAAATATGCACATACACACATCAAAAGTGTCTAGGGATCAACATATGTGTCTAGGGATCAACATATATTTTTGCAATAACTTTTCTCCTGATTGATATTAATTAAAATTTTCTTTAAGGATTCATCAAATAAAGTGTTTTCGTTTGTCACAGTAACGATAAACCAAGTCACCTTTGCATTAATAAAGAAATTTGCCATTTTCCTAATAAAAGGATTTTTGACATTTGAACCACTAACATTAAAGTTCGAAAAAAAGACTGAAATAACGGTTTTCTTTAAAATTTTATTAGGTAACTTAAACAATTAATAATCCGTGTTTCTACCGCGCACACTAACACAAGAACATCGGTTTAGCATACTCAAAATGAGTTCATCCAAATCACGCTGTGGAATGGCCGCCCATGTTCGTTGCAACAACAAAAAAAGGTCTTCTTGTGGCTGGATACCCTCCATATTCGGCAGAGCTCTTCTCTGTAGCATATCCCATGCATGCTCAATCGGGTTCAAGTCTGGCGACTGAGCAGGCCAGGGCCAAAGCCACATCTCAATCTCAAGAAATCCGCATAAAAATGCTTGATCCCTAGACACTTTTGATGTGTGTAGTTCAAAACTCAATAAACACTACACATTAATATTGGACCAAGAGCTACTGAACCTTTCGACTAACGGTGTGTCTGTAAGGTTAGAAACTCTTGTAGTGATGATTCATAACGTGCTAAGTACGTAACCATCGCCTGGCATGCCTCAGCCCTGCACAACATCATCTTTCATGGTTTTGAAAGTGTAAAAAAATGACACAAAAAAACTTGTTCCTGTAAGGCTGAAATTTTTATGGGATTTAGTTCATTCATTAAGAAGTTCAAAAACAAAATGACAGGCGATTCCGATGAGCACTACTACCTGCCAGGCGAACAGAAAGACACAACTTGCTCCAATTACATCATCAATGTAAATAATTTTTATTCTGTAAAGTTGTAATTTATATATATGTTTGTCTGAGCGATTTAAAGAAAGTAGGAACAATGACCGGCGGTGCTGGCTAGCATATTTCCTTGACAGGTGAGGAGAAAGATAGCACTGGAGTGCAAGTAAAAATGTGTCTGAGAACACTTGGTCGGTCCTAACACGACAAACTTCTCATTATTAGTCATAAATAACATGAAATCGTCGGAAGCATCTAAATCAATGCAATATACATTTCAACTAATCGATATATACGATTTTTTATGAACAAAAAAAAGCATTGCCCACACTATTGTGCGTATGACACATATATATACAAATGTACAAATTATTACAAATTCGTATCATATATGCATTAGTTAATCGATAAATATGATTCTCAATTGTTTATAAAATATTTACATTGTTATAAACAATGAGTAATTTTTTAAAGTCATATCTGGTTGTTATCCAATAATGTTTTGTCAATTTCGACTTAATTTTAAATGAAATTGTAATTCTTGTGCTTAATAGTACCTAAATTAAATAGTTATTAATAATTATTAATCATCACTACAAGAGTTTCTAGCCTTACAGTCACACCGTTAGTCGAAAGGTTCAGTAGCTCTCAGTGTGTATAGGTACACTAAATATTGGCAGCAACAAACACATTGGCAGATGTTCTCAAAAAGGATCGGCATCAAAGTTGTCCGATCCAATCTCTATGAATTTTGATTTCCCAATTTACCTGATATTTAAATATTTTGATAGACCTAACAGTGCTGCAATAAGTACTGCAAAGTTGACTGACACACTTTTAGAATACACTGTGATAAAATTCATATTCATAACAAGTGAAATTTTAACATAAAAAAACGACTTCAAGAACTGGACCCAACTGAAATGGGACCACACGGGAAGCGCCAGATTTCAAATAAAATATCGTCAAATCATTCCAGTTTACCCAGTCGAAAGTTCTGAGGTAACAAACATAAAAAAAACAGTCGAATTGATAACCTCCTCCTTTTTTGAAGTCGGTTAAAAACGATGTTCTGACTTTACTAAACCCGAAAATATTAACAGGGGTTAGGGTATTGGCCTCCGGTATCCTCACTCACTCGGTGAAGCACATCGCTGTGGCTGTTTCACACCGATTTTCTGTGAAGCCGTGGTATTACTCCGGTCGAGCCGACCCATGCATGCCGAAGCGTGGCTCGACCACGGTAGAATAATATACTTAGATTTAAATTTCATCATGAATTTAGACATGAATAAAGACACTTTGATTGGTTTTCTACTAATTAGGTAGGTACGCTGCTCTCAGCTGAATGATCGCCATTTTGTGGCCGCAACGATTGCATCGCTCTTGTTTGACACAGTTTCGATCGATCGCTGTGAGCTACACTGACACAGTCCCGCGGTTCAGTGACTGCATCGAGACTAGGTACATCAAGTTTTCCCTTTCAACTCGATAGAATAGGAGCTAGTAAATTCAACATTAGTTAACATTACATTGAGCCAACGTTTTGCTTTCATGATATCATAATTACAAATTTTAACAAAAAAAACCGACTTCAATCTGGACCAAATTTAAATCATAGGTTCATGATCTTTTCATCATCAAAAGGAGGAGGTTCTCAATTCAACTGTATTTTTTATGTGTTGTGATTTTGATGATTCTTTTTTTTTAAACCCGGTGCTTCCCGTGTGGTACCATTTCAATTTGGTCCAGTTCTTGATGTCGGTTTTTTTTTGTTAAACATTAAGTATCACGAGTAAAGGGTAATATATTCTTATTTAATAGAAATGTAGATAAACAAATGTCAGATGTGTGTGTTAAAAAATCTATACTAATATTACAAAGCTAAAAAATATGTTTGTTTGGTTGTTGAACACGCTAATCTCAGAAACTACTAGTTCAAATTGAATAATTCTTTTAGTGTTGGATAGCCCATTTATTGAGGAAGAAAATTTGTTCTACTTCTTTCCTACTCAATATGGCCACTCCTAACTTTTCACTATCCACGATAATTAAGTGATCATCCTCTCTAAGCGTACATTATACATTTGAAATATATTATGCTAAATAGCAATAGGTCAGGAGACTTATTTGCAATTTATAATCAGCTAGACACTAATGGTGACCTTTTAAACTCAAAAACATATATTTTGCTAATAATGTTGTCTAACGTCCGCCTTCCGGTGAACACGATGATGTAAAAAGGACACCGACACTTTTGTTTAAGACTTCACCAAGACACGAATATTAGCTGAACACGACTCATCATCATCATCATTTCAGCCAAAAGACGTAGACGTCTTTGGCTGAAAATAGTAGACTATTGCAGTGACCACATCTCCCATGGATGTGGCCACAACGACCCTTAACCGACGATTGGGGAGCTAGCGGCCTGTACCGCGCCCCCATCGTCGCCACTTTAGAGCGGGATCCCGCTCTGCGGACTCCTTTTGGAGCATAACGTCTTCACAGAAGGAAGCCGCGGCCTTCCATCCCTCACTACTCGCCAGTATTGCTGCGATCAATGATGGTGGTAACAGGACAACCCAAGATTCTCCACAACAACCGGTTCTGTGTTACCCGCATCCAACGACACAACATTACACGTCTAATTATAACGTATGTACTTACATAAAACACCATAACAGAAATGCCAAACAAACAAAACAACAAAGTTATTAACTTTTTTAAAATCACAAAATACGTCCACAATTTTTGGACACCATGTAATAATTACACACGTAGTGTACGTTATATCGGTCAATGAATATTTTTATTCTTCTCGCTCACAGCGGGCCCGGGCAACGATTGATTAAATATTATTATTGCATTGCAGCGACTTCAAATACAACTGTTCTAGGTTTATGGTTAAATAGTTAAAATCCCTCATTATACTAGTTTGATCGTAATGGTAGTAAAATCAGAGTATTTAGGCAAAGTTTGGGTGAACTGAGTACCTAGTAAAGTAGGTATCTCAAACTGGCAGCTAGGTACTACAGAACTTAAGTATTTCATACATACCACTACAAATACTTTAATTGTTGCAAACACAAACACACTATTAAATTCACTTTCAAACTTTTTAAACTTTAACTTCACTCCCCAAGTACCTCAAAGTCCACAGGAGTTAATCGGGAGACAGTTTACACTAAACCTGTGTTGGAATGACTGCTGGCGAGTAAGGATTCCTCATTGACCACCAATGTTCGTTGTGAGGGTTGAACAGTCCTATCCTTGTAAATAAACAGTGTCGGTATCACAGAATTGTACTTAACGACGTCAAAATCAAAACTGCAATTTTATTCGGGACCTCTTCCACCCGCGCGGGCGATGTTTTCATGTGCCCGGCCGCTGCGCCGGCGGTCGCTAATCCCCCGCATCCCGCAGCCCCGCAGCAAGGACATTGACCATATTGAATTATATCATACGTTATGAACAAATATTTGGTGGTTTTAGGGATAAAATTAACATTTGACTGCCTCGGTGGCGCAGTGGTAGCGTAAGCGACTGCTGTTCTTGAGGTCTTGGGTTCGATTCCCGGGTCGGACCAAATGTTTGTATGATCTGCAAATATTTGTTTCGGAGTTTGGGTGTTTTCTATGTATAATATGTATGTATTTACAAAAAAAAAGTATATATGTAATTATATCAGTTGTCTAGTACCCATAATACAAGCTCTGCTTAGTTTGGGACTAGATGGCGTTGTGTGTTCGATGTCCGAAATATTTATTTATTTATATTGTTTTTTTTTTTGTTTTAATTACATGGATGTGCTCAGTATCGAATTCCGAATACCAGTTTTTTTTTCTCTGGTAATTAAAAACTAGTCGTTTATAAACCTTAGCAGAAATACAAAACATTTATAACTGTAAAAACAATCTCTGTGCTGTAAAAGATTAAGAATACGGAGTGTCACCGCCTCTATTCATCCAGTGGGTGTCATAAGACTAATGCCTTGATCACACGTACCGAGCAAACCGGTGAGACAGTGCTCTCGGCCGAGTACTCGGTACGTATTATAAACATATGATAGCACCGAGTGCACGGCCGAGCGCTCGGCCGAAGGTAGCGGCGCGACAATAGCTCGGCTGCCGTTCTAGTTACTAGACCGAGTTACCACCCTCCCGCTTCCGCACTGTCTCGCTTATTCACTTAGCAGGTTTGAACGTGTACTGTCTCGCCGCTCGCCATCGCCACTCGTTCACATGATTGTCGCGTCACCGAACGTGTTTTTATGAGTGCAGTTGTTTAAAACAATCCATTATTAAAAGCGTTCTGAATTCAGCAGGATCTTCTACCTCTAATTTATTAAAAACTTTTTGTCTAATTATATTTTTACAATCCATCGTGTCCGAATTGTAGTCTCAATAGAACTGAACTGACTGTGCTTATTTCAAAACGTGTGTGAACAGCTATTCGCTTACTACACTGTCTCGGCCGCGAAAAAAATCGCTTGCACTTCAAGCCTTAAATGGAAGCGAGAGATATCTATCTCTCATCATTTTATCAATGTTTCGCTATGACGTTGTCACGTTAAACTATCGCACTATGTGGTAAAACAGCTTTCGGACGTCCACTTTTTATTTTAAAAACGTATAAACCTAATCATTTAGAACTCTAGAGTAAAACTCCGGAGTGACAAATATGCTTAGTTTAGTCAGAATATTTTTTTGAAATTTCATATAAATTTATCCGGATAAAGTTAAGAAATAAATTCAGCTGAAAACTAAAGCATATAAAAATTATTGATCTATGCCATTTGAAACTTTATTAAGAGCTTTAAATTTTAGAACAATTATGAATATCGTGGTTCGCTTAAAACCAGAGATGTATCTTTTTTTAAATTTTTGGTTTTTATTTTTTTTCTCAAGTAATCCACTGAATTTGGAAAAGTTATATACACTTAAATTGAGGTCTACTACTACCCTATATACAAAAAAAATATCATATCCAAATCTCGTGGAGTCTAGAAGTTATGACCGATTTAATTTTTTTGCTAGGGTTGTCAATTATGTAACCTGGTTTAAAATAATAATTTTAAATATTAAACATGTTTATTTTTTTCAATGAATTCAGTATATATAAATAGTTTTATCAGATACTTGTTTATTAAAGATTTTTTTTTCAAGAATACTCGACGATTTTCGATCACTAACGGGGAATATAGTTAATATTTAGTGAAGGGAATTTAGTTGAAGAATATGATATCGGAGCAAACTTTTAGGAACTGCAAAATAATAATAATATTACTGACTGACCAGTAACAGGTCTTGACGACCCGTATAGTATAATTTTATAGTCTTGTCTGATAATAATTTGCAGCATAAACGGCTGTATCTACAGCCATTTATGCTGCAATGCAAAATATGATTTGATTGTAAAAATTTTTTTTGTAAACCTTTGAAAAAATTAAAGTTATTTAAATCTTAGATCCCAAATGTGTTTCTGTAAATCTATTAGCCTCTTTTCACTCTTTTATCAGAAATGTAAGGGTCAGACGACACAAGTGCCCTGTTAATAGATCTGTCATGTTTTTTTCTCGGTCTGACTTTCTGGCATGGTGTTCTCGGTCATATCTCCAAAATGTATTTCTAGATTCACCACCCTGTTCGGATAGCATGCCTATTAGGAGCGCAGAATTTTTTATGATCTCTTTGCCGTGAACCAATATTTTATGTAAAGTTACTGTCATCGGATACCAAGGATATTCTGTTACGTATCTGATGGCTATCAACTTGCGGAAGTCACCAAATTTATCAGTATTTATAGGCAAACCGCAAGACAATACTACCAATATGATATGTAGGTCATCCAACAGCCATTTCTCCAGACCCAATATTTCTGCAAAAAAAGTTTTTATAAAAAAAAACCGACTTCCAAAAACATCCAACGAAAACTCTGCCAAAAAACATTAAAAAGCGTAAAATAAACTGGCTCTTCATAAATTGCTATGTGCCAATTCATGTCTGTACCTAATTCTTTATTCATTTAAATAGTAGTATTATAATGTGTGCTAGGTACCTAGAATCTGTTTGAAGTCGGTGCCAAGCGACTATCGCTTAGATTTTTGTAATTGTTCGTTCGTATTCTTTTTGGTTTGGCACCGACTTTGGAAGTCGTTTTTTTTTTATAGAAAGTTTTTATTTTACAGTTTTTAGTGCAAACAATCGTAAGTAAGTTGAACTATTTCATAAAATTTCTGTTGATGCAAAGAACTGTAGTGGTTTGGTAATGTCAACCCATATTTCACCCCTTAGGTATAGAATATCCAGAAACGCTACGTAATACGTTAATACCCATTTTTAATCCGTAGCCCAAAGATAAAAAATCATGTTTCTAACTAAAAAAATGACGGACTTTCGTACAAACTTTCAACCCCTATTTCACCCCCTTAGGGATAGAAATTCCAAAATGCCTTCCTTAGTGGGTGTCTACAAAATAAAACGATCCATATGAATAACTGAAAGAATACAAATAAAGGTCTATACGTACGTGTAATATTAAAATCATCCTCTAACTAATCCCCAACTGTTGAAGAGTTTAACCTTCTATCATCAGCTCACCTAATTAGCTTGAAAGTATATGACTAAAGGTCTTTAGATACGTATGCAATTGAAAAAATTATCCTCCAACTTCTTAACCGTTGAGGAGTTGTACCTTCCACCTTCCATCATCAGCTTACCTACATAGTTTGAAAGAATACGACTATAATACATACATACATATGATATTTAAAGATTTATCCTCCAACTCCTAACCGTTCAGGAGTTGTACCTTAGATCATCAGCTCATCATGATAAAATGATGACTACCAGACGCAAATACCGGTGTAACTTCAGAAAATATACGAAAAACATAGTATGTGCCTACAAAAAATGAGGGTTTCCCTCGATTTCCCTGGGATCCCATCATCAGATCCTGAGATGGTGGCAATGGGACCACCTCGGGAGCATACCCTTTCGAATACAAAAAAATATTTCAAAATCAGTCCACAATTGACGGAGTAATCGATGAACATCCATAACAAATAAAAATACATACAGTGGAACATAGAACTTCCTTCTTTTTGGCAGTCGGTTAAAAATGGATCTACTATTTTCAGATAGTGTGGTCCTGGCTGTGTTCCCATCATTTGTGGTTCCGAAATTGGGCCTGACCACATTAACTAGAAGCCCCATTTTTTCTGACTTCCTCTTGAATTTTTACTTTTGCTGCATCTACTATGCTCGCTTCTTGACTTTTTTGTGTGATCCTCCATTTGTTTATTGGGTTTTTATATGCCAAGTGCAATAAAATTTCTAGCACTCGGATGTCAAGCATGTAGCGGACTTAATCCAAACTTCATAATAGATTTGTCGGTTGTTTTAGAAAACAGTAGGTTTATATCATTAAATTGGCTAGATGTTGCTTTGCAGAAAGGACAACGAAGCTGTGAGTTTGTACCAGTAATTATATTTAACACCTTTCCGTCTATTATGGTCAGATATATCTGGAATGTTATATTCAAAGTTTGTCCGTTAGAAGTCCTTCAGCCGATTTCTTTTCTGCCACGATTATGTCTTTATTTTTAACCGACTTCCAAAAAGGAGGAGATTCTATGTTCCACTGTATGTTTTTTTTTCTTTTCTGTATTGAATATGTATAGGTCGACAGTACCTGTTTGATTGTGGAGTAGGGTTTAACCATAAAACTTGACCGCATTCTGATTTTATTCTCAAGGGTATAAAATAGTATAAATGTAGTTGCAAAATAGTTATTTGTTATACAAGAGTGCAAAGTTGTTTTTAACCGCGTGCTCAATTTTGATGACCGAGCAAGCGAAGGATTCTAAAATTGAATCACGAGCGTAGCGAGTGGTTCAAAAATTAGAATCCTGAGCGTCAGCGAGGGAATCAAAAGAGCACGAGGTGAAAAATCTTTGCACTCGAGTGCAACACGTAACTTTTCATTCCACCTCAGCGAGGAAACAACTAAATTCAAAAAAAGCATTAACAATCACAAGATACTTTTATTTCAGTTTAGGTATTAATATTTATTAGGTATTACATTATGATAGATAAGTATTACAGATTTATTTTTAAATTATTTCAAAAATACTTAGGTACTCGCTCAACCCCGCGGTGTTACCCGCGATTTTTGTCGTCCCGCGAGTTACACCGCGGGACAAAGCTAGTCTAAAAAAAGTAGCCTAAGTTACTCCTTAGATTATCAGCTATCTGCCAGTGAAAGTCCCGTCAAAATCAGTCCAGCCGTTCCAGAGATTATCCGGAACAAACAGACAGACAGACCGACTGACAGACAGACAGACAGACAATGTAACAGAAATTGTAAAAAATATATATTTTAGTATATGTACCGTGTATATATATATATATACACACATCAAAAGTGTCTAGGGATCAACATATGTGTCTAGGGATCAACATATATTTTTGCAATAACTTTTCTCCTGATTGATATTAATTAAAATTTTCTTTAAGGATTCATCAAATAAAGTGTTTTCGTTTGTCACAGTAACGATAAACCAAGTCACCTTTGCATTAATAAAGAAATTTGCCATTTTCCTAATAAAAGGATTTTTGACATTTGAACCACTAACATTAAAGTTCGAAAAAAAGACTGAAATAACGGTTTTCTTTAAAATTTTATTAGGTTACTTAAACAATTAATAATCCGTGTTTCTACCGCGAACACTAACACAAGAACATCGGTTTGGCATACTCAAAATGAGTTCATCCAAATCACTCTGTGGAATGGCCGCCCATGTTCGTTGCAACAACAAAAAAAGGTCTTCTTGCGACTGGATACCCTCCATATTCGGCAGAGCTCTTCTCTGTAGCATATCCCATGCATGCTCAATCGGGTTCAAGTCTGGCTACTGAGCAGGCCAGGGCCAAAGCCACATCTCAATCTCAAGAAATCCGCATAAAAATGCTTGATCCCTAGACACTTTTGATGTGTGTATATACGTATGCATTTCGTAAATGTAGCGATTATTTTAATATTACAAACAGACATTTCAATTTTATTTATTTGTATGGATGTATAGATAAATTAAGAAAAATTTAAAGTTACGTTGCTATAGTTACTTAAGAAGAAAATGATGCGGCCAGAGCAAATGAAAAAAAACTACACCAAGAAGGTTCCGAGTCTGAGTTTTTAACAAATAAAAAAATATTGTATGATTAATTCGGTACCATGGAGGTAGAAGTAAATAGGTTTAATGATGTTTTGAATTCACAAACTTGTGCACCAGAGCGATGTTCTAAATTCAATTTACTTTATTCTCTAGAGGATAAAAACGGCTTTTACACTCAGGTATCGAAGGGTAAAAATACTCTTTACGAGCTGGTGGGATGAAAAGGTTATTATCGTATTCTTCACTATCTATCAATTGTTGCTTATACAAAGCTTGCCCGGTGCTGCCATCAAACCCCCATGATCCTTTCATCACACAATTAAGTAGTACGAGGCTTTTTTGCTGGCAGTTTTTTTTTTATTGGGACTAATCCCGCCCACACGCCCACCGCCGGCTAGAATCACTGGTGTTGAGCATTGACACAATGGTGAATCGACTAATTTAAATGAGTATAGTTTGCTCTTAAAGTTACCGTGGCCTGTAAGAAATTGAGCGACACAGTTGCTGGCAGTATTGTGAAAAGACCACATCATGAGATTGTATTATTCTTTCACACGTATGTGAAAGTAAGCCCTGTAATGAAACTGATGCTTCTCTTTCCGATACACAAATTGGCTCGTTAGGGTAGCATCGTTTTTTAGCCTCTTCTATCATGGCATAGGGTGGGAAAATTTTAAAGCCACGTGCCTTTAAGTCTTTTTGAAGAAAGTTATAAGTTTCGACAGTAAATTTTTTGTCAATGAAAATAACTAACGCTTCTTCTGGTGTATAATTATGGACTTTGCGTCTCTTTAATTTTATTGCCTACTTTGGTTGGTCTTGTTGGTGTAGCTATACTAGTATTGAATATAAATTCCAAGTCCCTTTGCTTGCCTATGGTTAGTTTTTTGCCATTTATTTCTACCTTTTCAGTTAAAACTTTGAAGACTCTTTTGACTGGTTCGTCTTCCAATGATAGAAGCAGGCGTTTTCGAGCTCTTCTTTGTTGTTGTGGACCAAGTGCACAGTATGCTGAATTTTGCTCCACATCAAAATTCTAAATCTCACGAGGTGCACTTGGTCCTGGGTCAATTTGGTCCTCCCTTGCGCAAGAGCTGCTAGGTACAGGTTCCTGCTCACTTTGGTCCTCGCTTGCGCAAGAGCTGCTAGGTACACTGTTTTCCTGCTCCATTGCTTGACTAGTAACTGTAACCAAATTTTCTGCCACAGATTCCTTATTTATTTTAGTAATTAATTCAGTGATTATATATGTGTCTAGCCACAGCTTACTTTTTTTTCAAAAAAAATATTTCATTGTATTTGCACTCCTTGAAAAATATTTTCATAATTGTGGGTAAATTTGCTCAGAGCGTCTTTTATTTATTTTTTATTTTTTTGAATTGCTGGCAAGCCTATTTCATCCACAATTATATTTGTGCGATATTGAATTGTCATGTCTGATGGGCGATGTTTTGGTCCATGTTTTTTGGCCTCTCGAACTAAAATTTGGTACGCTTTGTACCGACTACATTTCACATTATCGTCTCCTAGCATATTTACGACAACTCCCAGAGGTTGAAGAGTGCCGGCTGAGGCGCTATCCACAGCTTCATAATCTGCCACTCGCATACCAACAAGAGGGTTGGCACCCTCTTGTCGTCCTTGCGGTCGGAGCCCAGATTGACATCCCTCAACAGGTTGGGTTAATTCATGTTGAGGCAAAATGGCAACATGGGTCTGGCATGTTGACGGCTCCATGGTGCCTATGAGATTTTAACCAAAATCTTACGAGGGCGGATTCCTGTCATATACCACATTGTTTCTATCATTGGAAAATTCCGGCTTTGATTAATCTCAATAAGAAACATGACATAGAATGCATTAATAGAAAATCCAAAAGACTTCTTAAACAACATAAATAGATCCAACAACATAATTTTAATAAAAATATCCGATGTAGGTATTTTTGATCGAAGCTGATAATAAAATAATTTTGATCTAAAAGGTAGGTAGCAACTCTGACCTAGTTTTTAGTATCTTCATTACTCGCAGATCCTACAGGTTAACGTTTCAAAATATTAGGGCATAAAAACATTAGCCTAAGCTACAATATGGTTTAGTTTTTGAATCCTACTACCCAAAGAATATCAAGAAAAAAATATATATTTCAAAATTGAGGTTAAAATTAAATTTCTCTGTACTTAAGCCAGCTAAATTCGTGCAAGTTATTCTATATAAAAGAATATTTGAACTTTTACACAGGGCTACTTAAGATTGAACGAAATATTTAACAGTTTTTTTTGTAATAGCTGTCTATGGATTTTCTGATTTCCATAGAATTAAAATTTAAAAAATATATATCTCTGAATCTGATAAGATTTGATCGTCGGGAGTTCTGTTCTTACTTTTATGATGATCTATTCTACAAAATATAAATATAAAAAGAGGATGACCGTTTTTTGGGTCAAAAAACATAATGTGCATCCCCCAGAGGCCGGCAACGCACTTGTGACGCCTCTGGTGTTCCAAGTGTCTATGGGCGGCGGTAATCGCTACATCAGGCGATACGACTGCTCGTTTGCCCGCCTAGTACATAAAAAAAAAAAAAAAAAGTCATGTTTGGACAGCACAATTATAGGTTTTTATAACGCAAAACGATTGACATAATTTTTATAGATTTTGAAATCTCGATTCCTACTATAGTGACCAGTTTTGACTTAAACATTTTTGCACTATTTTAGGTGTTCAACTGTTGCGTATCAAATCAACTATACGTTTCGCCTATATGTGTACTTTTATTTGATATGAATAACTAGTAAGCATTGTATTTTTCATTGCTAACTTATTACCTATCAACCCCTTTGTATTATCTCTATATTCAACCTGTTGAAATCATAGCTGTTTAAGAAGTTTTATACGCTGTTTGGAGAGGGACGCGAGGCAATATCTTACATCTGTATTTTTCCTCCTTATCTGTATAGGGACGTTTTCATTTGTAAGTTTAAAAGTTTGTTCATTTAGTATGTGTTTTAAAAAAAATCTTGGGAGTCTTGGACAATTACCTAAGTTAACATTTCTTTAAAGTTATTTGTAACCTTTTGCTAAGTAAAAGTAATATATAATTTAGACAAATATACTAAAATTTGACACAGGAGATGGATTTTAGATCACCTAAGTGTAGACTTACTAATGAATAGACTCCTTTGAGTTAAGGCTTAGGTCTCGTAAAATCTGACTTGTTTTAAAAAAATCAATATACTTCTTAAAGGTAGTCTCGACAAAGCGAGGAGCTGAATAAAGTAATATTGTTATACTTTGAAATTCAGTTCATACTAGGCCCCTATCATTATAGTGACATGCATATTTGTCATTCAATAGATATGTCACCACTATAATCAGTTTCTAGGTCTCCAGGCCAAGGATACGCAAGCCAATGATGTCCCCAATAATATTTCAGTGTAGATACGTAATTGAGATAAAACTTTTTTAATGTTTGCAGTAGGTATTTTAAGTAGCAGTAGCTTTATAATTTTTACTTTACCATAGAAAATTGATGTGGTTCCTATCTCGTTTGTTTTTGTTGTACCTGGTAACTCCATCATTCTGGAATCAAATTAGATAATTCTTTTTAACTAACTTTAAAAAAGCGGCCAAGTGCGAGTCGGACTCGCCCATGAAGGGTTCCGCAGCAGCAAGTAACATAATATAATTTTTATTTTATTTTTATATTTGTGTTGATTGAATGAAAGGTAAATTGCAGTTTACGATTTATGACGTATTAAAAAAAACTACTTACTAGAATTCGTTCAAAGCAATTTTCGGTGGAAGTTTGCATGATAAATCTATAACATCATATATTTTTATTAGATTTATCATGCTATTATTTTAGAAGTTACAGGGGGGGGACACACATTTTACCACTTTGGAAGTGTCTCTCGCGCAAACTATTCAGTTTAGAAAAAAATGATGTTAGAAACCTCAATATCATTTTCGAAGACCCTATCCATAGATGGCCACGAATGGGTTTGATGAAAAAATTTTTTTTGAGTTTCAGTTCTAAGTATGGGGGGACCCCCAAAATGTATTGTTTTTTTTTATTTTTGTGCGAAAATCTTAATGCGGTTCACAGAATACATCTACTTACCAAGTTTCAACATTATAGGTCTTATAGTTTCGGGAAAAGTGGCTGTGACATACGGACGGACAGACAGACATGACGAATCTATAAGGGTTCCGTTTTTTGCCTTTGGCACGGAACCCTAAAAAGGAGGAGGTTCTAAATTCTACTGTTTTTTTTGTTTGTTACCTCAGAACTTTAGACTTTGTGAACCAATTTTGATGATTCTTTTTTTATTTGAATGCTGGTGCTTCCTATGTGGCCCCATTTCAATTTGGTCCAGTTCTTGAAGTCGGTTTTTTTGTTTAAACTTAATATTTTTTATTTATTAAATTTTAATTTGACTAAATTGGAATTATGAGATACTTTCCGTTCGGTGTTCATTCAAATTTCAAGTAGATATAAAGGCAATTAAAATGTAAAAAAAATATGAGGTAATTGAGGTGAGGTGGATATAATAAAATTAAATATTAATAAATATTTCGGACGTCTAAAACGCACAATGCCATCTAGCCCCAAGCTAAGCAGAGCCTGTGTTATGGGTATTAGACAACTGATATTTATAAATACTTATACCTATTATACTTTTTTTGGTAAATACATACCTACATATTAAACATAGGGAACACCCAAACTCTGAAACAAATATTTTTAGATCATACAAACATTTGGTCCGACCCGGGAATCAAACCCGAGACCTCAAGCACAGCAGTCGCATACGCTACCACTGCGCCACGGAAGCAGTTAAATATCTATAAGGCCATGTTCAGATAATGAGCGCTCAACGCGCGTTTTGCTAATATCATTCTAGAAACGTGCGTTAGCATGTGTACTCCTAGTATGAAATTACATGTAGTTGTAAACGCGCGTTGAGCGCTCATCATCTGAACATGGCCTAATTATTGTTATTTCTATACACTATTTTGAACTCTGGACACCAGACGTCCTAAATTCAATAATATGCCTCATCCTCGGATGCCTTGCTCGTAGAACTTGCGCATGTGAGTTCCGCCGTAGCATTCATGGTCCGGCGCTGTCTATTCTTCATTCCGGCCGACAGAATGAATTTGTTCGTAGACCATCATGTCCATATCAGCCAAAATGTCAAAGGGTGGCGATCGCACCAGGACCGTTGCTGCCTCGTTCGTAATTGTGCGGTAGCCCCGTACCCTCCGTATGGCCATTAGGTTTTTATAGACCAGACGAACGCCTCATAGAGGACTATGGATGGTACGACGCCCATGTAGAGGCAGTGAACTTCTTATCGTGGTCCCCCTGAGATTGGGCAGTATACGATGTAACGCCCTTGCTACGCCTAGTAGTCGGGGGACTAATCGGCCCAAAAGTGCTGGTCTATACGCTAAGGCGGACATTTATTTATAAGTATTTAAGATAAACCATCCCACGATTTACTATTGTCGTGTAACCCTAACGGTTTAGGCAGCGCATGGCATATCATATGTAGTTCTCAAACTGCAGGAAGTTTTCCGACTTGCTTGAAACTTTTTATTTTATAATGGACAAATTACAGAAAATAAAACTTTTATACAGCTGTATTATTGTAAAGTTTTATCTTAGTCCGTTCAGGAGACTTTGCGTAAAATATTAACAAACATCCATGCTCACAAACTTTTGCATTAATAATATAAATAAATTAATAATAGTAGGAAGGAGACTTGCTTCAAAACCCGTTAAAAACTTTTCACCTTTCGTGCACATTATCAATAGAGAAAGTTTATTAGGTTTTTTACCTATATCCTAAATATCTATTAGCGTACAAAGTATAATTTAAATTATTTTGCTTCAGAACACTGGAACACCTGTTAGAGGCTTCAAGAGAGCTCAATTCAACATCTTCGCACGGGCTGTGGAAGGAATAACACCAACAGCCAACATTAGTACAACCCTCGTGCCAATCTTTTGGGTGGAGGAGGTAAGAACTGACTAAAAATTCACACTCATGCAGTCCTTAATAATTCCTATAATCGACACATCATCATAGTAATTAGTAATGTGTGTTACTTCGACCTGAATGCAGACCTTAACAAGCTTGACCGTCTGCTTAAGTACTGCATTCCATACGTTCCAATCTACGGAAGTATGACCATGTGTCTGCTTTGCGTTTCCAGTTAAAATGGTTACCTATTCACCTACGGCGCAATCAGCGAGCACTTACCTCGCTATTTTCTTTTCTCAACTCACAATCCTTACCTACTTACCTTGCTCCGTATTTCCGATACCTGGGCTCTAATCACGATAGAAATCTTCGCTCAATAGTCTGCTTCTCTCATGACCCTCTCATAACTCCAACTTCGTGAACTGTTTGCTCTTTGCTCCAACACTACTATACTGAAATGCACTCCCACTCGAAGTCAGGATGTCCACTAACCGATTTACATTCACAAAGAAAGTATATTCACAACGAGATTACAATGATCTCGTTGTGAATGAGCTGGAGAACTATCTAATTCTTAGCATACCTTACTTTTGCATAATTCATAGTGTTTAAATATAATATTTAAGTATGTATACGTCAATCTGTACATGTATACCTCTATTTATATATGTATTTATTCTATATGTATGTATGTTGTTATTAATATATGTATGTATAAGTTTGAATATGTGGTGAACTTTGTACCTACATTATAACTGAGTTCATAAATCTGTAACCTCTGCACCCACCTGCCTTTTAAGATTTCTACACCAGTCGAAGGTTGACTGATAGAATGCCCTGGGCATTAGTTCCGCCGATGTACATAATTATTAGTGCATAAAGTTTATTAAGTAATAAACTTCGATCAATAATAGAGGTAATAAATGATAATAACGGCTAAGTTTTTTGAAATATACTCTAAAAAACAAATTTTACATACCTACGAGTATATGAAAACCTTCCTCAAGAATCACTCTATCTATTGGTAAAAACCGCATAAAAATCCATGCAGTAACTAGACAGACAGACGCGGCAGAGGACTTTGTTTTATAATATCATCATCATCATCATTGCAGCATCTAGTTTGTCCGTCTTCGGACGTAGGCCTACTCTCCCAATTTCTCCCGATCCCGTGCCACCGCCATCCAGGTCACTCCCACTCGTCCCCGTATATCGTCGACCCATCTTTTTGGTGGTCTTCCTCTGCCTCTTCGAGCCCATCGGCTGTAGTCCAGTCTAGCAATGTGTCCTGCCCATCTCCATTTCCGGCGTTCTATATCTTGCACGACATCTACGACTTTAGTCTTTTCTCTGATCCACTCGTTTCTCTTTCTGTGCATCAGAGTTTTGCCAAGCATCAACCTCTCCATTGCTCTCTGTGCTACTCGTAGTTTCTCAGCAGACATTTCAGTCAAAGTCGTAGTTTCCATACCGTATTTGAATACATACAGGACATGCAGGACACATTGGTTAAATACCCTGGTTTTCAGGTATTGCGCGATTTTTTTAGAGCGAAAAATTTGGCTATTCGCTCCGAAAGTTGACCAAGCTTGAGCGATCCTCCTTTCCACTTTGGCCGCCTGGTCTTCCAGATCCAGAGTTATCTCATGGCCAAGATAGATGTAGTAGTCGACTCTTTCAACTAGCAGGCGTTGCCTATCTGCCTCAGGGATATTTGTGAGGATTTTCGTTTTTCCCTCGTTCATTTTCTGACCAATTTTAGTTGATTCTCTCCGTAGGTCTTCTATCATGGAAAGCATGTCATCGACGTTATCAGTCACCAATGCAATGTCATCTACAAATCTCAAGTTGTTGAGTCTCTCTGTCGATCATTATGCCTTTATTGTGCCATTCCAGTCTCTTGAAGTTGTTCTCAAGGGCGGCATTAAACAGCTTAGGCGATATTGTATCTCCCTGCCGCACTCCTCTCTCGAGTTTAAATGGCTCTTTTAGTTTATGGAGACTAACCGATGACGTACTATGTAGCTGTAGGTGCTTAATTAGCTGTACTTATCTTTCGTCTATTCGGCAGTCCACAGGGGCCTTTTCAACTGCCCAGTTTTCAACGGAGTCCAAGGCTTTTTCATAGTCGACGAAGGTGATTATTAGTGGCTTTCTATACTCATGGCATTTTTCGATGGTAGTCTTTAACGTCTGTAGATGGTTGCTGGTGCCAGGTGCTGATGCCGGATCGGAAGCTCAAGACTCAATCTATTCAAGATAACTCTGCTGAACAGTTTGTACATGTGTGACAGAAGGCTAATGGGGCGGTAGTTATACAATTTCCGGATGTCTCCCTTTTTGTGTAGGTCCAGTCATTGTTCCAGTCATTAGGCATGGACGCTGTCAATATACACTCTGTGAATTAATGCAAGTGCCCTCCATAGAGGGTCCGGTCCCATTTTTAGCATTTCCGGTACAATTTCATCCTGTTCAAGAGATCACCTATTCTTAAGTTGTTTCAGTGCTAGATGTAACTCTTCGACAGTCACCTCAGGTATTTCCTCGGAACCGACATTGGTAACACGAGGCCTCGTCGTTGACGGAAATCCATATTTATTTCAGGCGCTGTTACTTTAATCATAAACAGATCCTCGTAGAAGTTTCTTGCAACTTTTAGTAGGTGATCTCTGTTTGCGATGATGTTGATTTTATCGTCAAAGAATTGGAAGATCTCTTACCTGCCATTTGACAATTCGATGCGCAGTATTCTTCCGTCTTTCCTTCTTTATATTGACTGTGAGTTTTGCACGTACCAAACGGCGGTCACTGCCAGTTGTGAAGTTGTTGAGCACGGCTATATCACACACAAAGTCTCTGCGGTTGGTTAAGGCATAATCATATTCCTTTTTATGTATACCATCTGGGTGCCTCTAAGTCCACTTTTGTTGAGGTTTTTTTTCAAAGTGTGTATACATGATATACATGTTGTTTTTAGTGAGTAATGTATAAGCGCTTTGCCTCTGTCATTTCCTATACCAAATCCGAAACTGCCAATGCAGTTTTCGAGGTCCGACTCCTTTTTCCCAACCTGAGCGTTAAAATCTCCCATTACCATTGTATACTGAGTCTTAATCTTTTACATGGCGCTGGTTACTTCTTCGTATACTTCGTCAACCTCTTCGTCTGAATGGCTTGCCGTAGGAGCATACACCTGTATGACTAATAGTGTGTATTTTGGTGATAGTTTAAATTTGGCATATGCTACTCTATTGGACACACTTCCAATTTCAAGCGGGCGATGTTTAAAATACCTGTTTTTTTTTTAATTTCGGACATCTAACACACAACTGTTTATTAGAAAGCCGACCCCACCTATTCCTTTCCTTGTTCCTTCTTTGTAATAAAGGAGGTTTCCTGATGGCAATGTTAGCAATTCTTCACCTTCGCTTCGAATTTCGCACAAGCCCAGAAGGTGCCATTTGATGCGATTCAGTTCGACTTCTACCTCCGTCTCATGGAGGTAGAAGTCGAACTTCTGTCATCGGTCATCTGTAGAGAGTGTCCGAATATTACGAGTATATGTGGCGATGAAAAGTTTTTGATTATGGCAGTTAGTCAAGTCCCAGGGATTACTTGTCGCACCCCTGCTCCGTGTCTCATGACCAGTGCTCGAACCATGGATTGACTGGGCGCTAGGAACTCGGTGTCGATTCTTATTTTTGTATGTCATATTTATTAGGGGAGGGGTTAGCTATAATTACCACGCTAGCAACGACAGGTTGGTGATCGCAGTACTGTAACCGGGTTTGACGGTTTCCATCTCAGCTCACAGGTTTTCATTTCCTTTGCCGTTAGCCTCTTCCTGAGGTTCGCCTTAAGGAACGCTGGCAGGCTGCTGCCCACTGCCAGGGCTATGCACTTATTTACTGGCGGTGCGGGCTCACCATGACACAAGATATTTTCGGGTTATGTGGTATTTCTTGGGGATGTCTGCTCCACGAGACATTCCACCACCCCTGCTATCTTGCCGCTTTGGTCCGGGACTGTTTATTTGGTATACCTTATTCGCAGCTGTCCTATATATCTAAAGGACGTTACACTATCCGCCACCTGTGGACCCGGTAGGTAGCTTAAGCTCAGCCCCTACCAGCGTTTTATAATATGTAGTGATATAATAACATGGCACATCTCACACAGATACGTTTAGTCCCAAATCCGGTGCTGTGGTAATTAGACTCCTGGTAAAACTGTATAAGATACGAAATAGTCCGGTCAATATAGACATTTGAAATAACAAAAATTCCCACAGAGCCAAATATTGGTGGAGAGCTGGGGTTTATCATTATAAATAAAGTTTTAAAAATCCCCATCGATCCCATGTGTGCTACAAAAGTTATTCGGGGTCAAAGGTCAAAATTTGAGGTTTTTTGGATTTTTCTCGAAAACGGCAAGTTTTATCAGAAAAAAATTTAGACGAAGTAGCAGAAACATAAAAAAAAAAAAAAAAAAAAAAGATCTTAAAATTCTCTACAAAAATGGTCTTCATGATTTTTCCTAAGAGTTACCATTCCTGGATATCGTGATTCTAAGAGTGACTTAAGAGTCACATTATACATGTTATGCACCTCCCAGGTGGCGTGGAAATGTGTGTATATCATGTATAATGTGACTCTTAGGATTGCGATATCTCAGGAATGGTAACTCTTAGGAATAAAATCAAGAATACTATTTTTGTAGAGAATTTTAATATCTACAGGTTTGTCTAAGCTTGATAAAACTTACCGTTTTCGAGAAAAATCCAAAAAACCTCAAATTTTGACTTATGACCCGAATAACTTTTGTAGCACACATGGGATCGATGGGGATTTTTAAAAAACTTTATTTATAATGATAAACCCCAGCTCTCCACCAATATTTGACTCTGTGGGAATTGTTGTTATCTGACTACTATTGTTTTGTCTAAATTGACCGGACGACATTACCTTCTATTTATATTGTGGAGACTGTCTTCTTCTTCTTCTTTTGATGAAATGACAACCAGCCGGATCTCTCGGATCAGCTATTTCTGCCAATGTCAAGTGTTTATAGACTTCATATCATAAGTCTTTAAGTCTTCGTCGTGATGAAATTAATGATAAAAATATGAAAAATGTGGATGAGATGAAATGGGGACCGTCTTCCGAAAAAACAAAAAACCATCTCCGTGGAGACTGTCATGTTTATTCGATCAAATCCTAACCTATTAACCGTTTGTCTGACACTGTTCCAAGAAATAGACGTGATAATTCTAAACTGTGCCTGCACGGTGCTGAAACAGCTTTTATGCGCAAAAGTATTTTCTGTATTGCCCCGACTATTTACAATAAGGTACCAAAATCTACTAAGTACTAACTACTACTTCTATTTTAATAAAAAGGAAACTTAAAAACCTATAAATTGAAAGGGCCTATTATGATATTTCGGAATTTATGTAAGAGGACGGTTTTCTCAGTTTCTGAAGTGTTGATGTTGTGTATATGTTTTGTGGATCTGTGAGTTGCTAGCTGCTGGTGTAATGAGACCTGATAGCTTATGTAATAAGAATATAACGGAGTAACTTTAGCTGTATTTTGATTTTGGATCAATTTTATCACATTTTTTATTTATTTAGGTACCTACTTTTTCTACACTGACATATACTTAATATTGACAAACTAAAATAGTAATGTTATTAATTTACTGCATTAGTGTTGGCTTTGATAGAATTATTTGGTGAGGCTGCGCCTATAGACTTTGTGATTAACGCTAGACTAGTACGGCCTATGCACAATCTAAACTAATTTGTATGCCGATAAATGCAATGTATGTACATAATGTTTATACAAATAAAGATTATCTATCTAAAAAAAAGTCTATAAGGTATTAAAAAAACATTTATTTTTATTTTTATATGTCTGTCTATTGGTCCTTTTTAGACCAGTTAGACAGTCTCCAAGCTGCAAGAGCTGGGGTTGGAAGCTCACCCTCATCCGCCATACTCAACAGACCTTGCACCTACCGACTATTACTTTTTCCAAAATTTAGACAACTTTTAAGTGGGTAAAAATTTCAATTCCCGAGAGGCAGTACAAAATGCCTTTGAAGAGTTTGTTGCCTCCTATCTAGCTGATTTTTACAAAAAGGGCATCAATAAACTGCCAATGCGTTGGCAAAGATGCGTCGATTGCATGGGTGATTACTTCGAATAACAGAAATAAAAAAGTTTGAAAAAATAAGTACTTTCACTTATTGCATACAAAACAAATTTCATAGGTAAAGACCTATTATTAAATGATGATTTCATTAAGATGGCTCCTTTGATAAGACAAAGGCATAACTACCTACGGAATTTAGAGGAGATCCTTGTTAATAAGTTAGCTTATGCTAATATGAACGACCCATGAACGATGAATAGGTAAAACTTAATAGAGATTTGTTATTTTTCTAGATAAAAGAGTAATTTTAAATTCCTTGGATAAAATATTATATATATATATATATTATACTACTTACCTAGCTAAAAACTGACGTTTTACTTGTATTTACTCCGCGGCTCCGTCACTGTTATTTAACTTTGGAGTTATTATTACTCTAAGTATTTAACTCAAAGAAGAATAATGAAGCGCCTATTTAATTCTTTATACTACCACGCAAAGTGGTGTAATGCAATTATAATTTAAATCAATCTATTACTAAAATCGAACAAAAATATATTATTTATCTGACATAATTCTAACTGTTATAGAGTTTTAAGTACTGCACATATACCATGAACTTTCTGAGGCCTTAGCACTAGATAATTCAGCTTAAATTTTAGAAGCAACATAATTTAATTACGCAAGCCACGCAGAAAATCGCGCTCAAGCAGAAATGAACGTGTTTTTTTCTTCCACCATTTAGGTAACCGAAATGATCTCCAGAGCCTTGAATGGGACACTGTTCAAATAGAAATACTTTTCACATAATGACTGATATGCCGATGTAGCTGCTAGTGTACCTTTAAGAATATAATTATGAGCAGAGAATAAAGTACTTATTTGTAATAATACGCTATACCTTACATATGCTTTTATTTTTTTTATCCCTCTTCATCGATATATTTTAACTGCCTCGGTGGCGCAGTGGTATACGACTTCTGTTCTTGAGGTCTCGGGTTCGATTCTCGGGTCGAACTAAATGTTTGTATGATCTGCAAATATTTGTTTCGAAGTTTGGGTGTTTTCTATTTATAATATCGCACACCTAGATCTAAAGGGAGCTAACTCAAAAATTGCGATTTTTGAGTTATGCTCACTATCGAATTCCCTAACTCAGTACCCATCGACCAACAAAACAGATTTAAAAATATCTTTACTACTGGCCGCTAGATGCCGTCATTAGCCCTTTTTGTTGAATGAGCGAACCCTGCGCCTTCCCCATCAAAATAGGAACATCGCTAGTTACAACCAATATTACAAGCGGGGCGCACGCATCCGTGGTCAACAAAATGAAGTTGTTTTATATTGTGGCCGTATTGTTGAAAATTGATGCAGTATTATTTTGAGTTGTCTCCATTTTGATGTTTAGTGCTGAGTAAATTAATACGATATTTTGAGTTAAACCAGTATTGCTGGTAAAGTGAGCACAGTTTTTTTTTTTTAATTGTTACCGTATTATTGAAACATTTTTTAATTTATAGTTGAGCCTGTTTTGTTGAGTGACTTTTTAAACTGCTATATTTCTTTGAAAAATGTATGAAATTGAACTTATTTGCTAGTGACGATAGAAGTCTTTCCATCTTAATTTTAGGTCTTTACCTATGAAATTGCCGTTCTTCAGTACTGGTCATTTCAAATAAATCGACAAAGTTCGACAATCGAAAGCGCTCAGCAAGTTGGTTAGACCCTGGTTCAGCACCAAAGCAATGCCCTAAACCAAAAATGACCCCTAAAAAGGTGATGGTCACTGTTTGGTGGTCTAGTGCGGGTGTGATTCACCACAGCTTTTTACAAAACGGCATGAGCATTAATGCAGATGTGTACTGTGAAGAACTGGAGAGAATGATGGAGAAGCTTGCACATCTGCAACCAGCTTTGGTCAATCGGTCCTCCCCACTGCTCCTTCACGACAACGCGCGACCCCATACTTCGCAACAGACAGTCTCCAAGCTGCAAGAGCTGGAGTTGGAAGCTCTCCCTCATCCGCCATACTCACCAGACCTTGCACCTACCGACTATTACTTTTTCCAAAATTTAGACAACTTTTTAGTGGGTAAAAAATTCAATTCCCGAGAGGCAGTACAAAATGCCTTTGAAGAGTTTGTTGCCTCCCGTCCAGCTGATTTTTACAAGAAGGGCATCAATAAACTGCCAATGCGTTGGCAAAGATGCGTCGATTGCATGGGTGATTACTTCGAATAACAGAAATAAAAAAGTTTGAAAAAATAAGTACTTTCACTTATTGCATACAAAACGGCAATTTCATAGGTAAATACCTATTATAATTTTATTTTGTTTTTAGCATCTACACAGTTTGTTTCGTTTTAAGTAATCAGTTTTGAGTTAGACCTCTTTAGACGGGCTACGTGAAACGATTTTTTGTTTACATGATTTTTCAGACAAAAAACGTTAAATCGATGGCGTATTCATTTGATTTGGTGTACAACACTTTTAATTAAGTGAAATTTACGTTACTTAGGCCAGAAAAAACAATGAGACAATTAAGATTTTTAGTAAATATGAGAAAAAAGATAAGGGAAACATTACTCCTCCTATCAAACCTATTCAACTTGAAACTCTAGAAGATGACTTCAAGCTTTCCTCAAGCGATGCAGTCTGAGAGACTCAAAGGAAACTCATAACTTCTTAGCTGTTGTAGATGAATTAATCCCAAGTACATCTAAAATAGGAGCCTGTTCTAACTTATTACATTTCACCAGAACGAAGCGATGAAAGTGATAAGACGACTCCGATACAAATTCCAGTTTCCGCATTGATAGTTTGTAGGATAACGAAGATAATAGTAAGCAAGTAGACCTCGAGGGTCTATCTTAATACTGCGTTTGCTGAAATTGATTACCAAGATCCCGTTGTAACGTGGTGCTTTGGTAGAGGGGTAATAAATCGTTATGTGCGAGATTTAAGAGCACCCGTTACAAAATAAATAATTGATCTGTGGGTACAGAGGAGAATATTAAATGATACTACTCACTACCATTTAAATATGTAATTAAGAAACAACCACTTCAATACACAATATACACAATTTCTAGTCTTATTCTAACCCACGAGTATCCTTCCCAAAAACAGCCATCCCCGTCCGGCACCAAAGTGATAACTCTTTGGTTATCACATTAAGGGCGAGGTTCTGGCCTAATTTCTCGCACTAGAGAGCACAATGATGCTTAGGGGCATGAACACTCAATAACTCCACAAGCGGTGACAACACAAATACTGTACTCACTACTATGACCATTAATAAATATAATTTTACCTCAATGATAAACCATCAAAAACAAATGATAGCTTTGCTATCCCACTACTGAATAAACTAATAATAATGTTTTTATGAGGCAACGATTTGTAAGAGAAATAAACACAACTCAGTACGACCTGATTAATAAATTTGATAGGAAAAAAGAGTAAAAAGAGACCATGTAATGTAAACCAGCAAAATGGAAATCGAAAGTCGCAAAATCGCTGAGAAAGCCTACCAGTCTTTATTGAAGTCCAAAAAAACAAGTGCCAGAGGGAATAATGTTACTTCCTTGTGGAGAAAAATGTCGGCTTAAATGCATTGATAAGATTGAAGAAATGTCCAGGCAACAACTTTTTGACGTATATTGGGGACTGGGCAATCTTGAAAGGTAGAGAGAATGTGTAGAATTCACAATAAATAAAGCCAAAATATCAAGTACTCAAAATTTTTGATCTCTACACCGCATCTTACTTTGAGGTTAATTGATCCAAAATTAGAGACTGCAAATAATTTTTACCCTTGGCTTGAGCAATTAAGCGATAAAAACAACACTTTCCAAGATATCTGAATCAGGATTTATTCAAGCTGATAATTATGAGAGGAAACCATGACTATTATCCAACTATTGACAAATAAGTTAAACAATGTTAAAGATTTTATAACTTCGATTCCAAGAATTGAATCTCATTTTTTAAAAGCTCAAACGACATGAGAATAAGTTCTTATTTATTTGTACCGAAAAAAAGATCAAGGTGATCTGGGTGGAAGATACAAGAACTCGGACGTAGAAGAAAAGAGCAAGTTTAGCCAAGAACATGAAAAGTATCTAAAAGAGAAAACATGGCAAGAACTCAAAAAAACGTACCTTCACAACTGTTTAATTTTAAAGTTATATTAAGATTTTTATAAATTTTTGCTTGTTTTTGATACTGTCGTGATTAAGGGATACAAGAGACTTTCGGTAGTTACTTTTTATAGTATTATTAATGATAAAATACTGCTGGATTTGAGTACTTATGTGTTTTCTAGGTAATTCACAAACTTATATATCCCTGTTGCTGGTCACCAGCTGTGCTATGAATTAGACTAATTACAAATAGTACCAAATTCTATTAGATTTTAAATTTATACTGCCCCTTCAAAAGAGAGTTAACTCATAACTTGATTCATCAATACAGGCTCAACTCTAAATCAAAAGAAAAATATGCATACACTTCGTAAGCAATAGGGAAATAACTAAAAAAAATGCAATTTTCAGGCTCAATATGTGGCTTAAACACAAAATTCTTATAACACCTTTCTTTTAACTGCACATGTGCCACACAGATCTATTCAAGAAACTTCTATGGTACTCAGGGATACAGAAATCCGTTTTTCAACTTTTCTGAAAAGTGTTTTTTTTGAGTTGACTCTGTTTAGATTTAGGGGTGCGATATGTAGGTACCTAATTAAATTGAAAAGAAAAGTTGATTGGTGTCGTGGGACACTAGATAGGAACGAAGTTCATCATCAGAAATACAGATGGCGCTATACTAAATTTTTCGTTCACGCTCTTTAAAAACCACAAAATTGTCTTAACATCTTTATTTAATTTAAAATGATTTATAAAAATATATAAAAGTTCTATGCGAGGTATAAAGAAAATAAATATTCAGGTATACATTTTTATTATGATTTTTTATCGTTAAGGACGCGTTTGAAAATTGAAAGGTATAGAATCGAATTACTACGTTGACACAAGTTACACAAACAAGTGCAAGTCGGATAGCGGCAGGAGTAAATGTCAACTTGCCTAAATTGATATTTTGAAAGTTTTTTATATTTTCTCATTTCTATGTAATAGGTACTTACCTCCGGACTTGCTGGAGTGACCTGAAGGTGTACTTCGGTGACTGTTTATGGAACTCCTCGACGAGTAGAACTAGGTGTACCGAGTTTGGGTTCGTTTTGTTAATTATGATGAGACCTTACCTCCGGACTTTCTGGAGTGAAGGTGTACTTCGGTGGCTGCTTATGGAACTCCTAGACGAGTTGACATAGTCTTACCGAGTTTGGGCTCGTTTTGTTAGTAATGATGAGATCTTACCTCCGGACTAGATGGAGTGAGCTGAAGGTGTACTTCGGTGACTGCTTATGGAACTCCTAGACGAGTTGACATAGACTTACCGAGTTTGGGCTCGTTTTGTTAGTTATGATGAGACCTTATCTCCGGACTTGCTGGAGTGACCTGAAGGTGTACTTCGGTGACTGCTTATGGAACTCCTAGACGAGTTGACATAGCCTTACCGAGTTTGGGCTCGTTTTGCTAGTTATGATGAGACCTTACCTCCGGACTTGCTGGAGTGACCTGAAGGTGTACTTCGGT
This sequence comes from Diaphora mendica, assembly GCA_949125395.1. Classification (NCBI taxonomy): domain Eukaryota; kingdom Metazoa; phylum Arthropoda; class Insecta; order Lepidoptera; family Erebidae; genus Diaphora; species Diaphora mendica. The sequence continues at coordinate 25,407,749 of OX421312.1, read as the reverse complement.
GACTGCTTATGGAACTCCTAGACGAGTTGACATAGTCTTACTGAGTTTGGGCTTGTTTTGTTAGTTATGATGAGACCTTACCTCCCGACTTGCTGGAATGACCTGAAGGTGTACTACGGTTACTGCTTATGGAACTCCTAGACGAGTTGACATAGTCTTATCGAGTTTCGGCTCGTTTTGTTAGTTATGATGAGACCTTACCTCCGGACTAGATGGAGTGACCTGAAGGTGTACTTCGGTGACTGCTTATGGAACTCCTAGAGGAGTTGACATAGTCTTATCGAGTTTCGGCTCGTTTTGTTAGTTATGATGAGACCTTACCTCCGGACTTGCTGGAGAGACCTGAGGGTGTACTTCGGTGACTGCTTATGGAACTCCTAGACGAGTTGACATAGCCTTACCGAGTTTGGGCTCGTTTTGTTAGTTATGATGAGACCTTACCTCCGGACTTGCTGGAATGACCTGAAGGTGTACTACGGTTACTGCTTATGGAACTCCTAGACGAGTTGACATAGTCTTATCGAGTTTCGGCTCGTTTTGTTAGTTATGATGAGACCTTACCTCCGGACTTGCTGGAGAGACCTGAGGGTGTACTTCGGTGACTGCTTATGGAACTCCTAGACGAGTTGACATAGCCTTACCGAGTTTGGGCTCGTTTTGTTAGTTATGATGAGACCTTACCTCCGGACTTGCTGGAATGACCTGAAGGTGAACTTCGGTGACTGCTTATGGACCTCCTAGACGAGTAGAACTAGGTGTGCCGAGTTTTGGCTTGTTTTGTTATTTATGATGAGACCGTAAGTCCGGGTTTGATGGAGGGACCTGAAGGTGTACTTCGGTGAATATTGAAACTCGAAATTAGACGTAATCAATTCTTTATTTGTAGAATATTTGTTTGAATGTGTGAAAAATGTGCTCTTAGCTCCATATTTCTTGCCATTCTAGGGTCAATCAATTCCGGGAGGAGACAGTTTTTGTCAAATCGAATTAAAAATAGTTCCGTTTTCTCTTTTCAAAATATTATATGCTGTCGATGGACGTTTAATTTCAACGATGCCGAGCTCACATTTTCCGTCTGCGGTTGCTCCTAGAAAGGCAAATTATTCGTCAATGAATAACCCACACTGGTCTATGCGTGTATTCAAAGCCTTTTCTAGGTCTCGAATTGCACATTGCTTAGATCTTTTCCATAGAGGTTTTGTTTGATCAGTGGACCACATTCAGTTGTTGGTCGACGTTTGCAGACTGTCGCGAACCAAGATGCTGTCAGGAGTTTTCTCCGGGTTTCTAACCATAACGTACTTCCACTCTGCAATATGATGTATTTTTCCAAGTTCTCCTTTTCGACCTCCGAAAGTTCCAATGTCGCCAAAAAATTTAATTTGGCATCTTTGTACTCTTCCTCATTAAAGTCAACTTTTCGGCAACTTTCGCCATAATAAGCATCTGGTTGAGATATTGCCGTCCTGTTTTTTTTCTTTTTTACATATCTTTATATATATATACGATAAACGAGTAGAATGCATAATAAATAACAAGCATAAGAATTCACCCAAACTCGGCACACCTAGTTCTACTCGTGTAGGAGTTCCATAAGCAGTCACCGAAGTACACCTTCAGATCCCTCCATCAAGCCCGGAGGTAAGGTCTCATCATAACTAACAAAACGAGCCCAAACTCGGTAAGACTATGTCAACTCGTGTAGGAGTTCCACAAGCAGTCACCGAAGTACACCTTCAGGTCACTCCACCTAAGCCGGTTGTAAGGTCTCATCATAACTAACAAAACGAGCCCAAACTCGGTAAGACTATGTCAACTCGTCTAGGAGTTCCATAAGCAGTCACCGAAGTACACCTTCAGGTCATTCCATCTAGTCCGGAGGTAAGGTCTTATCATAAGTAACTTAACGAGCCCAAACTCGGCACACCTAGTTCTACTCATGTAGGAGTTCCATAAGCAGTCACCGAAGTACACCTTCAGATCCCTCCATCAAGCCCGGAGGTAAGGTCTCATCATAACTAACAAAACGAGCCCAAACTCGGTAAGACTATGTCAACTCGTCTCGGAGTTCCACAAGCAGTCACCGAAGTACACCTTCAGGTCACTCCACCTAAGCCGGAGATAAGGTCTCATCATAACTAACAAAACGAGCCCAAACTCGGTAAGACTATGTCAACTCGTCTAGGAGTTCCATAAGCTGTCACCGAAGTACACCTTCAGGTCACTCCATCTAGTCCGGAGGTAAGATCTCATCATTACTAACAAAACGAGCCCAAACTCGGTAAGACTATGTCAACTCGTCTAGGAGTTCCACAAGCAGTCACCGAAGTACACCTTCAGGTCACTCAACTTAAGCCGGAGGTAAGGTCTCATCATAACTAACAAAACGGGCCCAAACTCGATAAGACTATGTCAACTCGTCTAGGAGTTCCATAAGCAGTAACCGTAGTACACCTTCAGGTCATTCCAGCAAGTCCGGAGGTAAGGTCTCATCATAACTAACAAAACGAGCCCAAACTCGGTAAGACTATGTCAACTCGTCTAGGAGTTCCATAAGCAGTCACCGAAGTACACCTTCAGGTCACTCCATCTAGTCCGGAGGTAAGATCTCATCATTACTAACAAAACGAGCCCAAACTCGGTAAGACTATGTCAACTCGTCTAGGAGTTCCACAAGCAGTCACCGAAGTACACCTTCAGGTCACTCAACCTAAGCCGGAGGTAAGGTCTCATCATAACTAACAAAACGAGCCCAAACTCGGTAAGACTATGTCAACTCGTCTAGGAGTTCCACAAGCAGTCACCGAAGTACACCTTCAGGTCACTCCACCTAAGCCGGAGGTGAGGTCTCATCATAACTAACAAAACGAGCCCAAACTCGGCAAGACTATGTCAACTCGTCTAGGAGTTCCATAAGCAGTCACCGAAGTACACCTTCAGGTCACTCCATCTTGTCCGGAGGTAAGGTCTCATCATTACTAACAAAACGAGCCCAAACTCGGTAAGACTATGTCAACTCGTCTAGGAGTTCCACAAGCAGTCACCGAAGTACACCTTCAGGTCACTCCACATAAGCCGGAGGTAAGGTCTCATCATAACTAACAAAATGAGCCCAAACTCGGCTAACCTAGTTCTACTCGTCGAGGAGTTCCATTAGCAGTCACCGAAGTACACCTTCAGGTCACTCTATCTAGTCCGGAGGTAAGATCTCATCATTACTAACAAAACGAGCCCAAACTCGGTAAGACTATGTCAACTCGTCTAGGAGTTCCACAAGCAGTCACCGAAGTACACCTTCAGGTCACTCCACATAAGCCGGAGGTAAGGTCTCATCATAACTAACAAAACGAACCCAAACTCGGTAAGACTATGTCAACTCGTCTAGGAGTTCCATAAGCAGTCACCGAAGTACACCTTCAGGTTACTCCACCTAAGCCGGAGGTAATGTCTCATCAAAATGAGCCCGAACTCGCAAAATACTACTTACTTTTAGCAAAATAAATATTGTTATAAAAATCTGTAAATAGAAAAATATAATCTTACCTTGTCAAGTATCAACCTATTTTGGTTTATCGAATATTTTGAATTTGTAGAGCGATCTTTTCAACACGAGGTAATGCAAACAGGCGAAACAGTGTCCACTCACGACGGCGGCCGAGCGCAGACTGAGACTTACGAAATTTTTACGCAATAAATCAAGAGAGGATCAAAAAAATAAAATAACCCTTATTGCAATCGACTACGATTCATCCGTAATAGCAAAATATGTGAAAATATAAGCTCCGGTTGTTATTTTTTCTGCGACTTTCTGTGTCACTTTTATATATTTTTTTTCCTCGGATTTATAATTGACTATATATGCCTCCTTACAGTATTTTTAGAAATACTAAAATAGGCTGATTGTAGAACAAAAATGTACCAAAACTCAACCCGATATCGTAAATACGGTTACGGAAGATCGTTTTTACAATATTAAAAAATACAATTTTCAAAAAAATTGTCCCTCGGATTTGAAGATGAAGAACTAATCTTTAAGTGTTAGTATTGTGTTAAATTCAATTTGGTTTATTTTAGTCCCAAATTGCACCGAAAAACAGCATAATTTTGTACGAATCGTAAACGCGCCCTTAAAAATAAAACTAAACTTTTCACTTGTGCTGCTACCTAGTAATCTCTACTGAAACAAGTTCTGTCTAGAGTTACTCCATACTTGTTACATATAACTACGCTATACTAAATTTTTCGTTCACTAAATTATAAAAAAATATTATTCATAGAAAAAATCCAAACTCCTAAAAAACAAATATTTGCAGATCAAAAAAATATTTGATCCTACCCGGGATTCGAACCCGAGACCCCAATCACATCATTCTCATACGCTACCATTTTGACACCAAGGCGTCGAATCTTACGCTCCGGGGGTTTTTTGCCGGCTAGGGTACCCCTCCGCAACGCCCCTTATGGAACTTCGTTCCAATAAGGATATATGTATTTATATCAATTGTCCAGTACCTACCCATAATACAAGCTCTGCTTAGTTTGTCTAGATCGCGTTGTGTGTAGATGTCCGATATATTTATTTATTTTATTTATATAATTTATTTATATATTATATAATGAGAGAAGTTAGGGTCCTTTCGATCTGAACATAATTATGTGATAAAGAAAATACAATGAAAAAAAAATGCGTGGAGTAGCTCCGCGCGGAAGAAGTGAAACTCGTAATGTGCAACAGTGCTTTCATACCTCCTCCATGGTAGCGTTAAACGTTTAACGCAACCTTGTTGGAAGTCGCATTAGAAGTTTCACTTCAATATAAAGAGTAGCTATATTTAACAAGTGGGAGCAGAGCTGATGACTGTGGAAGTATTCAGTCGTGCATGTCGCGTGTACAAGGGAATTACAGAGAGACTTGATTGGAATTTTAATAACCTACAATACTTATCTATCTATATCTATATAAATAAAAACGAATCGTCAAATATGTTGCTCAGCGTAAAACTCGAAAACCGCTCGACCAATTGTGTTTTTTTTACTAGTTTTCTTTAAACACAAAGAAGGTTCTTATGAAGACAAAAAACGTCAACACGTTTATTTATTATTTTCTATTGGACTGCGACAGGGCAACTTTTAATAGAACGAAGTCTAGTCTAGCTAGTTAATAATAAAATAAAAAAAAGGATCTTTAATTGAAAACAAATTGTTTAGACTCCACAGATACCTTTTCAAGTTGACGCACATGTAATTGTTGCTAAGAAAAATTTTACTTCAAGACAATTACAAATCAAGGCATAAGTTAGTTACTACACACATCAAAAGTGTCTAGGGATCAACATATGTGTCTAGGGATCAACATATATTTTTGCAATAACTTTTCTCCTGATTGATATTAATTAAAATTTTCTTTAAGGATTCATCAAATAAAGTGTTTTCGTTTGTCACAGTAACGATAAACCAAGTCACCTTTGCATTAATAAAGAAATTTGCCATTTTCCTAATAAAGGGAATTTTGACATTTGAACCACTAACATTAAAGTTCGAAAAAAATACTGAAATAACAGTTTTCTTTAAAATTTTATTAGGTAACTTAAACAATTAATAATCCGTGTTTCTACCGCGAACACTAACAACACAAGAATCGGTTTGGCATACTCAAAATGAGTTCATCCAAATCACGCTGTGGAATGGCCGCCCATGTTCGTTGCAACAACAAAAAAAGGTCTTCTTGCTACTGGATACCCTCCATATTCGGCAGAGCTCTTCTCTGTAGCATATCCCATGCATGCTCAATCGGGTTCAAGTCTGGCGACTGAGCAGGCCAGGGCCAAAGCCACATCTCAATCTCAAGAAATCCGCATAAAAATGCTTGATCCCTAGACACTTTTGATGTGTGTAATAGAGTAAGAGCCCGTGAACCACAGACCTTCGTTATTTTATAAAAGCTGAAACTTTGTTAGCGCATGCTCCCAACACAGGCAATGATGGACCATTATGAAGTTTGGGTTACCGCTTTGGCAGGTAAACGGTACTAAAAGTGTGTAAAATACCGATCTAAATTCATCATATAATAAAGTGCGATTTTTTGGTATTACCTTTAGAATATTATTAAAAATCACGTTATTCATTGCCAGGCATTAACATCGTGACAACCCCTTGCCAGACACCCTTAGTGTAATGTTCATGAAATTATAATTTAACTTACGTTATGATGGCGCGACTAATGGAAATATGTCTACCGAGAATAATGGATGGGTACTCAAAAATAATCAAAGCAAGGGGTTGGAACTATCAAAAATGTCTGGCTAATGAGGAAACATCATCTAATTATCACCCAAGTATAAAAAATATATATAAAAATAGTATATATAAAAATCAGCTAAGTTTTACAGTACAACGTAAGTAATAATATAATTAATATTATTCTTATCATTAATAATGAATATTAAATTAATAATACTTAAAGATAGCATATATTATTGTTTAATTGATGTAAGCATGTATTAAATACTAAACAATACAAGCGCATCTCACTCGCACCTACCCATGTATATACTGCCACGCGCTCGCTCCTTTTTTTTTTTTTTTTTTAACGTGTGGAAATCCCCTCGTACCGTCACGCCACCGGGTCTTGCGGCGGGGCGGTGTGTCGGCCTCGAACCGACGAAAACCACACGGTGTGCCACTCTGCGCCTGAGTCGGGAGGGACGCGCTCGCTTCTACAGCTACCCTACATGCTTGTGTGGCAAGGGGTTGGAACTATCAAAAATATCTGGCTAATGAGGATACATCATTTACTTATTACCCAAGTATTATTATATAAAAATCGGCTTTTATACTATAACGTAAGTTAAATTATAATTTCATGAACATTACATTAAGGGTGTCTGGCAAGGGGTTGCCACGATGTTAAGTGTCTGGCAATGAATACCGTGATTTGTAATAATATTTTGAAGGTAATACCAAAAAATCGCACTTTATTATATAAAGAATTTAGATCGGTATTTTACACACTTTTCGTTTAACTGCCAAAGCCACGGTAACCCAAACTTCATAATGCTCCATCGTTCTAACCTGTGTCAGGAGCATGCGCTGACAAACTTTCAGCTTTTATAAAACAACAAAGGTCTGGGGTTCACGGGCTCTTGGTCCATAAGTACAATTTACAAAAACATCAAAAAACTGTTGTCAATACTTGTTAAACTCTTAAGTTCATATTTCGCACTTTCGAACATTCAACTTATATTGAAACCGAAAGTTCAATCGTTTATCTGCTAGTCTAAGTAATACTTTACTATCTTCCTTCGAAAATATCATTTATAATACATTAAACTACATTAGTCAAAAGTCAAAGTCAAAAATAGATCGAAACTGCATTGTGACAGTTTTTTCATAACGACAAATAGTCTCCAATGTATGACCTTCTAATGAGATTTTTTTTTTCCAGGGACTCATTTTGCCGGAAGAATTGTTAGATGAACTAAGGTCGAGAATGTTGAACACACTTAGATTGGTGGATATTCTCATACCAGTGATAATAGCTATCTGCGCCGCTATATTTGTGTTAGGTGCAATTCTCATTATCATAGCAATACGTAGGAAGTCTACTAACAAGGTGTTAACAAATTAATGAAACTATAAATATATTGCAGCTCGGAATTATTAAGTTCACTACAATGGTTACATTCTGTATAATAATTATGAGGGTATATTTAAGTAAAATTAATGATAATAAATAAATACTTCTTATAATTTTTGTTTTAATTGTGTTCATATGTGTAGGTACTTCCTATTTTGATCCGACTACGGCAAAGCCAAAGGAGGGTTATGATTTTGACAGGCTATGCATGTATGTATGTTCATCTGTTCCCTCATAGCTCCTTAACTACTTATTAGAACTGGACAAATGAGGTATTGTTAGAAGCGTCCTGATCGTCCGCTGGCTATATGCCGTGTCACTGAATCTAATGTGGCGCCCTCTAGCCGACATAAAGTACTGTATTAAAATAAATTTGAGATAAATATGCCGTGTGTGGTCACTATCATTGGAAAGAGCGTTACTTATACATTTCAAAAATACATATATTATTAGTTTTTTCTCGTGACTTTGTCCGTATTTATTTGATAATTGTGATATTTCTATGGTGCTAAAATTTATGTTGGTCGATTCTCAGACCTCGCCGATATGCACACCAAATTGCTTAAAAATTGGTCCAGCCGTTTCAGAGGAGTATGGTAACTAACATTGTGACACTAGAATTTTATATATAAGATTTCTAAAACATAGTGTAAACGAATTACGCCTAGTCGCTCAGACAGAACAAATGATCGTACTTAGTCATCACGCAATCAATTGTCCTGGGTAGGAATAGCACCCGCATGCTAGGGGTTTGCGATCCTGACTGTCAACTGAAGTCAGAAGAATAGACAGAGTATTATTTATATATACACACATCAAAAGTGTCTAGGGATCAACATATGTGTCTAGGGATCAACATATATTTTTGCAATAACTTTTCTCCTGATTGATATTAATTAAAATTTTCTTTAAGGATTCATCAAATAAAGTGTTTTCGTTTGTCACAGTAACGATAAACCAAGTCACCTTTGCATTAATAAAGAAATTTGCCATTTTCCTAATAAAAGGATTTTTGACATTTGAACCACTAACATTAAAGTTCGAAAAAAAGACTGAAATAACAGTTTTCTTTAAAATTTTATTAGGTAACTTAAACAATTAATAATCCGTGTTTCTACCGCGAACACTAACACAAGAACATCGGTTTGGCATACTCAAAATGAGTTCATCCAAATCACGCTGTGGAATGGCCGCCCATGTTCGTTGCAACAACAAAAAAGGTCTCCTTGCGACTGGATACCCTCCATATTCGGCAGAGCTCTTCTCTGTAGCATATCCCATGCATGCTCAATCGGGTTCAAGTCTGGCGACTGAGCAGGCCAGGGCCAAAGCCACATCTCAATCTCAAGAAATCTGCATAAAAATGCTTGATCCCTAGACACTTTTGATGTGTGTATATATGATATCCTATCGTATGGTTATGCTGCTCCTGTGTATTTCTATCCCTATAGCCAGTAGTAATGACGAACAGCACAAAACAACAGTATTTCAATTTTTCTTGAAAGTCAAGGCACAATAACGAAAATAATTTCCATTTTCATATTTATGCATTTTCTATCTGGAGTTGTTGAATATCAGTTCGAGTTAGAGAAGTTAGTTCACCATTGTATATTTGTCAAATAACTTTAACCCCACAAAACCAATCGAAGGATGTGATATTGAAATCTTCTAATGGTTTTCTCCACAAAGGCGATTTTTCATAACTAATTAACAAAAATTACCTTCTGAAAATTAAAAGGGGTAATTTGTATGGCCAGTCTGTACCCAAAAGACAACTTACAGCGAAACTCGTGTATTATTATTGGTTTAAAAAAGCCGTAGTCACACGTTACGTAGAAATGTAAGTTCCATAGCACATTAACAACGGGTGACTACGGCTTTTGAAACTTGTTTAATACTTTTTCGAGGTCAGTTTTATCGTAGTTGGGTTTGTTTTTTTTACTTTGTTTGTTACTTTTTTTTATGAGACTGCAGTATTTGGGACCAAAGAGTGTAGCGCCATTTCCCGAACGTCACTCAGAGTTGGACTCGACGATTGACCCCTTTTGTTTTGTTTTCAAAGTTGGACCTACCAAGTTGGATAGCATATCTAAGGCAGGTATACCTACATAATCGTCAACAACTTAGGTCTATTCGAATTGCGTGCGACATGGAGGATAATTTTCGTCTATGTTCATTTTAAGACTAGCGGGTCTTCGTAGACTCTACTAAGGCTATCAAGTATTCTGCTAAGGTCTTCCATGGTTTCAGCTATGACGACTAATTCATCAGCAAATCTCGCCATTAATACTGATGCAAAGTCATTGCAGTCTGGAAGTTTAAAAACGTCTTCCAGTGCCGCGGTGAATAGTTTCAGAGATATTACGTCTTCCTTTTTAACTCCTCGCTTTGATGGGTTTGAGGTCTGATCCTGTAGACGGACTGCCATAACAGCTCTCGCGCAAAATACCTCAACATTTCGATGTACCTACCGGTAGTCGATTTGGCACCGCTGGAGAGACTAAAAACAGCCCAAGTTTCGATTGAATCAACAGTCAGTCAGTCAGTAGTCATAAACGCCAAGACACCCGCAATCCCAGAGGCGACACAAGTGCGTGGCCGGCCTTTGGGGGATGGGGGGAGGGGTTGGTGTATGGGCCTCCGATATCCTCACTCACTCTGTGGAACACAGCGCAAGCGCTGTTTCACACCGGTTTTCTGTGAGGCCGTGGTATTGTATCACTCCAGTCGAGACGGCCCATGCATGCGGAAGCGTGGCTCTCCCACGGTAAGTAAACGGCACTCTATATTGTTAACTAATCTGAGTCACACAATTCTCAGTCTTTCCAGTTACTGGGCAAATTACATAAGTCTTCACTACAATCACAGTAAGAGTAAACTCGATGGGTGGTTCTGGGGCAACGCGCACGGTGCCTCCGTAGATACGGTGCGGTAACCACGTATGGCTTATCGCTTATACCGCTCTCTGAGAATGCCATATGCGTGACTTTCTCTGTGCGGTCAGAGCCACAGTCCAGACCAGTGTACCAGCGACCAGTTTTGGAGCAAGCCATCGGAAACACTTATCAAAGAGCCATCTTTTGTTAAGGATTAGGCACAGATACTCTGTTTAGACTTGAACCGCTACGAGGATCGAGTTAATCAAGATTAAGTCGCCAGGGAGTGAGCAACGACGGGGCCAATTAATAAAAGGACCTCTGTGTTATACTTATGGGTGTCCCTGTCACCCGTGAGTTCAGCGCCTAACAGTGCGGTACCTCTGGTAGCCAGGTGTGCCGCTTTTTGCAAGTTCGCCACTTACTAAACAACTAACTAAAGTGTCAGTGGCGCACAGATTACATTCGGCACAGCCAGTTTAGCCCAAGCAAGAGTGTTTCTCGAGGTTTGAACTGCACGACATTCATTTCCTCCTAGCGATGAGAGCAGTGCGAGAGACGAAAGGGTACCGTACTGCCGCCTTGTCTAGTCGACGATGACCGACTGGAGAAGTTCCATGGCGGGAAAGCCACTACATGGCTCTTCAGCCACTACATGGCACTTCAGCGAACGAACGCACGTACTCACTCGTGGTCATTTGACGCAACGTCGAACGCGCCGCTCAAAATCCGAATTAGGCATTCCGACGCATCGGGCCTACCTCACAGAAATGGCAGTCGATGCGGGTCGAGAGATCCTCTCAAAAAAGATTTATGAGAGAGAGAGTAAGATATGGCGATTCGCAAATTTCCCAAGCTGGGTGATGGTTTAGCATCCGATAAGTTATAGAACGGCTAAATCGGGGTACGCTAGTATTATCGCGGTAAGTACCGTTTGGGAGGATGAGCCCGAGAGGAAACACGGCACCCTCACGTACCAGCTGACGCAGTTGATGCCCAGAAAAAATACTTTGGAGATCACGTCCAGCTGTAACAGAACAGAGCAAAGGAGAGAGCGGAGTGGGATTGGGTGAGGTTTACAACCATCTTAGTTCACCAGGCCCGGGAATTTTCCAGGTTCTGAACTCAGTTCAGGCTCTAGAGATCGCTGAACGACCTCAAATGCTAAAAGCGCAGGCCGGCGGGTAACAGTAGAAAGGCTAGGGTGACATTAGAGAGATTAACATGGTATCCTGGTCACCACACACATATTCTTGTGGAAAAAGGCTGTCAAACACTTCCTGCAAGAAGCTGGACATGAGAGGCTCAGAAAGAGGGAAGGGTATGATGCGCGGAGACGGAAACTAAGGTATCGAAAGGGGATATGAAAAGAGCAGGGAAATATTAAACTGTAGTTTAGTAGGGGCGGCAAACATTTAATAGCCTACTGGCGGCAAATCTGTAAATCCGCCACTGCATCTCATTGGCGAAGCGCTAACAGTGCTTAAGTTTTTTTTCCATTAAGTACTACCCTACTTCCCAGTGCTATGGGAAGCAAAAGTTGGCCGTGACACTACTGATGGCAAAACGCTTTTTTCTACGCACTTTGATACGAGCTAGGCAGACTATAATTCTCATACTGGAATACTCAACATCAGTGATGTTACATAATATATATACAGACATATAGTTACAGTCAATGAACATTTTATATTCGAGTGCTTAACAGTTAGTCTCTTCACAGTTAATGGAGCACGCCGCACTGCAGGTGGCACGCACGCAGGGTCTCAGCAAGCTAGCAGTCATACTTACATAGGTATGTTCGTACCAGCGTCATAATACATCTAAATATAATAAGTACATACCTACGTTTTCTTCAGTATTATATTGTCTGTAGCTTTTTGTTTTCCAAAATCCTGTGACGCGCTGGACCTTACAACAAATGGACACAAAGAACATCCAGGCTCAGAACAATAATTTGTGGATCACACAAAGTGTTGTTCCATGTGGGGTTTGAACCCACAACACTCAGCGCAGTGGAAAGAGGCATGGCCAGGCGACCGCTTCAACCACTAGGCTAACCGTGCAGTAGCCTATGGCATACTGTAAAACTGAGCTGTAAGCAAACTTTACTTTTGCAATTAGTTTAGCCAGATTTCATCAATCATAAATATTTTGAAGAGTTTTGTATCACTCTTTATATTTGAAATCATTTGTGATATCACAGCTTACAACGGAAAGGAACCATAAACACATGAATACTTTTTAAACATTGAGCGTTTATTGAAGAAATTTAAATTTGATTATGTTACGAACATAAGTTTCTATTCCGATTAATATTACTTGTGTATAATAGTGAAAATAAGTCTTATATAATATGTAATGGAAAAAAAGTGACATACATATATACGAGGCTGACAATGGGGTTCTTACTCTTTCTTATTCGACTAGATAAACAAAACTAATGCGATGAGATTTCATAATTATGTAAACGATGACTATTCAAGAATAAATTTCTAAAGTATAAAAATAGTTAACAAAACGACAGTTTACTCCTGTTAATCAACTCAAGCCGCAGACCACGTTATCAGCCCCACAGTGACACTACGAGTACAACATTGAAACTCGCTAAGAACAAAGAAGTACAAGTCTCAGTCATGTTACCATTATGATACATTTTCAAAATAAAATACGCCTATCTATTTAAGAACCACAAAATAAATATTTATTATGCACGAAAACTGCATCGCATTTGTGTTTTTGACTAATAACACCGCATGAAATTTTAGGCGGAGGCATTTATAGTTAACACATTTATTTGTAATTTATACTGAGTATTAAGTTTACTTTGACATCGATATAGTGAATATTATAGTGAATACATAGTGAATATATGGTAATAATTATAATTTTATTTTAACACTGACATTACTATTAATATGTTTTATTCTAATTACAACGACTAAATCCACTAAAACATCTTTCTGCTAGGAATGATAAGGTCAAACACTGTAGTATCCACATGACTCGATCTTACATCTTCGCACGGCAAAAACATCTAACATTTATATCTATTTATTAATCATACATGTACTGACTTTAAGCGCTGAGGGAACAAATATTACACATGGACAAAAAAATCGACTACTAATACATCATTCAAGATAACTCTCACAAAATTATACAACAGTTCATCGCAAATACTAACAATGCTCCGCCTTCTTTGTAATGCTGATGCAGTTCACCAAATTAAAGAAAAACACAGTCATTACACACAAGAATTTCACTAGCAAGGGTGTTTTTACTCTCATTAATTTAATGTAAAACAAAAAAAATAGGGCTCATTCAAATTACATTTAAAATAAAATAATTAACTAAAATCAACTAAATACTCTATAGAAGATTTACAATATTTACATAACTCAATAACATTATAGCTTTAAAGATTTCTGGTCAAAATGTCATGAAAAATGACACTTTAAAAATTACTATATACAGACTATTTACAAGATTAATATAATCTAAGTAACTAAACTTAATCTATTAATTTACTTTTATCATCGTGTCGCTTCCGACCTTTAGCGTGTGCGAGCATCGTAACCAGCTTCTTATGGCTGTCGCCGACGATCCAGCCGTGCTGCTGCATGTGCTCTTGCTCATCATCGCCCTCTGAAGACAAGTAGTAACTAATCGGGCGTGGACGTATCCGAGGTGTCGGCGGCAACAGCAAAGAATATGATGTCGATGGAACCGGCTCGTCGTATGGACTAGCATTGCACTTCGTTGCCTCTTGACTATCGTCGTCGACTCGGCTTCCTCCGGCGCTTGAAGAACGTCCACTACGATTTTTTACCCTGCTTTCAGAATGTTGCTTTTTAAATGTAACATGTCGATAATTACTCCGTCGCGAGCCTGAATGTGCAGTGTCTTTCTTTTTACCTTTCTTTCTCCGAACAGAGCTCGGAACGACCGATTCAGCGCTCGTAGGTCGCGGTGGTAGACTATCCGGTTCCGATTCTGAGCTCCATGTTTCGGCCAATACATTTTGTTTTCCGACCGTACATTTACGGCGGGCCCTTTGCCTAGCAACACCCATGTCATCGTCAGTGACATGGTCGTAAACGTCAGCAGTGAAATCATAACTGGTGCTAATACCTTCGTCGAATATAGAACACTGCGATTTTTCTTTGAGAGACTTGTTTTTTGAATCGCGACCCTTGTGAAACATCTCATCTTTTGCAAATGATGTATCAGTATGTTTTATAGTCGAGTTATAGGTTGTTTCTCGTCTTTTTGACAATGTGGAATCATATTTCTTTGGTGATATATCTTTGAAATCTTTAGACGTGATATCACGTTTTCTAATTGTACCCAGTCCAAATTCAGTTGTTGGGGTAAGCTCTTGGAACTGCTTCGATGTCGATGGACCATAATCAATATGAGTAGAACTATCATAGTCTCTGGGCGAAGATATTAAAACCCGTTTGGAAGATGGACTGCTATTTTTTGTAATCGACGTACAATCGTCTTTACTGGAATGTTTACGTTGGTTATACTTGTCGCAATTAGATGGTAATTCAGGATTATTCGGTGTAGTAAAATCGTTTTTTATAGGTGACAAAACGTCGTTGTTTAAACTAGATGCATTTTGTTCCTCTTCGAGTAAACTGTCGAACAGTTGATCCAAATTGGCTTTCGGTTTCGCTGGTTCCTTAGCCTTTACACTCTTTTTATCAGCACGGAACGCATTATTTTTAAATATTTTTCCCATTACAGCATTTTTTTCTACTGCATCTTTTCGTTTTAATGGTGATGTACTTTTTTTAGCGTCAATTCCAATCTTACTGCTACTTATTTCGCAAGATACAATACTGTTTTCAGTTTCATCATCGCTGCAGACATAATCGTCTGACATGTACACGAAATCGTCTCCATCTGAAGCGCTTTCGCTGTTCTCGGCATCAATATTAGGATTACATTTTGATGTGCTTGGCATATCTTTATTAGACATGCTTTTGAACCTTTCCATAAGTGTGGAAGCTCTGAATTCGAAGAGTTCAGCGTCTTCGTTGTCCATAAATTCATAGACATCCAATTTTTTCTGACCGTTCAAGTTTTCTTTATCGCCATTATGTGGTTCATATTCAACCGAAGCACTAGGTTCTTTTTTGTCTCTTTTCTTTTTCGAACTATTTCTTTTTTTCTTTTTAGGTGTATTTTCTTTACATGGTACTATTGCGGATATATTTATATCGCTGGTAGGTATCGAGACTTTAATACCATCAAATCCTTTCAAAGCACCCTTAGTTAGTACTTGCGAAGATAGAATATTCTTTCGCAAAGTTTTCTTATATTTCTTCTTCTCCGATTTACGCCGTACTTTATGGCTGAAAAAAATCTTGCTTTTAGATACATAACGTCTTTTAAAGTAGCTCAAACTTATTGGCTACAGTAAGAATGAACAAAAAAATGAAGTTTTGACTGTTTCCATTTTCAGATGTTATTATATAGCTCCGATTCTCCTAATGGTATATGGTGGGTGTTACATTTAAGAATTTAAATCGAACGTATGATCTTAATCGGCATTATTATGTTTTATTACCATCCATAAAAATAAGTTCAAAACTTTGGCAATGTTTTTGATTACTTATTATGGTTTTCTCCATTAATGGAATGAAAATTCCAAAATAAAACACGATTGAAATTAAATGAAATTTAAAATGTTAAAATAAAAAAGTTAACTATGTTAGTTAAATATAACTCATTTCACCTGTTTTTATGAGCAATAAGAGCAATTTATATCTGAAAAACTTTTGAACAGAAAGTTTTTTTTTTAAATAGAATACCAAAGGAAGTACTTTAGATGTTATTAAAGCAGTATCCCATTTCATGGAAACCCTGTACATGTACATGTCAGGCCACTCAGAAAGTATTGCGAGAAAAAAAAGTGTAAGTATGAAGCTCTGGCTGATTATAGTTACTTATTTTTTTAATAATTATTTGTAAAGAAATGACATCGTTTAAATTTCAAATATTCTTTTACATTTATGTAAGATAAATTGAATTTTCGTGTCTTATTGAAAAATTGTAAGCAACTGAGCTATACCGCCTTATAATATTATCATGTGGCAAAAAAAGGTTCGGAGGATTGTGCTTCTTTGAACAAAAAAAATGCTCTTTAAAGTTAAATATCGTGCAAACGGATACCTAAGTCAAAAAATCGTCTGAGCAACCTCTCAATGTTTTTAAAAGACCTATTTAATGATACTCCTCGCCATGGGGTAGACTCGAGAAAAAAAAGTCTACTTCACTGTAGGTGTATGGGAAGTACCCCAAAAATAAATACTATTATTTTGCCGAAGTAGTAGATACACATATCCATAGATGATTTCATCTTTCTAACACTAATCGTTTGGAAGGAAAGCCGAGAACGGACAGACATGACGAAACCAGAAGGGTTCCGAGACGTAAACTACGGAACCCTAAAAACGGGTGACTTCCTGGACACAGCAACAGTGAGGTCATCTTCCTTACAGTCCTGATCTGGCGCTATGTGACTTCTTTTTATTCTCTTAACTAAAAAATCAACTGAGAGGGACACAGTTTTCGTAGACGGAATATGATCTAACAGCGTTCGAGAAGGGCTTAAAGGTAAAAGGTGGAAAAGGTGTTTGGGGCGGACTTGAAGAAATGGTTCTGAAACTGGTATAGAGGCTGGTAGAGAGTATTTTGAAACTATTTAATATATAATTTGGTTGTTTTCTCAAAACTTTCTGAGTGGCCTACTGCTTATATAATATAACAACCCTCTGGCCAGCGTCCGCCAAAACCTCATTTCTAAGTTACGCCTATTTCCAGCAATGGACTGTTAAAAGCTGCAGATGATGATTATGACGTATACTTAGTCTGGCCATAAATACAGCTACAATAAAAACATTATTTTGCAATTTAATTTGGAATCTGTTATTCTCAAGCAAGCTCAGCTTAGTTTGCTAGATGGCTAGTGACAGATGTCCCAATAAATATACAGGGTTACTGGAAATACGTAGCGAATGGGGTGATAGTAGAGATCATTAGCTATCAAACTGTCCTCAGTTAAATAGGTCAATAATGTACCGGTTTAAAAAAAACATTTTTCTCTTTTTTTAAGAACAGTGGATCACGATGGTCTATGATGTATTGCCTGTACCAAATATTCTAGTGGTGTTGTAAAAACTCAATTAAGGACAAGAATGCGTGCTTGCATTAGAAATAGGGGCTCACACTTTGAAATTGACTGTAGGTAAATTTAAGTTTAGACCACAAAATAAATAAATTTTAAAACGAACGATTTTTTCACTTATTTCTATCAAGTTCAATTTATTCAGCCATTTTCAACTTTTTTCTACATCAACCTTCAGCGAGCTGATAATAGAATAAAACTTAGTTTATAATAGGTCTTTACCTATGAAATTGCCGTTTTGTATGCAATAAGTAAAAGTACTTATTTTTTCAAACTTTTTTATTTCTGTTATTCGAAGTAATCACCCAAGCAATCGACGCATCTTTACCAACGCATTGGCAGTTTATTGATGCCCTTCTTGTAAAAATCAGCTGGACGGGAGGCTACAAACTCTTCAAAGGCATTTTGTACTGCCTCTCGGGAATTGAATTTTTTACCCACTAAAAAGTTGTCTAAATTTTGGAAAAAGTAATAGTCGGTAGGTGCAAGGTCTGGTGAGTATGGCGGATGAGGGAGAGCTTCCAAGGAAATAAAAAAGTTTGAAAAAATAAGTACTTTCACTTATTGCATACAAAACGGCAATTTCATAGGTAAATACCTATTAATAAATTTAGTATTTTAGAAAACACATATTAAAAATGGGTTGTCTAAAAAAATCCTGGACAGAATATTATTAATTAAAAATATTTTTTTGAATTAAAAATTATATATAGTTTATATAATGAAACTAATAAATATTAATAATAAAATATTAAACAAATCAATGAATATATATATATATTATTAATATATTAATATATATAAATAATATATAATATATGTTTTGATTTATTTACTTGTTTAATTGATATTTAGATATTTATTTATTTCTTTAATTTATGATAATTTAAGTTATATAATAGTTGAATAATTTATTATTATTATTTATTAGTTTCATTGTAAACAAAATTTTTTTTTAACCAAAAATTATTTTAACCAAAAATTATTCTGTCGCGGATTTTTTTATACAACCCATTTTTAATATATTTTCTAACCTACGAAATTTATTATAAGTTTTATTCTATTATCAGCTCGGTGAAGGTCGATCAAGGCCGGATCTTCTACTAATACTTCCTTGGAATCCTAATAAAACATACTTGTTATTAACTTTGCGCCTATAAAGTTGCTTTGCTATGTGATTTTCTGTAATAAAATTGCATTTAGTCGTAAAAACAATGAAAAATATGAAATTTTTAGATTCCCTGAATCATCATTCACAAACGGTCCGAGATTTCTGTTCCCTTTTGTATTATTATTATTAGGTATCATAAGGTGTTAGCAAACTAAAAACATCAAAAATAACCATTAAATACACAAGTTTCTTTTTTAAATCCAGTTTCGTGACCAACGCTTCTTAAAAAAAGAAAAAAAAATTTTTTTTTCGAAATTAATACATTTTTGACCTATTTACCCGAGGGCAATTTGATAGCTAATGATCTCAACTATCACTTTTTTAAAGGGATCGCTACGTATTTCCAGTAACCCTGTATGAATATTTATTGCGTTTTTTCATTTTACTGTCAATCGGTGTTTAATATTTACACGATTAGTATTATAAAAATTGTGTAGGGTAATAGAGATAACCGAATGAATGTGATATTATTTTACAAAGGGGATCTGGAGCCCAATGGAATTCATGAAACTCCATCCACCTGATATTAATTTTAATTATTTTTCGAACAATATTTTAACAATCAGAATGTACGAGCTTATAATTAAAGTTCTATCTATATAATTTTCCAAATTAGTCAATGGAGTACAAGAGTAAGTGAACATTATCCGACTTCCGTGACAGTTTGGTGGGATGTTAGATTTCAAGAAATGAGTCATATTTTTTTTGTGAAACGTCAAAAGATCGGCACGAGTATATCAAGATACGAATCTTGAGAAGTCGGTTGATTAGCCTCCTAACTACACCATGACTAAGAGATACACTAATAAAATAACTAAGAAATGGACTCTACTTCATTCAGCAAGAATCAGCAACGGGTCATAAAGCTCGTTACACCCCAATGCGGTTAGAAAACTAGTCGCCAGCTAGTCTCGATCTTAATCCGCTGGATTATATTTATGATTACAGTCATGCATTGTCTAAACGCCATTATAATTTAGAAGTCCGTAGAGTAAGAATCGAAGTGATCGAATATTAGTGCCAGTGGCGGACAAAGGGGGGAGGGGGTTCCGCCCCGGGCCTCTGGTCCTGGGGGGCCTCCGAATGGCTGCAAGTTCCCTTGATCAAATCGTAAATAAACCTTGAAAAACATAAGAGGAAGTTTTGGGTTGGAGGTAGGATTGCCAACTCAAGGCCACTCAACCAAGGGGGGGGGGGGGGAGTTTCAATTGATAAACATCAAAATCAATATCCTGGAGTCTGGTAATGCCGGACCATGTGATTGGCTCTTTTAAAGATAAGATAAAATTTTCATTGCTGGATATTGCAAATCTTCAAAGTTATACCATTTTTGTAAATATATCAAAAATCGATTTTTGACATATTTACTCTGTACTGTTCAATTGAACTCAGCTTTGAAATTTGTTTTTATGCGGTTTATCAAATTGCTTTAATAAATCCAGGGCAGGTTAACCATTAATACCGGAGTCTCCCGGGCAATCCGGGAGGGTTGGGAACCCTAGTTGGAGGCCCCGTAGACAAACAAGTACAGCCTGTACTTGTAGTATGTAGTTTACATTTTTTTCAAAATAAAATAACTTTTCTGACTTATCTTTCTAATGTTCAGCTTCATAGTTTTTTACTTTCATCAACTTTAAAATATTATAGCCATATATATTGTCTTAAACTATATTAAACGCGTCTTATACTCGGTCGGGGAATTCCTGTCTTAGCGGGGAATAGCTAACGAATGACCGAAGTGTATTTTTTACCCTCGTAGTTCTCGTGCGCCTAAATATGTGTACGTCGAATAAGCACACTACCTTTTTTTTAATTAAAATAATTATATAAGCATATTTAGTAATAAACTTAGTTTAGTATGTTAATGTCATATTGTTTTTGGTTCTTGTTGCGGAGTACAAACAAAAGAGTTTTAATAATTTAATGGTCTTCTTTAATAGTATTTTTTTCTTTGAACATGTATACGTACGCACATGCGGTGAGTGTGGCATTATAAAGATATGATGATACCTATACACCTATATACTTTCTCAAACACAGACTGTTTTCTCGATCCGTGCGAGCTTCGGGTGTCAGGTTTTTTTCGTTATGTTACGGAATTTCTTGATTCGGTCGCCGCGCTCAAAGTCTCAAAACCCGCGATGAAAGCTATGCAATAGCTTAAAAATATATTTTAATAATTTATTTCAGTTTTTTTAATCTGTTCTTTAATACCATGAAATAGTAGCAGCCATATTATTACGTCAAACGGCTTTGTAGACTAAAGTGTCAACTGGCAACTGATCAGCGTATGCTTTAAGCCGGGTCTCCTGCGACACTGTTTAATGTTTTTAAACACCAATCATCACATATTTATCAAAATATGGGCGTGGCCTAACTGTTTTGTTATTTTTAACAAGCAAACGCGTTATCCGAAGCGAACGGAAAACATCCCCGTGTTCGCCTGCAAGGGGGGAGGGCGATTTCATTTGCTAACATAGGGTTGTGCATTTACCACATAACATTCTTCATTTTAGTCGTTGCGGACGTAAAGATTAATCGTTTTGATTTACAAATCGGATGTTATCGACTTGCTAACCAGTGATAATTATCATAATTAAGTAGCTGATACTTATTCATACATTTTTTTATTTTCATTTTATGCTTCTCGTATAATGAAACTGAACTTAACTTGTATTAATACTAATATTATCCAAAGTTATGGAATCAGGCGTTACTTTGCGGAAATCCATGACATTAAATGCTATGAAATATATTTAGCTTTAATTCCGCGAGACAAATATCCAGGTCTGAAAGCAAGGCACAAATCTCACCGTCATGCATACTCACATGCACATATGGGTATCATGCATATGTACACATACAAAACAAGTGAGAAATAATTAGCATGCCATGCAACCAAACCTATACTCGACACGTGTTTCGCCCCGGATTTTGTTAGTCATTTCGGATTTGTAACGACATTTATTTTTTATGTCATGTTCTATTATGGAATGATTTTCCAATCCGTCAATCAAAAATAAAAAGCGGCCAAGTGCGAGTAGGACTCGCCTATGAAGGGTTCCGTAGCAGCAAGTAACATAATATATTTTTTATTTTATTTTTATAAATGAGTTGATTGAATGAAAGACAAATTGCGGTTTACGATGTATGACGTATTAAAAAAAACTACTTACTAGGTCTCGTTCAAACCAATTTTCATTCAAGTTTGCATGGCAATTTACATATTTTTTTTTAGTTTCTCTCTTTTCTTCTTAGTTCTCTTATTTTAGAAGTTACAATGGGACACGTTTTACCACTTTGTGTCTCTCGCGCAAACTATTTAGTTTAGAAAAAAAAATGATATTATAATCCTCAATATCATTTTTAAAGACCTATCCATAGATACCCTACAGGTATGGGCTAGATGAAAAAAGTGTGTTGAGTTTCAGTTCTAAGTATGGGGAACCCCAAAAATGTATTGTTTTTTTTCTATTTTTGTGTGAAAATCGTAATGCGGTTCACTAAATACATCTACTTACACAGTTTCAACATTATAATTCTTATAGTTTCGAAAAAATGTGGCTGTGACATACGGACGGACGGACAGACAGATAGACATGACGAATCCATAAGGGTTCCGTTATTTGCCATTTGGCTACAGAACTCTAAAAAGATCGCCATTAGGCCTCGCCTCGGTAAGAAAAGTACTCAATACTTTGAAGTATCGATACTTCCGTTTCGATACTTTTATGAGTACGATACTTTTTATTCGATGCTACTCATGAGTACAGTATCGATACTTTCAAATCGACACCGTATCCCTATGTTTGATGTTCGTGTGTGACGTTTGTTTAAAGTCGCAGGAGACGGCAATGGTCTGCTAACATGGTTTGCAAAAACATTTCTTTAGTTTGTTTTGTTATTTTTCGGAGCAGGAGACACGCCTTTACATTGTCAGGGCATTTGTTTTTGTTTACAAAGCCAACCGCCGTCAATACCACAGAGCAATATGGCGTCCAATAAGTCCAGCGTTTTTGACAAATTTCGCGCGAAATTTGAATTTATATAACATTTAAAATGCATTTTTATGGCACTTATCGATTGTTTTTTTTTGTTTTTTTTTAGTGGTTTAATCTAAATAAGACACTTTTTAAAAATGGGTGTAATACTCTATTGCACGCGAATGTACAAATAGTCTGCAAAGTGGGTCTTAAAATTTGATGAAATATGCTATGCTATTACGAGTACGTATACGGCCTTTTGAACCAGTCTAGAGACAAATTAAAAAAGTCGGCATCATGTGAAAATCGGCATAAAAGCACAAGTTTTGTAATCGTGAAAAGTCGGCATAAAGGAAATAAGCGACACAATAGAAAAGTCGGCACAGCGGTTACATTACCCCTTTTGACCAAGGCTGTGCATGAAATTCAATGGATCTCATTTTCAATGTCCTAAATATTTTTAATGCTATATTTTAATCTTCGAAGCAACATACATCCAGTATGTTTATGCCAAAGAAAAAAAGATGTTTCCTTATAACAATATTTATGGCAAAACTAGGTATATATTTTATCAAGTAACCTAATATATCTTTTTAGGATATGATCTATAGTGGTATAGATAGTTTTACTAACTCTTCCTAGAGTAGTTTTAAAATGGAAACAAAATTATAGAATTTATTTCATATCGACTAAGGTTTCAAATGATTCGACATATATGTATATATATTAGGTTACTTACCTAATCCTGGGTTCAATAACAGTCTGCTTTTGTTTTGCTGCAGCTGCTTGTGATCTACATTTTCTCTTAATTTTATCAAATTTGTCTTCGAAAATGTCTATCGGTTCTACTATATCAGGATACATTTTCTCTTTCACTTCGGGTATTTTTTTAAGTTCCGTAGTATTTGGTTTTTGAACGACTTCGCAACTCGGCATAATATTATGATCCGGTGCGGTAGATACTGTCGAACTATCATGACTAGCACTAACATCTTCAGAAGGATTAAGTGCAACATCACTGACATTTTGTTGATAAGAATTTTCTGAGTTAAGAGTACTGGCATTTGCTGCTTCTTTTAGACCAGAGATAAGATCTTTCTCTAAGTTTCGAACTTCTTCACTCTCTAGTATATTTTTTGCTGTGATGGAATCTACATCACCATCACTTTTAGTTGGTTTTTCCAACAAATCAAATTCTTTTACAGGGTTTTCAGTAGAACACGAATATTTATTGGATTCAGTGTTCATTTCTTTTGTTTCAGCAGTGGCAAGATCTGGGTTATTAAATTTCAATAATTTGCAGCAGTCTATGAACAATGCCTCATCCCTGCTAAGATTTCTTTCAGCAAGCAGTTGCTGTTCTCTAATTGTTTTTTTCACTTCTTCTAGAATTTCATCTAATGTTGGCAATTTAAATTTACTCTTTGATTTTGGATTCTTACTTTTAAGTTTAGCAAATTTTTTAGTTAATATCCTGAGTCGATCTAATTGCTGTTTATATATTATAAGGTAATTAGGTTCTTCTTGAACCGGGTTTGTTTTAGTTTTGATTTCTACCTCCGATAATTTTGATATATGCAACAGTGTCGTTTGATGTCTCAAATAATTATCTGAGCGTCGAAATTCTTTTTTACATATGCCGCAGACACATGGTACTGGTTTTATGAAAGTTTTCTTTTTAGTAACACGACCACGCTTGATATTTCTCCTGATAGCTGGTCTGTGATGAGCTCGAGAAGGGCCAGTATTTACAAACTTTCTGTTTTCAGTTTGATGGGAACGTTTATTAGTTCGCTGACGCGAGGAATATTTGTCATCTCTATCGGTAACATGAAAAGTTGCAGCAATTTTTTTAGATGCCAACAAATTAGATTTTCGTGGTTTCCTTTCCGAAAAAAATCCAAAGCTTTCCATAAATTGCTCAGACTTTAACTGTTCTTCAGTTTCATTGGAAAATTTATTCTTATCAACATTGTCAAGAGCACTTCCACTTTTCTTCGATTCTTTATCGTTGGTTTTTTCTATCGACAGTGACCTTGAAGTAGACTTTTTTCTTTCTTTTTCTTCCACTAATTTTTTTAACGGTACGTCACTTTTTGAAGAATCGTCCGAGTCACTTAAAATTTCATTATCTTTAGAACAAGCGACTTTATTCACATCATTACATAAATTTGAATTTTTTGGAGATTTTGTAATAAACGAATTTTTAACATACCTTTGGTTTTGGCTTGAGCACTTTTCCGAGACATTCTGTTTTCGTCCAAAAGGTTCTGTTGTTTCAATCATATCATCTAAATCAATGTCGTATGGATCATATAGGTCGGCCGATGATGATTTTACAATGACCGACTTAGATCGAGTTCTTCTTCCTGCAGCAGGCATGTAGCACGTTGTGCGAGTTTCTGAAGGTAGATTTGTCTTTTCTCTTTTTAATATTCCTGAATGTTTTTTCTCAATATTTTTGTTACGTTGTTCATTACTCTTTATTAATTTATCTTCTATATCTTCGGGTTTCATGCCTAATTTAATCTTTTTAGGTTTTGAATTTTGGTCGTGATACTCTAACATTATTATTGTACTATTTTTTCTTTTTTCGGGTGCCACTGTTAAATCTTCGTCATTTCTATTTTTTTCTTTGTTGACCTGTTCATTTTTTAATCCTAAATCACTGCTCATCGTGGCAGAGTTTTCAATAGATCTTTGTTTTTCATCCGTTATTTCTGTACTAGAGCCCTTATCAGAATTTACTACAATATCCGTCGGCGGTAGCAATTTTTTATCCGAAGGCGAATTAGAACATAAGCTGTCGCTGCTTTCACTCTGCATTTTTACATGTTCGAGGTGTATCTGGTGTTCAACGGTTTCTGAACTTATATCGTTACATGTTTTCTTTTTCTTTAACTTCTTTTTAAGCTGTGGCAACTTTTTTCTCTTTATTGCTTTTTTAGCTTGATGTAGATTAAGCGCAATTTTCACTTTACCAGTTTGTGCAAGTATGTTATTTGGGGTATTTTCAGAGGTAAAAATATTATTTTGAGATGTCAAGGTGTCTGCATCTTTCTCAGGAGTAGAATGTGCTGGAGGATTAATTAGATTCTCCCCGTCTAGTAATAATTTTGAGAAAATTAATTGTTTTTTAGTCAACGGTGTCTTCAATTCAATAGGTGCTTCGTCTAGAATGATATTTTCCTGTTCAGCAGACATGTTGTCTATAAACATAGACTTCCCACGTCTACTACGACGTAATGATGCTACTTGGTTACATTCAACGCCATGACATTGTAATTCTTGAGCTGGGATTAGCTCAGACGATACAGACATTTTCAATTTTCCTAAACCAACTACATATTTTATTTGATTCTGAATATTTGAATCTAAATCAGAATCTCGTGGATTCACTAAGTTGAAACTGTGTTCGTGAGTATCACCTAAAGGTTGCATTTCCGTAATCGTCTCTGTTTCTTGAATTTTGTATACCTGTTTATCTTTATATACTTGAGTTTTGTCTCTGTTTTCTAAGTCTTTTTTATAAGAATTTGGAGATGTGAGTAACATATCTTTTGCAATGACTTCTGTGGTATTTATGATGGCATCAACCTTAAGGCTTTCAGATTCATGTAAAGACTTTCTAGCACCTGGACTGTCAAGTTTACTTATATTTGTTCGAGAATCAGGTTGTAAGATTGGATTTTTTTGATTAGGGTTTCTCAGATTATCAAACATGATACTTGTATCTGTGTCAATGTTTTCTTTGACACACATTAAAACACTTGTGGTGTTTTCAATATTTTTTATGTTCTCATCTCTTTTATTTTTTATTTCTGCAACTTCTTTTTTTGTCTCTTTAGTCCGTTTGTTTAAGTCAGGAATGAAGCTTTTATCTTCTGTATTAAACATGTCATCGTTAGCATTTGGTCTATCAGTGGTTTTTATATAATTGTTGGGAGAAATCTTTTTTCTTTGATCAGTGTCAATTTTTTGGGCGTGTTTCTCGTTACTGATAACGTTGTGAAAAGAAACATGTTCGAAAGATTCGGCGGAGGTAGTCAAACTTTGTTTCAATTCGCGCTGCTTTACTATGACGGCAAGGGTTATGTCATCCTCAGAATCTTCTTCTAGAGAGTCTTCGTTTAGTTTTACTGTTACTTTTTCAGCATTGTTATAACCTATTTCAGTAGCATTACTACTTACTTTAGTACAAGGTTCAGTTAATTTTTCAGCTTTCGCTATTTCCGGCAAAGCAAAAGGATTTAAAGGTTTCCCTTCACTTTTCTCTAAATACTGTTTCGAAGAGTCTTTATCAACTACATTGCTATTTCTATTACTTGAATTCTTGACAGCAATCGATGATTCACCTATGATTATGTTTGCCTTTAAGAGGTCAACTGGAGTCGCATCTTTTTGTAGCTGAATTTCCTTATCTATTGAGTTTGATACACATAAATAATCAGCAGCAGAAGTATTCGCCTTAACGATAGTGGGCGGAATCACTGCTGTGCTGTGTGTATTAACTTCAGTTTGTTTAATAGCCGAAAAATTACGGTATTTTAATGTCTTTACATCTTGATCTATATCTTGATCGTTAACTTGTTCTGTAACAGATTCAGTAATAGCAGGGTTTTTTGGAAACAGGTCTGTTGCTAAAGCAACAGCTGATTGTGACAACAGTTGAGTATCCCTTTCATCACTAGATTCAATCACTTCTAGCAATGTACTTCGGTCTTCTGGTTCAGTAATTTTACTAACTGTTGGTATGTCTACTTTAGCATGAGCTTCTGTGGTAATTACTGCTGGCATTTCATTTTTATTAAGCATTTGTGTCTCTGCAGATATGGACTTATTTCTTTCTGATGGAGTTTTAATGCGTACAGCTCTCAAGCTAGCCGTTTTATCATTAACAGCTTTTTGTTTAGTTGACTTTACGGCACTATCTTGAGGATTAATATCTGCTGCATTGTTAACATCTGGCAATATTTCCAAGTCTATAGGCACAGGTATCGTTTCATCTTCAGTTAAGTCAACGATTTCGCCAATTATATAATTATGCGCACCTGATCTGTATAAATTGAACATACCCATCGAAAACGGTTTTTCATCGTCAACAGGATCCTCCTCTTCAATAAGATTTTCCATTTTTGTGATCAAAAATGGTTTAACGTCTTCATCTAGGAAAGGTGGGGGTGATGTTGTTGGTAAAGGTGGAGGTAAAGGTGGTTGTTGTAATAGTGATTGCTGTCTTTGCCCAGATATCAAGTTTCGTGAAAAATATTCTTGAAGGGTTGGTCTAGGTTCCTGTTCCGTTAGATTATACTGTAGTTGTGGAACAGGTGGTGGCGTTCCTTGTTTTGGAACATAAGTAGACTCAACAGTTTCTTTTGATGGAGGTGGCATTGGAGGCGGTGGTGGTGGCTGTTGTAGTAGAGATTGTTGTTGACACAATACTGGTTGTCTTTGTCCAAGTACTTCTAGTCTATTTATAGAATAATGTTCTTGAGGGGTAGGCCTTTGTTCCCTTTGTGCTCCATGAAACTGTTGTTGTAAAGGCGGTTGTGGCCGTTCCTGGTTCGGCAGATGAGCTGGCTCTGGAATTTCTTTCGATTGCGATGGCATTGGTGGTGGTGGTGGCGGCTGTTGAAGAAGAGGTGGTTGTTGACATAATGATTGCAGTCTTTGCCCAGGTACCTCCTGTCTATTTCTTGAAGATTGTTCTTGAAGAGTAGGTTTAGGTTGCTGTAGAGTTTTATAAAATTGTTGTTGTGAGGGCAGCGATGGTCGTTCTTGATACGGAAGATGACCCGGCTCAAAAATTTCTTTCGATTGATGTGGCATTGGAGGTGGTGGAGGTGGCTGTTGGAGTAATTGAGAAGACTGATGTAAAGACAGTGGCAAGGGCGGCGGTGGCGGCGGTGGCCTCGTTTGTAGTGCCATATGATGGGACTGCGTCAAACAGGATTGTTGCAACGGTGGAGGTGGTTGCTGCAGCATCTGAGATGGTAGTTGCATTGGTTGATGGGTATACTGTGAAGATGGTGGGGAAAGACGTTGTAATGATGGTCCCGACGCTTTTTGGAGAGGAGGTGGTGGGGGTGGCGTTAACATCGGTGGCTGTGGCTGCGAAAATGGCGACAGTGTTTGTGATGGCGGTGGAGGTGGAGGAAGAATGTGTGTGGATTGCAATGGCGGTGGAGGTGGAGGTGGAGGTGGAGGCGCCAGCAAAAAAGGCACAGGTTGTCTTATATCGACAAAATGTGCTGAGCTTTGTGAGGCGTCTAATGGAAGCCGGTAATTTGGTGCATATTCATTAATAGCTGACATTGTCTGATTTTCTGAATGCATATACATGTCTGCCGAAGGTGACACATGTAGACTAGGTTGTCTGCTTGGTGATACATTAGATTTTGAAAATGACGTAATTGTGTCATTTCTACTCTGTGTAGCAGCTGAGGTAGATACATATTGCGGCAAAACCTCTAATAATTGCTTTCGATGATCTTCGGGCATTGTACCCAAAATTTCTACCAATTCTTTAGGTAGCATTGCAATTTTTCTTGCTGTTTCTTGATCTTCAGGTGTCTCCATAAGAGGAACAGGATTAGCACAAGTTTCTGTTTCATTTCTACTTAATGAAACATTATCATTACTTACACTTTGTTTTATTGAAGAGTCATTGTTTTTGGACGTTGTTGTAGTAGTTTCAGGTAATGTATTTTTAGATTTAGCACTAGCTACAGAGGTACAGTCTATATTGAGTAATCGAGACTCTGACACAGATTTTGACACACCAGGCAACATTTCAGAGGGATGTTGTGACTCAGAAATCATAGTGTCGGTACTTAATATGGGTGAAACAGTCTCCAGTAGGCTAGGTCTGTCTAAAATAGTGGCTTTTGTGGACGATGTTGAAGTTTGTATTTTAAGAACTGGCACATTTAACGTTGGATTGCCATGACTTTGATATTTGGAACAAAGTTCAGCCGTTTTAGTAGGAAGCGCCTCTAATAACCGGTCATGTTTTTCTAAATTTATGAAATTATTAATCTGTGTGTCACTTTCTAACTTTTTGTCATCTTTTACGAGGTTATCTTCATCTTCGTGCAAATCTATCACAGCAAAATCATCCTTAGTACCACTAACTTCTAAATTATAGTTATCTAAAGAAGCCCTTGCCGACACCTCTTTAGAAGAATCCGTATTTAATTTTGTTTTAGTATCATTGAATCCAGGATTTTTTTTAACATCAGACCCAGCTGTATTATTAAAATTTTGGACTTCTTTTGACTCTATTGCGACAGTATTTAAGGGCCGATCATTTGATACAATGTCAACGCATTGTTTCTCAGGTACATTCGCAAGATTTTCATGTTGACTGGTAGTTTCATTGCAATCTTCAATACTTTTCTGGTGCGTAGCTAGCATAGAAGTTTTAACTCTCAAATCTATAACGTCATCTAAATCGAAATCTTTGCTGGATGATTGCAATGTATTATACGGACTATAATTACTTACTAAACCGGAACTGTCATGTTTAGATGAATCTGTAATTTTGCCAGATAGATCTAAGGGTTCCACACTGCGGGTCGCAAGCGAATCAGGCAATTTAGTTAGTCCCATGGCATTGATATGGGCAGGCAATATATCAGGAATGTAATTTTTCTTCAGAAAATCTTTTTCAGAAATTTTGCGGAGGAGTTCATGTTTCGGATCCACTTCATTTTTTGGTAAATTTGGCTGCAGTAATGTATTTTCAGAATACCGGATTGATTTTTGGTGGGTAAGTCCATGTATGTTCTCTTGGTGTTGTAAAGTCTGATCTTGAACTATTGGCTCTATGTATCTAGTCTTTCCTTTGATTTCTGAATTACTACTTTCATTATAAGTTTTACTTCTGTAACTGTGCTCAGAAAGTACTTCATTAAATGATTCTCGATCATAAACTTCGTCACTCGATAATATTACCCTATTTTGTAACGGAAGAGTGGTGGATTTCCTTTCTTCGATTAACTTATTTTCGTCACACAGTACAGATGAATCACCTAAACTAGGTGGTAGCAATTCATTTCTTGGTACAGGTATATCAGGTGACCTTTGTTCCTGTCCAGGTGACTTTTCATTTAATGTCGCATTTTTATCTGATGGTCTTTGGCCTTTTTGATACCACTGTTCAGGTATTGATCCGTGATCATGTTGACATAGATTTTCATGTTCTGATTCTTCAGCACGCGAAGAAACTATATCGTAATTTTTTTTCTTCTCAGTCTGATCGCACTGGGAAACTTCTCCGTGAGAAAATGCAGATTTGATTTCATGGACAGTGTTTGATTGTTTACAACGCACTTCTTTTTCATGCGAAGTCTTAGATTCTTTTTGAACCATTTTTTCATACCGAACAGATAGTTGCTCATGCAATTGCTGAGGCTTACGTTTCTTCTGATCTCTCTCTTCATGTGCATTTTCTTGTTCAATCTGAGATGCTGAATCACGAGACAAGCTATTCTCTTGAAGTACTCTAATATCGTGTTGATTTTTTTGTTCTATTTGAAGCTGTTGATCCTCAAGACACACTTGTTTTTCGTGCTGAGCCCTTTGCTGAAGAATATTGAATTGTTCCTGAAGAAATCGTTGTTCCTGTTCTCTCTGTTCATATAGAGACAATTGTTCACATTGAGCTCTGTGCTCATGATCAGTTTGCTGTTCATTAAGACGAATCTGATCATGTAGACTTTGCTGTTCATATAAAGCCATTTGTTGTTTTACCCTAAGCTCCTGGAGAGTCCTCAGTTCATGCTGAGCTCGGATATCTTGAACTCTTTCACGAGGTGACCTTTGATTAAGACATGACCTAAGTTCATGTGACGCTCTAACATCGTACGTCGTAGTTTGTACATGTATTTGTTTCAGTTCTTGAGAGGGTCTATGTTCACGAGACCGCCTGCGTTCTTGTGCCGTTTGTGAGTCATGAGAAGTACTACGGCATTCCGTTGCCCGTAACCCAAAATTTGGAGCTTGTTCTAAAGTTGAGTTGTATTCATTTGGCTGCCTATGATCTTGTTCGCGCATGGACAATCTACGTTCTTGATCATATCTTTGGAATTGTGACTTTTTGACTTCATGTGCTGACTTTTGTTCGGTGGATAATTTAGCCTCTTTAGATTTACGTTCTTTAATGAGCCTTTGTTCATTTTGTTGCCAATTTTCTATGGATACTCTGCGTTCAGATTCTGATAATTTGTTTTGATCTTTTGAAGACCTAAGATTGCTCAACGGTCTCTGCTCTGCTAACTTTCTGGGCTCCGTTTTTTTCCCAGGCACTTTCGTAGAATCTGGATGCGCTCTTGAATCCGAAAGTGATCTCTGAACAGTGTACATTCTTTGTTCCGCGTACCTTTGATCTGTGAAAATTCTTTGGTCGTTAAATAATCGAGGCTCAAGAAATGACCTTTGCTCGGCATACAATCTTTGTTGGGCATATGAAATTTGCTCAAATGACATCTGATCTTGGTAAATTCTAGGATCCGGTACACCCCTTTGTTCCGAAAGCGATCTAGCCTCCGAGTATGGCATCTGACCGGTTAATAAAATGGGTTCCCGATAAAGTCTTGGCTCCAAAAATGGTCTTCCCTCAGACACATTCCTCTGCTCTGCTAATGACATTTGTTCTGCGCGTGTTATCTGATCAGTAAGTGGTCTATATTCTATACTACTTCTGAGATCAGAAAATGGTCGCTGATCTTGAAAAGAGAGTTGCTCGTGCATTGATAATCTTGAATCCTGAGGTCGTGATGCAATAAAGGATTCTTGTTCTATCAACGACTTCTTTTCGGGTTGCAGTACATTCTGCTCAACAATCTTACCACCCGACATATCGAATTTACGATTGTATTGAACAAGTTCTATAGCAGACTCCTTTGAAGTCTCTTCAGGATTATTTGTAGTAGAAACTATTGGGGCGTTAGGATTTTGAGTTACATTTTCATGCATTTTATTAGCTGTAGTTGTGCGGTATTCAGAGTTATTTAATGTAGCCTCAAGATTATTATGTCTTGTATCGTTTTGCTCCATTAATTCAGTCTGATCGGGTAATTTATTTGATTTCTGATGTGCAGCACTACGAACATTTGATGTCAACCTTGTTGATTTACGCATCATAGGTACTTCATCTTGTTTTACTACAGATGGAATATTATTAGATTCCACTAGTGACGTACTGGGAGCAGTGATATTCGAGCTATCATCCGCTGATATTGACAAAATTGGCATTGCCTGGTCACAAGGAATTGGACGATTATATAGACCGTCTAATATTTGTGGAGGTTGATTATTTCTATTTGCAGTTTCTAAAGCAGTTTCGAGTGGAAAACCCGAGGAGCGAGAGAATACCTCAGCCGGTTTTGGGTCCGAGAAAAATCTGGGATCTGGATCTAGAGGATCGTCACTTCCACACTGGACAGATATTTGTCCACTTAATGTCAGGTTGGTATCTGGCTCTACTAATTTATTTTTTAACATTGCAATGCAATCATTTAAACCCTTCCGCGACTTATTTAATTTACTCCGTGGGTCCGATTTAAGAACAGCGGGATCCAGTAGCACTTTTTTTTTACTAGTTAAGGGCGGTTTATCTAATCTTGATTCTACTTCTTCGTTTTCGAATTGTTGTGTTTGCGTTGATGGTAGATTTTCTATGGTTATAAGACTATTGCACTCCTGTTGAAACAAAAATTGTTGATCGAACTGTACAGACTTATTATGAGTTTCAGTGTTAGCTGTTAGACTGGCTATTGAATGTTTCAGAGGTGGAGGAGGATTTTGACCCATGCCACCATGATTATTATTACTATTCGTATTCCCATCTTGTCTACCATTTCCAGATTCATTTCCCCGACCACCAGTACGTTCACTTCCTCCTTCATTTCCCCGATCACTGCCACTTTCATTCTGAAGTTCATTGGCACGGTCATTTCCAGATTCACCGACACGTTCATTTATAGATTCACCGCCACGCTCATTTCCAGATTCACCTTCACGCTCATGAGTCCGTTCGTTGCCATGATTACTACCTCGTCCAGAATGTTGGCGACCATTATTACCTTGATCATTATTTACATCAATGACGTCAGATTGATCGCTATCAGTAGTATCTTTTTTTTGTGCACTGCCATTTTTATCGTTTTGTGACAACGGTGATTTGCCTGCGCTAGGTTTTTTCATTTGTATTTTTCGTTTGGCTCTATTTATCACCGTTTTTCTTTTCAAAGTCTCATTATGGCGTTTATTTTTTTCCGGATTAAGTATTTTCGGTTTTAAAGGAATATCATCTTCATCTTTAGGCGAAGAAGTATTATTGTGTTCACTTTTATTTGACGATACTGGGTCTATAGGACTATTTAAATTTAACTCTTTAATCGCACGGAGTCGCCTGCTTTTTGGATCACCTGAATTAAGACGTTTCATCACTAACTTGCTTCTCTGTTTGTCGTGTTTACTAAGCGATCGCAACGAAGAATTCATTGGATTAATCACAGGGCGATGACGCTTCGCAGGTAAATCAGCAATCATCTTGCGAATTGTTTCAGCTATAACAAAGATACCAAATAATTATAATAGGTTTCACTTCGCCTAATTATAATCTAACAAAAATAATACGTTAAGTTGTAAGCAGTATGTTATGTTTCACAATCCATCGATAGTTTACAATATCGCGAGATATATCACAATCTAACGGTTTTGACAATTTGACGGTAACATATATATACATACACATAATATATATATATTTATATATTAAAATAGAATAGTTAGTTAATAGTTAAAATAGAATCATAAAAAACTTACCGTCTCCAACTTCGCTCTTTACTTTTGGTCTAGGTCTCAATATATCTTTTTGCTTGTGACGATTCCTCAGATCTTTACGCAATTTTCTTCGCAACACATTATCTGGTAAACGTCGCCGTTTCCTGACCCCAAATGGTCTATAACGGCACTTTCTTCGAACAGCGGGTGTATCTCCAGCACAATCCAACATATGTTGATGTAATTCCTCTAAAGTGACTGATTTCTTGCATTTCGTGCAATCTCTAAAGCCTCTTAGCGGCCTGGTTCTGTTACAAATTTGGCTTGGAGGCACATACAAATGTTTTAATATATCAGCATTTAAAAGTGGTTCTCCTACAATTTCATAATGCTGCACTTGTGCATTAGGATGTTGAATGGATATATGAGATGAAAGAGCACGAGAGTCTCGTGTTTGAGCGCCACAAGCACAACATACGTAACACCTTGGTCGCACCCATTCACCACTAAGAATAGCCGGTTGCATATTATAAGCTGGTACCGAGGGCATTAATCCAAGACATGATGGAAACTCCGAAGAGTTTCGTGCTGTAATTGGTTTCCCTGAGTATTGAACTACATGTGAGGATGTCGTCGGTATTTCTCGGCTCTCCAATATCTCTTTCAGTTCTTTATCTATAATATTTTGTTTTTCAGTCTTTTTTTCTACGTGGGAAATACGAAACTTCTGTTCATATTTTCGTCTCATGCTAAGTTGAGTCCATATATCTAGACTCGAAACAAGCGTTATGATACAGTCATTTGCATGGGAATCTCGTTCAATTTGATGAGGATTGATTAAGCTTTTATCACTTTCGAGACTGTCCCATTTCCATTTGTGTTTGGGTGCTATGCCTCTGGGCATGTAACTATCAAACAGATTACGGGAGAATTGTTCAAAGGCCAGCAATATCGGGAATCCTTCTGCTGTATTGATAACTACGCTGTTTTTAGATTTACGAGTCTTTATGGTATTCTCTACATCCGGATTAAAATTAAACGAGCCATCAAGACATTTTGCTAAGTTCTCTTGGACGTTACTCGCTACTTTGGAATAGAAGCTAGTATCAAAGCATTTCTCAAACTTTTGTGTTGAATCATCAGTAGTTTTAAACCAATCCCTTCTAGTCGACTCTCCAGTTCTCGGGGATCTATGGACAACACCTAATCTTGACAGAATTTGATCAGCATCCGTGTTGTGGAATGAAAAATTCGAAGGGATTCGTTTATTCCACTGTATGTCGTCTAAAACAATGACAGCGTTTTTCTCAATTACTGGGTTACCGCCTATATTTTTGCTGGGCGGCAATATTAAATTCGTTGTGATATTGTCTTCGATATCGGCATTATCAAGAATTTGCGATGGTTTTAGCTCGCAGGAAATAACAATGCCATTAAAGCCATGTCCTTCAGAATATTGTTTGTTAGTTAGATATTCGTTATTTCTTAGAGTTTTTCTCTCGATCTTTGAACCCGTTAAAGTCTTTTGGCGCAACTTGCTACGGTAAGGTTTTTGTTTTTCACAAACGTTGAGTTTATGTTCAGCTAGTTCAGAAGTTGATAAGAATCGGGTATGGCAGTCAAGACAGGCGAAGTATTGGTTTGGGTGACTGTCAACCATATGACGAATGAT
This sequence comes from Diaphora mendica, assembly GCA_949125395.1. Taxonomy (NCBI): domain Eukaryota; kingdom Metazoa; phylum Arthropoda; class Insecta; order Lepidoptera; family Erebidae; genus Diaphora; species Diaphora mendica. The sequence continues at coordinate 25,371,420 of OX421312.1, read as the reverse complement.
GCCATTGGTTTCAGATTCGTTATGGTTACAAAAATAACATGCTATGAAAGAATCTTGTTTCAAAGCAGATAAATGTACACGCCTGGCGTGTTTTGAGACAGTTTGTTTGGAAGCGAATTTTCTATCGCAGTAGGGACATAAAAATTGCGAAACTGGTATGGAGTCAGCCTTGTTTGAGAGATCATCGGGTTTGTTTGGCAATGCTTTGGACGGGAGATTATTTTTCTTAGGTTTGTCCAGAGCAGCTTTGCCCTCGAATTTTTTTGTAGTTTTCGTCTGTAGACTGGGTACATTTGACTTTCTTGGTCGTAGTCTTCCATTTAAACCAGACAACGGTTCATCTTCATTAGTGCTCATTGTGCCAGTTTCGTCAGATCTGAAACAAAATTAACCGCGATTAGTATTTTAATTACGGACTCAGACAAAACCGTAAAATTTATTAAGGGATAGTGACTCAAGTGTTCTTTGTTTCATCTACAATTTTTTTTATAGTTATAAATAAATGAGTTAATTACATAATAATTACACCCACAGGTGGCAACGGAAACCGTTACAAACAGCTGTGGCACTGCGATCACCAACCCGTCGTTGCTGTCGTGGTGATAATATGCTACAAACCCTTCCAAACTTTAAATGACAGACAAACGAAACAATCGACCCCAAGTTCCCAGCGCTTTGTCAATCACTGGTTCAAGCAGTGACCAGGTGAAACAGGGCAGGGGTGCGAAAAGGAATCCATGGGAGTTGACTAACTGCCAAAAACATTTATATGTTGCAACTTACAACATCCAATCGCTGTCAATTGATGACGTTCTGGACTATTTGGAATATGAGCTGAATAAAATCAAATGGGACGTCCTCGGAATCTGCGAGACTAGAAGAAAGGGTGAAGAAACAATAAAGTTAAAGTCTGGAAATATATTTTATTATAAAGAAGGCCATAAAGCTGGAGTGGGAGCCATAGGATTCCTTATCAGTAAATGTTTATATAGAAAATAAATAAAGTACATGCATAAAATTATACATTTATTAAAAACCTATAAATACGCCTAAAATCCAGTTGCAGCACCACGTACCGTGTTCTAAGCTTAAAATCTAGAAGCAACACAAATATCAAAAGAAAATAATACATTCTTTCCCATAAACACTGTTAAAATTTTAAAAAAATACCATAAATATACATGTTAGGATTTAATTTGGTATCCGTCATTGTTATGTAAATATTGAGTGTTTTTATTTTACACGATAATCGGTGCTAAATATTTTCGTGTGAATAAAATATAATACGGTAATGAAGAACCGTTTGCCGTGAAAACATTTAGCAAAATAGAAATGCAGCGAAATCCATTTCTAAACTCTTGAGCCGCTTGTATTAGTAAAATGTTCATGTACCAGGTCATCGATAGGTACAATTATACCTCAGTTTGTGTAAAAAAAAATGTGGTCGTTCACTTACGGATACTACATCCGTAAGAAAAATACTACCAAAGCAATAAAGGAAAGAATACGAACACAAAGCCAAATTACTGACAACATATTGGATGTCTGAGCAGAACTCAAAGCTCTACTGATGCTTCCCAATTAGTCATCAGAATAATATGTGGGTATTATCCGCATTCAATGATGGTTTTGTGGAGTGTTAGCTGTCAAGGTGTAAAAGCCACATTTTTAAGAAAAAAGTGTAAAATCATCGGTACAAGTACTTTAAGCTACGATTCTCTTATAAAAGACAACTCCCGCACTAGGAATAAATCCTGTGTCGCGGGGGACTTTACAAACATACATGAAACGGACACAAAGAACACCCAGACTCAGAACAACAATTTGTGGATCACACAAAGTGTTGTCCTACGTGGGATTTGAACCCACGACACTTGGCGAAGTAGGAAACAGGGTGGTGACCGTTAAACCACTAGGCCAAACGTGCAGTCTATTGACTCAGACGATCTTGAGAAAGTCTTTGACTTGACGGCCTGAATGAAGTTTTAGTCGGTAGTTAGTAAATTTCAATTTTTAGGTACTTTCTTTACATAGTAAGAAATGAAGTCGCTTCATTTACGCTTAGATTTTTGGAATGTAATGTAGTTTTCACTTATAGAATGAATGATTCAAGAGGAAGATTTATATGTATATTACATGTACATGCATATAATACGAAATGTCCCAAAATTCAAGCATAAGCCGGCATCAGAGAGTCTTAGTGACTACTTGGGGAATATTCAGGGCAAAATCTTAGTTTTTAAACACGAATAATAAAAACCTTCATTTAAAAAAATCCGACTTTAAAAACTAAAAAGTATCAAATAACTTAATTTGTATGTGCGGTGCGGTACCTACTATTACATCTTGGCTTGGCACCGACTTCAAACCATATAGGTAGCACATACAAATTAAGTTATATGATACTTTTTAGTTATTTAAGTTGGTTTTTTTAACGAACTTTTTTTGATTTTTCGCTTTTTAGTCTTTCTCAAGTCTCTCATCATCATTTCACCTAAATAACTTGAAAGAATACGACTAAAGGTAGCATACATACTGTATAGAATCGAAAGGACTTCGGGCAATTTTTTGTAATAAAATCTCAAATGGACTATCTAACTATAATAACTAACTAATCTATAGGTTACTATAATTCAAGTGATTTGAGGTAAACTGACTATCTGAGGTAAACTCTGATATCGTTAGGACCCGTTTTATATATTATGAAATTAAATGATGTCTACAGAATATGAAGGCATGCAGACAATTGCTCTTAATCATTGCAGGCGCTCACGTTTCCTTCGATTTCCTTAGGATCCCATCATCAGATCCTGACATGGTTGGCCGTCGGACCACATGGGGAGCATACCCTTTCGAATACAAAAATAATTTTCAAAATCGGTCCACTAATTGACGGAGTAATCCGTGTACATACATAAAAAAAAACATGAAATTGAGAACCTCCTCCTTTTGGAAGTTGGTTAAAAAATAATCAAAAACCTTAGAAAATTTACACCCTTTCAGATATTTTTATCAACCATGAACACAATTTTTCGTATATTTCTGCGATTATTTTATTCTGGCAATCTAAGTAACACTGTTGCTGGACTCAACTTTTAAATCTTCCTTAATATCTGTAGCTTTTACGCGAATATTAATGAAAGTTATATGTTTTCCTAATAGTGGGTGAAAAAAAAATCGAAATACTTATATTCAATATTCTAAAAAATAATTCCCTAATAAAACAGCCACAAATACAAAATATTTATTTTTTATTTTATTTAAATGGTTTCATTGAAAATAATGTACAGTCGACCAAATTGAATCATGACTCACTTTGCCAATTATTCCTTTGTAATCATAAATGTAGTTAGGTTTTCTTCGCTATTTGCACATAGTACGTTTTAGATATAAACAAAAATGCGTCATTACGGGTTAGATGTCAATGCAATTTAAACCTTTGTCATCACTAAACAAGATATTATTTTTGATACAGCAGTCTTATTTGAATTTCAAATAATATAATCGTTTATAATCCAAACTCTTTTCATTGCGGAGAAAAAGTATTATAATTTTTAAAATGAAATAACTTTATGTGTGAGATGTCAAGTAGTAGTCAATCTGAAAATATTAAAATAAAAATCTAAGAATATATTTATATCTATAAACGAATCGTATAACGGCCAATTTGGTAGAACAAAGAGCTCGGATTGTAGTGCTCAGTGAGCAAGGTTGCGGCGTTAGAGAAATATCACGTGAGTTAAATATAAGTCGTAACACGGTCTGAACCTGGATCAGACGGCACGCTGAAAAGGGTATCCTTGATGACCGACGACGACATAATCATGGGGTTCGTCGAATCACAAACCAACAGAGAACGGAAATGCAACACCATTACGAAGAACATCCTTTTACTCGTACCCGCTATTTTGCAGCACGTTACGACGTTTGTCTAGAAACAATTAGAAATAATTTGCACCGCACCGGGCTGCATTACAGACATCCTGCTAAGAAAGTTCATTTAACGGATGCACACAAAACTGCGAGATTTAATTTTGCACGTAATTATTTAGATTTCGACTGGACAAACACTATCTTTACAGACGAAAAATCATTTCGCTCTTCTCAACATGGTCGCTTAACTTTGTGGCGTTACGATAACACGCGATATACAGAGGACCACACAGTGCCCAACCAATCATCTGGCCGTATTTCAGCTAACATGTGGGCATGGATGGATGCTGGAAACATAGGCGAACTTGTTCCTATTTCTCCTCGTCATAACGCTATCAACTATGTCGATTTATTGGAAGAATCAATGTTACCGACTTTGCGAACAGTTTACTCCCGTGAAGATGTCCCAGTATTCTCCTATGTTCATGATAACTGTCTAGTGCATACTGCCAGAATTGTCTCGAATTGGTTTACGGAGCATGAAGATGAATTTACTCTCATTCCATGGCCGTCTAGGTCACCAGATCTTAACCCAATAGTAAATTTATGGGGTTTGATGGTTCAAATGTGGGATAACAGGAACGAGAGCACTAAAGAAGCAATCGAGCTGCATTGTAGCGAAATCTGGGATTTCATGAGGGGAAGTGACATTTGCAGTCGTCTAATCGGGTCTACGCGTAATCGATTATTAGACGTTATTGAAAACCATGGCGCTTACTCTCGGTTTTAGGTTTAACCAGTAATCCTACAGACCCAAACCATTGGAACCAATATAACCCACAAATTAACTATTGAGAAGTTTTATTTTTTATTCGCTTTACGAAGTGAATGCCATTTTTTAAAATTAAATAGTATGAAATAAACAAAATAAAGCAAGTCTCTAATTTTACTGTTTTATTTTATTAATATGTATGACTAGCTGTCTCGACAGACTTCGTTCTGTCAAATAAATGCTTTTCTATTTTTGTTCTACACCTACTCTACGCTACCTTTACGGTACCTCTACCCTCCTACCTTAAGTCTACCCATTATTCGAAATAAAGTCAATCCTATGTCTCAAACAAACAGACAATCAAATCTTTCCTAATATACCTATAGATAAGGACGTTCACTGGCTAACAAACTTTTTCGTGCAATACTTATCATAGTCCATAGTATACGTCTATGTCTATGTCATGGCTTTGTCAGTGTCTAGTAGAATGATAACGGTTCGTTACTTATGAAATGTATGTTCAAGCTAATTTCAACCTAATGGTATAGTATGATTGTAGGAAAATGACTTTAAGGGGGGTCATGATTCAATTTGGTCGACTGTACTAAAAGCTAAAAAAAATACTGGGTAAAAATATTCGGTAAAAAATCGTTGGATGTAGCGTAAACTGAGATGACTGGATGGAAACACGGGCCCAACGATTTTATACCGAATATTTTTTACCAAATTACTTAGTACATTATTTTCTATAAAACCGCTTAAATAAAAAAAAAAAAAACAATTTCATTACATAGTAGTTTTCATCTGTATTCTACTAGTCGACCCCCTTAATCTGATACCCATACAATGGTACTCGTGTACAATGTGTAAACCACCATTTTGTAGCGTAGGCCATCTTAGATTTTAATTTGTTTTCATAGTGAACTGTGTTCTACTAGTCAAGCCCTTTCATTTGATACCCATATTGAGGTGGTCTTAATAAAAGTTGTAAACCGACATTTTGTAGCGGCGGCCATCTTGGATTTACAATGCAACTGAGTTTATATAATTTTATTGTCACCGGAACTAAAGGTGTGTAACAAATTTCAGATCAATCTGTCAACGGGTAGGGGCCAAATTTTAATTACTAGATTTGACCCAAACAAACAAATAACCAGGGCAGGCTAAATAAAACCGTTTAAAAACGCACATTATTACAAGACATGAACAAAATGTTATACTTTTTAAATAGCTATGACTTATACTACCTATTTGGCCAAAAGGAGTTGTCTAATTTTTGCCCCAGAATGTGCAGAGATCATGCATGTTTTAGTTTTTGATTTATGTAAAATCAATTATGAGTTTTGAGTAACTTTATTCAGTCTATACTTCTATAGCAGATTTGGAAAAAAAAATACAAAAAAAAAGATTTTAAACGATGCCTGCGACGTGAATTAACTTTAAAAGAATTTTAATTGACATAAATATGTGCGACATAACTATGATGCGAAACAGGTTAGAATATTGAATCAAAACATGCATTCTATATTAGGAGCATTTCACGTCAAGCGGACAACGAAAAAAAAATGAGGTCGTGAATTTTGTTTATACTCTGTTCAGTTATACTTCTAGGAGACGTGGATGTGTACACACAATATTTTTTTCGTATGATGCTTTATTGCTGAGTTATGAGCTTTTAAAAAATTACTAAAATGAAGTCTGTTATTTTTGGATACTTATTATTTGCATGAATTAATTTGTAAAAAAAAAACTAAAAAGTATTGTTTCTTATAGTTAAATAGTTAAAATATTGTTTTTTTTTAATCGAATAGGGAAGATGCAATATTGTTATTTTTGCTTTCTTTTGAATCAATTTCATGTGGAATAGACCACCAGTATAATAAAAAATTTAAATACTTTAATTTATTGCCAAAAATTGCAGTTTTAAACTGAAATTTTAAACTTCGAGCGCAAGCGGCGCACAATTTCGATGACGTCATCCGTGTATGTCACTGGCCGTGATTTTTCATCGAATGTTCGTGCTGGCTTTCGCAGTTCACCTAGTAGAGAATCAACCAAAACCAAATTCAATTGCAGATTTCAAGTACTGAATCATAGAGTTCTACAACTGGAGCTGATTATGCTCTGTTTTCAAAAACATGCGATAGATTTGGAGTGTCAAACAGGGTAGGAGCAGCTATAGCGTCAGCAGTTCTACATGCGTCGAGTTCACAAATAATAGATAAAAATAAGCTGCAGCGGGAAGGAAAAAAACCTAGAGAAAAGTTACATTTCTCAACAAAGTGTGACACAAATATCGGTATTGTAATTCGATGGAAGAATATACCAAACCCTAAGGTATTTTTATGGCAGGTATTTTTTGTTGCTACTATGTCTGAAAAGATGGAAAAAAGTATTGGCGACGCATACTTGAAGAGCATATTTCTTTGATCAAAGAACCTGACTCAAAGTTTTTGGGTTACGTTAACTTACACCTGATTCGGGCACTACAAAGTGTAGAACAAGAAATTTTTCTTAAATGCCGTGATATCGATGGATCATTTGATTGCAATCGGATGTGATGGCACCAACGTAAACGTTGGTAAAAGCAGTGGAGTTATACGGATGCTAGAAAATATAACTCCACTGCAATTTGGACTACGATTGAACCGACCATTACAGTGGATTATTTATCTCTCATTGAGCTCCCATTAAGACATTTGTTTCAGCCACGTTGATGGCAATTCGTCTGGACCATTCACGTTATCAAGGACAATTGGTAAAGAACTCGAGAACTGTGAAAAACGGCCTAGAACTTAGTTTCAACCTATTCCGTCGAACTTGCCAGAAGTGCCAGAAGATATAAATACAGACCAGTACATTTACTACACCTCCTTTGTCCTTGCAGTCTATCACATCACACAGAAAATGTATCCTCTGCATCAAATAGTAAGCAAGATAAAACAACAAATAGTAATTCTATAGAATCGAGTGATAAGGAAACCGGTTTCTCGAACGCAGCTCGGCGACCCGATGAGTCAATATAACAGCGAGCCAGTGATATCTGCAATGGGCCGGACTCCGATATATGTACGTCTGATTTGCTAGTTAACGAACATAGCAGAGATAGAAGTTATGAGAAAGAATGGCTGACAGTTAGCAATCGAAAGAAAAAACCAAAATATAGATACATGGGGAAGATAGGCTTGCCTATCTTCCCCATGTATCTATATCTATATATCAAGGCAAATAATATACTATCTATATTATTTGCCTTTGCAAATAAGGTAGAAGAGAAGTTCAAGGCTGCTGATACAAAAGTACCCATCTTCATATCTAATGTTCATATTGATACGCAGGAGACTGATATTATTGATTACATATTTCAAAAAACTAAAGAATCGGTGAACCTAAAAAAGCTAAATATACATAAATGGAAAGGACAATATAACGCATATCAGTTGTATGTGTCAAAAGACAAGTTGCCTGTGTTTTTGGACGAGCAATTATGGCCTTCTGGCATTATATTTAGGAGGTTTGTGCATTATAAGCCGAACAATACTACTAATACTAATACAATACAAAAGATGTTACGTTGGAATCCGGCCCTGCATCGACTATCAATGGATAAAAATTACAAATTTGCTACATATAATTGTTGGAATGTCAAACGTTCCTTACAATACATTCAACAACTGTGTCAGACAATGGATATTATTGCGCTACAGGAAACATGGTTGCTTCCTAACCAAATATCCTACTTCAATTGTATAAGTGATGAATTCGGATTTGCGGGTACATCAGCGGTGGACATCGAGGCGGGTATATTGCCGGCCGGCCTTACGGCGGGGTAGCTCTGCTCTGGCGTAAAAGTGCGTTTAATAACGTGTGTATAATACAATGTGATAATCCGCGAATGTGTGCTATCAAAATAAATACCAATTACCGGCCACTCATTATGATTAGTGTTTATATGCCAACGGATAATTCGATAAACTTACTGGAATTTTTTGAGTGTCTTGGACAGGTGAGTGCCATAATAAGCAATGACGATATCGAGTCAGTGTATGTACGAGGTGACTATAATGCACACCCTACCGAGCAGTTCTTTAGAGAGCTTATAGACTTTTGTCAAGAAACTAATCTTATTTGTGTAGACACTACAATGTTAGAAAGTGATAGCTTTACGTTCATTAGTTATGCTCATGGCTCAAAGCGGTGGCTGGATCATTGTGTGGTTTCACAATCAGCCTTGTTATCAATTGTTAATGTTCATGTGCAATACGATGTCACTTGGTCTGATCACTACCCTCTTATTATAGAATGTAACTTGAATAACCTTAGACAAAAAGTGATACATAAGAACTCATCTAGATGTAACCAAATAGTATGGGGAGAAAGAGATCAGGACCAGGTTAAATTATATAAAGTGAAGTGCCACGAACTATTAGCTCATATTGATTTTCCCCGAGAATTCTGTACATGTGACGACCACGTCTGTTATAATAAACAACACCTTAATATTATAGATAGTCTGTACGATAGCATTGTGTCGGCCCTTACTATTTCAGCTAGTCAAAGTTACAGACATAAAAAGAAAATAGGTAGAAAAAAGCATATAATTGGATGGAACAAGTATGTAGCGTATGCGAATAGGAATGCAAAATTAAAGTTAAGTCATGGAATGAAAGTGGTCGACCAGACCGCGGTATTCTCTATGACGATATGTGTAGCAGTAAAAAAATCTTTAAATCTAAGTGGTGTCAAAATCACAATGAACAAATAAAAATGGATATCATTGCCTCACACCATCAGAATAATGACTTTCGAAATTTTTGGAAATGCACTAACAGAATGAACGATAGACTTGGGCTTCCTATGAGTATCCAGGGAGTGAATATCACTAAAGAAATTTCTGACCTATTTAGGAAACACTTTGGGGTGAGGTCGCCACGGAATCGGTCGGGGGAGGGGCTTGACACCGGGTTGTGTGACATTCACTCTAATATGTTAAGATTTACAGCTAAGGATGTTACAAATGTCATAAAGAAAATGAGAGGAGGAAAGTCTCCCGGTCACGACAGCCTTGATGTCGAGCACCTTCGTTTTGCTGGTCCTCATCTATCGAGGTTGATGTCCTTGTTGTGCTCATTTTGTGTAAGTCACTCATATTTACCAGATGCAATGATGAAAACTATAGTTGTTCCTATTATTAAAAATAAGACTGGTGATGTGGCCGATATAAACAACTATCGGCCAATATCCTCGGTCACGATCATCGCATCGAGCCTTAAGCAAACTGTCAAATACTATTCCGATCGTAACACACCAGTTTACGCTTGTTTCTTGGATCCCTTCAGGGCATTTGACTTGGTTTGTTATAATATTCTCTGGAAAAAGCTACAGAAATTAAATATTCCATCACAAATAATAGAGATATTAAAATACTGGTATGCAAACCAAGTCAATTACGTCAAATGGGCGGGAGTATTATCAGAGCCTTATATACTCGAATGTGTTTTTTTTTTTTGTGAGGTCTTAACGACCTCGCTGCTTTTCCCCGTCCAAAGAAACGACAGGACCTTGTTATTCCGTGTGTTTAAAATTCTCGTCACCAATTTTGTGTTTGGCTCTCGCACCAAGTGCCTCACGCCGCGTCTTTTTTTTTTATGTATGGCTCGCCAAAATGACTCTACTCTGCCTGATGGAAAGCATAAGCAGAATCCAAGAGTGGTGGTCACCATACTCACTGCGAATGCAGACAATGCAGTATGGCGACCCACACCATGGCGGCCTAGTGATGCTGCTGCATCTTTTAGTCTAGTCAACATGTATGGAACTTGTTGACTAGACTATTTGGGCCTCCGGTCTCGCACTCACCAACGAAACACGACAGCACTGCTGCTGTCATTTTACATGATTTTCTGTGCGTGTGTGTTCTGTGTGTGTGTCTTTTGTCTACTAATGGGATATTTTTACATGTTTTATTGTTATCTATAGTCTATTCAACTTCCTCTGAGACAAAAGGTAAACAAACCAGGAAAAGGTTCTTTAATAGGTCAAATTTTATATGCATCTAGAATAAATAAAAAAAGTGACATTTTCTTTCTTTTTCTAGGAAAATGGCAAACTGTGCCGATGTCGACAATTCTGCCATTGTCAAGTACAACGGAAATACGTGTGTTAAAAATAAAATAATTGCAACTGTCCTAATTTTCCGAGTTCACAGTGGACTGACTAAAAAGTGACATTAAAAACACCTAAAACTGTAGCTGTTCCCAAACTTTGAACGTATTATAACACTACTAAATAGAAGAGTAGTGATAAGGTAAATAATTTACGTAGGAATGTGAAATTTTGTAATTAGTTTGGTAACACCGGCCATCTTTACTCTCGATAAACTCGTTTGAGAAACATTGGTTTCTTTGTTTACTTTTTTTCTCAGAGGAAGTTGAATAGGGTATAAGTTTATCTATCCTTTTTTGTTATATAGTTTCATTACCTTACTCTTAATTGTTTTCAAGTCGTTTTCATGCCTAGATTTTTCCTATAGTAGTTTTTCTTTATGGCTTACGATTTTTGTTTTGAATTTTAATTACCAATATGTTTTACCTTAATTTATAATTTCTCCTAGTATTTTTATTTATTATTCTCTTCGAGATGTCAATTTAATTGTTTTCTAATCTGTTTTTCTAAGGCTAAGCTTATTTTAACATTTATCTCCAACTGTATGGTTTAATTTTAACATAATAGAATTTTTCTTTTATACAATATAATTTGGCAGTGCTTATATTTTTATTTTCTATTTTACTTGTTACTTGATGTGTTTCAATATTTATACTATATATTTATACTAATGATGTCTCAGAGACATCCCACATAGCCTTTTTTATCCATCGCGAGATCGCGATACCCATGACTCTTTGTGTTTTGTTCATGTACATGTTCGGTGTTATGTGTGTTTTTTATTCCTGTCTTTTGTCAACAATATACATATATACTTAAATATATATAATTGTTACAACCTCCTTGTGTATTTTGTTTAAACTGTGTCTGTGTATTTGTTTGTTCGTGTTCAATGTTTATGTGCATGTTTTGATATTATCCATATATATATTAATATATACTTTTAAATCAGGATGTGTGTATGTGTGTGTTTCTGTGTCGTGTGTGTACGTGAGTGAGTGAGTCATAAGTATGCGGTAGTGGATCTCGCCAGGTAGTCCCATTTTTGGCGGGTTTGGCACTCGGCGCTAAAGGCGTTGTGACCGAGGCTCCGCAGCCCAGAGTGCGAACAGTTGCAGCACCGCGGTTCGGCTCCCGTGGTATACTCAGGGCATTCCCCGCGTAAGTGCGGGCCTCCGCAGTGGCTGCATCTGTCCACACTCTCGGTGCAGAATTTATGACCATGGCCGAATCCAAGGCACTTCGTGCATTGGATGAGCGGAGACTGGTCCTCCACTCTGACCCTTTGCAGGTCCAGGTAGAGGGTTCCAGTCTCCGTCATCCTTTGCCACACTCTTGGTCTCACCTGCAAGATCACGTGACTGGTCTTTGGGTTCCGGGTTCTCTTTTTGTATTTGATGGCTATTCCGATCTCATCCTGTGGTAGGCCCATGAAAATGTCGATGTTCTGAGAGTAAAGGGCCTTAACCATCTCGTCGTCATCGCCATCCGTAATGACGTCTTTTAGGACGAAGAGTGGATCCTTATCTCTCATGGGCACTACCACTAGCCCATCACCACGGTCCTCTATCCTCTCCCTCACTTTAGCCATCTCCACCTCTGTGTCACAGCCCAGGATGACCGTGCTATTCTTGGCCTTACACGCCTTGCATATTTTTAGGCCAGTACCCCTGGCGTCGACCGCCTTCTTCACCCTGGCGAGTACCTCATCGGCAGTCTCCTGACTGTCCTTTGAGGTCACCGCCATCGAGTGAAGCGCCGGTCGGCGCCCGGGTCTGGTCGCTGCTACGCTGGCATAGGTTTTGGGGATCGGGTCGCTCTCTGGTGCTTGCCTTTTTGCTAATTCGCCAAGATGCGTCCTCGCCTCTACGACGACATCTCTAGCGACGGTAGCGACCAGGTCCTCAATCTGAGTCTGCGCTCGCACCACGATCCCCTCGGTCGCCTTGTTGATGCTAGTCTGGGTCTGCTCGAATTTTTCATGCAGTAGGTCGAGCTGTTCACTGCCGCGGTTGTCGTTCTTTAAGGTGAGGTCCCCAAAATGGCCTTTCAGCTCTATGAGCATCTCTCCAAGCCGATTGATGATTGTGTCCTCCACCTCCACCAGTTTCGCCAGCACTTTTTCTTCTCGTGAAGAAGTTACGGCCACTGCAGTTGTGGAGGTGGACCCGGAGGTGGTACCAGAGGCCGCCGCTTCGAGCTTCTTGACCCGCTTACTGAGCTCGAAAACTATTTGGATAAATCTGTCTGATTGTGCCTCCAGGAAGGTCTTTATGTCACGTCTCATTTGAGGATACTGCCGCACCTTTTCGGGTATATCCTCAAACGCCTTCATGACCTCCTGGAGCAGATGATCACTTGATAACTCAGTATAGTTATTCTGGTTTCTTTTGTACTGGTGCATATTTTCCAGAGACCTTCTCTTGGTACCCGGTCTTTTAACGCAGGTCCTGGAGGCGTCCAACACCATCGAGGGCGAGGTGGCGGCGCTAGGAGCGGCTGGTCCCCCGGCTGCGCCGGATGCTGGTGGTGTCTTGTACATTTTTTTTTTTTTTGTGTGTGTGAGAGAGTGTTTGGTTTAATGTGTCGTGTATGCACGGGGAATGTTGTCAATGTGTGTAAAATAAAATGTGTGTGTGTGACACTGTATTGGGGTGTGTGTCAATTATACAACTTAATTAAAATAAGATTTGCGTAAAACACAGTTCTACACAGTTACAAAAAATAAAAATCTCTGCTCTATAGAGAGCCGTTCTATTTGTTTGAGAGGTGTAGATTGCCTCTGTCACCAATTAAATTCTAATAAACTTAAATCTAATACGAATTTTTTATAAAAAAAATTCTTTGGTAAACAAATTTTTGGACAAGACCACCGGTTGGCGATCCTTGCTCAGCTGAACCTATATAGCCAGTGAACACAGGGTGGTTGGGCGGTCGATTTTTCGGATTCTACTTGCCCGATCTAAACAAAAGAGGTGTCGTTAGACAGGGCTTGGCGAGAGCTATCTAGATATGTATAAAAAGTAGTTTCCAAAATTAAGGTCAGCGAGTTATTCGACAAAAACCTCCGAAAATTCAGAAAATTAAGTTCACTATAAAAGAGGTGTTATTAGATAGGGCTAGACGAGCGCTATCTAAATAATACGTTGCAGCTTGGAGATTGTCTGTTGCACAGTATGGGGTCACGCGTTGTCGTGAAGCAGCTGCAAGTGCTGGGGTTGGAAGCTCTCCCTCATCCGCCATACTCACCAGACCTTGCACCTACCGACTATTACTTTTTCCAAAATTTAGACAACTTTTAGTGGGTAAAAAATTCAATTCCCGAGAGGCAGTACAAAATGTCTTTGAAGAGTTTGTTGCCTCCCGTCCAGCTGATTTTTACAAGAAGGGCATCAATAAAGTGCCAATGCGTTGGCCAAGATGCGTCAATAACAGAAATAAAAAAAGTTTGAAAAAATAAGTACTTTCACTTATTGCATACAAAACAGCAATTTCATAGGTCAAGACCTAATATGTAAATTTAGTAGTTTCCAAAACAAGGGTTGTAAGGTTATTCGATGAAAACCTTATAAATTTTTATGAATTACCGAAATATCGATTTAAATGTGAAATTTTTTCAATTTCTATTTGCCGGATTTATAAAAAAGAGGTGTTGTTAGATAGGCTTTATGAGAGCTATCTAAATAAACAAAAATATCAACTATGGAACGAAGGGTTATCGAACAATTCGACAGAAACCTCGAAAATTCCCAGAAAATTAAAATTAAAAATATTCTAAGTACAAAAATCTAATTTTTCATTTATTTTACAGGTTCAATGCTCCACCGCAGGAGTGTCTATAGGGATGATTTAAAATAACAATGGTGCACTACAAAGGTATACTCAATAAAAATTTCGTATATCCGAATGTGGGGTTAGACAGGGTGGACTAACGTCACCTTTGTTATTTAATATATAATAGGTCTTTACCTATGAAATTGCCGTTTTGTATGCAATAAGTGAAAGTACTTATTTTTTCAAACTTTTTTATTTCTGTTATTCGAAGTAATCACCCATGCAATCGACGCATCTTTGCCAACGCATTGGCAGTTTATTGATGCCCTTCTTGTTAAAATCAGCTGGACGGGAGGCAACAAACTCTTCAAAGGCATTTTGTACTGCCTCTCGGGAATTGAATTTTTTACCCACTAAAAAGTTGTGTAAATTTTGGAAAAAGTAATAGTCGGTAGGTGCAAGGTCTCGTGAGTATGGCGGATGAGGGAGAGCTTCCAACCCCAGCTCTTGCAGCTTGGAGACTGTCTGATCTGACAACATCATTTGGTACAGTTCGCAACCCTGGTCTATTAATGTTATTTATGACTAATAATGAGAAGTTTGTCGTGTTAGGACCGACCAAGTGTTCTCAGACACATTTTTACTTGCATTCCAGTGCAATCTTTCTCCTCACCTGTCAAGGAAATATGCTAGCCAGCACCGCCGGTCATTGTTCCTACTTACTTTAAATCGCTCAGACAAACATATATATATGAACTAGCTGTTGCCCGCGGCTTTGCTCGCGTAGACGTTGATTATATGTATTTAATTAAAACTGTGTAAGTATCTATGAAAACTGTGTTCGTGTTTTTAAACGTATTTATTTATAATCAATAGACCATTAAAATTGACGTTCATACACACTTTCGACCCTTATTTTAACCCCTTTAGGAACAGGATTCCCATAAATGCTGATATAAGTATTCATTTATTTGTAATCAAAAGCCTGAAGACAAAGTTTCAGGCTACTAAATTAAAAAATGACGGACTTCCAGTCTAGCCTAGGGATAGAATATCCAGAAACGCTTAAATACTATCTCATCATCATCATCGCAGTACACTGCTGGACATAGGCATCTCCAATTGCACGCCACTTGGTTCGATCCTCAGCTTCTCTCATCCAGCTCCTACCAGCCGTCTTGGGCAGATCATTATTCCACCTGGCCTGTGGACGTTCTACGCTACGTTAGCTGTGACACGGTCACCACTCACGAACCCGTTTACCCCAACGGTTATCAGTTCTGCGGCTAATATGGCCAGCCCACTGTCACTTCAGCTTGCTTATCATATGGGCTATGTCAATGACCTTGGTTCTCTCCCGGATCACCTCATTCTTGATGTGATCCCTTAGAGAAACGTTGAGCTTTTGTGATGAGAAAAATAAATCATTATTATTATTATAGTCCTCTCCATAGCACGCCGAGCGACTTTGAACTTGTGGACCAGCCGTGTCGTAAGTGTTTCGTATTTAGGCACTGTGGGTTTGACGATGAAAAGACCCGACGAAGGTTCCCAAACGCTGCTCAACCCGGCTGAATTCTCCTGTTCACCTCGTCCTCGAAGTTGTTTCTACTTAACTGCAAAGTCTGCCCGAGTTACCACACATATTTTTTAACAACTTCGAGAACGGCACCGTGAACTACAACCGGTTCCGGTAGAACATGTTCGTACATACGTATCTACTCATTTTTAATCAGTAGCCATAAATAAAGTTGCATGTTTCTAACTTCAAGAATGACGGACTTCCAGAATAACCTATATACGAAATTTCAACCCCTATTTCACCCCCTCAGGGGTGGAATATCCAGAAACGCTTAAATATGTATCTACTCATTTTTAAGCAGCCAAAACACATTTTCATATTTCTCACTTAAAAAATGACGGATTTCCTTACAAACTTTCAACCCCTATTTCACCCCTTAGGGGTAGAATATTCAGAAACCTTAAATGCATATCTACTCTTTTTTAATCAGTAGCCCAAAAACAAAGTTTCATATTTCTTATTTAAAAAATTACGGACTTCCATACAAACTTTTAACCCCTATTTCACCCCCTTAAGGGTAGAATATCCAGAAAGGCTTAAATATGTATCTACTCTTTTTTAATCAGTAGCCCAAAAACAAAGTTTCATATTTCTTATTTAAAAAATTACGAACTTCCATACAAACTTTCAACCCCTATTTCACCCCCTTAGGGGTAGAATATTCAGAAACGCTCAAAACACGTATCAATTCATTTTTAATCAGCAGCCAAAAAATAAAGTTTCATGTTTCTAACTTCAAAAATGACGCACTTCCAGACTGACCTATATACGAAATAACAACCCCCATTTAACCCCTTAGGGGTAGAAAATCCAGAAACGCTTAAATACGTATCTACTCTTTTTTAATCAGTAGCCCAAAAGTAAAGTTTCATGTTTCTTACTTAAAAAATGACGAACTTCCATACAAACTTTTAACCCCTATTTATCCCCCTTATGGGTGGAATTTCAAAAATTCCTTTCTTAGTGCTCACTTACGTTACATAAAGAACCTACATGCAAAATTTCAGGATTCTAGCTTCAGCGGTTTGAGCTGTGCGTTGATCTCTGGGTATGTCAGTCAGTCACCTTACTCTTTTATATATATAGAAGAATAGATAGATTACAACTTTACAGAATAAAATTTATTTACATTGATGATGTAATTGAAGAAAGGTATGACTTTCTGTTCGCCTGGCAGGAAATAGGGCTCATCGGAATCGTATGTCATTTTGTTTTTGAACTTCTTAATGAATAAACTAAATTCTATAAAAAATTCAGCCTTACAGGAACAAGTTTCTTTTTTCTAATTTTTTTTACACTTTCAAAACCATGAAAGATGATGATGTGCAGGGCTGAGGCCTGCCAGGCGATGGTGACGTACTTAGCACGTTATGACTCATCACTACAAGAGTTTCTAGCCTTACAGACACACCGTTAGTCGAAAGGTTCAGTAGCTCTCTTATATTAATTATTTACAATATTTAATAATTATTTACAATGTTAGTTTCTGTTTATTAAACAAAATTGCTATTGATTTACGACTTTTATTCATAAATTACTTTCATCAATGTTACTTTTTCTGTCAAACTGTTTAGACCTTTTTTTTTTTTTTTTTTTTTTTCAAAATTGCCACTTGCAACCGGAGGCAGAAACTAACGATCGATAAATGTTTACGAATATTTTCGCTTGCCGTAACGATCTTAATCACAAGGGCAAGTCTCTACTCATAAATTATCGTGCAAAATCGTAAAGGACTGCAGTCTCGACATAGATAGCGATCGTTAATGATTGTTACGTGTTACTATATTGTATGTTGTACTGTTTTGTAGCAAAAATAAATGGTTTAAATGGTTAAAGTTGCGAATTCGGTAGCTAATTCATATCGATAATTTTTTAACGATTTTTGGAAGTCTCTACCGTTGCAACTATCGATTTTCATCGGTATCATATCGAATTCGCTGTCAATTTAACGACAATCGCAAATCGCTTATCGAGGCATTTTGGCAGCAGTATTCGAAAAGGATCGTTAACTGTGAAATATTATAAAAATAGAAATTGTATGAAGATACATATTTATCAGATTGTAATAATATCTTTTGCAAGTGTAGTGCACTAATTTATAATATTAATTGTACATAATGGCGGAGGTTTATTTGACTTATCATTTATCAATGATAACAATTGATTCAGAATGTTGCAAGGATATAAATATGTGTCCTATAAAAAAAATACAATGTAAATGTATTTTGGATTTAAAACTATAAATAAAAACTTGAGAGGTGTCAAGGTACACCCGGATGGAACGAAGTGTATATATATATAAATATATATATAGCGGGCAAAGCTAGTCTAAAACAAAGTACCCTATGTTACTCTTTATTACATCAGCTATCTGCCAGTGAATCCCATCAAAATTGGTCCAGCCGTTCCAGAGATTAGCCGGACCAAACAGAAAGACAGACAATAATTGCAAAAAATGTTATTTTGGTATATGTACCGTTTATACATACGTACATAATTATGCATTTAGAGAAAAGAGGTTATTTCAATATTATAAACGGAAACTACAATTTAATTTATTTGTATAGTTTGTATTGATAATATGGACTAGTAATCATTATTTTAAATTTTTCATTTTTTTACAAGCTGCACAATCTTCGCATCATCATCATAATAATTATGATGGTTGCCACACGATAACATTCTTTACGTAATTTACAGAATTTTTCCTTTCTTTTGATCTGGACAAAACCGATAGCGTTGTCGCCATAAGATTCCCTTGTTGATCTAAAATAACTGCTGTGTGTAGAATCTCCTAAATATTAAGTCTCAGTATAATTTATACTTATCGTAATAGCTTAGTCCCTTTCATATCTACACATGAAAACTTTGCACTTTCAACTAAAAAGCTTATTACCATGTCAACACTAACTTTCGGTAGATTTCTGGAGTGTGATTTAATAATCCAACTTCAATTTTAATTAGAAAAACGTAGTTTGTTTATTCTATAAATTATCTTTACGTTTACAATTAAAACCCTTAAATTGTTGTCACAACATTGATGACATCACTAGACGCTGATTGGTGTTTTAAAACACGTTCCGTTTTAAGTACTTTTAGTTCGTTATTATTGTAGAAAATGAATTTTATAATAAAATAAAAACGTTGCACCTTTCTTTAGTGTTTTTCTTACATCTTAGTCACAAAATATTGATAAATATTATAATAGCATCTTCCCTATTCTAAATATGATTTTTTTACGTATACTAAACCAGAAGTGTACATTTCAAATAAATTTTTGAGTAACTTCGACATTTTATTTTTTTAATCTTGAATTAAAGCTTTGTATTTAGTAAATTTTCTCAAAAATAAATAAAACGTGATCTCCAATAGTTTAGGACTTAAGAGTGAGAATGAAACAGTGTTAATTAAAATGGTGTTTTATTTTAATTTTTTTACAATTTTACGACTCTTTTTACACATACATTTTCCATTTGGTTGGGAAAAAAAGCATGCAGTTTTGAGTTTCTGGGACGGTGATAGAAGGTTTCAGGCCGTGGTCACAGGTTGACTGGCTCAGCTCCTTATAAAAACACCTTAGACATATGTCTTGATGAACAATTTTCTTATTATAATATTGATTTTGGCGTTCAACAGGTGCTTCACGCTGTTGAAGCCTTGCTAAGCGATTGTGAGTATTTATAATATGTCCGGGGAACAAATTGAATCCTGTGTTATTCGGCTACATATATATTTGAAACTTTTCACTTGATCTATTTGAACATCATTGATGTTAATAAGACTGGAGGAAATTTTGAAGCAATTAGAATATTAGTTAATATTTAATCCAAAATTTAAAAAAAAATCATTGCCGTTAGAAGTTGTTCTTTTATCGTGTTATCGGCTATCGTTGCGACATCATCTGCAAATCTGACATAGCGTATGGTCTCTTCATTAAATTTGAAGCCTCCTTCATTTGTATCTACTATTTTTATGGCATATTAAGTAAAAATAAATAAAAACAAAAGTGTCCACAGGCGCCACTGTCTTACTGCTTACCGAGCTTATTTCTAGTAATTAGTAAAGTATTAGTAAAGTAACAGTGCAGTATCCAGGGTTGCCTGCCTACAGTTTTTCGAGAGCTATTTCAGCGATTCAAACATTTATGGCCGGCCCAGCCCATAAATGTTTGAATTGCGAACTTTATATTTTTTTAAACATGAAACTCATTACTTGATGAAGATACAAGGCGGGAATTCGGGTGTAATTTTTTTTTCTCAAGTTGAAGTTCATTGTCGGTAGCAAAAATAGAAGTAACACGAAAAGATTTTAGGGCGATGATTTTTTACTATTTTGAAAGTTCGGGAGGGAAGCACTACATTTGAGCACTGTAAGGCGTTGGTATGCCGATCACGGGAGGAAAATTTGATTACTGGAAGACGACTTATTGAAGAAAATCATCACCACTTGTGAGGTGATTCAAGGACATTTGGGGATTGGTAAGATCGAAATTCAGAAAACTTTACATTAACATTTAAAAGTTAGGAAACTTTGTTGCCGGTGGATTCCTGACGTACTCACTGCAAAACAAAACGGCATCAAGTAGATTGGTGTAAAATATGTTAGTACAGACACGGTTGTTTTCTAATGCCATGTGCTGAAGATGAGACATGGATATTTTTTTTTATATATAGATATAGAATCCAAGAGTCGTGGTCACCATCCTCAGTGTGAACAAGGACAGTGCATCATGGTGACCAGCACTATGGCGGCCTAGTGAAATGCTTACATTCATGCATACATTACGGAACGAAAGCAACAATCTTCTGTATCGGTGTTTGAAAGTAAACGCAAACCAGAAAATAAGGCAGGTGAGAAACGTGGGCAAACAATTGATTGCGTATTTGGAGAACGCGAACCACGTGAACTACAAAAACAGTTAATGATGAGTGGTACACCACTACTTGTTTGCTTTTTGGAAAAAGTTACGGGAAAAGTTTGATTGTAATCAATGATTTTATAACAGGTTTGACATTTACGGGGTTAGAAGAGGCAGTGGTTGCTTTCAACCAGCACGTAAAAAAAATACCCTCAGAGCAATGGTCCGCGTGTTTAGAAAAATGGTTTGAATGAATAAAAAAGTGTTTAAAATGTAACGGATACTTTGAATAAAACGCCTACATACTCGTAGAATAAGATCACATTTAGAGAATTACTTAAGGCCTGAACAATATGGTTTTCCACAAAATAAAAGCACACGAGAAGAAATCCTAGCCCTACGCTTAATATCGATAGACGTATGGACTTAACCTTCCAACATTTATAGCCTTCATTGATCTAAAGAAGGCATTAGATATTTTAGAAAATATGTACATTCGGAAAAGACGAGGCTTAGATTACAGAGACCGGTGATTAAGCTTAAAATTATATAAAAACTAAACAACAATAATAGAAGCAAGAGGAGAAAAACAATTACTAAAAATAAGCAGGGTAAGGAGTAAGACAGGGGCGCCTGTTGACACTTTTATTAACCGACTTCGAAAAAAGGAGGAGGTTCATGTTCCACTGTTTGTATTTTTTTTTTTTGTATGTTCACCGATTCCTCTGTCAATAGTGGAACGATTTTGAATATTTTTTTTGTATTCGAAAGGGTATGCTCCCGAGGTGGTCCCATTGCCACCATATCAGGATCTGATGATGGGATCCCAGGGAAATCGAGAGAAACTCTCAATTTTTATAGGCAAATACTATGTTTTTCGTATATTTTCTGAAGTTACACCGGTATTTTTCAAAGGTAGTAGAGCCACGCTGATTTCAGCACGCATGGGCCGGCTGGACCGGGGCGGTACTACCCTCGCACAGAAAATCAACGTAAAATGACCACGTTCGTGCTGTCGTGTTTCGTTGGTGAGTGCGAGACCGGAGGCCCAAATAGTCTAGTCAACAAGTTCCATACTTGTTGACTAGACTAAAAGATGCAGCAGCATCACTAGGCCGCCATGGTGTGGGTCGCCATACTGCATTGTCTGCATTCGCAGTGAGTATGGCGACCAATACTCTTGGATTCTGCTTATGCTTTCCATCGGGCAGAGTAGAGTCATTTTGGCGGGCCAAACATAAAAAAAAAAAAAAAAAAAAAAAAATTGCGTCTGGTAGTCATCATTTTATGATGATGTAAGGCACAACTTTAACGGTTAGGAGTTCGAGGATAAATCTTAAAATATCATATGTATATATGTTACCTTTAGTCGTATTCTTTCAAATTATTTAGGTAAGCTGATGATGGAAGGTGGAAGGTACAACTCCTCAACGGTTAGGAGTTGGAGAATAATTCTTTCAATTTCATACGTATCTAAAGACCTTCAGTCGTATACTTTCAAGTTATTTAGGTGAGCTGATGATAGAAGGTTAAACTCTTCAACGGTTAGGGATTAGAGGATGATTTTAATATTACACGTACGTATAGACCTTAATTTGTATTCTTGATGATGAAATTTAATGAAATAGTTCAACTTACTACTTACCTACGATTGTTTGCACTAAAAACCGAAAAATAAAAACTTTTGATAAAAAAAACCGACTTCCAAAAAACATCCAACGAAAACTCTCTGCCAAAAAAACACTTAAAAGCGTAAAATAAACTGGTTCTTCATAAATTGCCTATACCTAATTCTTTATTCATTTAAATAGTAGTATTATAATGTGTGCTAGGTATCTAAAATCTGTTTGAAGTCGGTGCTAAGCCAAAAAGAATACAAACGAACAATTACAAAAGTCTAAGCGATAGTCACTTGGCACCGACTTCAAACAGATTCTAGGTACCTAGCCTAGAAATTAGGTATAGGCAATTTATGAACATATTTTTTTGGCAGAGAGCTTTCGTTGGATGTTTTTTGGAAGTATGTTTTTTTTTTTATATATAAATTTACTAAATATGCCATAAAAATGGTAGATCAGATGAAGGAGGCTTCAAATTTATTGAAGAGACCATACGCTATGTCAGATTTGCAGATGATGTCGCAACGATAGCCGATAACACAGTAAAAGAACAACTTCTAACGGCAATGAATATTTTTTTTAAGAGTGTGAATTAAATATTAACTAATATTCTAATCGCTTCAAAATTTCCCCCAGTCTTAATAAAATCAATGATGTTCAAATAGAACAAGTGAAAAGTTTCAAATATACACTGACTGACTCATAAACTGCATCAAAGTAAAAAACGACTTTGTAATAAATATTTTAACCAAGTATGCAAGCTTTCTACACAGATTTAAATTGAAACGTCTAGATTGGTTCGTTAACTTTAAAACAGCGTAGGGTCATATCCTTAAGTTTAAGTTTGTGTACTGGAAAGGACCTTAAAACTTTTTTGAAGAAAAACAGAAATTTTAAGAAAATTTGTTTAATTAAAAAATTGGTTTTAACAATAGACACAAGCTTTATGCAAGGGTTTTTTACAAGTTTTTATTTAGTTTCACCTGTCCCGATGTTCGTCTGTAATCAAATCTTGCAAGTTAAACTTAATCCACTTCCCGATTTCTGGTTGAGCTGAAATTGGAAATATACCTTTGGTTCTGATGACAATTCAATCATTTATAATCTGTATTATTTGTTAGATTTCGAACGTCATTGTAATGGCAACATTTTCGATTGTCATTTTTCTTGTTTGACGTTTGAAGTGACAAGTATTATTGAGACGCTTGTGATCGGTCGAGCAAGAGCTTCGTAATTGACTGCCGGTTTTAAGTTAATTGAATTGTATTTTAGCTAATTGTCGATAGGACTCGGTTCCTTTAGTGGTTTTCCGTTATAAGTGGTCTAGTTGGGACTCGCGAGTTTTTGTAGGCGCGTTCAAAAGGGCGTGATCCGTGATAGCTAATACGAGTTTATTGTAATTCGAATACCTTGAAAGATATACAGCACTTTGGAGCATGTTTGTGTGAACGTACCAAGACAAAGCAGAGAGGAAACTACCCAAGAGATCTCTTGGAACGCCGAGAACTAGGAAGCCACACAACTCCAGTAAGTGCTTGATGATTTTAGTTTAGATTAAGAACACGGTGACACAGCCGTGGTTCATTTCTCTTGCCAGTGGACTTGTTTAGTGATTGTATGCTTATAACATGGGCCTATAGGTATTTCAAACGTCACAAGGTGATCGCTGCATTGGCGAGAGGAATGAACATTATTATTAATCCGAAATGGCCGATGTAACAAAATGGCGGCGTACATATTTCTGAACAACCCACCCAATATGGGTATCAAATGAAAGTGCTTCAACTTCTTTTTTTTAACAAGTAACATAAGCTTGTTTTTAAATAAACCTTTTTTAATTAATCACTTGTTTATGTTTTAATAAGGTGTATTACCTCCACGTGCCCTTATTATGGATTCTAATCGGTTACGCATAGATTTGATTAGGGTTATTAAAACATCTTGCGGAATATTGTCCCATTCTTCTGAAAGTGCTGTTCTTAGTTGTGCCACTGTCGTAGGCACATGATTTCTCGCATATACAGGTCTTTTTAAATTGTCCCAAAGATGCTCAATGGGATTAAGATCCGGGCTGCGTGCTGGGCAATTCATTGTACGTATCCCAACCTCTTCGCAATATTGTCGAACTTGTGCAGCAGCGTGCGGCCGGGCTTTATCCTGCATTAAAGTAAAATTTTCGCCTATAAATCCCATGTAAGGCACCACGTGATCTTCTAAGATCTCTGTTATGTAGCGATGTGCAGGCAAACCCCCTCTACTACCGTTTTGACGGACCATGTCCATGAACACAAGTTCTGTTCGCCCGTTCATCGATATGCCACCTCTGAGCATGCACGAACCGCCTCCAAAAGGAACCCGCTCCTCAATGCAACTTTGAGCATATCGCTACCCACGTCGACGATACTCTTCTGCGACCATCTACACCATATAAACATGTCCTACACTCGTCTATGAACAATACGGCGGCCCATTGCTAATCTGTCCAATTTAGGTGATCACGCGCAAATCTTAAGCGAGCTTGTCTGTGAGCTACAGACAACTTTGGACCATTTGCTGGTCTAAAAGGGGCACTAACGTTTACTCCACGCACTTCATTAAGCTCTGTTTTCATGTTAACTGACGTGAGGAAACGATTTC
Organism: Diaphora mendica; assembly: GCA_949125395.1. Taxonomy (NCBI): domain Eukaryota; kingdom Metazoa; phylum Arthropoda; class Insecta; order Lepidoptera; family Erebidae; genus Diaphora; species Diaphora mendica. The sequence goes on along the minus strand of OX421312.1, from coordinate 25,346,140 downwards.
GCAGGAAAGTTGTAAAAATAAATCGGTCATCACGACCGGTGGTTGCTCGAGTTCTGCCTGTACCACGTCTCCTTTTGTAAGAACCTGTCTCCACAAACCTTGTGTATATTCTAGAAACCATAGACTGGTTTAAATTTAAATTTCTACTAATCGTTGATCCAAGCCCTCCCGCACCAATGCTACAATTTGAGCAGCTTTAAAGAATTTTTACAGAGTTAAAAAGCTAACCCAACAATTCTGCTGGTAACAATAATTCAATTGTCAAAAGAATAAAAGTTTGCATACTTATTAAAAAAAACATTTCAAAGTAATCCTGAAGTTTGATGCAGTTTATGAGTCCGTCAGTGTATGTGTAGCCGAATCGCTTAGCAAAGCTTCAAAAGCGTGAAGCACCTGTTTGAAAGCCAAAATCAACATTATAATCAGAAAATTGTTCATCAAGACATAAATAAGATGTTTTTATAAGGAGCTGAGCCAGTTAGCCTGTGACCACGGCCAGTGCAACCTGAAACGTGAAACGTCAGGCAAATCAGAGATATGTAATACCTTTAAATAAGTGATCGCGTTAATCCCCGTAAAAACAATAATTATTATCTTAATATATATAAATCTCGTGTCACAATGTTTGTCCTCAATGGACTCCTAAACCACTTAACCGATTATAATAAAATTTGCACACCATGTGCAGTTCGATCCAAATTGAGAGATAGGATAGTTTAAATCTCAAATTATAGTCGCAATTTTAATTTATTGCTAATTATTGTATATAAATATGGCGGTACGAAGTTCGCCGGGTCAGCTAGTTATTATATATAGTATTGCAGATTATGGCCGCCACCGCGAACTTCAGTACCTACAATAGCGGATTTTTTTTATGAAACCTAGTTATTGACATTCTCGAGATTAACGAAATTAATGTGACTCGTCTATTGTATTTTTTCTTTATTTGTCATAGGTTAGGTATCACATTTTACTCATTATAATTAGTACAGTCATTTGGTACAAAAACTGGAGGTATACCTAGAAAGTTTTTCGGGAGTTTTGAAAATTGGTAATTTTATTAGATTTCAATGTGCTATTTGCGAATTTCAACTTTGCCGCTCGCGCCGCTATATTTAAAAAATGGTAGCTTAAAGCAGTTTTTGGGAATATCTCCTTTCCGATCTACTCTACGACGAAAACATGAAATACATAACTATGTGCCTATAAGGTTTAACTAACAACATACAAATTCCTGCAATTTATGTCATACTAGCTGTTGCTCGCGGCTCCGCCCGCGTGTATGTCGGTTATCGCTGCAAATAGTAGCCTATGTGTTATTCTGATGTATAAGCTATATTACTGTAAAGTTTCATCCAAATCCATTCAGTACTTTTTGCGTGAAGAAGTAACAAACATACACACAAACTTTCGCCTTTATATATTAGTGTGATTTTATTACATATGGATTCTTTGACTTACAGTACTAGTTAAATGAAAAATAGTATTAATTACACATTTTTTAATAAATATCATTTTTTAATACTTTATCATATTAGTAATGCCGGACCGCTTTGATGATCTAGGGGTTAGCGTATGCGACTGCCGATCCAAGAGGTCTCGGGTTCGATTCCCGGTTTGGGCCAAAAGTGTTACTGTGTTTTTCTTACAAGAAATTCTTAAAAACAACAATAACAACCCGTAGTATGGAAGCTTGATTGTGGTTCACGCCCGTGCCTCGAAGAGCTCGTTAAGCAGTCGGTCCCGGTTTTCATCAACATCGCAATCGTTATTGGGAAGACAGTGCCCTCAAATATACGTCGCCAAAAATAAGTCAAGCCAGTAGCAGTAGAGAGAACATTACATAAAATGCAGTTCAGAACATGGTCGAGTTGAGCTCGACTAGCTACAAGCTCCTGTCGTTTATCTTCGTTGCTCCTCCTTTTATATCCTTGCTTGGCTGTAGGGTGTCCAAAATAACGCCCATGAACTATCGCTATCGTCTGCAGAAGCAATGAATGCTGCCAAGGACTAAAATGTCATGCATAAGAAAATATGTGGGTCGACAGGACGGAGTCCTGAGGTATACCAGCGTTTACCTGCTGCAAATGAGAAGCCAACCGTGGACCAATTACTTGTTTATGATCTGTACAAATATTTTGCAAATAATGGTGGTGACGGCTATCGGTCGGTAGTTAACCGGATTGAACCGGTCGCTATTATTGGGGATGAGCTGAACATTCGCCTTCCACTCCCGAGGAATACGACAGGCGATATAGTGGCGTCAATACCGGAGACAACTTGGTGCAGTCGATCGGAAGATATGCGCGTACATAAATTTCAATGATTGATTTTTATAGAAATTTACGTTTTATATTATAGAAATATAAAACGTAAATTTTAAAATAAGAAACTTTGCGTAATGTTTTTATCATATGGCAAGTAAAATTCTTTCAAAATAAATTCAAGATGCAAGCATCGCTTAAAATCTTTTTGATTTTTGAGTTTTTTTCCGAATTTGACACGGATTTTATAAAGTTACTCAAAATACATCATTTATTTTATTTATTCCAAAAACTAAAACATGATCTCGGATTCTTCTGTGGCCAAAATTAGACATCTCCTTTCATTGAAATCGGTGCGCGGTTTAGCAATGAAAGCGTAAGAGACAGACAGGAGATTTATTTTCGAATTTATATTATTACTAGCTGTTGCCCGCAGCTTCGCCCGCGTGTATGTCGGTTATCGCGGCAAATAGTAGCCTGTGTTATTTTGATGTATAAGCTATATTACTGTAAAGTTTCATCCAAATCCGTTCAGTAGTTTTTGCGTGAAGAAGTAACAAACATACACACAAACTTTCGCCTTTATATATTAGTATAGCTGTAGCCCGCGGCTTTGCTCGCGTAGAAGTTGATTATATGTATTTAATTAAAACTGTGTAAGTATCTATGAATAATTTATTCATGCTTTTAAACGTATTTATTTATTTATAATCAATAGTCCATTAAAGTCGACTTTCATATACACTTTCGCCCCTCTTTTAACCCATTTAGGAATAAAATTCCCATATGTGCTGATATAAATATTAATTTTTTTGTGATCAAAAGCCTGAAGACAAAGTTTCAGGCTACTAAATTAAAAAATGACGGACTTCCAGTCTAACCTAGGGATAGAATATCCCGAAACGCTTAAATACGTACCTCATCATCATCATCGCAGTCCACAGCTGGACATAGGCATCTCGAATTGCACGCCACTTGGTTCGATCCTCAGATTCTCTCATCCAGCTCCTGCCAGCCGTCTTGGGCAGATCATTATTCCACCTGGCCTGTTGACGTTCTACACTTCGTTTGCCGAGACGCGGTCTCCACTCAAGAACCCGTTTACCCCAACGGTTATCAGTTCCACGGCTAATATGGCCAGCCCACTATCACTTCAGCTGGCTTATCCTGTGGGCTATGTCAATGACCTTGGTTCTCTGCCGGATCACCTCATTCCTGATGCGATCCCTTAGATAGAGAAACGTTGAGCATAGCACTCTCCATAGCACGCTGAGCGACTTTAAACTTATGAACCAGCCGTGTCCACGTTTCGGCACCGTATGTCATGACAGGTAGGACGTACTGATTGAAGACTTTCGTATTTAGGCACTGTGGGATTTATGATGAAAAGACCCGACGAAGTTTCCCAAACGCTGCCCAACCCGGCTGAATTCTACTGTGCTCCTCGTCTTCGAAGTAGTTTCTACTTAACTGCAAAGTCTGTCCGAGGTACCACATATATTTTTGAACAACTTCGAGAACCGTGTACCACAACCGGTTCCGGTATAACATGTTCGTACATACGTATCTACTCATTTTTAATCAGTAGCCTAAAAATAAAGTTGCATGTTTCTAACTTTAAGAATGACGGACAGCCAGACTAACCTATATACGAAATTTCAACCCCTATTTCACCCCCTCAGGGGTGGAATATCCAGAAACGCTGAAATTCGTATCTACTCATTTTTAATCAGCCAAAACAGAATTTTTCATGTTTCTCACTAAAAAGATGACGGATTTCCTTACAAATTTTCAACCCCTATATCACCCATTAAGGGTAGAATATCCAGGAACGCTTAAATACGTATCTACTCATTTTTATTTAGTAGCCCAAAAATAAAGTTTCATATTTCTTATTTAAAAAATTACGGACTTCCGTACAAACTTTCAACCCCTATTTCACCAACTTAAGGGTAGAATATCCAGAAACGCTTAAATACGTATTAACTAATTTTTTATCAGTAGCTCAAAACTACATTTTCATGTCTTTCACTTAAAAAATGACGGACTTCCTTACAATTTTTTAACCCCTATTTCACCCCCTTAGGGGTATAATATTCAGAAACGCTTAAATACATATCTTATCATTTTTATTTAGTAGCTCAAAACTAAATTTTCATGTTTCTCACTTAAAAAATGACGTACTTCCTTACAAACTTTCAACCCCTATTTCACCTCTTTAGGGGCATAATATCCAGAAACTCCTAAATACATATCTTATCATTTTTATTTAGTAGCCCAAAAATAAAGATTCATATTTCTTATTTAAAAAATTACGGACTTCCATACAAATTTTCAACCCCATTTCACCCCCTTAAGGGTAGAATATCCAGAAACGCTTAAATACGTATTAACGAATTTTTTATCAGTAGCTCAAAACTACATTTTCATGTTTTTCACTTAAAAAATGACGGACTTCCTTACAAACTTTCAACCCCTATTTCACCCCCTTAAGGGTAGAACATCCAGAAATGCTTAAATATGTATCTATTATTTTTTTCTCAGTAGCCCAAAGCTAAAGTTTTATGATTCTAACTTTAAAAATGACGAACTTTCATACAAATTTTCAACCCCTATTTCACCCCCTTAGGGGTATAATATTCAGAAACGCTTAAATACTTATCTATTCCTTTTTAATGAGTAGCCCAAAAATAAAGTTTTATGTTTCTAACTTCAAAAATGTCGGACTTCCAGACTAACCTATGTACAAAATCACAACCCCTATTTCACCCCTTAGGGGTAGAATATTTAGAAACCTTTAAATACGTATTTACTCATTTTTATTCAGTAGCTCAAAAGTAAAGTTTTATGTTTCTAACCTAAAGAATGACGAACTTCCATACAAACTTTCAACCCCTATTTCACCCCCTTAGGGGTAGAATATACAGAAACTCTTAAGTACGTATCTAATCATTTTTATTCAGTAGCCCAAAAATAGAGTTCCATATTTCTTATTTAAAAAATTACGGACTTCCATACAAACTTTTAACCCCTATTTCACCCCCTTAGGGGTAGAATATTTAGAAACGCTTAAATACGTATTTACTCATTTTTCATCAGTAGCTTAAAAGTAAAGTTTTATGTTTCTAACTTAAAAAATGACGGACTTCCAAACAAACTTTCAACCCCTATTTCACCCCTTAGGGGTAGAATATTTAGAAACGTTTAAATACGTATTTACTCATTTTTCATCAGTAGCTCAAAAGTAAAGTTTTATGTTTCTAACTTAAAAAATGACGGACTTCCATACAAACTTTCAACCCCTATTTCACCCCCTTAGGGGTGGAATTTCAAAAATTCCTTTCTTAGTGCTCACTTACGTTATATAAAGAACCTACATGCAAAATTTCAGGATTCTAGCTTCAACGGTTTGGGCTGTGCGTTGATCTCTGGGTATGTCAGTCAGTCAGTCAGTCACCTTACTCTTTTATATATATATATATAGATTATGGAGTATGGATTAAAACATAATTAACCCCCGACGCAAAAATAGGGGTGTTTTAAGTTTGACGTCGATGTCTGTCTGACTGTGTGTGTGTGTGTGTCTGTCTGTCTGTGATCGTAGATTTCAAATGGATGGACTGATTTCGATGCGCTTTTTTCGTTCGAAAGCCAGTTTCCTTGAGGTTGGTTCTTAGCTATGTTTGGTTAATATCGGTCCAGCAGTGTAAGAGTATCAGTTCTTTTCCAAAATGATGTAAGGCAGTTATGGCGTATGATTACTCGATTAAGTGCTTCACGCGTGCCAGTATAATCGTTAAATGACAATTAATTGATAACTTCGACCACAACTAATTGATAACTTCGACCTGATGCTCCGAAGGGTACTTTTTAATATTTTTTTTTTGATTATTATAAACTATTACGCTTTATTAAGTATAATTATATCACATGAATCACTCGTAAGAGAAGCAGAGCAACAAACATACACTGACTGGTGCGTTCGTTACATAACACAATAGACACAAGAACGAATTAGTATTCAATTCAGTATTCAATAATTTCATAACTTGTGATGAGAAATTGGATGAAATAATTGATGAATTGGATAAAATAATCTTAATATATATAAATCTCGTGTCACAATGTTTGTCCTCAATGGACTTCTAAACCACTTAACCGATTATAATAAAATTTGCACACCATGTGCAGTTCGATCCAAATTGAGAGATAGGATAGTTTAAATCTCAAATTATAGTCGCAATTTTAATTTATTGCTAATGATTGTATATAAATATGGCGGTACGAAGTTCGCCGGGTCAGCTAGTAGACTTATAAAATCGAAGATCACCAATTATAACGCTGCTGCATATCACAGAGACGTGATTATTTTACCGTAATAAACTGCTGATCAAAACCGATAAGAGAAACATTATTTTACATAAAATATACGATAGAAACGAACAATCACAAAGGAAATGTTTGGAATATATTTGTTTGATACTTATTAAATATTGCAAAGAGCGTAGAGATGCATTTATGTATGTGAATACCGACGACGCCTAGGTTACAATATACGAGGACCTTCAGTTAAGATCAAACCTTTACAATGTATATTTTTGATACAAAGTAACAGTATTTCACAAAGAAAAATATTTGTAACAGTCTTGTAGACCACAATTTGCATCTCATAAATTATTTCTGTGGTTCTAAAAGCGCGAATAATGCCTAATCGCGTCTTTTATCAACCTTGCTACTCATGATGCATTTGGTTACTGATAACATAATAGGTATTTGTAGATGATAAGTTTTGTAGAGGGTTGTACAACAATTACGATCTTTAACCATTTTCGGATAGTTACATAATTTTACACGTTCATAATTTGAGAGGTTAATCGTCGAAAAACGTGACCGAGTGTTTTCAACAAAAAGCCAAACTTTATTGTGGAAGCTACAAAACTTCAAAACAAATTTACGTACATTCATTGATATGTCAGATTACAAAGGTTTAAGTTATTATGAAGCCGACTAGAGCAATTGGCACGTCGCGATTGAATTGTAGTTAAATACGCAATAAAGTCTCGGAAGGACTCTCCAATCTCTACAAACAGTAGTTGACAAAAACCTGACTGTTGAATCGCAGGTGTCTATGGGCGGCGGTAGTCACTTGCCATCAAGTAACATTTTTTTAACTCCCGTAACCTGCCATGGATGTTAGGATCATAAGACAGTATGGGTCTCTTATAAACCATATGTCTCATTACCGTTGAAACTGGAAGCCAAAGGGCTTGATTCTTTACACCAATAAGCGCAACGCTGGCCTGCAGTTTGCAGTTTTTGTGAAGTCCCAGATTCATTAGGTACTCATGGTGAGTGTGAAAGTGAAAATTGGCTAAGACGAACGAGCGCATTTCGCGCTACAATCGCCATCACCGTTTGCTGTGGCCGTTATGGAGGAATGGCACTTAGTAAGACTGTTTCTTATAGTTTATGCCTAAAATAGTGCTCTCCATAGCTAAACTTTACACTTAGGTAAGTGTAAAGTTTAGCAGGGCTCAATACTAAAGCTACATGTGTCAGAAGCCTCTCACTCAAGACATTGATGGTAGCTATGGTACGCAGTGACAAATATAGTATAACTCTGATCTGGCTCCTACCGATTAACGTTTAAAGATGAAAAATTCTTAGCGTAGAAAGAAGACAGAGGTTATTCCAACGATAAAAAAGACAGAGGAAGTAGGTTCTGTCAATTTTTCAAAGAAAGACAAAACATTCCTGCAATGCTCAAAGTGAGTGAATGTGTTTTAGGAAAATTAGATTTTTTTGAAATCGATGATTTCATTTATTCCTTTAGCGAATTTAAAAACGCTCAATCGTAACTCTATCTACTATAGTTATAATATCTATATGCTACTTTACACCTACCTGGTCAGAGGCTGCAGATCCGAAGAAAAGACATCGACATAATCTTGGTAGTCGGACGTTTCCGGTAAAATGATGTCGTCGTCCAATGCGGACTCTACATCATGGCTACTCTTCGTCGATGTCAATAAACTGGGTGTAGCAGAATATCTAGGGAAAATTAATAACCATTAAAATGATACATCAAAGTATTACAATTAGGGCACGGATAAATATGTATTTAAAAATTCAAAATATGTACAATAATATGGACCAAATAATTTAAAATATGGAAAAAATCTAGAGTATAAAATAAAAATATCTTTCATATTAAACATACCTAGTTTATTGTAAAAAAATACTATAGTAACAGTTACATTAAAAAATTATAAAAAGATAGCGAATTTAGATAATTCAAATAAAAAAATTGAAGTTTTATTCATCTTCCACTAAATCTGTCTTATTAAATTGATTGCAGTACCTAATTACATGCTTTTTAAATTATGGAAATTAAAACTCTAAATATAGCCTTATATGGGCTGAAAGATCTTTAGACGTCACATGATTGTACCTAATGGGAGCGTACTTAAAGACGCCTAGTTCCGTATTTGTGTACCCTCAAAACTTCCGCGCACAACTTAATTCATCGTTTTTAGGGTATGAAATTCTTTATTTTCGTCTAAAATATACTTAAGTTTTTGTTTAGCTATTTGAGCAACAGGGCCTTCCGCTTCAGAAAATGTTTTTTTCTATTCAATAATCTTCAGGTTTTTTTATTGCTTTTTTAGCTATGTTGAAGGATTTTCTAGTGCTTATATCTTGTAAGATTAAAAACAATAATTGCTTTTTATATAGGCCAAATCATCAAAAGAGCAGAATCTTCAAGAAGTTATTTTTGCTAGTATCGCGGTAGCGCGGGGGCAGATAATTTGGAATAAATGAAGTATATAGAGAATCAAAAATCAAATTACGACGAATAAGAGAAGTGAAACACGCGCGGCCGAGAGTGGTGGTGAGAATGCAAACACGTAAAATTACATAATGTTCTATGTTATAAAAATCGAAAATATGGATAATTGAGATTTTTTTTTGTAAAATATGGACTTAACCATGAAATATGGAAAAATATGGAAAATAAAAATTTGTTTTTCAATGTGATTATTGATGTAGAGAACACATTCGAGACCAAAAATCGTATAAATAAAAAATATGTATTTACATATTAATCCGGGCCCTAATTATAATAAAACAAATAAGGTAATTGTGTCCTCGTATAGATAAAAGGTCTTTACCTATGAAATTGCCGTTTTGTATGCAATAAGTGAAAGTACTTATTTTTTCAAACTTTTTTATTTCTGATAATCGAAGTAATCACCTATGCAATCAACGCATCTTTGCCAACGCAGGCAGATGTTGCGAACTGTACCAAATGATGTTGTCAGTTCAGACAGTCTCCAAGCTGCAAGAGCTGGGGTTGGAAGCTCTCCCTCATCTGCCATACTCACCTGACCTTGCACCTACCGACTATTACTTTTTCCAAAATTTAGACAACTTTTTAGTGGGTAAAAAAATCAATTCCCGAGAGGCAGTACAAAATGCCTTTGAAGAGTTTGTTGCCTCCCGTCCAGCTGATTTTTACAAGAAGGGCATCAATAAACTGCCAATGCGTTGGCAAAGATGCGTCGATTGCATGGGTGAATACTTCGAATAACAAAATAAAAAAGTTTGAAAAAATAAGTACTTTCACTTATTGCATACAAAACGTCAATTTCATAGGTAAAGACCTATTATAAAATATTCAGAATTGTGATAACTGTAAATCCATAAGTGTATAGTAACAAATAGGTAGCAAGCACAGTCTCACCAATATATCGAATCTCATAAATATTACATTGGGACCTATTTCCTTGAGACGCGCGCTAGGTTAAAATGAGTATAAAATGAAATACTTCGCAAGCTGAATTTATTTATTTGGAATAAATGCATGCAATGCTTCAATATATTTGTTATTTCATGTTCATCATAAGATAGACTTGAACCAATGTTTCAAGTATATCTTAAAAAGCTTTTCTAAACGGCTGAACCGATTTTAATAAAAAAATTGTGGCTATTCCTGAGGATTCAAGAATGATTTAGATTCACAATTCGGCGGGGTGTTACCCGCAGTTGTAAATGAACAACAATAACCGGGGGTAGCACCGCGGGAGTCAGCTAGTTTACTTATATAGTATAAGGAACTCCAATAAATGCTTTAAACAGTTACATCTTAAAATAAATATTTCACTGTAGATTTATATATAGAATACTAGCTGAGCCCCGCGGTGTTACCCGCGGTACAACAACCGCGGTTAACGCCACAGGACAAAGTAAAAAAAAACTACACACATCAAAAGTGTCTAGGGATCAAGCATTTTTATGCGGATTTCTTGAGATTGAGATGTGGCTTTGGCCCTGGCCTGCTCAGTCGCCAGACTTGAACCCGATTGAGCATGCATGGGATATGCTACAGAGAAGAGCTCTGCCGAATATGGAGGGTATCCAGTCGCAAGAAGACCTTTTTTTGTTGTTGCAACGAACATGGGCGGCCATTCCACAGCGTGATTTGGATGAACTCATTTTGAGTATGCCAAACCGATTCTTGTGTTGTTAGTGTTCGCGGTAGAAACACGGATTATTAATTGTTTAAGTTACCTAATAAAATTTTAAAGAAAATTGTTATTTCAGTTTTTTTTTCGAACTGTTAGTGGTTCAAATGTCAAAAATCCCTTTATTAGGAAAATGGCAAATTTCTTTATTAATGCAAAGGTGACTTGGTTTATCGTTACTGTGACAAACGAAAACACTTTATTTGATGAATCCTTAAAGAAAATTTTAATTAATATCAATCAGGAGAAAAGTTATTGCAAAAATATATGTTGATCCCTAGACACATATGTTGATCCCTAGACACTTTTGATGTGTGTAAAAAGTATCTATACCTATACGGCTATACCGACATCAAAAAAAGCTATTTAATAGTACAGTCTAGCATATAATATTTAAATTAAGGCCGGGACTGGCATACCCACCCTAGTAGGGTAAAAGTCCCTTAAAAATAATTTTTAAAAAAAGTATCCTAGGTCCGTCTCCTGGTTCTAAGCTACCTCCCCACCAATTTTCAGCCAAATCGGTTCAGCCGTTCTGGAGTTATAAATAGTGTAACTAACACGACTTTCTTTTATATGTATACTAGCTGGACCCCGCGGTGTTACCCGCGGTACAACAACAACCGCGGTTAAAGTCGCGGGAAAAATTTAAAAAAAAACTAAGTAAAAAGTATCCTATGTCCGTCTCCTGGTTCTAAGCTACCTCCCCACCAATTTTCAGCCAAATCGGCTCAGCCGTTCTTGAGTTATAAATAGTGTAACTAACACGACTTTCTTTTATATATCGTTGTTTCAATTCAAAACTACCACAAATAAAAAAAAACAAAAAAAATTTTATTGCAAAAATACAATCGTAATCCTTCCTTTTTTATATTTAAAAAAGACACCCATTGATTTTCCATTTTAACTTACAAAAATATTAGAAACGTTTCTTTTGAATTTTGATTTTGAACGCGCGAAATATAATCTAAACCGCCTTATTGTGAGTTGCGCGTTGACAACCGAAGTTAAAGCACTTATCTTTTGTACAAAAGTACCATATCTCGAAAATTAATCTATATTAGTCGTAAATTTTATACAGAAAACAACCATATTTCGCAATACTTCAGTTTTGAATAAAGGATTCACGTAAGTATAACACTGGTTTTAAATTAAAGGTCTTTAGGTCTCTCCAATCGAAAGCCACTTGGTTCGATCCTCGGCTTTTATTTATCAAAAGTATTAATTTTTTTTTTAAATATACCTATATTAAGCTAAATTGTATTTACTAAAGTTGATTTGTATCTTTTAAAGGTTACAAAGAGGACATGAGAATATATAGTTCAACCTAATAAATAATAACCAAATCAAAAATCTTCATATCAGCTGTTTTCAATTTTTACAACAAAAAAAAATTGTTAACTAATAAAACCATTCAACCTATCCTTTGAATGAACTGCTCTGACATTATTCGTGTTACAGAAGCATAAAAATTAGTAGACTAAATATTATAGCATGCTACTGAATTTATATACAGCTAAAATGCTGTGTTCGTACTACTGTGCAAATTGTATTATAATCTTTAAAAACTCTCTTAAAAACTCTTGTTACTAACTCCATAACAATATCAAAAAACAGTGCTGAATAACTTAGGGCACCCACACATAACTGCGAATGCGCATCACGTCGCAAGAACTTCACGCCGCATCGCATAGCAGTTATGTGTGGGACCCCTTATATATATACGATTAGTAACACATGCTATCAAAACCGATCAACTTTATACATGTATTTAAACGAGACTCGCCCTTGACACGATTTCTATCTTTTATTCCTCAACCCTGTAGTTTTACGTTTAAAATATTCATTGATAACTTTTAACACAATTAGATTTCTATTAGTATGTGCATCAATATAGGTGTTTTTTTCTCTGAACACACAATGTTAACCTAATTACTTAAAGCACATTACAATGAAGCAATTATCCTAGCCTTATATTCTTAGCCTAATCAAACATTTAAAACAATAATTCAAATTATCATCTCAGCCGAAGAACCTCCTCCACCGTTAGACATACGCCTAAAAACGATCATTGGATGATGCAATTTTATGTCCTAAACTTCTCAAACAGTTAATAAAAAAGATGTGAAAGCGATTTTATTTGACTCTAAAATAACGAATAAATAATAATGTTGTTTTAAACTAAACAGATCTTGTGGCTAGGACTGAAACGAATAGGGAGGGGGTGAGCTCCCAGCGCCTCTTGCCACCCGCCGCGTCTGGCTGTTCCAGGCTCGACCTATTTTCCCACTACTAATCGACGCACTTATAGTCAACAAATAACTTTTCACGTTGTTACTAAGCTGCACTTGACACTGCTTTTACAAATATGTACATACATATATATTTTTATAAAACATATTTCTAGTGTTTTAAATTTGATTCAGAGTTTTTTTTATTTAGACGTTATTTTTATACAATTAATTAATCACAAAGAAATGACGTAGTTAACTATATGTTTGGGAACGCTTAGATGCCGCAATGAAAAAAATAGTTGTAGTTGTAGCATAGCTCGCTAGCAAAATAAAAAAGTAGTGATAATAAAAAAGAAGCAAACGCAAAGAGAAGAGTAAGTAAATAAATAAAAAAATAAAGAATATTCGCAACGAAAAATAACAAAATATACTTTAGACCCGTAGAACTCAGCTACGCGCAACAGGTAAACACACATTCGCCGTCTTATATCTTAAGACATACCCTTTGATTCCGCACAGTTGATCTAATTTAAGCCGCACTGGCGGCGGATCTATGTACATCTTGATGAATGGTCTATTTCACTATTAAATAAAATAAAAACTAAATAAAATAATTAAAGGAAAAAAAAGAAAAGTCACTCGCCGGATACGATGTAATTTCCCGAACTGTTTTTATTAATTGAATTGAATTGAAGTCCAGAATAAATAACAAAAATACCGAAATTCTTACGGGAAACACGAATATGTTAATCCCCTATTAAAAGAACAAGTGATGAAACATATCAGTTATGTCCCGCTCAACCGACGTCCGACGTCGGGAACGGCCGCGGCACGAATAATGGCGATCGCAATGGCAGGTAAGGGATGGCTGGGTGGATTCAATCACCATGGCGACAACCCGGCTGGGGCGTGCGCATTGTAAAACAAGCTAGTTGCACTACTCTACATACATATATCCACTAACATGTGCAATTGCGGGGCGGCGCAGTGCGCCCGCCCCCGGTTGTACGCAGGCCCACACGTGGCGCCTTTTCCTCGGTTTGACTAATTAGCAAACAAGGACTAAGGCCTCCCTCACTCGATGTAACAGCCAGGATGATGCAGCCGCAAGCTCATTGCAATCAAAATTACCTGAAATAACATAACAAATTATCATGTCCGCCTGTTGAAATCGGGCCGCGACCGATAAGGGGTGAAACTTGCCACCTTTCACACAGAAGCCATAATAGATTTTACATTTAGACGTTCTAGCCAACCCAGCACCTCCCTTAGTCCTAAACTAAAACCCCCCTAAACATACGAAATAGAAATTATTTTATTTTTACATATTGTTGATGCAAATAATTTTGTGGTCATATATTAGTCCAGGATACCGAGTCTATTTTTACCATTTATTACTATTGTGCTAATTAAGCTTTTCGTGAGTAACTTCTTTATGATGAGACGCCCAACTTTTTCTCCTACAATAACTCTTGATTGTGGTAGTTAACAGAGGAAAGGTTAAAATATAAATACTAACTGCGGGTTTTTTCTTAAATCTTACGAATATTACTAAAATTCTTAAAAAAAATACAATAAGTTTAAGTTTACTTTATTGAAACATCTTGTACAAAAATAAAATCAAAGTTAATGTGGACACAATGCATACGGTAACGCCTTAGCATGAAGCGTATACGAAGATTTACAATTAGGTATATCTTTTATTTACACCTATATCTTTGCAGATGTACACAAATATGAAATTTCTGTGTCTATGTATGTGCAGATACATTCCCCATTACAATAGGCATCAGTTTTAAAATGATTTATTTGTTATTGTTATAAGACGTGAGGATATGTATATGAGTAAGATATTCTGCTGGATTTTTCATTTTAAAGAAATCTTGCTTTTTTATGTACCAAAATACTTGGTTAGACGGAGATAAATTACGGGAGTTAGCAGTTACACATTACAAAGGGAGCGGCATTCAGCATTTAGCAAACTAACAGAATTATATACATAGTATGTCATTCATATGTAAATTTGATTCTCAATATATTAAAATGTAAATATATGAGCGGATTGAGTCAAAATTATTTATTTTCAGTTGTCCACAAACAAAGTTATATTATAAACGAACCTCTGACTGCATCAATGATGGTAACTAATTTATACAAGAGCTCACAAATGACCAGTGATTGACGCCGCAACTGCAACTGAGTGTCACCTTCCGGTGTGCCACAAAACATACATGTATATCGAAGCATATGATACACAAAGGGTCGATTTAACATCAAAACTTCTAATATAAAACCTACACGGGAATAAAAGAAAGAGCTATAGCTTCGTAACGTCGTTTTTAAACCTGTCAAGCTACCGACGGGTACTGTCATGGTACTGTCCTGCTTTCTTCAATAACGTTTGCAAACGTCATTTTTCGACATTACCGTTGGTGACAGTAGTAACAAAACCGATGAGCACTAAATTTAAATAAGTAGGTTTAAACTTATTAAGAAAAAACCGCCGACAGTGCACTACAGGACTTTCAAAATTTAGTTACGTAACTTATCACTGCAAACTCGAAGGAACTTAGGGTAACTAAGTAACAATACGGTAAGCTAAATTGTTTCGAAAAATGTGTAGAATTGTGGGCAACACGCCCTTGTGGTGTATCAAAATGCCTACTTCCAGACTGCAAAAAATGTTTCTAAAAAGACCTAAACCTAATTTGCCATCGTTTAAGCAGCCAAATGTATTCATAATAACGACATAGCCAAATTTAGTCAAGTTAGTTAGTTTATTCTTTCAGTGCTAGATAGCACAGTTATTGAGGAAGGCTATAAGCTACATATCATTACGCTGCGATCCTAGAGTGCGGAGTATCAGTGAAACGTGTTGCAAAAGCCGGAGAAAATATATTTCTTTTGAGAAGTTCCATTGCGTGCGATGCGTAAACGGTAAAATTAAAAACAATAATATAAAAGAGTTGTTCCACTTTTAAAGTTCTAAAAAGTTCGCGACAGTACGAGTATAATTATGTCTATCTTTTAAGGTTGGCTCACTATAACCAGTTTCATAGTAAACAAATTTGTTCACGCTGTTATAACATCACGCTACGGGCAAAAGGAGACGCAGACGATACACAGTAAATGTTATCCAAAGTTTAAGAGGGACTACCGACAAAGTTTCAGTCTTATCAACCTGCCTTACAAACTAATCAAAAACTTACGCTCTCAGGTTTATACCTTATCTCTTTGGATATATACGCTTGTAAAGCTTTTCTAGGCGGAAACATTCATCATCATCATAATCATCAACAACCCATAATATCCCACTGCTAGGCTCGGGTCTCCTCTCAGTAGAAGGTTAAGGCCATGTCCCCACGCTGGCCAAGTGTGGGTTGGGGACTGGCAAGACATCGTTGTGGCTACGTAATCTTGCCGTTGGATGTTTTTAACCCGCCCACCGGCCTCCAACTAAGCTTCACGACTGTTATCCTTATGATAAAAACCGATTAACGTGACCTCGGAATCACGGAGACGCTCATGGTATCGTGTCACCAGCGGTCACCCATCCAGAAACTGACCGCGCCGGCGTTGCTTACCCTCCATTCACCTATATAGCGCTAAATCATACCAAGAATCAGACGGTCGTAATCCAGTATTTTGTATTACAAAATGCTGTGACACAAAAAATTTTACGTCGATAAGCGGGATTGTCTTGTTTTTAGGTGAGGTCATTGTTCTCAAACTAAGCTGATCCCTCAGGAATTGCAGATGGAATACTAAACAGTGGCAAGATAGTCCATTCATGATACGCTTTATCTTGGTCTTTGTGACTATTAATTTCTAACTGCGATGTATGACGCAGTGTAATTGGGATATTCACCCATGTTTGGATTTGGGAAGACATGTTTGGACTTCTTGAAGTCGTACCTTTGGAAACAAGGCGTATGACGTAGTATCAGCATGATGGATGTCCATTACAGAATTACCGACCACCAATGGTTAAATGAAAATTTTCCTGATAGTTGGATTGGTAGGGGAGGACCTACCCCATGACCAGCAAGGTGTCCCGATCTTACCCTGATGGATTATTACGTGTGTGTGAGCCTGGTCTATGATGTCTTGCCTGTACCAAATATTGTAGGTTTAAGGATCCGCATAGTTAATGCCGCAAGTGAAATCAAAAACTCGTCGTTGTCTAATGGTGTTGTAAAAACTCAATTGAGGACAAGAATGCGTGCTTGCATTAGAAATAGGGGCTCACACTTTGAAAATCGACTTAAATTTAAGTTTAGACCGCAAAATAACAGAATTTTAAAAATTACGATTTTTCACTTACTCCCGATTAAGTTAGTAGGGGAGCCCACGATGCTAAATGGGGATTTACTCGAGCGTCATAGAGACCTATTGGGTTACAAAGCTTAGATGATAAAAAGAAAAAAATATTATTACTGTTTACCTTTTCATCGGTGGGGTGAGCAGCTATGGAACCTTTCGCTATGCAGCATCCAAAATATGGAACAATATACCACCCCCCATACGCAAATTAAACACTCTAAACACATTTAGAGCACACTTGCGCCAATACCTTACAAATACACAGAGAGACATTGGCAATATTAACATCAACACATCTTTAATTTAAATAGCCACATTAGACTATTCTGTGTGTGTAGGTTGTGTCATGCTTCGCACTTACTATCTTTCTTTTTATTTATTTTCTTTAATAGTAAATTACACCTTGTTATGGTTTTCTCAGAATATGTAATTTGTATGTTGTTGTATTTGTTTCAACTATGGACATCCTTTATTGTACTGTCTTTGTCCATACTTTACTTTTATTCAATCACTTTTTTCTATAATTACTGTCTGCGTTTGGTAACATCGGTAAGTCGACTGGTCCCAGTTGAAAATCATTGCTGAGCACTGTGTCAGCATTTACCACCTTTTTGGCCGCAGCTTCGAAACACATAATAAGTATAATTTTAACATGTATAAAAACTTTTTTTTTGTCTGTATAATTTATTTATGTTATTTTCTCGTTTCTGTCTCTAGTGTTAAGTTTCTTGTTTATTTTATTTTTGTAATAGCTTTTTTATGTCTCGGCGTTGGGCCAAATAAACGATTATTCTATTCTATTCTATGGATGTTCAAAAATGTAAAAAAAAACTGATGCATGGACATACTCCAGCGCGTCAGATATTGATAGCATCCATGTCCTACGTTTTTATAATAAAATATGTATGTTAATCTGATCGTTTGCATGGTGGTCGTACGTAAGGTTTGAAAATGACATTTTTTTTTATCGAGCGCGTCAGATTTTCAAAGGGGATGTTAAGTGAACCTATGGGGAATATATGCACAAAAACTTGTAAAAAAGAACCCATCTACAATAATAAGGTCTAATCGGGATGGCGGTTGCTCCATATATTCGACTTAGTTCTCTAACTCATGAATTAGTACGGACTTATCAGTGTGAACATAGGCATTACCATCATCAATATATTAAACTTTATCGACAAAATTTTGTTACTTCGGGTTGTGGCTATCGTCAGATTATACATTTTTCGTTATCCCTGAATGATTTGATGAAAAAAAAACTAGCCACGCTCGAGGATGTCGAGATGACGTTTTTTTTTACAACCTCAAATTGTCAGATTAGTGGAATATACACTTTTTAGCGTGTAATTAACTCACCCTGCCTTAATCTGACGCGTTAGAGAATGTCTAATGATCAATTTTTTTTTACTTATCTGATCCTTTATTCCTGACTGGCGGCCATATATATGGGGCTCATATTTGGTGGAGGTACTTAACAGGGTTCGAGGATATATATCAATGGATATATATCAAGATATACATCCGATATACACACATCAAAAGTGTCTAGGGATCAACATATGTGACTAGGGATCAACATATATTTTTGCAATAACTTTTCTCCTGATTGATATTAATTAAAATTTTCTTTAAGGATTCATCAAATAAAGTGTTTTCGTTTGTCACAGTAACGATAAACCAAGTCACCTTTGCATTAATAAAGAAATTTGCCATTTTCCTAATAAAGGGATTTTTGACATTTGAACCACTAACATTAAAGTTCGAAAAAAGACTGAAATAACAGTTTTCTTTAAACTTTTATTAGGTAACTTAAACAATTAATAATCCGTGTTTCTACCGCGAACACTAACAACACAAGAATCGGTTTGGCATACTCAAAATGAGGTCATCCAAATCACGCTGTGGAATGGCCGCCCATGTTCGTTGCAACAACAAAAAAAGGTCTTCTTGCGACTGGATACCCTCCATATTCGGCAGAGCTCTTCTCTGTAGCATATCCCATGCATGCTCAATCGGGTTCAAGTCTGGCGACTGAGCAGGCCAGGGCCAAAGCCACATCTCAATCTCAAGAAATCCGCATAAAAATGCTTGATCCCTAGACACTTTTGATGTGTATATCTGATATATATCAAACTGGTTTCGTTGATATATATCAAAACAATGCTAGCTGAAATTAGATTGGATATCAGATCCTTCTCATGATGAAAGCGGATGATATGATTCAAAATGTCGTTTATGTCCTATAATCCAGTCCAGACTTAGAATCGAAAGATGACCTACCTTTATTTTCCTTGCAGTCAAACTAAGCACTACGAGTATTATGAATACTGCATTTTTTGATGATTTTATTAATTATTTGATAATATTTAACAGTTTATTATGAATGACTGATGACTGATTTGATAACTAAACGACTTATGATTTACATAATCATAAGTCGTTTAGTTATCAAATCAGTTATTATTATTATTTGTAATGTTGTAAAACATAAAAATCGTATTCGTTTTTTTTGATAATTTTGGTATGTTTATGTAACACATATGCAAATAGTATTCATAAATCTATACTAATTTTATAAAGCTGCAGAGTTTGTATGTTTTTTGAACGCACTAATCTCTGGAACTACTGGTCCGATTTGAAAAATTCTTTAATAATTGGATAGTCCATTTATCGAGGAAGGCTAAAGGCTATATATCACGCTATATCATCACGCTAAGACCAATAGGAGCCGAGCACCAATGAAGAATGTTACAAAAACGCTTTTTTTCCGCCAAGGGCAATAGGAGACGCAAACGACGTTGCGTGGGTAAGCTGGTATTGCTAGTAATACACTAAAATGATAATATGGCTTACAAAATTGATATACACACATCAAATGTGTCTAGGGATCAAGAATTTTTATGCGGATTTCTTGAGATTGAGATGTGGCTTTGTAATAAATTTATGATTTTATAAATTTATATGGATCCTTTTTGGTGCATTTCATAATTTGAATCAGGAACTGTCAATCAAATTCGAGTAAAAGATGAAAATCAGCTGTCAATATTTTCCCTATAAAAACATACAACGCATTGAAGACATTATTAGTGCTACTGTTTCCCTACTACTGATTAAAACCAACGTTATTATGGAGCGGCGACGTCATTTAAGCAGGGAAGAAATGCACAGAGCCGTGGGAATGATAGAAGCTGGTTCCCGGCAACGTACTGTGGCTTTAGCTCTGAATACAAGTCAGAGTGTTATCAGTCGACTTTGGACACGTTACCGAAGCACTGGTACCGTGGCTGAGCGCCATGGAGGACGGTATCGCTGCACCACACGGAGACAAGACCGATACATTCAAATCTTAACTCGAAGAGCTCCAACAATAACCGCCATGATGTTAGCCGTGAGGCTTCATCACTCTTCAGGGAACTTAATTAGCGACCAAACAGTCAGAAACCGCTTGCATGAAGTGAACCTTCATTCCCGAAGACCCTACGGGTACCACCTATAGCAATGCACAATCGTAGGATTCGATATCAATGGGCTCTTGAACACAGAAATTGGGCAGAAGAACAATGGCGTTTCGTGTGCTTTTCTGATGAGTCTCGTTTTGGTTTGAGACCAATGGGATACAAGACGTATACGACACTGGAGAACCCCTGGACGCCAACAGCGATTAAAATCCTGCCAGGAAGTCCATCCTTATAGTGGTGGAACCATCATGGTATGGGCGGGTATTTGGATCGGCGGAAGAACTGAGTTGATTTGGATCAGAGGCAACCTCAACGCTCAAATTTATGCTGAGACGATTGTATCAGACGTCATCGTTCCTCTACAAGTGCAAATCGGTCCCTTATTTCAGTTAATGCATAATAATGCACGACCGCACACCGCAAGAGTTGTAAGACAGACTCTCGCCGCAGCTAACATCAATGTCCTGCCCTGGCCTGCTCAGTCGCCAGACTTGAACCCGATTGAGCATGCATGGGATATGCTACAGAGAAGAGCTCTGCCGAATATGGAGGGTATCCAGTCGCAAGAAGACCTTTTTTTGTCGTTGCAACGAACATGGGCGGCCATTCCACAGCGTGATTTGGATGAACTCATTTTGAGTATGCCAAACCGATGTTCTTGTGTTGTTAGTGTTCGCGGTAGAAACACGGATTATTAATTGTTTAAGTTACCTAATAAAATTTTAAAGAAAACTGTTATTTCAGTCTTTTTTTCGAACTTTAATGTTAGTGGTTCAAATGTCAAAAATCCCTTTATTAGGAAAATGGCAAATTTCTTTATTAATGCAAAGGTGACTTGGTTTATCGTTACTGTGACAAACGAAAACACTTTATTTGATGAATCCTTAAAGAAAATTTTAATTAATATCAATCAGGAGAAAAGTTATTGCAAAAATATATGTTGATCCCTAGACACTTTTGATGTGTGTATATCAAACTAAATATATGGGGCATTTCACGTCAAGCGGACAACGAAAAAAAAATGAGGTCGTGAATTTTGTTAATAGTCTGGTCAGTTATACTTCTAGGAGACGTGGATGTGTATACACAATATTTTTTTCGTATCATGCTTTATTGCTGAGTTATGAGCTTTTAAAAATTTACTAAAAATGAAATCTGTTAGTTTTGGATACTTATTATTTGCATCAATTAATTTGTAAAAAAAAACTAAAAAGTGTTGTTTCTTATAGTTAAATAGTTGTAATTTTTTTTTAATCGAATTCTAAATTTGATTTTTTTTACGTATAGTAAACCGGAAGTGAACATTTCAAATCGATTTTTGAGTAACTCCGACATTTTTTATTTTTATTTTTTTAATCTTGAATTAAAGCTTTATATGTAGTAATTCTTCACATAAAAAATTAAAACGTGATGTCCAATAGTTTAGGACTTAGAGTGGTTTTATTAATGGAGAGTGAAACAGTATTAATTAAAATGGAGAGTTTTATTTTAAATTTTTTACAATTTTACCATTTGCACTAGCGCTAATGCTTTTTAGACATACATTTTCGTTGGTTGGAAGCAAAGCATGCAGTTTTTGAGTTCCTAGGACGGTGATAGAAGAAGCAAAAGTGACTCGTAGAAAAGCTCGCTTTTGTTGAACGATAATTTCGCCTTCAGAGATGGTTTACTGTGAGTTTTAAAATAAAGCTCTTGTTGTTAAGCGATAAAAGGATGCGGCTTTAAAATGCCGAAAGTGGTACACAAACAATCAATAATATCATCAGCAGAATTGGGTTGCTATCGTATCGGTCTGTACCTTCACATTTTTCTAACTGAATCTTTGTCACTTAATTTTCATCAATTGCCATTTTTAAATGATCACGTATTCCGCTAAAACAAGGACAGGAGTAGCAACTCTCATTTACTGATTTTACTGTCTTTTGAGACAGTAAATGACATTCTTTATACTACTGCTCGAAGGAAAGTGTTCAACAAGAACGAGCTTTTCTACGAGTCACTTTTGCTTCTTCTATCACCGTCCCAGGAACTCAAAAAATGGATGCTTTTCTTCCAACCAACGAAAATGTATGTATAAAAAGCATTAGCGCTAGTGCAAATGGTAAAATTGTAAAAAAAAAAAAAAAAACTCTCCATTTTAATTAATACTGTTTCACTCTCTATTAATAAAACCACTCTAAGTCCTAAACTATTGGAGATCACATTTTTTTTTGTGAAGAATTAAGAATTATTATATTAAGAATACTACATATAAAGCTTTATTTCAAGATTTAAAAAATAAAAAATAAAAATGTCGAAGTTACTCAAAAATCGATTTGAAATGTTCACTTCCGGTTTACTATACGTAAAAAAAATCAAATTTAGAATTCGATTTAAAAAACAAAATTACAACTATTTAACTATAGGAAACAATACTTTTTAGTTTTTTTTACAAATTAATTGATGCAAATAATAAGTATCCAAAAATAACAGATTTCATTTTTAGTGAATTTTTAAAAGAATCATACGAAAAAAATATTGTGTGTACACATCCACGTCTCCTAGAAGTTTATCTGACCAAAGTATTAACAAAATTCGCGACCTCATTTTTTTTTCGTTGTCCGCTTGACGTGAAATGCCCCATATATCGGATATATATCATAAATATCCGATATTTTAATATTTATTATAAATATCGGATATTTTCGAACCCTGGTACTTAACCGGGTATAAGGTGTCCCCCTGTATATTAATCTGCCGCGCTTGAGTAAATCCCGAAATTCCTTCTAGGGCTCCCCTACTAAGTTCATTTACTCAGCCATTTGTCAACGTAGTTAATTTTTTTATATCTCGTTGGATAGCTAATAAAACATACTTGTTTTTAAGCTATTACGCCGATAAAATTTTAAGGTGATTTTTTTAAATAAAATTGCATTTAGTCATAAAAACAGTAAAATGTATGAAAATTTTAAGGTTCCCTGAATCATTATTCACTAACAGTACTACATTTCTGTTCTTTTTTGTGGTATTATTACGTATTAGGGTGTTAGCAAACTAAAAACACCAACAACAACCATTAAATACGAAAGTGTTAATTTAAGAGCACTTTGAAGTAGCGTGATCCACTTTTCTAAAATGAGTTTATTTATTTTATTTCCAGAACGGTACATTTTTGACACATGTACCCGAGGACAATTTGATAGCTAATGATCACTACTATCACCCCTTAAAGGGATTGCTACATGTTACCAGTAACCCTGTATATTATTTTTTTAAGTTTAACATAGGCTATTTTTTTAAAGTTTACGTCGGGTTAGGTTTTGAAATTGTTTTCTTTTTATTTTATTTTATAAAAACACTAGTGTTATTTATAAACGTTTTGAGCATTAAACTTTATATCAAAAACAAAATCCATATTAATATTGTTTTAAGATGTACGTAACACGCAACTCACCCACGCTACTAACTCTAGATGTTTTAAGTATACATAATTAAAAAAAAGAACTGAAACTATTTTGTGATGTATTTACAAAAAAAAGTACATATATAATTACTAGCTGATCCGGCAAACATTGTTTTGCCATAAAAATGGGATATAAAAAATAGATGTTGGTCGATTCTCAGACCTACCCGATATGCTCACCAAATTTCATAAAAACCGTTCCAGCCGTTTCAGAGGAGTATGGTAACTAACATTGTGACACGAGAATTTTATATAATAAGATTTATATCAGTTGTCTAATGCCCATAATACAAGTTCTGCTCAGTTTGGAACTAGATGGCGTTATTTGTTAGATGTATGAAATGTTTATTATATTATAGTTGTATCAATAGGTTACATTACATAACACGTGTGTCGAGTAGACCACAGATAATTCCTCTACATTTCCTTAAATATGACCTAAATACAATCAATACTTATTTATTATTTATTTATTTATTGGCTCACCAACAATTGTTTACACTGAGTATATATCAAAATACAGTTTAAAATATATCTTAGTCTAGTGTAACAATCACTAACAGATAAGCACCGCATGCACCTTCATCTTATCATATTTAATAGATCAATAATAAACATTTTTTCTCTGTGCAGCTAAACAATTTTGTTATTCCATAATTAAACACACGAACAATCTCACTCAATAATCACTTAGGAATAACAACTATTCTTTCCAGTCTTAACGTGTGTGTGGCATAATGCGGTCTCCAGACTGTGCTGCAGTATTCCAAAACACTGCGGACAAGGCTATTGTACAGCAGTATCTTGGTCCCGCAGGACCGGAACCCAACAACGTTTCTTAGAACAAAACCCAGCATTCTTGAAGATTTTTTTATGACCATCTCAATGTGGGGGATGAATGTCAACTTACTGTCGAACAAGACGCCTAGGTCCCTGATTTTATCCACTTTCTGGATTATATTGGATCCTATGTAATATGTAGTTGGTAGTTGATTACGCCTTCTTGAAAATTTTACGTGGTAACACTTTTTGACATTTAGGCTCATATTGTTATTCGTGCACCATTTCACTACGGCATCTATGTCCTTCTGAAGTAGTAGAACATCTTCTTCAGTCCCAACAACTCGGTAAAACTTAAGATCATCTACGTACATAAAAACTTGAGAGCAACGAAAGCAATTAGATAGATCATTAATATACTTACATTATGTGTTTATACTTTCTCCATTCGTTTATTTTCTTTTTGACAGCTCACGCCTATAAATTACGGTTTTTTTTTTCGGAATAATGTACTACAGTAATGTCGTACTTTATTGACGGAGACGGTACCTTAGTGAAGTGGCCTATGCATAACAAACAACCACAGACTAAAACAGTACTTGAAATACGATAAATCGATTATATGATAAAAATAATTTGACTTCATGTACTTAAGTATTTTTTCTGTAAATTTAATAAAAAAATGAAATAAAAATAGTATCCATGACTCCAAGATTGATTATTTGCAAGAAATTAAGTCGAAATCTTGGAATTTAGGACCAAACCAAGAGTACAGAACAATAACTCTGTTCATTCATCTAATTTACTGATTTATTATTTATATTTTTGTATAATTCTTACATAATATAAAAACTGATAAAGGAATATTAATGTTTAAACTGAAAATGTTTAATTAAATCGATTGAAAGTTCTTCTTAAATAAAATCGCTTTTCATTTCAAATCGAATGGGTAATGTGAAAGGGCGTCACTAATTTCGAAATTTCTTGGACTGTCAAAAAGAAAATAAACGAATGGACAGAGTATAGTATACACTAAACGATGTTTTTTACCCGACTACGGCAAAGTCAAAGGAGGGTTATGATTTTGACAGGCTATGTATGCATATACATGTTCATCTGTTCCCTCATAGCTCCACCAAACATCAAATATCTAACAAAATATGGGCGTGGCCTGTTTTGTTAGTTCTAACAAGCAAACATGCTATGCAAAACGGACGGAAAACATCATTTGCTAACATAGGGTTGTTCATTTACCACATAACATTGTTCATTTTAGTCGTTGTGGAGGTAAAGATAAATTGTTATGCTTTACAAATCGGATGTTATCGACTTGCTAACCAGTGATCATTTTAGTTATAATGAAGTAGCTGATACTTATTCATACATTTTTTTTACTTTAATTTTATGCTTCTCGTTTAATGAAACTGAACTGAACTTACAGTAATACTGCACGGTTACTGCACGGTTGGCCTAGTTGTTTAGGCGGTCGCCACTACGCTTGCCAATTCGCCAAGTGTTGTGGGTTACACTGGACAACACTTTGTGTGTTTCACAAATTGTTATTCTGAGTTTGGGTGTTAATTGTGTCCGTTTCATGTACGTCTGTAAAGTCCCCCGCGACACAGGATGTTTATTCCTCATGCGGGAATTCTTTTTTAAAAAGAAATAGAAAAAAGCATACTTATATTAGGTCTTTACCTATGAAATTGCCGTTTTGTATGCAATAAGTGAAAGTACTTATTTTTTCAAACTTTTTTATTTCTGTTATTCGAAGTAATCACCCATGCAATCGACGCATCTTTGCCAACGCATTGGCATTTTATTGATGCCCTTCTTGGAAAAATCAGCTGGACGGGAGGCAACAAACTCTTCAAAGGCATTTTGTACTGCCTCTCGGGAATTGAATTTTTTACCCACTAAAAAGTTGTCTAAATTTTGGAAAAAGTAATAGTCGGTAGGTGCAAGGTCTGGTGAGTATGGCGGATGAGGGAGAGCTTCCAACCCCAGCTCTTGCAGCTGCTTCACGACAACGCGTGACCCTATACAGCGTAACAGACAGTCTCCAAGCTTCGTATTGCTGTTTTATTACCACCCACATTACATGGCGCAAGAATACCTCCAGAAAGAAACTTAGGCTTGCGAATATAATATTTACTATCTGTATTGTCATGAATCAGCAAGCACTAATATGGTAATAAGCTGCCTCCTAACTCCTGTAATAAGTCCTACAATGGGAGGTGCTGAGAAGTAGTAGTATATTTATTTAAGTACTTTAATCTCTTAATGTTTACTTTAGAAGCAGTGGATCCCTGGAGTGGAATAGTAACTACAATATCGAGTTTCGCGTTTTTCAAACGTGTGGCAATTGACCTAAAGTTAAGAAATATTATACGAACTAAGATATTTCGGTTTTGCTAAGGATAACTTTCAGAAAGTCTATGGATTAATAGAGTAACATAACAACATTACATTGAGAACACATGCTGTTTCGAGAAATTGTAGAATCTAGAGATAGATTCAATTAGATGATCATAAATAAAAATGAATCGCCGAAATGTATGTACGCCGCATAACTTTCGATCGACTGCACCAAAATGGGTAATTCTTTTTTCTATATGTTCGTTATTGTTAGGACAAGGTTTGTATAGAAGAAAATGTAATATAATTTTTTAAAGTGAAAGTTAACGGAAAAAAAAATAGGTGATAGGATTAGGATGAGCGAAGATAGTTCTGAAGACGAAAATATTGAATGTGACGGTTTCATTTTTTCTTATACAATGTGTCCCAAAATTCAAAGATAAGCGGGCGCCAAAAGGTAGACCTGCTCATGAGTAGGGGAGGTAGGGGACCATTGGGCAGTTGGGAGGTTTGGGCACCCCTTTATTTCTCGAAATCCTTAGTAGATTATTTTTGTTTTCTACCCTAGCACTATAGTTTAATAACTGGCAAAACCACTTATCTAAACATCATCTGTTATTTCACTTGATTGTCAAAGTTATATGCGGTTAACGGTTTCTTGCGTACGGAAGTGAATATTTTGGTTGTGATTTGGAGAAAGATAACAAAGCAATCTGCAAGAAAGTGTAAGTATCTACGTAAACTTCTTCTTTTGTGTTTATAAAAGATTAAATTTACCTGCTACTAAGGATTCAACATCTGATAAAAACAAACATATTCAAATTTATTTAAAAAAATACTGTATGGGGAGCATTGGGCACGCACATAGGAGGGAGGTTTGGGCATGCGCAATGCTAATAATTAATTAAGTAAAACAATAATTATTTTTAATAATAGTAATTATTTTAATATATATTATAATAATAATAGAATATAATTATAATATATTATAAAAAAGTGAAAAAAGAAGTAAGAAAAATGTTAACCACATATAATGTCATAATAATATAATATATTATATAATATCTAATTATTAATATTATATAATATCTAATTAATAATAATATATAATTATTAATTATAATAATTATCAATTATATTTCTTTAATTGAGTCCAACATCTTGCAGGATTCATTCTTTCTTTACTTTGTTATTTTTTTAAGTCTATGATAAGAAATAATATTTATTTTACTTAAAAGTTATAATAGCAATCTATACTAATATTATAAAGCTGCAGAGTTTGTTTGTTTGTTTGAATGCGCTAATCTCAGGAACTACTGGTCCGATTTGAAAAATTCTTTCAGTGTTGGATAGTCCATTTATCGAGGAAGGCTATAGGCTATATTTTATTTTCAAAAATTAGGGATCCGTAAGAAAATTGCTATTTTCTAACCCAAGGTGTGAAATCGAAAACCTATTTTTGCGTGCGCTGCAAAGACTATTGACAATAGAACAAAATAATGTATTACGGGTTTGTAGGGCCCATTAAGATCTACAAAAAAGTCCGCGAGAGCATATATCTAACTATCGTGGTTTAGTCACAATAACCGCTTTTGTGTTCGAAAAAATTATTAAATCGTCTGAAGAAAGAAACTACGTTAAATGTGTATCGTAATATTAATCCTTATCCAAATTAAGCTTTATGTTATCAAGGGTGTTTATGTAGAAGTAAAATACTTTTTGTTTCATCCCAATCCGACATTTCGTTTAGAAGTTATCACGAGTATAAGACGCTAAGAGTTGGTACCTAATAATGAGTTATTTGCCAAAGAGTTTTTATTAACATAATGCGTAATATTAATCTTTATCTAAATAATTGTGTTGTTAATTATGAGTATTAGATCTTAGAAGAGTATAATAAATACATCTATACTAATATATAAAGCTGAAGAGTTTGTTTATTTGTTTGAACGCGCTAATCTCAGGAACTACTGGTCCAATTTGAAAACATATTTCAGTGTTAGATAGCCCATTTATCGAGGAAGGCTATCCATAAAGGCTTCCATAAAATAATGAGATAATAATTAAATTTATAATAAAATAAATAAAATTTTAAGATTAAGGTAAAATAGCAATAGGGGATGAAAGTTTGTATGGAAATATGCAAGGTTTGTGAAGGAAAGGCAAGGCAAGGCCTATGTCCAGCAGTAGACTGCGATAGGCTGATGATGATGATGCAAGGTTTGCGAAAATGCTTCATGAGTTTGGGACAGGAGACAAAATATTAGAGCTATTCAGATGTAACATTTACTGAGTTATCATAATATGCTTAAGTGTGCTTACCCGAACGGGCAGACATGTGAAGGCAGACGACTGTGCCGCATGCGGATGTTGAATTTTGCTACTACAAATTCGTTATTATTCACTAGGATTCGATTTGTTTACATGATTTTTTGTTTATTCAAATAATTTTCTTCGTGAAAAAATCCGAAGGAAAAGTATCCGGCGGGATTTAAACACAGAAAAAAGCAAAAGGGGTACGCCGCAAGATGAAATAAATGCCTGTATGAAACATATTTATTATGGCTACATGTTAAAAAGTTTTGTCTTACTACAATTATGCGAGTACAACTTCACAATGATTTATGAGCAGTGTCAATATGCAAATGCTCTTCTAAAAATAGGAGATGATTGTATGCCAAATGACAGTAACGACATGATTACACTGAGACGTGAGTTCTGGTATATGATAGCACACATGATCTCAAAATAATATCTATTCTGATCCGCCGACTAATGAGACAGTTATCAAATAAACGAACGGATCATGTCAGACGTGGAGGAAGATGTTAACGAATACCTCTCAGGAAACAATGCAAGGGAAACTGAACCAGTCATATCATAGCTTATGCATAGTTTTTTAAATCTTTAGAATCATCAGGAGCGCATTCCCATAAGTTAAGACTGAAAGTTAATGTTCCAGTCCCATTAATAAGAAATCTTGAGCGACAAAGATATGTAATGGTACACGGCTACAAAATACACATCTGGGGTACAACATTGTAAAAGAAAATGTTTCAATTCCCCGTATTCCAATAATTCAAACTTATTTGCAATTTCAATTTAAAAGAATGCAGTTTCCGCTGAATACAACATTTGTACTACTAATTATCAAAGCCCAAAGACAGACGGTTAAAGTTGCAGTTCATTTAAAAAAACATGTTTTTCAAATGGGCAGCACAATCGCGTGTATCAAATCAGCTAAATCACTATATTTTGACAAAGGATGGCAAATCAAAAACGTAGTATTTTAAAATTGAAAAAATTGAGAATTTGCGCAGACTGAGGGAAAACTCAAGCAGAATTCAACAGTGGAGGCAACCATACTCGCTGTGAAAGCAGACAATGCAGAACCAAACCGTTTGGTTCGAGAGCGTATTTCTAAGACTGAGGCGGTGACTTCCAAGACCAGCACGTGTTGTTCTGTAGAGGAAGGGAGAAGGTGGGATCAGTTGGAAGAACGCTTCAGAACACTCTCCATGGTAAAGCGGTAGAGGACTGCCATAGAGGCGATATCTCTCCGCAACTGCAGAGGCTCAAAGGAATCGGTAGTATTGGGACTGTTGATAATGCGGACTGATTGCCGCTGCAAAAGATCGAGAAAATCAATGCCTAGATCCATCCCAAAGATGAGAACAGTACGGACGAGCGTACCTGGGTCTTATAAAGGAGTCACAAATGCTCGGGCGCGAAAAACCGTCTCACCCTGTTCAGGCTGCCTTAGTGGTGCCCTCGATGTACTCCCGTGGGTTGAGGTCTCGGCAAATATCCATGCCTAGGACACCGAGCTTATCCCGTAGTGGCAGTTGAGTGCTCTGAAAAGTGGGGAGGGGAAGAAACGGAGACTTTTTGGTAGAGAACGGGCACACCTGTGTTTTCTTAACGTTGAACTGGACCAGATTCTCATCACCCCATTGTCAAATGCGGTTCAAAACCCGGTCAAGCTCAGCGACAAGCTCCTATCCATTTTCCTCAACGTCTACTATCTTGGCTGCAGGGTATCCATAATATCGCCCATGCACTGTATATTGCCAAGGGCGAATATGTCATTGACATGCAGAAGAAACATCTTGGGCGACAGGACCGAATTCTGAGGTACGCTAGCGTTTACCTCCAGAAAAACAGAGGCCGCGCCGTCCGTCGCAAAGAACCCGAATGCGAAGGCGCTGATGAAGAAAAGAGTCAATCTAGAGACGACTCTAGGAGGCAGACCGAATGCTTAGAGGTCGGAGAGAAGCGAACGGTGCAAGAACAGGTTGAAAGCCTTGGCCATGTCGAATGTCGAAATAAGCTCATACAAAATACTTTTTATTTTATGTACTTATATAAATACTTAAATATGTTTTTAACAGTGAAAAGTGTGTCTTATTTTTAAAATAATATTAGCCTTAATAATTAAAACTGCTACCCAAAGTCACTGTTCCACGCGGACGAAGTCGCGGGCGCAGCTAGTATTGTATAATACTTAAGGATAGTAGTATAATATAGCAATATGTAGCGTATTAAATACAATGCCCAAACCTCCCTACTGGGGTGCCCAAACCACCCGACCATCGGGAGGTTCGG
Source organism: Diaphora mendica (assembly GCA_949125395.1). Classification (NCBI taxonomy): domain Eukaryota; kingdom Metazoa; phylum Arthropoda; class Insecta; order Lepidoptera; family Erebidae; genus Diaphora; species Diaphora mendica. The sequence goes on along the minus strand of OX421312.1, from coordinate 25,314,148 downwards.
GCACTTTGGATATGTGTCAGAAGATCATTTGTAACTTTGAGACTGATTACAATACAAAAACTTGTCTTTGCAATAATTACTACCAAATATGTGTGCTAGATATATGTGAAATAAAATTTAGAGTTTGTTAAAAAATAACAGTTTTATTACCATCTATGTAAAAAAGTGCTCAATGGTCCCCTCCCCTACATAAGAAAAAAAAATATACCTAGTTTTTTTTTAGTTACAAGAAAAATTTAGAATTTCTTTAATAATTTACACCCTTCATGATATTTTGAACGACCACGATGACAATTTTTGTGTAACGTTTTTTGTGTAAAAACTGCGGGCAATTTGGTGTTTTTAAGAGTTGTGGTGAATAGTAGCACTATTTAGGTACAAGATAAAAAAAAATCTTAAGCATATTTGAGAAATTGTCATCGTGGTCGTTCAAAATATCATGAAAGGTATAAATTTTCAAAGGTATAAATTTTCAAAGAAATTTTAATTTTTTCTAGTAACTAAAAAAAAACTAGGTATATATATATATATATATATATTTTTCCTTATGTACTCATAAGCAGGCCTACCTTTAGGCGCCCGCTTATCGTTGAATTTTGGGACACCCTGTATAACGCATTAAATTATATATTTGCAAACCGATTCGTATCATGTGAAGCTTGTTACAAGTCAACGAGCCAAAACCACATGGCTGCCATAAACGAATTTGCCATTGTAGTATAGCAAATGTATAGTATGACTAATGAACACTTTTTATCACAAGTTATCGCAAATAATAACTTGTAGCGATATTGCTCGTTTTGTACAAGACTTAGTGTAGTAATAATTAGCACAAAACACGCAATCTACGTACTACTCGTCATTTACCTGTAGAGTATGTAAATCAACAGTTAGTCTGTACCCGTTAGGATTTAGGCATTAAACCTACTTCAGGCACCAGTCTCTCACGAAGTTACCTGATTATTGTGGCATTATGTAAATTGGCATAAGAAAGTTTTGTGGGAGTGATTTAATGGATTTATTATTATTATTTAAAACTCCGACGTTAGAAAAGAGATATTGGCATTTGAGTCCTAACGGCATTGTACAAAAATCCACTTCTATAATATAGAATCACCTTTATTTGAAATAAGCCTTCATTGACAACTTACATCGAGAATGTAAATTGATGATTGTCCTTTAGGACGTCATCAATTTACAATTTATGTTTTCAAAAATTACGGCATTTCTACAATACACCAGAGAAATTTTCTTGAAATGTCTTAATATCTAGTAGTGTTCTTTCGTCAAAAAATATATTTTTTAAACAACTAAATTTTGTACTATTGTATACCTAACAGGTACTGTGTAGTATACAATATATAAAAAATCATTTGTAGATTTAAAGAACAAAAAGTTTATAAATCGTTTGAATCGATCAAATTAACCATTATTTTCACCCATCTCTTTTTTTATTACAGTTGTATCATCATCTCAACCGAAGGGCGTCAACTGTTGGATATAGGCCTCCCCTAAGCCTCTTTATACCAACCAGTCCAGTCTTTCCCTATTGTGCTTTATTATAGTATTACTACATTATAGCTACCTATCTATTTAATTCGTTATCAAAACAAATACAAAACAGTTTACATTAGTTAGTCTGTATATTTGTCTGTCGAAGCATCCACATTGAGTGCTTGAGGGTACTATTGGAAGGTTTTGGCTTATTAAAAAACTCTAATTGTTTAGCGTCCTAGAACGAAAAACAGAACCTTTAAGTCTTATATTTTAACATTTCCACTAAACATAATGAATTGATTTACAATGAATTTCACAAAACGGAAAAATCCGTTTTGTTATTAAGTACATTAGATACGTATATTGACTTTGACATCGACGCGAGGAACATTTTCGAATGGGCAAGTCGTTCGACTTCCAACTTGAAAGATACCGATGATGAGTTACTTTTTTAGCACTTATTTTGTGAACAGAGTTTGTAGTATGGGTAAGTCATAAAAACATGTATCTACCTACATGACTCAAGCGATTATATTATTAGGTAGCCTTTTCTACTCAGTAGTATTTTATTATGGCTTAGGGAGTCAAACGAGAGTCACCAATGCATCGTCGGTCTTTGAGTGCAACCGTCGGAATTAAGAGAGCCCGGCAGGAATATCAGGCGTAGGCGATAACGGTAGAAGTGGCAGATACGAGAGTCTGAAATGTAGAGGAGACCAGAAAAGAAACTCAGTAAACTTGTGCTCTTTTGAGAAAATATTATTTATTAATACGCACATTAAGCGGTTCAATTGGGCTATTTGGTGCATGTAACCTCTAAAAAGCAACCAGATCATCAGTAAACGGAACAAGGGCCTAGATAAAATCAATCATACCCCGTGATCGTTTATAAAAGGTATAAAAGGTATGAATACGAGGCGCGAGCAATGGTCAGGATCATTGCTAATGCGAACGGGTGTAAGGCGTAAGTTTATATTGTAGGTACCCATATATGTTATGTACCTACCTATATTCGTATCATTGTAATTTTCCTCTGTAAAATCAGAGCTCCAAATACACATGAGGTACATCAGGTCCGAAATTACTTATTTGTAGGTACATAATTTACTTGCGGTAAGTAACTTATATTTGTTTCGGCGTTTGGGTGTTTTCTATGTATAATTGTAGTATTTACAAAAATCAGTTGTCTGGTATCCATAACATAAGCTCTGCTTTAGCTTGGGACTAGATGGCGTTGTGTTTAGATGTCTGAAAAGTTTTTTTGTTTTATAGGCAAATTATTTTAGACGAAGAAGATCTAAAGAAGTTTGTGTGTGTTTATCTTATTCTCTAAAATGTCAAGGTTCCTTATCTACCACAAAATGTACACAATGTTTAAGTGCAGATAGTTTATTAGCAGGATATTCTATATCATCGCGTGCTCTGAGTCTGAAAGTGCCTGACACACTGAACTCTAAACTGACTTAAAATTAATGTTGCTATCAGTTTATATGGGTAAATTCATAGCCTGAAAGTTTTGATAAAAAATAAGTAAAACCTTTCAACTAGCTTTTAAATGCAACTTCCTCGCGCTGAAGCTATTTAGCCCAGACAACACAGAATGCTCTTAGTGCGTATGTAGATTACATTCTCTTCCGTGGACGAATCATAGTGTTTCCTGTTTAAATTAGGATTAGAATTTACGAAATGTGGAATGCAAATACTAAATAAAATACATGTCGAAATATAATTGTACTATAGTATATTTATTATATTTATATAATTGTAGTTATAATTGCACTGACTGTTTGTGCAGAAACTTTCTGTCTTGTTTTATCGAACACATGACCTACCAGAATAAGCAACCGGTAAATTAACAGCCCATAAGGCCGATAATGTAGTTATAATTAGAGTAACATCTATATTGACCGCAGACTAATACAATTTGATAAATTAATTACAATGATCATCGTCTTACGTCACAACACTAACAAAAGTTACACGCTCTTTATTACATAATAGCTGTCCCACGCAACCTCGTTTGCGTCTCCTATTGCCCGTAGCGTGATAATTTTCCCCCGTTTTTTAAACATTTTTCATTGGTGCTCCGCTCCTATTGGTCGTAGCGTGATGATATATAGCCTATAGCCTTCCTCTATAAATGGGCTATCTAACACTGAAAGAATTTTTCAAATCGGACCAGTAGTTCCTGAGATTAGCGCGTTCAAACAAACAAACTCTTCAGCTCTATATAATAGTATAGAAGTATAGAAGTGTTGATGGCAATGCTTAAAAATAATTTTGCAATATTATTCCAAAACATCAACAGTAGTAGCAGCAACATTAAATATTTATTTTATTAAATTATATTTACTTAATTACTGATTACTTTTGAGATTATTAGACTTAAGAAACTGAATAGTAGTAATGCTTCGCAATAATATATCATGTATTTATATAAGTATTTTTTTTTCTATATATATATATATAATGAATCGTCGAAATGTATGTACGCGCATAGCTTCCGATCGGCTGCATCAAATTAAATAATTCTTTTTTATGTGTTCGCTATTGTTAGGACAAGATTTGTATACAAAAAAAAAGATAACGGGGTAAAGTCTATTTCTTAGTTTATCACTCTCTGCGGGAAACTGAGACAGATATGTGTATGTGGCGGTACGAAGTTCGCCGGGTCAGCTAGTTAGACATAAATTTCTATACGGTGCTTATTTACTTCTACATGATTTTCTATAAAATTATTATTATATACAATTCATCAAGAATATACGTACAGATATAAATCAGGTGCCAATAATTCGTCAAAAAATCCATAAAACGATAGGTTTCACCAATTATATTTCGATGTTTCCTGACAGATAACCTAAATAACATGTCCGACTTTACGCTTACGTCACTGGACCAAAGAGTCAGTTATTAATCGAGTTACAGAATGATCAATTGAGGTCAGTTTGTAAGTTGGATCAAAAGAATAGAACGAAATCGCTCTCGTAGACTTTAGGGTCTGAAATTAATAAAAAAACTATACATCCTTACTTATTTCTTTTTAATCCCTAATCCCTGATATGTGGAATGCTCAAATAAAATAGGTTCCTTCGGCTTTTAAAAGCAGTATTAGCGTGATTTATTAAGATTCATAGGCATGAGAACAAAAAAACAACTTTTTGTGTTCTACATCGTATGTTTTCCATTTACAATGTGCAATTAAGGTGTACCTATCTTTCTATCTATCTACCTACTGTTATACGTTCATAAAGCAATAACATTTGGACATCACTTAAGCGTTAGAAAAAAAACCGGTGAAGTTAAGCAAACCATGAAAGAAATTGTTAATGTATATTTGAAGGACACTGTCTGGCTATTCTATAGACCAGCATAATTAATTAGTCTTTCGAGTTATTTACATCTTGTATGCCCATGTGTTAATTAATATCAGAATAGTAATAACTAGAGATCAAATTGCGATCATTTTAAATGTCTCTTTCATAATTTTTAACTGTCATTGTATACAGTGTATAGTTGTATACACTTTCTGTAGGATGACAGGTCGAAACATATACTTACAGGTAAGTACTTTACAAATGTAATTGTATGTAGTCGGATTCACATTTTTTTACTATTATAACACATATTGTTTTAAGATTTCTACGCATAAACAACTAGCTTTTTTCCGAGGCTCCGCCCGTATGTTGGTTGTGTATCGCGGTAAAGAGTAGCTTCCGTCCTCAAGAAGCAAAATATATTTGAATTTAGAATATTAGTATGGATATTACAAAAAAGTACCGAATAAAGTTATGACATGTTTAATAAAAATGGTATTAGTAATTTTCTTTATGTATAAATATAATAAATAGTAATAATAACGTGACACATCTCCCACACGCCTATCTGATACCAAAATAGACAAAGCCTGTAATTATAGCAACCAGACTGGGAACAATAAGATTATATGAACAATCTATATACCTAGTTAGCTTTCATCGATTTCTTTGTTTGTCCATGTTCAAGAAATATTCTATTTATGACATTTTTCAATTCGGGACGAATTTTTTCGTTACATTCATATTAAAACCCCAATTCTCCCCTTAAAAAAATTAAGAGTGGGGATAAAGGAATTTGTTTTATTCGTAAGCAAACACGGTAAAGCCATCCAGCAGTTCTCATTATATAATTGCGGTGACGAAACAGACATTTAATAATATCATTCACAAATCGAACAAGACGAAAATGCGTTTGGGTCGCAAAAAAAATCGCCGGTGATTGCCTATCCCCTTGACTATGAATTAGAGACCAGCAGCGAACTAATAATCTACAGCCCTTTTTTCATTGACACTCAGCTCCTTTTAGTCGTAGCGTGATAATATATAGCCATCCTCGAGTATATAGTTAATCTTCTATATAAAAATGAATTGCTGTTCGTTTGTCTCGCTAAAACTCGAGAACGGTTGAGCCGATTTAGCTGATTTTAGTTTTGAAATGTTTGTCGTAGTCCAGATAAGGTTTAAATGGTGAAAAATTAAAATAACTTGAAAATTCAATCGTCACGTGTACGAAGTAGCGGGCACGGCTAGTATATATCTTATATACTTATATAAAATTATCGTGTCACAATGTTAGTTTCACGACTGGACCGATTTTCATGAAATTTGGTGTGCATATCGGGAAGGTCTGAGAATCAACCAATATCTATTTTTTATACCCCAATTTTTTTTTATGGCAAAACAAAGTTTTGCCTGATCAGCTAGTACATATTATATATTTATATATATATAGGCTTCTCGATATATATCCTCCTCGGTATGTATAGGCTTCCTCGACAAGTAAACTAACACTGAAAGATTTTTTTAAATGGGGACATTAGTTCCTGAGATGTGTCAAACCAAAAAAAAAACAAATTAAGTAAGTATTATAGATTTGATTTTAAGAAATATTTTATAGAATTTACAGCATTAATAATTAAGAAGAAAGTTTATCCACTACATTCTAACAACTATTTTTATTTGTCATCTGTTTTGTTATTTTAAAAGCGTCAACTACTAGTATGCATTATCTTGAATCACTTTGAGTTTACTACACTACTAAGGCTATAAAAACTCGATTACATCGTCCAATCGCATTGAGAAAGGGTGAAATTTTTGCTGCACTACAACTACACTACAATTAATGTTACAAAAAGAACTTTTTCAATTCCATACTTCCTTACATAAAGAAAAATTTTAACAAAATTTAACAAGAACTGGATGTATTTGAAATGGAGTCCCACCAAGGCAGTACCAAATAAAAAAGAATCATCAAAATCGGTTCACCCAGTCGAAAGTTCTGAGGTAACAAACATTTAAAAAAAACACATTGAGAACCTTCTCCTTTTCTGAAGTTGGTTAAAAAAGGAGATTAAATGTTTCTCTTATCTTCTCTCTTTCTATTTAAAGACAACTCTCGCATTAGGAACACATCCTGTATCGCTGGACTTTCCAGACATGAAACAGACACAAAGAACATCCACACTGAAAACAACAATTTGTGCATCAGACAAAGTGTTGTCCCATGTGGAATTGAAACCCACAACACTTAGCAATGTGGAAAGCGATGTGGCTTCCGCTTAAACCGCTAAGTCTGTAACTGCGGTTAAGTAAATATTATGTTGGAGGGCTGTTAATCAGTTTTAGAGACAAACTAAGGTACATGACTTACAAACATATTATCATAGTAAATAATAGTCATCAAAATCCATTAAAAAAAAATGTTCTGTAGCATTAGTGTGTCTGTTGCTCTGTTTCATGATGGTTAAGAATACAGACCGTAACTACGTAGAGGCACACTCTGCAGGACAACAACTCTGCACAAAGAAACAAACTTTATACAACTTTATACAATCCCTTTCAACAATGATCACTTAAGTAAATGGCTACTCAGTAATCCCCAGCTTTTACCGAATAGATGTTTTCAGAAAGTTGTGCTGGCTTTGTTAAATTTAGCTTCAAGCTGTCTATTCTAAGAAAGGTTACTGTCTAGTATTATTACTTGGTATCTGACATCTGTGTGGTGATGGATTATGAATCACCGCCGCAATTGATCCCTTGAGTGTTGTAAGAGCCGATTAAGGGAGCTAACTATGCAGGGCAAAAACACTGCAAAGAGAAGGAAAATTTTGAAGAAGACCTACCATCCCTTTCAATAATAATCACTTAAGTATCGGCTATGCAGCAATTCCCAGCTTTTACGGAATAGCTGTTTGCATTTTCAGAAAACAATGCAGACTTTGGTAACCATCAACCAGGTTTTGGGGGACAAATGTGTAACTCAGTTTGTTTTACTATTAATAAATAATAAATAAAGTTTACCTTGGAGCTGTCAGTTCCACGAGAGTTTACTGTCTAGTATTATTACTTAGTATTTGACATCTGTGTAGTGATGCATTATGAATTTTGAGTATCACCACCACAATTCATCCCTTGGGTATTGTAAAAGACCACAGCAAAAAGAGAAGGGAACCTTGGAACAAACCCTATATTCTCAATAATAATAATTACTTAAGTAACGGCTACAGAGTCCCCAGCTTTTACAGAATAGCTGTTTGCTATTTGTTTTGTTGTTTACTACTTAGGTACTTAAGGTCCTATGTCCCCTAGAAGAGGCAGAGGGCGTCTACAGTGCATCGCCATCCTGATTATTTGGGTTAGGATATCCTGATTGGTAATGGATTTAGAATGTAGTTTTACCGTCCCTTATGTCTTGGATATTGTAAGAGCTGACTAAGGGCCAAACTAAGCAAAATAACAACACTGCAAAGAGATGGCAAACTTGAGACAAACAATACCAAACAGCTTAGAAAGCATGTCTTTTTTTTATGTATGGGCCTGCCAAAGTGACTCTACTCTGCCTGACGGAAAGCATAAGCAGAATTCAAAAGTGGTAGTTACCATACTCACTACAAATACAGACAATGCAACAGTGCAGCATAGGTGATCCACACCATAGCGGCCTAGTAAGACGCTTCTGCATCATTAGGACCCAACCCTTTTTTAGGACAGGGCTATGTTCAGCAGTGTATCATAGATTGTTAATGATAAAGTTTGTATTAACTTTTCAAGAGGTGTGGATACTATATTTTATGTATTTTTCTAATACAAGCAATAATTTTTAACTTTAGTCACTTGTAATACTACTGACTAAATTTCACACAAGGACTGATTTTCTAGCAAATATAATCAGTAATATAAACATAAGTACTTACAGATTGATTTTCTAGTAAACATAAGAATTATGCGAATAAAGACAATCAAGTCATAAAGGACTAAGGATTGATGCTCTGCATCGGGACATTTACATTCTAGGTACATCAAAGGTAATGATGACTACAAATATTTATTAACACATATACAAACAGCATGATTATGTCATGTGTTAAGAACATGCTATTCCTATCTACTTGACAATATTCTGTTTTTCAGTTTTGTCTCCTAGGGTAGTAATAAATTTCCTCACAATTCTTTCTAACAGGAGATCCTAAATTGAACATCCAGGTCTCATTGAGAACCCTGGCAATTTTGAAGTTTACTTTCCACTAAAATTTGTATCATACTTTAAGTAATTTAAACGTAAAGCCACTTTACGTTTTTTTTTTGAATGATTTATATACCTAAATATTATGCATCAAATCACCAAGACCCACCTAATATCACCTGTAGATTGCTCTAAAAAATATAGAAGTACCTATGTGGCTACTTTTCCTTATAAATATGTTAAATCATATCGTAATGTATCAAAACTATGTCTGCCTTATGTTTTTTCAGTTAAATCCCTGTAATTGATTTGGATGACATGATGATTGAGATTCTTTGATTCTTAATATTCTCAGAGCATAGGTTACACTTTACCGTGACAACGGACATAAAGACCCATTGCACACTATAAATTTGTTATTTGATAGTACTATTATGCTTTGTTTGGTTAAAAATGCAGAATACAGATTAATGTCAAATTTTCTTTGTTATTATTTTATGGTGCTAAGTAGTTAGAGTACAAATTCTGGAATTTATATTTGCATCGACAAGTAAAATCAATGCTGATGATGCAATTTTAAATGATATTTATACACATTCATCAATAAAATCAATGTTTTACACAATGATATTTAACATCCAAATTTTTAGTTCTGACACTCAGGCAGCAGCAATATAGTTAAACTTATATTTGCAACTATGAAAAATAAATATGTATTACAAATATGTTGGCCAAAGGTTACAAAATGCATTATCTGCACATTCATCGAACCTACTTTAGAAAATAATGGTAAACAAAATTACATATTTTTAATATAAACCAGTTGTAATGTACCCCTTAATTAGTTCATTTGGTGAAAAAAGATGAATGAGTTCAAACGAGAAAAGTACTAATCAGTCTTTTAATAGGAAGAATATTGACAATAAGGAGCATTTTTTTAAATATATATCTGTTATAGTTGTTGTTTACCATGAAACTGAAATTTCAATGTGTAGGTATATTGATCCTATTTCTAGATATGAAATTTTGGTAATACTCCCCACTGATGCTGGATGGATGCTTGGTGGCTAGCGCCATCTAGTGAGAATAACCTAAATCAATGTGGGCCAGATAACCTGAAATTTTACAGGATCTGTCAAATTTAGATATTTCATGACATATTTGTAGCCATAACAAGGATATTTGGGCTTATAATTGATGATAGACAGTAAATCAAGCCACCAAAATACATGGTTTGTGTTATTTTACAACAATGGTCATTTTAGCTTTATCTATGTAAGCAGTCATATATTGATTGATTTGAAATAAAGGAGATTAAACCAGGAATCTAAATTGATAAAGTGAATAAATAGGTATAATCAATTATTGGACATTACTTTTGTTTCTTGACCATATAAAAGTAGACTTGCTTTATTCTGATGTTATTGGCCTTGTTACACAAGTACCTATATTTGTTTTAAAAAATTGGTCCCAAATGTATAAAATCAGGGTTTAAATTATGTGAAAGTTATTTGTTCACTTGCTCGTTTTAATAAACACAAAAAGATACATTCGTGTACATTTCAAATTGCATAGATGCAAGTGAAAATGAACAAAATATTTGGTTCACAAGCAAAAAAGACCTCTATAGCTACTTATATTATGTAGTTGGTACCATGCACGTAGCAGTAAAATATGGAGGATGCATATCTGAAACCATCTTTAAACTCGCCCAAATCGCTTTAAATAGGTGTAGAATATTGAGTTAGGCCTTTTTATGTCATTCCTAAGTGAAATACAATTCATTTTATTGACAAAAATTAGTCAAAAGGAAAGTCAATTGCCACACGATTGTACCGCCCTACGCTGATGTTGATGTAGTATAAAAGTGAACTTACCACACTCGGAAAGAACATATTTCACATACACAATGAATAAAGTCAAAGAGAGAACTAAACTGTACTGAAATTAAACACTTAACATATAGGATTTAGTTAAGAATAATAGTTTTTTCCACAAAACAATAACACACTACACGCAATAGTACTCGCAGTCCACCATACTGAAGTTGTTGACAGCGAATCAATACAGCCAACATGACAGATAAAAAAAATCAATTATTTTAGAGTTACTTCGTGTTCCACAGCTACAAAGTGTACACTCAAACGTTTAATGGATTTAATAGTAGATGACATTGAAATCTCACAGCAGAAACTGAAGAAAAACCTTGTACATATAATTAATTTCCGAAATTTACACATTCTCATCATACGCATGCTCCATAATATTGATTTTTGGAGATCCTAATTTTGGTATGATTACGTTTTGAAACTGAAATCTGAAATAATTATCTTTATTGTACACAATGTTTATTAGGAATGATCTAAAAATAGATTATACAATATAAATAAAGATAAATATTTAACGTTAGATTCACTAGCAAACCAAATATTTTTTAGTTTCAACTCAACTTTAACCAGAATCACACACCATTAGTCTTGTGACTCTGTTTGATTATTTTCAATGGTGGTAATAAAGATTGATTCACTATTAACAAAAACTATTTTATTAAATATCGAGATGGCTTCAAAGGTCAGGATAGTTTTAGCACAGTAAAAATTGTATTATTTGTAATTTCGAGAGTTAGAGATTGAATGTTAAATGAAATAAAACGAAATCCAAACCTTAATAGACTGCCTGCTTTTATTGTTTTTGTAAGTTTTTCTCACTAATCTTTGGGAGCTTCCACCACCTCCCCAATATTTATATTTTTCGGAAGAGGAAGAAGCAAATTTATTGCTTGATTTACTGCTCTGGACTCTGGATCTAACTCTGGATCAAAGCTATCTTAACTTAGTAAAGGTAGAATCAATTTGTTACAAAATGTAACTTTCAGTCAGACACAAATCACTATACTTTCCAAACTTTTAACCCTGAAATTATCTTCTCGGTCGTGAAACTGCATCACCAATATCGTGTTTTTACCGCATTTAGGACCGCACTAGCACTTATACAAATAATATTTATAAAAGTTATCATAGAAGATTTCGGGATACAATCATTGTGTGTTTGATTCGTGCTATACACAGAAAGTCATGTTAGATACTGTTAGTCATATATATGATACTCATGTTAGAGCGGTCACAGGAAACTTTGAACAATTCAGTGTCTCTATTGACTTGCATCAGCCTGGACCAGTCTGGACTTGATTGGTGAAGAGGGGTCCTAGATCCAGCACGTCCTGGAATAATGCCAATAGAGGCTTGACAATTATTGAAAATAGATAGATCTGAACAGTATCGAACCATCAAAAGTCCAAATTTACAAAACGGTCATTAGATCTGCCATCTTACATCCATCTGAGTGTTGGCTAAAGAAAAATACGAATGAGAGACGCCTGAGTTTAGCTGAAAAAATGAACATAAGGATGTATGTGTGGTTTGACTATGGTCCACAAGGAGAGAAAAGATGCCTGAAAGTACAGGTAAATTAGCTTGGAGAAATTTTTGCGTTTGTAGTAGTGTATGGTCAGCAAATAAAAAAAACAACATTTAATTTTAAGTTTTTATTTTTTTAAAGGTAATATACGTTTGTGGCTGGAGCACACCAGCGTACACGTCTACGCATACGCACTACGTACTAATACGGACGTGAAAATGTGTATCCACTGCATTGTAATCTATGGAACTGTATGAGGCAGACAAGCCAGTTCCAAACATTACAAGCAGTGAATGCCGGTTTTCACTTCAGTGAAAACGTGTATGAATTAGGTGTTCTCCGGCCATAAATGTTTTATTCTAATAATTCATCAACCCCAGGCATATCACAATCATCCACATCCTCGCTTTCATCAGATGAATTATTTAAATTAATTATGATTCGTTCTGATATTGTGTCTAAAGCTGCGTCTCTACCCTGATATTTGTTTTCCTCCTCAATAGCATGCACACAAACTTTTCTCCATTCCTCTACAGTTATGGCGTTCATTTTTTCTTCAGCTAATGACATTATAACCTTCATATTCATTGCGACATTCTTTTTTGCGACATATGTTTTCACTATCCCCCATATATTTTCTATAGGATTAAACTCCGGATGGTATGGTGGTAAACGCAGCACAGTATGACCGTGCTGTCGTAATATTTCGTCTATCTTGTACTCTACAAATCTCGCCTTGTTTTGCAGAATCAGTTCATATAATTGAGGCTTAAGCAACGTGGATGAATGCTCAATGTTTCGCAATGTCAGCCAGTCAATCATTTGCTGTTTTCTAGAATTACTATTCGGTGCAGGATTTTGTATTGAGTTATGATATGGTGCGTTGTCAACAACAACAACACTATTTGGTTGTAAGTTGGGTATTAATTGAGTTTGAATCTGTAGTGTATGTGTCTATGGTCAGTCACTTCACTAGTAACGCATTCATTCATTGAATGAATGAGAAGGAAGCATTAGGAGGAGGAGGAGGAGAGGGCTTTGTACCTGCATTCCGAAATGAAAACATTCGGAAATGCATGATTTCCTCTTTGGGTTAAGCCGTAGAACATCGGAACTCTTTTGGTACTTGGTGTGCAGTTGATGGAGCTTCCACTAGACTGGAAGGTTGCTTCCACAACTGGAAGGTGTTTGTCATTAAGTTGGGAAGATGGGGCATGCTGCACTTCGCTGCACAATTAAGAACAATTAGATTAGAAACAATTAAGAAAAGAAAAGCAGCGTATTTTGGGCATATATATAGAAGTAAAAGTATGAATTCATGAGACTGATAATTGAAGGAAAAATTTAAGGTAAGCGCAAAAGAGGTAGAAGGCGAACATCATGGACGAAAAATATAAGAGACCGGTTAGATGTGGAAAGCACAGATGCACTAATTCGCATGACTGAAGACAGGGAGACGTACAGACATATGGTCGCCGACCTCCGGTGGTGGAGATGGTACTTAAAGAAGAAGCGCTTCTTTTCAACATTTGGTGTTTGAATTAACTGGTCAACATGTATTGTATTCCGATCAGTCTTGTTAAATGATTCGGTCACACTATTGACCAGAAGATTTCACGCTGGGACGAATAAAAAAAAAAGAAACCACTAGACGAATATTTTGTATTAAAACGGAGCAGGGTTTGCGAAATGCATGTTTGGGCGACTAAACCGGGAAAGTGACGAAACAAGACGCACATTATGTCAGAGATGCAATTTCAAAAGAAAAAAGAAAAAAAAAGAAGACGAGTGTGGAAGGCTGTAAATGATGGGATCCACAAATAGATGATTTAAGTGTCAATAGTTTTCTATAATCGATTTCTGTTTTGTTGATTGATGTAAAAATGTTCATTCCGGCTACCTGAGTTTACATAATGTTGATTTACTGTCCATGGGTGTCATGACCCTCCAACGCAGGGACGGTTCTCCGACCAGGCGATGTGATCCGCACCCCGACAGTTGATGTTGGGAAGTTGCATATATGCCGGACGGCGCGAGGGCTTCTGTATAGCGATTCAGGATGGGTAGCTTCTTCGAATAGTACGTTATTCCGTGGTTCGGTGCACATCCGATGATGGCGCTGTAGTGTGATTTCTTTGTTGAATTATATGTGAAAGTCACCACAAAGCATTAAAAATAATAAAAATAAGGAAGGGATGTAGTGTATGTGTCTATGGTCAGTCACTTCACTAGTAACGCATTCATTCATTGAATGAATGAGAAGGAAGCATTAGGTCATCTCAAGGCCCAAGGCATGTGCGGTCGCACACAGTTCAGTCAACTGTGAGCGACGGAGGTGAGTGGGCACGTGTGCCTCTGAGCCGACAATATAGTATATGGATATACTACAGAATTCACCTTGAATAGTTGTCATAGTTCATATTGTCGTGGTAATCTCCACTTTTTTGGTTGGCTTTAAACATAAGCAATGCATTTGGTATAAAGCCATCCATACCACCGGCATGAACAATGATTAAGCGGTTGCCTTTCGATATATGTTGCTTCAAACCTGAAGTGCTTCCATCTGACCAAGATTTCGAGAGGGTATGTGATGTATGGGTATGTATATATGTTTCGTCGGTGTAAACAATTGGTCGGCGTTGTTCACGATATTCAGCAATTTTCATCAAATAATTAATTCGCAAGTATCTAATTTCGTGTTTTTCCATAAGAAGTTTCCGGTTATCTTCTGTTTGCTTCCAATTAAAACCGAATGACATGACGTGTTTTCGTAACGTGCTGACACAACCTTTATAATCGATATCTTCTTTCAATTTTGCGTGCAAAGCTTTCAAAGTGGGAACTTCTTTATTTGTGATGTGGAAGTCATGAATTGTTCTTCTGATAACTTGCTGATCAAAGTTATCGATTACTATTGTAGGTTTACGATTCGGTTTCTTTTTAGGAGATTTAAATGTTACTTCCTGATCTGAAGGACGACATTTGCTTTCTGATACTACCTTTCTGACGGATGCTATTGAAATTCCTGTTGATTTAGCAACTAATTGAGTGGGGGTCATAATACTGCTCGGGTTGTTATTACACTCATTTTCGAAATATTTGTACAAACAGTACAAAACTTCTTTAGTTTGAGAAGTCAAAGGCTTGCCTCGACCATGTTTTAACACTGGAGCCATTTTGAATTAACAATATAAAGTTACAACACTTACACACAAATTAAACACTTCAACAAATATTATAACAATAATAACAAACAATAACAACAATCAACAAATACAAAATTTAACAATTAACGTAATAATTATAATTTTTGAATGAAATGTGTGCTTTATGTTCTAACAGCACCAAGCGACTGACGCCGGACTGCACGTGGCACCTGCGGACAGCGTAAACTGGTTTATTCTGGTTTTGTGCGTGCTTCCACTTTCCACTATAAAGTGACGATTTTTTGCTTTGGATTGAAATATCTCGGAAACGGTGCGTCCTAGGCCAAAAATAACAAAAATTTTGACCCCCCGTATACCCCGAGGAGTTTTAAAAACCTAGATGAAAGGAAAAAAAAAAGAAAATTATATATCGGTCTCTCCTCTTTGAAGTTTCACTTCTATCGTGTGTGAATCGCACACACACCTTTTTTTTTATAAAGTCAAAACCTTTTTCTTTAAAATAAAAACTTGTTTTTATTGATAACAAAAATCAGAGTGTTGCTAGGGATAAGTATAAAATTAAATAGTAATGTTAGGATATCGAAACATTTTTGTATAGGCCAGAACGATATAGGGGAAACGCGCTCTAAGATCTGAGTAATATACACACCACGACATATTCAAACATTTCTCGAGACTAATAATTTGACTGTAGCACCAGCATGAAAAGTTGAGAAGTGATAGGCTATCTCGGTACGGACGCGTGATAATATAACATTTATTCAACTCTAAAGTGGGGGTGTTCAAAATGGCTGCCTTGAAAGCGTCGACTGCTTCTTCACCGGACTAGAACCTTTGACCACGAAGACTTTTCTTAATTTTAGGAAATGTAAAGAAATCGTTAGGGCTTAGGTCAGGACTGTATGGAGGATGGTCAAGAATTTCTACTTTTTCCTGCTTCAAATACTCAATCGTTTGACGAGCGCTGTATGAGCTTGCGTTGTTGTGGTGCAGGATGATGCGTCGCTTTGAGTTTTGCGTGAAAGAGTAACAAACATCCATCCATCCATACTTACGAACTTTCGCGTTTATCTGGGGGCACGGTCGTGCCCCCGCCAAGACGAGCCAAGCGAAGCGCAAGGGCACTACCTACCTTTTCTCGAAGTGTTTCGTCGTTTTTTTGAACCCTCATAAGTTTGGTTCCCGATATACCAGATCGTTAAAATTCTCAGGATATGATGTTACTAATAGACTAATAAAACATACAAAGTTTCAATTGCATAGCTCTGATACTTTACATTTTATTGATGCCTAAAAAAACACTGATTTCGTCACTGACACACTGATGATCATCAAAACTGTTAGGGTACTTCCTGAAGTGCTAGAAAGCTGAAATTTGGTATGTAAACTAAGTTTAGTATACAAACCACAAAAAAATTCATAAACCTATTACTTTTGCCCCCCAACCCCCAAATTTGGGGGGTGGAAGTTTGTATGAGACTTTCACAAATGTTTATGCTAGAGGTTTTACTTTTGGTACACGGACTTTTTCGAAAGAAGAAAGAAGATGTACAAGAAATACAGACCAAAAAAATAAAAAGAAACTGCCTCAAGCAACTTACAAAAAGAAATGAAATCCCACCAAAAACATTTTCATGTAAAATGTTGCCAAGACGACTGCATATGACTTACCCTGTGAAAAAGATATCAGATCTCATGTGGAGCCAAGGTTCTGAATCAACACGCCCTAACTCTACCAACCCTAACTTCATAAACTCTACATCTCAGTAAAAATGTATTTAAATGTACTTAAAAATTTTGGTGGGATAATATTAGTAGTATAAAGTCAGCCTATTGCTGTCATTTAGACACTTTAGGGATTACATAGGATTACTCTCCCATATATCGAAACAAAAAATAAATAAGAAGGGAACATAAATGTAGAAAAGCAAATCAGGAAATGTACTCAAGAAATAGATGATAACACAACGGTAACATAGGATATCTGATACATTATACCTAGGTACCGTCAGATTGACCATTGCCAAAAACTAGGAGTTGAAACTTCTCTTGAAATGTCCTTAAAATTTCATTTTGTTTGTGTTTTCATATCAGAAGTGTCGTGAAGCAGTCTATAAAGGCACTTAGTAAAATTAGAAATGATGTAAATATTGTTTTAAATTTACCCAATACTCATTATTTCTCTTTCTATTTACCAAGTCCTTTTTATAAACTAGATATAGATACTTAGGTACTATAAAAGTTGCTTAATTTAATTTACGTGTAGATTTCAATAAAAGTAAAAATAAAAGTACTATAAGGTTCTAGTTGTGTTTTTTTCTTCAAACGACAAAACTTAAAAGGCATGCCTCATATAGCTTACTAGCTGACCCGTGCCCACTTCGTTGGGCGGTAAACATTTTTTTCTCCAACTTAGTTTGCAAATTCAGCTACCACGAAAAAGTCTTTACACTTTTCGGGTTATTATATAGCCTATGTCACTCCCAAATAACGTAGCCTTCTATTGGTAAAAGAATTTTCAAAATCGGTTCAATAGATCCCGAGATTACCCCTTACAATTTAACAAATATACAAACACACAAACTTTACCTCTTTATATAATAGTGTAGATGTACAGTTTGTCTTTAAAGTCATGACATTAAATGATGGCGCTTCTATTACGCATGTAGCAACCCTATATAGTCTGACCAAAATGAGTTTGATACTAGCAGTAAAATAAGTAATTACATTATAAATAAGTTACTAATGCTTATGAAAAGTACTACCAAGCATTTTTAATTGAATCAGAATAAAATCGTAATTTATTTTTGGACTGACTATGCTGATACCTGATGGCCGTCAGCGGCTTTTTCAGCTTCACCGTGCTGAGCGCAGATGGCTCTCAACCGCGCGCACGTACCTAACTTACTAACACTTTCTTCGTGATCAAGTCTAGACTGTTAACTGCTTGTATATCTACCAGTTACAAATAAATAAATACAATTATTATAGTTAAAAAAGAGATTTATTATTCACTCTCATACTCGGATTCTAAATATTCAATGTACAGAAACATTTCGTTGCCACCTTCATCAGCAGCGCTGTCATCACTACAGCAGCTGCTGTTTCCGCTGCTGCTATCATCGCCTAAACGAATAACCAACTACTTTGGTACAGGTGATGTTCTCTCTCATAGTATTCTTTTTCAAGCTTCTCAACGTGATGGCAGCAGTTTTTCCATACTTCAGGTGTGATGCTGCTGAAAGCCTCTTCAGCAAGTTGCTTCACATCGCGTGACCCAACATTGCGTGCTGCCACTTTTTGTTTTACGTTAGCCCAAATGAGTAGGCGCAGAGCACAAATATTAAAATCATCCATTTCTTTCTTTGGTCGGCCTTGCCTGTGTTTCCCAGGAGTTTCAAATTTTCCATAATTATTAAAACCTGCCTATCCGCTTAACCGTACTCTCTGATTTTCCTGAGAAAAAGTCAAAAAACACTAATTGACATGAAACAATTAATTCAAATTCTAAAATATCAAAAGAAATGGTCGTACTACAATATTATCTACTTACAATGTCAATATAACCTCAAAATGTGTAATGTAAACAATGCCTTTTTTTGGTCTCCAAATCGTAAATTAAGTAAATTTGTAACATCAGGTAGATTACAATCAAATAATAATACGATTATATACCCGTCATAGATGCTGTGCTCCCATAAACATCATCCAAATCCCACAAGATTCGTCCAGCTACGTACTCCGCGAAACATCGCTGGAAAACTTTAAAAATCACTTCCGCGTGCCACTCCGATTTACCTTACTCATTTTTGATACCTTGCTACGTAATTTGGTCTTAATTTAATGCAGTTTAATTAAAACAATAAACAATACAACAAGAAAAGTATACCACAACTTAAACTTGATGACAGCTGATGTACATAGATTTGGTTGTCTTTGGTGTTGCCAGGCACATGAATAATGTTAGTTCCTTAAACATTCATGTCACGACTTTATAGACAAACTATAGATATATCAGAATAACACATAAGCTACTATTTGCCGCGATAACCGACATATACACGGGCGGAGCCGCAGGCAACTAGTTATACATAAATTTGACTGCCTCGTTGGTCTAGGGGTTGGCGTGTGCGACCGCTGGTCATGAGGTCTCGGGTTCGATTCCTGGGTCGGACCAAATGTTTGTATGATCTACAAATATTTGTTTCGGAGTTTGGGTGTTTTCTATGTATAATATGTATGTATTTACAAAAAAAAGTAAATAAGTATTTATATCAGTTGTCTAGTACCCATAACACAAGCTCTGCTTAGCTTGGGACTAGATGGCGTTGTGTGGTAGATGTCCGAAATATTTATCTATACTTATAATAAAAATGTAACAGGTCAAATTCTGTACATTGAAGATATTTTGAAAATTTTTTGGAGGGCACTCTGTTATCGATACTGAAATGAAAACTATTTTTTTTTTCATTTTTGTCTGTCTGTCTGTCTGTCTGTCTGTATCTTGGCCGCGCATCACGCCGAAACTACTGAATGGATTCAAATGAAACTTGGCATGATTTGAGTTCATACTCCGAGGTAGGACATAGGATACTTTTTATTTCGAAATTCCGGACGGTTTCCTTGGGAGGGGAGATGAAAGTCAAAATGTGTAATTAATTGTAATTCATTAACGAGTAGTCCGATTGCAATAATTCTTTTTTTGTTACAAAGGAGATACTCTGAAGATTGTAGCATAAAGTATTTAATTTATCACAATCTCTCTATCTATTGGAAAAAAAAATTATAAAGAATTTATCATTACGTAAAACGACATGTAGTGACATCTATTGCCAGCCATGCGTAATTAATAACACTTTGATTAATATATCGTGGAATAGTCGTAGAACGTATTACGAATAATTCGGTGTAGCATTAAGTACACACATCAAAAGTGTCTAGGGATCAAGCATTTTTATGCGGATTTCTTGAGATTGAGATGTGGCTTTGGCCCTGGCCTGCTCAGTCGCCAGACTTGAACCCGATTGAGCATGCATGGGATATGCTACAGAGAAGAGCTCTGCCGAATATGGAGGGTATCCAGTCGCAAGAAGACCTTTTTTTGTTGTTGCAACGAACATGGGCGGCCATTCCACAGCGTGATTTGGATGAACTCATTTTGAGTATGCCAAACCGATGTTCTTGTGTTAGTGTTCGCGGTAGAAACACGGATTATTAATTGTTTAAGTTACCTAATAAAATTTTAAAGAAAACTGTTATTTCAGTCTTTTTTTCGAACTTTAATGTTAGTGGTTCAAATGTCAAAAATCCTTTTATTAGGAAAATGGCAAATTTCTTTATTAATGCAAAGGTGACTTGGTTTATCGTTACTGTGACAAACGAAAACACTTTATTTGATGAATCCTTAAAGAAAATTTTAATTAATATCAATCAGGAGAAAAGTTATTGCAAAAATATATGTTGATCCCTAGACACATATGTTGATCCCTAGACACTTTTGATGTGTGTATTTGATTTATCGAAATCTCTCTATCCATAAATTCAGCACGGTTTCCTGGAGAGAAGGGATGAAAGTCAAAATATGTACTTGGTTGTAATTCAATAACACGTGATTTCAAGTACTTTAAATATTGTTCCGTGATCTATTAAATCTGTAGACGTTGAATTTGTCTGTTTCTTTGCTTAAAACAGCAACATCTCTTGGAATCAAGTAACTAACTTTACAATAGGTACGTAATATGATTTTCTTTTGAACGTATAATAAAAATGTGATGTAACAGATCAATTCTGTACATTAAAGAAATTTAGATGTTTTATCGGGAGGGCTCTCTAATCGTTACTGAAGCAATGAATTTTGAAAATTGTTTCTAAACTTAACAGCGACATCTATTGGAATTAAGTAACACTAACTTCACAGTAGGATGTACCTATCCTATATACGAGTAATCTATATATGATTAATTTTTAAAGTAGGTATAATAAAAAAAACATTAATTCTGAACATTAGAGAAATTTAGATTTTTTTTGGAAGGACGCTCTAATCGATTCTGAACCAAAAACTAAAATACCATAATAACGTTAAATGGTCATTGTAAAGGAGCAAGGTCCAAATGTATGAAGGAAGACGACTTTTCAGTAGACTGTATTTAATTTGCTGGTTTTACAGTAATAGATTACTAGAAAAAACTTGCAAAGTTGACAAAACAATTTGTATATCTTCTTCTTCTCTTATCTATATATATAAAAGAGTAAGGTGACTGACTGACTGACTGACATACCCAGAGATCAACGCACAGCCCAAACCGCTGAAGCTACAATCCTGAAATTTGCACGTAGGTTCTTTATATGACGTAAGTGAGCACTAAGAAAGGATTTTTTGAAATTCCACCCCTAAGGGGGTTGAAATTTTGTATAGAAGTTCGTCATTTTTTAAGTAAGAAACATGAAACTTTACTTTTGGGCTACTGATTAAAAAAGAGTAGATACGTATTTAAGCGTTTCTGGATATTCTACCCCTAAGAGGTTAAATAGGGGTTGTTATTTCGTATATAGGTCAGTCTGGAAGTCCGTCATTTTTAAAGTTAGAAACATGAAACTTTATTTTTAGGCTGCTGATTAAAAATGAATTGATACGTGTTTCAGCGTTTCTGAATATTCTACCCCTAAGGGGGTGAAATAGGGGTTGAAAGTTTGTAAGGAAGTTCGTCATTTTTTAAGTAAGAAACATGAAACTTTATTTTTGGAGTACTGATTTAAAATAAATAGATACGTATTTAAACGTTTCTGAATATTCTACCCCTAAGGGGGTGAAATAGGGGTTGAAAGTTTGTATGGAAGTTCGTCATTTTTTAAGTAAGAAACATGAAACTTTACTTTTGGGCTACTGATTAAAAAAGAGTAGATACGTGTTTAAGCGTTTCTGGATATTCTACCCTTAAGGGGGTGAAATAGGGGTTGAAAGTTTGTATTGAAGTCCATAATTTTTTAAATAAGAAATATGAAACTTTATTTTTGGGCTACTAAATAAAAATGATTAGATATGTATTTAGGAGTTTTTGAATATTATGCCCCTAAAGGGGTGAATTAGGGGTTGAAAGTTTGTAAGGAACTCCGGCATTTTTTAAGTGAGAAACATGAAAATTTAGTTTTGGGCTACTGATTAAAAAAGAGTAGATACATGTTTAAACGTTTCTGGATAATCTACCCCTAAGGGGTGAAATAGGGGCTGATATTTCGTATATAGGTCAGTCTGGAAGTCCGTCATTTTTGAAGTTGGAAACATGAAACCTTAGTTTTTGGCTGCTGATTAAAAATGAATTGATACGTGTTTCAGCGTTTCTAAATATTCTACCCCTAAGGGGGTGAAATAGGGGTTGAAAGTTTGTATGGAACTTCGTCATTTTTTAAGTAAGAAACATGAAACTTTACTTTTGGGCTACTGATTAAAAAAGAGTAGATACGTGTTTAAGCGTTTCTGGATATTCTACCCTTAGGGGGGTGAAATAGAGGTTGAAAGTTTGTATGGAAGTCCATAATTTTTTAAATAAGAAATATGAAACTTTATTTTTGGGCTACTAACTAAAAATGATTAGATATGTATTTAGGAGTTTTTGGATATTATGCCCCTAAAGGGGTGAATTAGGGGTTGAAAGTTTGTAAGGAAGTCCGGCATTGTTTAAGTGAGAAACATGAAAATTTAGTTTTGGGCTACTGATTAAAAAAGAGTAGATACATGTTTAAACGTTTCTGGATATTCTACCCCTAAGGGGTGAAATAGGGGCTGTTATTTCGTATATAGGTCAGTCTGGAATTCCGTCATTTTTGAAGTTGGAAACATGAAACTTTAGTTTTTGGCTGCTGATTAAAAATGAATTGATACGTGTTTCAGCGTTTCTAAATATTCTACCCCTAAGGGGGTGAAATAGGGGTTGAAAGTTTGTATGGAACTTCGTCATTTTTTAAGTAAGAAACATGAAACTTTACTTTTGGGGTACTGATTAAAAAAGAGTAGATACGTGTTTAAGCGTTTCTGGATATTCTACCCTTAAGGGTGTGAAATAGGGGTTGAAAGTTTGTATTGAAGTCCATAATTTTTTAAATAAGAAATATGAAACTTTATTTTTGGGCTACTAAATAAAAATGATTAGATATGTATTTAGGAGTTTTTGAATATTATGCCCCTAAAGGGGTGAATTAGGGGTTGAAAGTTTGTAAGGAACTCCGGCATTTTTTAAGTGAGAAACATGAAAATTTAGTTTTGGGCTACTGATTAAAAAAGAGTAGATACATGTTTAAACGTTTCTGGATATTCTACCCCTAAGGGGTGAAATAGGGGCTGATATTTCGTATATAGGTCAGTCTGGAAGTCCGTCATTTTTGAAGTTGGAAACATGAAACCTTAGTTTTTGGCTGCTGATTAAAAATGAATTGATACGTGTTTCAGCGTTTCTAAATATTCTACCCCTAAGGGGGTGAAATAGGGGTTGAAAGTTTGTATGGAACTTCGTCATTTTTTAAGTAAGAAACATGAAACTTTACTTTTGGGCTACTGATTAAAAAAGAGTAGATACGTGTTTAAGCGTTTCTGGATATTCTACCCTTAGGGGGGTGAAATAGAGGTTGAAAGTTTGTATGGAAGTCCATAATTTTTTAAATAAGAAATATGAAACTTTATTTTTGGGCTACTAACTAAAAATGATTAGATATGTATTTAGGAGTTTTTGGATATTATGCCCCTAAAGGGGTGAATTAGGGGTTGAAAGTTTGTAAGGAAGTCCGGCATTGTTTAAGTGAGAAACATGAAAATTTAGTTTTGGGCTACTGATTAAAAAAGAGTAGATACATGTTTAAACGTTTCTGGATATTCTACCCCTAAGGGGTGAAATAGGGGCTGTTATTTCGTATATAGGTCAGTCTGGAATTCCGTCATTTTTGAAGTTGGAAACATGAAACTTTAGTTTTTGGCTGCTGATTAAAAATGAATTGATACGTGTTTCAGGGTTTCTGAATGTTCTACCCCTAAGGGGGTGAAATAGGGGTTGAAAGTTTGTATAGAAGTTCGTCATTTTTTAAGTAAGAAACCTGAAACTTTATTTTTGGGGTACTGATTTAAAATGAATAGATACATATTTAAACTTTTTTTAATATTCTACCCCTAAGGGGGTGAAATAGAGGTTGAAAGTTTGTAAGGAAGTCCGTCATTTTTTAAGTTAGAATCATGAAACTTTATTTTTAGGCTACTGATGCAAAAAGAGTAGATACGTATTTAAGCGGTTCTGGATACTCTACCCCTAAGGGGGTGAAATAGAGGTAGATTTTTTTTATGGAAGTTCGTCTTTTTTTTAAGTTAGAATCATGAAACTTTATTTTTAGGCTACTGATTAAAAAAGAGTAGAAACGTATTTAAGCGTGTCTGGATATTCTACCCTTAAGAGGGTGAAAAAGATGTTGAAAGTTTGTATGGAAGTCCGTAATTTTTCAAATAAGAAATATGAAACTTTATTTTTGGACTACTGATTCAAAAAGAGTAAATATATATTTAAGCGTTTCTGGATATTCTACCCTTAAGGGGGTGAAATAGGGTTGAAAGTTTGTATGGAAGTCCTTAATTTTTTAAATAAGAAATATGAAACTTTATTTTTGGGATACTAAATAAAAATGATTAGATACGTATTTAGGAGTTTTTGGATATTATGCCCCTAAAGGTGTGAAATAGGGGTTGAAAGTTTGTAAGGAAGTCCGTCATTTGATAGGTGAGAAACATGAAAATTTAGTTTTGGGCTACTGATTAAAAATGAGTAGATACGTATTGAAGCATTTCTTGATATTCTACCCCTAAGGGGTGAAATAGGGGTTGAAAGTTTGTAAGGAAATCCGTCATTTTTTAAGTGACAAACATGAAAATTTGTGTTTTGGCTGATTAAAAATGAGTAGATACATATTTAAACTTTTCTGGATATTCCACCCCTGGGTGAAATAGGGGTTGAAATTTCGTATATAGATTATTCTGGAAGTCCGTCATTCTTGAAGTTAGAAACATGCAACTTTATTTATGGCTACTGATTAAAAATGAGTAGATACGTATGTACGAACATGTTCTACCGGAACCGGTTGTGGTTCACGGTGCCGTCCTCGAAGTTGTTCAAAAATATGTGTGGTACCTCGGGCAGACTTTGCAGTTAAGTAGAAACAACTTCGAGGACAAGGTGAATAGGAGAATTCAGCCGGGTTGGGCAGCATTTGGGAAACTTCGTCAGGTCTTTTCATCGTCAATCCCACAGCGCCTAAATACGAAAATCTTCAATCAATACGTCCTACCTCTTATGACATACGGTGCCGAAACGTGGACACTTACGACACGGCTGGTCCACAAGTTCAAAGTCGCTCAGCGTGCTATGTAGAGGGCTATAATAATAATAATGATTTATTTTTCTCATCACAAAAGCTCAACGTTTCTCTAAGGGATCGCATCAAGAATGAGGTGATCCGGTAGAGAACCAAGGTCAATGACATAGCCCACAGGATAAGCAAGCTGAAGTGACAGTGGGCTGGCCAAATTAGCCGCAGAACTGATAACTGTTGGGGTAAACGGGTTCGTGAGTGGTGACCGCGTCTCGGCAAACGTAGCGTAGAACGTCCACTGGCCAAGTGGAATAATTATCTGCCCAAGCCGGCTGGCAGGAGCTGGATGAGAGAAGCTGAGGATCGAACCAAGTGGAGTGCAATTGGAGATGCCTATGTCCAGCAGTGGACTGCGATGATGATGATGAGATACGTATTTAAGCGTTTCTGAATATTCTATCCCTAGGCTAGACTGGAAGTCCGTCATTTTTTAATTTACAATTTTTGATTACAAATAAATGAATACTTATATCAGCATTTATGGGAATTATATGCCTAAAGGGGTTAAAATAAGGGTCGAAAGTGTGTATGAAAGTCAATTTTAATGGACTATTGATTATAAATAAATACGTTTAAAAACATGAACACAGTATTCATAGATACTTACACAGTTTTAATTAAATACATATAATCAACTTCCACGCGAGCAAAGCCGCGGGCAACAGCTAGTTTTATTTATATATGGAAAGAAAAAAATGTCATTTCAAAACTTCTGCTAGTACCTACTCAAAGCGGCGACGTCTCGATATCTGGATGGCGTGTCCTACCGGACGCATCCTGTAGTGATCACCGCTTAATCGTGTACGAATTCATACCAATAATAATAATATTAATAATAAGCAGGCAACGACCAATGGTTGCACAATATCCACAGAGAACTCCTTACAATTTTAGGTATAAAACTAAAGGGGCAAATTGGGCTTTATTTGGTTCACTCTTTGCAGTACATGCCAAAGACTTCAGTCGCAGTGGTCTATCAGCTGAGGAAAGCGCAAACATATTATCAGATACTTTCACATATTGTGCTGATGTTTTTATCGGCCGTGGATCTATCACTAACACTCGTAGATGTGATTAGTGGAATTATAAATTAGTCGAATACGTAGAATCTATCGGAAAGCTCGTAAAAAACTAAATGACATTAAAAAGCGTAACGTAACGGGAGATATCTATATATATAAAAGAGTAAGGTGACTGACTGACTGACTGACATACCCAGAGATCAACGCACAGCCCAAACCGCTGAAGCTACAATCCTGAAATTTTGCATGTAGGTTCTTCATATGACGTAAGTGAGCACTAAGAAAGGATTTTTTGAAATTCCACCCCTAAGGGGGTTAAATAGGGGTTGAAAGTTTGTATGGAAGTCCGTAATTTTTTAAATAAGAAATATGAAACTTTATTTTTGGGCTACTTAATAAAAATGATTAGATACGTATTTAGGAGTTTCTGGATATTATGCCCGTAAAGGGGTGAAATAAGGGTTGAAAGTTTGTATGGAAGTTCGTCATTTTCTAAGTAAGAAACATGAAACTTTATTTTTGGGGTACTGATTTGAAATGAATAGATACGTATTAAAACGTTTCTTAATATTCTACCCCTAAGGGGGTTAAATAGGGGTTGAAATTTTGTATGGAAGTTCGTCATTTTTTAAGTAAAAAACATGAAACTTTGCTTTTGGGCTACTGATTAAAAAAGAGTAGATACGTGTAAGCGTTTCTGGATATTCTACCCTTAAGGGGGTGAAATAGGGGTTGAAAGTTTGTATGGAAGTCCGTAATTTTTTAAATAAGAAATATGAAACTTTATTTTTGGGCTACTTAACAAAAATGATTAGATACGTATTTAGGAGTTTCTGGATATTATGCCCGTAAAGGGGTGAAATAAGGGTTGAAAGTTTGTAAGGAAGTCCGTCATTTTTTAAGTGAGAAACATGAAAATGTAGTTTTGGGCTACTGATTAAAAATGGGTAGATACGTATTGAAGCGTTTCTGGATATTCTACCCCTAAGGGGTGAAATAGTGGTTGTTATTTCGTATATAGGTCAGTCTGGATGTTCGTAATTTTTGAAGTCAGAAACATGAAACTTTAATTTTTGGCTGCTGATTAAAAATGAATTGATACGTGTTTCAACATTTCTGAATATTCTACCCCTAAGGTGGTGAAATAGGGGTTGAAAATTTGTATGGAAGTTCGTCATTTTTGAAGTAAGAAACGTGAAACTTTATTTTTGGGGTACTGATTTGAAATGAATAGATACGTATTGAAACGTTTCTTAATCTTCTACCCCTAAGGGGGTTAAATAGGGGTTGAAATTTTGTATGGAAGTTCGTCATTTTTTAAGTAAAAAACATGAAACTTTGCTTTTGGGCTACTGATTAAAAAAGAGTAGATACGTGTAAGCGTTTCTGGATATTCTACCCTTAGGGGGTGAAATAGGGGTTGAAAGTTTGTATGGAAGTCCGTAATTTTTTAAATAAGAAATATGAAACTTTATTTTTGGGCTACTTAACAAAAATGATTAGATACGTATTTAGGAGTTTCTGGATATTATGCCCGTAAAGGGGTGAAATAAGGGTTGAAAGTTTGTAAGGAAGTCCGTCATTTTTTAAGTGAGAAACATGAAAATGTAGTTTTGGGCTACTGATTAAAAATGGGTAGATACGTATTGAAGCGTTTCTGGATATTCTACCCCTAAGGGGTGAAATAGGGGTTGTTATTTCGTATATAGGTCAGTCTGGAAGTTCGTAATTTTTGAAGTCAGAAACATGAAACTTTAATTTTTGGCTGCTGATTAAAAATGAATTGATACGTGTTTCAACATTTCTGAATATTCTACCCCTAAGGTGGTGAAATAGGGGTTGAAAATTTGTATGGATGTTCGTCATTTTTGAAGTAAGAAACGTGAAACTTTATTTTTGGGGTACTGATTTAAAATGAATAGATACGTATTGAAACGTTTCTTAATCTTCTACCCCTAAGGGGGTGAAATCGGGGTTGAAAGTTTGTAAGGATGTTCGTCATTCTTTACTTTTGGGGTACTGATTTAAAATGAATAGATACGTATTTAAACGTTTCTTAATATTCTACCCCTAAGGGGGTGAAATCGGGGTTGAAAGTTTGTAAGGAAGTTCGTCGTTCTTTACTTTTGGACTAGTGATTAAAAAATAGTAGATACGTGTTTAAGCGTTTCTGGATAATCTACCCCTAAGAGGCTAAATAGGGGTTGTTATTTCGTATATAGGTTATTCTGGAAGTCCGTCATTCTTGAAGTTAGAAACATGCAACTTTATTTATGGCTACTGATTAAAAATGAGTAGATACGTATTTACGAACATGTTCTACCGGAACCGGTTGTGGTTCACGGTGCCGTTCTCGAAGTTGTTCAAAAATATGTGTGGTACCTCGGGCAGACTTTGCAGTTAAGTAGAAACAACTTCGAGGACGAGATGAACAGGAGAATTCAGCCGGGTTGGGCAGCGTTTGGGAAACTTTGTCGGGTCTTTTCATCGTCAATCCCACAGTGCCTAAATACGAAACTCTTCAATCAATACGTCCTACCTGTCATGACATACTGTGCCGAAACGTGGACACGACACGGCTGGTCCACAAGTTCAAAGTCGCTATGGAGAGGGCTATAATAATAATAATGATTAATTTTTCTCATCACAAAAGCTCAACGTTTCTCTAAGGGATCGCATCAAGAATGAGGTGATCCGGTAGAGAACCAAGGTCATTGACATAGCCCACGGGATAAGCAAACTGAAGTGACAGTGGGCTGGCCATATTAGCCGTAGAACTGATAACCGTTGGGATAAACGGGTTCGTGAGTGGTGACCGCGTCTCGGCAAACGTAGCGTAGAATGTCCACAGGCCAGGTGGAATAATGATCGGACGGCTGGCAGAAGCTGGATGAGGGAAGCTGAGGATCGAACCAAGTGGCGTGCAATTGGAGATGCCTATGTCCAGCAGTGGACTGCGTTGATGATAATGAGATACGTATTTAAGCGTTTCTGGATATTCTATCCCTAGGCTAGACTGGAAGTCCGTCATTTTTTAATTTAGTAGCCTGAAACTTTGTCTTCAGGCTTTTGATTACAAATAAATGAATACTTATATCAGCATTTATGGGAATTCTATTCCTAAAGGGGTTAAAATAAGGGTCGAAAGTGTGTGTGAAAGTCAATTTTAATGGACTATTGATTATAAATAAATACGTTTAAAAACGTGAACACAGTATTCATAGATACTTACACAGTTTTAAATAAATACATATAATCAACTTCCACGCGAGCAAAGCCGCGGGCAACAGCTAGTTTACAATAATGCTCTTATTGCTCTTAGAGTTGCGAGGTCTCATTATAGAGCTGCTGTGGAGAAATCAAAGGGAAATTTAATACGTAAACTTGTTGATAAACTCGATAGAGAGGGTCCCTGGTCACCTTTGTATCATGAATTTAAAGCAAATAGATCAATCGACCTTGCATACGTACAGAACATCAAAATTAATAATAGTTATACTACAGGAGTAGAACAAACCACAGAATATCTTTTAGAATCACTTGTGCCTGACGATCGGCCGGAGGATTATCACCGACAAATTAGGCAGTGGGCTATTGAACCACCATTGTCTCCAATGTCTGACTTACCATCTTCAGACGAATTCCTCAGTATTGTTAGGTCATTACCACTAAATAAGGCTTCGGGCGACGATAAAATATCAAACAAAATGATAAAAGAAGCTTGTAAACTTTCGGGTGATACGGTTTTAACAGTTTTTAAACGTTGCATTGCGGAAGGAGTATTTCCTAGTGTTTGGCGGTGCGGTAATATTCGAATAATACCAAAAAGTGGCGACAAGCCGCCGGACGATCCTAAATCCTATCGACCCATAACACTGTTACCATCGCTGGGAAAGCTTTTAGAGCGTCTTGTAGTACCACGACTTCTACCGGGTGGAGTTAAATTTCATGATAGACAATTCGGCTTTACGTTGGGAAAATCGACAACTGATGCGGTTATATCTGTAAGGAAAACTGTCACCGAGTCAAGTTTTCAATATGTTTTAGGCATCTTTTTAGATATATCTGGCGCCTTTGACAATACGTGGTGGCCCATGCTATTGCTAAAATTAAAATTAAGAGGTTGCTTTAAAAATATTTATTCCCTTATCTCCTCGTACTTCTTACAAGGTACTACTAAATTGAGACTTGAGCATCATTCTGTGTCGAAGGCGCTTACGATGGGGTGTCCTCAAGGGTCAGTGCTAAATCCATACTTGTGGAACATAGGCTTCGACGATTTTCTGGCAATGCCTGTGCCGTCCGGATGTACCCTGAATGCGTACGCGGACGACGGTTTGTTATTGATAAAGTCGGATATTAGAACGGGGCTTGAGAGGCTGGCCAGTGAATGTTTGGACTTAATATTTCGGTGGGGTGGGCGTAATCGGTTGACGTTTGCACAAAACCTTCCAGCTACTTCTGAAAGGTAACCTCAAATCACCGCCGTGTATTAAATTTGAAAATGTTACTATTAAAAATAAAACCTCGGTTTGTTATTTAGGATTGGTTTTAGAAAGAAAATTTTCATTTATTGAACATATTAGAACAGTTAATGAAAAGTCTAAAAAGAGTTTCTTTGCACTGACGAGGATATCAACTGCGACATGGGGTCTGTCATATAATACACTAAAGATCATATATGGAGCTACTTATTTGGGTTCTATTTGCTATGGTGCTCCTGTGTGGGCAGATAGGGCGACTGTAGGTGCTGTCCGACGCAAACTGTTACAAGGCCAACGACCTGCATTGGATTTTCTTGTGCAAGGCATATAAGACGGTTAGCACTGAGGCTTTACCGGTGTTGGCAGGTATTCTTCCGGTCGATCTCGAGGTGCAAAGACGTGCAGCCATGTACTATTCCACACTACAAAACATAGAATGCGATTTTTTGGGCATACGAGACCGCGGTAAAATCATAAGATTGTTTCAACAGCAATTCAATGTCTATAACGACCTCTTGGATGAATGGCAGCAACGATGGGACGAATCATCTAAGGGGCGCCACCTCTACCAGTTCTTTCCATCTGTTCTCGAACGGTTGTCAAGGACATGGCTCGAGGTAGATCACTGTGTCGCCCAATTTCTTACAGGCCACGGTAACTTTAAGAGCAAACTATACTCATTTAAATTAGTCGCTTCACCATTGTGTCAATGCTCAACACCTGATTCTAACTGTGAACAGTCGGCTCATCATATCCTCTGGGAATGTAGTCTTTGGTACAATGAACGTAACATGATGCTAAATAGCTTACAAATGACGTCTGGGGTAGTATATTACGGGGATCTTGTGTCAACTGCGGTGAATTTCCGTGCGTTTAAGCGATTCTGCCGTACATACTATAGAAATCAAATATAGCTCACTTAGGACCCATAATATTTTTATCCGTGGTGCTTCCCGGTTTGAAAAAGGCGTCTGCCTATTTTGACTCCATTTTGTCTCCCGCTTTGCTAAGGAGGAAAGTGGACTTATTATATTTCCAACTCCTCCAGTTTTCTTTTGATTAATTTCGTTGTGGGTTCCAAGACAGTTTTAATTTTTCCTGGGACTTCCCGAGTGTCATAACTCGGTGTTTTCGTGGGTCACCGCTGTTGATCCTGGTATACAGGAGTTACAGTGGTGGGCGTGTGGGCGGGATTAGTCCCATAGTACCTACTCAAAGTTGAAACCGCGATATGGATATCTGGTCGAGACCCTAACATGGTATACATTTCTTGAGTAATACTTGTTTCTTTTAATGGTTTTACAATTACTTTATTTAATTGTTATCTAGGCTTTTGTATTCAATGCAAACAAAAGAATAGTATGAGAAAAGTTTGTAATCGTAAACATTATTTTGTTTTGACTTAGGCCCGTATTCACTTTGTATAGTGCGAGTGCAGGTGCATAGTGCGGGTGATCGGTGATTGGTGGAATATACGTGTGGACCGTGAATTCGCCATCCAGGCGTATTTTCTACCAATCATTGATCACATCACTTCACACCTCACCTGCACTCGCACTAATCATTATTTGTTAAACCTGTATTCACTTTGATGAGTGCGAGGTTAAGTGAATAAGGGTGTGTAGTGCACGTGTAAATTGTTAAAGCGTCTGGCAGGCATTAAGATAACGTACTTTTGTCATGTTGTGTTGATATTAAATCCGACTGGCCGGTATTGCTAAAGATACGGCCGTTATCGGATTTTTCTCAAACGGTCTAATAATTTTAATGTAATCTAACATTAACATTTTAAGACAAACAAATAAATTAGTTTGATATTTGCTTTCTGTATTGATTGATATAAATATAGTTCTTGAGCAGTTGTCTTAAAACATAATTTAGTGATATGGATTTGAGATAAAAATGTTAGGTAAACGGCAATGATGAGAGCGAGCGAAGTGAAATTGAGCTGTTGTGGACAGCGTGTCGCAATTGTTACCTCTTGGTGAATGTGATTAGATACACAAATCTGTCAAAGGAGATGGCCAATTTTTCTATGGCACTCTGCCTAGCATCTAAAAATTCATGTACATTAACGAATTTTGCTTTGTTTCGAATTTAGTACGCTCTTAAATTAACTGTAAAAGTTACTCAGTTCAGTAACTTCAGATTTCTTAGAAATTAACAAAAACATGTCTTGGTTATGAACCTCCCGGTAGCTTATTGGAGTCTTTAAAAACAGTATAATAATGTAGAAAATGATACAATAAATCTATGTAGTCAATAGACTCTAAACGTAATTTTTTGATAAAAATTTTGCTATTACAATGTTTGTAGTAAGTAAGCGGGAAGTTGGTGAAATGATGTTTCACTGACACCGCTCGACCTGTCACACTGCTTGTTACCATTTAAAGGTTTAATGGAAAAAATAATTGCTTATACAAATCATTCGCTGCGCTGTTTAAATAATACATGATACCTTTTTTTTATGGAAAGGCATGTCTAACGAAGACACAACATGTTTTCTTAGTCTTCCCGTTGCTTTACCGTAATTAATACACTTCATTGTAAACAGTTCACAATGTCCAAAACGTAAGCACAATGAAATCCGTATTGATGAGCAATATATAATCGTTGGGCAATGAAATTAGTCTGTTCGAAACAGTTACACAGACAGTTTACAAACAAGAAACAACACAATGACTCCAAAATGTCAAACGAAAAAAAAACCTGTCATTGAACCTGTCATGTTGTTTCGTAACGAGAAAAAAGTTTTGTTAAAATAAATATTATAAAAATAACATTCGAGTGAATGCTCTGATATATTTAATAATAATAATATTCATATTTTTTGATCAAAATATGAATATTATTATGATTACGATATGGAATAATCATTTAACAGTCAGAATAATTTTTAATATTACTCTGATGGAACATTAATATTTTAGCTTTACAGGGAAAGGAACGTTTATCGAATATGGCGTGTTAGCTCGATACGCCAGAAACGAAAAACAACTATTTATGTTTAAATACTTTTTCTGAAGTTGTACAAAAATGTAAATAGTTTTGTAATTTTAATTTCTATTTTTATTTATTTATAATTAGGCGTATATTAATGTACATGTCAATGAGTAACTAGGCTGAAACTGGCCATGTCATTTCCTCAGTCTATAGACATTTTTATTGCGAGCTGTACTTTTAATTCTGTATGACGTCACTGGCCTTTTCAGCCATGGTGACAAAGTTCCAGCTCATTTAGCAATTTGCATTTCTTTTTCCATTTCTTTAATTTCTCGATGACAGTTCTAATTTGATAGTTGTAGTGATGTGACCAAATAAGTAATAATATCGATCACATATATTTATTATGTTTTGAACAAAGACAAATACAACAAAAACATTCAAATATATTCTTGCAAGCTGGGAACACTCAATGACCCACCACCATTTTGTGTTTGTTTTAATCTGTCACTCGCAACAAGACGGTCGCGCTTTATAGTCACTACATTTCTGTTCGCTGAGTTTTTTTCACATTATTCATACATACGTTACGTTGTGTATTTTGTGTTCCTCCGTTTGATTGCTGTCCCAGCTGTCAAATGTCAAAATGCCTAAAGGATCTGTTCTGAAAAGGCAGACGAGAGACCTGGTGATCAAGGTTCGTAATTACTTTGAAGCAGAGTATCAAAATGGTGTACCAATAAAAAACAAGAGATAATTGACTGGCTCTAACGTCATGGCGAAAATGTGGATAATACTTTATTAAAAGTACAATTAGTGAATATTTTTACATACATTGTTCGATCGCTTGACTAAGCAAACGTGTTTTTCTATCGGACAAAATGTACAATATATAATATTAAATAATTTGTAATAATTATTTTTTGTAGCGTAAGCAGTTTCCGCTAAGTGTGTCGCGAGTGAAAGTGACTCATACGCTTCTTACGTAAACGTAATTTTAATATGAGGTAAAAGACTCTCAAACAGTATATTTGTGTAAGTGCAATGTCAAACCCGGGTTCAAGCCCTTTTGGCCGTAGCCAATTAATACGGAGGAGTCCACCTTCGACGCCAACACCTCAATCTAATCAGCCAATTTTTCAAGAACCGTCCTTGCCCCAAGAGAACGATTTACTCAGCGAGCTAATATCGACGCCGGAGATCCAAAAATAGATGACAAGTATTGATGCACTGTTAGGTGACGTCTGCTCTATAGTGTCGGATGGAAAAAAGAACACGGATCAAAAGACGCGTGTCACAAATATTTGTCGTAAGCTTGGATCTGGAGCGTCTCAGATGGCCGTATTGTACCATTCTCTAAAGCAGAAGACAATTCTCGCGCATACTACTATACAGCATTTACGGGAGAACCAGGATGTAGCGAGCTCTCTCAACCACTTCAAGACCGTAGTAAAAGAAAAGTTGTGTCCACAGGAACAAAGTTCTTTCGCCGATATGGTAAAAAAAGGTGCAGATAAGTTTGTCCGCCCAAGCAATATCAGCACCCTTGCCATATATCCCAGTGACAAGACCAAAACCAGTGAGGAAACCAAGTCCTTAGTCCAAAAAAATATTTCCCCTGAGGAACTAAAACTGCACGTACGAGGCCTTAAGAAACTAAGGAATGGAGGCGTCCTCATTAGTACAGAATCCAAAGGAGATATAGAGAAGCAGTCAACAAAATTAGTTTCATCAGGGCTTAAAGTAGAAGAACCAGCCAAACGCAATCCAAGAGTCACTATCGTGGGTGTACCCGTTTCGCTAACTGAGAAAGAGGTACTTGAATGCCTTTACGAGCAGAACTTGGTGGATTAGTTTTCTGGTGCCTCTCGTGAGTCTTGTCTTAATGCCATAAAACTCAGTCACAAATCAGGTAAGAAAAGCCTTCCCACCTGTAACTATATCCTTGAAGTACCCGCTAACATCAGAAAAACACTCATTAATCAAGGCAGGATCTACATAAACTGGACTTCTTGTCCAGTAAGAGACTTCACCCTGGTGACCAGGTGTTTTAACTGCCAACAGTTCGGACTTGCAGCCAAATACTGCCGTGAAACCAGCCCAACATGTAACCACTGTGGAGAGACGGGACATTCAGCATAATGCAGCAACAGAGCTACACCATCTACTTGCGCGACGTGCAAACGGTTCAAGCGGACAAGTGATCACCAAACTGGTGATCCAAATTGCCCGGCTCGGAAATACGCTGAGGACAAGTACATACATTCAATAGACTATGAGGGCGCCTAAGAGCGCCAGTAATTAGTTATTAGATTGAGCACTTAAAACTCTTCATATTTTATTTTCAACTTTATAACATATGACTTATCAGTTGATCAGTGACCTAGATAATTTTTCTGTGTCTGAGGTTAAATATTGTGAACTTGAGCACTGTAAACAATATGTGCTGACTACTGATAATTCACTAACAATAATAAACCAAAATATTCGCAGCATACACAAAAACATGAATGGTTTTGAGGTTTTGTATCACGCTCTTAATATAAGCTGTGATATTATCATTCTGACAGAGTGTTGGTTATCTTATCAGAAACCCTATTTACCGTCTCTTAAGGGTTATTTACTCCATAAGACTAATTTATTATTGAATCAGAACGATGGTATAGTAATATACACAAGAAATAATTTAAATGTATCCGTAGAGGAACCCATTTTTCATGGTTGTAATTGTTTAATCATCCGAATAAATCCCGATACAGTTATTCTAGCCATATATAGACCTCCTTCACAACGCATTGATACGTTTTTAGAATCCCTTGAAGTCCATTTACAATATCTTTCGGCATATAATAATATAATCTTAACAGGTGATATCAACATTAACATCGCTTCTGGGAGCATCGATACTAACGCACAGAGCTACTTAAATATTTGTTCATTTCATGGACTTTCACCTGCACACTACCACCCTACCCATCAAACTGGCTCTTGTCTGGACCATTTTATCATAAAAACAAAAAAGTCTGCCCTCACATTAGTAACTAATTCCACACTTACAGATCATCAGACTGTTTTACTAACACTTCAATTAAACCTACGTAAGAAAAATTGCATGAAAAGTTATACTAAAGTGAACATGAAAAGTCTTGAAAGTGACATAAACAGCATTTGTTTTGACCCCGTTTACAATTCAGATGATGCAAGTGTTGCTTTGGAATATTTTATTAATTTATTACAATGTGCAATACTAAAAAATACTGACACAATAAAGCTATCTGGAAAACACAGAAATATAAAACCATGGATTCCACCTGGACTCGTTCGTTGTATCAGACACAGAGACAAACTTCACCAAAAATGTAAGTCAGAGCCGGATAACTTAGTTCTGACGATAACTTATAAAATATATAAGAATTATTGCAACAGCCTCTTGAAAAAATTAAAAATTCAATACGGAAAAAATGAATTACAAAAAGCCGGGAAAGATACCAAACTTATCTGGAAATTTATTAAAGATAATACATACCAATCGAAAACTCCTGAACCGCCTCTAGACTTGTTACAAAGTGACATAAGCCCGTCTGAAGCAACTAACTATGTTAGTTTTGTTCAACAACCATTTTGCAAATACGGGCAAAAATCTTGCAGAAAACTTTTACAGTCAAGTACTGCCAACTCCCCTGTATTAAAAAACATCGTGCTTTTAGGTAAACTTAAATCTTTTGTCTTGCTTAATACCGATATAAATAAAGTATTAAACATTATATCCGGATTAAAACATAATTGCGCTGTAGGATGGGATAACATTTCGAACACTATACTCAAAAATTTCAAGCACTTACTCGCTCCCCCGTTAACCTACATATTCCAATTATGTTTGGAGAAAGGTGTATTCCCGAGATCGCTTAAAAAAGCATTAGTGACGCCTGTATTCAAATCAGGAGATAAAACAAGTCTAAATAACTACAGACCCATCTCGGTATTAACAGGTCTATCTAAAATTTTAGAGAAAATTATAAACAATAGGTTGACAAAATATCTCGAGGACAACAACTTGCTTTCGCAGAACCAATTCGGCTTTAGGCAAATGAGATCAACTAATCAAGCAGTACATCACTTAACTAACTACATAGCTAACAATTTGGATGAGGGAATGCATGCAATCGGGGTTTTCTTAGACCTTGCCAAGGCATTCGATAGTATATCCTGCTCCATACTCTTAAACAAGCTCGAAGCGCTTGGGATAAGGGGAACACAACTTCGCCTATTTTCAGACTATCTCACTGAACGAACTCAATGTGTAAAAATTGGAGAGCATTTAAGTGCTGAAGCCATGAATACTGGCTATGGTTTTCCCCAGGGAAGTGCTCTGGGCTGTACCTTGTTCCTGGTATATATAAATGACCTCTGCAGGTTGAAGATTCCTAATGGTCGCATAATATCCTATGCTGATGACACAGCTCTAATATTTACAGCAAAATCGCGAAGTGAGGTTTTTCAGCTTGCTCAGAGTGGCTTTAACACAGTGACTAACTGGCTATGTCAAAACGTTCTAACCCTGAATACTGATAAAACGGAATATATTATGTTTTCAATGAGAGGTACAAATATACCTATTGATAATCCAAAAATATATGCACATAGCTGCAAAACATTCGCTGACTCTGCATGTGCCTGCCCTGCATTAGTAAATGCCAACGAGGTGAAATATTTAGGTGTTGTTCTTGACACAAACTTGAATTTCCGCAAACACATCGATTTATTATGCACAAGAACAAGAAAATTAATATATATATTTAAGAACCTTAGCAAAGTAGCCGATTACGTAATAATAAAGCAAGTGTATTTAACGTTGTGTCAAACTATACTCACTTATTGCATAACATCATGGGGTGGTGCAGCAAAGTCAATATTATTGCACCTAGAACGCGCTCAAAGAGCGGTGCTTAAGGTAGCAATTTCCCGCCCATTCATATTCCCCACACACCAGCTTTACATGGCTTGTAACGTACTAACAGTACGACAGTTATTTATCTTGCACACCATTTTAAAGCAACATATCGAAGTTCCTTATAACCCCATACCGTTAGATAGGAGAAGAAAGGACATAG
This sequence comes from Diaphora mendica, assembly GCA_949125395.1. Taxonomy (NCBI): domain Eukaryota; kingdom Metazoa; phylum Arthropoda; class Insecta; order Lepidoptera; family Erebidae; genus Diaphora; species Diaphora mendica. Next base: position 25,274,606 of record OX421312.1, on the reverse strand, counting down.
TATGCTCCAGACCTCAAACTAGCCATCAATTTGTTCATAGATTTTATTTCTTTGTAGGACCTTTCTTGTACATTAGGATTAATAAGGAACTAAACATATATACCATGAATAATAAAAAATGTAAAATTGTACTATCTGACTATTTAAGTAAATTTAATTATGCAGACACAGAAAATATTTTGGAAACATTTATGTAGTCTTTCACAACAATTTTTGAGTTTTATATTTTAATACTTTCTATTTTGTAATATTTAATATCTTGTATTAATATGTAACTTTTAAATAAAATCCTTATCTAATAATAAAAATAAATACTAGCAACCAGTTTACAAATTTAAAGTCAAGCGATCGCCTGAAACACAGGTTTACCCTAGCTCAGGCAGCCATCGATCAAAGTATTTGATCTAAATTTTAATATTTTAACATTAGAAAATGTAACATTAACTATACTGACCTTAGTTTTACACTAGTGTAATTAAGTCTAAGTATCCCGTAATAACTATTTTTTAAATCAAATTTTAATGTCCTACACTGTAACATAATTATGTATTGGTCGATTAAATAAATATTATTATTATTCTCTTTATTTCTTTTTTATATACATATTAATTACATTTTTAAATATAAATATAAAAACAAATACATTTAAAAATATAAAAAATACAGTACAGGGACCAAGAAACCGGTGGTTAGGGTTCCAGAGACAGGAACCTCCTCACAATACGAGCCGTGTCAAGGAGGACTGCCTTCTGCATCAGACCCTTGATCCAGCCCTCTAACGTGAGCCTCTTAAGATGTTGGTCGAAGCTCTTGGCTATCAATCCGTGAGCAGATACGACTATCGGAACAATGATTACCGAATCCATATTCCACATATCGACAATCTCGCGAGATAAATCCAAATATTTTATTTGTTTTTCTTTTTCGACTTTCACGAGATTCTCGTCATGAGGAACGGCGAAATCGACAATCATTTCGCGGCGCTCTAATCGATCTATCACCACAATATCGGGCTTATTGGCAACAATAGTCCTGTCTGTGATAATAGATCGATCCCAATATAACGTAGCACGACCATTCTCGAGAACTGGGTCGTGCACATACCTATAGTATGGCACCTCTGAATTCACAAGTCTGTATTTAAGGGCAAGCTGTTGATGTACGATCCTGGCTACTTGGTTGTGCCTGTGCAAATATTCGCCGTTAGCAAGACGAGAACAACCAGAAATAATATGCCTGATAGATTCTCCAGGACGGTGACATGCCCGACAGATGACGACCGTACCATCTTTCAGGATATACCTCCGATAGTTATTCGTCATGATAACTTCGTCCATAATCGCACAAACAAAACCTTCGGTTTCTCCAAAGAGATCACCATATCGTAGCCAGGAAGTTGAGGCCTTGAAGTCTATATCAGGCCCATTAAGAGCCCGATAAAACCGACCATGAAGTTCTTTGCCCTTCCATACCTCCCCGCGATCATCAGTACTAAGTACTACAGGTTTGCGCCAATTCTATTTAGACAAAGCGAGCGGAGTGAGTCCGGTATCCACTGCAACTACATTACGATGCACTCCCACATCAGTGTTAAGAAAATATTCTCTAACCCCTCGTGTGAGAAGATTGTATATCTCGCGATTGTGTTGTGTCTATGTATCTTGATATTTAATAGTCCACGACCCCCAAACTTTCGCGGGATATACAACCTCATAACCGATGACCGTGGGTGATGCATTCGGAATGTAGTCAGCAATGTACATACTCTCCGGTCTAGGGCATCTAATTCGGTCTGAGTCCATCTAAGTATACCAAAGGAATACATCAGAACCGGCATGACCCAACCATTGTAGGCTCGCACCTTGTTACCGCCTGATAAAAGACTGTTAAGTACTTTTTTCAGGCGGCCAAAGAAGCGTTCCCGCAACGACTGTTTCATATCAGATTCTGGTCTTCCTAAGGACTGTGAAAAACCTAGATACTTGTAGGTTTCGGTTGCAGACAGAGATCTGAGTCTTGTAGAATCTGAAAGTTCTATTCCTTCAGATTCCACAATCACACCTTTCTTTACATACATGACTGCGCACTTGTCTATACCAAATATCATCTTGATAGAATTACTAAAGTTTTCAGTGACCTTTAGTAACGCTGTCAATTGTAATTTAGCGGGGGCAAGTAGTTTCAAATCATCCATATAAAGAAGGTGAGATATAACTCGATCGTCCTTCTGCAACCTATAGCCTAACCCTGAACCCTCCAAGAGAGTGCTTAGAGGGTTCAAGGCCAGACAAAACCACAAGGGACTCAGACTGTCACCTTGAAAGATGCCCCGCTCTATATTTATAAGTACGTCGGTTACCGCAGTCTGCCGACATCCAGGATAGCGAAGTACTGTTCTCCATTGTCCCATACACGACTTTAAGAAAATGCACAGAGTTGTATCAATTTTATACAACTCCAGCACTCTCAAAAGCCATGTATGTGGAACCGAGTCATAAGCCTTCTTGTAATCTATCCAACATGTCGCCAGACTCTTACGGTTACGACGTACTTGTTGGCTAATGGTCATGTCTATGATAAGGAGCTCTTTAGTGCCACGGGAACCACTTCTACATCCATTCTGAGAAACGGAAATTATCAAATTATTATTAATATGTTTAGAAATTTTGAGTCTCAGAATAGATGTCAGAAGTTTATACATGCTTGGTAAACATGTAATGGGTCTAAAATTTTTGGGATCCATGGCACTACCAGATTTATGGAGTAAGTGAGTTATACCAGTGGTTAAAAACTGGGGTTATGGGTTCCATAGATGTTATGGACTCACATGAGCGCTCGACATCCCGATACCAATCACCTTCTGTATGAGTGACAGGCACTGACCAGATGTTACGCCAAAATGTATATGTGGCATTTTCATCTGGAAAGCGCCCATCACTCACACACGGACTCGGTTCCTCCCATTTCCGGTACACCCACTTCTCATTTCTTTGGAACATTCGATTCTGGATAAACCGATCTACTCGTTTTCTATACCGTCTTATCCTATTTGCCCATGCATAAACTTTTTGCTTGAAGAAGTCAATGCGCTCTGTGACACTCGACATGTACTGTTGAGGACTAACAGTAGTCCCCAAGAATGCCTGTTTCAGAACGTGCATGACTCTCGGCCGCGTATTACCTGATTGAAACGAAATTAATTTGCCAATGAGTGTCCTGGTCTCAGCAATACGACCTTCTATTCTGTACTGCCAAGCTGGTACTTTATTTTTGGGTCGAGTAGTAGTGTTCTGTTCAACAAATTTAACACCAGCTACTCGACAAACTGCAATAGCCGCACAGTACAAAATAGAATGTGTATCACTAAGATCGCCGCTATTACCAAAATAATCTGGTAATAGCGAATTTAGGGCACTCACCAGTGCTAGATTGCGTTTATGAATGGGCAAACGGGGTAACCGAGGTCTGTTATTATAATTAACATGCCGGTACTCCTGGATCGCATGCTCCAAAGTGCTTCTTATCCTATCATTACATTGGGTACTTACGGTCATAACTTCACTCTCCACTTGTTCATCAACATACTCGCTGTGTGGTAATTGTGGTGTAGTAGCTACCAAATCCATCGAATGTGACGAAGAAGGGACAGTCAAAGTACTCCGTACGTCAGAGCGTATCCTCTCAAGTACCGCATCATCCAGCAGGTGACAGCGCTGTAAAGCTCGTACTTGATCCGACAATCGCTGTGCAGATACGTCGACGGCTGGCTCAAGCTCCTGAAACAGAGATACTAGTCGAACACGGTATGCAGTAAGGTTTGTTCCCAACTCTGAAGCCCGAAAATATGCCCGCATGACATTCTCATTAATTGAATGTGTCCATTTCATGCGGCGCACATCACCACCGGTAGCGGGGACCCTGTTCGAGGTCTGTGGTCCTCGGGATCCCAAGCTGGTCGGTGGCCGGCCTCTCTCCTGCCGACGTACAGGTGTTGGCGACGTCGGCGGAGAGAAAAACTCGTCACTTGAAGACGAGCTCGACGCCTCTGCACCAGCCGGAACTTCTATTATTTCTTCTGGAGACGGCAAGGCGGAGCGGAGCAACGAGTCCGGGGATGTTAGAAGTGCTCTCCGTCTAGCTCTTGTTAGCATCGTTCTTGGAATTTCTCACATTATTGTTTTGACATGACGTTAACGTTTAAACGTCATGTCTTACAGACATATATTTCTATGTTTCTTTTTTGGGTTATTCATTTTGCCTTTGCTTTTTATTTATTGTTTAACAATATGTCGTTTTACCCCAAGTAAATTGTTATTTCTTGCTGTTCTGTACTGTACTGTATAAATAATTTATTCCAAAAATATTTGTGAGAAAACTGACGGCTTTAAGTGTTGCTAGTTATTATTATTATATTTTAAAATCGAAAAAAAGCCTCCTTAGAAGATATATTACCGACGAAGTAGCTGCCGAATGTCAATGTGGTCATTAGCTAGCCATACACGTACAGATCTGCCAGTTGGATCTGCCCGGCAGACGTGCCTGGCGGACAGTTCCGTGCGTGTATGGTGAGAACGGGCGCAGATTTGCCCGTCGGGTGCCTGCCCGCTGCCCGTGGTCAAATCGAGCGGATCGGGCACGGGGCGGGCAGATCCGAGCTCCCAACTGTACGTGTGTGGCTAGCGACGGATTTGCCCGCCAGATTTGACGTCAGTCGCGCACTAACACTAATTAGTTTAAATGCGTTTGATCACAGAAATGGTGTTAAGCGAAAATAAAGCATTTTGAACAAGTTTTATAGAGCCTTTAAGTGTTTGCCTTGTTTTTGAAGAGTCAAAGATGAGCAATTGTACCTTACTATAGAACTAAAGGCACAAGCATACGAAAAATTGGTCGAAAATGCAACAAAATCAATCCCGCTGCAGATACAAATTAATTTAGGCTTTGAAATAGACATTTGCGTGAGCGTATATGCTGGAGTTACGATTTGAACTACTACCCGTCAGTTGCCCGTACTGCCTGCCGGGCAGATCTGTGCGTGTGTGGTGAATCACGGATCTGCCTGCCGGGCAGATCTGTACTAGTATGGCTAGCTATTGGGTTGTTCGACTTCCGCCGTATCATTGCCAGTACAATGCTATAGAACTAATATGGGCACAAATCAAAGGACACGCCGCTCGAAACAATACCCATCCCCCTTTTACGGCAAAACAGTTGTTAGATTTATTAAAAAATGCATATGCGGAAGTAAAACATTATAGCGTCGGATTGGGAAATTCATGTGGCATTCGATAATATATCTCGATCGAGCTCATCGAGTGACAGTGACGATTCATCAGATTTTGATTAAAATAAACGAATAAAGAATCAACTTAATATAATTACATCTTGTAATGTAATGTAATACTAGTTAATAAATTTGTACAAAATTATCCGGCAATAGTTTAGTTTCATAAACTTTGTAAAAAATATCGGGTCTGTTATCGTATTACGTTTATCGATAGCTCCATCCCTATGAGTTTCCATACATCTGTTAAGACCTTGTACGTGCGTAAGCGTCAAAAAAGACGTTCGTTCAAGTTTCCACAAAGAGCTGTCATCGAGAAAGAGAAATGATAGTTTTTATCAATGAGGAAAGAAAATATAAGGAGATGAACTATTCTACTATACGAACAATTCATTATACAAATATATATAAGATCGACACATATATACAAAAAAGCATTTTGTCTCTTTTTAATTTATGATTACCTTGGTGTGAAAAGAGAGATAAACATAGTTTAGTGAGCGTTAATATTGGCAACACTTCTGAGTGACGTCATGCACTTGTCAATTCGTGACCGGCGACGCCATTTCACGCCCCAAGTTCTGAGGTAGATCTGCTGTCAAGCGGTTGTTGTTGGAAATTTTGTTTTTGTTTTCGTGCCAATTACGGCTTTAAATTGATTTTTATTGTATCCAAGGCTTTGCCCTAGACATGAAAATCATGCCTTCGTGCTCCATTAAACAATCTGGTTCAAGAAAAAACAAGAATCATTGTACATTGACTCTTTACAGGTTAGTACAAAAATGCATTGAAATTGTTCAATATTTTACGATTTTGTTTATTGTATTGTATTAAACATATTCTTTTTATAATTTCCGAAGACGTTTGTTAGTTTTTTGAGGTTCTCAATGGTATTATTTGCTTTGTTTCACTTTGATTTGTTTACATACGATTAAGGATAGTGATGGTAGAGTTAAAGTGTCGATACTTATATTATTATATAAAAAAATATGTTAACATGGTGTTTTCTTCATCAGATTTCCTGTAAATGAAATTTTGAGAAAGAAATGGATCGAAATCATTGGTTAGGAAAATATAAACCCTCAACATAAAATGTGGTATGTCTGCTCGATGCACTTCCATGAAACATCCTACAACAGAACTCTCGACGTGACGCGATTACGTGACTGCGCAGTGCCCTAACCTGAATGTGTGAATAAATATTACAACTATTTAAAACGTGTTTTATTTACTCAATTTGTTATTTCGCTCAATGTCAACATAATATAAGTACTTTTTATGTTGATATCGGTATCCCAGAACCGTCGGAGCTACGAAAAAATAGGTAAACAACGATATACATTCTCGTTGGTTTGAATGCGGAGGTATTCTGTTCTTAGTCTTGTTGCTGATAAAACGGATAGGGCTGTTTTCATAGCCGATAACTAATAAAGATAAAAAAATAAAAAAACAATCGGATTTAACTATAATTATTTAATGTTATCGTTATTTTTGCAATTTATTAAATATTTCAGTTAAATATCGATATTTCGAGTCACTCTACATAGGTACAACCCTATGGCAGCCATTTTATGCGCCAACTTCTTGTGTAGGTAGGCACGATAATTTTGTAGGTATGCGTAGTCCATGTACTGTAGGTCAATGGTTTTTATCATTCATGTGTGACGTGCGTCAGAGATAATTGTCAAAGTTTTCATTTGTTTTTTTTTTAAGTTTTGTTGCCCATTTCGTGTCATCCACACTTTTTAAATGTTTTTTTTACCATTAATTTCATCACGACGAAGGCTTGAAGACTCGAATACTTAAGATTTAAAGACTATAAAAACACGACATTGGCAGAAATAGCTGATCCGGCTGGTTGCCATTTCATCGAAAGAAGAAGAAAGTTTTGTTTTTATTCGGTCTAAAACATACCAAAACAAAAATGATGTCTTCTCTTAGTTGTTACAATGCAGTAAATTAGAGGGGAATTACCATTTTTGGTATTGCTGCCAAGTAAGTTGTCCCCTAAATTAAGATTTTGTCAATTTTTAAACATTTACTCTGATAATAATAAAAAAATATGCCTCGACGATGAAGGTCCACAGCATTAATATATTTTTGTTCAGTTTCCTTCAGCGACAATAGTGTAGAAAGTAGTCTTCTTCTGCGGCATCAGCCATTGTTAGACATATCTGATGTATTTGCATTATACGAGTAATAAAATAAAAATAAAAGTCTATAATATCCACTGACCACTTGAATCTCAACAACACCGATTTAAAAACACACGGGTCATCGTAGTAGATTTATTTTTGGTAATACCAAATATTATTAGAATACTAAACATCATTGTACAAATAGATTTTCACATACTGTCAATGTCATCATTTCTTGTATTTTTAAAATTTCTATAGCAATTTGTCTTTAAAACCAAGAAATAATACACATATTTAATTTATTTAATTTCATAATGTTTCGGGTAAATCGGTAAATCAGAGTAAATCCTGACCAAGCACAAGGTAAATTTGAATTATAACTTGGCAACTCTAAGTGAAACTGTCACAGTCACCGACTGTCACGTTCGTTCAGTGACTTCGTTGATCATTTCCTCAAAATTTTTAGTCAATTGTCACAGAGGTTGGTGTTCACCGTATATATTTACTTCTTTGAGTCTCGATTTTATTAAATTTATATACTAGTGTTAAAGAGGTTCTGTAAGAAGACCTCTGTGTATAGTTAATTTGTTGAAAATGTTTAAGCTAATTTAAAGTTGTGATAATAACATTCAAATTTGCAATAATGAAATCAGTAAACATAATATTAAAAAAAGCGTTTGTGATGGCTGTTGTTGTCAGTGCTATACTGTTTATTGTCTTCTGGGTTAACATGGATCATGGTATCAGGTAATATTTAATTAAGTTTATTTTTTAATGAATGTAGGGCTGAAGACTTGATCAAAAAGTTTTCAAAATAAATAGAGTAGACTTATTACCTATTATGAGTCGTCTATAACTTGTTGTAACTATCCCATATCTAAACAATAAATCATGTGGTTGGTTATGACCAACTTTGCTGATAACTGGAACTAATACAATTAAATTTCTTACATTTCACAACTGAATGTATCTATTCTACTAATATAATAGCTATATATTTACTGCTCTCTTAAGCAACTGAAAATTTAGAAAAAAGACCAAAAGATTTAAAAATGTAACTGTACATGTAAATAAAAATAGATTGACAAATGCATTGCACAAAACTTGAATACCGCTCGACCAATAGAGATTTTCTTTCAACATTTTGCTAAGACAAGGAAAGTTCTTATAGTAGGAAAATAGTACTTAAATATAGGAACTTAAGGTAACACCGTGGGGCAAAGCTAGTTGTACAATGTTACTTTATATTTAATAATAGCAGTAGTTTAACTTACGTTGGCTCTACTACTTATCATTCTGTGTGTTTTTGATGAATACCCTGTGATGCATTGATACCGAATATTCATTTTATTTATCAAAACAATTGAGTCATTGCTAACTGACCCATGATATGCCTCATCTGCATCTCCTATTGCCAGTAGAGTGATGTTATACAGTGTGAACACATTTGTTTACCATAAAAAAGGTTATAGTGAGCCAATCAGGAATAATAGATATATGATGTTGCAGATTTTTTTCAGAACTTTAAAAGTAGAACAATTCTTTCATACAATAAAACTTAACCAAACGCACACAATGGAAGCTCTCAAAAGGAATATAAATAGTTTACCCCTGTTTTTTGCAAATATGATTGATGTGTGGACATGGCATGATAATGTTAAGCCTTCATTGATAACTGGGTGATAAATCTCTGAAAAAATAAAGCTCTGAAAGAATTTTTCAAATCAGACCAGGACTTTCTGAGATTAGCGTGTTCAACCAAACAAGCTGTTTAGCTTTATAATATTCAGCTGTTGGGCATGCAGTAATTTTCAATCCTAGTTACTACTTGTCCTTTTGTGTATATCTGTAATTTATAGACATATTAAGTTGGTTTGTATAAGGTGCAAAAACTCAGAAAGGTTTTCTATTAAGCTTTTGACACATTAAACAACTGACTTCAAAGATTGTTTTTATCAATATTTCACATCAGTTTTGTTTGCTATTTCTCATAAATGCAATGAAAATGCATGGCACTGCTAGTACTATTATACCTTTAAAGCTATGAGGGGGTCAAAAGTAGCTCCCAGTAAAGCAGTGCACTCGGGAGCTCATTGCCAGTTCTCTTGAACTTAACTTGACATGCGCCTGTGTGCCTATATACACACATCAAAAGTGTCTAGGGATCAAGCATTTTTATGCAGATTTCTTGAGATTGAGATGTGGCTTTGGCCCTGGCCTGCTCAGTCGCCAGACTTGAACCCGATTGAGCATGCATGGTATATGTTACAGAGAAGAGCTCTGCCGAATATGGAGGGTATCCAGTCGCAAGAAGACCTTTTTTTGTTGTTGCAACGAACATGGGCGGCCATTCCACAGCGTGTTTGGATGAACTCATTTTGAGTATGCCAAACCGATGTTCTTGTGTTGTTAGTGTTCGCAGTAGAAACACGGATTATTAATTGTTTAAGTTACCTAATAAAATTTTAAAGAAAACTGTTATTTCAGTCTTTTTTTCGAACTTTAATGTTAGTGGTTCAAATGTCAAAAATCCCTTTATTAGGAAAATGGCAAATTTCTTTATTAATGCAAAGGTGACTTGGTTTATCGTTACTGTGACAAACGAAAACACTTTATTTGATGAATCCTTAAAGAAAATTTTAATTAATATCAATCAGGAGAAAAGTTATTGCAAAAATATATGTTGATCTCTATACACTTTTGATGGGTGTACTTATTTATTATACTTACTAGCAACCCGCCCCGGCTTCGCACGGTTGGATTTAACCCCCACCGATGACACGATTCGTAATAAATCTGTAATATCTCCGAATATATTCATTTAAATTAGATACTGTAAAGGGCCATTTTGATCTATATTAAATGCACGATGTATTTAATTTACTTAATTGTATAAGGATTCATTCTATATTGCTTAAAATCACTTCGTAAATAAGCCATTTTTTCTCGTAAAAAGAAAGGAATCAAAAATAGTTGTTATGGGTTTATCCCTAAGAGATAGACATATACCGTCGCGGACTTTTTTGTAGTACTTTTTAGGGTGTACAATACTGTAGTACATTATTTTGATCTATCTCGTAGGGTGCAACTAGCGTTTGCAATGTAAGCGCAAAAAAATGAGTTTATTTGGTACATCACATTAGAAACCTCGAAAAATAACAGTGTTTTCATACTATATTTGCATTTATTATACACATAAAAACCTTCCTCTTGAATCATTCTATCTATTAAAGAAACCCGCATCAAAATCCGTTGCGTAGTTTTAAAGATTTAAGCAAACAAAGGGATATAGGGACATAGGGACAGAGAAAGCGACTTTGTTTTATACTATGTAGTGAAGTCACTAAATCACATACTTAGATATGCCCAGAAACCAAATTCTTTCGCTAATTCCATGTTTCTAACACAATGTCAAACAGAGTTGAAAGAAACAAATTTGTTGGGATGATATCATCATATTTTTATACTCATCCAATCAGTATTTAGAGAGAATTACACATAAGCATTGTTAAACCTCATTCTATATTACCTTTGCATATCAAATTTCTCGCCTACTACCATTTTTAGGGTTCCGTGCCAAAGGAAGGAACCCTTATAGATTCGTCATGTCTGTCTGTCTGTCTGTCCGTCTGTCCGTCCGTATGTCACAGCCACTTTTTTCCGAAACTAAAAAACCTATAATGTTGAAACTTGGTAAGTAGATGTATTCTGTGAACCGCATTAAGATTTTCACACAAAAATAAGAAAAAAACAATAAATTTTGGGGGTCCCCCAATATTTTTTTTGTTTTTTTTTTTGTTATTTTATTTTTTGTTTTTGTAATTTTATTATATTTATTTATTTATTTTAGTTACATGCTCAAAAATTTTTTTTTCATCAAACCCATGCGTGTGAACCATCTATGGATAGGTCTTCAAAAATGATATTGAGGTTTCTAATATCATTTTTTTCTAAACTGAATAGATTGCGCGAGAGACACTTCCAAAGTGGTAAAATGTGTGTCCCCCCCCCTGTAACTTCTAAAATAAGAGCATGATAAATCTAAAAAAATATATGATGTACATTACCATGCAAACTTCCACTTAAAATTGGTTTGAACGAAATCTAGTAAGTAGTTTTTTTTTATGTCATAAATCGTGAACTGCAATTTACCTTTGATTCAATCAAAACAAATATAAAAAAAAAAAAATACTTGCTGCTGCGGAACCCTTCATGGGCGAGTCCGACTCGCACTTGGTCGCTTTTTAATTCATCAGGTCTTCCGCTACATATATTAGTCAGTATAATAGTCTTAAAATATTTTTGTAGGTACTCCTCCTAATTTGAAATCTCTGTTATTCAACAACTATAATATTCATATTATAATATTCAACAACTTTGAACGACCTGAATAATAAAGTATTAAGGCCCTGTCACATAGGAACGTTATTATCGGTCGATAATACTGGATGGGTTATTGCGATATCTGTTTTAGTACATTGTTAGGAGTTAGGACAGCTACTAAATCACATCACACTGCTGCGATAATATCGAGGCAATAGACGCTTCAGACGCTTGCGTTCCTTAGGCCTTAGATATTACTGTATAAGTTTTTAGAACATTAGTATCGAGATGCATGCGATCCCATACACAGTTGAGGTAAACGTTACGTTTTGTAATAGTAATAGAAGTAATTACGTCACAAAATTTTTAGCGGCAGTTGGGAGTTTTTTTGGATTTTGATTTATCATTAGATTAATTATTATATTATATAATAAACAGTAGCTGTTTGTTTGTTTTACCGGGCCATTTCCGCACTTAGCCTCTTGATTGGGCCGTTGTACGTGAGTTTGTCATCTTCCTACTCCAACCATCCTAGTTCATCCCAGAAGCTCAGCAGTATTTTCAGATCACTACATGCTTCCGGGAGTGATGTTGATCGGAGGATGTCCGCCCGTTGATCTGCCACACTTCTACATTCTTTGACAACGTGCTGCGGCGTTTCTTCTGCCTCCATGCATCCCCTGCACAGAGGGCTGTCTGTTGCGCCTATAGTGAATAGGTGCTTGTTCAGGGGACAATGCCCTGTCAGGATACCTGTGACCTTCCTAAGATCGTCCCTTTTTAGTCTAATCGTAGTATTTTTGATGCCACCGGAACTGCACTTTTAGTATGCTTGCATCCTTCGTTGTTTTTCCATTCTGTTTTGTGTTTTTCTTCGGTTTTGGCTATGTTTTTATTTGGGCTTGGGACAAAGGCAGTAGTGGTCCCGGTCCACAAACTGTCGTTTCCGATCCCCTTTTAGCCAATTGATTTGCAGCGTCATTACCCATTGAGTTACTATTATTACTATTATTTTGGCAGCTAACTAGCACTAACAGTAACTATGGAAGATTCCGATGGGGATCGGATAGAAGATCGGGATCAAAGGGATCTGTATAGATTACCTACACTAGGGAAAACCTGCCAAAACAAGCGAATACAAAATAGAATTATCAAACGATAAAAACGTAGTTGTTTGCAATGATTTGAGGGGATTGGGACGCATTGTTGCAATAATATATCCGATACTATTGACCGATAGTAACGCGTCTGTGTCGGAGAGGCTTATAGCCTAAAAATGTTTTGGTACGCCTAATTTGAAATCTCTGTCACTAGGTGTTAAAAATGTAATATCATTTGATCGACGTGATTAATATTAGTATTAAACAGTTTAAAAATATTTCCGAACCTCTAATTTGAAACATCTGTCACTAGTATTAAAAATTGTACAACCTTTGAACGACGCGAATATGCACTGCTGGACATAGGCCTCTCCCAAGGTGTTCCTTGGGACACACACAGAGCCCGGTCTGTTACTTTTTGCATCCAGTCGCAGCCAGCCCTCAGCCGTGTTAGTATTAAACAGTCTAAAAATATTTCCGAAATACTAATTTGAAAGCTTTTTCACTATGGTTAAAAAAGTAACATCATTTCCACAAGAGACACGTGAATAATGTACCTACTGGATATCTTCCAGCCTCCTTCTTCTTCCTCCAGTATCCTTCCATATTACTTAATTTTCCAACACTAATTGAATTTATGATATTGTACTTTGGCAGGCAGCATTAAGAACAGGAATAATATAATTTAGAATACAGTATAAGGTTCTAATTTATCTCTTAGTTTGTAGTTACCTGACTGCCATGGATGGGTTATGTTTTTCGCGCGTATCTTGTATTTGTATGTATGCATTAAATATTTTTTCTATTCAGTGTTTATTTGAAGTTGTTAGTTTTTTATATTAGTAGATAAGATCCTGCCAAAGTGAATAATATTAATTTTATATAACATGGCTATGAACGTAATAAAATATTTTTTTTATTGAAAATTTTAAAAGATCGTAATCGACTAAGAATTCACGCTCGCACCTACAGCGGATTTTAAATGTGTCTGGCAAGATGTAAAAACCATTACTACTGTCCGGCTATTGAGGTAACTTTTTTTATAGGTCCCCAAGTAACTTTTATAAAATTTAGCTTTTATACTATAACGAAAGTACAACTATAATTTATTAAAGTTTAGGGGTGTCTGGCAGGGGGTAGCAACTGTCATAAGTGTCCGGCAATGGATGACGAGATTTCTAAAGTTATACAGAAGAAAATATAAAAAAATTGAGCTTTATACTTTAACGAAAATTAGATTTTCATCTACTTTCACTACTTCTGAAAGCGTGTCGAAGATTTGAGCTTAAGATTAAGCATTAGAGCTTTAGAGGCAAACCCATTGCTTTTTTTCTTTAATATGCCTGGAACTGAGTGTTCCAAGTTGTGACAAGTGATCTTTCTCTTCTTCTTTCTTAAATATGACGTTAGCAAAATTGTGGTCACACTCTACCACTAAGCCATTAATTAAAAGTTCAAGGTGACTATATTTCTATCTTTATTGCATGCGTAAAACACTGAATTTATTTTTGAATACTAGATGCTTTTAGTACCAATAACTGCACTCCGATATCAATAACTTTAGTAGCAATACGCTACAAAGGTATTGTCTACAGAGTTCTGTCAGTTCAGTTTCAAGTATTCAATATCTTCCACTCCCCATGTAACACTAATCAAAAGTGTACCCATACAAAGTCTGTAAAGAGACTTTATGAAATAACAATCTGAAGGGTATTGCCAATCTGTAGGGTACTTCAAATATGAATACGTTTTACAATTCAAATGTAGTCAAAGCAAAGGTAATTGAAACATATTACACCGCATTCTGCTCTCTTACTTAAAAAGCCAATAATATCGCCATCCTATCAAACAACGCGACGGCGAGACGAGAACTGGACAGCGATATTTGATTTTTAATTTTTTTATCAAACGAGTTTATGTACTACGATGTAAGTATGCACTTACTAAATAGTAGTATTTTTTTTTTCATTATTTTCTATTTTATAAATAAAACAGATCAACAGCAGGCATTTTGTACTCCACCACAATGCGCTTATTAAGACACTTTGCCTTATACAACAAATCGGTGGTAAAGTCACTTGCGGTATTTTCGAATCGATACGAACTTCAAATATTCAAGGAAAGGGTATAGGTACTCTGTCCTCAAAGACCGGCAATGCGTTGCAAGCGTGTATGACGGTAGTCCATCAGGTCACCGTATGCTCCTTTATGCCTATATCATAAAATAATAGACTAATTGACTTCTTTCTTGTTCGAGGTGGTCGTATTGCCACTAAGGCAGAATCTGCAGTTAATATTAACGAGAAATACTCTATACAATAATACACTTATAAATAAAAAAAACTGAGGTGAGTGCAAGACCGAAGGCCCAAAAATGATGCAGAAGCATCTCAATAGGCCGCCATAGTGCGGGTCACCATGCTGCATTGTCTGCATTCACAATGAATATGGTGACTATGACTACTACTCTTGGGTTCTACTCATGTTTTCCATTAGACAGAGTAGAGTCACTTTGGAAGGCTCATAATAAAAAAGAACCAATAAGTTTTTGTTTTAATAACACAATAACAATAGGAGGCCTACAATAATTATTTATACGGGAATTAACGCGATCACTTATTTCAAGGTATTACATACCTCTGTTTTGCCTGACGTTTCGTGACGTATCAATAATATCGAAAATGTGCCTGACGTATCAATAATATCGAAAATGTGCGGGTGGATGAAGAACCTTCTACTTCACGGATTCGACGACGGAGGGCGTGCGCCGCTGAGCCAGTCAGCCTGTGACCACGGCCAGTGCAACCTGGTCGAAACGTCAGGCAAAACAGAGGTATGTAATACCTTGAAATAAGTGATCGCGTTAATTCCCGTAAAAATAATTATTGTTATAACATGGAACGCGAAAGTTTAAAAGTTAGAATAGGAGGCCTACCACACACGCAAGTATCACCACATTTATAACTGCGTAGGTAAAACTGTAGTGATACAGTCTGTTGTTTGGCGCGTGATACAGTTTTACCAACCACCGGTGTTCCGTGTACAAGCCGGCCTGCGCAGGCAAACCTATGGTGATACTTGCGCGTGTGGTAGGTCCATAAGCCGCTCCAATTACACCACGTTGTTCGCTCCTCGACTTCTCGCATCCAACTGTTTGAACTTCATTTTTTTGTATTAGCAAAGAAGTGTAGTAACTTAATGGTTTGCTGGGCTAAGCTAATTCCAATTAAAAAAAGAAAAACCAGTTAAGAGTGTTAAGACTTGTCGGGTCTCAACTAGTTTCCTTTTTTTAAAGACACATACAGTCGATGCATTTGTTACTTCGGGATTTGTTTTACGCAAACATTCACGAAAAATATTGATTCCAAGCCCACATTGTAAAATTTAATTATATTAAAGTACCTACTCCTAATTGACATTCCGTCGCGATGTCAGGGTTTCGTAACTCTATCGATTTTGGTAACATCTAGAATTCTTGGTATATAATACAATGTCATTAGTATTTTGTTAGTTATTCTTTTTTATGATTATAACGGGACAAATGATTAGTCGGGCCACCTGGTGGTAAGTGACTACCGCCGCCGATGGACACCTGCAACTCGAGAGTCACAAGCAGGGATCGGAAAACCCATGCATAACGGTATTCGTTATAAACGGTTACCGAATCAATCTGTAACCGTTTCAAAGGGTTACTCATCGATTCGGTTAACAGATTATATATGTTATTGTTTTAACCCAAACAATAAGGGTTAACCCAAATTAAAGGGTTTATGTTTTTGAAATTGTTAACCCAAATGATAGATGTTAACCCAAGATTTCGGTTATTTTACGACGTGACGCGATTCGAAAATTAATCAATTTTACTTGATCTCTTGTGAAAAAAAAAAACTTGTTATCCCCTTTTCCCATTCCACGCAAATAATGAACGTCACCGACGACTGTAACGAAAAATGAATCACGGACCTACAAATATCCAGAAACCTATATCAAATTCGGTTAAGGTTAACCGTAATTATCCTGTATTAGATTATTCCTGTTACCAGTTATAATTCGGTAACACATATTTAGGTTAATCCTAAATTTAGGTTAACCCATTTCCAAAAGGGTTAATAACAGATTATTTCGGTTAGGTTAACCCTAACCGGAATATCCCTGGTCACAAGTGCGTTGCCGTCCAAGTACTCCTTCGGTCCTTCCTCCTAGAGTCAGAGGGACAGAGACTTGGGGCTCCGGTAACCTCTACTATCTAGGCGAATAGCAATGAAGAAATCAAATCTTAAAATTATAACTTAATACCAGTTTTGTCTTCAGTCTGCAAGGCCATGGTATACCAGTAATACCTATTCATTATGATAATGTAGGTACCTAAACTTGCCTACGTATTTAAAAGCAAGAAAAACGGCTACAAACTTACATTTCAGTAATGATTTTAACATTTTAACAATATCCTACATCTGAATACTTACCCTTAAATATCATAATCTTCAGTAGTGTCGCAAATTATATCTCTGGAACGGCTGGACCGATTTTGACGCGACTTTCACTGGCAGATAGCTGAGGACTCAAGGAGTAAATTAGGCTCCTGTTTTTTAACCTATCTTTGCCCGCGGTTTTACTCATGGTTGTTGTTGTAAAAGTACAACAACAACCACCAGTAACACCACGGGGCTCAGCTAGTCGGCTATAAATTTAATACAGTGTCAGTAGATACATAAATATATGTGCAGTGCATACATATTATGATATCGTATGTCGTATCCTCGTATCCCTATCTCACAACAAGCTCTGCTTTCAAGTAGCTATCACATTATGACTCAAACAATAAAATTACATTAATTTATTACTAGTCGATAATTTTGATACTTAACTAAATAATATTTTTCTTATTAATTTGATAAAATACAATCAGAATCTGAAAATGAATATAAAATAGATTTGGAACGTTATTATGGAACTCTTGCAATGACTTAAATCAAAAAAACTGTCTCGTTGCCACTGTCAGTGGCAGCGTCTGCGGCTGCTGTGCATGAGTCAACCAAATGATTGTATGATCTGCAAATATTTGTTTCCGAGTTTGGCTGTTTTCTATATATACTATGTATGTATGTATTTATAAAAGAAAAGTATATAAGTATTCTTCATTGAATCTAACAATCATAATACAAGCTCTGCTTAGATTGAAGCTAGATGGCGTTGTGTGTGAAATGAAAATATTATTATTTACTCTGTAGCTTCTGAACAAAAAGGTTGTGATAGGTAAATTATATTTTGAATGACCCATATAAAGAAAACTCTCTTGAAACAGTCCTATTTACCTATTTGTATTCCATGAATCATGCTGAAGTGGAACACTTTCTAGCTATTGTTACTTAGCTCATTGGTATTATGTAAGTAACCAGCTGAGCTGACCCGACAGACGTTGTCTAGTCTAAACAGGTCTAGTCTAGTAGGTACATCTTAATTGATTTCGCCAAACTGCATGACAGTTTGTTGGCGAATACTGCGCGCTCATTTTACAATTGTTACATTGTTACACAGTTACAAACAATGCATATTGTTTTAAATATGTAAACACATTTAAAATAATATGCATATTGATATGTTTCAAATTATATACACTATAATACTTTTTTTGAACCTAAGTAGGCTTTGAGATACATTTAATAGTAGTAATACTTTTAATCTTCAATTTGTTTATTAAACATTACAAATGTTTAATAAACATTACAATAGTTCTTTCAACTTTTTCTTAAATATATTTAAGTTTAAACAATTTTCTTCAATCATTATTTTATTATATAGCCTTGGTATTATATACATACTTACGTGTTCGTTCACCATAGTAATTACAGTTTGCGGCGGGGCGCTGTGTCGGAGGCATGCCTGCCTCAATGTAGAACTGTCACTCACGATTATCGGTACATACTAATACATACCCACTCTTATATGTACTTGTACTGGACATACAATACATACAATCAAACAGATTCTAGGTACCTAGCACTAGGGTTGCCAACTCTCGAAAGGACCAACCCGGGAGAATTCGAGGGGGCGGGGGGTTTAAATTGAAAATTAATAATTTCTGGAGTCTGGTAATGTGTGTGATTGGCTCTTTTCAAGATAAAATTTTCATTGCTTGGTATTGAAAATCTTAAATTTTGGAAATATGTAAAAAATCGCGTAAAAAAGTTATTGAACTCATTTGAAATTTGTTTTTGCGGTTCATAAAACTACTTTAATAAGTCCATGGCAGATTTGCCATAAAATTGGTCAGCTTGTCTGCTTTGTAGCTTCGTTTTCAGATCAGTCATTAAATTAATTTTTAACCCCCGACCAAAAGGCACCGTAGCTCCCGAACAGATGAAGCAATTTCAATTTACTTTTTTTTGTATGAAAGGTGAGTTACGTGCGAGTGTTTTTAGACATGTTTCATGAAAATTGGTTGAGCCGTTTAAAAGTTATGGGGGTGAAAGTGGGGAAGAGTAACCGAATGTCTGCAAAAATATCATCGAGTGGGGTCTCAAATGAAAGCGCATAACGTGTTTTTTACTTTTTAAAGGGAACTCAGGTTATTTAAAACCGGATTTTAGAATTAGAAATTTTAGAAAAACCGGAGAAATTATAGCACTCCGGGAGGTCGGGAGGTTAACCATTATTACCGGAGTCTCCCGGGCAATCCGGGAGGGTTGGGAACCCTACCTAGCACATATTATAATACTACTATTTAAATGAATAAAGAATTAGGTATAGGCAATTTATGAAGAACCAGTTTATTTTAGGCTTTTAAGTGTTTTTTTGGCAAGGGTTTTCGTTGGATGTTTTTGGAAGTCGGTTGTTTTATAAAAAGTTTGTGATTAAATGTCTACCGTGCGAAGCCGGGGCCGGCTGCTATAATAAATATTTCGGAAATGTAACACAACGCCATCTAGTCCCAAGCTAAGCAGAGCTTGTGTTATTGGTACTAGACAACTGATATAAATACATAATTTTAACTTTCTGCACTCTTCCTCTGAATAAACTTTGGGCTATGTTCAGATGACCGCGCGGCGGGTGGAAGTGTTCACATGACAGATTATGTACGCGCGGCATTCTGGTATCAACATTGATTGAGAATGGACGTGGAGGAGGCAATTTGCTTATGGATTTAGTGCCGAAAACTGAGATGTCGGAGAAAAAGTTTTTCTTTTTTCTTCAGTATCCAGTATTTTATTCAGTATACAGTATCCTGTCGATAAACAAATCGATAGACACAATACTTTTTTTTAAATTGGACGGCGTTTTGTAAGAACGAATTAAGCGACAAAATTGAAAAAAAAAGAGTTTTGAATGCAGATCGATTCCAGGCATAATAAACTATGTACTCAGCTAATTTTGTGTTCAAAACTCACTCCTAGTGCCTTTAAAGAAGGGGTGAATCAAGCGACATGTCAACATTTGTTAGGGCTTGTGCACGAATTCATTACGTAATAAAGAATTAACTGCCTAAGTTACTGTTAAAAAATATAGAAATAGGATTTGAAATTGCATAAATAAAAATAAAAAGAATTATATCCACAAAAATTGTTGTTGATTCGTTTATTTTGTTATTTAAAAACGCAATATCGAACTAACCGCCTAAAATTGCAGTTAATACGTAGATGCAAGAGAACAAATTCACAGCTTTTGAATTGAAAACAAGTTTTTCGGAGTTTCCAAACTGATGAAGACTAGAACATTATTAAAAAAATTAAATGTAAATGGCGTAAAATTATTTAGTTATTTGCAATATTTTTTTTTGTATCCATTTTAGTCTTTGGGAACTGGTCTGTGATCTGTTATTCTAGCTAGTGATTGTTTAATATATTTGTACTGTTTTCAACATAGTGTAGATTGTAAAAAGAAAAAAAAATTGCAGACATTTGTAAGTTATTTGTAAACTTAATGTGTAAAATTAGAAATGTCATAATGTTTAAATTAAAATTATCAAAATTAACCATTAGCATCTCGGTAACGCGAACCCATAAGATTTTCCCCTATAATAAAATGCTCATCGCGGCCAAAGAAGTTTTCACTTCGAAAATTGACATGTCAGCATGTCGGTGACGCAAACTCATAAGATTTTCCCCTACCAAAAAGTGCTCAACGCGGCTAAAGAAGGAAAAAAGGAAATGCTGTGGACTGGTTGAAAAATAAATAAATAAATGTGAAATAAACATTTATAAGGATAGACACTCATGGTAGTTTACTTTACGAAAATGTGCGGCCCATTACATTTGTCTGGTCTCTAGTAGCAAGTTTGGGAGAATGAAAACTCAGCCGAAGTTGGATGGTATGACACATCACTACTTATACTGATACATCACTTTATTCTTATTCCATCTGATGCCAGATAATATTAAGAAAATTTTACAGGATCTAATGAGTTAGAAGAAGAAAAGTAATGATTGAGTGGGTACAATTATTTTTTTATTATTTGGAGTTTTTATAGTTTGAGAAGGTGTGTTTTTAGTTTATTATAGATGTTAAGCTTGAACAGTATTTGTATGCAGTTGGTGATAACGAGCTAAAAAGTAGTAGTAGTGTATTTTTAAAGAAAGATTCAAAACTAATGGAAAGTGTTTTGATTTTAGGGTAGCGAGACAAGCAATAATTGTATTATTATTCAGGTTTTAACTATAAAAAAATATTCAACTTTATGTGTGTCTTATAATCAGCAATGACATAAATGATCATCTTACCGAAATGGTAAAATTTCTAGTTAAATTCAGAACTTTGCATAAAAATATTTGGATTTAATCTTATAATGGTCCCATTGCCACCATATCAGGATCTGATGATGGGATTCCAGGGAAATCGAGAGAAAACCTCAATTTTTATAGGCACATACTATGTTTTTCGTATATTTTCTGAAGTTACACCAGTATTTGCGTCTGATAGTCATCATTTTATGATGATGTAAGGTACAACTCCTCAACAGTTAGGAGTTGGAGTATAAATCTTTAAATATCATATGTATATATGTTACCTTTAGTCGTATTCTTTCATATTATTTAGGTAAGCTGATGATGGAAGGTGGAAGGTACAACTCCTCAACGGTTAGGAGTTGGAGGATAATTCTTTCATTTCATACGTATCTTAAGACCTTTAGTCGTATACTTTCAAGTTATTTGGGTGAGCTGATGATAGAAGGTTAAACTCTTCAACAGTTAGGGATTAGAGCATGAATTTAATATTACACGTACGTATAGACCTTAATTTGTATTCTTTCAGTTATTCTACTCTACTACTCAATAAAACGATCCATATGGATCGTTTTAAGGGTTCGAAAATATCCGATATTTATAATAAATATCAAAATATCGGATATTTATGATATATATCCGATATATATCAAGTTTGATATATATCAATTTTGTAATCCATATTATCATTTTATTGTATTATTTATGAATACTATTTGCATATGTGTTACATAAACATACTGAAATTATCAAAAAAAAACGAAAATGATATTAATGTTTTAAAATATTACAAATAATAATAATAACTTCATAATATCATAAGTCTTTTAGGTACCAAATCAGTCGTCAGTCATTCGTAATAAACTGTTAAATATTATCAAATAATTAATAAAATCATCAAAAAATGCAGTATTCATAATACTCGTAGTGCTTAGTTTAAATAAATATTTTTAAATATTTTCGGATATCTAACACACAACGCCATCTAGTCCCAAGCTAAGCAGAGCTTGTGTTATGGGTACTAGACAACTGATACAAATACATATACACTTTTCTTTTGTAAATACATACATATTATACATAGAAAACACCCAAACTCCGAAACAAATATTTGTAGATCATACAAACATTTGGTCCGACCCGGGAATCGAACCCAAGACCTCATGATAACGAGTCGCACACGCCAACCGCGAGACCAACGAGGCAGTCGAGTTTGACTGCAAGGAAGATAAAGACAGGTCATCTATCGATTCTAAGTCTGGACTGGATTATAGGACATAAACGACATTTTGAATCATATCATCCGCTATCATCATGAGAAGGATCCGATATCCAATCTAATTTCAGCTAGCATTGATATATATCGACGAAACCAGTTTGATATATATCAGATATATATCGGATATATATCTTGATATATATCCATTTATATATATCCTCGAACCCTGGTTTTATTGAGTAGACACCAACTAAGGAAGGAATTTTGGAATTTCTACCCCTAAGGGGGTGAAATGGGGGTTGAAAGTTTGTACGAAAGTCCGTCATTTTTTAAGTTAGAAACATAAAACTTTATCTTCGGGCTACAGATTAAAAATGAGTAGATACGTATTTAAGCGTTTCTGGATATTCTACCCCTACAGGGGCGAAATAGGGGTTGAAAGTTTGTGTGAAAGTCCGTCATTTTTTAAGTTAGGAACATGAAACTTTATCTTTGGGCTACTGATTAAAAATGAATAGAAATGTATTTGAGCGTTTCTGGATATTCTACCACTAAAAGGGTGAAATAGGGGTTGAAAGATTGTGTAAAAGTTCGTATTTTTTTAAGTTAGAAACATAAAACTTTATTTTTGGGCTACTGATAAAAATGAGTATTAACGAATTACGTAGCGTTTCTGGATATTCTATCCCTAAAGGGTGAAATAGGAGTTGACATTTAATATGTCTTTTTAAACCACTAAAGTTATTTGCATCAGCAGAAATTTTATGAAATAGTTCAACTTACTACTTACCTACGAGACTGTTTGCACTAAAAACTGAAAAATAAAAACTTTTTATAAAAAAAAACCGACTTCCAAAAAAACATCCAACGAAAACTCCCTGCCAAAAAACAGTAAAAAGCGTAAAATAAACTGGCTCTTCATAAATTGCTATGAGCCAATTCTTGTCCTTACATAATTCTTTATTCATTTAAATAGTAGTATTATAATGTGTTCTAGGTACCTAAAACCTGTTCGAAGTCAGTGCCAAGCCAAAAAGACTACCAACGAACAATTACAAAATTCTAAGCGATAGTCAAAATTTGTTTAATTTATGTTATATTGTTTAATAATTTATTATTAAATTTATTTAATATATTTTTAATTACATTATAATACTTTTACGTTTTATTATGAACTCAAAAAAAAAATAACTAAAAGTATGCTGTCCAGAATTTTTTAGACAACCTATTTTTAATATATTTTCTAATATACGAAATTTATTATAAAATAAGTTTTATTCTATTATCAGCTCGGTGAAGGTCGATCTAGGGTCGGATCTTCTACTATACAGGGTGAATTTTTGACACGGGACAGTAAGGGCAGGTACCTTGACCGTTATAGTTACAGGAAAACGCTTTTGGGAGACTATCCATAAATTTTTAAGATATTCTGAACTGCATTTACAGATTTTGGAAAAAATGTACAGTCAGCAAGAAAATGGTCATTTTAAACAAAAACTTTTTTTGATGGCAATCGATCCTATTTCTAATAAGGATCAAAAGTCTCTACTGGACCGACTGAGGTTTAAGTACTAGAAATGTCAGAAATCGCAAAACACTTTTTTCCCATACATTACGGAGAAAGAGTCAAACCTCTAAATTAGCCTTGATATGGCCACCAACTCTTTGTTATGGGTAGATCCGCGTTCCAGTTTGAATAGGCAGTTCTGTTTGTCTGTGTCTAAAATACATATTAAAATGATTTGGTTCTAATGTTGTTGAAGATTAACGATGCAACTATGATGTTTGTCTACTTAGGTAGGCGCTTTTGCTTATAAGAACAGCAACGAGGCCAGCTTGACAAAAACTGAAATTATCTTATGCCCCCTGTATTTCCGTACAAATGTATGGGGAAAGTTTTTGCGATTTCTGACATTTCGAGTACTCAAACCTCAGTCGGTCCAGTAGAGACTTTCGATCCTTATAAGAAACAGGATCGATTGACATCAAAAAAAGTTTTTGTTTAAAATGACCATTTTCTTGCTGACTGTACATTTTTTACAAAATCTGTTAATGCAGTTCAGAATATCTTAAAAATATATGGATAGTCTCCTAAAAGCGTATTCCTGTAACTACACACATCAAAAGTATCTAGGGATCAAGAATTTTTATGCGGATTTCTTGAGATTGAGATGTGGCTTTGGCCCTGGCCTGCTCAGTCGCCAGACTTGAACCCGATTGAGCATGCATGGGATATGCTACAGAGAAGAGCTCTGCCGAATATGGAGGGTATCCAGTCGCAAGAAGACCTTTTTTTGTTGTTGCAACGAACATGGGCGGCCATTCCACAGCGTGTTTGGATGAACTCATTTTGAGTATGCCAAACCGATGTTCTTGTGTTGTTAGTGTTCGCGGTAGAAACACGGATTATTAATTGTTTAAGTTACCTAATAAAATTTTAAAGAAAACTGTTATTTCAGTCTTTTTTTTTCGAACTTTAATGTTAGTGGTTCAAATGTCAAAAATCCCTTTATTAGGAAAATGGCAAATTTCTTTATTAATGCAAAGGTGACTTGGTTTATCGTTACTGTGACAAACGAAAACACTTTATTTGATGAATCCTTAAAGAAAATTTTAATTAATATCAATCAGGAGAAAAGTTATTGCAAAAATATATGTTGATCCCTAGACACATATGTTGATCCCTAGACACTTTTGATGTGTGTATAAAGGTTGAGGTACCTGCCCCTACTGTCCCGTCTCAAAAATTCACCCTGTATACAGGTTGGCCAAAAAGTCGTGGATCAAAGGCAACTAGGGGTTAGATGGGGTCATCAGCTGCAAAAAGTTGTTCTACGGGAGGTCCTTAAGGTCAACCCCTGCAGAGTTATAATTATTTAGTGTTTTAATAAGAAAAATGACTTTTTTAACTAATTCTTATGAAAATTCGAAAAAATCTACATTCTGTATCTTTTTTTATAATTTCCACTAGATTGGTACTGATGAGTCCTTGCGTTAGACATGCTATTTATGGTTGTTTATTAGGTGTGTTGAAGATGATATTCAGTCTTACGATTTTTTTTTTCTCATATCATAGCTTTTTATTTAATTCGGACCCCACTGTGAAAAAAAAAATACTCTACCGAAAAGTGACCCTGTATTACAAGTTTTGGCGCATTTAATGAGGATTCTGAAAAGGTATTACGTGGCTATGCCACGCATGGCTATGCGTGGCTTTGATATTTGTCAAGGACGGTCACAATCACGGTTAGGGTAGCGTTGACGATATTCCCTGGCAGCAGCCCGGGAATTACCGTCGCAAAAGCCATACAGGTACCTAATGCATTTCTGCATACTCCCTTGGGTGTATTCTCTTAATGCGCATTCAAACAAACAAACCAACAACCTCTTCAGCTTTATCTTATATATAAAATTCTCGTGTCACAGTGTTAGTTACCATACTCCTCTGAAACGGCTGGACCGATTTTTATGAAATTTGGTATGTGTATCGGGTAGGTCTGAGAATCGACCAACATCTATTTTTTATACTCCTTTTTTAAGGCAGAACAACGTTTGCCGGATCAGCTAGTAATTATATATATTATACTATTTGCATTTCTTTATTTTCTCGATGACAGCTCTTTGTGGAAACTTGAACGAGCGTCTTTTTTACATTATTTGTTTTTGTATTTATTCTTTATTGTACACATAGAACATAAAAATATATAAAAGAAATACAAGGAAGTGTCATGTACAAAGGCGTGCTTAACCCAAAATTGAGTTTTCTTCCAGCAAACCCTGAGTGAATAGAGGATAGTAGAAAAATGTAAGGGCATAGTCATGCGTACTTAAGAATCAAAAGAGTAACGAATATAATAAAAATGAAAAAGGTAATAATAGTAATTATGAAGCTGATTTATACCTACAGTTGAATATATTAAACATATTAATACACACATACGATGTTTATGCTTACATATATACATATGATACAATAAGGGTCTGGTTATTGTAGGGACAGATAATAATCCCTGGTTCTACTCTTGAACATAGTTAGAGAAGGACTAGCGCGTATCGCACGCGGTAAGGCATTCCATAGCCGAACAGCTGCAACACTAAAAGAGTTATTGTAGCAGCTCGAAGTATGAGAAGGAGTTCGAAGAAGGAGAGAAGAAGAAGATCGACAGGGTTGGCTTCTGGGAATAAAGTGCTCGAAGCGGTCACGAAGATATGAAGGAGAGTTGGGGTTGTGAATAGTGGAATATAGTAAGGAAAGTATATGTAGATCTCGACGCTGCCGAATAGGTAACCACTTCAGTTGTTTCCGGAATTCTGAAACATGGTCGAACTTTTTCAGACCAAAAATGAAGCGGATACAGAGATTATGTAACCGTTCTAGCTTATTCCAGAGTTCTTCTGTAGCGTCGAGAAAAGAAACATCGGCATAATCAAGAAGTGGAAGGAGAAGGGACTGAGAAAGTAGGACTTTAGTCGAAAAGGGGAGAAAATTTTGAAGACGTTTGAGAGAATGATATGTTCCAAAAACTTTTCTGCTTACCTCTGTAATATGTGTGGTCCATGACATGTAGCAGTCCATAAAAATCCCAAGATTTTTAATTTGTGTCAAATATGGTATGATCGCATTGTTATAGGACACTGGAGGTAGTGAAGTCAGATCGAGGCTATTATACATGTACCTGCCACCAATAATGATGGCTTGAGACTTGGCGGGATTGTATTGTATAAATGTTTTGGAGATCATTATTGATGGCAGTTACAGCTTCTGTGACCTCGTTAACCTTAAAATGTCGGTAAAGCTGCAAGTCGTCCGCATAAAGATGATAACGAGAAGAAATTACTTTAGTGATAGCATTTATGAAAATGGAGAAGAGTAGAGGAGATAGTACGCCACCCTGGGGTACACCCGCAGTAAGATTACACCAGTTAGAGGATGACTCTTCCGAGCGAACCAGTTGCGAGCGACCCCGAAGGTAAGAACTGAACCAAGCAATTACAGATCTAGAAACATTCAGAGACGATAGAGTGCCTAAGAGGATGTCAAAATCAACAGAATTAAAAGCGCTACTGAAGTCCAGTAGAACCAATACTGTCAGCTGTTTATTTTCCATAGCCAGTCTAATATCGTCTGTTATTTTAATTAATGCGGTCACAGTGCTATGATTAGTACGAAAGCCAGATTGGTATGGACTCAACAGGCCATTAGAGGAGAGAAAATTGTTACATTATGTATACATTATTTAACAAAAATATGACGCTTATGCGTCATATTTTTATTACGTTCAAGGTCATAGCAGATGGATGGACACTCATAGGGATGGAGCTATCGATAAACGTAATACGATAACAGAGCCGAATTTTTTTTACAAAGTGTAAGAAACTAAACTATTGCCCGATAATTTTGAACAAATTTATTAACTAATATTACATTTCATTACAAGATGTAATTATATTATGTTGATTCTTTATTTATTTATTTTAATCAAAATATGATGAATCGTCACTGTCACTCGATGAGCTCTCCCTAACATATATTATAAGTTCCTGTACTTCTATATTATCGAATGCCACATGAATTTCCCAATCCGACGCTATAATGTTTTACTTCCGCACATGCATTTTTTTATAAATCTAACATCTTGTTTGCCGTAAAAGGGGGATGGGTATTGTTTCGAGAGGCGTGTCCTTTGATTTGTGCCCATATTAGTTCTATAGCAATGTACTGGCAATGATACGGCGGAAGTCGAAGTACCCAATGACCACATTTGGCAGCTATTTCGTCGGTAATATATCTTTAAGGGAGGCTTTTTTTCGATTTTGAAATATTCACTAATTGTACTTTTAATGAAGTACTATCCACATTTTCGCCATGAAGTTAGAGCCAGTCAATTATCTCTTGTTTTTTATTGGCCTGCGTCGTATTTTATCAATTTGTGTAGAGTGATATGTAACATTGTCCATAATAATTATCGACGGTTCTTCCAGAGATTGCACCATTTCTTAGATTGCATCATTTCTTTAAACCATCCTTCGTAAATCTCTGCGTTCATTTCTTCGTGGTAGTCCACTGTTTTCTTGGATTTAAAGGCCAGTAAAGCATCTGACACGAATCCTTTCGTAGACCCTGCATGGCATATGATAAGGCGTTCACCTTTTCCCATTGGCACTGAACTAGTGGAAGCGGCGGTGTCGTCAGTTCAGTTCTTAGATACTGTGTGGTTTGCATTTAACCAAGTCTCGTCAGTGAAAATAAACATTTGACCAATCTGATATCTTTTTGGCTTAGCTCAAAAATTCCCAGCGAACTATAGGGGCATTTCACGTGAAGCGGACAGCGAAAAAAGGTTCAGGATTCCGATTTCGTTTATATTTTAGTATGTTATACCTGTACCTATCCTCGATACAGATACGAAATATTTTTGCATTTGCAAGCTTAGTTTTTAAAATATATGTCTTTGAAGATTTCAGAAAACGTGAGGTATGCACTACTCCGAATGTCATTATCAGTTCAAAAATAGTAATTTTGGGACACATTGAACACTGAGTTATATACTTCATTTAATAACCTTTTTATCCTCATAATTTGAATTTTTATTTTCATTTTATATATAAAAATTAAAAAAAAAAATTTTTCGTTTTTGACGAAGTTCGCATTTTTTTAAATTTTGTTTTTGATTATGGAAATAAAGCTTATATTATGTTTAAGCATCATGTCAAGTTTTATAGTGGGCCGCGCAGTCGTTTAGGAGCTACATGCATAATAATGACGAAGCGCGGTAATGGCCCCCTTTTGCGACTAGTCAGTTAGCGTGTCTTACTGAAATATTTCTTTAAAAAACAGGTAAATAACACTGTCTCTGGTATATCTTCGCTTAGATAAGGCACTAGTCCCACCGGCAGCGAGAAAACGACTAACTATCGGCTATTTTTTCGCTCAAGAAACTAACAATAGATAAACATTCCGTGTAAACAAAAGATAAATATTAGAGACATACATTTATAGTTGATCGCTGACTATTTACACTGCCGGCGAGGACGCTCTACTAGTTTGTCGCTGAGCGACAAGAGTTATCATAGATAATACGTTAAGCGATACTTGCTCAGCGATGCTCGGTTGGCGGTCAAAACTCACGCCGAGAGACCAAATATCGGATGTGGCGACTTCCACATACAGCGCAACCGAAACATACTACAGCGCCATGTACCGAAGATACATCGAACTACGGAGTAACGAAGGAAACTAAGAAACTACCAATTACCAATCCTGAATCGCGCAGTGAAAGTTCTCGCGACAGTTAACATATATACAACATCCCAACATCAACCGTTGGGCAGTTGGCCCGCCAGGCATGATCACCTCACCTGGTCGGAGGATCCTCCCTTTGTGTTGGTGGGACATGACACGCCTGTCCCCCACATCGGTCATTTCTTTACAGTGCGGCTTTGAAAGTAAACGTATTGATAGACAGGGATATTATCGGACATGTTCAATAAAAAAACTCATCTATAGTTACTTGGATGGAACAAACTTTAATACCGCTTTTGTCTCGTTGGGAACACGTGTATCACGTGTGCAGGTTTGCTCAGGACTGCCTCCGCGAGCGAGTAGCGCGAGTAATCGCCCGTCACACTTGCATACTCGCTTATAGCTCAGTGACAACTATCTGAACTACACACTCGCTTCCTGTTGCTCGCCAACTTGTTTCTAGGTTCTAGCGCTTCTCGTTAATCGTTGGCGGTGAGAGAAGTGCCTTTTTATTGAATGGTTTTCTTATTGAATATGTCTAACAATATCCCAGTCTGTCAATGCGTTTACTTCCAAAGAGCGAGTCCTCGCCGGCAGTGTTAGATCATCAATCGAAAGTCAGCGATCAACTATAAATGTATGATCTCTTTTATTTACACGGAATGTTTATCTATTGTTAGTTTCTTGAGCGAAAAAATAGCCGAAAGTTAGTCGTTTTCTCGCTGGCGGTATGACTACTGCCTTATCTAAGCGAAGATATATCAGAGACAGTGTTATTTACCTGTTTTTTTAAAGAAATATTTCAGTAAGACTCGCTAACTGACTAGTCGCAAAAGGGGGTCATTACCGCGCTTCGTCATTATTATACACGTAGCTCCTAAACGACTGCGCGGCCCACTATAAAACTTGGCATGCTGCTTAAACATAATATAAGCTTTATTTTCATGATCAAAAACAAATTTTAAAAAAATGCGAACTTCGTCAAAAACGAAAAAAAAAATTTTTTTTATTATTTTTCTTAGCAATTAAAAATGAAAATATAAATTCAAATTATGAGGATATAAAGGTTATTAAATGTAGTATATAACTCAGTGTTCAATGTATCCCAAAATTACTATTTTTGAACTGATAATGACATTCGAAGTAGTGCATACCTCACGTTTTCTGAAATCTTCAAAGACATATATTTTAAAAACTAAGCTTGCAAATGCAAAAATATTTCGTATCTGTATCGAGGATATGTACAGGTATAACATACTAAAATATAAACGAAATCGGAATCCTGAACCTTTTTTCGTTGTCCGCTTCACGTGAAATGCCCCCATAGCAACCTCGTGACGCTTCATCAATGTTTTACGTTTGTTCGGTTTTTTATAAGAAAATCCAATTTCTTTCAAAACAAAGCTAAATGACGATTTTTGGCCATGGAACAAACCACATTCACGTAAAGAAACAACAAGTTTTTTAAGTGTTGGAATTTCTTTGCGCAAGTAATAGTCATATATAAAATATGACGGCGAATAGCGACAGCGTCGAAGTTGTCAACCGATGACACGACGTGGTTGGCGTTTTTTCTTCGGCGTACGAAGCTTATTTTCCTGTATATCGCTTGTACCGGTAGTAATTTTTGAAATTGTAGGTCCACTAATTCCTAATGCGGCCTAAACATGCTTTCGCACTTGCGACAGTGGTAATAGCGGGCCACCATTTTGATACTCCGCTTCAAACTTATTACGAACCTTGATCTCTCGTCTGCCTTTTCAGAACAGATCCTTTGGGCATTTTGACATTTGACAGCTGGGCAGCAATCAACAAGGAGGAACACAAAATACACAACGTGACTTATGTATGGATAATGTGAAAAAACTCAGCGAACAGAAATTTAGTGACTTCAAAGCACTACCGTCTTGTTGCGAGTGACAGATTAAAACAAACACAAAATGGTGGTGGGTCATTGAGTGTTCCCAGCTTGCAAAAATATATTTGAATGTTTTTGTTGTATTTGTCTTTGTTCAATACATGATAAATATATGCGATCGACATAATTACTTATTTGGTCACAACACTACAACTATCAAATTAGAACTGTCATCGAGAAAATAAAGAAATGGAAATAGTATAGTATAGATGAAAATGACTATCCTAAGCTATGTACACACATCAAAAGTGTCTAGGGATCAAGCATTTTTATGCGGATTTCTTGAGATTGAGATGTGGCTTTGGCCCTGGCCTGCTCAGTCGCCAGACTTGAACCCGATTGAGCATGCATGGGATATGCTACAGAGAAGAGCTCTGCCGAATATGGAGGGTATCCAGTCGCAAGAAGACCTTTTTTTGTTGTTGCAACGAACATGGGCGGCCATTCCACAGCGTGTTTGGATGAACTCATTTTGAGTATGCCAAACCAATGTTCTTGTGTTGTTAGTGTTCGCGGTAGAAACACGGATTATTAATTGTTTAAGTTACCTTATAAAATTTAAAAGAAAACTGTTATTTCAGTCTTTTTTCGAACTTTAATGTTAGTGGTTCAAATGTCAAAAATCCCTTTATTAGGAAAATGGCAAATTTCTTTATTAATGCAAAGGTGACTTGGTTTATCGTTACTGTGACAAACGAAAACACTTTATTTGATGAATCCTTAAAGAAAATTTTAATTAATATCAATCAGGAGAAAAGTTATTGCAAAAATATATGTTGATCTCTAGACACATATGTTGATCCCTAGACACTTTTGATGTGTGTATGTTTGTTTATACAATAAATATGTTTGTTAAGATTTCTTAATATAGAATAATTGCTTTTAAGGCCCATTGTTTATTTCAATTGAAAAGAGAAAATCATTACGCCAGTTTGAAAAGTGAAAATAGTTGTTCCATTACATGTTCTATAGACAATAACTTAATATGATCTTGGATATCTGAATCTCATTCTCCTATGAAGGGTTCCTTTTGCGTTCTGTAATATTTATAACTTGCATGTTTTATTTATATTCTAGTAACTTTATACGGACTATCTTACCTCTTTGCAAATCCTAAAATGGGCATTTTTTTTTTGTTGGTTTACCCAATAAATTATGATTTGATTCTGCTTATGCTTTCCATCAGGCAGAGTAGAGACATTTTGGAAGGGTCAAACAAAAAAAAAATAGTTGATCTATAGACTCCATTTTTTGTTGACGGGATGGACCATCTCTTCAGATCTAATGCTCCTTGGGGACTCGCGAGTCAGGGTGATTTCATTGAAAGTCATCCCCACGACCGGCCTTTCGCCCAAGTCGGGGAAATGGGAAATCACATGGTCCGGCCATGTGATTTCAGGTCCTCCCCGAATCGGCGCCACACCTTATCCCGAGGGAAAATACTTACGTATCTATCTATATATATATTATATTACTGTCCTCTTATCCCTCATCAGGGACATAGGGCTCTCAGAAGGGACCTCCATTTCTCCCGGTCTTGTGCAGCAACCTCGAGATCGGTCCAGCTATAGCCGATAGTTGCAGCCTCTCTATCGACTAATCGCCTCCAGGTATTTCAAGGCGGCCGCGTTTTCTTTTGCCGTCCGCGTGCCACTTCAAGCTCTGCTTGGAGATATGGTTGTCAGGTATCTTACGTATCTATAGCAGACCAAAACCTTTTTTGCCTTAAACTGAATTTAACATTTTTTACTTCTGGACATAAGCAGAGGCCCATGTCCAGCAGTTTGTATTAAATGTAAAAATCGTTAGGATTTTGTATTTTCGTAGTATTTAAATATTTTCTTTTTGTTATAGCATTCAAGACAATCTCACTGAACCGCAGTCGCTGAAAATGAATAAAGGCACTTCTCGTAGCGTCAAAAAGATACTATGTTTTGTTAAGTCAAATGACGATAGAAGTTACATTAACAAGACAACAGACCTAAAGATGATATACTATGTAACGCCGACGTACCCTCGACCGGAGCAAGTGCCTGAACTGACGAGGCTCGCTCACACTCTGATGCATGTGCCACGAATACATTGGATCATAGCCGACGATCAACCAATCTGCTCTGACATCGTATCTGATATACTCAAGTAAGTTTAAACGACAATTAATGACTTAAAAAGCATTACCTACCTTAGCACATCTATATGATGACTTGTTACAAACTGTAATTCTGCATTCCGTAATTGTCCACTCTTATAGCCATAACTCTTATAGCCAGACGATCGAATAGGCTCTGTCCTCCTCCTCCTCCTCCTCTGGGACTATGGTACGATTCGAACCGCAAATCTCTATTTCTGTATCTATACTCTATGGACCTAGCCTCGTTGCTCTCGTTCTCGTCTGTTACCTATGTAAAGCGCACCGTACTGTGCGACGGTGCTGCCGCACCATATTCTTACGTCTGTAGGTGGTATTTTTGTTCATATTCGAATGAGGCCAAAAATCAAATGGACCCTCCGGAATGAAAAATAATTTTCAAATTCGTTCATGAATGACGGAGTTCTGAGGCAAGAAACGTGAAAAATGCAACTGAATTGGAAATTCCTTCTATTACACAATTGCTTTGCATTTTACTAAATTAGGTACTCATTTACGCACGACAACTACTCGTTCGGGCTCACGTGCGCGCTGTGATCAAGCAACCTTGATACTTTTTCTAATGGAATTTGTTTTACTTCGTTTTGTACCTTTAAGTACAGGTAAGTTATGGAATCAGGCGTTACTTTGCGGAAATCCATGACATTAAATGCTATGAAATATATTTAGCTTTAATTCCGCGAGACAAATATCCAGGTCTGAAAGCAGGGCACAAATCCCACCGTCATGCATACTCACATGCACATATGGGTATCATGCATATGTACACATACAAAACAAGTGAGAAATAATTAGCATGCCATGCAATCAAACCTATACTCGACACGTGTTTCACCCCTCCACGGGGCATCCTCAGGAGATGTTGACTCGTCGAGCGTTTGAGCTCGAATGCGCGCAAGCGCACCGCTGTCGGCCCTTTATATACCGTTTCGATGACGCTATAATCACGATCGATACAATGTCACAACGACATCTGTGCCGAACTACCCGCAATCATACTTAGAAGTGGTGATGGAATTAAGTTTGTTTGGTCATTCAACAGTGTATATGCATTATTATTGTTATATTTTGATATTTCTAACTGTTCCAACACACTCATCCGGAAACCCTTATCGCAAACATGCAGAATGTTATAGGTATTGTTGCCGCTCAAGGAGTGGCCGGTGTCGATTAAATGTTTTGCGAAATGTGATTTATCTGGATGGCCATTCCTGTGAGCGGCAACATGTTCCCTGTACCTAATTTCGAAACTACGGCCTGTCTGACCCACATAGACCCCGGTGCAATCATTGCATACTAATTTGTAAACTCCGGATTTTTTTGAATTCTCTAGTTTATCTTTACCGTTACATAGTTTACGCAAGTTATGATCCGATCGAAAAGCTACGTAAACATTGTGTTTTCTTAGAATATTCGCGATTCTATCTGAAATTGGGCCTATGTAAGTGAGACTCCCGACATTCTTGTTAATTCTTTCGGGGGTACATGCATAAAGTGCTGAGCGAGCCCGGTCATTCTGCTTTTTCTTAATTATATTATCAATAACTTGTTTGGTGTAACCGTTTGAAGTCGCGATTCGATACAATATTTTGAGTTCTTTTGCGTAATTATCCGTGGACAGTGGGAGTGACATTAAACGGTGGACATAGCTGCGAAAGGCTGCTAGTTTATGCTGTAGTGGGTGACAGGATGAAGCGGGAATCGTTGTGTCAGTGTGTGTGGGCTTTCGATAAATTTGGAAATCGAGTTTGTTATTGACTCTTGTGATTGTTAGATCCAAAAAATTAAGGGACTGATTTGATTCTAATTCTAATTTGAATTTAATTTTGGGGTGGTGAGTGTTGAGCCTATTTACGAAAATATCCAATTGACGATTAGTACCTGTCCAACAGATAATTACGTCATCCACATATCTATAATAAAACAGAATGTTGGGCTCGCCCACCACATACACACATCAAAAGTGTCTAGGGATCAAGCATTTTTATGCGGATTTCTTAAGATTGAGATGTGGCTTTGGCCCTGGCCTGCTCAGTCGCCAGACTTGAACCCGATTGAGCATGCATGGGATATGCTACAGAGAAGAGCTCTGCCGAATATGGAGGGTATCCAGTCGCAAGAAGACCTTTTTTTGTTGTTGCAACGAACATGGGCGGCCATTCCACAGCGTGATTTGGATGAACTCATTTTGAGTATGCCAAACCGATTCTTGTGTTGTTAGTGTTCGCGGTAGAAACACGGATTATTAATTGTTTAAGTTACCTAATAAAATTTTAAAGAAAACTGTTATTTCAGTCTTTTTTTCGAACTTTAATGTTAGTGGTTCAAATGTCAAAATTCCCTTTATTAGGAAAATGGCCAATTTCTTTATTAATGCAAAGGTGACTTGGTTTATCGTTACTGTGACAAACGAAAACACTTTTTTTGATGATTCCTTAAAGAAAATTTTAATCAATATCAATCAGGAGAAAAGTTATTGCAAAGATATATGTTGATCCCTAGACACATATGTTGATCCCTAGACACTTTTGATGTGTGTATTTACATTCGAAGTAGTCCATAAATATTTCCGCCATTAATGGACTTAAAGGTGATCCCAT
The DNA here is from genome assembly GCA_949125395.1 of Diaphora mendica. Classification (NCBI taxonomy): domain Eukaryota; kingdom Metazoa; phylum Arthropoda; class Insecta; order Lepidoptera; family Erebidae; genus Diaphora; species Diaphora mendica. The sequence continues at coordinate 25,237,912 of OX421312.1, read as the reverse complement.
TGCTAGACCCTCTTTTTGGCGGTAGTATTCGTTATTGAATCGAAAGTAATTTTGTTCCATGCAAATACGTGTGAGGTTAAGTAGGTCATTTATTTCTCCTGGATGTAAACGTTGCCTCTCCAAAAGGTACCCCAAAATACGTAGGCACTCTTCAAATGGAATATTTGTAAATAAACTATCTACATCCAGTGATAATAATTTCGAATTGTGGGGGGTGTTAATATTTTGTATTTTTTTAGTTAAATCTAAACTATTTTTTAAACTGTACTGTGGTTTAAAAGATGCCTTTGCCTTTAGTAGCAAAGGCGTTAAGTACATTTAGAAGGCAGGCGTTTAAGTATAATTATTTTGATAATTAATTACAAATTTTAACAAAAAAAGAACCGACTACAAGAAGTCGACCAAATTGAAACGAGCTTTGAAATAAAAAATAATCATCAAAATCGGTTCACCCAGTCCAAAGTTATGACTTAATGAGGTAAAAAACATAAAAAAATACAGTTGAATTGATAACCTCCTCCTTTTTTGAAGTCGGTTAAAAATACAATATGGTGTTTATTATTGCATGTTATTTATTTTATCATTCCATGGTTGTCACACTAATAACCAATAATATATTATTATAAATTATGTTTGTTAAATATATTTTGTTTAATATAATTTGATACGTGATACGGAACAATAATTTCGAAAATGCAAAAACGTAAATGAGAACAGACTGTGAGTTGGGATTAATATTACTGAGACTTGTTTCAGCTGAGAAGAACTTAAAACGCATTCTATAATAAGAACGACGTTTGAGATTTGATTTGAACTTAAAACTAGTTTCAGCTGATCAGAGTACAACGGATACTTGAGACGCCCTTTAAAATACGGGCCAAACAGTTTGTCCTAGCAAATATAGAGAGGCAGAGTAGAGTCATTTTGGCATGGCAAAACATAAAACAAAAAAAATCGGAGTATAGACTGTCCGAAAATATGTTTTATACCTTACGAACAATAAAAAAAAACAATCAGCAAATTCCAACTAACTTTAGTCATACTCCGTTATACAAGATTTATTGTTTTTGTATGACGGAGCATTTTTTTTATAATGATACTTCTATGTACTGCAGTCTTACCTGCTTCAGTTACAATTTTTCGCATCAAATCGTATTATGATTTGATTAAAAAATACATTTAGAGGGCCCCAAAGTTATCATTTAGATAACGACTTTCCTGCTTTACATCAACTTTATACACAATATATTTAATTCCATTCCAGGCGTTCAGGTCTACCATTCACACACATAGCCAGTCCAAAACCGCCAACTGCTTCGAATTCCACCAACTTTCCTCGTGGAGTAGCTAATCGCAGAGCAGCTTTATCTTGGCTAAGGGAGAATGTTCAAGAAGGAGTCTTGTACTTTGGTGATGATGACAATACAGTAGACTTACAGCTCTTTGATGAAATAAGACAAACGCGGAAAGTGTCTATGTTTCCTGTGGGATTGATTGGCAGCTATGGAGTCTCAACACCAATTGTGAAAGAAGGAAAGGTGATATAAATTTAATATTACTGTTAGTGCCAATTTTAAAATAATTCAAATTTCACTATATCAATATACGTTATTTATTGGGATTTTCCTGGGAATCCTAGAAACTAATTTTATGCCAAATACTCCGGCTTAAACAAAATACGGCGTCACCTAAACCCGGAGTTGAGCAACTCTTTCTTTGTATTCACTAATTGAGTGAGATTACCGGAAGCTCAAATAAAATTAGACGCCCAATAACTCGGGCGGGGGCACTCAAAGGCCGAAAACGTCTTTTTAAATCTTGAGTTGACTACCGTAATATGTTATCATATCGACGGCAGAGCGAAAATTTTACAAACTGAACTTTTGGTATAATTTTGATCAAAAAATAAACCTCGCTAAATGGTCTGTGTCTCATTACGTAAGGTTGAGATAGAGAGAAATATATTTAAAATGTCAACTTTTTATCTTTATTAATCTAAGAGATATGAATTTATCAAATCGTTTTTGGGCCGTGGTCATTACATCACATGAAATAAAACAACATAATAGTATACTTGCATACAAAAGACATTTTCTTTTTCTGTTTTAAAATTTTTGGTGCTCAACTTTATCTTACCTCAAATGAAAATTCATGAAATGTCTTATTTTATATGTTTAAATCAGGTTCATTATGTTTCTAAACCGGAGTAATAACACAAAGTGTTCGTTTACCTATTCTAAATTAAATCAAATACTCTTTATGTATTGGTATTTTGTAACTGATTTTTGAAATAAATTAAATGGTTCCTTTTTGTTTTTTAATTATTGGAAATTTGTAACGCGATGCTTATTAACAGTTATTTGTTAGATGTCAGATGTCAATGGTGCGAGGTCTTCTGGACTACCTGTTACTATGGGCGTTCCGAAGGGCTCTATACTGGGTCCTCTACTTTTTCTCATATATATAAATGATTTACCATATTATTTAAAAGATATCTGTGATATAGTTCTATTTGCTCATGATACGTCACTTCTTTTTAAAGTCGATCGTAAGCAAACAGTTTTTGACGATGTGAATAGGGCACTAAATGATGTATTCATTTGGTTTACAACAAATAATCTCCTACTTAACTCAAATAAAACAAAGTGTGTGAGATTTACTATGCCAAATGTAAAACAGCTAGGCACTAATCTAACTCTAAATAGTGAAATCATAAGTATTGTAGACTCAACAGTATTCTTGGGAATTACATTAGACAGCAAACTACAGTGGGGAGCCCATATAGATAGCCTTGCCTATAGATTGCGGGTAGACTTAGTTCGGCAGCTTATGCAGTAGGGAAGATACGTTAGCTCACTGATACGGACACAGCTAGGCTAGTTTATTTTAGCTACTTTCACAGCGTCATGTACTATGGTATACTACTTTGGGGCAAAGCGGCTGATATTGAAACGATTTTTATTCTACAAAAACGAGCCATCCGCTCAATATACAATTTAGGTGCTAGAGTCTCTCTTCGAGAGTTGTTTAAAGATATAGGTATTTTAACTGTTGCATCACAGTACATATTAGCAAATGTTATGTTTGTTAGGCAAAACATTAATGACTATAAGAAAAACAGTGATGTACACAATATTAATACAAGAAACAAGTCTAAACTCGTTGGTACCTATCATCGTTTACATAAGGTACACAACTCGTTCGAAGGTCTTGGTATACGTTTTTATAATAAAATTCCTACAGATGTAATTGACCTTCCTATGGATAAATTCAAGCGTACTGTAAAAAACCACCTTATTAGGAAAGCCTACTATACGATTGGCGATTATCTGAATAACAAAGAGTCATGGGCTTACGGTGTTATTATTACTTATTATATACACACTAACTTATTCATCTTGAAATTGAGCTAAATATATATATAATATATATATTTTGAATAATGTATTAAAATTTGACATGTTGGTACTCCGGTATGAATATTGTTTTTATACTCTAACCTAACGACATCTAATTCCGACAAATAATTAAGTTAAGATTTTGTTTGGGACTTTTTTTTGTATAATTTTCTTTAATAATTTCCCTTTTCTCTTAATTAGTTTGTTCTTTTTTAAATTTTCCTTTATTTTTATCCCTTTCTTGTATCAATTCTACTTCATGTTCATCTTTCTTTTTTTCTTAAATACAAATTGTTAATTTTCTTTGGCTTTGACATTTTATTTTTTATTGTTTTAATTACAACTTATAAATGAAAACATACACACATACTTGTATAATGTAAATGAATACATGATGGTACTTTGGTACTTATCTAACAATATGTTTCCCCATTTATTAAATAAGCACTTGTTATTGTATGAGCACCTTGTCGACTATGATTATTATTAATTTCTTTGATATTGACCTGATGATTTGCTGTGCGGCCTGAGTACGCAGCTCAACTATGGTTGAATAGATCGATGGCTGATCCATGCGTCTTACTTTATTTTACATTTGTGACATTTTATTCATTGTTTTATATTTGGACATATTACATCTTTTTAAATTTGACTGTGAGTGAAAGTGCTATTTGGATTTTATTTTCCATAAGTGGACCGCACAATATAACAATACAATGTCACAATATAACAATGTAAAAATCTTGCAGCTATCAGTAAGAACGGCGCATGATTGGTTAGCTCCTGGCTGTGCAGCAATGACTCCAAACCTTTTGTTTTGTTTTCTTTGGTCGACTTCGTTCTCATTCAAGTCTCGTGAAAAAAAAAATTGTAAACCGTATTATTATTTTTTTAAAAGGAGCAACAATGGAGTTTCTTGCCAGATTCTTCTCCATGAAGGGTAGGCTGCACTTGGAACTGGCGACTAGAATCACTCGATTTTTTAATATTAAATATTGACTATACATAAGTGCCTGTAAAATAAGTGCCTATATGAATAAAATCTTTTTGAGTTTGAGTTTGGGTTAAGTAAGACACGCAAATTGATCTAAAGGAACTGAACGAAGATTGGATTATATTGAATGGATGCAGGCCCATGGGCCAATAGCCTATTTCGGCTGATTTTCTTTGTAACTTTCAAAAATTGTCCAATAGTATGTATACTTCAAGTGCTATTGCTATTCGGGCTGTGATATAAATTCTCCTTTCCACTTTACCATTTTCATTTAATCGTTTTTATAAGTTTTTTGAACTGCAAAGCATAGCTGATAAGGCTTAGGTGTTATAATTATGTCCAAAGCACCTTATTTTTTAAAGTAAAACATCATCAGCCCGTTGCAGTCTGCTGGTGGTTCTGGTTTTTCTTGTCCTTGGGAGAGAATTATGTCCATCTCCCAAAGAAGACCATAGAGGCCGCAAGATCAATGCAAGAAGCATAATTTATTGTATTATCAACGGCCCTTAATAAGTTTGCGAAGTCGTATCAAAGTGGGTGAAAATCACTTTCAAATATTCTGTTACATACCATAAAGGTCTAACCTTGTTTATATGATCTGTGATAAAGATGACTCTATTAAAGACGTGTTAATATTTTTATATTTAAGGGCAAAATAACATAATAAGAAACGACATTGATGGAATAGAAATATTGTTTTTTCGATGGCTTTGTGAAAGTAAGCAATAGCTAGTTAGGTATGCGATCCTGACCTGCTTGTCAGCGCCGCATACCTGTAACTCAAACAGACCGTTATCGGAGACGGAGGCCCTAATGGAGTCTGCCCATTACACCGTTCCATACCATGACCGTGCTAGGAACGTGCCAGGCAAAAAAATATTCTTTGTATTAAAAAGTGTGTGACTATGCCCACTTTCGTAACCGACCAGCACCGTCACGTGCCATGCACGGAGCATCAATAATTGTCGGCGAGAATATTTTGCCGGTACCGATACGCTCCGTGCAGGCGGCGAGCCGGTGAGTATACGGGTTGTAAACGCGTATGATGACCGGAGGGCGCTGTAAACCTGAATAATGTCCAAAATTCTCCTTCTGTTTTTCGTTCTTTTATAGAATCGTGAATCCAGTAGCGTCGAGTGTGTTTTTGTTTTCTTCGTCATCCAATATTATGGCAATAATTGCTAGTTGTCTAACAGTTAATTTTCTAATAGCCATACCTATTTTAGTATTTAAAAACTTGATAGCACTCTAAGACAAGACGTCCACGCAACACTGATACGTGTTTTTGTGTCCGATGCGGTCCTAGCACGGTCATGGTTTTTTTTTTTTTTTTAAATACAACTCCCGCACTAGGAATAAATCCTGTGTCGCGAGGGACTTTACAAACATACATGAAACGGACACAAAGAACACCCAGACTCAGAACAACAATTTGTGGATCACACAAAGTGTTGTCCTACGTGGGATTTGAACCCACGACACTTGGCGAAGTAGGAAATGGCGTGGTGACCGTTAAACCACTAGGCCAAACGTGCAGTCACAATATGGTGCAGTCAAAGGTATAAAACGGTGTAGTGGGCAGACTCCTTAAATTGGAATATTTTCATTAATGGAGGGCAATTAATGAATCATGCTTGTACTGTGACGTAACGATGTCAATTACTTAGCATGCTTTAACAAGATTTACGTCTATGTTTACAGGTTGTTGGGTTCTTCGACTCTTGGCCCGCGCATAGAACATTTCCCGTCGACATGGCAGGGTTCGCAATCAACATCAAGTTTCTCAACCCTGCTGCAACTATGCCTTACATCGCCGGCCACGAAGAGGACAGGTTCCTTGTTAGCCTAGGTATAAAACTCGACGATATTGAACCGTTAGCAGACAATTGCTCAAAAATACTTGTCTGGCATACAAGAACTACCAAGTATCAAAAACCATCGCTTAAAATAAACCTAGAGAAAATGAACAACATAACCAGGTACAAAAATTTTGTCACTTTGCTTAAAGAAACTTCCAAGTTAGGCATGGCAAATATTGGCCCATTAAATGGGACGACACCATTTTATATAAGAAATCGTAAGGTGTACGAAAATCTTGGGGGCATCCTTTAAGTAGCTTTACAAGTTAAAGTATTCCCATTAATTTATTGTCCTGGCCTGCAGATAGACGTTTTGTCTAGCTAATCTATCTTACTAACATAATGTTAATGATATTGTTTTAGCGGTTGTGTTATCTAATATCCAACAGGAAACTCAATACAAGAAATCTCTACTTCTACGCTTTGTAAGTCGAATCTAGTCTAATAAGTTATTGCTACATTTTATTATTTCTAAAAGATTTTTGTTTGTCCATGTAATTAAGCTTAGCTTGTTTATCGATCGTGAACTTATGTAGATATTGCATCAATAGGTAGGTACTTATAAAATGCACTCTAAAGTAACTCGAAGTCTGAATGGATTAGACGCCATTATGCTCAATGTAATAACTTGCGTATCAAAATATACAATACTTACCAATCGTTTTATTACTAAAAAGTTGTAGATAGCTAAGATAAACCACTTAAAGTGACGACAGAACACAATACTGCCCGGAGCGTGCACTTATGGTCACATGGCATTGAAATGTCATGTCATTCACTGATCTTAAGTTTAATTGGCACAGTTTTTAAGCCATTATAAAAAGCATGGAAAATATATTTTCTCAGTATATATTTTTTTTTTACTCATGTGTTCGCGTGGTTGCTGCTAATGGAAAATAGGGGTACACCCTATTTTTTGCATTAATACATACAAAATAAAAGCAAAAAGTGCTTTATACCATAGTAATGAAATACTAGAATTATACAAGTATCTTGTGATCTTAGATAGAAATTAATACGTTTCGTATCGTCCTATTACTACACCCAATATGTGATATTTGCAAAACCCTTGACGAAGCGAATTTCATTTACTTATTCGTAGTCATGCACATGGATTGCTGTTTTACTACTAAATATATTGTAATTGTTATTAAGAAAAAAAAAGAAGTTCAAGTAGGTATACTTATTTAAGAAAAATTGTATATTTCTTTGTTTAAAGAAATTCATTATTTTTATCTGTATCACACGAATCAAAAATCTTTTCGTAGTGATTGACTTACTTCGGTCATTGAGAATGTTGCACTATTAGACAAATTATTCGTATTTGTACCTACATACATATACCGTACGTACTTCAAGTCTTTGTCCAAACCTCCTTCGGTTTAACATTCTAACATTTTTTTTTTTTTGTGTTAAACCTGTTCAATAATACATTAGTCTTGAATTTTTATTTCAGAATTATATAATTGCTATAGTAAAACATAAAAAAAACAAATATTATCATCTAACACTTAGGTATATAAAATCTGCCTGACTCACTCATTAGTAAAAAAAAAATGTTTTTTTATTCTGTCCGTTGCCCTTAAAGTCTTTTCCAAATTAATCAGCTGTATAAAAATTAAGGTGTTCGTTATTAGAACTCTTTTGTCAATATTTCAATAGTAAGTAGGTACCTTGTTTATTTTATAAAGAAAAAATATATTGTTGTAGAATAACGTTAAAAAAAATCGCATTTTACATTATTAAAATCGGCTCAGAAAAATTTATGTAAAAAATAAAGTCTAATCATTTTTCTGAAATACGACCTCAAATCGATAATATTTTACATAGTTTACTGCTGGTGACAGTAAAATAAAGTTAAATTGTAAAATGACGACATTTTTACCATTTAAAGGAGAGTCCCTCTACTTTGTAAAGCGTAGCTGAATAACCTTGTGTAAATGTAAATTCTTATAGTGAATATTCGATAAAATTCTCAGATTATTAGTTGATTTCTCATTCGGAATTAAAAACGTAAAATGGCAACAATTTCTAATCGTTTTTGGTTTTATTGAATGTCATTAGTCAAAGATCGAATACCAAAGTAATCGCCCTGTTAACACAACTTAACTACTAAATATTCTTTTATTGTTTTTTTAAATCTTGAACTTAATAATAAATATACCTACTGCCTAAATATTTAGATGTAGAAATAAATTAAACATTAGTTTAACGATTAATAATTGTTGGTAAATAAACATCTTTATATAAATAATTAAAATAAATATTATCTAAAATGAAATAAACAACTAAATGTATAAGACAGAACTATCAATTGAACAACTTACTGTCAATTATGTCATTTTCTCTCCTCACAAGTTATTAGTTTAAAAATATGGAATATTGTTTACGATTTTTGATAGCGATATGCAATTTTTTTAACTAGCAAGTATTCTTACTATATTGCGCGTGATTTTCAAAGGGGGACTAACGCCTTTACAAATTCTGTCAATCTCCTTTATGTACCTATATGTAAAAGTTCAGTTCAGGTTGTATTATTACTATTATTATTAATATTTTTGAGCTAGATCAAAACAACTCAGTTTTTTTACTGCTTCTGATAGATAGTAGATGGTCTCCGTCTTAGATCTTTTACATATCATTTATACTTGCTAATGCTATAAGAAATAAAAAATAACAAAATACGCTCTCAATGTGTATTTGAGTGCAAGAAAGAAAGACGTCTAATTAAAGACTTCTTTCTATTCCTCATTATGAATATAATACGTATATGATTTTCTAATTTTTTGTCTTGCATAGTCACTTTATGGGGATTCTAAATACATAGGTACGTCATAATAAAATTGTATATTTATTTATAAGAAAATCTATTTATTATCATCATCACTCCATTGCAATTGAATACTGGACGCAGGCCTCTCCCATTGCACGTCACTCTGATTGAAAATGAAAATTAATCAGAATCAAATTATTTTGGCAATAAGCAGCTAAATTTACTCCTGTGATCAGTCACTATCACCAAATTTATGTGTAAAAAGTTTTTTTTTTGTTTTATTTATATACTTATTGATCATTATTATTTCGGTACATTAAATCATTTATTGATTGTGATATTCACGCTAGTTAGGGGACTGTCATAAAATAGTTTTGGACAGATCAAGTGTCAAAAAAATGTGCCTATACTCTATTTAGTACTAAAGCAATAGTACAAGCATGAAATCATTCTACGACATGAGATTTATAAGTCAATTTTGAACATGATTAGTTAATGTTAAAACTGTCGTTCATGAAAAATAAACTCTTGTTTTTTGAGATAAAATGAATTTTAATATAAATGAAAAAAATTTACATGTTTATTTAAAAGTAAAAAAATGTACTTATCGGTATTAAAACGGAAGCCATTTCCGTCCAGTTTTGACTTCCTTATTTAAAGTGTTTACATTCATTTATTACTTTTCTTGATATTTACTACATATGTAGCAAAAAACCCGGTTTATTGGCTAATGGGGAAAACTTGTAGTTTGTCAATACATCTTAAAACGGCCAATAAATTTAATAATAAACCGCTAGCCTTTGGTTTTTCACTAAAAGTCGCCTGCGTTCCTATTGAGGGACCGCGTTTGAATTTTAAACTTTCGAATGAACCAAATAATACCATAACCGAATACCAAAGGGTATACCTACTTATAACGGTAACTTTTAGCAAAAGTTATCAAACAATTATAAAAAAAGCCTCTATTTGTTAAGTAGCCACTCAAAAGCCACAATCGGTCAAAAGTAATTCCTCAGTTGTGACTGATACACATCTTGTAATCTAAATTAAATTTAGAACAGCTGTAAACGATTACTGTTCGTAAAATATTTGTGTCAATGTAAAAACAGAACTAGCATGAGATATGCATGTGTATAAATAAAGCTAGAAGGTGTCCCCGCAACCGGTCACTATAAGTTCACTTTGAATGGAGACCACAATGCAATTTGGAATTTTTGTATGATTGTAGTGTTAGTAAAAGACTTTGAGCGATTATAAATTTTATTTCTAGTTGTGTCTAGATTGTTATTTTTGAGTGGGTACTTTTTCAAACTAGAGGTTCAAGTTACAAATTGTGTGAGAATTTGTAAAGTTAATTAACTAAAATTGAAAAGTTCAAAATTTAAATGTGGTCTCTCAATCGAAATGCAGACGTAAAAGTCGAATCGATTTAAAGCAAATGAGTAAATATTAAATATATTAAAAGGAATTGCCGAAATGTATGTACGCGCATAACTTCCGATCGGCTGCACCAAATTAAATAATTTTTTTTTTTATGTGTTCGCTATTGTTAGGACAAGGTTAGTGTACAAGAAAAATTAAAAGATAACGCTAAAAGTATTTTTTTTTCCGCTAACTGTACACTGCTTGTGGGAAGCCGAGACAGATATGTAAATATGGCGGTACGAAGTTCGCTGCGTCAGCTAGTTACTAATAATTATTGACTTCTTAGTTAATATCGTAGAAATCATTCATTATTATTTTTCCTAAATCCATCCAAGTTTGCGGTATTTTATTTAGGACAAAAGCAATATTAGGTATAATTCATTATTATTTTTCCTATATCCATCCAAGTTTGCGGTATTTTATTTCGAACAAAAACAATAGGTATAATTCATTATTATTTTTCCTATATCCATCCAAGTTTGCGGTATTTTATTTAGAACAAAAGCAATACTAGGTATAATTTAAAACGTTATTTGTAAATAATATGTTTACTATTTTCTGTAAATAAATTAGTTGAAAATTGTGTCTTAATAATGTGTTTCGCTGAAACATAATTAGTGAGATGGCGAAAAGTTTGTATTTTGGATTAAGTTAGTTTAAGAAATTACATAGTAGTTGTAAAGTGTGGTGAAATGCGAAAGGTCGTTAACTCTATGAAAGAAATTATTAAAAAAACATAAGATTGTTTAAATAATAAATGATCGATATACGTAAGTTACATTTTATAAAAAATCTAATTTAAAAAAAAACTGCTGCCTCGGCATTATGCCATCACTTTCGTAAACAACATATATTATACAGATTGTATAGATAATTTAAAGTCTTATATTAATACATATTTCTATCTAGTAGTCGTTTATGACGTCATACGCTAAACCATCGTTATTATAGTCCATAAAATATAGCTTAATCTCTGTGATGGTCACTAGTGTGATTTTGGAACAAAAATTTTTAGGAGGTAGGTACATTTTAGGTGCAATTTTACGTTATAATGTATTGCACTCTATTTGTGATGAAACTGGCACGTAAGGAATGAAAATTAAAATAAAATAAGAAGTGATTTAAAAAAACGACTTCAAGAACTGGACCAAATTGTAATTGGACAACACGGGGAGCACCAGCTTTCAAATTAAAATGTCACCTAGTCGAAAGTTCTGAGGACTGTCCAATTAAGATCTTCATTCTTTTTTGAAGTCGGTTGATAAAATTGCTTGTTCAAAGTTACTTCGGTTCGGTTTCGTAGCCATTTGTCACAGAGATCAATCTACATTTGATGATGATTTTAGTCCTTTTTAACCCCCGACGCAAAAAGAGAGGTGTTATAAGTTTGACGTCGATGTTTGTCCAAAGCCAGTTTCCTAGCGGTGGTTCTTAGCTATGTTTGGTTAATATCCAGCAGTGTAAGAGTATCATCTCTTTTCCAAAATGATGTAAGGCATTTTTGGCGTATGATTACTCGATTAAGTGCTTGCGTAGGGAGTTTATTACATTTTTAACGTTAGCTTGTAAATAGTAATAATTCTCTCACTAGCATACCTACATACATATTCCCCCCTCACATATTGTCGTTGTTTACTACCGAGATGACCATGACTATTAAGTAACGCGATGAATGAGAATTTAAATGCATTCTAATGTTTTTCAATTACATATTTTAAATTATCTATGATTATAGTTCTATATTCTAATTAAACACTTCAAATACGGGAATACCCTCCTATTAAAGTAATGAGCAATAAAACAATTTGCCTTGATATTCGTCTTTATATATTATACTCTTATGCTAGCACGCTAGGTAGCTCTTATATTATGCTGAGTGAGAACAAAACACCTTAAAGTATATTATTGTGTATCGTTTGCTTTCTCAGCATGATAATTAATACACACATCAAAAGTGTCTAGGGATCAACATATGTGTCTAGGGATCAACATATATTTTTGCAATAACTTTTCTCCTGATTGATATTAATTAAAATTTTCTTTAAGGATTCATCAAATAAAGTGTTTTCGTTTGTCACAGTAACGATAAACCAAGTCACCTTTGCATTAATAAAGAAATTTGCCATTTTCCTAATAAAAGGATTTTTGACATTTGAACCACTAACATTAAAGTTCGAAAAAAAGACTGAAATAACAGTTTTCTTTAAAATTTTATTAGGTAACTTTAACAATTAATAATCCGTGTTTCTACCGCGAACACTAACACAAGAACATCGGTTTGGCATACTCAAAATGAGTTCATCCAAATCACGCTGTGGAATGGCCGCCCATGTTCGTTGCAACAACAAAAAAAGGTCTTCTTGCGACTGGATACCCTCCATATTCGGCAGAGCTCTTCTCTGTAGCATATCCCATGCATGCTCAATCGGGTTCAAGTCTGGCGACTGAGCAGGCCAGGGCCAAAGCCACATCTCAATCTCAAGAAATCCGCATAAAAATGCTTGATCCCTAGACACTTTTGATGTGTGTATTTAAGTAGTAGAAATACATTAGAAAAAATTAAATTAAATATTAAATGAACAGAATCTATACAAATAAAAAAAATTGGAGTATCTGTTTGTTATTTCAAATTAACAGCTTTTCACTAAATGCAAATAAAAGTATTATACGATACATAAAAAAAAATTTTTTTTTGATGTATCGTATAATACTTTTATTTCTGTCTGTCTGTCTGTTTGTTCCGGCTTATCTCTGGAACGGCTAGACCGATTTTGACGGGACTTTCATTAGCAGATAGTTGATGATATAAGGTGTAACTGAGGCTACTTTTTTAAAGTAGCTTCGCTCCGCGGGATTCAGCTACTCACCTAAAAATTGTATAACATAATCGAGTTCTGAAGAAAAACTTCCCACATTACAATAAAATCATTTCGAATAGTGCAATGATAAAAAATAGGCCTAATTAACTCTAGTTCATCTACTGTAGATTATATTTTATTTTCATGTTAATTCATACGGTAAATCAAAAAGGTTAGTATTGTTATTTTTATTAGGAAATTTTACAAAATTAATATCTGTTATTGATCACCTAATTGAGTTTAGTCATCAAGAAGGTCAGCTTTAAAAAATATATAATATTATTTGAAAGTAAAAATTAAAAATCGTCCTTATAATTTACTCCAAATTGCGTAATTTTATTTTAGATCAACTTTATATCTGCTATCCTACTAATAAATTGTGTAGTTTTTTTTTTAATATAGGGCAAACTAACAGGCAGGTTACTTAATTCAAAGTGACTGCAACTCAGGCCCTTAAGCCAAGTTTACATTCTACAAACGTAAATGTTAATAGAAAACTAACAAATGTGTGGGAATGACGTCTCTCAATGCTAGGTCACGTGATCAAATCAAAAATATTAGCCAATAATACAAGAGAATGGATGCCTCCAACGAGTATAGAAAAAGAATCGGCGCGAAACACTTTTTTTTTATGTATGGCCCTGCCAAAATGACTACTCTGCCTGATGGCACGCATAAGCAGAATCCAAGAGTGATGGTCACCAAACTCATTGCGAATGCAGACAATGCAACAATGCAGCATGGGTTGATAAAAATCATGTTTAAAAAAAAAAACAAAAGTCTGATTAATTTGATTTAAATAGTTTTATAATTTAAATAAGTTTTTTTTTTCTTACTTGTCTTTTTATTACTGTAAGCTCAGTTATTTATTAAATGATTTTGTTAAATTTAATTATTTATACAATTAAAAGATAATTTAACTTTCGTGTTGAAAAATAACAACGAAAATATTCTAATTCTTTTCAAATGAGAACACTATCTGAAATCGAACCCTTGTGGCTTTGCATTGAATTTGAATAGGAAAATGATTTCTTAAATTTTTGATATCTTTTAGAAAATGTCCTGTAGCATTTGGAATCCCGGAACTGTGTCGGTAATCGTTCGCTCGCACGGCATTGTGCACGTGTGCGCGCCGTAGTCTATGTCGAGGGAAGTCCCTAGACAATTTTTGGCCGATTTGGTTGCAGTAAAAATTTTATGATTTAAATTTAAAACATTGTTTTTTATAAAAAAAAACATTTGATTAAAATCACGATTTAAATCACTGATTTAAATCAAGTGATTTAAATCATATCAACCCTGATGGTGACCCACACTATGGCGGCCTAGTGATATTTTCTACAACTTTTAAACAAATTTGAACAATTATTTTTGTATGATTTGGTATGATTAGTGATATAATTAACTTTACACGTATTGAAGTGTATCTTTTTCATTACATCATTTGTTTTATAAATAACAAGTATCAAGTAACAATATACAAAAAGTATCAAGTCTAAAACTTCATTTTTAAAATAGCCAAAACGATTCAATTTCTATTATTAAAACATAATAAATAGTAATAATTGCATTTATTGCGTAGCTTCAAGGATGCCGTCCAACATGGAGCTAAATGTAGACTAAGAGTACGGATGTGAGACGCCTGTATTGAAATTTCAGTGTTCTGATGAATACGTGTTGTGACTAGGCTGGGTAATAAATAGACACGACAGGAGGATAAGGAAGTAGCGCCACTGAATAAAATACTGAAAAGCAAGAGATTATCCCAGTAGGTGGAGCTAAGTTCGGAGAGGACGTTTTGTGTATGAAACTTGACGGATACAAGAGTAGACAAGGATCAAGGCCGAGATGAATGAATTTCGTATAAGGAAGTAGTGATTAGAAGAGAGTAGACATTTATCTGACGAATGATAGAGGAGAATTGTAGGAGAAATATCATTGCGCTGAATGTATGCTAAAGAAAATGATAATGTGCGTCTCGTAACTGTGAGTGTGATATAAAATTTAATATGGTCAGTAGGTTGTATTACTAGCAGTTAATTATATAATAAAGTCATTTTGCATGTGTCAATGCCCACGAAATAAATTATGCCAATATAAATACTTTAAAATCATTTCTTTATTATTATAATATTATAGTGTAAGCTAATAAAATATATATTTACTTAGAACAATTATACATGTATACGGGAATACATGATCTCGTATTTCATACATTTGAATTTATTGACTTTTCGACCTAGTAGAAGTACTTAAGTACTACTACTAAGACTAAGTAGAAGTAGTCGAAGGCCTAGTAGATGTGAAATAATAAATAATCGAGAAAGGCACCTACAACCCTTTCTGGTTGTGCCGCTCACAATCAGTCAATTTGAAACCACACATACACACATGAAAATAGTTTAAAATAATCAGTTAAAAAGATGATCGAATCTATACTAATATTATTATACTCTACTACACACCGTGGGAGAGCCACGCTTCGGCATGACCGGAGTGATACCACGGTTTAACCGAGTGTGTGAGGATACCGGAGGCCCATACCCCAATTCCTCCCCCCATACCCCTCCCCATCCCCAAAAGGCCGGCAACGCACTTGTGACGCTTCCGGTGTTGCAGGTGTCCATGGGCGGCGGTAATCGCTTACCATCAGGCGATACGTCTGCTCGTTTGCCTGACTATTCCATAAAAACAAACGCGAAAGTTTGTAAGTATGGATGGATGAATGTTTGTTACTCTTTCACGCAAAAACTACTAAACGGATTTCGATGAAACTTTACAGTAATATATTATGTATAGGTTATACATCAGAATAACACATAGGCTACTATTTGCCGCGATAACCGACATATACACGGGCGGAGCCGCGGGCATCAACTAGTTTGAAATAACGTAGACTTAGGTGGCTAGAAAGACTGCATCTAGAATGAATCGACTGTAATGTTGTAAGTTATGAGAGATACATAATTCAAGTAACCTTTTATCTTCCTGAACACTTAAAATTACCTACAAATCTTAAATCAAAGCTATAATAGTAGCGTCAAATCGTATGTAAACTGTTTGACTGCACGTTTTCTTCTGCGCCGAAGTGTTGAGGGATCAAATCCCACATCGGACAACACTTTGTGTGATTCATAATATGGTTGTTCTGAATCTGGGTGTTTTTTGGGTCCGTTTTATATATGTTTGTAAAAAGTCATCCGTGACACAGGATGAATATTCCTAATGCGGAGCTTTTCTTTTTTTTTAAACTGACAAGAATAGTATTTAGTTCATGTTGCCAAAGCTTAGGTACCCTCCCAAAGGACTTATAGTTGAATACCTCTAAGTACTTATTAAATTTCGCCACAAAGGTTAGTCTGCTTACTACCTACTGAATACATAATGAACAAATGAGTATGTTATATAGTACATTTGATTAACTTGTTAATTTATTTATATTTGATGTGCTGTTGATAAACCTATTACAGATTTTTGTCATCGAATTGTGAATCACTAGCACCCAAAAGGCATGTATAGTAGATTCATCTTGTTTCCGTTGATTCAATAAAAAATATAAGGGATCTGAATTAAGAGGAATAAATTATGGTAATTAAGAGAAATAAATTATGGTTGTATAAGTATGTCATTTGCTCATAATGTCCACGAACAAAAAAAATCGTATTATATCTATTCAGAAGGTAAATTCAGTACAACAGTTTGTTTCATACATGTAAATTTGCATAATCTAAATGTTCAAACACTACAACTTTAAACTATAACATTAAATATGTAATTAACTAGCTATTTATTTTAAGTTATTATTATTTGTACTAATAGTAAAACTAAAATTGTACATTTGTACGTATTTACATTTTAGTTATATTTTTATTTTAAGGATATTATTACATATTGTTTTAAGTAAGTGACAAAAACCAAAGCATTAAGTGTGGTCAGATGTTATTGATCAGTCATTTCGATAGTGATGGCCGGTTACATCGGTGATTGTGAGTTTGGGTTGTAAAATCATGTTTAGAATATGATGTAGGTAGATACATAAGGGTTGGACATATTTGGATTACTGTAAATACAAATTAATGATAATTATTAATTGAATAAATAAAATCTGAGCATCTATCGTTCTTTTACGTTTACCATACAAAATCGAGTTCTCTAAGCATTGCCAAAAATCCGAGCTATTAATATAAATCCAGGTTTGTCATTTGAGCGTTGCCTGGCGTTTATATTACATGTTTTGTACATATAACAATGGATGATTTCATCTTCCAAGCCTTTATTATACCTAAGATTAATTGAGGTCGGTTACTAGTTCAACCGGTATTACCTACCCGAATAACAGTTTGCCCACGGAGCGACTGGCATCGAACCTCCGCAACCCTGAGGGCGAACTGAATTCGAGACGCGAGAAACACCGCCATCTTCCATACTCTGGGCTGCTATTAAAAATTTCATGTAAGAAAAACCCCACAGCAGTCTGACCCGGGCATCAAACCTGAGATCTCTTGATCGGCAGTGGCTAGCGCTAACCGCTAGACCAACGAGAGAGCAGTGGATGGTTTCGCGGATGAAAAATATTTTATATCCGTCCCCTCAACTATTCTCTTTCTATACCATGTGTCATTTAAATCAGTTCAGCGGTTTTTGATTCCCTATATAAACTTCTACCCTTTGACAACCACTTAAGGGAAGATTGTTGGGATAATATTAGTTTGTTCTTATTCTGGACACGGAACTGCCTATATCTATATCAAATTTCGTTTAAATCGGTTCAGCGGTTTAAGCGTGAAGAAGTAACAGACTGACACGCTTTCGTAATTATAATATTACTAGCGACCTGGTCTGGCTTTGCATGAACTTCTTTAAATTTTTCTCGATTTTTATCTACTATAATCATGTATTACACATAATACGTATTTAAACTTTTTAAACCTTATTTATCTATTGCTGAAAACTGCATTACAATCCGTGGAGTAGTTTAAACAATCTAAGCCGAAGCGACTTCAACACATTCAAGCGACAAAGTTATGTACTTAAATGATAAATAAATAAGTATGTCAACTTTGAATTCGAAATTCGGTAAAGAAACTAGAAATTTTAGAAAATAATTTTATTTCGGTTGGAAAGATCCCATATCGGTAGAAATACCTACCAAAAAAAGTGTGCCGTCACGGGACGTCTGGCAGATGTCAAACATCGAAATTGAATAAAATAAAAATGTGACGTTTTTTTTCACTTTTTGTTTCATAAAATAAAATGACTGTTTATTACATTAATATTCATTAATTACAAAATACAAAAATTCCAATTTTTTTAATTTATTTGAAATCGGGACAAGTAAATTATTTTCATCAGTAAGGCGAAGCGGCGAGCGTCGCCACGGCAAAAATCAAGTTTACCACTCGCCTACAGATGTTTCACAAAGTTTCACATCAAAAAATGACCTGAGGACCTAGTGTGAGTTTAATAAACATCTTCTCGATTGTCATAGTGACCGCGTCCACCGTCGAGTGAGAGTTTATGTGAAAGGTCCTCAGAGGGTCATATGTAAAATTGTTATATTTTTACAAACCTGACCTCCCCTATCTCACACAGTCATCTTATCCCAACCCCAACTAGGCCGAGTCTAGAATAATTACTCGCAGATACACTTTTTGATAATTCCCGTTTTTTCCTGTTAGATAGGTACGAGTAGTAGGTACACTTTTGTCTAGTACAGTAGAATAAAAAATGTATAATATTTTTTAATTTAGCTTTGCTTTTCTCAGGTGCAGATTCCATGGAAAGTTTACTGTTTAGTGTTACTCCTTGGTATATAATAATATACTGACATCAGTGTGTGGTAACGGATATTAAGAACGCGTAGTGTTGCCACTCCTGTTCACTCCGTGGCGCGTGGGTGACGTAAGCACAGAGTTATTATAGATAGAGTAGGGGAGCCAAGCCTCCAGCTGTCCCTCAGTTAGAAAGAGAGAGACGATGGCAGTACCCACCTGTCTCTCTCTACTCGCGCATGCGCATGGCAGAACGATTCGACGGTCAATTGTTGTGATTGGATAACCATTATTAGTCCTTTACTGCGCATGCGTCAATAGAGAAAGACAGACGGGGTACCGCGATCCTCTCTCTCTTTCTGACCGCTGGACGTTTCCGCTTACTGTCAGCCATATAGATAGAGTAGGGAAGACCCTACTCTATCTATAATAGACCTATGGTCGTAAGAGCCAGCTAAGGGAGCAAATTACTTAGGACAGCTCAGAGAAGGAAAACTTAAAACACAATAAACCCACCCATCTGTCGAGCGTGGCATAGCATAGTAGGCCAAAATCTTCCTTCTACGGAGAGGCCAGTCCGTCCAGCAGTTGAATATCAAATGTATCATCAGATGACAATGATCTCGTTTCGTAAGAAGGCATAATAACTAAAGATAGTTTATTAAATAGTTCAGAAAGAAAATCTATGATCTAGACTACGGTTGCTTGTGAATATGATCATCTTTTGACGGCAAATTGATGATAAGGTTTATATTTGGTTTGGTTAAAAAAAATACTTAAAATTTAAATTCGATTTATTTATTCAAAAAGCAAATGGGCTTAGAACTATTCGCATATATATATATTAAGGATTTTTCTTTTGAAGTAGATTCCGATGGCTTCACTAGCATCTAAAGTTAGTCTGATCTAAGAAGTAGATTTTGACAGATGAGACTGACGTTCCGTAACGACAGAATGCAACCATGCACAAATGAAAGTGACCTTAAAACTATGCTAATTTAAGTCAAATAAATTTTATAAATATATTAATTTATACTACTGAGTAGAATAAATGTAATGGGGCATATTTCTGTTTAAATTTCCACAAATAAAATGAAATATTCGGGTGATTCTTCATTTCTGCATTCTGTCCTAAAACAGTTACATTCTGTGATTTTTATTTTTTAAATTTAGTGATGTGACATTTTAATCGTTGCGGAGGTTAAAAATAATCGTTTTGATTTACAAATCGTATGTAATCGACTTGCTAACCAGTATTCAATTTCGTTATAATTAAGTAGCTGATACTTATTCATTCATTTTTTTTACTTTCATTTTATGCTTTTCGTATAATGAAACTGAAGTGAACAAACATTAATATTTATATCATTAATTTTTATATTAAAAAGGACAATTTAAATAATATTAATATATTATCCAAAAGTATCATTCTTTCGTATCTGTTTCAGCATAATTAGCCATTGAAATTTATTATCATATATTTATATATATATTATTTCTGAAATTAAATACCTATTTTTTAGTCACTTTATTTGAGTTAGTTTGAGGTCAAATGTGTGTGAAAAAAACTAATGTCACATATAGAACAAGACGTTATGATAAGTATTAGTATCGACACTAAACACAATATTTAGAACATATACAATGATCGAAAAGTAAGTTCATTTCTTTTTTATCTTTTTATCTTTTGCAGCGCCATGTTATCTATAGACATATACCAAATCAATTTATATTCAAGAATCCAATACGTAGCCATAATATTATCTAATTTTAGCTCAATTTGAGAAATACA
Source organism: Diaphora mendica (assembly GCA_949125395.1). Lineage (NCBI taxonomy): Eukaryota > Metazoa > Arthropoda > Insecta > Lepidoptera > Erebidae > Diaphora > Diaphora mendica. Next base: position 25,217,042 of record OX421312.1, on the reverse strand, counting down.
CCCGCGATTCTTAACTATTTTTGTGGAATACAACATGTATATATTGTTAATGTAACATAATTCTTAAAAATAAGAGAAAAAATTATTCCTATTTTAAAACGATTAACGATGCATCATATGGATATTATATTGATGATCGTTCATTTGTAATCGTATCGAATATTTTCACTATGGCATAGAGACACCCAAGCACTAAACGTCAACTGTCAAAATCACCTTCTTAGATCGGACAAACTTTATCAGACTTATTGTGAGAACCATTCCTCCAGTAAGAAAACTGTCTCATATTAAATTAGGATTTGTCAATGAACAAAGTTCCATACATGTTATTTTTTTAGTGTTCACTCATCGGTTTACTCAACACTTGTGACAGTGTTAATGCATAGATGCATATTTTTTTAATCAGTCTTTAAATTCTCTTGCTCTGAGTTTTAATTTAGTCCTTATCTATTTTTATTTTTGTAAACTCATACAATTAACTGTTTATAGTAAAGAGATGATTATACGATACCTAATTTAGAGTATAAGTGAGTTTCGCGAGACTCAATGCCATATGTACAGATAGGCGTGGCTACTATTTGTTAAATGAGTAGGTATATTATTCTCTGTTGAGAAGCGCAATGTTCTGCCCCCTAGCCGGTGTAGGTTTCTGAACTGTTTCTGTAACACATTGCCATTTTTATTCGTATAAAATTTTCCATGTTTAGGTACTCCTTATCATCTTGCATGATTAGAGATACATTTTTATAGTGTACCAGGCAAACAAATATGTCACCTGATACTAACTACCTTTGCCATTTAATCATGAAAGTCTTATCACATAGCCGCGCTTTTAGCTCTATCTTGGGCATCTGGTAATGTCAATCACTCGGAAGCAATGAAACAATTGCAAAAAAAGTAGGTACTGACACACGACACATACATATGTAGTATATGTAGTACAAATTCTAGTGTAAAGATTATTTTATGTCTTTGCGCAGTATTTCGTGGTATCGCTCACTGAGGAAATCTTGGTAGGCATCCTTGACAGCACCATAGCAGGCAAAATAATGACCACCAGAATGTTCTGCTACTACTGGTTTGGTGAATAAGTTAATAAAGGATTCACTCATCTCTGAAAACAAAAGAAAAAAATACTCAACCATTGAATACCGATATACGTCGTCCTACGCGACAGAAGATTCATCCCCATCATCTAGATGGTTGGCAGTCCACAACTGTGCGCTTTTCCATGAGCTTTCTGCCTCGCACAACAAAACTGTGGAATGAACTGACGCCTGCGGTATTCCCGGACCAATACGACCTTCAAACCTTCAAGAAAAGAGCGTACTCCTTCTTGAAAGGCCGGCATCGCACTTGTGATGCCTCTGGTGTTGCGGGTGTGCATGGGCGGCGGTAATCGCTTACCATCAGGCGATACGTCTGCTCGTTTACCCCTATATCATAAAAAAAAATATATAAAATTGAAATTTAAGAAAATTACGAAGTTTACTACATATTATCATCGCTTATTTGAATTCCATAAGAGGAAAAAAAGAGACGAGAACAAGAGAAAAGGATCATCTATCATTTTTCTATAGATAAGCTCATGTCCAGCCACTGCTGCAAGAAAAAATATGATACAGTAAAATGTTTGTTTCTCTATGGTTTGAAATGATTTGTACTATAAGAGCTTTCACATTTCTATTTAAAAAACAACGCTATTTTAAAAATGTATATAGCCTATGTCACTACCGCGATCCTGATGAAATCAAAAGCCACCTCATATGTTAAAAGCCGTCCAGTCCAGCCGTTTAGGCTGTATGTAGGGCGTGCCAAAGAAATGGACATACATACATACGCTCGAAAAACATTACTCTCCTTCTGACGCAATCGGGTAAAACCACAACAAAACCTTTAAAAGTGACATACTCTTTAAGAGATAACTTTTCGAAAGTGCTTTCTCTCTTTTACGGTGTAATCCCTGTCACGACAAAGTCTTTAAAATATACAATGGTCATATATCTATACTATACGTACATAGGTACATATGTATTATGTGTAGTGGTTACTTTAAAATATCCACATTACAAATCCCGTGTCATAGTTCTTAAAGTATAAGTAATAGGTTTGGCCCGCGGCTCCTCTGTATGTCGAATATCGCGGTAATCATTTTTCGGGTTCCTTATTATTTATTATAGCCTAGGGGCCCTTCAAGTATTACGTAAACACTATAGGGGAGCGGGGGGGTCTTGGCTTTGCTTATTTTTGATGACATGGGGGGCGGAGGGGTCTAGATGGTGATTACGTCAGCAGTATTTATTTACTTTTTTACACATATGGCAACCTACTCACTGTCATTGTTTAAAATAAAACACATTTTTGTGGATTCCCAAAAATGATGCATACTCGCTTAGAACCGAATAGGGGAATTACCGCGCGCTATTCATATAACTATTTTTTTCCGCTAATCTATTGTTTCGTTAAGACTACAATTTTAGCACGCAAAATGTAAGCAAAGCAAATGATTGTTTGTCTGTAACACAACCATTAATTTGCTTTGCTTACAACAATACGTTGATCCTTTCACCAAAGTTGAATTGTTTCATATAAAGATGTCGGTTCAAATAGACAAATACAAGTTATACCAAAAAACTATAGCAAGTTTAAAAAAATGTCATACAAATACGAAAGTACAAAATGTGCAGAAATCAGTTAACATTTTTTTTGTGCGGAAATCCCCTCGGATACCACAAACTGGTGGCTATGTCGGACTCGAACCGACTAAAAAACGCACACCGTCTCGGGTACTAGAAGCCGGGGAACCAGGTGCACTCTCAGAAGGAAATCCCTGGAACTCCGACGTACATCGGGCCATCTACGGTTTGTAGACGGCCCCCTCCTGTGTAGGAACCTTCTTTTCTATTTAGAAAAGGGCGCGAGCACTATGTAGAACTCGCCCCACCACCTCGGCCTGCTTCTGCTAGGGTGACTGGTGGCGTCACCTGTCACTCCAGGCTTGCGCGTATGGAGGACGGAGATCATTTTGCGATCTCCGGCACCCGAGTCTTCTTTGGCGGTACCTGGCCCGTTCCCAGGCCTGGCGGAAAGGAAGAGTTTTAAACCTCTCCCGGTCCCGCTCCGCCATCTTCTTCGCAAGCATAACTTGCTAGCAGAAAGACACAGCAGAATTCCTCGCGCTCTCGCTCCGCCACATGGCCGAAATTAAGTAAGCGAGCGAGAGAACCCCCCCTCCGATGGCCGCCACGAGATCACGCCTCGGCTCGCCCCACGCCGGAAATACTGCCAGCGTGTGGAGTGCCGTGTCCACGGTCTGGCCATCGCAGTGGTGGCACTCAGACGTTGGCTCCTTGCAGATCAGACACAGGTGCTTTCCAATGCATTACCTGTGTCAGCCGGTATGAGAGGCTCCCGTGATGCCTCATGAGCCAATCCCCCATAACGGGTCTTACCGCCGCAATAACGGCGTGTCCAAGAAATTAGTTAACAATAAGTAAAATACAGTTCATTTTCCTAAAATACTGTTTAATATTCTATTCAGACCCAAATATACTTTATGTCTTGTAAAAAAGTTGGCAACCCTAAGTACTCATAATACAAGCTCTGCTTAGTGTGGGACTAGATGGCGTTGTGTTAGATATCCAAAATGTTTAATTATTTAGTAATGTTTACGTAAGCATGGCAGGGGGGGGGGTAAGAGCTTTGCTTACTTTTGCTGACAAGGGGGGTGGGGGGGTAAATAATTGTAATAAATCTGCTTACGTAATACTTGAACGGCCCCCTATGAGTTATGACACTTACAAATAATGTGTTTTTCTAGAGGTAAAAGAATTTTCAAAATTGGTTCAGTAGAGCCAGAGATTACCCCTCAAAACCTTACAAACTTTACCTCTTTAAGATTTCAATTAATATTTTATAATTTAGTTTCTTCTCTGTTTTAGAGAACCTACCTCAGTGCCACCAATGATTAATACATGAAAAAAAAAACATGATAACTTAAGACAGTTTGTGGAAACAATCACTGGCAATTTTATCTGAATATGCTTGCAACTTGGCTAGGGGGGCTGAACTGTACATAATGTTACTTTATGAAAGAAAATAGATTAGATAGAAGAATAGATAGACAGCCATGTGTACGATGTGTAAAGTTATTATTTTTATAAGTGATATTTTAAACTCACCTTTAGGTATGATAGAGTCCCTCTCGCCGTAAACATGTAACGTTGGCAATATTATCTGTTCATCATAGAATCCCTTGTGCACCAAGCTGCCCGATCTGAATCCTGATGCAAATATTGCAAACTTAAAGGTATATGGTAAATCTGAAGAGGAAAACGCCTGTCAATTCTTATTTTATTTTGAAAGACATCTTCTGCATTAGGAATATACATCCTGTGTCACAGGGGGCTTTACAAATATGCATGAGGAAGACACAGAACAACAATTTGTAGATCACATATAGTGTTGTCTCATGTGAGATTTGAACTTGGGGCAGTAGAAAGCCGTGTGGCAACCACTTAAACAGTAAAAAAAACAATGAATAACCCTCCTTTCGCAGTCGGGTAAATACTAGTCCAAAGATTTCAGAATCGAATCTAATAAATCTGAGATTTGCAAAACCAATCTAATGTTCCAGGAAATGTTCAAATCATCAAGATTTATAACTTAATGGTTTAGAAGATTAAAATTATACAAAAATATTGTGGTTATGAGAATAAAAAATGTAGACAATTACGCCCTTTTTGTTGCATGGCAGCTAACAAGCCCACTAAACAGGCACCTTGAGAGAAACCCATAAACCCATCAAATGGTCCATAGTCTTTTACTACTTTGTCAATCCAGTCCAATGAGGCCTCAAACCCAAGCGCTGGCCCTCCAAGACATTTACCACTAAAGGTGTTGTCCTCTGCATTAAACCACCACGAACGATAATCTGTAAATTAAAATATCATGTAACATGAAAATTATACACAAACAAGAACTAATTATTTGATAGAGGGTTTCATTCCCGGCTTTGTGTTATATATATTATGAGAGTTGACTTCGTTTGAGCTAAAATACTACTCTTAAATACATTATAACAAGCAGTAACACTTTCCTGTTCTGTGATATATCAATTTCTATGTACTTCAATTAAAAGATAATGTTGTAACAAGATTCTTTGCTTACTATGTATCAAGATACAAAGGAGATGGCATTTAAATCCTTGATAGATCAAAACCCAAATTAAATTAAGCATATAAAAATATTTAGCTCCCTGTTTTATCTTGCTTTGATTGTGCCGTGGGCTATTATGAGAGTAAAATTTTCGCTCAAGATAATAATCATTCTACATATTATATATCTCACAAACGGTCCTCTGATTCCAAACTTGGCAGAGACTGTACTATAGTAATTGCTGCTACTGCTTATAACAATACTTATATATTTTTAAATACATACAATAAATTTACAAAAGAACAGACAAGAACTATAAGGAGATTCTGTTAATAAAAGCATTAAAATTTAACATTCATCACCTCCACCATCATCATCTGCGACTTTATGTGGTGCTGATAAAAACACCAGTTGCGCATATTTAGCAACAGCTTTACGAAATGAACCAATTTTTTCTTTGAAGACCACTCCCTTCTGTTTATAGCCATGGAAGACGAGAATTTTTAATTTTCGCCGGACTGGAGTCGCTTTGCTGATTTGTGGCGGTGGTGGCGTTGGAGGTGTCTGCGAACGGTTATTGACCGAGTTTGCTTCAGACATAATTGCTGTAATGCTCAGTACGTAATAGCTTTGCCAATAAAATTAATTGTTAATTTAAATAAGCGATTTATTATTGTTAAATAGAGAAGCGATTTCTTATTGAATTAATTAATTCTGCAGAAGATGAATAGTCCAAAAGAGTCACACACTTTAATACATAAAGATTTGAAGAAAAAGAAGGTATGTATGTACTTAATTAACACTAAATACTTTAAAAAAATTAAATTCACGCCATCCGATATTGACTAAACCATAGACTCCTCCACAGATTAATAAGAGATGACTCCTCTGTGGACTCCTCCTTTTTTGACGTAATTTAATAGACAAAGTTTCCCGATTACCGCAAAAAAACCGTAACTGCAATTTTGTTGCGAGTAAAGACGTGTAAGTAAGTTTAAACGAATATAAAAAACTTCCCAAAAACTAAAAATTTTGCGTGCCATTGCAAAGGCACTTTTTTTAAAAGCATTTGCGTTAGAGTTCCATTCGTTGAATGTCAAATGAGGGAAAAAGAGCTGGCCACACTGTAAACTCAACATCAACACAAACAACTGTTTTCAACCTGTATCTCAACTCCAACCAAACGGGAGTACACGGAGTGCGCGCACACTGCGGGCTCGAACCATGGTCCGCTACGTCCGGCCGCTCGCATCCCGCGGTAGTAGACTGTTCGGAATCGCCATTAGTGACAGTCACCACCTCCGCCTGATTCTCCGTTAGTGTATGACGATTTCTAATGTTAGATGTGGACTTTGGACTTTCGGGTGGACTATCAGAATCTGCTGATGCCGCTACGCCGTAACTACTACGTCGTTTAATTTGATCAACATGTCTTTTAATTGGTGGACCACCCTCCCTTATAATAATATAATTACGTGCACCAACTACATTATAGACCCGACCACCTAATCACCTAACCATTTCCCCAAACTTCCGCGCCCATACTGTTTCCCCAACTCTAAACTCCCTTTGTGTACCTACCGCGTTAGCCAATTGTTTTTGTTGGGTCTCTTGCACTGAAGTTATTTCCCTATCTTCCCTTATAAGATTCAACCTGGACCTCAGACTTCTACGTTGTACTGCCAGCGAGACTCCCATCGTACGTGAAGCATATTCCGTTCCTATACGCTAATAAGTGTGTTTGTAAGGCCATGTCTATATCGATACCATCCCTAATTGCCTTCTTAATAGCACGTTTAACCAATTTTACCGAATTCTCCGCAGCGCAATTCGACGAGGGGTGATATGCGGGAGTGAAGGTAACTTTAATTAAGACTTCCCTTGGCCACCCAAACCTTGCGAAAGTTTCACGTAACAACTTAATCACCTCACTGGCCGTCGTTTTTATCATAGAAAAAAACTTCGAGCCATTTAGAAGTCGAATCAATCAACACCAGGAACGTTCTATCCTGAAAAGGTCCCAAGAAATCCTAATGAAGACGAGTCCACGCTTCGGCGTGGTACGGCTATGGATGCCAAAGCTCGCGGCGTTGGCGGGCCCTCCAACGCGCAAGTCTTGCAAAGCCAACACTCGCCCTCGATGTCGCCGTCCACATTGGGCCACCACAACACGCTACGAGCTAAGTGCTTCATTTTACGATGCCCGAGTGTCCTACCAGTAACTCTTTTAAGACTTGACTTCTCAATCAGTGGCGAACCTAGGAATTTATTTCGGGGGGGGGGGGGGATACCCTCTTTTGTAAACCTTAAAAATGCATAACCAATTAAGTGTAGGTACCTGTATACTGTATTAAATATTTTACATTTCCGATTGCTATTTAGGAAATGTATAGATTTCCTAGGAAATGTGTAATGTGTATGTATAATATAATTTATTTCACACATTTCCGTGCGATTTTAGGAATTACATACATTTCCTAGGAATTGTATACAATGACGGATTACATACATTTCCGTTAACACATACATTTTTTTTTTTTACGTACGAGGCGGCGACGATCCTGGCGCGATCTCCACCCGCCGCCGCCACCCGAGATAGCGCCGGATCATGAGCCCGGAGCCCCAGAATGCTTTGGCGGAACGCACATACGCAAGCCCTACGGGCTTGTCGCGCACGGCTCGAAATCCAGGGCTGTGCCAGCCAACACACCGTAGGAGCCGTTCTGCCGAGCTTCGAAGCTTGGATAGAGAGAACCGACTGTGTCACCTACTGATTCACTCGGATACTTATCTGGCACAGTTGCTTCGGTGAGTATCTGAACAGAATCGGACGTGAGGCTCCGGCACAATGCCACCATTGCAGGTCCACCTAGCACACGCTGGAGGACTGCCCTGCGTGGGAGTTCGAGCGTCGAGTCCTGGTCAGACAGATCGGACAAAACCTGTCACCACCAGCATTGATCGCGGCAATGCTGGCGAGTAGTGTGGGATGGGAGGCCGCAGTCTCCTTCTGTGAAGAGATGCTATGCTATGTGTAAAATCAAGGTCAGAAGCGAGAAACTACCCGCAGAACTGATTGCCGCAATGAGATCAAAATGATCAGTCAATCTAGCTGTCAAAGGGCAAACACTGCTTGAAGCTAGAAAGTGTTGCGTGTCAGATGTCTGAATTATTAAAAAAACTGTTTTTTTTTATGGAATAGACGGGCAAACGAGCAGACGTATCGCCTGATGGTAAGCGATTACCGCCGCCCGTGGACACTTGCAACACCAGAAGCTTCAAAGTGCGTTGCCAGCCTTTTGGGGACGGTGGGAAAGTAGGGGTAGGGGATTGGGATATGGGCCTCCGGTATCCTCGGAGGAACTCCTCCTCGGGCCTCGGTGAAACATAGCGCAAGCACTATTTCACTCCGGTTTTCTGTGAGGCCGTGGTATCACTCCGGTCGAGCCGGCCCATTCGTGCCGAAGCGTGGCTCTCCCATGGTAGGTTTAGGTAACTAGGTACATTTGGAAGTATAAAAAAACACTTGAAATGTATTTTTATTTTATTATTTATTTACTAAATGAATATACTCAGACTATACTAAGTATATTATACTATTCAGAACACTCAAATGGCATTACAAGGTAGGCTCGATATCCTGGGCATGGATATCTGCCGAGATCTCAACCCACGCGAATACGTTGAGAGTGTCACTAAAGCGGCCTCGCGGAAGCTAGGTGTTTTAAACAAGGTGAGACGGTTCTTCTCGCCCGAGCATCTGTGTCTTCTTTACAAGACCCAGGTTCGCTCGTGCGTAGAGTACTGTTCTCATCTTTGCGATGGTGCCGCACAGTACCTGTTTGACGCTCTCGACCGATTGCAGCGGCGAGCAATACGCATTGTCAACAGTCCTTAAGCCACCGAGTCCCTTGAGCCCCTGAAGTTGCGTAGAGATGTCGCCTCTATGGCAGTACTCTATCGCTTGTATCACGGAGAGTGTTCTGAGGAGCTCTTCCAACTGGTCCCCCCTTCCCCCTTCCTCTACAGGACAACACGTGCCGGCCTTGGAAGTCACCGCTTCAGAGTGGTAGACATACGATCTCGTACTCATCGCTTGGGTTCGTCCTTTCTGTGCCGAGCGGTCAAAACCTGGAACTCACTTCCAGCGCACGTGTTTCCCTCCCACTATGATCCCGGGTCCTTTAAGCGGGGCGTAAAAAAGCATCTCACTAGGCGGCCATAGTGTAGGTCACCATGCTGCAATGTCCTTATTCGCATTGAGGATGGTGATCACCACTTTTAGAATCTGCTCATGCTTTCCATCAGACAGAGCAGAGTCATTTTGGCGCAGCTAAAACATTAAAAAAAATATATATAAATATAATAATAATATGTTCTCGTTTACTTTTTACTTTACATATTTTGTATACGACTTTATGACATGTTAGGTTTAGGTACCTAGGTACATTTGGAAGAATAAAAAAACACTTGAAATGTATTTTCATTTTATTATTATTTACTAAATGAATATAATATATTAAAAAAATATAAGTTCTCGTTTACTTTTTACTTTACATGTTTTGTATACGGCTTCTATATGACATGGCTTCGACATGATCCCAATGCATTGTACCTCTGTCGAAGTATCTGTAATCAGAAAAAAGTATTTACAAAAGTTTTGGCAAAGTCACGGAATCGCGGCTTGGATCAGGGACTGACGTTGTTATTGATTGGTTTCTATTGTAAGTTACGGCATGCGCCCTTCGCAGCTAATATCAACCAATAGGCGCCTAAGTCCACAAATGTGTATCCCTCTATTCGCTGCCAAATAAACTAAAATGCAGATTTGCATTTCGGCATAGATGCCTCGCATCGTAATTGCAGATCGTGGATACTAGATGGTAGGGGTAGGGTAGACGTTATAAGAATGATAACATTTTATTTAAATTTATTATTTTTTAATTATAGGTATTCACAATTCAATGTAAGCCACAAAAATAGTAGTAAAGAATGAATTGGAAAGAAACGATCCAAAACCAAGGTCAGCATTTTTATTTAGTATTCATGATAGACGTCGGCAAACTCGGCAATGTTACTCGAGTCCTGTGATGCAATTACATCTCAATGGAATAATGGATGCAATTTTCTGTCAGTCGCTCCTGCCCAGGCGATGCGGGCGGTCTAGCAACCCTGTGCATGAGCAACCAAAAAGACTTGGCGTTTTTTAAATTTAAATACGTATAGAAAATAGGTATGTCGGTAAAGACCTCCAAACACGATACGACCTTCAAGAAAAGAGCGTACTCCTTCTTAAAAGGCCGGAAACGCACTTGTGACGCCTCTGGTGTTGCGGGTGTCCTTATATGTATAGAGCGAAGTTTGTCTGCCTCAAGCTTTCGGGAAGTTGGATAGCGAACGCCCAAGGAGCGGCGTCCGTGGCATTCTTTTTCACCAAGATAACGCGCCTGCTCACACAGCTGCTAGAACTATGGACTATTTGACAGCTTCGGAGGAACAAATGTTACCCCATTCTCCGTACAGCCCAGATTTAGTTCTTTTTTATTTCCCACGGAAAAAAATGACGAAGCATTTTTTAAACGTGCGAAAATTTAGCTCTGTAGACGAAGCCGACGAAGAATTTCAGTCGTTATTTTTCAACCAAGACACGTTTATTAAATGTTTTGAAAGCTTGTGCACCCGAATGCAAAGTGCATTGGGATTGGAGGAGTATATTTTGAAAAGCTGTGAATAAACTTCTTTTAAATTCTAACTATTTTTCATTTCACTAACTATTTTTGGAACAGCCCCCGTATAATCAACTGCGGTGAATTTTCGTGCGTTTACCTATGCGATTCTGCCATACATACTATAATAATCATAGCTCACTTAAGACCCATAATATTCTATCCGTGGTGCTTCCCGGTTTGAAAAATGTGTCTGTCTATTTTGACTTAATTTTGTCTCCCACCTTGCTAAGGAGGGAAGTGGACTTATTATATTCCCAACTCCTCCACATTTTCTTCTGATTAATTTCGTTGCGGGTTCCAAGACAGTTTATTTTTTCCTGGGAATTCCCGAGTGTCATAACTCGGTGTGTTTGTGGGTCACTGCTGTTGACCCTGGCGTACAGGAGTTACAGTGGTGGGCGGGATTAGCCCACGTATATGTTTCGTTTATAAAATTAAATTATATATTTTGCAATTAGGTTACAAGAACACTTTTGCATGTTAAACTTTTGAGCAGATGATTTTCGCCTTTCCTGACTGGACTAGCCCTGCTAAGAAAGGATGAAACAAACTCAGGGATTATATTATCGTCTCTTTCAGTTCAGACAATTTTATTATACAAACATTGTTAATTGGGTAAGAATAAAAATGACAATAACTATAATCCAAGGTGAATTTGTATCAAATTGTAAATAATGTATTATCTACACTAAAAAGTCGTGGTAGTCAGATACACCGGTTTAACCCGCGAGTTTTGTTGCATTTGAATCGGATGTTCTTCACTATTATTATAAACTCTTCCAAATATATAAATCCCACCAAAAACATTTTCATGTAAAATATTGCCAAGACGACTGCATAAGGCTTACCCTGTGAGAAAGATATCAGATCTCATCTAGAGCCAAGGTTCTGAACCTACACGCCCTAATTTCACAAACTCTACATCTCAGTAAAAATGTATCGCTTCGCCGTTTCGCTACCATACCGTCACGAAGGGGAAACGAATGCCTTTTGTGTTTGCAAATATCTAGTTTCTGAAGTAATGTGTTATGCGAATATTTAGTTTCTGAAGTAACGAAACAGCCAAGCCATACATTTTCACTGAGATGTAGAGTTTATGAAGTTAGGGTTGGTAGAGTTAAGGCGTGTAGATTCAGAACCTTGGCTCTACATGAGATCTGATATCTTTTTCACAGGGTAAGCCATATGCAGTCGTCTTGGCAATATTTTACATGAAAATGTTTTTGGTGGGATTTAATTTCTTTTTGTAAGTTGCTTAAGGCAGTCTTTTTTTCTTTTTTTGGGGTGTATTTCTCGTACATCTTCTTTCTTCCCTCGAAAAAGTCCGTGTACCAAAAATAAAACCTCTAGCATAAAAATTTGTGAAAGTCTCATACAAACTTCCACCCCCCCAAATTTGGGGGTTGGGGGGCAAAAGTAATTGGTTTATGATTTTTTTTGTTGTTTGTATACCAAACTTAGTTTACATACCAAATTTCAGCTTTCTATCACTTCAGGAAGTACCCGAACAGTTTTGATGATCATCAGTGTGTCAGTGACGAAATCGGTGTTTTTTAGGTATCAATAAAATCTAAAGTATCAGAGCTATGCAATTGAAACTTTGTATGTTTCATTATTCTATTGGTGACATCATATCCTGAGAATTTGAACGATCTGGTATATCGGGAACCAAAGTTATGAGGGTTCAAAAAAACGACAAAACACTTCGAGAAAAGGTAGGTAGTGCCCTTGCGCTTCGCTTGGCTCGTCTTGGCGGGGGCACGACCGTGCCCCCAGATTAAATTGAATTGTCCGTTTGTAATTCCAAATTAACAGTTTTTTACTAAATGCATAGGTATAAGATACGGTATGTTCTTACACCAAAAGATCATTTTTTGTCGATTTTGACGATTTTTTTATTTTCAGATAAGGAGTATTTTATAACATCAGCGCTAGCTAGAAACAACTTTCACTGACTGCTAAGTCAGTGAAAGTTGTTTTAGGGTTCCGTTCCTCAAAAGGAAAAAAAACTGAATCCTTATAGTATCACTTATTGTCCGTCAAGACTCTTTTTCTCAGGGGGTATCGAGATGAAATTCATATCAAATACTCAGGTCTACTGTCCCTTGGAGCTGTGAAAAAAATCAAACTTCTAAGTCAACGAAACAAAAAGATACAGCCGTTTATGCCGCAAATTTTCGACACTCGCAAGGGAATCAGAACCTATAGGGTACTTCCCGTAAACTCAGAATCTTGAAACTTGGTACGAAGCAAAGTCTTATAGCACAGATGAAGGAAAAATTGCGAAAGCAATAAATTTTTAGTTACATCATATATAAATTAGACGTATACAATAATAAATGATCGTGTGATATTTATACAATTAGATACCCAAGACATCCCAGCAGTCAGGATCCGGATCAATAAGGGTTGTCAACAAAGTATAATTATCTCTAAGAAGCCACTGCATTCATGTCCAAAGTGCACAGTCACTTTGTGGAGGAACAGATTTCTGAACACAAAAGGATAATCAACGACCAGGCGAGGCGATTATTGCTGGGAGATCGCGGCACAAGAGTTAATCTTGGGCAGTTGTATAAATGCTAATTTATTTATTTAAGGTGCCTGTAATTAGTGAGAAAGAAAAAGAATTTCTATATTGAGATACAATATTAGTAGTTACTCCGTAGTTTGGTGTTCTTGCCGTAGATGGAGTTGTAGAATATTTTTGTTGCTTATAATATTTGCCGTAGAACCGATAACCGTTGAGGTAAACGGGTTCTTGAGCGGAGATCGCGTCTCAGCAAACATAATGTAGGACGTCCACAGGCCAGGTGGAGTGATGATCTGCGCAAGACGGCTTGGCAGGAGTTGGATGCGAAACCAAGGATCGAGCCAAGTGGTATTTGGAGAGGCCTTAGTCCAGCAGAGAACTGACTGAAGTAGGCTGATGATATGTGGAAGGCTTAGAGGAATAAAGTACTAAGTAAATTCAACTACTTACTTTAGTTGGACCTCCTTTAAAATTTGTTGTTCGTGCTCATTGAGTCCTTTTTCTAGGACATCGATGGTGTCTTTTAATTGTTCTATATTGTAAAATCCGCACATGTTCGTATCGATGTCGGGCTGGTTAAGGGTAAACCATGTCGCCAAACGGGCCAACTCGACATTTTTGCTCTGAAATTATATTATTATTTCGAGAGAAATAAAGTAAATAAGTCTAAGTTTTCTAAAGAAACAAATGATTGAATAGAAGTTTCAGTCTATCGAGATTGTTCACATATTTTTTCTCGTGGTTTGCAAAGGGATCAATTTAATTGGCCGTGTGGGTAAATACTAAAATTATCACTGTTATGTTCAATTAGCTATAAGTTTTCAATGGCATAGCCAATATATACATATAAGTATATGTATATAACGAAGGTACGAGTAACATAGTTAAAATAACTACTGCAATTTCTGATAGCCTGTGAGCCGTTGTTTTGAACAACATAGTGGTTTAATAATGTCAACTTATCCTAGATATCGAACCTATGAACCACCTATTAAATAACAGTCTCGTTAGAAAACGCTTTACAATAGTTTTAAGAGTACCTTGCAATAATCAGAAGCCCCCTTGCAGATAGCTTTTATGTCGTCACTGGCTGGGTGCCATGGCTGTGGGCCTTTATTGGACAGAAGACCCATACCCGTGGCGGCAGCATTTATCACTCCCACATCATTGTTCTGTAATATTTCAAAAAAAAAATTATCACTAGCTTTTGCGCGTGGCTCCACCAGCGTGTTTGTCGGCTATCGCAGCAAAGAGTAGCCTACTCAAGAATCAAAGTATCTCCATGCCAAATACAAGCTCTGCTTAGTATGGGACTAGATGGCGTTTTGTGTTAAATGTCCTAAATATTTATTTATTTATTTTATAAAGCCGTTTGACGTAATAACATGGCGGCTACTATTTCATGGTGTTAAAGAACAGATTTAAAAAACTGAAAACTTTGAAATAAATTATAAAATTTTATTATTTTATGAACTAAAACTAAAATTTTCCGACTGCTTTTTGACAATTTTTTTTTTATTTGTTCTCATACACAGTAAAATACCTTATTAAGGACTCTATTCTGATTCATACTATTATACAATTACTAGCTGACCCGGCGAAGTTCGTACCGCCACATTTTTTTTTGTAAACATTTTCTACATTTCTGAAAATTCTAGAAATATAGATACGGCGCCATCTACCGGATAATCTAGAAATAGAAATACGGCGCCACCTACCGGATATCTGTGCAACTTAGATGCCAAACCGCCATCTATTAGGATTTTATAGAACTCACCGATTAATACACACTAAAGTCGTATAATAAACAAATATTTATCACACAAATCACGAAACAATATTTAAAGTACTTGCTTTCTAGCAAAAAAAGAATGAATGAAATCGGACTAGATGTGTTATTGAATTACAACTAAGTACATATTTTGACTTTCACCCCCCCCCCCCCCCCTCTCTCTCCAGGAAACCGTAATGAAATTCGGGCTAAAAAAAATTCTATGTCCTACCTCGTAGTATGAACTCAAATCATGCCAAGTTTCATTTGAGTCCATGCAGTAGTTTCGGCGTGATGCGCGGCCAAGATACAGACAGACAGACAGACAAAAATGAAAAAAATACAGTTTTGGCTTCAGTATCGATTATAAAGAGCCCTCCAAAAAAAAATTTCAAAATATCTTTAATGTACAGAATTGAACCTGTTACATTTTTACTATAAGTAGGTATATATTGAAGATAGTGTTTTTTAACCGACTTCAAAAAAGGAGGAGGTTCTATGTTCCACTGTATGTATTTTTTTTTTTTTTTTTTTATGTATGTTCAGCGATTACTCCGTCAGTTGTGGACCGATTTTGAAAATTTTTTTTGTATTCGAAAGGGTATGCTTCCGAGGTGGTCCCATTGCCAGCATATCAGGATCTGGTAATGGGATCCCGGAGAAATCAAGGGAAACCCTCGTTTTTTATAGGCACATACTATGTTTTTCGTATATTTTCTGAAGTTACACTGTAATTTGCGTCTGGTAGTCATCATTTTATGATGATCAGCTGATGATGTAAGGTACAACTCCTTAACGGTTAGGAGTTGGAGGATAAATCTTTAAATATCATATGTATATGTGTTACCTTTACTCGTATTCTTTCAAATTATTTAGGTAAGCTGATGATGGAAGGTGGAAGGTACAACTCCTCAACGGTTAGGAGTTGGAGGATAATTCTTTCAATTTCATACGTATCTAAAGACCTTCAGTCGTATACTTTCAAGTTATTTAGGTGAACTGGTGATAGAAGGTTAAACTCTTCAACAGTTAGGGATTAGAGGATGATTTTAATATTACACGTACGTATAGACCTTAATTTGTATTCTTGATGATGAAATTTGAAGAAATAGTTCAACTTACTACTTACCTACTATTGTTTGCACTAAAAACTGAAAAATAAAAACTTTTTATAAAAAAAAAACCGACTTCCAAAAAACATCCAAGGAAAACTCTCTGCCATAAAACACTTAAAAGCGTAAAATAAACTGGTTCTTCATAAATTGCCTATACCTAATTCTTTATTCATTTAAATAGTAGTATTATAATGTGTGCTAGGTACCTAAAATCTGTTTGAAGTCGGTGCTAAGCCAAAAATAATACAAACGAACAATTACAAAAGCCTAAGCAATAGTCACTTGGCACCGACTTCAAACAGATTCTAGGTACCTAGCACACATTATAATACTACTATTTAAATGAATAAAGAATTAGGTATAGGCAATTTATGAAGAACCAGTTTATTTTACGCTTTGAAGTGTTTTTTTGGCAGAGAGTTTTCGTTGGATGTTTTTTGGAAGTCGGTTTTTTTTTTTTTTAATAAAGGCTCTTTTACTCGTCAGAAGGTTTATTTCTCAAATTCTTCGAAATTATTTTTATCACAATTATATTTAAGAAATGAAAACAAAGAGGTCCCCATTAATTTTGACCTGAAACGCCAACGCACCACACCATAAACTAAATACTAAAAGAAGTAGGGAACACTTACCAAAAAAAACTTCGTATAGTTTTGAAGCCTATTGTCGCTTAATGTGGACTTTGCGTACGACAAAATCGACGATATTTTAATATCAGATACTTCTATTAATTCCTTCATGAGGTCTAGATCGTAATCAGCCAGTCCAATAAATCTCGCCTTACCATCCTTCACGGCTCTTTCTAGGGTTGGTAATGTCTCATTTATTATGACAGATAAGTCTGGAGCAAATGAGAAGTCATGAATCTGAATCAGAAATTTACATACTTATTATTAAATCGTCACCGTCGTTAAAATACTATGTACGGATTTGATAATTAGCTAATAATTTATAATTTAAAAACGGCTTTTTCAATGTCATTTCAATTTGGAAATGTATTTAACATGATACCGTGGGAGAGCAACGCTTCGGCATGAATGGGCTGGCTCGACCACCGTGATACCACGGCCAAACTGGTGTGAAACAGCGCTCGCGCTGAGTTTTACCGAGTGAGTCAGGATACCGGAGGCCCACAACCCAATCCCTCCCCCATCCCCCAAAGGCCGGCAACGCACTTGTGACGCCTCTGGTGCTGCGCGTATCCATGGGCGGCAGTAATCGCTTACCATCAGGCGATACGTCTGCTCGTTTGACCCCGATTCCATAAAAAAGAAAATGGAATAATCAACTGTTTTGTTTTATGATAAAGTACAGTGTATATCATCCTTCTCATCAGTGCATAAAGTACATGTATATTAATTGAAAGAAATCAAATACGTCGTTTTTATACCACTGTGACGAAATTGTCACTGAATTGCAGTGCACTATATAAATACAAATATATATTTATTTGCATTCTGTAGTAAAATAAATAAATGTTATCAGTTGATTTCTGGCTCATTAAATACCAAGAGAGATAGAGAGATAGTCAGTTCAAAATACAGTTATCATTTTACCTCACCATATGTCCTTGTTATTAAAAAGTTATGGGTTTGGTTTAAAAAATATCTTACGCGATATGGTAAATTGAATAGTTAGAATCTTTAAATATCCGTTATACGTAGATCACCTTGGCAGAATATCCAGTCTGCGCATTGACCTGGCACCACAGACCTAGAAGATTTGATGATATACTCCTAGCCGACTTCTACCGGGCAGCCAGTCTCAACGGAGACCAGCCAATTACGGAGGAGATATTATAGTGCACAAGTGTGTGCGCAAACATAGGTGCACTCTCTGTTCCCGCCCTCGCAGCACGACTGGAAAGACACCAGGCACAGGCCCGACTCGGGAATCAAAGCCGAGACTTGTGATTGGCAATCGCATACGCAAACCTTTTTAATACTTGTTCTCTAACCAATGTAAATAAAATATAATGAAAAATCCTACTAATATTATAAACGCGGAAGTTTGTACGTATGGATTGATGGGTGGATGTTTGTTACTCTTTCACGCAAAAACTACTGATCGGATTTGGATGAAAATTTACCTAATAGCTTAAACATCAGAATAACACATAGGCTACTATTTGCAGCGATAACCGACATACACGCGTGCGGAGCCGCGAGCAAAAACTAGTTGATAATATATTGTTACTGTTAGTTAGCATGTAATAAACACTTGTAAAATTTAGATAACGTTTATTACAGTTGTTACTAAAGCCATTAATGTTGGACTGCGATAACATAATATTATGTTCAATCATTTTAAATTCACTTTAATTTAAGGTACATTGATAAATAACTAGCTCGAATATGTCAATTTTGTTTATATTAGAATCTGCTAAAGTGATTCTACTCTGCCTGATGGAAAGAAAGCAAAATATAAATCTAAAAATGGGGCCAGCATACTTGCTGCGAATGTAGACAAGCCAGGATGGTGACCCACACTGTGGCTTCCTAGTAAGATGCTTTTTCACGCACCGCTTCAAGGACTCGTTTTATATGGTACTAGCCTTTGCCCGCGGTTCCGCCCACTTAAATGGCAGTTAACGTAGTAAAGAGTATGTCCTATGTCCTTCTTCAAGGATCAAAGTATTTCCACGCCAAATGTCACTGAAAACCTTGAAAACGGTGCAACTGTTTAACCGTAACAGATAGACAGATATAGTTACTTTCGAATTTATAATATTAGAATGGATAGGAGTTAAAAAACAGACGGATAACGTGATAGTAAGTGCCCACCGCATGATGAAATTCTATGAAATCGGGGAATTAATAAATTTTAGAACGCAAAAGAAGCGTTGAATAATATACCTAGCTATTTTTTCTACGTCGTGGTTTTTGAGCGCAAGAAAGCTTACAATATAGAAGGGAGTAAATATATCAAACAAATTGATCAACTAGCTTTTACTCATTGAAATATAAAAGGAACAAAATATTGAGAATTACTTTAACGACAGTTAGAGAATTCTGAAGTAACAAATCTATATTAAATTTTTATTAAATATAAATGAATCCCTACGAAACAGTATCACACTTGAACGGTTGAACCTATTTCGCTAATTCAATTATATTGGATAGAACATTTATCGGGAAGGTTATAGATTGTAAAACATCACGCTAAGACCATAGCCGGAGCCGAGCAGCAATAAAAAATATTGCAAAAGCTGCCAAAAGCCGAGAAAAATTATTTCTTTTGACAACTGAAAAGCTAATGTCGATGACACATAAAGTCGTAATACGAGTAGTCAATCAAGGCAAGTGATCCACTGAAACTAAACTTGCTATTGCGTTGAATATCATTAAACAAACACGTTTCAATCAATCAATATCACAACAGATTCATGTGGCTGTATGAAACTCTAAACTGTTGTAGTCCATCGCTCCCTTCCTCATTTAGTGTTGCACAGCATTGTTCTAAATTAGACCTTACCCGCATGAACTGTGCCCATCAACCAAAAAAATGACCCATCAGTCTCTATTAGTATGACTATGACTTCAATAATAATCGTAACATTGTCTGGCACCAATAAAAAGGAATCAGAGTTCCATACTAGTGTGGCATGCGATTGTTCTTAGAAATGTATTATTTTATGTTGAACTAACTGTACCCGCTACTTCGAACACGTGACATTCGGATATTCACAGTCCGACCCGGGAATTGAACCCGAGACCTCTTAATCTGCAGTCGCTTACGCTAACCACTATACCAACGAGGCAGGCTATATTTTATTATTATTTACTTATATTTTTAAGTACTTTTAAATCTTATAAGTCCGAGTTACTCGGTCAATACGTAGACTGAATAGTCGATACACCGTACAACGGTATCCAGTATTTCATGATAGCGCTATCGAAGATGTGATCATTTGTACTTACCTGAATAATGTCCACGTAATCCAAACCGAGCAGCGCCAGTGTGTTGTCTACTGCTGCTTCAGTTTTTTCCGCGGAGAAGTCGAACATTTTATTCAGGTCTAGTTCGTATCGTCCGACTTTGCTAGCAATATAATATGAATCCCTGGGGACTCCTACCAAACCCTAAAACATTAAAAACTTGTAAAACATGTTACGTATGCTCGTAGAAGGCAAAGGATCAATTCATTTTGTCAGCGAAAATAACATAACGTATCCTTATTTGAAAGAAGTTTCATAAATAACTGTAAATTATTTATTTGCAAAGAAATAAATGAGAAATACTATTATTATCTGCCCAGCCCGGGTTTGAAATTTCATTTCAGGCGTTTGGTCTTTGGTCTGTTTTTTGCCCTCATATTTTAGAAAAATGCTTAAGTAATACTGTGGTATCTCAAAAGAAAATTGTAAACATCATTATACAGAAAAACTTTTTATAAAAAAAAACGACTTCCAAAAAACATCCAACGAAACTCCCTGCCAAAAAACACTAAAAAGCGTAAAATAAACTGGCTCTTCATAAATTGCTAATTCTTGTCTATACCTAATTCTGTATTCATTTAAATAGTAGTATTATAATGTGTGCTAGGTTCCTAAAATCTGTTCGAAGTCGGTGCCAAGCGACTATCGCTTAGATTTTTTTAATTGTTCGTTCGTATTCTTTTTGGCTTGTCACCGACTTCAAACAGATTTTAGATACATCGGTTTTTTTTAATAAAAAGTTTTTATTTTTCAGTTTTTAATGCAAACAATCGTACGTAGGTAGTAAGTTGAACTATTTCATAAAATTTCTGCTGATGGAAATAACTTTAGTGGTTTAAAAAGACGTATTAAATGGCAAACCCCTATTTCACCCCTTAGGGATAGAATATCCAGAAACGCTACGTAATTCGTTAATACTCATTTTTATCAGTAGCCCAAAAATAAAGTGTCATGTTCCTAACTTAAATGACGGACGTCCACACAAACTTTGAACCCCTATTTCACCCCTTTAGGTGTAGAATATCCAGAAACTCTTAAATACGTATCTACTCATTTTTAATCAGTAGCCCAAAGATAAAGTTTCATGTTTCTAACTTAAAAAATGACGGACTTTCGTACAAACTTTCAACCCCTATTTCACCCCCTTAGGGGTTGAAATTCCAAATTTCCTTCCTTAGTGGGTGTCTACTCAATAAAACGATCCATATGAATAACTGAAAGAATACAAATTAAGATCTATACCTACGTACGTGTAATATTAAAATCATTCTCCAATCCCTAACTGTTGAAGAGTTTAACCTTCTATCATCAGCTCACCTAAATAACTTGAAAGTATACGACTAAAGGTCTTTAGATACGTATGAATTTAAATTATTATCCTCGAACTCCTAACCGTTGAGGAATTGTACCTTCCACCTTCCATCATCAGCTTACCTAAATAATTTGAAAGAATATGACTAAAGGTAACATAAATATGCTATTTAAAGATTTATCCTACAACTCCTAAACGTTGACCTTACATCATCAGCTCATCATCATAAAATGATGACTACCAGACGCAAATACCGGGGTAACTTCAGAAAATATACGAAAAACATAGTATGTGCCTAAAAAAAATGAGGGATTCCCTCGATTTCCCTGGTATGGTGGCAATAGGACCACCTCGGGAGCATACCCTTTCGAATACAAAAATAATTTTCAAAATCGGTACACAATTGACGGAGTAATCGGTGAACATACATAAAAAAATACATACTGTGGAACATAGAACCTCCTCCTTTTTGAAAGTCAGTTAAATAAAAAAAAAACCGACTTCCAAAAAAACATCCAACGAAAACTCTCTGCCAAAAAGACACTTAAAAGCGTAAAATAAACTGGTTCCTCATAAATTGCCTATACCTAATTCTTTATTCATTTCAATAGTAGTATTATAATGTGTGCTAGGTACCTAGAATCTGTTTGAAGTCGGTGCCAAGTGACTATCGCTTAGACTTTTGTAATTGTTCGTTTGTATTCTTTTTGGCTTAGCACCGACTTCAAACAGATTTTAGGTACCTAGCACACATTATAATACTACTATTGAAATGAATAAAGAATTAGGTATAGGCAATTTATGAAGAACCAGTTTATTTTACGGTTTTAAGTGCCTTTTTGGCAGAGAGTTTTCGTTGGATGTTTTTTTGGAAGTCGGTTTTTTTTTTTATAAAAAGTTTTTATTTTTCAGTTTTTAGGGCAAACAATCGTAGGTAAGTAGTAAGTTGAACTATTTAATCAAATTTCATCATCAAGAATACAAATTAAAGTCTATACGTACGTGTAATATTAAAATCATCCTCTAATCCCTAACTGTTTAAGAGTTTAACCTTCTATCATCAGCTCACCTAAATAACTTGAAAGTATACGACTGAAGGTCTTTAGATACGTATGAAATTAAAAGAATTATCCTCCAACTCCTAACCGTTGAGGAGTTGTACCTTCCACCTTCCATCATCAGCTTACCTAAATAATTTGAAAGAATACGACTAAAGGTAACATATATACATATTATATTTAAAGATTTATCCTCCAACTCCTAACCGTTAAGGAGTTGTACCTTACATCATCAGCTCATCATCATAAAATGATGACTACCAGACGCAAATACCGGTGTAACTTCAGAAAATATACGTAAAACATAGTATGTGCCTATAAAAAATGAGGGTTTCCCTCGATTTCCCTGGGATCCCATCATCAGATCCTGATATGCTGGCAATGGGACCACCTCGGAAGCATACCCTTTCGAATACAAAAAAAAATTCTAAATCGGTCCACAACTGACGGAGTAATCGGTAAACATACATAAAAAAAAAAGAAAAAAAAAATACATACAGTGGAACATAGAACCTCCTCCTTTTTGGAAGTCGGTTAAAAAGGCACCTTAAAATTTCGTATAAACATATAAGAAACCGCTTTCTTTTTAAATTTGATGGTGTAGATACTGTAGATTTAATAGATGTTCGGAGTCTTATACTTTTTTATTTTTGGATATTATTAACAGAAAACACTTATTTATTTTGTGTATAGATACTGATAGATATATTACTAGTTTAGAAGAATAGACAGAAATTTATCTTTTACACAATTCTTGCAGCCGGGCGTTAGTTTCAAAGTTTATCAAAGTTACCTTGCCAAAGATCCGCTCAGAAGTACCCTGGCCATACCAGGGGCCTGTTTCAAAATAATTTATTCCGCATTTGAAGGCTTCTTTCAATAAATCTAAGGAGCGTTCTTCTTCATAATTTCTAAAACAATCACAAAGAATAAGGTCAGTAAGGTCAATAACAGGTAGTACGAAAATACTTATTTAGGACCAAAAATTATAGCAATAAAGATCGTACTTTAATATCTTTAAGTGTTTTTTCTTCATCTTTATCACACTCATAAACTTCAACATAAAAAAATTGAAAATAAACATGTTTAATAACATATCTTTTATGATTTTTTGAGGTAAATAAACAATGACACATTATTATTATTATTATA
The DNA here is from genome assembly GCA_949125395.1 of Diaphora mendica. Lineage (NCBI taxonomy): Eukaryota > Metazoa > Arthropoda > Insecta > Lepidoptera > Erebidae > Diaphora > Diaphora mendica. The sequence goes on along the minus strand of OX421312.1, from coordinate 25,193,277 downwards.
TTATATATATATTAATTATTAATAAAAACATTTTTGTAGTTGAGTCCTTACAGAAACAATAAGTGTAAGTAACAATCTGTTATTTCACATTACATTCACATAACATTACTACTACTTTTGGTATGAAAGAAGTATTTTTACTAAACTTTAATAAGAATGTATTTCTGAAATGAGAATGCTTACACTTCAGCTTTAGTCAAAATACTTTCTTCTATTCTATTCTAAATAGTTAGCTATCGGGTTCTATAACACCTATATACATACGTATGTAGCTATGATTACAGGATTTATGCAGGAAGGCAGGAAGTATAAAAAAAATGTTTGGCCAGGAATTTTTTAGCCAACCCATCCGCGATGTATTATTTAAAATTGATATAAATAAAATAGTTCTCATCTAAAAAATAGATGGGTGAAGTTCGTTCCTAATCGTATCCTCTAATGGTTGCACGAGCTGTGATTATAGGCTGACACGTGAGCGCATTAATTTACGTGAATTTAATTACAAATAATAATCACAAACGACCGATTATTTTAGTATTGATCACATGCATTACCTATGCAACATAAGCCTTTTATCAAATAATAATTTGTTCTAACCAGATTTATTGTACGAATTTAAAGTGGTCCGCCCAGTGCCTGATTTTAAGTTCTGACCGTTCTACTAGACTAGATTAATATATTTTATACTAGTGGTTGCCCGCGGCTCCGCCCGCGTGTATGTCGGTTATCGCTGCAAATAATAGCCTATGTATTATTCTGATGTACAAGCTATATTCCTGTAAAGTTTTATCCAATTTTTTGCGTGAAAGAGTAACAAACATCCATCCATACATACATACAAACTTTTGCGTTTATAATAATAGGTCTTTACCTATGAAATTGCCGTTTTGTATGCAATAAGTGAAAGAACTTATTTTTTAAAACTTTTTTATTTCTGTTATTCGAAGTAATCACCCATGCAATCGACGCATCTTTGCCAACGCATTGGCAGTTTATTGATGCCCTTCTTGTAAAAATCAGCTGGACGGGAGGCAACAAACTCTTCAAAGGCATTTTGTACTGCCTCTCGGGAATTGAATTCTTTACCCACTAAAAAGTTGTCTAAATTTTGGAAAAAGTAATAGTCGGTAGGTGCAAGGTCTGGTGAGTATGGCGGATGAGGGAGAGCTTCCATCCCCAGCTCTTGCAGCTTGGAGACTGTCTGTTGCTCAGTATGGGGTCGCGCGTTGTCGTGAAGGAGCAGTGGGGACGACCGATTGACCAAAGCTGGTTGCAGATGTGCAAGCTTCTTCATCATTCTCTCCAGTTCTTCACAGTACACATCTTCATTAATGCTCATGCCGTTTTGTAAAAAGCTGTGGTGAATCACACCCGCACTAGACCACCAAACAGTGACCATCACCTTTTTGGGGGTCATTTTTGGTTTAGGGCATTGCTTTGGTGCTGAACCAGGGTCTAACCAACTTGCTGAGCGCTTTCGATTGTCGAACAGAATCCATATTTCGTCACACGTAAGAATTCGTTTCAAAATTCCTTTATTTCTTTGCCTGTTGAGCAGCGCAAGGCAAGTCTCGACGCGTACGTTGCGCTGGCGATCGTTAAGGTCGTGGGGCACCCATCTATCAAGCTTTTTAACCTTGCCAGTTTGTCGCAAATGGATCAATATTGTTTTGATGCTTACATTAAAAGCTCCTGCTAGCTCAGCTGTGGATTGAGTTTCGTCGGCTTCCACAATCGCCTTTAACTCATTATTGTTAACCAAAGTCTCCGGACGACCACGAGCTTCATTTTTCAAGTCAAAATTTCCAGAACGGAACCGGGAAAACCAATAACGGGTTGTGCGTTCGTTTAAACAGTTCTCTCCGTAAACGTTTTTGATGTTACGTGCCGTTTGTGTCGCGTTGGTGCCACGACGGAACTCATATTCCATAATTACACGAATTTTTAAAGTATCCATTGTGACGAAAAATGTTCAAATGTAATAAAAATACAACGCTAATCAGAAAACAAAAGACTGAGTTTGTAAATTGAATGTCATGGTTTTAAAACAAAATTAATTTGAATTTAGAATACAGAGCCGTTACAAACTTTTTTTTATTTGAAATGACCAGTACTGAAGAACGGCAATTTCATAGGTAAAGACCTAATATTAGTTGTAGATTTTAGGACCATTTTTGTTAAATTTACGAGTAATTGACACGAGAGATATTCGCTGATTTCAAACTGGGCTGTATCTATACTATAGCGTCCAGATAGCTAATAAACATACTACCTACTTAAAATATTTCTAATTACAGATAAGATACACCCAGAGAGAAAACAAACAGTCGTGTTCATCACATATTTGTCCTGGCTACTGGACTGGATCTCAAACTTGTTGCCTTGAAAATAATCTTTGACATTTATGAGAGTAGCCGAGAGAATTGACGATGACCTTCAGTCCAATAGCTGGCAGAAATCGTGAGAAAAACAGTTTTTTAGTATAGACAGTAACAATAATTCACCATCATAGAATTTTGGCACCATTTTTTATTGTTTTGCATCTCGAAAAATCAGAGATTTATGTTTTTTTTTTTTTGGGACATCTAACACACAAACCCATCTAGTCTCAAACTAAGCAGAACTTGTATTATGGGTACTAGACAACTGATATGGATTACATAAATACTTTTTTTTTAAACACAGACATATTATACGCAGAAAATCCTCAAACTCCGAAACAAATATTTGTAGATCATACAACCCGAAGATATAGACCCGAGAATCGAACCCGAGACCTTAAACACAGCAGTCGCATACGCTACCATAACTTTGTTTGTTTTCACGCGAAATCTACTTAACCGATCATCATGAAACTTTCTACAAATGTTCTTGGAGGTATTAAAAGTAACATAGGATACTTTTATTAAATGCGAGGGAAGCCACGGGCGAAAGCTATACACATACTATAAATGCAAGGAAGTATCTACGATACGCACATCAATTCTTTACCGCGATACTCGACATACATCGGACGAGAAACGTAAAAATATAATTAACTCCCTTTGCTTGTTTAAGTTGGTAAGATCTCAAATAGACTGCCTCCATTATTAGAAAAAATAAAATTGAATAAAACTGCAAAATATCCTCGAACCCCTGTTACGCCCTTACATCCACACATTCCATTATTTCACGAAACCACGACTGTGCAAATTCATAGCAGTAATATGGTTGAAATTCATTCTGACTTCTTAAGCAGGTTCCGGAAAATTGTACTTAGTTATAATTGTTAAGTAGGATAAGTTAGTTTTTAAATTTTAAATAACAATAGTTATTTGTTATACAAGAGTGCAAAGTTGCTTTTAACCGCGTGCTCAATTTTGATGACCGAGCAAGAGAAGGATTCTAAAAATTAGAATCCTGAACGTTAGCGAGGGAATCAAAAGTACGATATGAAAAATCTTTGCACTCGAGTGCAACAAGTAACTTTTCATCCCACTTCAGCGAGGAAATAACTAAATGCAAAGCAAATTGAAATAAAGGTACACCAAGAAGGTTCCGAGTCTGAGTTTTTAACAATTTAAAAAAGGTTTTATGATAAATTCGGCACCATGGAGGTAGAAGTAAATAGGTTTAATGATGTTTTGAATTCACAAACTTAGTGCACACGATGTTCTGAATTCAATTTACTTTATTCTCTAGCGGATAAAACGGCTTTTGCACTCAGATATCGAAGAGCAAAAATACTCTTTGCGAGATGGGGGGATGAAAAATTATTTTAACTGAAAAAATAATTATTATGGATATATTAAATATGATAAGATAACGGTGCATGCGGTGCTTATCTGCTAGTGATTGTTACACTAGACTAAAATATCTTTTAAACTGTATTTATATACCTATATACGCAGTGTAAACAATTGTTGGTGAGACAATAAAAAAAAAAAAAAAAAAGGTAAATAAAAGACGGCAGGGTAAATAAATAAAAGGTAAATAAATTAATAATAATTTTAATGATGTAAACCATCTCGATAGGCAGCCACAGTGTGGGTCACGGTGCTGCATTGTTGCATTGTCTACATTCACAATAATATGGTGACCACTACTCTTGGATTTTTCTCATGCTTACCATCAGGCAGAGTAGAGCACCTAAGCAGACACATACTTATTAAAAAATTTATAAAAATGTTAAGGAAGATTAGAGAGAAAGAGAGACAGATTATATCTTTAACACTTTATTGCATACCATAAAGCAACACTATCCCAACTAGCACACGTAATTATTATTTTTATGTATGGACCGCCAAAATGACTCTACTCTGCCTGATGGAAAGCATAAGCAGAAACCAAGAGTGGTGGTCACCATACTCATTGCGAATGAAGACAATGCAGCATGGCGACCCACACCATGGCGGCCTAGAGATGCTTCTGCATCTTTTAGTCTAGTCAACAAGTATGGAACTTGTTGACTAGACTATTTGGGCCTCCGGTCTCGCACTCAACAACGAAACACGACAGCACGAACGCTGTCATTTTACGTTGATTTTCTGTGCAAGGGTCGAGCCGGCCCGTTCGTGCTGAAATCAGTGTGGCTCTAGTACCTTTCCTACTAAGTGATCGGCAACTATGACACATATGTATATTACGTGAAGCAAAAACTTGGTAACCCTTTTTAGGCAAATCATGCTAAGGAGGAGAGTGCAGAAAGCCAAATGTTTTATGAAAATAAACCAAACTACCAGTACCACACTTTCTTATGTTCGTTGGGGGTAAAATGGGGATTCGATGTGGGAATAGACCTGTGCAGTTTTATTCCCACACACGCTCCGACCTACCTGCGCAGGCATACCTGTGCAGGTAGACCTCTCCGGTAGACCGTAGCGTGTATGCAATGCCGGCGCTATGCCATGCCATCCGTGCAACGTGCGTGCAACTGTATGTACCTACTATTCTTCCACCATATGCAGACAGGCTCCTAAGTTTCTTTCATGATTTCGAGGACTAGCTGGTCACTTCGATACGTTTTCAATACTTTGCAAAGTTGTATTAACTATATATACATATTGTTACGAGCCGGGTATTAAATAATTAAAGATAGTCGGTTGATTACCAAAAAAATAACACACTGTTTATTTACAACCCTTTTTACAATAATAATTCGCTATGTCACTTGTTAATCGCACTAGAAGATCGCTTCGATGTTAACTCCGCTGTATCGTGAACAATACTGACTCGTACGGGTAACCCAATCTGCTTATATATGGCTTTGAAACCCCTAGAAAGATCTATAATATTCGATAGAACATTCTCCACTAAACAGAAATTACCAGAGTGAGTAATCTAGCGCCATCTAGCGTCGAATATCAGAGTTACTCCACAGTTGCGCGCTACTTGACACTAGATGGCGCCTTTAATTCAATTCTCGCGACTGGTAGATTATTCTAGACTATTTTTCTCGAAGGCGCAACACTGCCCCCTCCTAAGACATGCTCGTCCCGAGCATAATCAGTTCCATAGTATCGCGCCAATCGATCTACGTGAACTATCTTTGGGGCGCCTCTTGGACACTTCTGTATCCGGTAGGTAACATCATAGATTTTTGTCACCACCCGGTATGGCCCTTCCCACTTGGCTTGTAGCTTTGGAGATCTCCCTTTACTGCGAACTGGATTATGGAGCCATACTAGAGAACACTCTTCGAAGCCCTTATTGTTCACTTTCCGGTCATATCGGGTTTTCATCTTCTCAGACATTTGCTCTCATTCATCTTGTTCCGCAAGTCATTAGCGTACTCCGTTATACTTCGCGGGGTGTCAGGGGGTATTCCAGTGATCAAGTCTGCAGGCAATCGTAGTTCTCTTCCGAAATTTGCAAAAGCTGGTGTTACTGAAGTGCTTTCGTGGACTGCACTTCGGTATGACAGAAGAAACGGTTGGATGTGTTTGTCCCAATCTTTTTGCCTACTTTCAACAACTTTTGCGAGATACCTCTCTAGTGTTTGGTTAAATCGTTCCACCATTCCGTCAGATTGTGGGTGATAAGAGGTGGTTCTGGTTTTGTGAGCACCCATTACTCGACACATCTCTTGAAATATTTGAGACTCAAAATTTCTTCCTTGGTCACTGTGAATTTCTAAAGGCACTCCAAAACGACAGAAGACTTCGTGCACTAACTTGTCTGCAACTGTTGATGCCTCTTGGTTGGGAATGGCGAAAACTTCTGGCCACTTAGTGAAGTAATCCATTACAACCATGAAGTACTTGTTTCCAGTTTCACTTTCAGGAAATGGTCCCGCTACGTCTATTGCAATTCTTTCCCAGGGTGCCCCAACATTGTACAATTTCAATGGACCTCTGCTACGTGTGTGAGGTCCCTTCACGGCCGCACAATTAGTACACTTGCGACACCAGTCCTCAACATCATCACGACAATGAATCCAGTAGAATCTCTCCCTTATCTTTAACAATGTCTTCTTAACTCCCATATGACCTCCTGAACATCCGTTATGGTAGAGCTGCAGAACCACTGGTATCTTAACTTTAGGGACAACCATTTGCAGATGACAGCTGTCTCCTCGGACGTTTTCCCATTTACGGCACAAGACTCCATCCTGGATGACTAGGCTATCCCATTGAGCCCAATAACTCTTTGTGGTCGAACTCAGCGATGCAACATCGCTCCAGTGAGGCTTAGGAGTCTCAGCTTTAATCCACTCGAGAATTGGTTTGATATCTGCATCCTCTTGCTGTGCTTGCTGTAGGCTTTCCTTCCATTCGATGCTAAGGTCCGTCTTTATTGTCCTTATAGGAACAGCTTCCTTTACTTCTTGCTTGGCACAGTGCTTGCAGTCTTCAGGGCAAGGTCTTCTTGATAATGCGTCTGCGTTACCGTGTGATTTTCCACTGCGATGTTCAATCATGAAGTCATATTCCTGTAGTAGCTCAATCCATCTCGCGACTTGTCCTTCAGGATTTTTAAATTGTAAGAGCCACTTTAGTGCAGCGTGGTCAGTTCGGAGGTGGAATTTACGCCCGAGCAGATATTTGTTAAAATGTTGCAGTGTCTTCACTACGGCCAGTAGCTCCCTTCTTGTGACACAGTAATTTCTTTCCGGTTTTGACAAAGATTTACTGAAATATGCAATAACGACCTCTTGATCACCTTTCCGCTGGGATAACACACCGCCAAGCCCAGTATCACTCGCATCTGTGTCAACTATGAATTCATTTTCGGTATCTGGGTACCCTAAGATAGGTGTGTTGCATAGACGTCTTTTTAGCTCTTGAAATGCAATGTCACAACTTTCATCCCAGCAGAATTGTCTTTTCTCTTCAGTAAGTTTATGAAGGGGTTTGGCAATATCCGCAAAGTTTTTCACGAATCGCCGATAGTAAGAGCACAAGCCCAAAAATGCTCTTACTTGGGTCTTATCTCTTGGAACTGGCCAATCCTTGACGGCAGCGATCTTTTGCTGATCTGTTTGGACACCCTCTTCCGAAACCACATATCCTAAAAAGCTAACCTGCCGTTTGAAAAATGAACACTTCTTAGGACTTAACTTTAGGTTGGCACTTCGGATTTTCGATAATACGCGCTCCAGGTTTCGAATATGTTCTTCAAACGTACGGCCTACAATGACAATGTCATCCAAGTAGACCAGGCAAGCGTCTCCAGTTAATCCGGTCAGTACTGACTCCATCAGTCTTTCAAAAGTTGCTGGCGCGTTACATAATCCAAAGGGCATAACTTTAAACTGCCACAGTCCTCTCCCTGTAGAGAATGCAGTCTTCTCTTTGTCCTTGGGATCAATTTCTACCTGCCAGTATCCACTTTTCAAATCTAAGGTGCTAAACCACTTTACCCCTGTTAGCATGTCCAGTGTGTCATCTATTCTAGGAAGTGGATAGCTGTCCTTCTTCGTAATGTCGTTTAAACGGCGGTAGTCAACACAAAAACGCATGCTGCCATCCTTTTTCTTTACAAGCACTACAGGTGAACACCATGGGCTGGATGAAGGCTCTATAACGCCGTCCCTGACCATTCCATCAATCATGGTTTGCACTTCCTTTTCTCGTGCTACTGGCAGTCTTCTTGGTCGCTGACGAATAGGCAACTCATTCCCAGTGTTTATTTTGTGTTGAACTAAACCAGTCTTTCCAATATCAGCTTCATTAGTAGAGAAAATATCAGCGTACTTAACTAACATTCTCTTAGCCTTGTCAATCTCTTCCCTAGACAAGACATCTCGACAGTCTTCCAAAAGTGTTGACACGTTGACCCGTGCATCCTTGCTAACATTCGAAGTAGTCAAGTCTTGGCATCGATGCATCCAATCCACATCTTCGCAAGTGCCAATCAGTGTGCCCTTATGAATCACATGTTGCTTGTCACTTAGATTTAGCACACGTACTGCAGGGATGTTAGTAGTACTTACTAGAGTACGTGCGATCTTCCATGGAAGGTCATTATATATCCTTTCAATAAGTACACACCGTTGCATTCGTCCGGAGTTATAAGTAAGACTAACTGGCATGATTGTTTCTGATCTGGGAGGAAGAACAACTTTCTTTAAGCTGTACACTTTTCCTGATGACGCTCCTTCCATGAACAGTTCTTCTTGACTACATCTCAATACACCTTGATTGATGTCGATCTCACAACAATTGTTCTTCATGAAGTCCAGGCCAAGGATGCAGTCGTCAACTATATCAGCCACGATGACGTTATGTAGGTAAACTTGGTTGCCCAACTTCAACTCCACCTTCTGTTCGCCTCGGACGGGTATGCGCTGACCAGTGGCTGTTACTAGGTTTATTTGCTCACGGTTACAGGTGATGTCCCTCAGAAACCGACTTGCAAGTTGGGAACTGACAACTGTGCGAGAAGCTCCCGTATCAATCGTCAGCTTACATGTTGTTCCGTTGATTTCGCCTCTGATGACCAGGCTGTTCCCATCATGACTTTGTGAGATCGAAATCCTTGGGGCTCTTTGAACACCAGCCAGCACCCGCCCCGCAGTCCTGGCGTTTACTCGTTTCCCTGCTGTTGTTGGGCAGTACTATCAGTCGCCCTAATCTCCTGAGGCCGCTCGTATTCATTTCCTATGCTTCGCTTAGAGCAGCTGGACCGAAGGTGACCTTTTTCACCACAGGCGTAACACCTAGGGCTGTACCCCTTAAACCGGTCCCGCACAGGTGACGCCACAACCTCCCGGACCCGATGAGACCGATGATCTTGTCTCACAGCTTCCACCTCCAAAGTATGGGCCAGAGCGTCCTTGAGGGTTTCATGGTGTCCAAGTCGCACAGCAACTCTAACTTCGAGGTCGCGAATGCCATCGATGAAAGCTTGCACCAGATTCCCGTCCACGAGCGCAGGTGCAGACTGGTATGCCTTACGGACCAGTTTCTCAACTTCCAGAGCCCATTGTTGCAAGTTCTCACCGATGCGTTGGGCACGATCCTTCAGCTGTGCACGAAAAACGTGCTCCAGGTGAGCGTCACCATATCTTGCCTCCAATGCCTCCAGCAGTTGCTCATAGGTTACCTTCTTACCGAGGGCTTCGAGGACGGTTAGAGCCTGGTCTCGAAGACCCAAGGTGAGCGCGGTCATAGCCTGTTCCTTAGTCCAGCCGTTCGCCGTCATAACAGCCTCAAACTGGATCTTGTAGGCTGACCACGAAGATGTCCCATCAAACGGTGGTACTTTGAACCCCCGCACCGAAGGAACAGCAGTTACTGAAGTCGCCGCTCCGTCTCCAACTTTGAGGTTCCCTAATGCCTTCTTCACGTCGGCAATCTGAGTTTCGGCCTCAGTGATACGGTTCTCGTGTTGAAGAACCTGATCCTTCACTACCTTGAGTTCTTTGCCGAAGGTCTCGTGAATGCCTTTTAACAAGAGCATTTGTTCCTCCTGGCGGCGAGCCTGGTCTTCCTTGTCCCGCTGCAGCTGTTCCTCCAAGCGGCGGGCCTGCTCCTCCTGGCGGCGGGCCTGCTCCTCCTGGCGGCGGGCCTGCTCCTCCTGGCGGCGGGCCTGCTCCTCCTGATGGCGGGCCTGCTCCTCTTGACGGCGGGCCTGCTCCTCCTTGTCCCGCTGCAGCTGTTCCTCCAATCGGCGGGCCTGCTCCTCTTGACGGCGGGCCTGCTCCTGGAGCATCACCATTAGGGCCGTGATATCTGGAGCTGCTGACGATGTAGACGGCGTGGCTTCCATCGCTGGCTGCTGACCTTCCGGTGTGGGCAGTTGTGCACCTCCAAATCGCCTCAGGTCGGCCTCTTGCTGACGCTGACTCCTAGTTCGGATACTTTCCGTGTCTTCCTTTGGTAAAACCGGCATACTTTAATCCCACTGCTGACACCAAATTGTTACGAGCCGGGTATTAAATAATTAAAGATAGTCGGTTGATTACCAAAAAAATAACACACTGTTTATTTACAACCCTTTTTACAATAATAATTCGCTATGTCACTTGTTAATCGCACTAGAAGATCGCTTCGATGTTAACTCCGCTGTATCGTGAACAATACTGACTCGTACGGGTAACCCAATCTGCTTATATATGGCTTTGAAACCCCTAGAAAGATCTATAATATTCGATAGAACATTCTCCACTAAACAGAAATTACCAGAGTGAGTAATCTAGCGCCATCTAGCGTCGAATATCAGAGTTACTCCACAGTTGCGCGCTACTTGACACTAGATGGCGCCTTTAATTCAATTCTCGCGACTGGTAGATTATTCTAGACTATTTTTCTCGAAGGCGCAACAATATACTATGTGTATTGATGAGAATCAGATTGGTTATTGTTTCCTTAATACACAAAACAAAAAGAAACTCAAACTACGCTTATAGGTTTTCAAAAAATTTAAGCTGTTTTAAGTTTATTTAAATAAACATAGGTATGTGAGACGTCTGTGATAAATTAATTAGTGCTGTGTTTGTAAACATTATCATGTCACTACTGAATATGGTTCTTGACCCTGTAACCCAGGTATCACAGAGATGATGCCTCAACAAGATAATGTTGTTTTTCATACAGTTGACAATTGCTCCGAAACGATACCTACCTAATCTAAAAAAACTAGAAAATCTCTATTACTTTCATCTCATAACAAAATAGCCGCAAGACGAAGCTAGTTTAAAAGAGTATCCTAAGTTATTCTTTATATCATCAGTTATCTGCCAGTGAAGGTGCTGTCGAAATTGGTCCAGCCATTCCAGACATTAGCTGAAACAAATAGACAGACTCAAAAATTGTAAAAAGGGTATTTTGGTGGAAGTACCATTTATACTTTCTTAAGCTGATATTAATTTAGTGAAATGGTGTTTATTTGAAATTACAAACAGACACTTCAATTTTATTTATTTTTATAGATTATTATAATTTTGCCGATAATTATTGTTTAAATCAAAATCATTCGCGTACCTATATCCCGTCCCGTCCCTCCCGTCATAGACCCGTCAATAAAATGTCGCTCTTTAACTAAACTCACTAGTAGGCTTTCATTCGTAATTCATTCATTCGTACGCATTCATAAATATCGCTTCAAATATTTAATAGTTTTTTTGTATTTAGTATATATTTTATAATAATGTACAATATTTTTGGCAATCTGACACACAACGCCATCTAGTTTTCAGACTAAGTAAACTTTAAGCATAGCGTGTTTAGAACACGTAGGATTAGCGTTTTCACTTGATGAGCAGAAGTAAAATTATTTTAGCACAATTCTAAAAATATAATAAATACTTGAAAATAATTAGAATGATTAATAATAAACGGTATAAATCTCATAACCATAGACAAATCACAGAACAATTAAAAGCAAAGTCCAAGGAGCCGATTACGGGTTTCGAGGTTCAACTACTTTTTTTTAGACAAGCTTCGCCCCGCGGTTTTTCCCGCGGTTATTGTCATATCACGGCCACGGGTAGCGCCGCGAGGTTCAGCTAGTACTGCTAGTAAAATATATAAGGTTTATTACTGCATGGTTTTCCTTTTTTTAAACTAAGTTGTCTTCAAGTCTACGCCACTACGGCTGATTGTCGTTATTTTACGCCATTTGCCATCATACTTCCTTACAAAAGGCGACTACACGATATGCCCCAACAGAAGTTGAAAGGCGTCCATCACCGGCCAGGTGAAACCCGATCTACGGCCAACCAATTCAATGGTCAATACAACCGTCTATGGAAGAAGCCAGCAACAAACCTGCAGCCATGGTGACGGAAGAGATTGAGTTGTACGAACTTCAGGCCATTCCTGAGAGGCGCCAGAATGTTCAATCTAGAACATGATTGCATCAGCTGCAACATCAAATCTATGTCGCACGCAGTGCTTGCACCGCACTCTGTCAACAGTTAGGCATGACCTAGATTAAGGCAGCTGCATCGACACAACACACGGATGGCACACACGTAAATAGCCATCCATGTGTACTGAGAGTAAGATTAGTATATAAGCTATAATTTACGCGTGGTGGCCCATGCTATTGCTAAAATACTTCAAACAGATTTTAGGTATCTAGCACACATTATAATACTACTATTTAAATGAATAAAGAATTAGGTATAGGCAATTTATGAAGAACCAGTTTATTTTACGCTTTTAAGTGTTTTTTTGGCAGAGAGTTTTCGTTGGATGTTTTTTGGAAGTCCGTTTTTTTTTTATAAAAAGTTTTTATTTTTCAGTTATTAGTGCAACAATCGTAGGTAAGTAGTAAGTTGAACTATTTCATAAAATTACATCATCAATAATACAAATTAAAGTCTATGCGTACGTGTAATATTAGAATCATCCTCTAATTCCTAACTGTTGAAGAGTTTAACCGAGTATTTCTCAAGTAACTCATTATTCAGTTGACTTCGGTGGCTGTTTTTTTTTTCTAAATTTCAATATATTAGTAAGAAATTAAAAAACTATAGTTTATTTGGAAAATATCTGTACTGGAGGCACTCTTATTGGATGAACGGTTACGAAGAAATTTTTTTTTTTTAAATGGCGTCCACCGAAATCAACTTTATATTCACCGAAATCAAAAATGTTAATTATGTTTTCAAATTATATACATAGTAGTTCTATATTTAAAAAAAAAAGTATTTTATTATAAATTTAGGTAAGCAAAACTAATACCGTTAAGGGACTTCTGATATATATTACAATAAAACAATTATTTGATTAATTACACGTTGTTTATTACGTTACATAAACTTACTACAATTAACTTTGGCATGAAGCTTAAAAAAGTTAAGTGTATAGTTCCTACTTCTTCATTTCTTAAATCAAAAAGGTGGAGCCTTTACATTTCTCTGTAATTCATACAAGATGTATAAATTACATAAATATTCATGCGGTATTTCAGTCTACGTATAATAACTTTGCTATCTGGCTTTTTATTAGTCTCTAGAGCCGGTCTAGCAGTCCAATGTCTATAACAGCCTCATGGACGAAAGGCAATAGCGATGGGCCCAATCATCTAAGGGGCGCTACCTTTACCAGTTTTTTCCATCTATTCGCGAACGGTTGTCGAGGGAATGGCTCGAGGGTGGATCACTGTGTCGCTCAATTTCTCACAGGCCAAGGTAACTTTAAGAGCAAACTACACTCATTTAAATTAGTCGATTCACCTTTGTCACACATTGTGGCAACGCTCAGCACCTGATTCTAGCAGTTAACAGTCAGCTCATCATGTCCTCTGGGAATGTAATTTTTGGTACAATGAACGTAATATAATGCTATTCAAGCTTACAATTAACATCTGGGGCGGTATACTATGTCGATCTTGTGTTAACTTCGACGAATTTCCGTGCGTTTAGGCTATTCTACCACACATACTATAGTAATCGAAAAAAGCTCACTTAGGACCCATAATTGTCTTATCCGTGGTATTTCCCGGTTTGAAAAAGGTGTCTGCCTATTTTGACTTCATTTTGTCTCCCGCGTTGCCAAGGAGGGAAGTAGACTTATTATATTTCCAACTCCTCCAGTTTTCTTCTGATTAATTTCGTTGCGGGTTCCAAGACAGTTTAATTTTTCCTGGGACTTCCCGAGTGTCATAACTCGGTGTGTTCGTGGGTCACCGCGGTTGATCCTGGTGTACAGGAGATACAGTGCTGTGGGCGGGATTAGTTCCATAAAAAAGCTATAATTTATGTAAATCAAATCAGTCATTTTGTCTAATCCGACTTTGACTCATTACCTTACCCACCTACCCCCACCTCTCACTGTGGCCAAGACACCCTTAGCCGTCAGTAGATCGGTCTTGTGAGTCTGCTCGACCGGCAGTGAGAAAACCATCTCCTAAACCCAGCTCCCTTCTCGTCTCCGACTGTTGCCCTAGGTCTCCCGGTAACAGACTTCCCGCACTATCTATATATATGTATATGTATATATACCCTCACCGCAGGGTCCATATATTGGTAGGGATAGGGAATATAGGGAATATAGGGAATTGGGGATTTAGGTAATTAGGCGTAGGTTATGTGCGAGTATTGGAGTATTGAACGGTTCACTACGGTACCCGTTCGGTACACATACTTAGGTTGTAATTAGATAGGCTTTCGGTGTAACACGTACGAGTGCTGATTGGTGTTCCACGGAACCCGGACCGCACCCGTACATTTTTAAGTGATAACTCTTCTACATTGTGTATTTTTTATTATTTTTGTATTTATTATTATTATATATATTATTGTTTAAGTAACCTTAAAGATCAACTAAACAAATTGCAAAGCCTCATAATATGTTAAATGTAGTTAAATTCAGAAAATATATTTTAGTCATAAGTAACTGTTGAGTCAACTATAAAAGGTAATTGTAATTTTCATGCTTTAATTATGTTAGATTTTAATTTGTGATTTGAAGGTTAGTAATTGTTCACGTACTGTAAAAGTTGCGTGTATGTAATGTGTAAAATTAACTTCGTCTGAGTAATCAAGGCTGACAAAGTAGTTTTATAGGATTACTTTTTACATGAAATTCTAAAAGTTATATTATATTTTTCGGCAATAGTTAAGAAAAAAATGTTAGCAAGTCAAAATTAAATAAAAATACTTATTTATGGTCAAAATAGATACAAAAACAAAGTTCAGCCGACTGCATTTTTTTTAAAAATCGCAAGAGCGATGCATATTACATGCATAAATATCAGACACACTCACTTTAAATAATACTGGAACAATAATAGTACTTCATGCTGCCAACATAAATGGAACGTGAACGATCTTGCACGAAACTGTTTAGTGAGTTATTTTTTTAAACTTTGAAACGTTGTAAGTGGAGGTTTTCCCTTTATTCGATAGTCATTTATATTAAAAAGAATCTGTAATTTCGAAAATACAGTTCGCAACTTTTTATTTTCCCTGCAATACTCGAGGCGATATCGAAGTTCCGTAAAGCCGGGTCTCCACCGAACAAATATTGTAAATTTTTGTGTTGTCAACACGTGTTGGTGACAAAAGTTTCTGTAATTTCCTTGTGTTGGCAATAAAAGTTGTCAACAAATGTTGAGAACAGTGTTGCCGTTTTTGGCGGTATATATCAAAAGAATACGCTTGTTGCAAATATTTATTGGCTCTACGTTACGCTTAGTTCGAATGTTTTTCAAATTGTTGGCGACTCGGTGTTGACACAATGGAAACAGAAGTTGGCGATTTTTTGGAGTGTTGCAAACATTTCGAAACACTGAAATTGCCAACAATTTAGTGGAGACGCGCCTTAATAAGACTTGCGGGCTCCAACTACGAGTGATAAACTAAAGTTCAGAGACTAGGCACGGAGGGGTCTCAAAATGTTAAGAAAATATCACTTATCTTTAAACTGATCTGGCTACGATTGTTTAATTTTGCAGCGATTACCACATAGCCACAATACCTAGCCTTTTGTGTTTGTGGTTTGTGTGATAAAAATGTGTAGATATTATAAAGAACGATTTAAATAAAAGTAATGTAACTGTATGAAGATACACGAGACGTATAACTTACTTGAGTTAATATTTTCAGATATTTTATAAGTCGGACATAATAGGTGGAAGGCGCTCACATTTCCTAAGACTAACTCTGGGAAGACTCGCCGAAACAGGTGGTGTCTTTTTTAAAATATTTTTATGTAGTAAGGTTGCTCGTTTATGAACTCAAGTCAAAACTCTCTCGAATCTATACATACTAGTAATATTTTTAAATATTTTATTATTCTTTAGCCGCGTTGAGCAGTTTTTGGTAGGAGAAAATCTAATGCTTCAACCGCACGCTTGCCAAAGCTCAACAAGCCGTAGCAAATATTCAAACATGTGGATAGAGTGTTTGCCTTGGTTTGTGTTGACTTGCAAGCACTTGTAGCCGATCCGATCGAGTGTCACAAATCAAAGGGAATTTGCCGCAAGCGTTTGCGACGCGTCTACATGTTTGCGCGCACTCAGTCTCGTTTGTGTATTGGTGGCGAGCAGACATACGCTGGTCTTGTGTAAATAAATTCGGCCAAGTGCGAGTCGGACTCGCGCAGGAAGGGTTCCGTACCAGTCTATACTTTTCAAGCGTCTACCTGTTGCCGTTATAAATATCGAGCAAAAATCACGTCTGTTGTATGGGTGTATGTATGTATGCATGCCCCCTTAAATATTTATCTTATTCTGTTTTTTTACTATTTGCTGTTATAACGGCAACAGAATTACCTCATCTCTATCTATCACAGTTAATGAGATACAGCCTGGTGACAGACGGACAGCGAAGTCTTAGTAATAGGGTCCCGTTTAACCCTTTCTGTCTCGGTCTGTACCCAAAGGGTAAAACGGGACCCTAAAAGATGAGTGACTGGTCAAATGAATACTTCTTGAACTTCCTGGAATGTTACTAGGTAGAGCCATGCATTGGGACCCGGGAAATACTGATCACAAGGATAAAAAAAGTAGCTGGAGTCGCTTCATTACATCTCATCATACATCATTGAATAACCCAGTAAAGGAATTGAAAACTAAGAAGGAAATTCTTATGGTCACCTTTAGAAAGCATTTGAAAGAGAAACAAACAAGTAATTTCATAATCACCTGGTACGGTTTTTATGAATTTTAATACCCACCATCTTTTTTGCCGTATTTTTCGTTTGCTATTGCTTATTTTCTTGTTTCTATAATAAAAATAACTCAAGCCAAATGTTATGGCCGATGCAAGCTCTATGTCCATCACGTCTGTCACGCTTGCCTCCTTAGAACACACTCTCACTCGCAAGCGTGTGGATGGCGACGTTTGATTCCCAAAATCAAGCCAAACTTTTGTAGAGGTTTGGAGTTTGCGGCAAGTGTCAAACTTGCGGACGCGGCATTATGAATTCGCGTCACCGACATGTTTATTACCATTTTAAAGCCTGCCAAAGTGACTCTCCTCTGCCTGATGGAAAGCATGAGGAGAATTCAAGAGTGGAAGCCACCACGCTCACTGAGAATGCAATGAGACTTTGCCTAATCCTGCAACTTTTCTATTTTGTATTTTTTTCCACGTTCTGTAGTGATGTATAGTGATATTCCGAAAGTGATTTTTATAAAAAATATTTTAAAAGTTTTAATTTTATAGTCAATACTTTTTAGCCGTGTTCACGAATTTTTGTAATTCATGAATGGTTTTGACTGCAATGTTGCAGTCCTAGCGTGCTAGACTGCAGTCACAGATTTTGACCAAAATGTTTGTACGAACTGAAAATAGGTTTTCGGTATTCTCAATTAAATATGTACGTATTCACAATAAAGTAATGCCTTACTAATAATTACATGTTGAGCAAGACAATTAATTTCAATCTAAATTGATATTACTGTTTTAAATAATATGTTTCTAAATTAAAAACAGATGCAACACTGTTATAAAAATAAAGTTTCAACAACCACCTATTTACCGTGGGAGAGCTACGCCTCGGCATGAATGGGCCGGCTCGACCGGAGTGATAGTAGTGATACCACGGCCTCACAGAAAAGCGGTGTGAAATAGCGCTTGCGCTGTGTTTCACCGAGGAGTGAGGATACCGGAGGCCCATACCCCAACCCCTCCCCACATCCCTTTCCCCATCCCCTAAAGGTCGGCAACGCACTTGCCTCTGGTGTTGCGGGTGTCAATGGGTGGCGGTAATCGCTTACCATCAGGTGATATGTCTGCTCGTTTGCCACAAAACATCATAAAAAAAACTGGTATCATTTATGCACACACGCTAGAAAAGCAAAATGAGGTAACAGGTAACGTACCTAAATATATGACGCAGCTGTCCCACACACATTGCATGCACATAAGGAAAACTCTGCACATTTACTTTTATTTTCCTTGCAGGTGTTGCATTTCAATAATCTAAGAATTACCCTAATACTTAATTGAAAAAAAAAGTAGTAAAAAATAATTTACCCGTAAATATTAGTAAAAGCAGCACCACCCATAGAGATTTGGGACACTTCCATTCCTGTAGCGCCTAGTTTGTTGAACTTCATTATATATCAGAAAATAAAATGTATTCACTAGCTAACACAAGTCGTCACTGCTACCACAGGCACAGATTACTGAACTATCAATACCATACCATACCAACATTAAGCTGAGTGTTGTTTTGTTTAGTTTAATGTACCACGTTTCTTTACATCATATTTAAATTACATGGTGCTCTCGTAGAAATTTGTGTCAATATTCAATTCACTTGTGTTTTGTGAGATTTTACCTTTTTATAAAGAAATAAATTTTATTATAATTAATGACATTTTAAGTAATTTACTAAAAAATACTGTATTTATTAATGCGTCAAAGCAAGTGACAAACTACTCTGTACTAACTTACGTGAATATTCTACTAATTTGGTAGTTCTTTTTACCAATGGCAATTTTCAATATTTTGATATTTCTTGTTTGTAAATAATAGTAAGTTGACTAATGTCAATTTATAGGTCCCTCTCAAATTTAACGACGCAGTAGGTTTTAGTCCCTACTGCGTCGTTAAATTTAAATAATAAATAACGTTTTAATTCCTTTATATGTGAGGTCGCCATACTGCATTGTCTGCATTCGCAGTGAGTATGGTGACCACCACTCTTGGATTCTGCTTATGCTTTCCATCAGGCAGAGTAGAGTCATTATGGCTGGCCATACATAAAAAAAAAAAAAAAAAAATGGTACTTACCTTAGATATAAGAAAAGAGATGGCCAATTTACCTAAGGCACTCTCCCTAGCATCTAAAAATTCACGAACATTAACGAATTTTGCTTTGTTTTGTATTAAGTATGCAAATTAACTGTAAAAGTAACACAGTTTAGTAATTTCAGATTTCTTAGAAATTAACAAAAACATGAACCTCCCGGTAGATTATTGTAGTCTTTAAACACAGTTACATACAACAACAACTGGTTAATAATATAAAAATGATAAAATAAAACTAATCAATATTCAATTAACTCTAAATGTAATTTTTTATAAAGAACTTGATATTACAATGTTTGTAGTAAGCACCGGGAAGTTGGTGAAATGATGTTTCACTGACACCGCTCGGCCTGTGACACTGCTTGTCACCAGTTAAAGGTTAAATGGAAATAATAATTTCTTCTACAAATCAATCGCTGCGCTGTTTAGATAATACAAGAGAACTTTTTTCATGGAAAGGCATGTCTAACGAAGACACAACATATTTTCTTAGCCGTCCTGTTGCTTTACCACAATTATTATACTTCATTGTAAACAGTTCACATTGTCCAAAACGTACGCATAATCAAGTCCGTATTGATAAGCACTAGATAATCGTTGGTTAGGTGTACAATAATGTACATGCCACTGAGTAACTAGGCTGAAACTGGCCACGTCATTTAACCCTTTCATTCAAGACGAGTCTTGAACAAAATAATCACAAATTTTAACAAAAAAAAACCGACTTCAATCTGGACCAAATTGAAATGGGACTACACGGGAAACACCAGCTTTCAATTAAAAAAAGAATGATCAAAATTGGTTCACCCAGACGAAAGTTATGAGGTAACAAACATAAAAAAAAACATTCGAATTGATAACCATCTCCTTTTTTGAAGTCTGAAAAATGTGACATAATCAATAATTCGTGGCAATACTGACATTTGCTCTAAAGCTTTTTTAGCAAACAAATTATAATGATCGGTTTATTCTTAGGTAGACAGGAACTATTTCAGTTAAGTTTTTTTGGAGGTAATGAGCTAAAATATTCTAACTAATGTAATAGTTTTTGTTTACAATCCAATTCATTTAGGCTGGTGTACTTTAAATTTAAAGTTTAAAACTTTATAAAAAATGCTGTAGTACAAAGTGGTAGAATTTGAAACGTTATGAAGTGGTAACTCTCACGTCAAACTGCCAATCGGTACTAGAAGTAGAACACGCAGTGGCGTTGCGCTACTATTGGGAAGCGTCTGGGTTCGTACGAGTCTGTGAGAAATAATTGACGAGTAACATAAAATGAAAACATTACATATTGTGACATTGTGTTAATAAAATGTGAGTATATTAAGTTTTTAACAATGTTCAAAGTGATTTCTTCCTTACATCGTTCTTGTTTATTGTTTACGCCAAGTCCATCGAAGAGTTAATATTTTTTGTGAAGAGACTTATTTGTCAACAAACTTTTCAGAATTGATTGTACATTAAGTTTCAGTTCACCTGAGAAACTTTTTAACTAATTAGTGATGTAAATAAGTTTTTATTTGAGTTGGTATTCATTATACATTAAAAGTTTTTTCGTTAGTTATTTTTTTACTAAGTAGGCATCTACTTAGATCGTAAACTTTTGTGTCACTAAGATAATAATGATGCGGCTTTAGAGTAAAAGTAGTCTGTAAAGTTAATAGCATATGCAAAAAGAAACAAACAAAATAGGTTTCATATTATAATAGTTGTGATAGGTAGTTCAAAATAAATTGTTCACAGTATAATATCAATATTTAAAATATTGGATTGCTTGATAGTTAATAATAGCACTGACACAATATACTAAATTTTATCAGTGATAATAGTTAATAATTTTTCATACCAAATAGTTGTGCTGGACAAATGATCTCAATGTTAATAATTATATATCTGTATTTGCAGTATAAAATGTTTTAATTTACATTAGAAATATAACTGTAGGTAAAGTTACTTTAGAAATATTTTTAGCATATTTATTGATACTAAGTTTTTTTTTAGAAATTACAATGAGGGCAGCAAGGGTCCTCCGTTGCCGGCCATTCTCCACCCGTATCTTGGCACTGTTGCTTCTAGTCCTTGGATTTGGAGCATACTGCTACTACTATACTGCATCACCCCAAAACTACACCAAACCAAGTAAGTGACTATCTTACTAGAATTGACTATTGTCTTATTTATATTGCTTTGCGTAACCATCTCAAAAGTGGCACGTTTTGGTCTAATTTTGATGTATATACCTATACCAACTATACCATGTGTCCAACTTCCCTTTCTGATTTAGTTTATAGACCACAAAACTAAGCATTTGAACCTTCACAATATCCATAAAATAATTAAAACAAAATTTTATGTGAGTTGAGCTAATTTTATTACTATTATTGGTGCAAAAACTAATAGGTCTTTACCTATGAAATTGCCGTTTTGTATGCAATAAGTGAAAGTACTTATTTTTTCAAACTTTTTTATTTCTGTTATTCGAAGTAATCACCCATGCAATCGACGCATCTTTGCCAAGGCATTGGCAGTTTATTGATGGCCTTCTTGTAAAAATCAGCTGGACGGGAGGCAACAAACTCAAACAACAAACAAAACGGCAATTTCATAGGTAAAGACCTATTTATATTACCTTTATTCAGTTGTTTAACCCAAAGTTAATAGCTTATACAATACTCTTCTTATATAATTAAACAACATCCCATAAAACCAGAGGAAAAAATCACCAAAATGAATATTTAGTAACCATATAAAGCAATTTTGAATTTTTGATTCTAATTAGTTCAAAAAGATTTTCATCAATCTTACAATTCTTAAAATCATATTAAACATTTCTATCTTTCTATCCTGAATCAGTCTCTGATGATAAAAACAATTTTCAATTCAGGGTGATTTTTGTGAAGTTTGAATTTATTTTTTTGAAATAGTGGGCAAACGAGCAGACGTATCGCCTGATGGTAAGCGATTACCACCACCCATGGACACCCGAAACACCAGAGGCGTCAGGCGACAGCGTCACTTTTAAGTAGCAGTATGCTCTTTTCTTTTCCAATTATACTAGACTAGTTTTTGCTCGCGGCTCCGCCCGCGTGTATGTCGATTATCGCTGCAAATAGTAGCCTATGCGTTATTCTGATGTATAAGCCATATTACTGTAAAGTTTCATCCAAATCCGTTCAGTAGTTTTTGCGTGAAAGAGTAACAAACATCCATCCATACTTACAAACTTTCGCGTTTATAATATTAGTAGGATATCCTAGTATAATTGGGCTCCCTCTATTTGATTGTACTCAAAGAATCAAAGTGTCACACAAACACAATAACCCAAATTGAAATTTACCGAAACCCCTTACCAGTATGCCTAGTACAATACCTTCAATTTCAACTCAACTAATAACCCCACATAACTTGTGTTATGTAAAATTATTAATTATCTCACAGCTGGCTCATTTATAAAATTGAAACTAAGAACCAGCTTGAAATTCATAATATTCCCCATCCCCTGAAGGCCGGCAATGCACTTGTGACGCCTCTTGTGTTGCGGGTGTCGATGAGCGGTGGTAATCGCTTAACATCAAGCGATACGACTGCTCGTTTGCCCCCCTGTTCCATAAAAAAAAAATACTCTTAAAGAAAAAGGAAGGAATTTGACGAAATACTTCTACCAATCCCTTTGGGGTCTTTTAAAAACGGGTAAAGCGACCTATGGCGCCTCATACTCACGACGAATGTCGTGAAACCCGTTGATAAAAACACGTATCGCGTCTGAAACAAGTCAGTTTTTCCCGAAATACAACACATGATAACTCTGAAGATATGGCCGCTTATACCTTCACATATTTAGTGTTATCTATAGAAAACCAATGAATGAGTCTTTGTTAATCGCATAATTATGTGTACCTAACATCTGACATCACTTCTTACATTATATTAGTGAAAAATAATTGATAGATTATGTGAAAGAATTTCCTAACGAATAATAATTCTGAAAATTGTAGGTAAGTGTGAAAAAAAAGTTTTGATATGTTGATATGATAATGATAATATGATATGATAAAATGTTTTACAACCAAGAATTGCTTTTCCTATTTTATATAAGAAAAATAGAAATTAGAGTAACTTAAACATACCTAAATAAGTTGTTCGGTAATTCAGATACAATCATGTTTTGGTAAACAGTTTAATGTGAGCACACTGTGTTTCCAAAATCATTCTCACAATATCGCAGTCAGCAGGCATGCTGGCCGCGCGATGCACACAAAGGTACAGTCAATTTAAATTAGTTTCCTGTTACACACTTCTGTCTCTTTGCACGAAACCACCTTCACAGATTGCAGCAAAGCGTGACGAAAGATGTAACACTTCAATATAAAAATCCTGTCAGAATGTCATTCTTTTGGCTTGTTTTTGTCAGTGTCTATTAGGTGTACGTACGTTTGACACTGCGTAGGCTCCTAAGCTTTCATTACTCTTTCATTTCGTATTTCGTTCGCATTTCGTATATCATCATCATCAGCCTATCGCAGTCCATTGCTGTACATATGCATCTTCAATTGTTTTTATAAAGATAGACAAAGAAAGACAGACTTCTGAACCTCTTTCTCCTCTCTTAGTCATAACTATTGACGTAGTTTCGCAAATGTAGAATTCATGAAATTCGAAACAATGTTTCCTATCTTTGACGATACTTTAGAATTTATGTAATATTTAGTAAATATAAATATATATGTGTAGGCAAAATGAATGAATATATCAGTAGGAATAAAAAAAAGTTAAATACTCGCAAATAATTTCATCAGCAGGCTTTTTAGGCTTTTTTTCATTAGCAGCCTATTAATGCTGGACATAGGCGTCTCCATAGAAAGGAGGTTTGTTTATTTATTTTTCTTAAAATTTAAATCAAGAATATGATTAATTTCTACCTGAAATGTGAACACTATTCTAGTTATTATTAAAACTCACAGTAAAAAGTTTGCACAAATATTGTCTATGGTTTGATTCGATTCGTTTTTTCCGGTTACGTAATTTATGACGACGTCATTAAAGTAATTAGTATTGTAGTCACTTCGACCCTTACAAAATATGTTAAACAATAGCGGTTTAGTGTAATTATAGTAAATTATATATTACGTGCGGTATAATCAGTGTAAGATGAGTAGAAACCGTTTTTACCTACAACCTCCGATATTTTATAAAGATTAGTGTAACAAGATACAATTATTCTGTGTTACTAAACAGCGTTATGTAACGTACAGTATACACTAGTGACTTATATGTGACATCGCAAAAGTCGCTAATCCTCTTACGTAATAAAAATTCGTAGAGTAAAATATACGTTGCCTAACAGAGATAGTAGAAAAGTTGTCCCAATTCGACCACAGATTCGAGTATACAGCTTAATCGTGCTGAAAAACCGACAGTTAATATTGCTTGTCATAAATTTAATACTTATAATCCCCCGTACATTTATAGCGATTATATACTCGTAAAAACACGTCCGAATTGCATTAAGTTAAAATGCAATAAATGTTAATTCTGTAAATGATAAGATAATCTTCTTCTTAGAGAGCTAGAAGCTCTCTAAGAAGAAGAGAGAAGAAGAGAAAGAAGAAAAGTTATAAGAGAATGCTACCTTGGACTCATCCAGTTAAGAGAAGAATTGGATGAGTCCAAGAGACGTCGGTTATCATGAACTCGTGCTCTGTCTGTTTGCGCTCAGAATTTACACCATTATTTAATTCAAAGTGCATTAACGTAAGTTCTCCAGTAAAAGTCCCATGCAAAAATTGTTCTCGTATTTCAATTTACAAACTACAATTAATTATGTATGTTATGTATACATATAATATTACATATAATATTTTAGGTATTCATTAGCAGCGGATATGTCACAGAACTGATAAAAGTAAATAATAAACAAAAAATGCCAATTTTAATATGAAAAACTTTCCCTACTCTTTCGAAGTGGAAAAAACTTTTCTTTTGCAAGGGCGGCGCTGAAAAGTACAGAGGTATTGTGTAAACATAATTAAACAAAATACTATAAGTCCACTGTTCTTTATTAATGTATGCCACAATGAGTAAATTAAAAGTAATGTTGTACATAATATTATTAGGTTTACAAATATGAATTCTTATTTAGGTGTCTTCAGTATTTAAAGGGGGTATTAAATTTCCTACAAAGTACTGTGTCGTTTACTAGTACTTTACCAATTTAGAACTGTGATGCTTGAGGAAATGACGTTTAGTTTCACACATGTGCTAAGTTGGATACTCAGAATTTTTAGTGTCAGCTGTTTGCTGAGCTTTCTTAAAAAGTAATAAATCTAGCTACAGGCTAGTTTTAAAATTTTTTAACGTGTTCGACTTCTTGACTCTTGTTTATTTCTATGTATGATACCTTACAATTTATTATGTAATTTTTTTGTTAGAAAATCTTATCATTATCCTTTTTTACTTATTTTTCCCTCCTGTTACTGTTTGATGTATAATCTTCCTAGCCTTTATTATTCCCAAGATATGGGGTCGGCTACTAGGCCTACTAGTTCAACCGGTTTTTATCTGAATAACAGTTTTTACACGGAGCGACTGGCAACGGACCTCCGCAACCCTGAAGGTGAACTAAATTTGAAGGTTGAACTAGTTGTCAGTATATTTGAGGACACTGACTTCCCAATAACGATTGCCATAGATGTTCATAACAACCGGGACCGACGGCTTAACGTGCTCTCCGAGGCACGGGCTGAAAACACCGCGATCTTCCATACTCCGGGCCGCTATTAAGAATTTCTTATAAGAAAACCCAACAGTCAACAGTCGCTTACGCTAAACACTAGACCAACGAGGCAGTTTTGTTTGATGTATACACTTAACAATGAAAAGGAAGGTCACAACTCCTTATGGTTGATAATTGGATAGTTTTCCAGCTGTGATACTTCGTATCATCAATTGTATAAGTCAGTAATTGATCTGTAAGTTCTAAATATCCTTTTAAATGATCGATTAAAAATTATTCTCATTTCTCAAAACCTATTATTATAGTATTAGTTGATACATATGCCATAATAAAAGAAATTAATACCAGAAACAGTTGAACGAATGAACTATGGTTAAATGGAAAACATAAAACTGTAGTCATGTAGGTCATTAGCGTGTTATGTCGTAGAAGTTCTCGCGTCGATTAACATACATACAACATTCCAATATCAACCGCTGGGCAGTGGCCCGCCAGGCATGATCACCTCGCCTGGTCGGAGGAACCTCCCTTTGTGTTGGTGGGACATGACACCCGTTCCTCCACAGTCCACTGTGGGGGACAGGTGCTATGCCTATGGAGGTGATCATGCCTGGCGGGCCAACTGCCCAACGGTTGATGTTGGGATGTTGTATATATGTTAATGTGGGCGAGAACTTTCACTGCGCGATTCAGGATTGGTAGTTTCTTAGTTTCCTTCGTTACTCCGTAGTTCGACGTATCTTTGGTAGATGGCGCTGTAGTATGTTATGTTGTTGTTGCGCTGTATGTGGAGGCCGCCACAGGTTGTTATTTCATTGGAAATTATTAAGCAGCTCTCAAGTTTAAAACGAGTGATCGTTATTCCATATACTGATTAAAACGGTCTGAAAATTGATGAACCTTACACAAAATGATTGAACTTAGGCCTACTGTTTAATTCAAAGCCGTTCTTTGCAAATTTTGTACATCAACCCAGAACAAGGACAAGTTAGTTTCAATGTGTTTTGCCCACTCTACGATGTGTATCAAAATTTACCGATTATAGCGATTTAATCGATGTTTCAATTAAAGCTGTTTTTTTCAGAGATATTATTTTTATTAGCCTTGACGTCATATTCAACGTAACTACATGTGGCAATTCTCCAGGTTGCAACTAGGGGCTCTGAAGAGCTGACCCCTCAAATTATATTTATAACTCCTATTGGTCTGTTGACAAGATCGTGGTTATGATGCAATTTCTGTACCACGCACTTCGTGATCCAACCTCAAATTGTTATCTTCGTTTCAGTGATATACCTACATATGTTCTGTTTATAATTCGTACAGTTTAGTTTATTTTTATAATATGATTTTTGACATCTTTTGTTTATGTTAAAAATTCTAATATTACATACATCAAGTTTTTTAAGTGCTATTAATATTTGACAATGTTTCAAGAAATTAGACGAACAATTCGACCTTAATTTGCTTTGTCACAATTTTCAAGACGACAAACAGAAATAAAAATAAATAAAAAAATATTTCGAACATCTAACACACAACGCCATCTAGTCCCAAGCTAAGCAGACCTTATGTACTAAACAACTGATATAAATAGATAATTACATATATACAGGATACATAGAAAAACACCCAAACCCCGAAACAAATATTTGCAGATCATACAAACATTTGGTTCGACCCGGGAATCGAACCCGAGACCTCAAGCATAGCAGTCGCATACGCTACCACTACGCCACAGAGGCAGTCGTAAGTCAAACAGTGAAAGTCGAAGATTTGAGAATAAATAAATTTATTTATATAAAAGATTTAATCTTTCCTTCACTGTTATATGAAACGCCTCAAGTAAAGGTGATTTAGATGATCTTGCAAAAGAGTAAATATTTATTTGAAAATGTATTTTTAGAAATAGATTATTTAATACATAAAACTTTTGTCACAGCTTTATCGTTGAAGATTAGAATTGAAGATTTAAATGAGAATGCTTGCCAAAGGAAATGGATCTTAAACAATAATTCAATACAACAAATGTTTACAGACATCCGGAGTTGAAATTCAGAAACCAAGCCAATGGTACAACACTGGTCATAGTCCCTCGAGTTTTATTTCTTTTATTTTCGCAATATAGCGTCAAATTAGAGCTATATATTAAATCTTGATTGCTTTTTTGTGTTTAGCGAGTAATACGGCAAGGTTGATACAAAGCAGTTGACGTATGAATTATCGTCAGCCCACACGTTTTGTCTCTTGACAGTTACCAAGTAATAAATATAGATATAAACATATAAGCGGATGTCCGCCACTCCTCGACGTATCTGTATGGCGAACCTTACTATGGAGGTCTGGTTTGGTGAAGACCCAAGACCGTGTATAACTACACCTATTACTGAGTTGATCAACTAAGCCGTGTCATGTTGCAAAATCTTAGGACCAAATTTGATTTCATCATTTATACCATTACTCATAACATAATGTACATGCATGGGTTATAATTATTATTATTTTTACGGGAATTAACGCGATCACTATTTCAAGGTACTATATGTAGTATAGTAGTATATGACCCTTGAATAGACTGCAGCTGCGGAAGTTCCTACATAGGCCAAACGAAACGGACTATTGCTGGAAGGGTCAAAGAACATATCGCTGCTGTGAAGAACCGACAGACGAGCAAATCGGCGATTGCAGAACATGCACTCGATGCAGGCATCAACCACTGGATTGAATTTCACCGCACGCAAGTCCTCTCCACCGAACGTCACTTTTATTCAAGAGTTGTACGTGAAGCGATTGAGATTAAAAAGCATAAAACTTTCAATCGGGAAGATGGTTTTAAATTATCACAGCGTGGAATCCAGTGTTAAAAAACATACCACCTCGCTTTTCTACGCAGTCGGATAAACACCAGAATAGGAACACATCGGTTTGCTTACAGAATAGGGACCCTGTTAGTGTGGTATGTGACGGTACATGGCGAAACAATTTTATCAATAATATCGAAAATGTGCGGGTGGATGAAGAACCTTCGACTTCACGGATTCGACGACGGAGGGCGTGCGCCGCTGAGCCAGTCAGCCTGTGACCACGGCCAGTGCAACCTGGTCGAAACGTCAGGCAAAACAGAGGTATGTAGTACCTTGAAATAGTGATCGCGTTAATTCCCGTAAAAATAATAATAATTATATCATGGAACGCGAAAGTTTAAAAGTTAGTACATGCATGGGTTGATAACCATCCTTTGCGTTGGGTATTGGTTATGAAGACCATAGGTACATTCTTCAGTGATTTATATGTGAATTCATTTTGTATTCACGGCCGTATTATATTTATATTGTAGGTGATATAATTGTATATTGTTTTTCGAAAACGTGATTTTGCTTGAACTGATAGGATTAATGGGTGCTGCTTGTTCTAAGTTGCACGGTTTTCCAAACCTGTTCGGTATAGTTCGCTCACAACGTAGTGTACATAATACTATATACGAGGTAATGTAGTGATTTGACACAGCGGACACAGAAAACACTCACTATGATGAAATATTTTTATAGCGCTCGAGGCTAAGTACAATAATCGTATATTATTTTCCAATACACATGGACAGCTATCTGGTATCAAATGGTATCTCAGAATGTACATTTTTTTAGTTTATGATATACATATTTAGCATTCTTTGTTCAATAATTTTTAATAGTATGTCTAGTTCATAGACAATTAAATTACGATAAGGTACGAAGCCTGTAACACGATGTAGGTACGGTCTGTTTGGTACAACATTATACTACATAACAAAAGATTCTTCTTGAATGATAGGCGCTTACGGATCCGGTGTCGATTTGAGGACTATATAAGTTCTCCCTTACAGGGAACGGCGCCACTCACATTGCAAACATTTCATATATTCGAGTTACTGAGTGCAAAGTTATGAAAATTATCTATGTCGAGGAGTTTTCTGAACACTACGCTATTCGAAGGTTTAATATTTTGATAAATCCTTGTTTCAATAACATTTCAAAAGAAATAATTGCTTTCTGTTTTAATTTTTGTTCGTAAAATCGTTTAATGGTTAATATTATAACCATCGTGACATAATAACATGTAGTGCTTAATGGTATTGACTGCCTCGTCGGTCTCGCGGTTGGCGTGTGCGACTGGTGATCATGAGGTCTCGGGTTCGATTCCCGGGTCGGACCAAATGTTTGTATGATCTACAAATATTTGTTTCGAAGTTTGGGTGTTTTCTATGTATAATATGTATGTATTTATAAAAAAAAAGTATATATGTATTTGTATCAGTTGTCTAGTAGTAACCCATAACACAAGCTCTGCTTAGCTTGGGACTAGATAGCGTGGTGTGTTAGATGTCCGAAAATATTTATTTATTTATTTATTATCGATAGCGGTGATATGCATATACTATGTTTTGCACGTGTGGAATCCCCCTCGGGCTGTAATTTCGAGGGGGCGTTGAGTCGGAATTGCAGCTACCAAAACTATACGCAGTATATACTGCGCCTATAATAGGAAAGATCAACAGCTTTTATTAAGACATCCGGGTGGTGTGCATACTTGAACCAAGTTCATTGAAAGTAAATTGTCAACAACTGTACAGTGAAATTAGTCTCGAGAAATTTTTGCATATGTAGTGGTGTGTATATTACTTAGATCTTAGAGCGCGTTTCCACTATATCGTTCTGGCCTATACAAAAATGTTTCGATATCCTAACATTACTATTTAATTTTATACTTATCCCTAGCAACACTCTGATTTTTGTTTTTTTTTCCTTTCATCTAGGTTTTTAAAACTCCGGGGCGTCTACGGGGGGGTCAAAATTTTTGTTATTTTTGGCCTAGGAGATTTCCGAGATGTTTCAATATAAAGCAAAAAATCGTCACTTGATAGTGGAAAGTGGAAACACGCACAAAACCAGAATAAACCAGTTTACGCTGTCCGCAGGTGCCACGTGCAGTCCGGCGTCAGTCGCTTGGTACTGTTAGAACATAAAGCACACATTTCATTCAAAAATTATAATTATTACGTTAATTGTTAAATTTTGTATTTGTTGATTGTTGTTATTGTTTGTTATTATTGTTATAATATTTGTTGAAGTGTTTAATTTGTGTGTAAGTGTTGTAACTTTATATTGTTAATTCAAAATGGCTCCAGTGTTAAAACATGGTCGAGGCAAGCCTTTGACTTCTCAAACTAAAGAAGTTTTATACTGTTTGTACAAATATTTCGAAAATGAGTGTAATAACAACCCGAGCAGTATTATGACCCCCACTCAATTAGTTGCTAAATCAACAGGAATTTCAATAGCATCCGTCAGAAAGGTAGTATCAGAAAGCAAATGTCGTCCTTCAGATCAGGAAGTAACATTTAAATCTCCTAAAAAGAAACCGAATCGTAATCCTACAATAGTAATCGATAATTTTGATCAGCAAGTTATCAGAAGAACAATTCATGACTTCCACATCACAAATAAAGAAGTTCCCACTTTGAAAACTTTGCACGCAAAATTGAAAGAAGATATCGATTATAAAGGTTGTGTCAGCACGTTACGAAAACACGTCATGTCATTAGGTTTTAATTGGAAGCAAACAAAGGTAACCGGAAACTTCTTATGGAAAAACACGAAATTAGATACTTGCGAATTAATTATTTGATGAAAATTGCTGAATATCGTGAACAACGCGGACCAATTGTTTACACCGACGAAACATATATACATACATCACATACCCTCTCGAAATCTTGGTCAGATGGAAGCACTTCAGGTTTGAAGCAACATATATCGAAAGGCAACCGCTTAATCATTGTTCATGCTGGTGGTATGGATGGCTTTATACCAAATGCATGCATGTTTAAAGCCAACCAAAAAAGTGGAGATTACCACGACAATATGAACTATGACAACTATTCAAGGTGGATTCAAACTCAATTAATACCCAACTTACAACCAAATAGTGTTGTTGTTGTTGACAACGCACCATATCATAACTCAATACAAAATCCTGCACCGAATAGTAATTCTAGAAAACAGCAAATGATTGACTGGCTGACATTGCGAAACATTGAGCATTCATCCACGTTGTTTAAGCCTCAATTATATGAACTGATTCTGCAAAACAAGGCGAGATTTGTAGAGTACAAGATAGACGAAATATTACGACAGCACGGTCATACTGTGCTGCGTTTACCACCATACCATCCGGAGTTTAATCCTATAGAAAATATAGGGGGATAGTGAAAACATATGTCGCAAAAAAGAATGTCGCAATGAATATGAAGGTTATAATGTCATTAGCTAAAGAAAATATGAACGCCATAACTGTAGAGGAATGGAGAAAAGTTTGTCTGCATGCTATTGATGAGGAAAACAAATATCAGGGTAGAGACGCAGCTTTAGACACAATATCAGAACGAATCATAATTAATTTAAATAATTCATCTGATGAAAGCGAGGATGGGGATGATTGTGATATGCCTGGGGTTGATGAATTATTAGAATAAAATATTTATGGCCGGAGAACACCTAATTCATACACGTCTTCACTGAAGTGAAAACCGGCATTCACTGCTTGTAATGTTTGGAACTGGCTTGTCTGCCTCATACAGTTTCATAGATTACAATGCAGTGGATACACATTTTCACGTCCGTATTAGTACGTAGTGCGTATGCGTAACGTGTACGCATTTGGTGTGCTCCAGCCACAAACGTATATTACCTTTAAAAAAATAAAAACAAAAAAACAATGTTGTTTTTTTTTTATTTGCTGACCATACACTACTACAAACGCAAAAATTTCTCCAAGCTAATTTACCTGTATCTATTTCTGCAATTCTGAGATTTGAAACAGTCACGCTGACTACGTACTAACTGCCATGTAGCTAGTTGTTGTCTAATATTTAGTAAAAGTATGTTCTGATTTTTATTCCCTTGGGAATGATATATGTATTATGATACCCATTTCTGATTTAAATGATATCAGTGGCACTAGTTCTTTTTTTAGAATTTTTTTTTTGAAATGTAAATGTAAACCTATGATGAAGAGCAACCTTATTTCTATTTACTAGCAGCAATAAAAAGTACCTACATACATAAAAACCCTCTATATTAAAGTATATTTGCCTTCGAATATAAAGTTTCTCGTTCCACTACTACTGGCACACACGTTAACTGAAACCAATTAACAATCGAACGCAGTTTTATTTCCATGGCAGTAAAAAGGGCAACCCAATTATTTTATTCAATATTTTTTGAAATATCGCTGTTACTTTTTATTTATTGGAATCTAATTCTTTTAGTATTGTATAACTATGACTTAAAGATTTAATTTACAATGAGGTGGAAAATTTATTACTTATCTTATATAATATATAAAATTCTCGTGTCACAATGTTAGTTACCATACTCCTCTGAAACGGCTGGACCGATTTTTATTAAATTTGGTGTGCATATCGGGTAGGTCTGAGAATCGACCAACATCTATTTTATAAATAAAAAATGTTTATGGCAAAACAACGTTTGCCGGATCAGCTAGTTATAAAATAAAAAAATATAAATTGAAGCTAATATAATTGATTAAAAATACTGCTATATACACTATGCCAAACGCACGCAAAATCATGCACATTCTCTCCACATACACGCACACACAGATACACACAAACACGTACGTACACACTCATTCATACACACACAGAAGGTAAACATATCACTCAGAAGTATTATTATATTATTATTGTTGTTAATGCTAGATCTAATGTACGAATCTAGTGCTTATATTTGGACCACTTTGCAACAAACATATTAGTAACTGTGTTATCTATACTTACTCGATACTGGCTCCCAACATACAGCTTAAGCTAGTTTGGGAGTCAGAGCTTATATCTATATTGTTAAATGTAATTTGCTGTGTATTATAACTCGAAACAAACCCTATACCAACCCGTCGGGCCAGTGTGGTATACCCTAGTACAGTGTTCCGCAAACTTTTTGAGTTGAAGGTACATCTAGGATGATACATTTTTTTGGAGGTACACCATAAATTTAAAAATATTTTATAAGTAATAAAAAACAATGTTTCTTATTAGTCAACAAAACTATATTTTTATTTCACAGTTTAATGAGCATAGACGGTCTCATCTCTTCGTCGATCGTCTTGAGGCGTTCCCTTTTGTTTTTTTATTGTGGTAAGAGTTAAAAATCCTAATTCACATAAATAGGGCATTGCTCCATTCCAAATTTTGTTCATCGAAATATTCTTCCGTTACTTTAAATACTTCTTATCTAGTTGTATGGTTAGGCAGTGGCAGACAAAATAAAAAGATTTCAGAAATTACAGAATAAAAAATAAAACGTCCTCAGAAACCAGAACAGACTTTAAGATGACTTTGTCTGTAAGTGAATTCTGAAAGCTGCTTATATGCACTAACCTCAAGCACTTTGGATAGAAAGGGAAGAATAGAAATAGGTCGAAAATTTTCAGGAAGGGAAGAATAAGAATAGGGCGAAAATTTTCAGGAAGGGAAGAATAGAAATAGAGCGAAAATATTCAGGAAGGTAAGAATAGAAATAGGGCGAAAATGTTCCGGAAGGGAAGAATAGAAATAAAGCGAAAATATTCAGGAAAGGGTAGAATAGAAATATGGCGAAAATGTCCAGGAAGGGAAGAATAGAAATAGGGCAAAAATGTTCAGGAAGGGAAGAATAGAAATAGGGCGAAAATGTTCAGGAAGGGAAGAATAGAAAAGGGGCGAAAATATTCAGGAAGGGCAGAATAGAAATAGGGCGAAAATGTTCAGGAAGTGTAAAATAGAAATAGAGCGACAATATTCAGGAAGTATATAATAGAAATAGGGCGAAAATGTTCAAGAATGGTAAAATAGAAATAGAGCGATAAAATTTAGGGATTATAGAATAGAAATAGGGCGAAAATGTTCAGGAAGTGAGGGACATATTTTCTTTGGGAAGAGGGATGACGTAGGCCTTACGCTACTGCCATCATGCTCCACAGCATTAGAGTGTATAGATAGGATAATATTTTTGATGTCCTCAAAAGACAATAAAGAAATTTTAAATGAGTCAATAGCGGAATACTTAGTTTAAAGATCCGGGGTAGTTGTGGATGAGAAATGATAATTGATATCGTTCTAACTAATAGTGTTTTTGAACTCGGTTCTTCGGAGAAGTAGTTAATAGC
Organism: Diaphora mendica; assembly: GCA_949125395.1. Classification (NCBI taxonomy): domain Eukaryota; kingdom Metazoa; phylum Arthropoda; class Insecta; order Lepidoptera; family Erebidae; genus Diaphora; species Diaphora mendica. The sequence continues at coordinate 25,158,202 of OX421312.1, read as the reverse complement.
AGGAGGGTAGTAGACTACACCTAGAATAACGCTAACTCTCTTGACCAACCCACACTTAGTAGAGATGAACGAAACAAAACGCCTCCCTAGTGCTTTCGCGTAATTAACATCTGTGTACCTAAATATTTATCTTTAGGCCGTCTATGTAGGTTAGTGGGATAACCGTATTTTTCCGCGGCACACCAACAGATGACCACGGCACACCAGTGTGCCACGGCACACCCTTTGCGGAACACTGCCCTAGTATACCACACTGGCCTACCAAAGCCTCCTTTCTTAAAAGAGGCCTATGTATGGCAGTAGACTGTTAAAGGCTGATGATGATATTTGTATATAAGAACTGTATGAAAAGTTTTAACAATAATGACAATGAATGCTACCGGCCTAGGCTACTTAGCATAGGTACTTCTCTGAGGTAAGGCATCACGTGTTACCTCAGAGAACTACCCATGCTAAAGTAGCCTTGTGTGGTATACCTTCAGTACCTGTCAATACGAAGCCAGGATAATACGGGCCTCGGTACTTCAACGGAAGAACAATTAGTTTCTTGTGTTAGCACTAATGTTGGTTTTTGGAATAATTATCAACCTAAACTAATGAGCACTATAAGCATTTTTTGAAAAATATAACTAATATGCAAAATTATACTTTGAAAAACCTTTTTTAGTTTTCACGCTTAAAAAGACAGTTACAAGCAAACAAACATACAGGCGAAGATGATAAAAGCATGTTTTATTGAGTTGTAATTACAGGGAAGGCCCCAAATAGATTAAAATTTGTAAAAAAAAATAAGAGAAAATGACATTTTCTTTCTTTATTTTTTTTCTTTACTTTTACTAGTTAGCGCTGTGTGTTAAATGTCCTAAATGTAAGTCAAAGAGCATGGGTTAGACTCTACTTAGTTTGGAAACAGACGAGCTTATGTGAGAATATTATAATAGGTTATCTTGAAAGCGTGTTTACTTTATATTTATAATAACACGGTTTTTACCCGAGTTATATTAGGTACTATAAATCTTTATTATTGTAATATTATACGAACGTAATTATAGATTGAGTTTCCTATTGATAAAAATATATTCTTTTCTCGAAAGAACGCTGAGTAGTTATCATGTTTCTGTATCTTTTAAATGTACCTAATTATATTTGTATTATTAGACATCTAGTATACTAGTGTTTATTTGATTCTTTTTGCTGGCTATAAATATTGAAAATAAACGAAAAGAAAAATGTTGAGCATCTTAGTCGCCTACCATTCTACCATAGTATATGAAGTGCTATTATACTAAGAATTGCGACTGCTGATCATGAGGTCGAATCCCGGGTCAATCCTAAGTTTTATTGAGTTTTTCTGATCATAGAAATGATTAATAACAGCTCGCAGTTTGGAATTAGGTTCTAGCCTCGTGCCCCGGAGAGCCCGTGTACTCGTATAGCCGTTAGTCCTGCACCTGATATCTCCTCGGTCGTGTCGGATAACCATGCCATCATATTTGAGAGTGAGGGAACAGAGACTGCACCTGTGTTGGCACACACTTGTGCACTATAATATCTCCTGTGTAGTTGGCTGGTCTCCGTTCAGACTGGACGGGGTCGGCGTGGCCGAAATCGATTATAACATTATACTCGTACTAAGAATTTATAGGGCAATTTGATCCGTGCTTGTCATCATTGTCAACGTGTCTTTAAAAATGTAGTAAGTGACTTATATAAATAGACTGCATTATCTCGAAATTTAAAAATGATACTTTTCGAAACAATTGATCTAAACGCGTTTATTGTGTTCGTATTTAGTATAAGATAGCTATGATATTATTGCTGATGCCTTTGCTATATTTTTTTATGGAATAGTGGGCAAACGAGCAGACGTATCACAGAGATTACCGCAGCCCATGGACACCCGCCACACCAGAGTCTTCACAAGTGCGTTGCTGGCCATTTAAGAAGGAGTACCCCCTTAAATATTATTGATATTAATTAGTATAATTAGTGTTCATTATTACGTAAATCGAATTTTACAACGTAGATTATCCTGGTATTTGTGAAACTGTTTTCGTTATAGTGTGAAAAACGAGGATCTACAAGAGCAAAACCCCGTTAAGCTAAAAATGCACCTCAAACTAAATTACAGGGGCAAAACAACGTTAACCTCAAAATGCACCTCAAACTGAATGATAATTTTCTTTATAGTCATAGCTCAAAAAGGTTTTACAAAATGCATATACTATAGTATTGTGTTATCACAGGCAAAAAGAACTGATTTAAAATAATCAGTAAGCTGTAAATAATACATTGTTTTGATATCTGTTAATAGACGCGTAATTTACTTCATCTTTCGTTTATAAAAGCCTCTAGTATTTTTACCATGAGAATTTTGATTCATTGATATACACATGGAAATGTGAGAATGGCACGGGGAGGGAGAAAAATAAGTAAGTGTTAATGTTGGTTAACTTATTTTTATAATTTTATTTTATAACATAGTAAAACAATGTAATTATTTCATCGGGTTCCTTTTTAATGCCAATAGTAATCTCTTATCTGATTTTACTCATAGAACACTGGCTACCGAACGCAATTTACAAATAAAAGTAAGAATCTTAGTTTTAAGAACTATTAAAGACTGTTGACGGAGCCATCGCAATAATTTATCTGTCCATTTATCATCGCTTATGTATGTAAATATGTATTTATCCCATATCTTATATATGTATGTATATGATGATTGTATTTTTACGTAAACTGAACAATAACTCTAACTTGCTTCAATAATACACCTGCTACACACAGCTCTGCACCACCCAAAGGTCGACTGGAAGATAATGCCTATGGCATTAAGTCCGCCTTATGCAATTTAATTGCAGGAAGATTAAATAAATAAATAAATAAACCTTTTTCAGGGATACAGAGTCTTAATTTAATGTTTTCATCAGACAGGTGTTTAGATTCTAAAACTAAAATGAATACTTTAATAGACTGTACGCCAGCACTGAATTATCAAATCAGGCGGGGACATTCGACGCTCGGCGGCGGGAACGCATTGATTCGATTTATTAAACGTTCAAGCATTATAAAATATTTGAGAGGCTTTGGTTTAAGCTTAAGTTTACATTTGATATGATAGTATGATACTTATAAATTGATCAAAATGAAGTGACGTTTATTACTGGTTTTAAATTAGCTTATGAAAGTTCGTACACAACAAACTATTTGAGAGACTTTTGATTTAACCTGTTACATTTTTGAAGTGCTACTATCAAATTTTGTAAACTATTTGTAAATATGTGATTAATTGAAAATCTACTTCATGACAATCTCTTTATTAACTTGCAATGTACGTATGCTTGTATGTTCGGGTGGAATCTTGCAACTCAATTTTGAAGCAGATATCTTCAACCGATTTTGCTGAAATTTTGCAAGCCTATGTATACAGCGCAGCGTGACAATACAATATTATAATAACATGGAGGCCGGCAACGCATTTGTGACGCCTCTGGTGTTGCGGGTGTCCATGGGCGGCGGTAATCGCTTTCCATCAGGCGACACGTCTGCTCGTTTGCCCCCTATTCAATAAAAAAAAGTAGAAAAAGATTTGTTTGTAACTGAAATAGTCAAATGACCTTATCTACATTATACGTAAAAGTTCTCATTATAGTTGTATGATACCACAAAAATGTGTATTTCAATTTCCCATTATTTCCATTGAAAAAAATACAGATAATAAAAATCTTTTCGGCTTGGAAGCGCACTTCGGTCGTGCTTCACCGTTTTGATTTCCGTAAACCTATCAAAGGTTGCTTTTATATTTTCGCTGGACTGAAAAAATAAAGCTTCTCACTTTTTATTCCAAAGTCGACTTTACGCCTTCATCAAAGTGTTACGAGTTGCCAATTGCGAAAGTCTTTGATCCGCCGTGCAACTGGCTAGATAATTAACCTGAACGAGCTTTGACTCCGACGGTATAGAACAAGTTCAAAACTTTAATATTTATACTCACGATTCGATTTCTTTATAATTTTAAAAAGTCACACATCCTGATCTTTAAATAATAAAGTTATTGAAGTTACACTTAAGTTGTTGAATAAATCCAAAGTTGTTCTGTCCAGCCATTTAACTGATGAATTACGTAGTGACAATTTCAATGTTGTTGTGAATGCATAAATACATAAACGTTATATTAATGTCATTGTAATTTTAGAGTTACAAATTGTTTAGATTAATTTTTGTTTTGTATACGAATGAAGCCAATTTTAATCGGTACATCAAATTTTAATCTCAATTTACTGTATTCTGTTCTGAGAAAGATGTGATTGGTAAAAAAATAGACAAGAAATGGATAAAATTACCTAAACTTAAAAACTTTTAGCAACCGTTGCTTTAACCCCTTCATGATATATAGTCCGGGTTCCCGGTATAATAATAAGTATGTACTTATTTCTCAAAACTTCCTATTTCCTAATGACTTTTAATTATTTCATTTTGTTTATGGCCACAAAAAAAGGAAGAAATATCATTCAATGCTCATTTATAACTACAACTTGGTTGGTAATTGATATTCAATATTATATGTAAATCATAAAAGCTAAGTTACAATAGCTGTTATCTTAAAGTTCGTGTATCATTAGAACGACCCCTTGCGCGTGCAAATTCCGAATTTCTATTTTACCGTTGTCGATAAAAAAATTATAAAATTTCAGACTTATTCATTCCTTTTTATAGTATAACTAAAATAATTCCATTTGCACAATTAACTTTGTTCACAATCTTCTAGATCTAGATTATAAATCAATTAAATTCTTGAGAAAAAAAATGTACAGACCGCTCTCATTGTCCAGTTCCCTGGGATGCCAACAATAGGTAAAATTAATATTGAATTTGAACAGACAGCAATTCACATGTGACTGCTTAAATTGCGACCATTCCTGAACTACCACAAAGGGTTTTGATGTTGACTGTAACACATATTAAGAATGCCGCTGCGGTGCCCTGCTCCTATTGTATTCTCTCACTATTGAATTGTATATTGATTATTAAAAAAAAAAACATTTCCAAGATAACTGTAGATGGACAAGAATGTACAAAAGCAGGGTTGATATGATTTAAATCGTGATTTTAATGAAATGTTTTTTTTTTATATAAAAATCAATCATTTAAATCATTAAATTTTTACTGCAACCAAATCGGCCAAAAATTGTCTAGGGACTTCTCCCGACATAGACTACGGCGCGCAAACGTGCGCAATTCCGTGCGAGCGAGCTATTACCGACACAATTCCGGGATTTCAAATGCTACAGGACATGTTCTAAAAGTGATCAAATATTTCAGAAATCATTTCGCGCACGCTATTCAAATTCAATGCAAAGAGACATGTATTCGATTTCAGCTAGTGTACTCATCTGCAAAGAATTTTGGGGGCTCGGTCGTGCCCTCGCCAAGACGAGCCAAGCGAAACGCAAGGGCACTACCTACCTTTTCTCGAAGTGTTTCGTCGTATTTTTTAACCCTCATAACTTTGGTTTCCGATAAACCAGATCGTTCAAATTCTCAGCATATGATGTCAGTAATAGACTAATTAAACATACAAAGTTACAATTGCATGGTTAGAATATGTACTTTAATGAGTTGCTAAGTTTTTTTTTTCCTCTTTATTTTTCCAACACTACTGTTTTTTTTCAAATTGTTGTTTTTAGTAGAACTTGTTAAATTACCTTTTAATTGTAATAATAATGAATAAATTACTGACGTTGATAAAAAAGACAAGAAAATCTAATTTAAATAAAATAATCCGGTTATTATGATTTAAGCAAAAAATCATGATTTATATCAACCCTGTACATAAGGCAGCCTTACTGCTACAGATCAATCTATTACATTTTGAGCTACCGTTCCTTTTCATTAGTAATGTGTAACATTTGGTGAACAAAAACATACAACTGTATTTAGAATACGTTTTATTGATAGCAAACTAACCAATCTTATGAATTAAGACTCTTGACTTGACATCAATGAATAGATAGACAAAATTAAGTTCCATCGCATAGACTTGATGATGCAAGATTAGTCAAATCTAAAGATATCCGATACATCTATAACTGCCTGTAATATTATACACCGATAATGGTTGCATGTACTTTACTACTAAGCTTTGGCTATTTAAGTATTATTTTTTTAACCGACTTCAAAAAAGGACAAATATGCCAACAGCAGGCCAAGTAATATGATTAAATCTTAAAAGTGAATGAAGCCTACGCAGTTAAATCAATTCTTTATGCCCACAATTTTAATATAAGAGGAGTGTGGTCGTAGGGGATGAGGGGTATGAGCTCAAACTCGACCCGCGTTTTATTCAAAAATAGTTATACCGATACTAATACCTAGCCAAACGCACTCTCTCGCCATTACTTTAACTCAATATTAAATCAGCTAACTTGTATATATGTAGTTACTAGCTATTGCCCGCGGCTTCGCCCGCGTGTATATCTGTTATCGCTGCAAATAGTAACCTATGTGTTATTCTGATGTATAAGCTATATTACTGTAAAGTTTCATCCAAATCCATTCAGTAGTTTTTGCGTGCAAGAGTAACAAACATCCATCAATACTTACAAGCTTTCGCGTTTATTATATTAGTAGGATATATATCCTGTGTATATATATACTTATAAAAAACCTCCGTCGTATCATAGTCCTTAGTCTTCCTATTTATTAAGAGACTTCGACAAACCTTAAAATTAAACGGTTGCTGCGGTGATAGACGCTGGAATGATTTTCGAACAGAATTTTCAATTTTGACGAGGACCTAAATTACACATCGACCAACTTGTTGCTTCCAGTTCGAGATATGAGGAAAAAGCGAATTGTGAATTCAGGTGTGGAACTTTGCTACAGTCTATCAAAAGCTTTTAGTATTTGGTTGGTTTTGTTTTATTTGTTTCCACCTTCTTAGCAGTTAGTTGGCTAGGACTTTATTTATTTGGAAGGAAAATATAATTTTATGGAATTCTTATGTGTATTCAGCTGGCCTATCTGTTATAGGCCAGCTGAATACTTAATATCTTTGATAATAATTATAAATATAGTGCCGGACTTGTTGTTTGGACTTCGTAAGTCTATTTGGTTCTGTATACTACCTGCCCGGAACGGAACGGAACTGATCTAACACATATCTCTTTATTGAATTTATTTTTATTGAGTGTGCAGAACTCGTCTGTTACTAGGCATTTGATAACGACAAAGTAAGGAAAACATCATTATTTATATTAATTTTATAATTTTGCCCCTTATTATTTTAAATTATTTAACCACATTGTTGTTTATACTATTAAATCTTATTTTTATTTTATTTTATTTTTGGACTTATCAGCAGATTGTAGTGAACTCTTTGTTAGGTATTTATTTAGATAAATATTTGAACCTTTACAACGATACTTCCTATCTAAGAAAGTTATTGGTAGTAGTTCCACAATTGAGAAATAATGACGCTATTCCCAAAACTCATTGATTTGCGAGAATTAACTTTGTTTCAATTAATTGCCAACTCTCAAATCTTTTGACTTCAAATTATAATCCATCCACATTTTGTCGGAATAAAAAATATAGGTTACATTGTTGGAATTTAATGAAGTATTTTTTAACGTTTCAATTTCAATTCAAATTAATAAAAATAGCTCTTCAAATATATAGTTCCCTGACTTTGAATGGGACCCGTAGCTCTTTTTTTTTTTACAACCACTGTAGTGTACGAAGATCATGAAAGTGTCGAGAAGTTGTCGTAAAACGATATTTTTCTGTCGATAAAAATAAGTTATGATCTACACAAACTGTAGTATATGTGTAGAGCGTAGACGCGTTCTCCCATAATTATCGCAAATAAAAAATCTCAAGTTTGTACTGGAACATAGTGTCTTTATTTATCAAGAAATATCATAAATTACATCGATCCCAAAGTTTCCCAATCTTTTTACTCCACATGACTCTTTGCTACAGCGAGTTCATTACGCCCAGGCACGTACCCTCTTATTCAGAAAATCGATGCGCTCTGTGACACGAATTACATCATTGAGTCGACTGATACCAGTACCTAAAAACATTCATGTTACAGTTCAAATCGTGCATCAACGCCGCACAAGTTCCCTTACCTGCGCTGTATCCTTTAAAAGTACATTGATAAGCTACATATCTACTATAGTTACGCTACGCCGAACTTAGTTCGACTAAGTTTGGTGGTTGTATAAGTTCAAGCGGTAAAATAATTTCTTCTGGAAGTAAAAGTTAAAGGAACTGGAAATTTCAATGTAAATGGATCGTTCCGCTTACATTTCTGTCATCAAGCGACTTTACTTTCGTCGAGGGTTTTTACCAGCTTAGACTAACACTGTGTAAACTAATAATATTAAAAGGTTATATTAGCCTTTGTTATAGTTGTTGCGAGACCAGTCATTATTTTTTCTTCCTATAGATGACAAGTCATGTAGTTAAATAGCGCCTTCAGCATTTTAAACAAAAACTTTGTGTGTGAAACAAAAAGATTGTATTATAGAACTACCAGCAGAATATTGATGGTATTGGAAATATTTTATACACTATTCATGTGTTTTGTATAGCTTATCTCACTATATTTATGCAGTAGATGCTACAACAACTACTCCATAAATTTATTGCGAAAAGTTAGAGTTCAAGATTGAGGCTTGGAGTCGGGTCACCGGACACTTGACTCACTCGGTGAAAAGTAACGATAGTACAGCTCAACACCGATTTTCTATGAAGCCGTGGTACATGCTGTCAAGTCAAGGTCAAGAAAATGTATTTGATGATATGTGATTTCATTTTTAGTTAAGAAGATTTTCTTGTTTGTTAATTATAAGTTTTTTTATTCGTCAAGTGCCAAGTTAAGCCATAAAATAATTAAACTAATTTTAAGAGATTTTTGTTTTTTAGTTGCATAAATTATACATTTGTTTGCTTTCTTTGTTCGTGACAAAGAGCATGCTTTTCTATTCACTAATTTCACAATTTTATGAAATGGTCTGGCCTGGCCTGACCAATTAAAAATTTTATTAGCGTTTTACGATACAAATAACTAAACTACATATTTATCATATGGTTCAAAATTAGTCATCATACAGTAAAAAAGTTAAATTATCCGTAGTAATTACCTACTTGTATTATGGTAGTAAAGAAGTAAAAGTAACGAAAACCATTTAAATATCGTTTGGAAACTTAATTGTGCAAACCAACCATTAACAATACGGAAGCCGTACATTATTGATATGGCTAAACGTGTATAGACATATCATCTATCGTTGGGGTTTAAACGATATTACCAGTTTTAGCTGGCTGAAATACGTCCATTTCGGAAAACCGTTAACCATATCATGAAGTTGATGAATTTTCTGATCCGGCCACGTTTAAAAACAGTCCCGCGGGCATCGATGCCCGCCTGTGTGTATTGAATTTGTGTTTAATTATTACTACAGTTATGAATCTCAGGTCTTATTTTCTTGACCAGTATTTTTTTTTTACTGCCATTTTATCAAATTCTGACTTCGTAGCTTGACAGATAAAATATATACTGGACTCCATAGAGTTTTCTGAAGCCGTTTTCACATATTTTTTCTTTTTATATCACATATAGTTTAAAATCTTTCGTCAAATAAGATCGTTTGCCAAATAAGATGTTTCCTTATGTCATATTCGTTTCAAAATGGGGTAGATAGTAATGAAGTTTCTTACGTATTAACGTACATATACCTCGTCTTTCTTTCTTTCTTTCGGGTTATCTAAATTAAAACTTTTTCTATCGAGTATCAAGTAATTTTGTAAAAAGCTCTGTAAGAAAATAGATGATAAAAATGTAAATCAAAAATAGTTATTTGTTACACAAAAGTGCAAAGTTGCTTTTTAATCGCGTGCTCAACTTTGATGACCGAGTAAGCGAAGGATAAAAAGAGAATTTAGAATCAAAAGAGCACGAGGTGAAAAATCTTTGCACTCAAGTGCAAGACGTAACTTTTCATCCCACCTCAGCGAAGAAATTACTAAATGACGTGAAAAGAAAATGGCGCAGGCAAAGCAAATAAAAAAAGTACACCAAGAAGGTTTCGTGTCTGAGTTTTCAACAAATAAAAAAATGTTGTATGATAAATTCGGCACCATGGAGGTAGGAGTAAATAGCTTTAATGATGTTTTGAATTCACAAACTTAGTGCACACGACGTTGTTCTAAAGTAAATGTACTTTATCCTTTAACGAATAAAAACGACTTTTGCACTCAGAAGAATCGCAATCGAAGATCAAAAATCCTCTTTCCGAGATGAATGGAAAAAGATTTAAAGATCTTTTCATCCCCCCAGAGGTATCATGATGTATAAAACAAATTTATTAATAAGGTTCATCAACAACCTAGTAGGTTTGCTCCAATAGTCGCCTCTAACGATACCCATAGGATGAATAGGGATGGTGACATCCTGTATTCTTAATCAATTAACTTACGTCATATACACTCAAACCAGTTAAGTAATTCTATTTAATTCACTAAGAAAATGAAATAGAACTAATCATATGTAAGGTAGATACATATAAAAGAGCCGTACCATTAGCTTTTCTGTTTTGAAGATAAAATGTTAACGTAACATAGTGTAGAGTGATCAGTAATGTACGAACATATATTATTCTGTTTACTATTAAAGAGGAATGAGATAAATAAATGTTCTTGTATAAAGATGAAATTTGATACAATCTTGGCTAGAAATAAATCAGTCAAATAAATATTAAATTTATTCACATTGTAGTAGTATAATTTTAGTTAAGGTAGTACGATGGTTGGTAAGGTAGTCTCAGATCTGTCCAATCAAAATCAATGTTTACCTTAGTGACATAGTTCTACATGACAGACAATAACTAATTCATTAAAGAGAAACCCTTTAAGATAAGACTGTATTATGTGAATTGTTGCGAAGTGAAAACTGTTGAACAGATTGTGTAATATGTACAGACGCCTATGTACTATTTATTTAGGTTTCTGTAATCTTAATACAGTAATAATTTGACTTATCTATACTAATATTATAAAGCTGCAGAGTTTGTTTGTTTGAACGCGCTAATCTCAGGAATCGCTGGTCCGATTTGAAAAATTCTTTCAGTGTTGGATAGTACATTTATCGAGGAAGGCTAAAGGCTATCATCACGCTACGACCAATAGCAGCGGAGCACCAATGAAATTTTTTTTCAAAAACGGGAAAATTATCACGCTACGGGCAATAGGAGACGCAGACGAGGTTGCGTGGGTCAGCTAGTCTTGGATAAAATGAGATGATACGTTGTCTTATTTTCGTTATAGAACACTTGATAGAAGTTGTCTTTGAAAAACATCTTATCTCATAGAAGTATCGATAAGAATTGGTAAAACATTATAACCAACTCTTATAAATATCTCTATGTGACATTCCAACTGAAAGTAATTTAAAAATTGATTTATTAAACGGTTTTATTTAGCTCACCCCGTTTGTTTTATTTATTATTCTTGGGTCAAATTTAGTAATTCAAATTTCACCCTCTTCCTGTCAACCGATTAATCTGAAATTTGGTACACCGGTGAATATCTGGTGACAATTCAATTAAATAAATTATGTTTCATTGTAAATCCAAGATGGCCGCCGCTACAAGATTGTGGTTTACACATTTTGTCACGAATACCACTATATGGGTTTCAAATGAAAGAGTTTGACTAGTAGAACATTTTTTCACACAAGTTTTTAGTTTTTAATGTTTCATAGTTCAATATGAAAAACTAAAAAATTGAAAATAAAAAATATGTAAAAAAGGTTTTTAATTTAAACGGTTTTATCGAAAATAATTTACTAAAAGCTAAAAAATAATTTGGTAAAAAATATTCGGTATAAAATCGTTGGGCCCGTGTTTCCATCCATTCATCTCAGTTTACGCTACGCCCAACGATTTTATACCGTATATTTTTTACCAAATTATTTTTTAGCTTTTAGTAAATTATTTTCGATAAAACCGTTTAAATTAAAAACCTTTTTTACATATTTTTTATTTTTATTATCATTTCTCTACCTCTGCAGGTATGTTGTAAATGGTCAGGACATAAGTATAGGCCATTCGTTTCGTAAAATTGCCCTCAGAAAATAAAATGTAAATATATAAAATGAAATTAAGACGATTGATATATATGAATCAATTAATCGTCTGATCTGATGCGCAATTCAGCCTTGTGATATGCTTTTGGCACCTAAATTACTAACAGACTAACCGCAACAATCGAATTTGGTGAATCCGATATTGAATATGTTAAACAACCCAATTCAAAACGGAACAGATAAACACGGCGCTTGAGTGCGAACTCGGTTGCTTATTAAGGAAACTTCGGTACCATATAAAATATTTTTGGGCTCATAAGTTTTTGATAACTATATTTCATAGAATAAAACAAGAACCTTTTCATTCTATATTTGTGTTTTGTAACAAAAATATATACCTTGTGAATTGTGAACCTCTTCCTGTTTTGAATTCTGTTAAAAATAACAAATATTATTATCTAAATATTAATACGTGAAGCAAAAACTTTGTACCTATTACTTTTTACGAAAATTGCGCTGACGGAGGAGTATGAAATTTCACACACTTATAGTTTATATAGAAAAGGAGTGTAGAATGCTAATATTCTTTTAAAATTATGCATAAAAATACATTAATTTAATATAACATTCCACACACTATCATGCGTATGACACATCACATACACAAATATCCATAAACACAAATGTACCTATGTAAAAGGTAAAGTCAAACTAAAAAGATGATTATTTTTTTGTCTATTCTGTCATACTGAATGACAAAAGTAGCCATGATGAAATCTTTGATTAAAGAGCGTAAGAGCCTTCGACGAAAGAAACCCTAAAAAGTTCTAGCTAAACAATTTAAACAATTATGGTCGAATTTCGATCTCTGGGCGATTACTAATCAATATGAATATATATTTAAAATAGAACGTGACGTGGGTGCTGTTTCCAATACACCTCCTGACAAACATAATTTCAACAGAATTCGTTGAATGTGATATTAAGCATAATTAAAGAGTACTAAGAAGATTATGTTCATAAATAGATATGTACATGGGAGGAAATTTTGCTCAGATTTTGTAATTAACAGACATGAATGACTTTGAAAAAAAGTATTATAGAACACTATCCCGACAGGAGAGTGACTGCAAATATTTTCAAGGTAAAATTTCCAGACGTATAAATTATCTGCATCTATTACAGAAGCGAGTAGTATACACATATATCGTCATATTTGAAGGGTGAACTAGGTGTATTTATAGAATGTGAAGATAAAACTTCTAAATGTATTCTTTTCAAATTTAATAATAATGACTGCACGTTTGGCCTAGTGGTTTAACGGTCACCACGCCGTTTCCTACTTCGCCAAGTGTCGTGGGTTCAAATCCCACGTAGGACAACTCTTTGTGTGATCCACAAATTGTTGTTCTGAGTCTGGGTGTTCTTTGTGTCCGTTTCATGTATGTTTGTAAAGTCCCCCGCGACACAGGATTTATTCCTAATGCGGGAGAAGCCAATACCAATACCGAGTAGTTGACCTGTCCTTTTGGGAAGTTACAAAGTTGACACTTGTATTTCGATGATTTCCAAAACAAGTAATGAATAATATAAAATTTACAAATATATATTAATTTACAGTATAAATGAATTGCAGATTGAAGATTTCAAGCGTACTAACTAATGCCTTCACGGTACATGTAAGCCCGGCTAGTTAATCCCGCATCGGTGGTTTTTATTTTTGAATATTGGATGGTTCCCACCATACAGAAGACTTAACTTTTCAATAAAGAGAGACTTTCATTCTAAAATTTTGAATAGATGAACTAGCTTTTTCCCGTGACTCCGCCCCGCTCGTGCGTCTGATCTGGCTGTAATCATTTTTCGGGTAAATAACCTTTGACAGTCACAAATAATGTGGCTTTCTATTGATAATGGAATTTTCAAAATCAGTTCAGTATACGAGTATCCACCAATACCACATGTCATATAAACCTCACAAACTTTATCTCTTGATAACATAGTATAGATAGAACATACAAGGTTATACTCGTTCTCATAAATAAATTATTCTTTTGGATATGTGTGATTGTGTTGTGTGTCTCTTATGTAAATTTAGTCAATTTGTTATGTCCAAGGTATTGTTCAAAACCGTATTGTATTTTGATATGGTAACCTATGACATGAGATGCAGTCTTAGTTTACGTCGCAATAACATATATTTACTATTCGATAGATTGCAAGTTACATCGGTGGACTTACTGAGAAAGCATAATATTATTTTTCGGTCATCTTTCTTGACTGTTGGTAGACCACCGAATCTCAAAATATGTTTTCAATGTCTCTTGTTTATGACTTATTAACAAACGTAAAACTTTGTAACACGCACGATATCTCTCTTAATTTCTACAAGTAATAATCTAATCTAATCTAAAAATAACATACATGTTATGTATGCTATTATCAGACAGTGGAAAGAATATGACGTCACATTTTCATTTAGAATTACTATAACACTAAATTGGTGTATTAAGTATTAAAAGGTACACACTGTACTTAAAGGTAAAGTTCAGTAACAATTTTTGGGCCCGTGACCATCATTCAAAAAAATCATCATATTCAAAAAAGAAATCATTATATCTATCTATATAAATAAAAGAAAGTCGTGTTAGTTACACTATTTATGACTTAAGAACGGCTAAACCGATTTGGCTGGAAATTGGTGGGGAGGTAGCCCTCCCCACCAATTTCCAGCCAAATCGGTTAGCTATAAGAACCAGAAGACGGACATAGGATACTTTTTACAATTTTTTTTACTTTTTTTTTTTACTTTTCGCCACGGCTTTAATCGCAGTTGTTGTTGTACCGCGGGTAAAACCGAGGGGCTCAGCTAGTATTAGATAAAAGTAGAAGCATTTTTACAGGAGGATAATATTTTATGACCGATCTATTTTGCAATAGAGAAGAGATCGAATTGAATTACCGCAGGACTGTAAACTATTTATGGCGTTGAGGATGGTAATGAAAATCGTGCGAACTATCGGAATGATATTAAATCATTTCATACAAATTGTACAATCTAGGTTACGTATAATGAACTGTTTTAAGCTACTTTTATTAAACACGTTATAAGCTGTCATTTCATGTTAATATAAGAAAAAGCACAGCACACACATAAACATCAAAATTTGTACGAACTTGCGTCGATTATCTCAACGTATTTTAGTTTATAGCAAAATCATGAAAGTGATGACCTTTTTGCTAATTATTCACTTATTTTTCAAAATTGAATGGTAGACGAAACTTTCAAAAATCATCACAAAGTTAATTTAAAATCATGTTTGTGAGTGTAGCCTAAAGGCGTGTCTCCTGCTCCCAAAAATAACAAAACAAACTAAAGAAATGTTTTTGCAAACCATGTTAGCAGACCATTGCCGTCTCCTGCGGCTTTAAACAAACGTCACACACGAACATGAAACATAGGGATACGGTGTCGATTAGAAAGTATCGATACTGTACTCATGAGTAGCATCGAATAAAAAGTATCGTACTCATAAAAGTATCGAAACGGAAGTATCGATACTTCAAAGTATTGAGTACTTTTCTTACCGAGGCCTAACGGCGACCTTTTTAGAGTTCTGTAGCCAAATGGCAAAAAACGGAACCCTTATGGATTCGTCATGTCTGTCTATCTGTCCGTCCGTATGTCACAGCCACATTTTTTCGAAACTATAAGAACTATAATGTTGAAACTTGGTAAGTAGATGTATTCTGTGAACCGCATTAAGAGTTTTTCACAAAGAAAAAAAAACAATAATTTTTTGGGGGTTCCCCATACTTAGAGCTGAAGCTCAACAATTTTTTTTTCATCAAGCCCATACCTGTAGGGTATCTATTGATAGGTCTTTAAAAATGATATTGAGGTTTCTAATATCATTTTTTTTTCTAAATTAAATAGTTTGCGCGAGAGACACTTCCAAAGTGATAAAACGTGTCCCCCCCCCTGTAACTTCTAAAATAAGAGAATGATAAAACTAAAAAAAAAATGATACATATCGCCATGCAAACTTCCACCGAAAATTGGTTTGAACGAGATCTAGTAAGTAGCTTTCTTTAATACGTCATACATCGTAAACCGCAATTTGTCTTTCATTCAATCAACTCATTTATAAAATTAAAATAAAAAAATATATTGTTACTTGCTGCTACGGAACCCTTCATAGGCGAGTCCGACTCGCACTTGGCCGCTTATTATTTTTGATTGACGGATTATAAAATCATTCCATAATAGAACATGACATAAAAAACAAATTTCATTACAGATCCGAAATTACTAACAAAATAGTTATTTAATTTAGGAAATAATATAATGGCTAATGTTAGGTAACCTTTTAATATTATTTAAATTGTCCTTTATAGTATAAATATGAATAATATTAGTATTAATATAAGTTCAGTTTTCAGTTTCATTATACGAGAAGCATAAAATGAAAATAAAAAAAATGTATGAATAAGTATCTTACTTATTCATACTTAATCATTAGCTACTTAATTATAACGAAATTGATCACTGGTTAGCAAGTCGATAACATCCGATTTGTAAATCAAAACGATTAATATTTACCTCCGAAACAACTAAAATGAATATTATTTGATAAATGCACAACCCTATGTTAGCAAATGAAATTGCCCTCCCCCCCCCCCCTTGCAGGCGAACACGGGGATGTTTTCCGTCCGCTTCGGATAACGCGTTTGCTTGTTAAAAATAACAAAACAGTTAGGACACGCCCATATTTGGATAAATATGTGATGTTTGGTGTTTAAAAACATAAAACAGTGTCGCAGGAGACCCGGCTTAAGGTTTGGGTTAGCGTTCATTTAATTTGTTTCGGACATGTCAGCTGCAGTAAACAATTTGTATCACGGTAATTTCACTGTACGGCTGCCAAAGTGACAGTGCTCTAAGTAAGAAAACAGTGAACATTGCATGTACAAGTCGTACATGCAATGTCATAGATATTGGTGGCATGTTTGTATTAAATTTTCGGTGTTGAGAAAACATACGAGACTCGTAGTCTTGTAGTACATTCTCTCAACTATTTCAGTAATAGCGTCTGTGGTTCATGAGTTGTAAACACGCCGACATTTACTTTAAATACATCGCGTTGTGTCTGTAGCTGTGTTTAATTGAATAATTTAGTTTACCTATTAGTATTTGTCCTTATTGCTGTAGTGTTTTTTCTTCAATATGATACTAAAAATCTTCTACTTCTGTAATGATTTCATATATTAATTATTCTGGTAAATTTCGAGGTCATGATATTGACATTGATATTAAATTCGATATCGATGTATTAGGATTTTCGCAGATTTTAGCAGCAATGGTATTAACTGTGTTAAAGTAGCCAGCGCGGCTTCTTCCTCCTTGTATGATAATAATAATTTATATAACAAAGTTTAAATATTAAATATAAAAAGAAAAGAAAAATATAAGGCCACGGATTGTGTGTATGCAGTAATTGGGTTAATAGTGAGGAGGTACTAATTTTTCCTAGGAAGGAAAGTTTTCGAACTATAAGTTTTCATTTCTAGTAAATAAATATCTCTCTCTCTCTTTAGTCGTTCCCTCACTGCTGAGGATCGTAACTCCATTTGATTCCGTCAACCAGTTGTCTCCATCGGTTTCGCTTTGTAGCTTGGTGGAGTGCGTCGCTGACAGGTATTTTAAGTTCCTCCTATATTTGGTCCGACCATCGCTTGGGACTTCTACCTCTAGGTATTTTCTCTTCTATTTTACCAGTCACCATTAGACGTTCTAAATTGCTGGTGTCCCTGCGTGCAATATGGCCAAAGTACTGCAGTATTCGTTGTAGGCAGGTTGTGGACAGACGTTGGGTTTTTTCTATCTTAAGTTGCTTGAGAATAGATATGTTGGTGCGGTGGGCCGTCCATGGTACTTGCAGCATATGACGCCAGCACCACATCTCAAAAGCGTCGATTCTCTGCCTATCTGCGGCTTTGAGAGTCCACGTCTCTGCGCTGTACAGAACAATGGAGAAGACGAGGCTGCGGACCAGGTTTTGCTCAACTGGGTCATTGCAGATTTTGCCATGCCAATACGTCTCCGTATTTCAGGTTCGCTACTTCCTCTTTCGGTGATCATCGAGCCAAGGTATTGGAATTGGGTCACGGTTTCGTAGTCATGTAGGAGATTGGTGCGTGGAATAACTGCAAACCGATCAATGATCATGAGCTTGGTCTTGGATTTATTAATAGCAAGTCCCATTTGTATGCTGACGGTTTCCAGTTTGTGAAGCAACTCCGCCATTTCATTTTCCGATGATGCGAAGAGGGTGGCATCGTCCGCGTATCTGAGGTTTGATATTTTCACTCCGCCTATCTTTATACCACCCTCCCAACCATCTAGAGTTTGTCGCATTATGTGTTCTCCATAGATGTTAAAAGGATGGGAGAGATTATGCATCCTTGTGGAACTTGAAACGGCTTGATGTTCGATCTCCTACAGTCACAGTGCCGTATTCTGACTCATACAGCTTGCGAATAAGCATAACGAGGTGGGCTGGTACACCTGCCTCGGACAGAACCTCCCACAGCTTCTCCCACTTAACGCAATCCAAGGCCTTTTGGTAATCCACAAAACACATGAAAGTTGGGGTGTCATATTCATAGCACTTTTCTATTATGAGCCGAAGGTTTAGAATTTGCTTCCTGGTGCCCCTCTCTTTCACAAATCCGGCTTGTTCTTGGGGTATCTGCCAGTTCAGGTAAGTTCTTAGTCTCGCGTTGATGATGTAGAGTAATATTTTACTGGCGTGAGATATCAATGCAATAGTTCTGTAGTTATTACAGTTCCGTCTCGAGCCTTTTTTGTGAAGAGGAAGAATAGAGGAGTGTACCCAGTACGATGGCCAATCTCCGGTCTGCCATATCTTATTACATATATTAAGCAAAGATGTTATCCCATTTGGGCCCAGTCCTTTTAACACTTCCGCTGGGAGTCTGTCAGGTCCTGGGGCTTTATTGTCCTTTAGCTTCCGAATCGCGGCTTCAATTTCTGATCGGAGTATGCAGGGCTCCTCCTCCCTCACGACTTCGGATGATAGAGTTGAATCGGTTTGGGGCATTTGATCTTGATAAAGTTCCTCACAGTATTCCCTCCATCTCTCAGCTACTTTAGCCACCTCATGTATAGGGTTCCCATTTCTGTAATCTATAACCCAAGAAGATGGTTTGAATTTACGCGTTATTTGTCTGACCTTGCGGAAGAGATCAGCAGTTTGGTATTTTTTTGCGTGATGTTCGATTTCAGAACATATATCTTCCAGAAATAGATTTTTGTCTCTTCTGCATAGCCTTGGGATTTTCCTGGTGAGTTGACAATATTCTCCCTCAAAGCCCTCAGATCTTACGCCACTTTTAATCTCCTTGCGTAATCTCACAGTAGACCAAGCCTCCTCCGACATCCAGTGCTTTTTATCTATGGATTTTTTAGCCATAGAGTTTAGTGTATTGACGATTTTCTGCCTGAACAGCTACCATTGTTCTTCTGGGTTCATCTGTGCTACTTTAGGGACTATTTCTGCTAGCTCTGGTTCCGTGTGTTTCTGGAAGAAATCATATTCCGGTACTGAAAGTCTAGTTAAGGATGGCTTTCTTGCCGCATGACTTTAGACGCACTCGTATGTCTGCCACTAGCAGTTGATGGTCAGAGCCACAATCCGCACCCGGGAAAGTCCTGGTGTTTGTTACAAACGACTTCCATCTGTTTGCGATCGTGATGTAGTCTATCTGGTTGCGGTAACGGCCACCAGGGGAGGACCATGTGTATAGCCTTCGTTTGTGGTGTTTAAAACAGGTGTTAGTTATGGTCAGATTATTGCTAACACAGAAGTCAATGAGCATTTCACCCCTTTCATTTCTGGTACCTAGGCCGTATTTACCGAGTATATGGCGGATGTGGTCTTCTTGTTCAGTGTTCCCTATCTTCGCATTCCAGTCTCCCTGAACTATTAATATCTCACGTTTAGAGATGCTCTCTATCGTGGTTTGTAAAATTCCGTAGAAATCGTCATTGTCTTTCTCTGTCGATTGGGCCGTGGGCGAATAGACTTGAATGATGTTTAATGGGAGTGGGTTACAGTTTATTCGTATGGTCATGATTCTGTCACTAACAGGATTGTAGCCGGTGACGAGACCACGCAGTTTGTGACACACCAGTATACCTGTACCGTTTCTACTTTCGGTTTCATGACCGGAGAAAAACATTGTGTTACCATTAGATGTCCCTGTCCTTTCATGTAAGTCTCACACATTCCGAGTATTATGAGCTCATGTGCGCTCATCTCTTTCTCAACAATCTCAAGCTTTCCTGGCCGCAGCAGTCCTCGCACATTCCACGTCCCTATTCCGTGTTTGGTACGTATCGAAGGTTTTTTGTTGTCTTCAGTAGTGTTAACTACTTCGGTAGCCTGATGACATACTATCAAAGAGTCTTCGGTCGCATATTTCACACTCGTCAACCCGGGTATCGACAAGCGCCGGGGGTCAGCCGGGTCGTCCGACGTGTTCGTATTTCTGTCGTTGACCTTTTCCATGGAGTTCTCTTGGGAGTGTAATCGTAGTGGGTTCCCATTACCTTCTACGTCGGATTGTTTAGGAGGTATTTAGTCCCCATGGCCTCCGGAGCCTTCATGGTCGAGTAGGATATTTCACCGCCGCCTACTGCTCGGCGTTGGCGTGTTTTACGGCTGTCTTTTTCCCTGATGGTGTTGGGTGTACGCCGTTCACTAGCTAACCCTCCTCCTTTCGCAAACCGGGCTTGGGACCGTCTATGGCGGAGTCTAGAGTAAATAAATATACCTATGTGGAAATAGCAAAAGAAAAGTTAGCAATTTGTAAATCATGATTTATGAATAAATTATTTAATAATATTAAGGACGGTCGGAACAGATCAATTATGTTAACTTTTACTGACGACTTGCATAATTATGTTGATATAATCATTGAGACATAATGTGGGAAGCCACACATGATAAGGAAACTTTTGAATGTTATTCTGTCGAATAAAAATTAGACTACTTAAATGAACATCACTTCGACGGCAAACAATAATAAGACTTCAGAACTGAAAATAAATAAAGTTAGTGAACTTTATATAGAATATAAAAGAGAGAAATTTATTCAATTTCAATACCATTATTTAGTTAAAAATTGTTGGAAACTTTACTTTTTGTAAATTTTAATCAGGTAAGTACGGCAACACTATGTAGGTCATTGTAGGTATGCGTATATGCCGTAAATATCTTTCCTAATAAAAGTCTAAACGACTTTTAATCAACACTGAATTGTACCTACTATAGTTGACACTCCTGGAGGGGAGGTCTTCATTCAGGAGTGAAAGGCGACAGGTTTATTGAGCACTATAGATATTAATACTGTTAAGGGGCGCGTCCCTAAAAACGCGCGAAAAGGCACTTGCAGTTTTGCAAAACACAAACAACTCAATTCAGTATTTGACACTAAAAAAAAATCTCAGTAGTTTAATAAATCAGTCTACCAATCTACCGAGTGACATTCATAAAATAATTCTTTATTTTTGTGAAAAAAAGCCTTAACAAAGATCAAAGTCATCGAAATCGACCTTTTTAATTAGCACACTCTGTCCTATTTCGTGCTCTATTTTAAATGTTTTTTTCTTATTTCACGAGAAAAAAGTATGGTGAAAAGATTTACCTTTTTAGTTTTTTATTAATTCTCACCAAAAAGCCATAATCTAAGGCTAAACATCATTCATTTTTAGCGACAAAAGTTCCATACATTTACGTAGATATCGTCTCCCGTAAATTGCAATAAATAAGTTTTATCGCGCTCAAAAAATTCAGTGCCCTCCGAATATTCAAGGTGACACCACGTGCGTCCGTTTGTAGTTCGCACTGAGCTCCATAATACTTAAATGACAAGTTTTAGGGTGAGTTGCTAGTGAGTGTCGAATTGTAACTGTTAATTTGTATTCTTGAATTTAATTTAATTTTTTTTAAAGAATAATTTCAAAGAAAAAAAATATTAGTATTTTTTATTAACACAGAACTTATTTTTATGTTTTTTTTTAACTTGCTATGTATGTATATATCCAACTATAATTGTTAAGACGGAATCTTGCTACTCAATTTTGCAGATATCTTCAACCGATTGTGTTGAATTTTTGTAGGCATATGTATATAGCGTGACAATGCTATATTATGATGACATGGAGCTGTTCTGATGTTGGAGCTGGAAGGTGGTCATATGAACTTTGTAACGACGGAATCTATCGAGTTTGGAGTCGTTTGATTTGTCTTGACGAGTACTTTGAAGACACTTTGACAGACCAAGACACTTTGAGAAATTGTTTTATAAAAGTAAAAAAAATTTTTTTTTATGATTTCTGTTCGAATTGAATAACTACTACTGAAATAATGAAAGACCTTAAAATTACAGTTTTATTTTTGACTGCACGGTTGGTCTAGTGGTTTAAGCGGTTGCCTCGCCGCTTCCTACTGTATCAGGTGTTGTGGGTTCAAATCCCACATGGGACAACGCTGTGTGATCCACGAATTGTTGTTCTGAGTCTGGGTGTCCATTGTGTCCGTTTCATGTATGTTTGTAAAGTCCCCCGCGACATAGGATTTATTGGATATATACGGGAGCTGAGCCCCACGGTCTTACCCGCGATACTACACCAACCGCGGTTACTCCTTATATCATCAGCTACCTATCAGTAAAAATCCCGTCAAATCGCTCCAGCCGTTCCAGAGATTAGCCGGCAAAAACAAACAGACAGACAGACAAAAATTGTAAAAAAGGGTCCCATCTACACTTTACGTCATTTCCATTATTAGTCATCCCTTAAGTTCGAATTTAATCAATTGGTAAATTGTAAAACAAGAGATGCCCTATCCCTTACATTATCTGATATCTGTAATATATATATATATATATATATATAAGAGTAAGGTGACTGACTGACATACCCAGAGATCAACGCACAGCCCAAACCGCTGAAGCTAGAATCCTGAAATTTTGCATGTAGGTTCTTTATATAACGTAAGTGAGCACTAACAAAGGAATTTTTGAAATTCCACCCCTAAGGGGTAAATCAGGGGATGAAAGTCTGCGTGGGCGAAGCCGCGTGTAAAAGCTAGTATTATATATTTAAGGAAGTTTCCATTTCAAAGTTTTACACTCTCAA
The DNA here is from genome assembly GCA_949125395.1 of Diaphora mendica. Taxonomy (NCBI): domain Eukaryota; kingdom Metazoa; phylum Arthropoda; class Insecta; order Lepidoptera; family Erebidae; genus Diaphora; species Diaphora mendica. Next base: position 25,134,878 of record OX421312.1, on the reverse strand, counting down.
CATTAATTTTAAGACAAATAGTTTGTTTTTTAACCGTCTTAAAAAAAGGAGTTTATAAATTAACTGTATTTTTTTATTTTTTTACCCGACCACGGCAAAGCCAAAGGAGGGTTATGATTTTGACAGGCTATGTATGTATGTTCATCTGTTCCCTCATAGCTCCTTAACTACTAATTAGAACTGGATAAATGAGGTATCGTTAGAAGCGTCTTGATCGTCCGCTGCTTATAGGCTATATGGCTTATAGGCACTTGACGTTTGACGTCGGTAGAAGCGGTTGCTAGTTCTGTTTATATTTCTTTAAAAAAAATAAAATACTCTGTTTGTTCATCTAATTTATTTTATTAAAAAGACTAGTGTGTTCTATAAACGATTATACAGTGTTTTCAAGACTTAGAATATTCTATAAGCTTAAACAGACTTAATGATAGAAATGCATATCGGATAAGTGAAAAGAATCTACCCCATAATATAAAATAAAAAGTGAAAACAATTTAAACATAAAGTTCATCAGTGTATGAACCTTTGATCTTGTGTGCCTAGTTGTGAGGTGTCGGTGTTGCTTGAATGCCAGGTGAAAACCTGTGTAGTAAGCCTGAAAAGGAGCATTAAGTATATATTGACAGCAACGCCATCTGTTGTCAAATATCTAAATCTAATCTAAAAATACCTCGATACAAATCGACCATTTCGTCGATCCCGTGTAAAATACAGAGCCATCGACAGTCGACAGGCAGACTCATACAATGGCAAACTGTGCGGCCTGTGGTAAAATCGTGTCTTCCAGGGGTGTCGCTGTATGCTGTAAGTGTACAAAAAAACATCACTTATCGTGTGTTAATATTACAAGAGCGAATAGGGAATGGCAATGCCAGGACTGCAGGGGAAAACTTGAGAAGGACCGCGAACAGCGTACTTGTGAAGACGAGACTAAGAGTACTCCCAATAGCTCATACGACTCATCCCAGTCTGCCACTGGCTCCGCGGATAAAGACCAACAGCTAACTGTTGACATTGTCCGCGAGCTAAAGCTAATGAGAGCGGAGGTGAGGGAGATGAGGGAGGATGTGCGAACAGAGCTACGGGAAATTCGTCTCGAAATGAGTGACCTGCGTCAGGCTATAGCTACATCCAAAAAAAGGTGGACCTCCTGGAGAGTCGTTTGGAAGACCTGGAGAGGAAGCAAGCTGCTTCATCCGGAGATGCAGTGGACCAGTTGCAGCACACGGTGAAGCAGCTTCAAACGGAGCTCGGCGAACGAGAGCAGGAGCTGCTGCTCTCTGACATTGAGATATCTAACCTCCCAGAGAGTTCTGGCGAGAACGTGTTCCACTCTGTAGAACTAGTGGCAAGAAAGTTAGGGGTCACCTTGGAGGTACGGGACATAGTGTTTGCGGAGCGGGTGGGCCCCCGTGTGGAGCGCTCGCGTGAGTCGGGCGCGTCGGCAGGCTCGGCGCGGTGCCGCCACATCGTGGTGCGGCTGGCGCGGCGCGGGCTGCGGGACGAGCTGCTGCGGAGCGCGCGCGTGAGGCGCGGGACCTCTTCAGCCGACCTCGGCATCGATGCGCCGGCGCGTCGCTTCTACGTCAACGAAAGACTGACTAGAACAAATAAACATCTCTTCTACCGCGCCCGACGGGCGGCTGTTGAGCTGGGATGGAAGTTCACATGGACCAATCGCGGTAGAATACTGACTAGGGAAGCTGAAGGTAAACGCACGTATATAATTCGCTCAGAGACTGATCTCGAACAGATTTTTGGCAAAGAAACAGTCACGACCAATGTAAATTAGCACAGTTGTGTTTGAGAGTCTCTGTGTATACGTGCTTGATGATGTATGTCTGTAATAAGTTATTTCCACTATTTTGTGAAGCTGAAAGTACTCTGTGTATACACTTCAGATGTTGTGATTGTCTTCTAAATGGGGCTACCTTCATATTGGTGTTGTTGATATTTGTCTATACCTTATCTGGGACTATTCCAAAAATGAACATATATTTACATACAATTATTAACCGGACATTATATACAACTCTTAACAAACCTTATTTAACTGAAATTTCTGATAGGCCTTATTTAGATGTAATTTATGTATTTATGGACAGAAGAAATTATAAATATAGCAGTGTGAATAACGGAAAATGCTTTGCCATAGTACACCTCGAAAAACAAACACTTAAAACAAGGGTTACAATACTATTTAGCTTCATAAATTATAGTTATAAGTTTTTCATTAAGGTTATACCTTTAATAGTAATCACCAGCAAAAACATTAGCTTGGTTTTGGTTATACTAGATACCAGTTTTTGTATTAGTTCTGGGGCCATGATGGTTTATGTGATGACTACCTGCCTGTCGCAAACAAGGGGATATAGTAACAAACAGTCACTGATTTTGTTAAATGAATTCTATTGCAAATATAACATTGTTAAGTTGTAATGACCCGTAGCAAGTTTCTAAAGTTTGGTCTTTTCAATGCAGGTTCTCTGGGTAGTAAGCATGACGAGTTTTTGGTGGCAATGAGCCTACACTCGGTTGACATCATGGCTATTAATGAGACTTGGTTGAAGCCAGGCGTGGAGGGGAGGGCACCAACGGTCCCAGGTTATAGGCTGAGGCACATTCCAAGACCTAATTCTGTAAGAGATGGTCGCGGTGGTGGTGTGGGCTACTATATAAAGAATGGAATCAAAGTGCAAACTAGAAGCCACCCCACACATAGAGAGGTAGAACAATATTGGCTTTCATTAACCATAGCTGGAAAAAAGCTTTTGGTAGGTACAGCCTATAGACCCCCCTGGTTATTCATTGACAGGTTCTTGGATAGCCTGACTGATAGCATTAGTGCACTGGCTCCTTATGATTACGTTATTCTTTTGGGGGATTTTAATGTTAATATGCTGGATGGGTGTGGCACAAACACTAGGAAACTGCAGCACTTCTTGAACTACACTAACTTGCATCAAATAGTTACCACTCCAACACATTTCACAGGATATAGTAGCACATTAATAGATGTCATATGCACTGATGTTAGTGTAAGAAATGTTGTGGTGAGTCATGTTCCCGAGTTGGGTCAACACTCCATAGTAACATGTGAGTCAGTGTTTAAGAAGGAGAAAGTCAAACCCAGGTGGGTTACATACAGACCATATAAGAACATCCTGCAAGTCCCATTTAATACAGATCTGGAGCATATTCCTTGGCAGGCTCTGGCCATGGAGGATGGGGTGGACGGCATGGTGGAAGGTTTGTCAAAACATATAGTGCAACTGTTCGATCAGCATGCTCCTGTAAAACACACATTATTTAAAGGCGAGTGCACCCCATGGATCACGGATAATGTTAAATTAATCTTTGACTTGAGGGACAGGGCTAGGACTGCATATCAACAAACAAAAATACCATCAAAAAAGAAATATTACCTAGATCTTAAACATGAAGCTAAAATAGTATTATATAATGAGAAATCTGTATACTTTTCAATGTACATTAATAATAATATTAATAATCCAAGATCTATGTGGAAGAATTTAAAAAGCAAAGTGTTTCCATCACATAAACCGAGATTCTTGCCAGATCACTTTAATGATCCGGATAGTATTAACAGGGATTTCCTAAATGTGCCAGGTGAGTGTAGGGTGACAATTTCCAGGCTAACATATTATGAGTTTCACAGACACAACCCCAACTTAAATTTCAAACTGAAACCAGTAGACCATAGTACAGTACTTAAAATTCTGAACAATATTAGGACAAGCGCAATAGGTATAGACAAATTAAACATAGACATGATTACACTCACACTACCAAACTCATTAGACACTATCACAGATATTGTTAACACTTCCATTGTCACTCATACATTCCCCAGCATGTGGAAAAGCTCTGTTGTCCGCCCTATACCCAAAACAAGTGTTCCAGGCACTACGAAGGATCTGCGACCTATCAGCATACTACCCTGTTTGTCAAAGGTGTTGGAAAGAGTGGTACATATACAGGTCATGAAATATCTTGAGGACAATGGCATCCTTCCCGAGAAACAGTCTGGTTTTAGAAAGGGACGTGGTACAGCGACGGCCTTGTGTGATGTGGTAGGTGCCATACTGGAAGCTAGAGATCGTGGAGAGGCAACAATACTTGCACTGCTGGACTACTCCCGTGCATTTGATGCTATAGATACGTCTCTACTTCTGTCCAAGTTGGCGTATTACGGATTTTCCCCTGGTTCTATACAGTGGTTTCACAGCTACCTCTCAAACAGATCACAACAGGTAGAAATACACAAGGAGGATGGATCGGTTATGTCTTCCCCTCCCCTGGCTGTGACCAGGGGAGTTCCACAAGGCTCCATATTGGGGCCTCTTCTATTCATATTATACACAGCAGACATAACAGATTGCTTCTCAAATTGTGGGCACCACATGTATGCAGATGATACCCAACTGTTTCTGTCTTTTAAGCCAGTTGAAACCAGGTCTGCAGTGGACAGGATAAACGAGGACTTGGAAAGGGTAGTTAAATGGTCTGCTGAACATTCATTAGTTCTGAATCCAATTAAGTCTAAATTTATGATATTGGGTAGTACGGGACAAATCCAGTCTGTGCTACAGAATGACCCCAAAATCATGATAAATGGACAAACAATTGCAAGGGTAAATGAGGCCAATAATCTGGGACTGCTAATGGATCCTGAGCTGAGATTTGAAGCATATATAAATAACATTGTTAAAAATTGTTTTTATAGACTTAAAATTTTATATAACATCCGTGACTACCTCAGTATACCTTTAAGGAAACAGTTAGTAGACAGTCTAGTACTATCCAAGTTTAATCACTGTGATGTGGTGTATGGTCCCTGCTTACTAGCCAGAACAAAAAACCTAATACAAAGGGTACAGAATGCTTGTGCACGTTACTGTTTTAATATTCCCAGACGTCATCATGTAACACCATTTATAAATGACAATGATATGCTAAAGATGGAAGCCAGAAGGAAACTGCATTTAGCCAGCTTACTCTTTGGCGTAGTTAAAAAAGGTAATCCTACCTATTTGCGTGAGAGGATAGACTGGAGGTATAACCACTTTTCTTATTCCATCAGACCGTCAGCTAGAGCACTCAGCATACCGGGACATAGAACTGCTGCATTCCGTGGTAGTTTTAAATATGCGGCAACACGATGCTGGAACTGTATACCACCACCAATTAGAGATCTACAATCATTATATTCTTTTAAATTAAAATTAAAAAAATACCTTCTTGAACAACAAAAGCAACAAGGTATGACCGTTGGTACATAACCTTATATTTATGATCCACGGACAATACATTGCTATCACAGGTAGGGTAGCATTGTCTTTGTGTTCACATGCGGCACTGTCTTCACAGCCTGATATGTCCTGGTGTGATGGCACTTGATAATTTGAATTTTGTTCTAAGTTTTAGTTTTATTTTCTTTATTATCTTTTCAAATCACTAATTGATTCTCCCTGAAAGGAACTGCATATGGCGTTAGTGGTAATTGATGCATGTCCTGATATAATATGTGTTTGTTTGTTTAAAGAGATGAAATTCATGAAATTAAAAGATATCAGATACTTACCAATTATTATTATTATTCTTTAAGTAAGAGGAGACAGATATAACGATAGATGGTAGCTGCGGCTATCGGCGTCAAATCGAGTGTTACGGTGGGCACTGAAAATCAGTACTGGGGTGGGTTACTTACACCCATCGCAGTGAATGCTGAGAGTCCACCATTTTGCTAGACACGGTGTACAGCCCTCATTAACATAGTCCATAAATTAGTACTCTGTCTTAGAGGCTTATTATGATGTATATTTACTCACGAATATGTGGCTTAATTTATTGTTTGTTGTTTGAGAATTTAATAGCCACAAATGTCAATTAGAACGTGTGCACACATGTTCACATCATCAATGCCACGTCATTTAACTTTGACGTTGATATATTTTCTTAATTTGTTTGGCGGCTCTGGGTTCTCGCCCTTTTGTTGCAAGCCTCTTTAATTAATGTTCGTTTTTATTTTTTATTTTATGTATGGAAAATTTTGAATAAGTTTTTTTTTTGTCTGTATGCTGTGTGTATCAAATAAAGTTTATTATTATTATTATTATTATTATATGACGCGTCACTCAATTTAATGTGGCGCCCTCTAGCCGACATAAAGTACTGTATTAAAAAATAAATTTGAGATAAATATGCCGTGTTTGGTATCATCGGAAAGGGTGTTACTTGTACATTTCAAATATATATATAGGTATTATTAGCATTTGCTGGTGACTTTGTTCGTATTTATTGATTTTTTTAAATTTCTATGTTAGGTATTTAAAATATACTTTGCATATAAATTATTATTATCACTACACCAAAACAGTTTAAATAAAAAAAGTAAAAACTTAAATTAAAATAGAAACGTAGCATAACTCTTAAAAACGCGTGACTACGGCTTTTCAAAACTTGTTTCATACTTTTTCAGCGTCGTTTTTTATCAAAAAGTGAAAAAAGTGGGGCGTACATCTATGTAGTAAAATTTAGTCAATATGAGCAATAAACGCGATCAAAAATTATGTTTTTAAGAAACATTAACATTATGTTCCATTAATATAAAATATATCATACAAATTTTATATCATAATCCGTTTATTACTGTAAAAGATCTAAGCTGACAGATAGCGCGAGCGACTTAATTTTATACTGTGTAAAAATATATTATTTGTCCATGAAATGAATTAAAATTGAATACACTCGAAACCCATTCTCGGCCGTTGACGAGTTACTTAAAGCCTGCGGGCTTTCCGATATGACTAAGATACATTGCGTGCTTTGTAGGACATTCTAAACATTCTTCAAAGGCGAACAGTTAATGAATATGTAACTAGAAGAAAAAACCGAAAGTAAATTTATTAGTTGCCAGGGTTAGTATGCAACCAGTGCCCGATGCGTTTGTGTGCATGTAAAATATGAATGTGGGTGTTCAATCACAAATTCCCACGCTCAAGGACTACAGTCTTAAGGAAAATATTTTCTCATTAAAATTACCCCACCGCGTAAACAACGTAATTGTTCAGCTAACAAATCTAACAATTTACAGTGTTGTCAAATCAATTCTAGATTCTAAACCGTTGATCATAAAGTAAACAAATAATATTGTCAAATCAATTCTAGGTTCTAAACCGTTGATCATAAAGTAAACAAATAATATTGTCAAATCAATTCTAGATTCTGAACCGTTGATCATAAAGTAAACAAATAATATTGACAAATCAATTCTAGATTCTGAACCGTTGATCATAAAGTAAACAAATAATATTGTCACATCAATTCTAGGTTCTGAACCGTTGATCATAAAGTAAACAAATAATATTGTCAAATCAATTCTAGATTCTGAACCGTTGATCATAAAGTAAACAAATAATATTGTCACATTAATTCTAGATTCTGAACCGTTGATCATAAAGTAAACAAATAATATAATGCATCAATTTTAATGAGCGTTTCAATGGTGTTTGACATGCAATGTTGTAGTGGTTGCAAGATTATAGTTAACTGATAACGGAGGTAAAATCGGTGTCTCATTTTGGTTTATATCTATATCTATACTTATAATAAAAATGTAACAGGTCCAATTCTGTACGTTAAAGATATTTTGAAAAAAATTTTTGGAGGGCTCTCTATAATCGATACTGAAGCCAAAACTGTATTTTTTTCAATTTTGTCTGTCCGTCTGTCTGTCTGTATCTTGGCCGCGCATCACGCTGAAACTACTGAATGGATTCAAATGAAACTTGGCATGATTTGAGTTCATACAGATAGGACATATGATTCTTTTCATCCCGAAATTCAGCACGGTTTCCTGGAGAGAGGGGATGAAAGTCAAAATATGTACTTAGTTTCAAGTTTAGTGTAATTCAATAACACATAGTTCGATTTTATTCATTCTTTTTTTGATAGGAAGAAAAAAGTAAAAGACGCCGTAACGGGAAAGTCTTTCTTTTTGTCCGCGACTGTACACTGCCTGTGGGAAGCTGAGACAGATATGTAAATATGGCGGTACGAAGTTCGCCGGGTCAGCTAGTGTCTAAATATTTATTAAACAAGAACTTTTTACTAAGTTACATAAAACTGCTAAGAGTTTTGCAAGTTAGTTGTTTGTTCCCTATTGTTTTTATGATAAATAATAAAGAAATCATATCAAAGGATTTGTTTTCAAATAAATGACAACTCCAACGTTGTTAATATTCCTGTCTTGCGGTGTACTTGGCAATCATATATGAAACGAACACCCAGACTCAGAACAATATTATTTGTGGAACTCACAAAGTCTTGTCCAATTTGAACTCGCAACACCTAGAACAGTACAATTCTTGGCCGGCCTCTTCCACTTATAAACTAACAGGCCCCCAAATATTAGTTTTTGATTCCGGTTCTGATCCGGTTCTGACACCAAATCCTTTCCAAATTGCCATGCCCAATCTGTACAGCAGTACCTCCTAACCGAAATTCAAGTCTTTAGCACAAAAACCAAGCCATTTCATAGAATCTTGCAACTGTCTAGAGCGCTTTAATGAGACCCTGGGCCAAATCCGGTCCAAAATTTTAGGTCCTACCTTTTCTCTATATATTAGTATTATTCTATAGTAGTGGTTGCTATTGCCCGCGGCCCCGCCCGCGTGTATATCGGTTATCGCTGCAAATAGTAGCCTATGTGTTATTCTGATGTATAAGCTATATTACTGTAAAGTTTCATCCAAATCCGTTCAGTAGTTTTTGTGTGAAAGAGTAACAAACATCCATCCATCCATCCATATACAAACTTTCGCGTTTATAATATTAGTGTAGAAATAGATTTATTCCCATGTATTAGAATCTCAAGACCCATTTAAAAAATATATATTATACTAGCTGACCCGGCGAACTTCGTACCGCCATTATTACAAATCGGTCTCAGCTTCGCACAGGCAGTGTACAGTCGCGGACAAAAAAAAAGACTTTTCACGTTATCTTTTAACTTTTCTTGTATACAAACCTTGTCCTCACAATAACAAACATATAAAAAATGCAGCATATCAGAAGTTATGCGCGTACGTGATTATTTTTTTATATATATAGATTATCTTAAAGTGGCAATATTATTAAATTAAGGATCGTTTATTATTTTATGATAGAACTCAAAGCAAACAGTATCGTAATAAGTGTACTAAGGCCTTACCTACTCACTGCTTACTCAAAAGAAATTAATTTACAAAGTTATACGAACTTTGAGAAAATTCCTACTTCTTCAATCGGAAATAATTCCAAAGAAAAATTGTTTCCATTGAATGCGCCGTAGTACAGTGTATCTAACTATAAAATATCACGTGATAAAACTATCTTATAAGTACTTTCTCTAAGATTAGCTAATGACACACGAGAACATGAGTTTAAACCTTTGCTAGTTTCACAATCGTCAGCACATTAGTTCTGTTATTATGTTTTAAATGAAGGAACAACTCTCGGTCTCTCTAGACTAAATCAAAATCCGCGTGAAAAATATACCCGTCTCTGTAATCCAACACAACAACACTTCAAATAAAGAACCAGCTCTTGTCGGTAAGTCAAAATATTTTTTTCATACGATTTCCTTGTCCTACTTCGGATTTCTATTAAAATATTTCGGTTTTTGTACCTTCGTAATAAATTTACACGAAAAGGTTTGGAAGTCATAAAAAAATTATCGCTGTGAGAAATGTTCATGTTAAAACGATAGACAAGCGATTGATGTTTTTGCTTCTGAATTTTATGTATATTTCAGGTAGATAGATAGATAGTCTTTATTTGTAGTAGTTAGTCTGTAGGTTACATTAGCGAGTGGTGAATATAAAATTATGGTACTTTTTCTATGGCTAGCATGTATAAACGTATCGTACAAGTTTGATGACCGCTAATGTTTGGTAGAAACATTAACGCGTTATTGAACTCATTTATGTTTGACACACTTTGAGAATAGTTACTTATAACAATCATTACTAAGTAGGCTACTTTATGTAAATTATTTATAGTAACTCAAAAAAAAATGTAACTATAAATTTTATGCCAGCAACTCACTACAGGTACCATATTTCACAGAGACTGAATTCCGTGACACTTGATTTCATCCATTTCAGGTAATTATTACATATCTACATACGATCGCGTCTTTACCTGTTAAGGAGTAGAAATAAACGAACGAATTAAATGCCCACATTTTGACGACTACATTTTTCATCCTACTTATGTAATACACCTATTTAAAACCCATTGCCGATTGGCCTAGTGGTTTAGATGGCGACGTGTTGTGAGTTCAAATCCCACATGGGACAATACTCTGTGTGATCCACAAATTGTTGTTCTGAGTCTGGGTCTTATTTGTATCCGTTTCATGTGTTTGTAAAGTTCCTGCGACACAGAATATATATTACTGATATTGGCTGCCTCTGTGGCGCAGTGGTAGCGTATGCGACTGCTGTGCTTGAGGTCTCGGGTTTGATTCCCGGGTCGGACCAAATGTTTGTATGATCTGCAAATATTTGTTTCGGAGTTTGGGTGTTTTCTATGTATGAAATGTATGTATTTACAAAATAAAAACGTATTATATGTATGTATATCAGTTGTTTAGTACCCATAACACAACTTTGCTTGGGACTAGATGGCGTTGTGTGTTAGATGTCTGAAATATTTATTTATTACTAATGCAGGTGTTGTCTAAAATGATAAAGAAAAACGGTTTGTAAATACCTAGATATTGTAGATAAATTAAACAGCAAAAATAATGGTGCTTAACACACAGTATTAGTTCTGTTTAAGCTTAGTAAATAGAATTAATAATTACAAGATCAACAGACTTATTTGTTAAAAATAAAAATGTACAGACATGTATTGTATACAACCAGAATTGCCAACTAATACACTAGAAAGATACAAAACACAATCTAAACTAATAAACACGGGTATTAAATCTGATCTTGACTAGTTAGACTTCTTAAGCTAAGTTTTCGACCTATGGTATCCATTCCAAAACCTGTCGACCTCATAGCCCATCCGGCGTACTAGTATATAATATTAAAATTTGTCTTTTTTTTCTATTTTTATTTTTAAGACTAGCTTTGTTCGCGGCTCTGCCCTTGTATATGTCAGTTATTGCGATGAAAAGTAGCCTATGTCCTTCCTCAGGAATCAAAGTATCTCCATACCAAATTTCATTGAAATTGGTGCAGTGGTTTAGCCGTGAAAGCGAGACAGACAGACAGACAAGAGTTACTTTTGCATTTATAATATAAGTATAGAATATAGATCTTTTCATGACACTTTGTGACATCTCTGATATATGTAAATGAACTAGCTGTGCCTGCTACTTCGTACCCGTGATATTTGAATTTTCAAGTTATTTTCAATTTTTCACCGTTTAAACTTTCCCTGGACTATGACAAATACTTTAACACCAAAATCAGCTAAATCGGCTTAGCCGTTCTCGAGTTTTTGCGAGGCAAACGTACAGCAATTGATTTTTATATATAAGATTACTATTCATTAGTCTTTAACTCGGGATTAACTGGAGCGATTTGGCTAATTTTGACCTTGAAAGAATACAGTTAGTTCCTAATAAAACACAGGTCACAGCTAGTTTTAAATAAGTATATTGAAAACAATTATATTTAAAAACGTGAAGGCTTGATAGTGTTGAACTTAATATACCCAGAAACGCTTATGTTTTTATTCAAAGATTAATAGACGCGAAAAAAGGTTTACTACATGCAATAAAAGCCGATAATTGTTTGGATGTGGAATTTTCTATGTATAAGGAAATATTTTTTTCATGAGAAGCAAAAAAATATCGTTGATGATATATAAAGTACTGAGTTGGAAGTATCTTGAACTTAAGTTTTTGATGTAGTTTTTTTAGGGTTCTGTACTGTCCGATAATCAACTAAAGGTACAAATCAAAAATATACATTATTTTCGTAACGCGTCATACCCATGTTGATTGATATAATTTGAAAATATAAATATATAAATAAATCTTACGCCTACAAAATGCGTTACTAGAAAATTGTATTTTCAACCTTTTCAGCGGCACAACTAGTGCTAAGAATGGGTTATGAGCAGATGATAGAGAATTTAGAGATAGAGTAGTAGAGCCAAGCTGATTTCAGCACGAACAGGCCGACTCGACCGGGGTGGTACTACCCACGCACAGAAGATTAACCTAAAATTACAGCATTCGTGCTTTCGTGTTTCGTTGGTGAGTGCGAGACACGAGGGCACAATGATTGTATTGTCTGCATTCGCTATGATTATGATAACCACCACTTTTGGATTCTGCTTATGCTTTCCATCAAGCAGTTAGAGTCATTTTGGCAGGCACATATGTAAAAAAGAAAACCAAACCCCTGAAAGTGTGATTACGGGCCGTCGTTAGCTGTTCTGGATGTTGTAATAACAGCTGTTCCTCGATCCCTCTTGTCTCAGTCTCAATGTGGCACACCGTGTGGTTTTTGTCAATCCACACACTGTCCGCCACAAATCCCTGTGGGGTCACAGCTCGAAGGAGTTTCCATACGTTAAAAAAAAGATGAAATCAGCATATTTACTATTCCAATTATCTATTCCACTGCAATGACAACAACTCGCTAATAGATTATTTTACATAGCTGTATATATATTCACTCTCACTTGATAGGTGTATCTGGGGGCACGGTCGTGCCCCCGCCAAGACGAGCCAAGCGTAGCGCAAGGGCACTACCTACCTTTTCTCGAAGCGTATCGTCGCTTTTTTTAACCCCCATAACTTTGGTTCCCGATACACCAGATCGTTCAAATTTTCAGGATATGATGTTATCAATAAACTAATAAAAGGTACAAAGTTTCAATTGCATAGCTCTGATAGTTTAGATTTTATTGATACCAAAAAAACACCGATTTCGTCACTGACACACTGATGATCATCAAAACTGTTAGGGTACTTCCTGAAGTGCTAGAAAGCTGAAATTTGATATGTAAACTAAGTTTAGTATACAAACAACAAAAAAATTCATAAACATATTACTTTTGCCCCCCAACCACCAAATTTGGGGGGTGAAAGTTTGTATGAGACTTTCACAAATGTTTATGCTAGAGGTTTTATTTTTAGTATACGGACTTTTTCGAAAGAAGAAAGAAGATGTACAAGAAATACAGCCAAAAAAAAAGGAAACTTACAAAAAGAAATGAAATCCCACCAAAAACATTTTCATGTAAAATGTTGCCAAGACGACTGCATATGGCTTACCCTGTGAAAAAGATATCAGATCTCATGTAGGGCCAAGGTTCTGTATCAACCACGAGTATTCACACTGTGGTTTCTATGACCGAAGACTTATTATAATTTAATAAAATCAACATCAATTTTTGGCATCATGTTGCTTCTACTTACAAAGTTGTTTCTTTGTTTTAAGGAAATCTATGGTCATCATTTACCTTAACAATCGTCGTTCTTTTGTCCTGCCACTCGTTCGTAGTTTTAAATCAAAGACTAAAGTATAAAAGAAAAAGTACTGTGCAGGCCTTCCCTATTACCTATTATCCATATACTAAAAAAGAAGATTTAAATACATTGGGACATTGCGAACAGTATATTTCTTAAAAACATGTCATACAACATGAAAATGAATAATAACACAGATAATCTAACCAACTAAGTTACGGAGCAAATAAATGCATACAACATTAAAATGAATAATAACACATGGGTAATCTAATCAAGTAAGTTACGGTGTAAATAAATGCATATAGTCCGGGATCCCCGGAACCAATTTTAAAACAACAAATTCATATTTAAATAATTTAACAGCCACATTATCCTACAAATTGTGTGGTACATTATCCCGGTCCTACGCTCAAACGTTTTTCGTCCCTGCTAGCCCTGTAGCTTCCACAATCGAAAATGTTTGTAAGGTGAAAGTTGGGCCAGAGTTGGCCTGTCATCAAAATGAACGAAAAATCAGCTTGATAGTAATAACTTGTAAAATTGCTTCCGGGGATCCCGGACTAATAGGTTAACTATCTATACTTATATTATAAACGCGAAAGTTTGTAAGTATGGATGGATGGATGTTTGTTACTCTTTTACGCAAAAACTACTGGACGGATTTGGATGAAACTTTACAGTAATATAGCTTATACATCAGAATAACATATAGACTACTATTTACCGTGATAATCGACATATACGCGGGCGGAGCCGCGGGCAACAACTAGTCATAAATAAAGCATTCGAAGCGCTAATGTATTAAGTAAACTTGTATGTTGATTCTGTGGCCGTATGCGATTGATAGAACAGCACTGTATTTGCTTTAATTTGTTTCAATTCTCTTAGCTTCAGGGTAAATAGTAACAACCGTGTTCATAACTCGCAGCCTGTGTTTGTTGAAAATACATTTGAATTTTGATGATGATTGACTGATACGCTGTGTCTGTTTACCCATTTAGTCAATGAAAAATCAGGCCTTATAACTTTAAGGATCGGCAAATAAATTAGAAAGGAACTTTGTCTTACACTACTTCTGAGACTTCGTATTTAAAATGATATTTTGGGGACTTGCTTTGATATTATTGGAGATTTAAAAAAATCATGAATCTAGCTAGACTTATCCACAGTCAATTTGGAAGGGCCAGAAATATGTCTAATTTTTCTCTAAATTTGAAAGACTCACTTAAATTTCTTTTAACAGACATTACTAATATTAATTTTAGAACCTAATTGATAAGTCGAAAATGCGTAGTTTTTACCGCATACGGATATTTTATGTAAGACAATAATATTTATTTAATGTCTAAAAATCTTGATACTTTTCTAGACAGAATAATTTTTGAGTTTTTTTGTAGTGCTTGAAAGAGCACCCATTTATAATATTATAAAACCAAAAAATACTTAAAATAATGTTTTACTAGTCCAACGAATGAGTTTTTATTCAAGTATCGAAACAAATTCAAACCTGATCTAGCCATCTGAGACCTGTTTGATTTTAATTGTTTGTAATTTAATATAACGCACTCTTGTAGCGGGGAAGATGGCGCACTATTGTTTTTTTTTTTACATCTAATACACAACGCCATCTAGCCCCAAGCAAAGCAGAGCTTGTGTTATGGGAACTAGACAACTGATATAAATACATATATATTTTTACAAGCTTTTTATTAACTTGCAATGTATGTATGTATGCTTGTATGTTCGAGTGGAATCCTGCAACACAATTTTCAAGCAGATATTTTCAACCGATTTTGCTAAGATTTTGCAAGCATATGTATACAGCGTGACAAAACAATATTAAACTGACATGGAGCTGATCTGATGCTGGAGCTGGAAGGTGGCCATAGGAACTCTGTAAAGAAACGTCGCAACATCATCGAGTTAGAACTCGTTTGATTCGTGTCCAGGCATTCCAGTAAAAGCTTGTTTTTAAAAAGCTTTTTAATTCGTTTTTTTTTTGTAAATACATACATATTATACATAGAAAACACCCAAATTCCGAAACAAATATTTGCAGATTATACAAAGATTTGATCCGACCCGGGAATCGAACCCGAGACCTCAAACACAGCAGTCGCATACGCTACCACTGCGCCAACGAAGCAGTCCATGTAACCACCCAATGTAATTAATTTCCAACTTTCAATTCCTAGCACTCAACGTGAACTGTCGTTGATACTGACTACGTCACACTACAACCCGTGGTACAACCCTTCAATCATACAAGTGATATTATAATGTTATTCCCATTATATTTTATGCGAATGTTGTTTTATAGATTCCGCTTCTATTCGTTATCCTTGAAAGTGCTTTGCGAGCTTGTTTTCGCTATTATGAGATACATAGTTGTGAAACTACATATGTATATGCAAGGTTCTTAAAATCTTTCTGATGTATATTAGCTATAAGTTAAGCATTTGAAGAAGTTAAAATTCTTACTATTCTCTTTTGATGTAAAATAACTTACCCGTACGACCGGAGTTGATATCTTGTTCTAACAGAAAATCGGCATTAGTAATTCTTTCGATGTTTTCACCGGCTGTGTGAATTCCCGCTTACTATGGGGAGGGAGACTTATGAATTGGCAAGAGATTTGTGATTTTTGCGTTGTAGGTGTCTATGGGAGGCGGTAGTCACACTAGTCACTTACCATCACGTGACCTGTCAACTCGTTATGCCTGTCAACTCAGCCTATAAAATAAAAAAAATGTTTGTACTGGAAATACATGTCACGGATATACCTCTAACAAATATTTTAAGATACTTGTGTATACAATTATACATTGTAGAACTTAGGGTATAAAGTCATTGCATAACTCCCTATTAATGTTTTTTTATAAAAATAGTAATTAAAATGATGCTCCTGGCTGTTGGCTAAATTATTTATTCAGATCCTTGCTTGACAAATGAAACACAAATATTTCACACGTGTGAAAGTCATCATCATCAATTCATCTTCAACGGGTTTTAATAGTAAACGATCGAACATAGGTCTCTGCTTAGCAAGGAGGTTTTGGCTTACTGTACCACGCTGGCCAGACGTGTTGATATAGGGTATGTTTCAAGTTTTCTGTCTCCTTGCAGTCATGTTTTCTTGGGTAGTTGTTCGTTATTCGCCCCTTACAACACCCATATCATAAGTAGCACTCTGCATCACACGAACTTTTGAAAGTAATTTTATAAAAGTCTATAGCTAAATGTTTCGTGCCTATTCAAGTTGCATGTTTTCCTTTGTGAATTTGTGTATTACATACATTCTTGCGAATGCAATTAGTGAAGCTTATTGTTTCAAATCTATATACTTACCTATCTTGTATGTTTTCTTGTACATCTTGCCTTAGTATCTAATCTATCTATCAATTTTTTACTGTACATGCGATTTTATTTTTGTTATGAATTTTTATTTCATTATTTTATTTTTTAAATATGCTATTAAATAAACACAGATAAGTAACAGATATATTTACTTATTTGAACTATTTCAATAATGTATGAAATAAAATAATCCTTTTTTGCTTTGCGTTTATAAAATCTAAATCATTTCATTTATCGTCCGTACTGCTTGGAAAATTGTGACAGCCGAGAGCCTGAGACACGTTGTTAAAACATGTACGGTTCCATTTGACAGTCATGTAATTATTTATATTAAAAAACTGTACACGTTACCCATTATTCGTACGGTTACCATTTTCACGTTTAGATTAAAATCGAAGTCATGCGTTGGATGACAACCTCAAGACATTGTAACGGCGCGAAGGCAGATAGCATTGTGCTCAACACCTGCAACTTACTCTGTTCTGTGAATGTAGTCTTAAGTATAATGAACGTAATATAATGGCGAATAGCATACATGGAATCTTGTGTCGACTAGCGTTTATTACCGTGCGTTCGTACGATTCTGCCCTGCATAAATAAAGCCATGTTAAGGAAAAAAGTTGATAATATTTTCAACTTCACAAAATTTACTTCTGATTAATTTCGCTGCGGGACACAAGATAGTGTAACTTTTCCGGGGACTTACCGAGTACTAGTACTCAGTGTGTGTGTCAATAGTGGACATATTGGCAAAATAAGCTTGTAGTGATTGCTTAGTTATGGGTTCCTTGCCTTTTTTCACTAATCCGAAAATACTGTTTTAAGCTTTGGAAGGTTTATTTTGACGAGCGATCGGTTGAAAAAGGTATATGGTATAACACCCTACAAAACGAGCCTTGGGAGACTCCATGGTTTGATGACTGCACATTGGAGATTCAGACGACAATTACAGCCTTCAGATTACGTTCCGGACACATCCCACCCTTAATAAGTTCGCATATATATGATGAAGAAAGTACCATCGCCCCTTTGTTCAGAGTGTGGCATTTTAGAAGATGCGTATCATTATTATGATGGAGTGTGTCTGGAACGAAGACATGAGATATACTTTGTTATTTATTACAAATAACCTAAGACAACTTGGCATTTGTAACGAGATATTGACTGTTCCCCTTTCGGAGACGGCAAAAGAATACAGCTCTTTAGAGTAGTTCTTGTTGGTATGAGTCGGCGGTCATTATTACTCATTATGTACACGACATTATATTATTGTATAGATATAGTTAAGGTGTAAAAGTTGTTTTATAAATATTATTGATCTAATTGAGTGGCGTAGTCGTAAGGGACTAAAACTTCTTAAAAAAAGAAAAAAAAGGCATGTATAAATTGAATACCTACGCTTGTCAAAAGGGTCACTCGGTAAACTTCGACAAAGCTTCTTTGTTTATTAATTAACTGAGTTTTCTTATGCTTCTCCAAGTAAGAGATTGCGGTTTACCTGATAGACTAGAGAAGATATAACCTTGAATAGTATCGCATAATATCAATTTAAATACTGTTGTTGTTTTTGAGTGGCTCCTGACATACACAACTGCAATTCCATACTACTTTAGTAAAAAAAGGTATTTTAATACACACATCAAAAGTGTCTAGGGGTCAAGCATTTTTATGCGGATTTCTTGAGATTGAGATGTGGCTTTGGCCCTGGCCTGCTCAGTCGCCAGACTTGAACCCGATTGAGCATGCATGGGATATGCTACAGAGAAGAGCTCTGCCGAATATGGAGGATATCCAGTCGCAAGAAGACCTTTTTTTGTTGTTGCAACGAACATGGGCGGCCATTCCAAAGCGTGATTTGGATGAACTCATTTTGAGTATGCCAAAACGATTCTTGTGTTGTTAGTGTAAGCGGTAGAAACACGGATTATTAATTGTTTAAGTTACCTAATAAAATTTTAAAGAAAACTGTTATTTCAGTCTTTTTTTCGAACTTTAATGTTAGTGGTTCAAATGTCAAAAATCCCTTTATTAGGAAAATGGCAAATTTCTTTATTAATGCAAAGGTGACTTGGTTTATCGTTACTGTGACAAACGAAAACACTTTATTTGATGAATCCTTAAAAAAATTTTTAATTAATATCAATCAGGAGAAAAGTTATTGCAAAAATATATGTTGATCCCTAGACACATATGTTGATCCCTAGACACTTTTGATGTGTGTATTTTAACTAACGACCCGCAACGGCTTTGCAAGGACGAAGCTGTTCAATCACTTTACAATTCTTTGAAATTCTCGAATTTTTCCCACTTTAATATGTGTGTATTATATAAATAAACTTTACTTTTGAATCACTCTCTCTGTTGATGAAAACCGTGTCAAAATCCGTTTCGTACTTTGAAAGATCTAAGCGTACAAGAACGGGCAGCGACTTTATTACATTTTATGTAAAGATAATCAATATAACAATACATGCATGCTTGAACTTTATCATATAATATGGATGGAATATCTATACAAATAAATAAAATTGGAGTGTCTGTTTGTAACATTAAAATAACCGCTTTTTATTAAATGCAAATGTATGTATAAACGGTACATATAGCAAAAAAAATCTATCTGTTTGTGCCGACTAATCTCTGGAACAGCTGGACCGATTTTGACGGGACTTTCACTGATAGGTAACTGATGATACAAGGTGTAACTTAGGTTGCTGAAAAGTGCGTAGAAAATTTTAACCACTCAACGGATTTCTACTAGAAATCCGTTGAGTGGTTAAAAAGATCTAAGACAGCGGAAGCGACTTTATTTTATAGTTGACCCACGCAACTTCGTCTGCATTTCTTTTCAGTCATGCTCTAAGCGTGATGGTAACGTTTAAAAGAAGGATGAATATCGGTTAGATAGTTTCAGAGTACTTTGTGAGCAACAACGCGACTCGAGAATTATATAGTAGACTAGCGAGCCCCGCGATGTTACCCGCGGTACAACAACAACCGCGAGTAACGCCGCGGGGCAAAGCTAGTCTAAAAAAAGTAGCCTAAGTTACTACTTATATCGTCATCTATCTGACAGTGAACGTTCAATCAAAATCGGTCGAGCCGTTCCAGAGATTACCCGGAACAAGCAGACAGACAGACAAAATTTGTAAAAAATGTTATTTTGGTACATGTACCATGTGCATTTAGTAAAAAGCGGTTATTTTAATATTACAAACAGACATTCCAATTTTATTTAATTGTATAGATTATTTTGTGTGAAAAACACCAGTAACCGACTAGCAAGCATGAATGTGGACGAAGCAAAAGAAGTGTGTCAACAAGACCGGAGAAAGTGGAGATCAATTGTCTTTGCCTTGGGATACCTTCCATTCAGGGAAATAGGCTTGCTATTATTTATTTATTATGTTATCTTCGCACACACGACACACCATTATACATGTTATAAATTCTTGGGTAGGTACTTACTATTTTACAGGTTTATACTGCATACCGTAGCGACAAATATCAATAAGATTTCTTGATGGTAACATTATTTAATTTCAAAGAAAGAATTCGTTTTTACAGAATCTTTTTTGAGTGATTTAGTCTTTAACGGCGTACTTATTTCTTTTTTGGCTTTAGCTTTAGAAATAAAGCTTTTTCATTAGTCGCAAAGTAACTTTAAAGGATTCTTTCATTTCAAATAAGTGTTAATCTCCGCCTAATATAATAGGTTTCAATCAAATATCACCAAAACAAAAGGCTTATGATAATATTACAAGTAAAAAATAAGTAAGAATAGTTTTAATGAAAAGAAAATAATTAAGTTGCTATAAACAGTTACTGCTGGTACTTGATATTATAAATTAGAAATGAATTCTGTCTGTCTGTCGCGCTTTCATGACTAAACCGCTGAACCGATTTCAATGAAATATTACATGGAGGTACTTTATTCTTGAGGAAGGACAGAGACTACTACTGTTTACCGCGATAACAAACATAACGCAGGCGGAGCCGCTGGCAAAACTAGTCGACTATAAAGAAAGGGATATCCATTATTACAAACTAGTGATCCATGTGAGAAATCAGGCCAATGTGATGTGATAATATCAAACGTGCACAAAATTTCAAGTAATTTGAATGTGTGGAGGCGAAAGAAAATTGAACTGACAGATTCCATTACACACACATCTAAATAATATAACTGACTGACTGAATTATGAAGCTTATTAATTCACTGTTTTGTCAAGAGTTTGATGTGTAATGTTTTTTAATAATTATCGAACTAGACATAGACACATTCATGATGATGATGTAACAAGAACATATATAATGTATCTATGTGTATTATGTTATACTACTTTCGTTGATAATTTCCATAATTACAAAAGCATTATATATAGCTATAAACATCCACGATCGTGGTCTTTACCTTTTTATTGCGGTAACACTAATATTTAAACTATTACTTTAACGACATTGCTACGATACTGCTTGAAATCTATATATTTATATCTGAATGTACGTATTTTCATATATTTTTATGTACAACTTCTACTTTCAAACTTTGTTAAGCCACAAAAATTGAATAAAGAGCCAGAAATAGAAGTGCTTTCATCTTAAAAATACCAAGCTATCGATCTCAATTTAGTCGAAAAATAGTTTGCAATAATTCAAGTAGTGCCTGCCTATAATCAAAATTTTTATCTTCAAATGTAAACAAGACGTAAGCCAAACGTAAAACATAAAAATTGTTTGCATTTTCGTAGGCTAATTTACACACATCAAAAGTGTCTAGGGATCAACATATGTGTCTAGGGATCAACATATATTTTTGCAATAACTTTTCTCCTGATTGATATTAATAAAAATTTTCTTTAAGGATTCATCAAATAAAGTGTTTTCGTTTGTCACAGTAACGATAAACCAAGTCACCTTTGCATTCACATCACATAAAGAAATTTGCCATTTTCCTAATAAAGGGATTTTTGACATTTGAACCACTAACATTAAAGTTCGAAAAAAGACTGAAATAACAGTTTTCTTTAAAATTTTATAAGGTAACTTAAACAATTAATAATCCGTGTTTCTACCGCGAACACTAACAACACAAGAAGCTGTGGAATGGCCGCCCATGTTCGTTGCAACAACAAAAAAAGGTCTTCTTGCGACTGGATACCCTCCATATTCGGCAGAGCTCTTCTCTGTAGCATATCCCATGCATGCTCAATCGGGTTCAAGTCTGGCGACTGAGCAGGCCAGGGCCAAAGCCACATCTCAATCTCAAGAAATCCGCATAAAAATGCTTGATCCCTAGACACTTTTGATGTGTGTATCTTTGAAATGCAGGTGTACTAATTTGCCCGGATCAATGTGAAATAAACATTTCATCTGACACTGTCGGAATTAATTGTTGTAATTGCTTTCAATCTTCTTAATTAATTTTGCCAAGCTTAATATTGTGCCTAGCCAACGATATTCGTTCAAACATTTATGTAACACGTACAATTACCTTTAAATGCTTTGGTGACAATTTCAATATTCATAGAGTACTGCTATCGTAGGAGGATCCAATAAGTCTTCTTATACTTTACAGTTTAATAGTAACAACTTGACAGATAACATATTATTCAAATCTCTTTTGAAGATGTTTGTGATTGTAAACATGATGTTTTCCTGAATGAAGTAAGATTTTTCTACTTCAAACTTTTAAGTTTAATGAATAAATCTTCAATGTTACACTTAAAGTATATCCAAACGAGCAATAATATCATTCAGTTAATATACCCATTTCGTATTTGCAAAATGAACGCTGACATCAATTTTAATTTCGGACTTGTTATATCTCGTGATCCGATGTGCAGACCTGTGATGCGATACAGGAGTGAACGTGTACATTAATTACTTTTTGTAAACTATAAAATTTCGCATTCGTACACTATATTTGTATTGGACCACAAGTATTTAAATGAATAGCATATGATCAACATCTTCATCAACCTATTGTATTGTATGCCACTCTTATCGAGTTTGGACTTTTCGCATCCAGCTCCTGCCAGCCATCTTGCGCAAGTCGTCACTTCACCTGACGTGATGGTGTCCTACCTATGTAGTTCTGCGGCTAATATGGCATTTAAAGATACCTTTTGATATTTAATTGTTTATACATAGTTGGTTTCCGTCTACTGTACATTTCTATAGTTCAGCTGACAGTTCATTATTGCATCTCCTCCAAATTAGTTAGTTTCGTTCAGTGACTTCTGAGACCGAGGCAGGTTCGTTTATTAACATATTTTTAAAGGTGGCGATCACAGAACACGATAGAATGGTGAAAGAGGCGTGGCACGTGTGCCGAAAGCATGCACTATAGTGCATAGTATTAATGTCGCCCGCTCATTACGCAGCGAGATTCACGGAACGGCGTTCGCAGCGTAACAAAACAACAAAAACTTCATTACGATGCCGTATTGTGCAATCACTAACTATTAAAATAAGAGTAGTGAAGTTAGTCTGAAGAAAGGAGGCATTTCCTTTCATCAGTAAGTACTATGTTTTAGTAAAAACAAAGTTATATAAGAATCAAATTGTTCTTTCAACCAGTATTATGTTGTCAACTAGAAGCAATTATCTATTTACTTTTTCATTAAGGTACTGGATCCATTACGTTCAATACACAATACTCGTACTTATTCCCGTGAAGTGACCGCGCAATGAATATCGAAATAAACAATCGTTCCGAACGCTCAATTTAACTGTTTGCACGAAGTACGGATGCCCGATGCGACTTGCGCTAGAGCTTGATACACTACGTAGGTGAATGTATCGATAAATTGTTATTATGCAGGCAGACTATTTAATTCTGGTGATGTTATTTCTATATTGTTCAACTACGAACTGTGAATGAGAATGTGAAACTTATTGTCTATTTGAAATAAAAATAAGTTTGGTAGGTATATTAGTCAAAATACACACATCAAAAGTGTCTAGGGATCAAGCATTTTTATGCGGATTTCTTGAGATTGAGATGTGGCTTTGGCCCTGGCCTGCTCAGTCGCCACACTTGAACCCGATTAAGCATGCATGGGATATGCTACAGAGAAGAGCTCTGCCGAATATGGAGGGTATCCAGTCGCAAGAAGACCTTTTTTTGTTGTTGCAACGAACATGGGCGGCAGCGTGTTTGGATGAACTCATTTTGAGTATGCCAAACCGATGTTCTTGTGTTGTTAGTGTTCGCGGTAGAAATACGGATTATTAATTGTTTAAGTTACCTAATAAAATTTTAAAGAAAACTGTTATTTCAGTCTTTTTTTCGAACTTTAATGTTAGTGGTTCAAATGTCAAAAATCCCTTTATTAGGAAAACGGCAAATTTCTTTATTAATGCAAAGGTGACTTGGTTTATCGTTACTGTGACAAACGAAAACACTTTATTTGATGAATCCTTAAAGAAAATTTTAATTAATATCAATCAGGAGAAAAGTTATTGCAAAAATATATGTTGATCCCTAGACACATATGTTGATCCCTAGACACTTTTGATGTGTGTATTTACATTATAAATATATACTTTTTGTAGTTACCAGGATCATATTAAATAAAAAGGTTTTATTATCACATTTCAAAAACATTCATTATATGCCTGCCTAAATTACGTGTAAGTTATTATAACCGATAAATATTATGCATTTGGAAAAAATGCTGTTCTAAAAGTTTATTATATTTTTTTATAAATAATCTTTTTAAGTAGATGGTTTTTAGTTTTCGAACTTACTTTATATACTTATTTGACGAATTTTATCTTAAATATTATGTTGCATTTCAGTTTTCCAATGATTCCATTCTTCGATAAATAGACATGAAAGTGTGACACTTCACTAGTCGACGCTCGCGTATTGACCAATCGGGTGCGTTTAGGGGGCGCGGCTTTGTGATTTGTTGCCACGCAGGATTTATATGGCAAAGTACTTTCATCACCAATCTATCTTGATCAATATCTGTGGTGGCGATTTTTTTTTGCCGGAATTATGTTGTTTTAAGTATTTAAACAAGAAAAATGTTATTTCAGAAGGAATCGCAATGGAAATAAACTTGGTCCTATTTTATCTTCTAATTCGTTTAAAGTAATTATGTTACTGTGTTTATTAGATATTAGCTGAGCCCTACGGTGTTACCCACGGGTATGATGTCATTTTGACCGTAGCATGATGATAATATATTGCTTATTGCCTTCCTTGATAACTGGGCCATTTAACAGTAAAAATATTTTTCAAATCGGACCATCGATCATGAGATTAAAGCGTTCAACCAAACATACTCTTCAGTTTTATAATATTACTATACATAGATATGCGTTAGTGACAAGCTGTTAATTTGAAATTACAAACAGACACTTTAATTTCATTTATTTGTATAGAGTTGATGGCTTCATAAACAGTGAATTTACAAGTAAATGGGTAGCGCGCATGGCATTTTGGGTAATAATTACGTGCTATATGACGCAATCTTACAGGAATATGCCAATCATTTGACTGGCCTGTCGGCCTTATGATTAGTGATCGTGAATGCTATGTCGTGGTCGGAGGTTGTGGTTTTCGATTCCCACAAATGTTTGTGTGATGAGTGAGATCATTTATTTTGTGATGTATGATTTATTTTTGATATGTGTCTAGAAATGTAATGTTTATTAGTGGTTTTGTTTTGTTGTTTTTGTTTTGTTTTTATTATTTGTACCACTGTACGATTATAAAAAACAAAACAAACCAGACGGCATTGTGTAAATTGTGTGAGATTATATTATTCTATATAAATCCAGCTGAAGGAATTGAATTTAGTACACTAACTACACTGTATACACTAAAAAATCATCATGTATTAAAACGATCTATAACGATGTGATGCCTCGTCTACGACTAGTTAAACCTCGATGCGAGATAGATTAAACAAAAATATTGAAATATAAAATTCCACAAAACATCTTACACCTGATTGTAGTACTGTGCTAATCAATTAGTCTTTATTGAATCAAATGCATTTGGACAGATAGTGCACACAAATATATTAAAATTCGACTGTAAATCGGGTCTTAATCGCGATAATATCTATGAGGTACAATACCTTTCTTGGTAGCCCGACATTTCGATCGAAGAGTCTACCCGTGACCACGATCGGTGCAATTCGATCGAAACGTCGGGTTACCAAAAAAGGTATTGTACCTCATAGATATTATCGCGATTAAGACCCGATTTACAGTCGAATAATATGTATAGTCGCGAAAGTTTAAAAACAATTATATTAAAATTCTGTCAATATGATTTATCAAAAAGAGAAACGAATATTGTGCAAAATAAGAGAACAGCAATAATAAATTGTGTGGGAATTTGCCAGGTTTTCCCTATGAATCGACATGCCTTTGCTGGTTAACAAGGCAGGAAGAGATAAGTTGCTTAATATACACGAGATAACCGCTTTTGTGAATTAGAATATGTTTTGTAAAGTTTTGAGAAACAAACATAAAATCAAATGTTTTAATTAGTATGTAAATTATAAGTTTAACACAAAAATTAAAGACGACGAGAGAGGAGTTAGATTAAATGCGTGAAATAACTTATGCGTAGACGATGGGTAAGCAGTAAAATTACCATTCATAGAATTAAAGAAGTAGATAGTTAAGCCAATTATAATTATGATCATCATCAGCCTATTGCAGTCCATTGCTGGACATAAGTCTCTCCTAATACACGCCACTCTGATCGATTTTGGGCTTCGTCTTTTCATAATTATGATGCACGCGTTAAAATATATTTTTACCTGACTACGGCGTAAGCAAAAAGGAAGGGTTATATTAGGTCTTTACCTATGAAATTGCCGTGCTTCAGTACTGGTCATTTGAAATAAGAAAAAGTTTGTAATGGCTCTGTATTCTAAATTCAAATTAATTTTGTTTTTAAACCATGACATTCTATTTACAAACTCAGTCTTTTGTTTTTTGATTAGCGTTGTATTTTCATTACATTCGAACATTTTTCGTCATAATGAATACTTTAAAAAATCGTGTGATTATGGAATATGAGTTCCGTCGTGGCACCAACGCGAGACAAACGGCACGTAACATCAAAAACGTTTACGGAGAGAACTGTACAAACGAACGCACAACCCGTTATTGGTTTTCCCGGTTCCGTTCTGGAAATTTTGCCTTGAAAAATGAAGCTCGTGGTCGTCCGGAGACTTTGGTTAACAATAATGAATTAAAGGCGATTGTGGAAGCTGACGAAACTCAATCTACAGCTGAGCTAGCAGCAGCTTTTAATGTAAGCATCAAAACAATATTGATCCATTTGCGACAAATTGGCAAGGTAAAAAAGCTTGATAGATGGGTGCCCCACGACCTTAACGATCGCCAGCGCAACGTACGCGTCGAGACCTGCCTTGCGCTGCTCAACAGGCAAAGAAATGAAGGAATTTTGAAACGAATTGTTACGTGCCACGAAAAATGGATTCTGTTCGACAATCGAAAGCGCTCAGCAAGTTGGTTAGGTTCAGCACCAAAGCAATGCCCTAAACCAAAAATGACCCCTAAAAGATGATGGTCACTGTTTGGTGGTCTAGTGCGGGTGTGATTCACTACAGCTTTTTACAAAGCGGCATGAGCATTAATGCAGATGTGTACTGTGAAGAACTGGAGAGAATGATGGAGAAGCCTGCACATCTGCAACCAGCTTTGGTCAATCGGTCGTCCCCACTGCTCCTTCACGACAACGCGCGACCCCATACTGCGCAACAGACAGTCTCCAAGCTGCAAGAGCTGGGGTTGGAAGCTCTCCCTCATCCGCCATACTCACCAGACCTTGCACCTACCGACTATTACTTTTTCCAAAATTTAGACAACTTTTTAGTGGGTAAAAAAATCAATTCCCGAGAGGCAGTACAAAATGCCTTTGAAGAGTTTGTTGGCCTCCCGTCCAGCTGATTTTTACAAGAAGGGCATCAATAAACTGCCAATGCGTGGGCAAAGATGCGTCGATTGCTTGGGTGATTACTTCGAATAACAGAAATAAAAAAGTTTGAAAAAATAAGTACTTTCACTTATTGCATACAAAACGGCAATTTCATAGGTAAAGACCTATTATATGCGACAGTCTATTTATGTTCCGCCGTAGTGCCTAAACTACTGAACCAGTCTTACTAAATGAGGTATCAAAAGATTCGTATAAAATGGCCCGACGTAGACTATGTAAATATAATCTAACTAAAGCATAAAAATAATAAATTAGATGCTCTGTTGCATTGGAAAACACACACCAAATTAGATATGTATATTATTTTTTGTTAGAATTTTCTTTGTTTTTCCCTCTTGATTCCTACATGAATGTATAGTATTTCACATTCTATGTTTTGTCTGTGTAATGGAAGCCTGGTTATCCATGTTACAGGTTCTCACCTAGTTTGGAAACCAGTCTCCCAATAAACAATGTGTATTTTACAATTAATAATGTATATGGGAGAAAAATAAATAAATTATTATTGGTGATTTCTTTTTTCTCAGCTTTCGCTGGTAATATGTAAGTGGCATTTACGGACTAAGTCAAGTAAATGTCACGGTTTTATATACAAGTGAATTAAGTGTGTAAGTCTATTGTATTGTGTGTCTGCTCGTCTATTTGCAGAAACTTTCTGACGATTCTGCAGGTGTTCAGTATAGCAGCTTTTTGTAGGAGTATATAGGTATTGGGTTTCAGATCAAGGAGTTTCAGGCTGTGGTGTATGTGTTTCGGGATAATACCAGTGGTGGACAATACTATAGGGACAATGTATACTTTTTGTTGTTTCCAGATCCTTAAAACTTCATCCTTAAGGTCTGTGTACTTATGTATTTTTTCTGCTATTGTTTTTTGTAGGTTGTGAGTATTTGGAACAGATATATCGATCAAAAAAGTGGTTTTATTTATTTTGTCTTGTACGGTTATATCGGGGCGGTTGTAGTGTGTTGTCCTATCTGTTAGTATTGCACGGTCATAATATATTTTATGTGTATTGTTTTCTAAAACTGCTTTAGGGGTATATTGATAGTATGGTGTATGTGTATCCGGGATAAGTTTATGTTTGAGGGCTAATCTTTGGTGTATGATATTTGCAATTTGGTTGTGTCTATGTGTGTAGTCTGTTTGTGCAAGATTGGGGCATGCTCCAGTAATATGTTGAATGGTTTCTGACTGACTATGACATTTTCTACATCTATCGTCTGTTACTGTAGGGTCTTTGATAATATACTTTCTGTGGTTTTTTGTGTTAATTATTTGATCTTGTATTGCTATAATGAAGCCTTCAGTTTCCGGAAATAGTGATCCAAGAGTGAGCCATTTGTTTGAAGCTTGTTTGTCTATATGTGGCTGTTCAAGATCTTGGGGATGGCGACCATGGAGTGTTTTCTTTTTCCATTGTTCTATTTTACAGATTTCAGAGTTATTTTCTGTGTTATCTATGTCTGTCTCTTGGGTTAGGTTTAATGGTGTGTGGTTCTGATCATTACTAACTATTGCCTTATGGATTTGACTACTGTTAGCTTTTTCAAAGAAAAATGATTTTAATTTTAATATTTGTGTGG
This sequence comes from Diaphora mendica, assembly GCA_949125395.1. NCBI lineage: Eukaryota > Metazoa > Arthropoda > Insecta > Lepidoptera > Erebidae > Diaphora > Diaphora mendica. The sequence goes on along the minus strand of OX421312.1, from coordinate 25,105,432 downwards.
TCCATAAGGTAAAGATGTCGATAAGGCCCCTTCCTCCGTCCTGTCTTTTGACTGTTACCCTTTCTATGGCAGATTTTGGATGTAGACAATTGTGTTTAGTGAGAATAGTTCTTGTTGCTATTTGTATGTTATTGATATCTGTTTTAGTCCATTTTATAATACCAAAAGAGTAGGTTAATATAGGTATAGCGTAAGTGTTTATTGCTTTTATTAAGTTTTTGCTGGCTAAATTACTTTTACATAAAACACGTACTCTATGTTTATACTCATCTTTTAAAGCTATTTTTAATTTACTGTGGTCTATTCCTTTTGATTGCTGGTATCCTAAATATTTATATAGCTCATTCGGCTCCATAGCTGTAATGGTTTCATCACAAGATACTGTGTAATCGCCTGGCTGGATCTTACCTTTTACTATGTGTATAGTTTTGCATTTATCTAATCCAAATTGCATGCTGATATCTTTACTAAATTTTGCTGTAGCGTCTATTAGCGATTTCATTTCTTTTGCTGTTTTTGAATAGAGCTTTATGTCATCCATGTAAATTAAATGTGATATACTAGTTTCCGTGCTATTGTACTTTAATCGATATCCAGCCTTGCAATTCTGCAGTATCTGTGATATGGGGTTTAGGGCGAGACAAAACCATAGGGGACTTAGGGAGTCACCTTGATATATACCTTTTTTAATAACTATTTCTTTACTAATGATACTGTTTAGATGAAGTGTAGTTTTCCAGAGGGGCATTACGTTTTTTAAGAATTCTATTATAACTGGACTGATTTTGTATATTTTTAAAATGTATAATAACCAGGAATGTGGAATGCTATCAAATGCTTTTTTGTAATCTATATATGTACAGTGTAAATTTCTTTTATTTGTAGTTGCGTGTTTATGAATTAGAGAGTCGATAATAAGTTGCTCCTTACATCCCATATGACCTCTTCTACACCCTTTTTGTTCCTCGGCAAGAATATTATTCTGTTCTATGTGAGTAGTAAGTTTTTGGGTTATGGCTGATGTGAGAATTTTGTATATGGTGGGTAAGCAAGTTATGGGTCTGTATTGTGATGGTTGTGATGTGTATTGGCCTTTAGGCAGCATGTATGTTATACCTTTAGCTATAAATGGTGGTGTACTTTGTTTTCCGTGAATAATGTTAGTAAAATTTTTTGCTATGATTTTATGAAGGGCAGTAAATTTTTTGTACCAGTAATTATGAATCTTATCTATTCCTGGTGATTTCCAGTTATGTAGCCTGCTTGTGACGAATTTTATGTCAGATTCAGAAATCTCTTTGAATTGCATTTCATCAATATCTTTCCATTTCCTTTCTTCTTCAATGATCCACTGTGTTTCTCTGTTATGATGTGCTTCTGTCTCCCATATACCTGCCCAAAATTCTTCTAAGTCGTGTAATGCTGGGGTTTCTATAGCATTGTTCGTTGTTTTTCTGTATTTGTATGTAGGGTTCTGTAGAATATTTTTTCATTAGTATGGAAGAGTATATTATCATTTTTTCTTTTAAGTACTTTTTTATATCTGGCTAGTCTATGTGATTTTAATGCTAACTTTTGCTTTAATGTATCCAGAAATTCTTCAGGATTTTTATTATTATTTTCATGACTGCTATGTATTCTATTGTTAGACATTATTTTGTTTACCGTATCTACTATCTTTTTCGACCTATTATTGTTTAAAAATTGTGTTAGTCTACCTATGTTTGACCTAAGATGAGTAATATCTCTCTCTAGTCTATCTTGCCAGGCTGGTTTTTTGTTAATGCGTTGTGGTCTGTATTGTGGTTCGGTGTTATATCCAAGCTCTCGTGAAATTACTAGAGCACTACAATATATGAGTGTATGAATATCGGTTAGTTGTGACTCATCAGAAAAGAACTCGTGCAGTAAGGTATTATTAAAGAAATTAGTTAATTTGACAAGATGAGAACTATATTTAAGTTTAGGGAGTCGAGGCCTGAGTGTTGGGTCTAAGCCTGCAAATTCAATTATGGCTGTCTGTAAATTTTCTTTCAGTTTCTTTTCCGATGAGTCTAAAAGGACATTAGCCTGCATAGTTTCTATTTCTGTTTCCATTAATAGCATCGTGGTTTCAGTTTGTGTTGATATATTAGTACTAAGTGGTGTTTGTGTGTTGTATATTGCATATTCAGTAGTATTTAGATAGTTATGGGATGATTGTGTATTTGTTAGTATTGTTTGTTGTGTAGTTGGGTTTGTAGTAATGATTGTTTGTGGCTCACTAAGTGATGGTTGTGAATGAAGAGAAATATCTTCCTGTTCTAAATCTACTCTAACTTCTTCTTTAATTTGCTCTAACTTTTCATTAGTAAGCATTTTATTTCTGATGATGACTCGCCTTTGATCGGAAACTCGTTGTTCTGAAACTATAACGTGAGGGTACTGTTTTAAAAAGTGTTCATGAAGTAATTTTCTGTATGTTGTCATGTCTGTTTCTAATTTAGTGATGCGGTAGTAGGTACGCATGATGAATATGTTTACATCTTCTGTCCATCTCATGCGTACACGTGGTTTACCAGTCTTAGTGGACGCAGGTAAAAGGGTATTCACCCCCTGCGCAACATCTAAGGCCGGTGTGTCTGTAGGTGTTGGTGTTCTTGTAGAAACTTCTGATGGTGTATATGATACGGTTGACGGGCTATATGGTTCCTCTGTTGAGGGGCATGGTGAGCTAATATTATTATTATTGGAAAACAACTAAAAAACACATTCATAATTACCACAATGTTTTCATATATTTATGGCACTTTAATTTCTTAGTCAACTACATACTGGCACAATCTTTGGACGAATATGTTATCACAAATTTCTAATAAATTTTTTTTTTAAGAACACAGAAAAAAAACATCTTTCCCCGTATACCGTGGTAACACGGGGAATGATAAATCTAGCATAATAGGGTCTTGGGGTAAGACGGGAGTTCCATTGATCTTCACAGTGCACGCATATGAGTACTTCGTCTAAGTCTTTTTATTATTTCTTTTAGCCAACTGGTATGCCAAACGCCTTAAATCGAGAGTAGTTAAGCCAAAAAGTTATTCTGCCATATATTTTACATATTCGGCAAGTTATTGTTCTTCTTTTTGCGAAAAAACAGGTTTTACAGGTCCCAGTAGTTATCCGACGGTAATTTCTTCACATTACTTAAATTTTTTGACGTAACACTCCAAAGTAGTTTGAGGAATACCATGTTGTAAACCTACCCTTCTATATCTTGAACTTTTGGCCTAAAAAATTATCTAGGTATAGCTGCTTTCATGGACTCTTGTGTCCACTCTCCATATTTGTCTTTTTTGTAGTTCCTAACTATCTTAATCTGAAAAACACAATAAAGTATGTTTCAATAAATATCAGTAAACAAAAAAATATATCATAGGCTAGACAGTTTGTTTTGGAATCTACGGGGTAAACACCCCATCATGCCCCGTGTAGCCTACACCATCTTGCCCCGCTCATTGTGTTTCACATTTGTGCTCATTGTGTAAATAAAAATTATAAAATACGCACTTAGGACTAACATAATTTTGAATGTGCCTGTCAAAAGTAAGGAAAACGTAAAAAGAAGGCAAGTATAACCATCAGTTAAACTCTTTTTCTTACCTGTTTCTGAAGTCGTCAAAAAACGCAAACTATTACATCAAATACGCACTTTAACAAAAACGCACGTACTCTCGCCAACTGTCATGGCCGCACTGAGTATTGTCAGAAAGCGGTTTGTAATTGAATAATACGCCAACTTGCAGAAAACGTTGAGTTTTTGTATAAGTGCGTGACCCTGTCTTACCTCGCTACCCCATCATACCCCTAGTTCCCCTATAAACTTCATTAATGTAAATGACAAATTTAATTGTATGTGTATTGTCATTACGACATTATGCATTTATTGAGGTGACATTGTGAAGCTGTGTCGATCGCATTAATTCGTTTTCCTATGCAAAAACAAAACTATTCGAACGTTATTAATATGTTAGTCACTGTGTGCCAAACAGTGTATTGCAAAAAAAAAAATAGAAAGTGCAGAAGAATTGTATTCATTACGACCTTTCCAAATCGATTTAAATCGGTCGTAAGTTATAGCTTTTAATTGGGTCATCCTTCATTTCATTAATATAATTAATTAAGTTTGATTCATAATTTCATACATTATAATAGCTACTCCCCAAAATTATAGGGCTTATTTCAGACAAAATGCATTTTCTTAAGTGCAAAAAATCGAAACATAAAGTGTTTACTTGGAGTGAGCAAATTCAAATGAGGACGCGAGGGATGTTAAGTTGAAAATAAATTTTGAAGTCATGCGACAATGAAAAGGAAACTGTCATATTTTTTTACGAAAAGTGTATGAACACTGTGTACAAACTTTTTGCTGTCACATCTTTCGATATCTAAAGTTTGGCAGTCCACAAAATAAAATAAAGAGTTGAAAATCACATTGAAGTTCAGAAGAAAAAGGTGTGTTGTATACACCTACACAAAATATGTATATGTAAGTTCAATTATCTGTTTATACACGGTATTTGTAGTATCTAACCAGCCTGGTTTTACAGCTAAAAACGGGTAGTAACCTGTTATAAGAAAAAACTAAAAAGTATAAAATAACTTAATTTGTATGTGATACCTATTCATAGGTTTGAAGTCAGTGCCAAGCCAATGGAATAGTAGGTACCACACTCGCTATATTTCGAGACGAACGTCAACGACGCTTCGGTTGTTTTGTTCAACGCGAAGAGCAGCTATTCCGCTCCAGGTCACGCGCGGCGAGTTCGGTACCTACTATTACATTTTGGCTTGGCACCGACTTCACACCTATGAATAGGTATAACATACAAATTAGGTTATTTTATACTTTTTAGTTTTTGAAGTCGGTTTTTTTAAACGAAGTTTTATTTTTATTTTTCGCTTTTTAGTCTTTCTCAAGTCTCTCATCATCATTTCATTTAAAATTTAATGATGTCTACAGAATATGAAGGCATGCAGACAATTGCTCGTAACTTCATTGCAGGCGCTCACGTAAATTTGAGGGTTTCCTTCGATTTCCTTAGGATCCCATCATCAGATCCGGATATGGTGGCCATGGGACCACATGGGGAGCATACCCTTTCGAATACAAAAAGAATTTTCAAAATCTGTCCACAATTGACGGAGTAATCGATGTACATACATAAAAAAAAAAACGATGAAATTGAGAACCTCCTCCTTTTAGAAGTCGGTTAATTAATAAAGTTACGCCAAAACCAAATCGATGAAAAAGTTGTCCTAGATACAGGTTACCGAGAATCTTATACCTAAGTAGTTCTTGGAAAATTCTTAGACCTTTGTGCGTTTTAAAATATGTGGGTTTCATATTCTTTACCATAAAAAATTTCCGCTGCAATATTCGAAAGACAAAAAATAATGTATTTACACTGTCCAATTCAAGACAGTTAGATGATCCCGTGCTATTTTCCAGAGTATGTCCATGCAACAGTTTTTTTTTTTACATTTTTGAACATCCATAGCTGCTCACCCCACTGATGAAAAGGTATACAGTAATAACATTTTCTTTTTATCATCTAAGCTTTGCAACTTAATAGATCTCTATGACGCTCGAGTTAATCCCCATTTAGCATCGTGGGCTCCCCTACTATTGAAACTGACTCCCATCCTCAATTAGTATGCGAAGCGATACTCTGCATATGTAAATATTTTACACTTGGAAGCAATTCCACTAATTAATTACACTTGAAAGTTAAGGAATTCTTATTATCTCAGAGAGAATCTTATTTTGCATTTGATTTCCTATTGTTCAACCGTGCTCGCAACTTTGCTGAAGGCAGAAAATATTAATATTCACTTGTTATAATAATAAATCATGTTCTAAAACACAAAAGATGTTTGGTAAGATAAACTGTCTTTAATCAACACAAGCACAATAATCATCAGTTACCATGAATTTACTTATAACGACGAACGAAACATCAACGAAAGTGTGAATTCTACTATACAATTTACATGACAGAAGCAAGTGGTCTTCAAGTCGGTATCTGCAGACAGCGTTCGTGTTTCAGACTTGCTAATTGACACTGTACTACTGTTTAAAGTAGAAAAAAGTTCATGGAGGATACATTTTATGTATGTAAACAATGTTTCCATACCGCTACAGCCTACTCGGATTACTGCATCAGTCATGAGATATGTTGGAAACTTGTTCCGATGAATAACTGAGGCGGAAATAGTTTCCTGTCTGTGCGACATTTATCGGAAATAACAGAATAGAGAAAACAAGCTACAGTAGATCTGTTTAATTGGCAGTGTGCTTCGATGAATTTGAAATATTTGACGAAGAATAGATGAAGCTCAATAATAAAGCTTGACTGATGAATAATCTTTTTTAAAACAAGTTTTTTTCTGTCTGGTACTATTTTACCACGTAGTTGAGTTAAAATCATGTGTTTAGTAAGCTCTATTAGTTTCTGCGTTAGTGTTTAGAAGAATGTTGGGAAATTCCTGACCTATCTGACTTTTACAGAATTAAAAAAAAACATGGATTGTAATTGTTTAATAGGTACAGACTAAGCTGAGTTTTTGAGATATCGGTATCAATATCAGTTAAGTCTTCGGATGCCTTTTTGTTTATTTTGTTATGTATTGGAGCTGCATTCTGATTTATAAGATTCGGAGTAGACACGAAAATTTTCGCAAAATTAATATTTTTTTTTACTTATTGTTTATATTACAAGAAACAACAACATGTAAACGTCTTCAACTGAAATGATCTATCTATACAATAATACGCATAAGCGATTTAAAGATGACAGAACGTAGATATTGTAGCAATATGTGCGTTACTTAAAGAAGTCTTTAAAAAAATTAGTTAGGAATGTACACTAATTAATGGTGAAAAAATAAAAAGGCATCATTCGGAATTCACCCGTAACATTATTTTCCTTCTCACCTTAACTTCACTACATAGTACGAGTATAAAACAAAGTCGCTTCCGCCTCTGTCTGTCCCTATATATGCTTAGATCTTTTAAACTACGCAACGGATTTTGATGCGGTTTTCTTTAATAGGTAAGGTGGTTCAAGAGGAAGGTTTATATGAATAATACAAGCATAATATAGTAGAGAAACATTGATAATTTTAGAGGTTTCTAATGTAATGTCGTAAATGACTGCCTCGTTGGTCTCGCGGTTGGCGTGTGCGACTGCTGATCATGAGGTCTCGGGTTCGATTCCCGGGTCGGACCAAATATTTGTATGATCTACAAATATTTGTTTCGGAGTTTGGGTGTTTTCTATGTATAATATTTATGTATTTACAAAAAAAAAGTATATATGTATTTGTATCAGTTGTCTAGTACCCATAACACAAGCTCTGTTTAGCTTGGAACTAGATGGCGTTGTGTGTTAGATGTCTGAAATATTTATAAAAAAAAAAAAAAAAAACATTTTTACGCTTACATTGCAAACGCTGGCTGTACCCTACGAGATAGATCAAAATAATGTACTACAGTATTGTACACCTTAAAAAGGCTATATATATATATATATATAATATATATATCTTAATATATATATTTCTTGTGTGCGTGTGTATGTGACTGAACTCCTCCTAAACGACTGGACCAATTTTGATGAAATTTTTTGTGTGTGTTCAAGGGGATCTGGGAATGGTTTAGATTCACAAAAACGTAAACGATGTTACGTGGGTCATAAATATGGCGGTACGAAGTTCGCCGGATCAGCTAGTATAATATATATATAAAGGGTATATGTCTGTGGAGGAACGGGTGTCATGTCCCTCCAACACAAAGGGCGAGGCGAGGAGATCATGCCTATCGGGCCAACTGTCTCATCTCTCTCTTGTTATTTTAGTGTCAACGTTTTAACGATTTTAATCAAACCACCAATGAGACAATAGTGCAAAGAACGAGATATAGGGGTTATCGTTTGAACTGTCTGATAAAGTGATCTTGAGCAAATCTGTGCTTGACCTCGTCTCTGTACAATAACAGCTTCACAGAACTTGAGTTAAATAGATAACACAAGTTTGAGTAGCACTTAAACGAGCATGCACTTTGCGAGCTTTCACTCCTGCCTGGTTATCTTGTATTACACTGAGTATTTGTAGCACTAAGGTGAATAAAACTAAAGTCAGAGCTGTAACGTAGCCGATGTTATAGGAATTCTTTTTCTGCCACTGATCTTTCTTACTTTAGCATTAGCACATTTAAGGAAGATTTAGTATGCTTTATAACTATATCAATCACAATAATAATAATGAATGCGAAGGAAGACTTCAAAGACAAGAAATGAACTCTGTTGTGAAACATGATAAAGGTTAAAACAAAAAAAAATAAGTAATATTTATTTATTTCGATTTGGAAAACCAACTGCTACAAAAAAAAAGATTATGGTTAGTTTGATATGCAACATGAAGCCAATTACAGGTTTTCACGAATTGCAACATAATAAATTATCAAAAATTCTGGAACACCAACCAATACGACACTACACCATTACAATAAACATTAATAAATTTAAAAAAAATACACAAATTTCATCATTGAAAAAACTTAAGATTCAGCATACTGCGTACAACATTAATCTTGGGATTATAAAGGATTTTTTGGGTGGATTAAATCTAACTGACCTACGGGGGACATAAAATTTTAAATTTTTGCAGCAGGTGAGGACAATCAACTTCATTAGAAATAATTTTCAAAAGAAAAAAACAATCTGCTAATTGACGTCTATTTACAAGTGGCTGGATATGAAACCTTCTGCACAGACCAATGTAATTGTTTGTGTTAGAAATTGAACGTCATTATAATGGCAACATTTTTGATTGTCATTTTTCTTGTTTGACGTTTCGAAGTGACAGTAGTACTTATGGACGCTTTGACCGGTCGAGCAAGGCTTCGTAAAGGAGTGCCGGTTTTAAGTGGAATTTAATTGAAATTTAGCTAATTGTTCATCCAATTCGGTTTCGTTGGTTACCGTTATGATTGGTCTGGTTTGGACTCGCGAGTTTTAGTAGTCACGTCAATTAGGCGCGATCCGCGATAGTTGAATCGGGTGTGTTGTAATTTACGATACTTCGGGAACCTGTAAGCCATTTAGGAGGATGAATGTGTGAACGCGGTGAGAGGAGTATGGGATATTTAGACGAAAACATAGAAACCTCAAAAAATAAAATAATAATAATAATCGAACATAATTTTTGTTTTCCATTAGGTTTTCAGAGAAAGAGGCAAGAATTGGTATTGTAACCTTCTAATGCATACTAATGGACCATCCATAAAACGAAATTAGTTACTAAATAATTCTGCCCAGTTAGATATTCTGAGCGTTGTGTTGTAGCGGGTGTCCGTGGGCGGCGGCAATCGCTTACCATCAGGCGATATGTCTGCTCGTTTGCCCCCCATTCCATAAAAAAAACATATATCATTACTTCTGCATTATAAATCGTGTGGGAAGGCCGTTATTGTAAGTGACTAAATAACATATTTGATGAGTACGGAACTACGGAATAAGAATTTAGGATAAGATTGAGTGGGATGAAGACGGAACAACCCATTTTAACGTTATGTTTCTGTAAAGTAACGCCGGCCAAAGTCAGTAATCAATTTATTCTAATAACTATAAATTCTCAAAATTTAAAAAAAACCCCGACATAACAACCTGAGTTCCCTTTAAAAAGTAAAAAACACGTTATGCGCTTTCATTTGAGACCCCACTCGATGATATTTTTGGCGACATTCGGTTATTCTTCCCCACTTTCACCCCCCTAAACTTTTAAACGGCTCAACCGATTTTCATGAAACATGTATAAGAACACTCGCACGTAACTCACCTTTCATACAATAGAAACTAAATTGAAATCGATTCATCCGTTCGCGAGCTACGGTGCCACAGACAGACAGACAGACAGACACGTCAAACTTATAACACCCCTTTTTGCGTCGGGGGTTAAAAATTTTACAAATCAAGTTACAAGTTAGGTTACAAATTAACGCTGACCACCAGACCACAGATTGAGACTTTCATTATTTCATTACATTTTACAAATTAACGCGCTGGATGGCTTGCCACAATTAGATTTTTATTTAATTCTAACCCATACCAATTTAACAATATATTACCATATGCTTCGATCAAATATATCATGATCGAAGACCATATGCATAATTTACAGGGTAATGCTACTAAACTGTTATTTCGTAACTATTTCGAATTTTGTCTCCTTAGTTTCTCTTTTTATAGTTACTTTAACTATAATTGCACTGTTCTTTAACTTGTAATTGATAAAACATAGACCGCAGCACAGACACGGCCCGACACAATTCGACCCGCCTGTCTGTGGAGTGCTGATGATGAAACATACACCTAAACCTATTGTTAAAATATAAAAAAAGCTTTTTAGATATATAACTCCGAAAACATTTAAATGGTGCTCAGTATTAACACATACTTTGCTATATGTTTTTCGAACAAAATAAAATAGCCTGTCATTCTCTGGAAAATCTTACCATAGGAATTCAAGATGGCACCCAGTCGCTTTTCTCTAACTTTAAGTAATCAGTACAGTGGGAATACGTATGGAATTAAATATCCTATGTATGTCTGAATGAATTTACATATTTAATCCATTGTATTCTAGATAATAGAATAAATATTGTTACGTAATATTCTCATTCCCATAATTACTAATGAACCTACTTCATTCATTTCTACAGACTGACAGTAAATACCTTTGGCATTGAACCGTCTCTACAAATTCTTAATATTATGCGTAAAGAATATATAATTAATCAAATAAAATACCAACAATTCGCACTCTCAAAATGAACATGACCTATATCTTAAATGTAATGTGTGAGTAATAAGAATGCATGAGAGACTGACTTGTGTGCCTGAAAGGCAATTGTCTAAAAAAAAAACAATATAATTTTAGTTCCAATGTACTCTCGATCTCAAAATACCCATCAGTTGTTACTTTATGTCTAGTTAATAATGGGACAGAGCCGTGGAAGTTGGAAGATTATGATTATATGTCAGCAACAGGGTTCGTCCGTCATTCCCAGCGAGAAACACTTAAGACACACATATATATAATTATAATAGGATAAACAAAACAACCCGTCTTATCCGTAAGAATTAATAAACTTATTGTTCAATTGGTTAGTGATCTGTTATGTGCTGCGGTATCATTGCACCTCCCTCATTAGATTTTCGAATTTTAAGCCATTTATGTATGTTTCTATTCATTATCATACATTACTGCTATGTGAAAGAGAGATTTGTTAAAAGTACTGTAGTTTTTCAAAGTTTTTGTTTTGGATAATTACCCCTTGTAAATTTGTTTAGCTAATAATGGTATCAAATCGATCATACAGTTGGATGTTATCAACACCTGCACTACATAAGTTCATGGCTCAACAAACGATTAAATGATAAAAACAACAATTTCAATTATTCGATTAATAACTAAAAAACCTATTTTAAACAATTATTAACTTCTAATTTAAGTAAGTATTCTTAAAAATTTACAATGCAACATAGCCGATGTTTGGTCTATCAAACTAGCTGAGAAGGTCACGACTTAAATTAGAGATAGCAACTAAATACGAGGAGCTAGCAAATGTTATGGTTAAGTATTTGTAAAATTAACTTTATGAAGTGGATTTCATGTCGTTCTAACCGTTGAATGAACGAATCAAACTAGAAACATTCGTGCCCTCCAACTTTAATCCGATATTATGATAGACTATTATTCATGTTCGACGGTATCTCATTAAAACTAGCTGTACGTGACCAGCGCTTATCTAACCAGATTTATTACATACTGTGACTATAATATGGAAGTAACATTGTTGCTTTAACATCAATACATTTATGTTTGCCTAAGTGATTATAATTGTTATTAATACTCAAACCATTTACTTTAAATAAATTCTCATCATTTTAATAAATAGATACGTATACCTTTTTCATCCCCCCATCTCGGAAAGAGTATTTTTGCCAGAGGATAAAGTATAAGATAAAGATATCTATATATAAATATATATTTGATTCAAGATAATTTCTTTTTTTGGTTTATTTAGAGAATACTGATATACCTTGCAGCCCCTATTATTTCATAGATTATTTGAGTCGGACAACTCGTCGGACACTAGTTCAACCGGTTTTACCTGAATATCAGTTTTTCTAAGCGACTGGCATCGGTCCGTCGCAATCCTGAGGGCGAACTGAATTCAAACATAGAACGATTGATAAATAATTTTATTTAACTCCTATTCCTAATATGGATTAGGAATGTACATCCTATGTTGCGGGGGACTTTACAAACTTACATGAAATGGACACAAAGAACACCCAAACTCAGAACAACAATTTGTGACTCACACGAAGTGTTGTCCCATGTGGGATTTGAACCCTCAACACTTAGCGCAGTACAAAGCGGCGGCGTGGCAAACGCTTATACCACTACACCAACCATGCTGTCCAAAGCGAAATTTCATAGATGTTCATAACAACCGGGACCGAAATTATGAATATGCATCAGTTTCATTAGTATGAGTCCAGTGACTATCTATCTAAACATTTTTATAGAACTTGGGCAGACCCTTTTTGCTTAAACTTGTGCAAATGATACGAATTGTGGAGCCCAGAATACCATTGGAATTTCTCTTAACGCCCAATGCGGTATTCTACACACATCAAAAGTGTCTAGGGATCAACATATGTGTCTAGGGATCAACATATATTTTTGCAATAACTTTTCTCCTGATTGATATTAATTAAAATTTTCTTTAAGGATTCATCAAATAAAGTGTTTTCGTTTGTCACAGTAACGATAAACCAAGTCACCTTTGCATTAATAAAGAAATTTGCCATTTTCCTAATAAAGGGAATTTTGACATTTGAACCACTAACATTAAAGTTCGAAAAAAGACTGAAATAACAGTTTTCTTTTAAATTTTATAAGGTAACTTAAACAATTAATAATCCGTGTTTCTACCGCGAACACTAACAACACAAGAACATTGGTTTGGCATACTCAAAATGAGTTCATCCAAACACGCTGTGGAATGGCCGCCCATGTTCGTTGCAACAACAAAAAAAGGTCTTCTTGCGACTGGATACCCTCCATATTCGGCAGAGCTCTTCTCTGTAGCATATCCCATGCATGCTCAATCGGGTTCAAGTCTGGCGACTGAGCAGGCCAGGGCCAAAGCCACATCTCAATCTCAAGAAATCCGCATAAAAATGCTTGATCCCTAGACACTTTTGATGTGTGTATTATCCTGATATTATTTATGTTTATCATTAACACAATCTAAGAATATTATCAGCAAAACATCTTTGTTATTTAGAATATAAGTAAATGATAGTGTTTGTCAAATTATGCTTTACAGAAAAAAAAGAAACAAATGAAATGTATTTTTTTTGTATTCCAAAGATAAGGTATCACTGGATACCGATATTCAAATTTAGATTAGTGTTAACTACAGCCTTGCGTTTTAAATCATAATTCTCATTTTTAAAGAATTGTCGGTCAACCAAGTAACCTACAAGTTCACGATTGTAAGTCGAAATGAAAGTGTTAAATGTTACTTGGTCGACAGTTAAATACTTTTAAATAAATAATTATAATTTATATTGTATTAGATGTATAATGAAGATTTAGAGGGTAAATTAAAAATTATTAGGTACATTTCGTTTTTCTATATAGACGCTCGCTGCTTTTTTATGTATGACTAACTTTTACGCGCGGCTTCGCTCACGCAGACTTTCATCCCCTGATTTACCCCCTTAGGGGTGGGATTTCCAAAATTCCTTTCTTAGTGCTCACTTACGTTGTATAAAGAACCTACATGCAAAATTTCAGGATTCTAGCTTCAGCGGTTTGGGCTGTGCGTTGATCTCTGGGTATGTCAGTCTGTCAGTCAGTCACATTCCTGTTTTAAATATATATAGATTGGTGCATATATAACGAACGGTATTGGTGAAAGTTTATATAGCACGTTCTTTATGCAAGAGATTTCTTTCAAAAGACAATTCCCGCATTAGGAGTGGGTACCGCGTCGCGAGGGACAAACATACATAAAACGGATACAAAAAAAAATTACAAAAAAAAACGACTTCAAGAACGACCAAATTGAATTGAGTCCACACGGGAAGCACCAGCTTCCAAATAAAAAAGAATCATCGAAATCGGTTGGCGTGATATTGAGTTATTCGTCAATTTGTCGCGCACATACTTAATGCAAATTGAAGACTTATACGGTTGTCTCATGGATATCATGTCAGAACTGGACCAAATGGCACCACATGGGTAGCACCAGCTTTCAAATAAAAAAAAATCATCAAAATCGGTTCATCCAGTCGAAAGTTATGGGGTAACAAACAAAAAAAAAACAGTCGAATTGATAACCTCCTCCTTTTTGAAGTTGGTTAAAAATACCCAGACTCAGAAATACAATGTGTGGATTACACAAATTGGGGGGTTCGAATCCACATCACTCAGCGCACCTGAAACCGGCATGGAGACCGCTTAAACCACTGCGCTATTCATGCAGTCGACGAGATTATTTATATAATTTAAAAGAAAAAATCCAATGACCATCATCAGATAAATAATATCCCATAAATATCTCACACGTGGTTACCAGTTACTTTCGAGATCAACAACTATCTGCATCATAAAAATGTAAAAATAAACATTTGGTTTCACATTTGTTTTGACTGAACGCCTCTGAATTCATTTCACAGCGTTGAATTTTCTGTTTACTTGTTTATATATCAAATACTAGCTATGCCTTGGTTGCCTTTGAGTTAAATATTGTTCACTATATCATTGGTTTCAATTTCGTTGTAAAATGTTCCTTATTTTTTTTTAATTCTAGCAATGAAAGTCCCATCAAAATCGTTTCGGGCGTTCTAAATCAAATAGCTTTCATTTCAAGTAGGCCTTTTCAAGTACTTTCGAAACGTAACATTACTGACTCTAGTTGCGCAGTTTCAAAATGTTATTCCTATGGAGAAGAACCGGTAAGAAACTCCATAATTAACCCTTCTAAAAAGCAGATTTACATTACATTTCTTGTTCATTATCATTCATGTGTGCAACAGCAATGTAAAATAGCAAAATTAGTAACTATCGAAAAGAAATCCTTCATGGAAAAGAAAAAGGAATCAATAAAAGATATCTTTACATTTACTAAGATTTACGCTGCTGATACATGTGCAAAGCATGCCAATAAGTGAAAATAAGCATAAAAAATAGTCCTAATCAAATCCCTAACCGTAATGTCAAGGCATGTCAGAGCTTTTAGGAATAGAGACAATGGGAAAACTAAGTTCCAGAGATTAACAGAAAAAAAACGAACCAAACAAACAGACCAAAAAATATTTTTTTGATGCATGCAATTAGTGAAAAGCTGTTACTTTAAAATTATAAACAGACAATTCACTTTTATTTATTTCTATAGATATATCTTAAAATCAAAGCTTGCTTACAGAATTGTAATGTAAAATGAGAACAACAACATTTAGACATCTAAATCGATTGCGATACATAGTTATTTAACCAAGTTAAGTTCTACTAAACATAATTTTATCAGAGTTTAGTTAAGTAATTATATTTTATATATTTTATACATATTGACGAAATAAATATTTTTTATTAAATTTTACAACTTAAGTATGAGACAAAACAAGCAAAAAATGTATTTTAGTAGTACACAAAATAATTAGACAAAATACTCTAAGTAAAAAAGTCAAGGAATAAGAGCATAGAAAAGGAAGCGAGCACCACTAAAATTACATTGCACTTCTACTTTGCATGTTATTAAATCTAACGAACGAGGACTCAGCTTCCACTGAGTGGGTTTCTCGTCTACCTAATGTAATGGGAAATTAAAATTGCAGACTAAATAGTGAAAGCACTATAAAATGTGAAGTAAATATTTACTTTCAATTGACAACCTTGTTCAAATGTCTCTCAATTGATTGTGCGGCAATCAATGTGTCTTTTAGAGTGGTGAGCATGTCGGATAGTATGAGGGTCTATAAATGTCAAACTCCAGGTTGAAATGCCAATTACAACTCAATATCGTTTCGTGTCACAACGTTGGAAACAACTACGAGTAGAAACGTTGACGTGAATATTGACAAGGTGGACGAAGTGTTAAATGACATGTCCGACAAGTGATGTTTCGGAAAACGCATACTGCAAAATTCAGCGACGCTTTTTTGTATGAAAAACTCTTGTCTTTTACTATAGCGTAGTCCGAAACCCAGGATTAATAATAATTATAATAGGATGATTATGCAGGTATGTTAAAGTCAAACCAAAAAGATGATTACTTTTTGTCTATATTGTCATACTGAATGTCAAAAGTAAAAGAGGTGTAATAGCCTTAGACAAAAAAAAAACCCTAAAAAGTTCTAATTTAAAAATTAAGTCGAATTTAGACATCTGGGAGACCTCTAGTTTAACTGATTTCACATTTTAACAAAAAAAAACAGACTTTAAGAACTGGACCAAATTTAAATGGGACCACATGGGAAGCACCAGCTTTCAAATAAAAAAAGAATCATCAACATCGATTCACCCAGTCGAAAGTTATGAGGTAAAAAATAAAAAAATACAGTCGAATTGTTAACCTCCTCCTTTTTTTGAAGTCGGTTAAAAAATGTGCAACATTCGATTTTCGACTGGTAATATCACTGTTCCATTCGGAGAGGAAACTGCTAATGAATGAACCGTGCGTTTTAATAGCAGTTAGAAACCAGACGTCTTCCTCCGTACTCGCCAGACCGCTTTTGGTCCAACGGACTACCACTTTTTTCGTGATTTAGCCAGTTTTGAACGTGAAATGCTTTCACACAATTTGTCGAATCTGTATCACTAGACTTTTATCGCATAGGCATAAATGAACTTCCGATTAGATGACAAAAATATATAGATAATGAGGGTAAATATTTTGATTTAATTAATATGTAACATTTTAGAAAATATAACAAGTTTTTATTTTGCAGTACAAATGGGAACTTTTATACTTTAAGCCCTAATATTAATGTAGTTTAGTAGGTTCAACCAATGACACAATAGTATATATTTCGTCAGTGGTTCAATGAATAGATTTCATAAGTGAAATACTCGTTAAGTATACTTTAATAACTTAGTTTGATACATAATTCACATAAACGTCTTATCTAACATTCGGTGGCTAATTTAAAAGGGTTTGACGATTTGCTGGGAATATTAATTGAGAGGAAATTTTAAATGACAAATATTTGTTACAAACCTAACATTACCTTACTTAGTATATAATCTGAACACAGTTTTAGGGGTCGGTTTACTTAGGACTCACCTGACTTTATGAAGCATTCTTGTTGACGCATACCATATTTGCCATACATATATCTACGTATTCCTTTCCTCGTTATTTTTTTCTAGCTGTTGACACTATAAACATACATAAATACTGGATGCCTACAAATACGTAGGTAATACGTTCATAAGTAGATATAAGGGTCCGTTCACACAAACCGGCTCGGAGAGGAGGTTTGAGTAATTGTAGTAAGGTTTATTTTTGCATGTGCACTTCTTTTGTCATCAAGAATGCTTCAACGCAATTAGTGTGAAATAATAAGAGGAGCCGACCGGCTCCAATTGCGTGCTCTTTCTCGCCCGCGCAGCCGATCGGCTCTGATTCTCTTCCACAGCCGGTCTATGTGAAATAGTTGGCGGCTCCGCTCCGGCCAATTCCAAGCGTATAAGATCCGGTCTGTGTGAAAAGAAAAATGCGAGCCGATGCTCTCCGAGCCGGTCTGTGCGAACGGACCCTTATAAAGTCCTGTTTCTAAGCTAAATGTTGTGCTTGTGATTGTTGAACTTGTAAAGGGTGCTAGTCCTTAGAGCAAGAAGTCCCAGGCTTGATCGTAACAAACAAAAAATGTGTATAAACTAGGTGTACTCCGCGGCGTCACCCGCGGTTGTTGTTTTACTTTTACGACCTTAAACCTTAGTTACCTTAAGTAGCCTAAGTTACTCCTTATAAGATCAGCTATCTGCCAGTGAAATTCACGTCGAAATCAATCTAGCCTACTGGTCATGAAATTAGCCTTAACAATCAGACAGACAGACGTTTTTTTTTGTTTCTTCGATGGAAGTACAGTATATATTATTACATATTACCAAACGCATTTAGTGAAAAAGTTGATAATTAGAAATTATAGACAGACACTACAATTTTATTTATTTGTAAATATAAAAAATGTATACATGTGAACTACAACTTTATACACGCTTCTTTCTATTAATATTATAAATAGAAAGTGTGTTTTGTGAAATTTGTAAGCATTTATGTAAGTAGTGATTTAGACGAAAAACATTAATAAAGCTTTTACATCAGAATAACAAACTATTAACAGCCATCACTGGCAAAAGAGAGCCAAAGCCGGCAGTACTCAATATTAATGATTGTAAGGAGATATGGAAGTGCAAAGAGCAGCATGAATATTTTGTCAGGCCTTAAAAGGGGCCGATGTAGATTCATTAGCATCTGTATTCTTGCTACGTTTCAAGACACTCTCCGGAGAAATTGAAGGTTTTGTCTTTGCAATTGTAGATAAAGTTGTTCTATTGAATTGGTACGTCTTAAAAGACGTTTGGCTGAAATTTGGTATATAAGGCACTTGCTTTTACACGCGGCTTCGCTCACGCTTTCATCCCCTGATTTACCACCTTTGGGGTGGAATTTCAAAAATTCCTTTCTTAGTGCTCACTTACGTTATATAAAGAACCTACATGCAAAATTTCAGGATTCTATCTTCAGCGGTTTGGCCTGTGCGTTGATCTCTGGGTATGTCAGTCAGTCAGTCAGTCACTTTACTCTTTTTTATTTATATAAGGCATAATATATTTCTGTTCTGTCTAGCCAATGATGAGACAAGTATCTAGAGATAACCAAATCGCTAAGACCGAATACAAACTAACTTACCATGAAGTAATATTTTGTAAATTCAAACATGTCATATCACAGGTATACAAGTTCTTTAAAATGTTCGATCCCCAATCCACAGTCATAGTTGATACAGTTGGGATGGACAATCAATGATTGTGGATGTAGCCAGCTAAATTGCAGTCAATCATGTGATTTATTTTCATGAGGGTCAATCTTTATTAAAATAATTTAAGTACTAAAAAGATACACACTCTTGTATCCAATCTAAGCTATTATTTAAGGGTATTAAAGGCAAGTGCAAGTATTCAGTTTAATGCATAAACGCAAAAGTTGTCCATCCAACCTTATCAAAATTTGAATAAATCTCGGTTCAGTTCCCTTAGAACATATTTTATTTATTTACTTTATTTAAGAAATTTTGCCCGCAGAAATTGGTTCTTTTAGCAAATCCTTTTGTATTTCACGCCCCGCCGCGCCGCCCGTCAGTGTAGCAGTTCCGAACGCCGAAGAAGTGATAGGGTAATTAAACTTGTTTTTGTAAGTAATAGCTAACTAATTAAGAAATCCTTACAGACAATGAAAACTTATTTGAATTTAATACAACAGTTAACAATTGTTAGGTGGTATGTAATTTCAAACCTCTAATTACACTGAGCTCAACAACCAGTGTTATAATATGTAGGCGTTCGTTGTCTCCTATAACAGTGTCTACAATATTAGACAAGCCTACATATCAAACTTTTCTCACATAACTCAATTCCTACGTATACTTTTTAATATTTGCAATACGTTTCAGCACGTACAAAGTCAGGGTTTTAATACCGTTTTTAAATGAACTCCCAACATGTTGGATGTTCATTGAATGACTATACAAATAAATAAAATTTAAGTGTCTGTTTGTAATTTCAAATTAACAGTTTTCACTAAATGTATATGAAAATATAAACGGTACTATACAAAAAGCAATATTTAAAAATGGTGTCCGTCTGTTTTATACTAGCGGTTGTTGGTGTAAAGGTACAACAACTGCGGGTAACGCCGCGGGGATACAAAAAAATATGAAAAATAGTTATGTATTCTGACAAAAGAAAAGAACGAAATATATTTTATTATTCTTTTATCATATAGAAAATTACGTTTTTTTTTAAACACCATCGTAACCCATTCACCCAATAGCCATTCCTTGAAAGGTTGCTTTAAGCTTCAGTGTGGATTTCGCTGTAACTGATAATCAAATATTGTTCCTTTGAACTCGAGTAAATTGTTTCTGCATACTAACTAAGTATCATCTGCAGAGAAATTAATGTTAATTACTTCGGAGGAAATGCATCGGGGGAAATGATTTAGTATAATATAATCGGTAATTTTAGTGAAGGAGGGTTTTGAATTTGGGTTTGATTCCAAGACGACAAAAGAGGTGTATGTGCTTCTGACCTCTGTGTAATTAGATGTACGTGATGTCGTGAATATATTGAAATATTTTATTTACTACTGGAAATGTATTGAAAAATTGAAAAAAAGTAAATTGAGCTCGTTTAGATGTCGGTTTTGAACCGCTATTCCACAAGCTTTGAATTCACTGGAAAGTTCATCCAATAAATTAAATTTTTCGTCCAAGAATTTAAAAAACGTAAAACGTTAATATCATGTGAAATAAATGGATTAAAATTGTATACTCGGAATACTTTACAATTGTTTACCGTATAAGAAAATAAGTTTATTTGTCGTGTTTAGCCATTGGCATTGAGGTCTATAATTTAAAGCAAAATTCGAGGACTAAATATGAAACTGTATCTTGAAAATTAGAGAACAAACAATTGAAAATAAAACAAACATTTTAATTCATAATACAGCACGTGTGCTACGTTCTTATGTATGTCAAAATTGATTACCAATGTGACACACGATAGAGCCTGAGAGTGATGTCTAACTAAACCCTCCATTGTTGATTGGGCCTCCTATTTGCTGGTTAATTATCAGCGTAGACAGGTTTAATGAAAGCAGCAAACCTCTAAAATCAAAGGACTATGTGGGGAATTAATTGCACAGATATGTGTAACACTCAATATAGTTACTCTGTATAGAGATGCGCTTGGAACTCTAAAATGTACGTGAATAATGAGTGCACTGAACAGCTGCATAATAATGTAGTGTACTCTTGTCGTTGTACTGTCAAAGCTTAAATGACGACATTCATTAGACGAACATATAGGTAATCTCTTCAAGTTGGAACTACTCTACTTTATGCACTAAGTGGACCTATCTGGCCGAGTTAGTCTGACCGAGGCCTTTAAAATAGCTGCCTCGCAGCAGCAGGTGAAAGAATAATTAATCGCTTAGTCTTGAACTTAAGGTCAATTGAAAATTAGATAGGCAAATCTCGACGGGCCAGTTTACACTTAATATATATTATACATATCAGATAATACAAAAGCAAATGTACATCTGAAAATGAATTCAAAAATTTTTGTTCACTATTTTATATTATCTTATATCTCATCAAAAACTTAAACCTATGTGTTGCTTGTAGCTAGGCCGACCATCAAACGTATCTTAAGAAATCGCTTATCTGAACTGAGTGATTTACGAAAGATTTTATTCTATAAGGTTATTTACCTTGGTACATACATCATATTATTAATGTAATATAGAAAGATCACAAAATATCATGAAATTCCAAGTTAAATTGTCCGTCTCCGAGAAGCCCTCCAATGTAAGCCGTCCATCTTTTATTATCTTTAAGCCTAATGGGAAAACAACTGCGCTTTGTAGCAGCGCTCGTTTGTTCTACTAAGTCGAAGTATTATTTGTGACCCTAAATCCTTACTGATATAACTAAACAAATATGTGTATAAATATATCAGTATGGATTAACACATCGCCAGGAAAGAGGGGAACAACCTCGAGCAACTCATGGTCACCGGGTAAGTTGACGGCAAAAGACCGAGAGGACGTAGTCCAATTAGGTGGACTGACCAGATCCGCTCAGCCTTGGACGCCAATCTACACGTTGCTCTTCATTCGGTCAAGGAGAGGAACAAGTGGCGAGCAACTGTCCGGCAGAAGATCATACCACACCTAGGGAATCACAACCCTCAGTAGTGATGATAACGACGCGAGGAGAAGGATGAATTATAATACTTATCTGTTACGCTTTAACGGCTAAACGGCTGATTTTAATAAAATTTGACATGCACATACTTTAAAAAACATGACATAGGCTCCTTACAGCAATAACCGACATATACGTGGACGGAACAGCGGTTAAAAGCTGGTTGTACATATAGGATCAGTTTTCTAGTGCTAACAGTCTTTAAAAAAAGAGGAATGCTGCGATCTAGTTGCTTGCTTTTATCATATAGCAGTCTCTTCATAGATCATGAACGTAGTTGTTTATGATCCTGAACATTAATTGCCTTTTATACATATGTTTATTCACATTCCCTGACTATTATATTCAAAATCATTTTGGTTAAATTAAGACACTAAGTATCATTTATGAACGTTAAATTGAAGCTACAGTTAAAAAATCACAGATCGATGAGATCAGATGTACTGTATTGTCAAGGTGAATCAGGTGAAAACACCAAAATCCACTGCCTGCCTGTGTCGATCCATAACTTCCAGTTTCCAAAATGCGTAGAGCCTTATGAGAAGAATACTGGCAAAGGAACTCATGGCCGCTCTTTTAATCTAATACCTTTAAACGAGCAATTCTTGTATATATATATATATAATCTGAATCTCGGAAACGGCTCCAACGATTTTCATAAAATTTTGTATGCAGGGAGTTTCGGGGGCGATAAATCGATCTAGCTAGGATTCATTTTTAGCAAATGTCGTTTTATTCGTGTTTTTAACAATCAAATATATTAAATCAATGTACATCTAGCGCCATCTATCGCAACTCGAGCGAACTACATTAAACCATACTGGAATAAGGTGCAGAATAAACAGTATCAGGGCGTACCAAGAGAGGGTGCCACTTAACTTTTTTTTTTATTAGAAGGAAAATAACAATAAGTTGGCGTTTGGATAGTCCCAATGTTGCCAAAAAACCCATTTATAAAAAAAATACCGAGCGACGCTCGGTCATCCAGGTACTTATTATTAATGCAACGTTTAATCATCTCAGCATAAATATAGTGTTTATCTACATATGTGGTTATAAAAAACTGAAATACATGAGTGTGGTACTAAATGCAAAAGCTATTAATAGTGATGGATTGTATTAAAGTAGAACAAAGGCGTTGTTATATTGTGTAGCCAGCAACCAATAATTATTACGCTGGCATGATTGACGCACATTAGGATATTTATAATCACAGAACTTGTAGATTTTGCGATGTTTTGACATAATGCATGTGAATATACCAAACCGGAGAGCACGTTTATCAATATACAATAGTACCTACCTGCGAACCTTAACCAAAGATGCAAAGACAATTTATTAAAGACTTAAATTAAAATGTATTAATTTGTAATTTGCTCTAAATGTATTTTATATACCTATGTATGTGTAGGTATTTAATAATAAATATTTTATTCGGTCCCTAAAATCCTCGAATTTCCTTCCTTCGAAATATGGAAGCAAGTGATAATTAATTTATGTCACTTAAAACTTATGACTTCGTTAAGGTTATACACTCATTGAACCTAAACCATCACTCTATGCTTTTGAGTATTTAATTTACGTGGCCTAACTCTATACAATGTATTTAGTAGGGTTGTAATACTACAGTACTAGTACAGACAATTGCGTGTTCATCGATGAAAAACCCACCCATGTTTTTGATAACGCAATGTATGTAAGCGACTCTGTTCTACCGGTAATAGATTGTGTCATAGATTCCCCTTGTATTATCTACACTCTAATAAATTATCTCCAATCAAAAACCATCACTGAAATATATACATTCGTATCTCAACTAAGTTACATTTTGAATTCTAATGTATTATTCTATTCGAATTTCACACAGAAAGCATTGTGTATCCAGATCGTGTTATTACAGCTTGATTTAAAAGGCTCCAGCCTTAAAAGTATATAGGCGGTACTTTCTTTCCTTGAATGTTGTTTTCATTAGATAAGTCGTTTAGATAATTATTACATCGTTTCAGGTCTCTTTTCATATAATAGATCTTCAAAATTATTCTAAAAGCTTAGAGTTCTTAACCTAAAAGACCTCACTATTTAGACACAGTATATAGCCAACTTTACATAGCATGAAATGAAGTCGCTTCCGCTGTCTGTTCGCTTAGATCTTTTCAAACTACTTAACAGATATCAATATATTTTTCAACAGTAAATAGAGTGATTCAAGAGGAAGATTTATAACTACCTATAACTGGCTGCATATATGCTGGGCTTTTTGTTATACCTTTATAACACCAACCGCGAGTAGCACCCGGGTAGTATATTATAAAAAAGTATGCTGTATATAAAGTTTATACACGCCTATTGACTTCGACCGTACTTCAAAACTAAGGTAGAGCAATCAAATGTTTTCAGTATCTTATGTATTGGGCAGTATGAATAGTAAATGTACCAAGTTTTCTATGCTATGGTAATTCAATTAAACAACTAGTGCAGTTTCTATGTAGTACTCCTGTTAATCTTACATTGTGTCCTTAATTTGTTTAATTCAATTACACCAATGTGTTGTTTCATTAACCTTTTTACCTTATCTCAATAAAGAGGGGTAGTGACTGAGCCACCAAGGGGATGATGACCTGCATCGGCGTTGAACTCGTAATTCTGGTGTGTGTTCTTTGAACCACGATAACCTTCAAGACAATCAACGCCAATAAATGACTCAAGCGTAACAGATTAGGCACACGATTCTACTTCTTTATAAATTATCTTTATTTTAGTCGAATAAAAATATAGCTGCTTCTATAATGTATAACTACATATATAGACCTTAGATGTGTACTGTGTATAATACAGCTATAAAATGTATTATGTATATGTTTAAATGAGATAATCTCTGAAACCGACAGATTTTAATAATTATTTTTATGTTGAATAGGGTAAATAGGTACGGTTAAAGTCTAGTAATTGTATACGTACTAAGTGCTATAATATGACCTGTAACTACAGGTTTTTTTACACATATTTCAGGCACCAGACTCTCACGAAGTAACTCAAATATGTGTTATTCTGTAACGTACCTTAAGAAATTTTGTGAGAGAAAATAAAGAGATTATATTATTAAAAATGCTAGGAAGATAATGACACCTAAAGTTCTAATTTAAGAAGTATCTTAGAACTTTAGGTATCATTATCATAGCACTTATATATACATCTATATATATAAAAGCGAAATACCACTCACTTATTAATCACGAAATCTCAGAAACTCTTACACCTACAAACTTGAAATTTAGCAGGTAGGTTCCTTATAGGGTGTAGACATCCGCTAAGAACGGATTTCATGAAACTCCACCCCGAAGGGGGTAAAACGGAGGTTGGAAGTTTGTATGAAAGTCCTATGTTTTTGAAGTAAGTGACTTGAAATTTAAAATGTATGCTCTATAGGTGGCTTGGAGGTGTATTAATAATGTATCTTTAGAAATCAATCCCCTTTTGGGGTTAAAACGGAGGATGGTAGTTTGGACGCAAACGAGGTTGAGTAGGTCAGCTAGTTATACATATATATACACTTAAATATATTCAATCTTTCAGAACAGTCATATGGTACTCCGTATGACTGTTCTGAAAGATTGACGAATGGGAAGGGTTTCAAAGAAATCGATCGCTACGATTCTCGATATTAATTCCTTATGTTTACAAATCGATTCATCAGTGTTATAGATTTTTTTTACTAGACCTGTGGACATACTAGATTAGATAGATATACCTATTATCAAAATAAAATGATTTACAAGTACTGCATAAGTAAATATGTATTGTTTTGATACGATTTAAAAAAATCAACCGGAATTAGTAAACGTTCTGAAAGCAAAATCTCACAAATTAATTTGCTAACATTTTCGTACATGTTCCATTCAATTCTCAGAATAGAAACCGTATTTAAATAAACCTTGGTATAATTTTCCATTTCTTATAATTATACAATTTTCTGTTTATGTGAGATTATCAGGATTGTTACAGTCTATTTATATAGACGTTTTAAGTAGGCACTATATTAAGGGAACATTCGTCGAAAGGAAAAAATAAACGTCACGGGTCTGGTAACTTAAATACGTTTACTGGTTATTGTCGTGGAAATGTAATGTCGAATGTTGTGTTAGTAAATACAAATCAACACTTCTACATTTACTTAATGTTCAGTTGCAATAAAGTAGCAGTTAGACGTGATTTAAAAAAAGTGTTGAAATAAAACGAATGTAAAAGAAAAAAAAAGAGAGCCATGATGCGCTCAGCGCTAGTCTTTAATTTTAGTTCAAGTTAATTACGACTTGTGTGAGATTAATTAAGTAGAGATAAGATTGAGATAGCGGCAGGCTTCAGAGCCAGACTATACAGCTATTAGAATTAAATTCTTTGTAGTCAAAATAATATCATTGTGGCTGAAGCTAGAAAAAAACTAGTAAACTATGAGAGATTTAGGTGAAATATACAATTTCCAATCAGGCCTTGAGGTACCTAGCCAGGTGGCCTTACCTAATAATAAACGCTGTGCTATTTTGTTAATTTCCGTTAGCCATTTAACTTTAAAGATCGTTTATGAACGTAATATTCATGGTTACGTGTTGAAGGTTGCTGTTAACAGTTCTCACAATAAACCTTACATCTTAAAAGAAATTAAGCTAAGAGTACACACCTAACAGAAAAGGATGCAAAACCTTACATTTTTGTGGTTTGAAAAAAAGACACCTGAATTTTTTTCATACTTGCAAATGTAAAGCTTTTAGAGAATGTATGATTCAGAATAGTGTATTTATATATCTCCGTGGTTTAAAGGGTGACTCATTATGCATTCTATCTTGCTAAAATTAGAATATCGAACATAGTAGACAGCTCATTTCTACACACGAAACCAGATATTACGTATTTTTTCAAGTATAAAAGTACGTCGACGTGTATATAAGACTGGAGGACGATCAAAAAAAAGGAAAGACTGCGTGAAAAAAGATTTGGCCAGGAAGAAAATAAGCAGTGAACTGACGAATGATACAGGAGATTGTAAGAAGAAAATTAATTACACCGATTCCAAACAAAGTTGGGAAAAGGGAAGACATATTATAACAAGTATTAAAGTACGTAGAAAATAGAAAGTTGTGTAAAGTGCTATTATAAATATCTATTTTCAAATTTTAATTTCAAATGAAACTGAAAACAAAATTTTGATCGTGGCAAACAAAGGGAGCTCATTTGTGGTTAATAAAGTCAGTTTTGGGTTTGTTACACCATAAATTGTGAACTCAGCTTTGTACTCGCTGCATATTTATTAAAGGAAGGTCAAACTATTTTAATGAAACCTACCTCAAGTTTTAATTAAGACGGTGAGATTGCAACTTAACAACAATAGTTGCTGACGAGATGACATAACAAACGGCAAATGATGTAGGAATGTTTAAAGGAAGTCTTAGGTAGTGTATTATTTAACTGTAGTAGGTATTCTTAACCTGTTCCACGCCTTAATATTTTTCCAATAAATATTTTTGATTTTATCATTTCGCGTTCGTGAAATGTAAAATGAGAATATAAAAAAAATTATCGTCGTTGATATATTCTGGTCAAGGTTTTCGAATCGTTTACAAAATTGACTTTCTGCCTGTTGACAAAACAATGCGTGACTTACCCATATTTTTACCTATTGATCTATTCCGTTAAAGTAAGCTATCAATTTTGTTCAGTAAATATTGTTTTAATATTTGAGAACATTTCAGTTGGTGTTATAAAAACCTCGTGTAAAATTGTTTCTTATAAATAAGTACCAGTTCGGATTATTTTCATAATAAAACTTCAAAGGTTATAGGTTGTTGTTTTTGTTATTGTAAGTGGCAATTAGTAGAAGTACCAGAAAAATTATATATTAATATGTAAGTATACATTTCTAAGAGTTTTTCTTCTAATTAATTTCGTTGCGGGTTCCAAGACAGTTTAATTTTTCCTGAGACTTCCCGAGTGTCATAACTCGGTGTATTTGAGGGTCACTGCTGTTGATCCTGGTGTACAAGAGTTACAGTGGTGGGCGGGATTAGTCCCATCCCAATAGATATAAATAGATTATATTGTTTTCGGAAGATATAAGTGTACAATATAGAGATTTATAATACAAGTACTTTCACGAATTGGCATTTACCCTACTACGGCGAAACCCAGAGGAATTCATGATTTTGGCAGTCTATTTATGTATATTTGTATGTTCCACCGTAGCGTCTTGACTACTGGACCGATTTTAATTAATAAGCTGATGATGATGATGAAGATTCGTAATAATGGCCCCTGGTGACATAGCCTAACTATATAAATTTTATCAAAATTTAAGTCTTATGCATCACTAAAATGGTCAAGGTCGATTATGTGGGTACAAGGAACACCTCTATTAAACACACATGGTAGGTTACATTGGGTTAAACCAAGGCTCTCGTTTTGTTTCGTTCTTTTTAGACCCCCTTCTTGCGTAGTATGGTTTTTTATTTTTTAAACTATGTTTTATTGTGTTTAAAGTACCTACTCAAACTCATAGTTTATGTTTCTTATTATATTAAAATTACTAAAATTACAAACGATTTTTAAAGTTTGTAAATGCAAAATCTTGACTGTTGTATATTTAGACGTCTTTAATCATAAATTCAGTTGGATGTGAGCCACAATAAACCTATTTCATTCTGAGAATTACGTTTATAAACAAGTTGCTTATCGTAAGATTATATATTATTTCTTTAGTATATTAAAGACTAGTGGTTGCCCGTGGCTCCGCCCGCGTATTTGTCGATTATCGCGGCAAATAGTAGCCCATGTGTTATTCTGATGTATAAGCTATATTACTGTAAAGTTTAATCCAAATCCGTTCAGTAGTTTTTGCGTGAAAGAGTAACAAACATCCATCCATCCATCCATACATACTTACAAACTTTCGCGTTTATAATATTAGTATAGAGTATTTTTAGATAAATTTACACAGCGTTATTTGATGCTAAGGTTGAAAATAAAATAACAGTAAGAAAATTGTATTTTAAATTAATTACTTTGCATAGTTGATTATAAATAATGATCGAACGATTCAATGGTTGTTATAACACTGGTCTGTCTTATGGGTTATTTTTGAAACTCCGTCGGTTTTTATGATATCATTTGTTAGCGCCAGTTATTTCATTCACAAAAGATACGCATGTTTCCCTTTTGCTACGCGAGCGCACTGCATCGACTAAAGACAGATCTGCGATTGGTCCATTTGCCTAGCTAAATAAGAATCGGCATTTGTCTAATAGAATAGATGTCTGTTTGTCGTAGGTATAGCATAACATATCGTGTAGTAATGATTGTGTACTGGGAAAAAACATTGTATGTAGTATGACGATTGTCCATGAATATTAATTGCATGCTTAATAATACTAACAGCTTAAACTTAATGTGAATTCAAAAAAGTTTATTAAGGTAAACCTAAAAAAGATCTTCATCATTTACAAAAAGTATTATTAAAATGTTAAGCTATATTTGATATAATAAATCTGTTATTTTTATTTATAAAAAACACTACAAAATAAACCCGAATTTACGGTCGCTAGCTAGGCATAATTTTTGTGGATCTCTTTTAACGTACTGAAGTACTTTTTAAGAATTGAAACTGTCGACTCTATTGATTTGGACTCACTGGGAGTCTTCATGGTATTGTTTGTAAATGCGGGTACTTGTACTGTTAGTGAAGCCCTCCCGATGAGAAGTTCATCTTCTACAAATAATAATAAGATGGTACAGTAAACGTTTAGCCTCCTTAATGTTATTAGAATTAACATTATCACAGAATAAAAATAAACCGAATTCATTTTGACTTTTGTATGAAGAAATAAGCAATATTATTTTGTTAATACGATATGCTTCACTTTTCGTTTTAATATTTTCAATAGAATTTAAGTTTAATATGATATTCTCGAAAATCAATATTTTGGGGTAAGCTGTCTGCGCTGTTAAGATTAAAACTTAAAACTATAAAGCTCTCCATCTAAGTTACGGCACAAACTAAGACAAGAGAGACGTTACTTCAACAGGGAGTTAATTCTATATGAAATATTCAATGTTTCTTTGTGAATTCGGTACAGCGTAAATCCAGACCGTTGGAGTATAAGACAAGTTTATATGAATTATAAAACAGTCCTTACTCGGTTGTAAAATATATCTACATATTTTAATGAGTTTGATTACGTTAATTATACACATACACTAACTCCTAAACACCGAAAACATAAACTTTGCGACACAAATTGCAGGTATCGAAATACACACATCAAAAGTGTCTAGGGATCAAACATTTTTATGCGGATTTCTTGAGATTGAGATGTGGCTTTGGCCCTGGCCTGCTCAGTCGCCAGACTTGAACCCGATTGAGCATGCATGGGATATGCTACAGAGAAGAGCTCTGCCGAATATGGAGGGTATCCAGTCGCAAGAAGACCTTTTTTTGTTGTTGCAACGAACATGGGCGGCCATTCCACAGCGTGTTTGGATGAACTCATTTTGAGTATGCCAAACCGATGTTCTTGTGTTGTTAGTGTTCGCGGTAGAAACACGGATTATTAATTGTTTAAGTTACCTAATAAAATTTTAAAGAAAACTGTTATTTCAGTCTTTTTTTCGAACTTTAATGTTAGTGGTTCAAATGTCAAAGATCCCTTTATTAGGAAAATGGCAAATTTCTTTATTAATGCAAAGGTGACTTGGTTTATCGTTACTGTGACAAACGAAAACACTTTATTTGATGAATCCTTAAAGAAAATTTTAATTAATATCAATCAGGAGAAAAGTTATTGCAAAAATATATGTTGATCCCTAGACACATATGTTGATCCCTAGACACTTTTGATGTGTATGTCATTTACATCTCTCATGTTCGGTAAGTAGGTTCTTATTACCTCCAAATGGGGCTTGTAGGTGACTAATTAGCGCTCTAGGGTAATAATGTAGCTAGAAAAACCCTAGGGCGGTAAGTAATAAAAAAACAACACTTCTTTCTTTCAAAAAGTTTGCGTACATCTAACCATCATACTGGCAATAGACATCATGCATTCAGCCCAATGACCAAAGAGGTCGCTTTGCTTTTCAGCCTTGTCTTCGTGTGAGTATAATCACAGACGTATAGAGTATAATAGTCATAAATTTTAAATATCAAACGGCGAAGCTAAATTTGTTTCTTGAAAAAAAAATATTCTTTACTCGATTCTTTTTAATGAAAAAGGCGGGAATAGAAAAATTTTACTTTAAATATTGTTTGTTTTTGGGATTTTGTTATAATTACGTGCTAATTAAGAAAAAACATGATTTCTTCAAGTGATGAAGATATAAGCTGCACTCTTTGAAAATTATTCTCATTTCACTATAAATTTCAATAAATAAAATGTTTTATTCTTATAATGCCGGTTTTTTTCTACTTACCTCACAATCGAGATGTAAAGCTGAATAGTTAGCTCGGGTGTAAGCACCAATTGCACCCTCGAACTATAAATATCTCGGGCTGCAATTGATGCCTTACAGCCCTTGGCTACTAATCTACTATAAAAAGCGGAGAAAATGAAGTTCTAAAAGCACGAGAGAAAATAATGTTGGCTATTCTTTTAAATTCTATATCCAAACGGGTACCCTTAAAACAACGGTATTCTATCAGGTACTAATTCATCTATTGGTATGATATTTGTACTTCACTAACTAATAGTTTAATATTTAACTACAAATTATACCTATATTACTTTTGCTGCTATAACAACAAGAACTAAATTACATAAAAATAAAATAATAGTAATAGTTTTCCTTCAACGTTCATCACATGACCATGGCAAAGTTCGTGGCATATCCTCTTTAAATTTTTCAGAGTTTTCGAGGCAGGCGTTTTGCTTTTAGTGGGGCGGCGGACGCTCTATTTTAACAAATCATGCGCTTTAATAGGTTAGATGATCGGCGGAAGAAAAAAAAATCATCCACACTTTCCGTGCGTACGTATCTCAAAATATTTTTCGTAATTATATTTCAGCACTTTTTCGACATGGGATGCACATATCCATGAAAAGTTTCATCTTTCTAAAACTTACCGTTTGAAATGTAAGCCGAGGACGGACGGACAGACATAACGAAACTAAATATAAGGGTTCTGAGACATAAACTACGGTACCCTAAAAACGAAAATTATCCAACTTCCTATATAACCGCATGATATTACAGCGGTTCCTATACAAATATGTGTTCTCTCATATGGTTTTATTAAGTTATGATGATCACTCACGACATACTCAATAGTACTTGAAGTTTGCTATACGTAATAAAATCATTTCTATAACTTATTGATTTCTTCTTTCCTATGGATTACAGCGATGTATCTTGAGCACTTGCAAATCTTAAATGTATTTATAAGTTTTACCTATACGTTTAGTTTGATTTAAATTACAAAATGTACGTAACCTTGAAAATCGTGGCGCGTCCGAGCGACTTACGCGGCCACACCCCGGGCACGGCCCGGTCTACTATCATTTTCCCCTAATCTCCAATTCATCGAAAACTAAAAGTATCAACATTTAGTGTCTAGCGAAGGTGATACTTCTAGTAGCTGGGTCTGTCTTAAAATTACTCTGTTTAAAGGACACGTCACCTAATAATGTAATGCACATAAATTAACATATGTAAGACAATTGACCTATAAGGGACCTAAAAGTCCGTTTACATACGGCTCGAAAAGTACCGGCCGGCCAGAGAGTTGTACACTTGGAACTGGCTTGAACCGACAGGTGTTCCACATAGACCGACTGGAAGAACACTGTTTTTAAGCGAATGGAGCTGGACGTATGGAGCTTAGCAGGTGCTCTACAATTGCTATATACCTCCAGGTCCGCTTTGATTTGTTTTCGATGTGTTATAACGTGTTCTTTTAAATTGAGTCATTGAGGATTGAGATAACTCTGGTGAAGAAACATATTTATATAGAAAGACTAACTGACCCACGCAACCTCGTTTACATCTCCCATTGCCCGTAGCGTAATAATTTTCCCCCGTTTTTGTAACTTTCTTCATTGGTGGTCCGCTCCTATTGGTCTAAGCCTGGTGGTATATAGCCTATAGCCTTCCTCGATAAATGGGCTATCTAACGCTGAAAGGATTTTTAAAATCGGACCAGTAGTTCCTGAGCTCTATCTCAGGAACTACTGGTCCGATTTTAAAAATCCTTTCAAGCAAACAAACTCTTCAGCTTTATAATTATTAGTATACTCGTAGATTATTTGAATTATATAAATAAAACGAAACAAAACCAACTTCTATCAAATAAACATATTTTGACACGAGTAATATTAACTTTTCATCAAGCATGTTTCACACAAGTACACAACAAACACCTGTTCCGTTCGCGCGTGAAAGACTACGCGATGTGAGCCGGTCGGCCACGCGAGCACGAAAGAGCATGCAAACGGACCCATTCGGCTGCGCGAGTGTGGAAGAATACGTCATCAGAGGCAGCCGGTCGGCTCCTCTTATTATTTCACACGGAGCGCCTTAGTTTTGCTCTCAAGCATTCTTAATAATAAAAGAAGTTACATGTAAAAATGAAGCTTATTGAAATAATTCATAACTCTGTATTAAACTGTGGTATAAATCCGCTCTCCTCTCCGAGCCGGTCTATGTGAACGGACCCTAAGTATGTTCTTCTTGCCGGTTCTTGCGTCTGACTTAAATCCGCTCTCCTCTCCGAGCCGGTCTGTGTGAACGGACCCTAAGTATGTTCTTCTTGCCGGTTCTTGCGTCTGACTTACAAAACTATCTTAGGGACTATTTTCAGAAAGCCCAATAGAAAAAAAGAAAGTTCAAAAGTCCATTTGGTAAGTTAATAACATTGACACTAGCTGGTCTAACCAATAGCATTATATTGTAACTAATGTAAAATCTATTCCTTTCTGTACAATGGTGGAATCTCTGCATCATTTAGAGAACGTCTACATTCAGGTGTTAATGTTAATCTGCTCGTCATAGCGCACAGAAACGTATGAAATGAATAGGCTAAAAGTAATTCACTCAAAAAAATAAAGTTAATACAATTGAAGGCAAACAAAACAGGCTAGTTCCAAAACCATTAATTGTTTGATTCAATGTCAATTTTCACATTTAAATAAAGCCTAAACCAATCATCCAGTATACCAATTACCCTGGCTACTTTTAATTAATGAACTGCCCTATAATTAATCTCATTAAGCCAGATCTTTGAATAATTACAAGGTATCAAATTTATTCAATTTCTACTCTATAAATTCCTTTACTTGCCTAAAATAATATTTATGATTCGCCTGCCTTTGTTACAGTATATTTTATGAGCTTTTTATCTCAGTATAAAGGTGGCAAATAAACAAACAACCGGCCTGGTGTCACAGAAGCGGATCACTGTGAATACAGGAAAATTTGGCGTAACATTAATTTTATTAAGACACGCATAAACTAGCATGACAATAAGTAAAACATACAGAAGATAATACACAAACATGACGTACTTAGCGGTTCTAAATGTTTATGTCATGCTCACGAGAAATGTCATTATAACTATTTATTTTAAAATTTTTGAGAGCCGATATAATAGATGCTACGCAAATAATAGGGGTAAAATCTTTCATAGTGTGAGATTTCCGATTAAACTTTTTTTACATGATACCTAAGAGGTTCTTATTTTAAAAAATGTGCAACATTTGTTTTTCGACATTCAATTGTTTTTTATTCAGCTTAGACAAGAAAGATGGATACTTTGAAAATCCAAATAAATACAAGTTCCGACGTGGAACTAACACGACAAAAACGGCTCGCAATATCAATGTTGCATTTGGAGAGGAAACTGCTAATATAAGAACCGTGCGTTTTTGGTTAAAATGATTTCGTAATGGAAACTTCGACTTGAAGAACGAACCACGTGGAAGACAGGTGAATAACGCTGTATGGAAGGAGATAGTGGAAGCCGATCCGAGTCAAACTAACCAGAAATTAGCAGCATAGTTTAACGTTACCTTACGAACAAAATTGTTGTTCTGAGTATGGGTGTTATTTGTGTCCGTTTCATGTATGTTTGTAAAGTCCCCCGCGACACAGGATTTATTCCTAGTGCGGGAGTTGTCTTTTATAAAAAAAAAAAATGACAAATTTCTGTCAAATCTGTGTCAAAATGATTTGACTTATCGGCAGAATTTAATGAATCCCGAGTCGAATTGTGACCTGTGACGAAAAGTGAATTCTTTTCAATAACCGAAATCGAAAAATGCAATGGCTGACCACAGGTCAAACGCCACAACAGTGCCCTAAAACAAAGATTACCAATGAAAAGGTAGGTTGGGGTTAGGGATACGTTTAGGAAAGGGAACCCGTGTTTACTAGAGTAGGGATACTGCAGTACACGGTGGATAAATACTATATAACTTCAATACTTCGAAACAGGACTTGAAAAGAAATGTATCAATTCACATTAATCGTTAATTAACACATACGGTTTTAGAAGATAGATTTGGTAATGAAAGGTGAATCATATAACATTAAACGTTAAAAGTTATTTGTTTTTATCTGACTGCCGCGGCAGGAGAATTATGTTTTCGAATGTATTTATATGTGTTCATTTTTTGGTGCATTCTGTAAGCTGGCGATTTTGGCTTTCCAGGTGACTACTAGTATTGGGAGGTAACACTGAGTAGATTATAAAAATAACATAACGGGTTTGTAAATTTTCAGTATACGTTTGCAATAGTTTGATTATAGTCATTTGTGTATGAAAAATTAAATTTTAATTTTCCTTAATTACTCAGAAGCATAAAGCAGTGTTAATCTTATCTTACTACTTTCACAGTTGTCGAAATTTGACCGCAGGCCTGTGTTGATCTATGTTTGATACAAAAATAGCCACAATTCCCCTAAGGACTTGTTTATCAAAAATATAACGGGGAACCTAGGTATTAACCCTGTAAATGAGATTTCCGGTAAAATGTTCTGAAATATCGGTAAAGGTTTTCACGTCATTATTTTTTAACGACACCTCGATGCGACGCGTGCGATTCCACATTATTAACGGTATTTCGCGCTCTGACTCGAAAAACTCCAACCAAAACAAGAAAAATCAATGCACACATAAATTTGTTTGTATTTTTAGCGGTACTGCATCGTTCATCCAGTCAACGTGAAATTCTGGATATACGATACCGGGGATGTTCAGAAAAATAGAGCAATGTATGTTTCTTTTTTTTAGATGAAAGGTTCTTTGATGTTTGAGAACTATGGACAAAATACTAATCATGCGAGTGCGGATAGAAGCAACTTTAACTTATAAATAAAACATTCATGTTCAAGTTTCATTTTGAGGATTTTATCATTCTAACTTCTTTATATGTTTTTAAAAACAACTCATTAAAAAATTCCTAAGGCTTAAAACCTTTAAAGAGAAACATAACTATTGTAACAAGAGATAGATGTATCGTATTTTTACCCGACTACGGCAAAGCCAAAGGAGGGTTATGATTTTGATAGGCTATGTATGTATGTTCATCTGTTCCCTCATAGCTCCTTAACTACTTATTAGAACTGGACAAATGAGGTATCGTTAGAAACCTCTTGATCGTCCGCTGGTTGTAGGCTATATGACGTGTCACTGAATCTAATGTGGCGCCCTCTAGCCGACATAAAGAAGGGTAAACTTACCAGTAAGTGGCCACTTTAGGTCTTTGGCCAATTTAAACATGCGCTTCTAATTTTACATTCATATATTGCAGTTTGTTACGATAGATTTGTGTAAAGGATATCCTAAATATAGATATCCATTGGCGTCTAATAAAGTAAATCAATTTTCAATATATTTATTTTGATCTAAACAAAAAATTGCATTTTTTAGCAGTAATTGGCCACCAAAATTCAGTAACTGGCATACATCTTTTTAAACTGGCAACATGAAATAAACTCTACTGAATAGTGCTTATTAGGAATAATTATTGCCTTAATCTATTTATAAGAATAACAATAAGATATATAGGTATGTTTAAACTGTAAATTTAATGTGACCTATACTGTTGCATTTTTTTATTTGAAGTTCTTCTTTGGTTATTTTTCTCGAAGGTATACAAATGCGAAATCAGTTTCCGAACCAGGGGGGTCAGTGTTACTCTCTTGGTAGCAAATGTGACACAAAAATAAATCATTGTCCTCATCCTCAGGCATATGCAATTGATGACTCGATGGTACCCAATTTAAATGAAATTGTTTTTTAACATTGACTGCATTCTATTATTTATTTCATGCCTGGCGGGCCACTGTCCCATGCATATTTAAGAGGCGCTCATATCCCAGTTGCACTCGGTGATTAGGAACAATCACCGAAGGTAAGCAACGACTGCGCGGTCAGTACCTGGATGGGTGACCGCTGGTGGCATGATACCTTGAGCGTCTCTGTGAATCGGACGTCACGTTGAGCAGTCGGTCCCGGCTGTTATCGTAGGATAACAGTCGTGAAGCTTAGTAGGAGGCCTTTGGGCGGCTTGAAAACAACCAACGGCAAGATGACGTAGCCAAAACATTGTGTTACCAGTCCCCAACCCGCACTTGGCCAGCGTGGGGACGTATGGCCTTAACCCTCTTCTAAGAGGAGACCCCAGCCCAGCAATGGGATGTTATGGGTTGTTGATGATGATGTATTATTTATTTCGTTATAGGGCTCAAACAATGGTCACAATACTTGTTTGTTTAATCCTATTGTAACTTGTGTTTTACTTACATATTTTGTCCATATGTTTCTTAGGTTTCTTTTTGGAAACTTGCTACAATCGTTTTTATGGTGAACAAATTTGTTCACGCTGTATAACATCACGTTACGGGCAATAGGAGACGCAGACGAGGTTTTAATAACTGACCACACAACTGGCCCCCTGCCAGTTACTGATTTTAACGAGGGATTGACTGCAGTTTTTTTTAGTAGTAACTGGCATAGGTGGCCACATACTGAATAATGCGAATGTACAAGTTAGTAATTGTCCACCCCTTCTAGCACAGCATTGAACAGATTTTAACAACATAAAGTATTAAATTCATGTCACACACCTTAAAAACAAGTCTAAAAACACAACCAGTTCACAGAATCAGTTTGTTGTATTGACATAAAATTTCAATTCTACAAAATAGTTTCGCTTAACATTTACTTAAGGAACAACCTCAGGTGTCGAGATTTGCATGCCAATTGTCAAAAAATAACCGCCAATTTTGGAGCTACTATATATAGCGGTAAACCATAGTATTAATATCCAAACTAATTAATTAAGTAATCATTTCAAAAGAAAACAGAAGGCGTGCTTGCTTTATTATTCTTATTTCGAACAACTAAAGCAAGTAGTGGCCAGTTAATGACAGTTGCCAGTTATACCTTAGTTTACCCTACTGTTTTAAAACATAAATTTGAGATAAATATGCCGTGTTTGATATCATTGGAAAGGGCGTTACTTGTACATTTCAAAAATACATATATTATTAGCATTTGCTCGTGACTTTGTCCGTATTAATTCGATAAGTGTGATATTTCTATGGGCTTATCTGTTCCCTCATTCTTTCTAAACTGCTAGTCAGAATAAGACAAATGAGGTATCATTAGAAGCGTCTTGATCGCCCGCTGGTTATACGCTATATGACGTGTCACTGAATCTAATGTGGCGCCCTCTAGCCGACATAAAGTGTAACCCCTGAACTTGTCAGGTGGAAACTCACCGGTTTCGACTCAGGATAGAAGATGATATCTCAGGGCGCCGTAAGAATTTAGAAAAAGTTTTATAGTGAGGGTGCGGAGGGTCCAAGGAAAACTTCAAAGAGACAACTTACAATTTAAATAAACTTTAATTCAAATTCCTGCTATTGTTACATATAAATTTAAGTATTTTAATTAATTTAATAAATTGACAAATAAACTTAAGAGGTAGTCTTAAAAATAAAAATAAAATTATACAGTCTTTTCTTTCACTCTTTAAGCCTGTAGACTGGTCTACACAGGATAGCCACCCTCTGGTCACCTCTCTGACTCACGGTAGTCAGCCGTAGACTCTCTCCAGCTCAAGGTAGCTTACAGAGACGTCCACCAGTGATCCAACTTGTGGGTGCTAGGTAAAAAAGTAATAATTAATTTCCATATATATAATATGAACTTCCCTCAAGGTAGGGCAGATAGGTCTTGAGGAGTGAGCCGTGAGCTGCCAATCGTCAACCGTACTCAGCACAAATCTTGAACCACAAGACAGGCAAGATGTAGGATTCTTTCTGCGGTAATCTAACGACCCTATAAACAAAATTAAATAGCCTGAGAACATATTCTACATACAATAAGATAATAAGGAAAAACCTTTTTGAGGTTAACTTACCACAGACAGTGGGACTTGAACACTCACAAACACTACCAACAAGAATATTAATGTACACTGTAAGCAAAGCTTCCTCAGAGTTAACGAGAGAAGGTTTTAAGAAATAAAAAGAAATATGCCACACAGCCCGTTATATAGACATTCGATCGAACATTCTAGATGATTTCCCTACTCCATTTCTGGATGTGAGAACAGGACGTACAACTTCCATACTCCTTGCTTATTTGAGATCAAATTTAAGAAGTAGTGAGAATCGTATGATACACATATGATAATGTCTCACTATTTCTAAGTGTCATAATGTCAACTAAATATCCTTCATAAAATACGCCCCCTAGTGCCACCTAGGTGTACCAGCAGCCCGGTACTTCGATCGCGATCAACATCCAATTGTAGTTCGAACTACAATGAACGAGAGGGCGCTGAAACAAAAAATTGCTAAACATTGAACACTAAAAAAACGATGTTACAAAAGTACTGTCTTAAAAAATCAATTTGAGATAAATATGCCGTGTTTGGTATCATTTGAAAGGGCGTTACTTGTACATTTCAAAAATATATATATTATTCGCATTTTCTCGTGACTTTGTCCGTATTTATTCGATAATTGTGATATTTCTATGGTACCTATTAGGGGCACCAAAACATTTTAAATAAAAAAAGTAACATAGTCCCACGTTGTTAATGTGTTAAAGTAGATTTTCTACGTAACGTGTGACTACGACTTTTGAAACTTGTTTCATACTTTTTCAGCGTCGTTTTATGTCGTAGTTGGGTTTTAGTTTTTTATGTTTTAATTCATCACATCATGATATGGTTTCGCCAGATTAATGAATATTATTGGCGTTTGACGTTATGAACACGGCAAGGCTGCGGTCCATTATTTTCTTTTGAACACAATAATGTGCAAATAAAGGAAAAAAGATCAGTGCAATATGGGTGTGATAATTTATTTGAGAGGGTAATGATATGTTTAAACGTTACTATAATAGAAACCCTTTAATTTAATTTCTTTACAAGAGATGTGAATGTGACTACACTTCTGTGAAAATATGTACATATAATAAAGTTGATTATGAATTGTTTTGGTCGGCTTTAGCTGGCCACATCGACCATGAAGTGATTTGGCAACGATGCGTATAATCTATGTTGTATAAAAAGTTAAGAAAATCATGCTTATTTAACTTAGCTTATATTTATTCAAAATACCAAAAATTAAATAAGTGGTAATGGTAGTAATCAGAATTATAAGACAAAGTCTCATTTGTCGCAAGGTTTTACAATGTTTCACCTAATTCTACAATAAATTAATGGCGGTATACAAGTAGGCCCTATGTTTTTGTGTTGTCCCAAGTGTAAACGGCTTTACCATTTTGCATACTGCATACATTTGCAACAAACCAGAAATAATAGAGTGCTACGAGTCCTACGATTACGGTGTATGCAGTTTTATGACTGAATGGAGAACACGGCGTATGGCCAGACACTAGAATATTAGTACTGTTTGAACATTAATATAAATTTATCTAATATATTTGTGAGAACTCAAGTGTTGAATGTATATGTATACTGATATATGTATATTAAAGATTTTCTACTAATAAGCCGAAGATGTTTACTTAATCTCTGAAAAAGTGTCATCTGAGAAGCAAGCAGGAATCGACGAGAATGCATTGAGCTAGTGATGAATGTGGAAGCAAACGAGGTGTGTAAATAGAGATCAACTGTCTCTACCTAACCCTCCGGGAAACAGGCGCGACTTTACGCGTGTATGATTTTACGAACATAATTACTGATATAGTTTTCCCTATTTGTGATTTCCCTCATTGAGCTGTGCTTAATTAACAGCGAGATATGTGTGATTGAGTGTGTGAATAATATAGGTTCAATTGGAATATTCCAGTTTTCATTGACTGCTAGGTTTCCCATATTGCTTTTGTATTCAAATAATTAACTCGGCCGAACTAAATACGCACATTGAATAATGTGTCACTGAATTGTTAATCAGCATACCGTTCGGCATCAATGATTTAACTCTGCTTTATATTTTGATGTCAAATGGTATGTATGCTGGTAATAAACTGTCAAGAGAACTTAGTTGCATAAAAAATATCTCACAGTTGTGTGACAAACACTGTACCAATTTCTCGGTGATATGTCGTTTGGGATATTGGGACCTGGTCTCTTCAAAACTGACGTTGTTTAAGTCGGATCCAAAGGCTTTGTGCATAATTTTTAATAAGAGTACTAAAGAGCAACTTAAATATCTAAAAATAATAAACCAAGGAATACGAGTAGAGTTCCAGACAACTAATTAGGTACTTGAGAATTTTACATTGTGCGCAATTTACGAATAAAGCTTCGATAAAACATTTCATCCACTTCACAAATCAACAAACATAAAGAACAGTATCTGCGTTAACAGGTAGGTAATAAAACATTTAAAAGAAATATATATCAACTTGATACTATAAAATATACACTGTGTTATAAATATACTTCCCAGCCGATTTCGGTATTGATCAGCTGATAGGATGATCAGTTCTTGTAGATTCTGATGGCTACG
The DNA here is from genome assembly GCA_949125395.1 of Diaphora mendica. Lineage (NCBI taxonomy): Eukaryota > Metazoa > Arthropoda > Insecta > Lepidoptera > Erebidae > Diaphora > Diaphora mendica. The sequence goes on along the minus strand of OX421312.1, from coordinate 25,063,349 downwards.
ATATCCAATCTTGATACTAAACGTGCACGAGCAGTGACGGCACGTGAGGACACCGCCGAAAAACTTATAGCGGATGGCTGCTGCATAATTATAAAGTATTTGCCATATAAGTCACGTCAACATTTTTAAACCTAAAATTATTTAACCTAGCCCAAAGTATTAAGAAACTATTTACTAGTAAGTTGACTTTATCTAATTGAAATTGTACCTGTCTGTAGCTTGAATTCAATAAAACTGAAGAAAATGAACTTGTGCGGAGCTATATTGCTTTTCCACAAGTGCATTAAGACAAGAAAATTGCGTGCGCCTCCCGTATTTCACAAATAAATACAATAACAGAGTCTGAGTCACTTGTCTATCTGACAAGTGGCCGGAGCTATGTCTTGTTTTTACAACTGAATGGGTGCGTCGACCCCCCGTGTTGAGAACCTAACGTGTGCTCCATTAGGGAACGGATGACATCAACCAGAGTAGCTATCGGGGGTCCATTACGATTTAGCACTCACACATCAATAATATAAATGTGTACACATTGTCACTATTAAGCACTATTACAAACTTTGGCTCTGGATAAGAGAATCTCAATGCAATAATAAATAACAAAATACACAGAAAATAAAATTATCCCACCAAAAACATTTTCATGTAAAATGTTGCCAAGACAACTGTTTATGGCTTACCCTGTGAAAAAGATATCAGATTTCATGTAGAGCCAAGGTTCTGAATCTACACGCCCTAACTCTACCAACCCTAACTTCACAATTTAATTCTTTTTTTTTCATTCTTTCATTTCTTTTTTACTTGAGGCAGTTTTTTTTTCTTTTTTTTGGGCTGTATTTCTTGTACATCTTCTTTCGAAAAAGTCCGTGTACCAAAAATAAAACCTCTAACATTTTCTTTATTTATTAAGTCTCATACAAACTTCCACCCCCCAAAATTTTGGAGTTGGAGGGCAAAAGTAATAGGTTTATGATTTTTTTTCTTGTTTGTATTCTAAACTTAGTTTACATACCAAATTTCAGCTTTCTAGCACTTCAGGAAGTACCCTAACAGTTTTGATGATCATCAGTGTGTCAGTGACGAAATCGGTGTTTTTTAGGTATCAATAAAAGCTAAAGTATCAGAGCTATGCAATTGAAACTTTGTATGTTTCATTAGTCTATTGGTAACATCATATCCCGAGAATTTAACGATCTGGTATATCGGGAACCAAAGTTATGAGGGTTCAAAAAAACGACGAAACACTTCGAGAAAAGGTAGATAGTGCCCTTGCGCTTCGCTTGGCTCGTCTTGGCGGGGGCACGACCGTGCCCCCAGATATGAAAGAAGGGGGCAAATAAGCAGACGTAGTAAACTTTGCGAATATTTTACATAGGTATTACTCACTGTGCACGCGTCCGTGAGATGTCATGTTGGGCTGCAGCTGAAAATCAGCGCTATGGTCACCTTCAGGACCGTAGCATAAGCTGAGCTGTGGCCTTTTAGTCACTATCTCACTATTGTTATTTTGGTTGTTTTGTATTATGTTGTTTTTGTTTAGTCTTAGTGTCTTAGTTTAATATATTTTTATTTTTTTCTCTTTTATGTCTATTTCGTGGAGTGTGACTAATAAATGTATTTCTTTCTTTCTTTTTTCACATACATAGTCCTACTAAGGAGATGCAGTAGACTATTATAGGCAGTTGATGATGATAATAGGCCTACTATTCCCATATTACCTAGGCCCAGTTGCTAATGAACTTGACACGTTCTAGTTATGCAAGCTGTTTTCAAAAAATCTCTCTCTTTAATGATCCTGAAAATTTGTGTACCATTTCTCTAACCTGTAGCGGACTGTACTTGCTTACATGACTTTTCTTAGTCAACAGGCCTATTAGCACAATACTATAGTAAAATTATTTAATAGCTTATTTTATCGTTATTCTTAATGGCATTTAATTATATGTTCAAATACTTCTTTTATTGCTACCGATAGTAACTACTTGTTTTAAATTGTTTTTTGCGTATCTAAAGGAAAAATACTTTTTATCTCTATTTAGTTGGTGTTTTTTTTTTCTAGAAACTGTAGCAAGTGAAGCAAGACGAAAGGTTGCCCACTGACCTCATTATGCGAGTTTGCCCAGTCAATTTGTGTTAAGTTCTCACATGACATGTGCAGTCAATTATCTTATGACCCCAAACATACATATTAAGCTTAGTTACAATGAATGACAGAGAACTAATTCAATTCTCGCTTGACGCACTACGTATATTTACATAACTATATCCGCTGTCATGGACATCAGCCCTTTATATCTATATCCTTATATATGCGTATGTTATCGGACAAGCTATTTATGAATTTATTTATATTATCTAGTTTCTCAAAACTAATATTGTAAAACTTATTGGGGTTTTTGGTTTTGTCTGCCTCACTCGGCTCGGAATTATTCAAGCGTTTATTGCAAAAATCTGCGCACTACTACTGCGTACTAAGATGTAGATGGCTTATCAATGAAAACGAAAATAGGTGCGACCAAAGCTACGGGCAAAAGCTAGGAGGTGTATACAGACATTCTATTGTAAACACACTTACGAACAAAATAGTGTAACTAAACAATTTTGTACAGTTAAATTTCCTGTCATACGTTATCGTACTACCAAATGTGCAGGTCATACACCACTATACGTATTTTAGACATATGCATGAGTCGCTTTGTTTCCAAAACACATTATGGCAGTGCTTCAGAGTGGGAAGCGACTAAAATATTTTTTTACTTCCCATATAATTCTTTTGTAAGTGATTATCAATGATATTTTAAAACCGTATGTAGGTAGGTGAGAATCTATCTAGCTACCAAAATGAGATTATCATTATATAATAAATAACAAATTCATTGCTTTGATAAATGTTTACTAAGTATAATGCAGCAATAAAAAAAACTAACGATTTTTTGTTACAATAAAGAATTATTATTATTTTCATGGACCTTTACTTTTATGAAATTTCAAATAAGATATGCATTTTTTTTTCTTTGTCTTCTGATTGAAGAAATGCGGGCTCTGTGTAACGAAGCCACTAAATTCTTCTTTGTTCGTGAAACAAAATCAAGACCCAACACACTCAGACATATCGTATTGTACTTACGCAGATTACTTCGTGGTTTCTTGGATTCAGTGTAATCATTGCTGTCTGTGTTGTCTCTGAGCGATCCCGTATGCGAAATCCCAACAATTAATTACATTCCGACGTCAATGTCTGTAGATACAAGCCCATACAAGTAGATGATACATATATAACATTTAATGAATATGTAACTACACACAAATACATGCATCATTTGCACTAGTTAATTATTACACTATTAAAGATCTTCCTCGTATTACTAATTATGCCAAAGCAAGGAAAGATTAAATATTTCTACATTTTGCTAATGGAACCTCTTGAAGAAAGTCTTATGTATACCTGTTTACCTTATTGAAAAGTCATTGGGAGCAATGTATTTGTATCTTCCGATATCTGTTGCTCAGTTTTTCTTTCAGTAATGACTGTGCGACAGAGAGTGTGTAGTCTGTTGGAAAACAAATATTCTTTTCCTCTGAGCCATTTTATTAAATTAGTTTAGGGTCGGCTTTAAATCTACTGTGATACGACTGATTTTATATATATGTGGATCGGCTGCCATCAGACCTCCACAAACCAAATACCAGCTAGACATGATACCGAAGTTCTCTAAAAAGACTGGTCGGACTACTGATGGCTCCAACTACCCTAGCAAATGTTCAAAACAAATATGTAAAAAGAGATGCATTGTATTTAAGAGAGATAAACAATGTGCTTAACAAATACACTATAAAGCCAGGTATTTATTTCACATTGTTGTTTATTTTCCCAGTCGCCTTTGTTAATATGGGCGTAGAATGGGAGAGTACCATGTCAAGCCTAAGCCTATCGTCAAGCAGTAGACGATAGTCCGTATAAAGTATAATGTAAAATCAGTAATATCCATTAATAAAAAAAAATGGAATGTTTTATAATTGGTACGGAAAATCTGCGATAGTGGATATAGAGAGTGAACAGATAATGCTTTTGCGCCCCTTATCAGCTTATTTACGACACGCCACACTTACTCTTATAGAGGATAATACTAACCTACCCTAATAGGTGGCGCCTTTGATAACAATGGACGTATGAGCTGTCAGTGTTCAACTTGTACGAGTTACAAATTGTAGTCGAATTCAAACTTTTTTTATATAACTATTTTCTGTTTTTCCTTACATTTTTTTTTGTGAACGCAAACGGATAGATGGATCACCGGATGGAAAGTGAACACCACCGTTCACAAACTCCGCCTGCAACATCGATATCTATAACATTTTTATTTTTGTCAATAGACATGCAAATGTAATCCAATTAAAAGTTATTGCTTCAATCAAACTATCAATTGTATAGGAGCGCGTCATGTCCCTTTTACAGTTCATTTTTTGTGTTGCCTATTACTTTGTTGCTTATTTACCGTATGAAATAATACATTAACATAAAATTGATAAAATTTCTATCTTCACGAGGGAATCTACATTTTCAGTGCGCACATTAAAAATCCTTTTATAAAGTTAAATAAAAGCAGTATAAACTTTGTAAAGCTTCTGTAGGTGGTTCAAACGCAGTAGCAGTTAATAACAGAGATGAGTTGTTAAAGCAAAATTTCTGCATTGTATTACATTCCCCGCGGCTGCACCGAACGAGTTTTCAATAGTTAGCAGTGTTTACTGGTTTAGTCATACACAACTTTTGAAAATTAGATATTAATAAATATTAGGATACATGCAGATTAAAAACATTGTTACATACTCAAACATACACATGTTGTAATATACAATTACCGTAAGTAAGTTTCTATTGTATGTAGGTACATACAATAGAAACTTACTAACTTACTTCATAGGTATGAATAGTTGATACATACATAGTACATACATACAATAGAAATTGGATTTAGCGTAATGTTCACAATCGCCGTTGAAGTACAAGAGTCGTACTGGAGTCGGTAGTTGGCGTCGCGCTGTCGCGCCTTAACGGTGCATTCAACTCTTTATTTTAAAAACTTTTAAATATACAATGAAATCGATCGTAGTAAACGTATTTCTAGCTATGAGTACAGATACCACAGGTTGCCACCTAATTGTTCACAAACGATAATTGTTAAATTGAATAGTATATGTGTATTGATATTATGTTATATTTTTCGTAAGTCGCTGCGTGGGAAAACTGATATTTAGGTAAAACCTGTTGAAATAGTAGCCGACCCCAAATAATATTGGGAATAACAAAGGTTAAGAAGATTATGTTATATTTTTATCCATCCCATTGTAAATACAAAATTTATGTAAATATATTTTATAAAATTACTATAAAATGTATATTTAAAACTTTCTTTTTAGACAGATTCTGTTAAAAATGTTTAGAATAAAAATAGTACATAAGAGCTGAATTTATACCTTCACTCTTAGTCTAGTCAGCAAGTGCTTTTTTCAGCAGTCTCCAAAAATTGTGATTGAGGTGTCAATCGATTCGGAATGGCATCTAGATGATTTTTGAATAAAATGAAGTTGCGGTTGCAAAAATTGCAAAAGGTTTTAACAATTAACTAAAAACACAAAAAGGGGTTTGGTATTTTGCAAATTCCTTAAAAACTAATTAAGATTTTTCAAATTTGAAAATAGATTCGAAAAGAGGAGGAAATTTCCTAATAAAAATTCTGACTTTCATAATTGTAGGACCAATATTTATTATATTACCAGAAGGTTGAAAATACGACCGAAAACGAGTACTCCGGTTTGCGCAAGCCACGTCTCCTTCGTACCTTCAATGAATAAATATTATTTAAACTTATTAAATATGAAAATAAAAAATTTAAAACATTCAGGCGTCTGCAGGATAGACCAATGAACAATAATCCGTGGTTCAAAAACTTTTATCGCGAATTTTCAATAAGTTATCCACTAATTAATTAACAATTTGTTTTAGCACGAACAGTAACATTGCAAGTGCGATAATTGTTAAACTATTAATCTGAGAATTTTTTCCTTTCGTGAAGCTATTTAAAAAAAAATATTTTTTCTATTTTTTTTTAAAGCCAAAAAGAATACAAACCAACAATTACAAAAGTCTAAGCGGTAGTCACTTGGCACCGACTTCAAACAGATTCTAGGTACCTAGCACACATTATAATACTACTATTTAAAAGAATAAAGAATTAGGTATAGGCAATTTATGAAGAACCAGTTTATTTACGCTTTTAAGTGTTTTTTTGGCAGAGAGTTTTCGTTGGATGTTTTTTGGAAGTCGGTTTTTTTTTTATAAAAAGTTTTTTGTATGTAAGTTGGTAGTTATATAAGGCGTGACGGCGACAACTACGTTTTTATTTACAAATGCACTTATAGGTACATAAACGACTAGCTTAATCCCGCGGCACCGCCCGCGTATATGTCGAATATCGCGGGATTTTATTTCATATCTTATGGCCTCCTTACAAAAAATGTGGCTTTCTGTTGTTGAATAGATCCAGAGACAACTGACAACTGTGAGGTTATAGGGAACCTCACAAACTTTATAATATTAGTATTATCCTACTAATATTATAAACGCGAAAGTTTGTAAGTATGGATGGATGGATGTTTGTTACTCTTTCACGCAAAAACTACTGAATGGATTTGGATGAAACTTTACAGTAATATAGCTTTTGTACATCAGAATAACACATAGGCTACTATTTGCCGCGATAACTGACATACACGCGGGCGGAGCCGCGAGCAAAAACTAGTAGATAAATATAACTTCGGATGAGGTTAAGTTCGTTTAATTAGTCTTCAGGAGTAGGTAAAGTAAAATGTTGAATAACAAAAGTAACAGTGCACCAAAAGTGATACATTCAATCTCCGGACACAAAAAAAAACTTCGAGAAAGTAAACGAAAAATATGTTTGTTGGTTCTCTAACTTTGTAATAAGTACACAGTAATTTGATCTTCGAAGAGTGCTTGCGACGGGGAACTGGTAATAAAATATTTTTTATTTACTTAACGAACCCCGCCGCAACGCGACTTAGGAAATGAATTGTTTATTTCCAACCCGGTGGGTCTATGTTCATGAAGTATAGTTTAAAACCATCTCATATACATACAGACATACGAAACGTCGCGCCTATTTCCTATAGGGGTAGGCAGAGACGATTAACTACTTACTACGTTCCTGACACACCTCTTTTTCGTCCACGTTTATCAATCGCTGAACATTAGCTAGAACATTATGAATTTGGCCGTGGTGGACGACCTCTTCTGACACTCCTTGACACATTCGCACTATTAATTCCTTTCGTGAGTCTTCTGTCCTCTATTGTCTTTAAAGACAATGGAAGACAGAAGTTGTTTTATAGAAACAAAATTTATAACTCTTTTTGCGTAAGGAGTTTAAAATCACAACTTTTCAATTTGTCACTGTCACTAGCGCTCTTAACTTTTAATCGCACGATTCAATGTTTAATTATAGTTTGAAGTGAGTATGTAAAGCATTCGTCCTAATGATGCATTATTTTAATACGTCAACAATACGCTTCTATGGCCCCTAAGGGTTTAGTTTTCACACAAGCCTTAATCCCGTTGCCGTGCAAGGGGTATAAAGTTTACCCTAAATCATGTAATTAATAATCTTGTGGTTTAACCGGGCCAACCCGATTTAAAAAGTTATTTCAGTGTTAGATAGCCTAGTTATCGAGGAAGTTAATTAGTTATTTTATATGGCTATGATCATCACGCTGCACCAAAAGGAGCGGAATATCAATGAAATATGTTGCATATACGGAGGAAAATTATTCCTTCTGAGATCTTTCATTGCGTGCGCTCCGTAAACGGTTAAAGTTTCTCAGAAATAATTTATCATATAATTGTTCTCCTTTGGAATTTCTAAAAAAGTCTGCGGCAGCATATGTGTATCTTTTAAGGTTGCCTCACTATAATGTTTCTTATGGTAAAAGTGCGTGGGTCAGCTAGTTAATTCATAAATCGGCCTCAATGCCATAGATATCACAATGTGAGGTACATATATTTATTGTTGCAAATTCGCATACCACGTCATAATGAAGTATAATGAGCATCTAAATATCAGATGGTAATTAAATCATTTGGGAGATAAATTGCGTCCGAAACATAGTATGCAATTTCTTTGTGATATAAAATGATTTTATACCAAATAAGCACATCATATTTGAATTATGTATGCGCTCTTGAAACCCAAATTAGATCTACACGTCATCTGTACATAATTAATATTATATACAAATCAATATTCTATTCGTAATTTCAAATAAACAGCTTGTCACTAAATAGATATAAAAGTATTTACAGTACTTACAGCAAAAAACGTTTTTTTGTCCGTTTCTCTTCTTGTTGCGGTTAATCTCTGGAACGGCTGAACCGATTTTGACGGGACTGTCACTTGCAGATGGCTGATGTTATAAGCAATAACTTAGGTTAATTTTGTTTTAGAAAAATTAGAATTAAATAATTAATTAATTATAAAAGTAAAACCAAGAAAATAATGAACAATATTCAAAAGCAACACAAACCGCGGACGATAGGACAGGGTGGCGCTATTTCAAAAATATAAAATAATAATAAATATAATAATAAATATAATAAAAATATAAGATACTAGGTACTCTAAATGTGTCCCCATATGCTAAGCCAATGGCATAGGTAATTGGAAGAAGGTATTACTGATTCGCTTCACATGGCACTATTAACTGGATTGGATAACGTACGATAGTTAAAAGTAAGCACTTTTAATACAATAAACGAAAGAATATGTCGTCAACGTATCCGGAAATTTGAGTAAATATACTAATGGCGATTGATCCCGGCTCATGATGTTTGACCGGATGCGTTTTCAGAAATTGCCATTTGACAACGTTCGTGCAGGAAATCAAACACTGGCATTTGTATTGCTTGAACATGTGATATTGTAACGATTGCAAATACATGACCAAAAAAGTCCCATTTTTTAATCATACTTTTCATTGTTATGAGTTCTAAATATATAACTATAAATGGGGCGGTTTTCCAAGCATTACAATAACATATATAATATATATGTATAATGTACCTATACTATATTATTAAAAAGCATGATGATAAAGGAAACCGAGAAAAGTTTCATCTTTCTTTTGACGTATTCTGGTAATTGGGTTTGGGATTTCTTATAAGTACATAGAATTTTAATTACATACTTTAAATTCTATGTACTTGTAAGAAATCCCTTATAGTTTAAGTTTCCCTTTATAATATTCGTTGAATGTACACACATTCAACGAATATTATAAAGGGAAACTCGTTATAGTAGAACCAACTGACACAATATAATACAGATGCCATCATACTTGTTCGAAAAATATATTTTTAGTATCTATTTGTTGTAAGTTCACTGTAATAATAGTTAATTGGAACTCTTTATCAGTCCTACGTTTTTTTTTGTTTCAGGTAATAATTTAGACGAAATTGACTTGAAATCACCACTCTTACGGGAACTTGTACACCAAGAAAATGTAAGTATTTTTAAATTTGAAACATTCTTATAAAAATATTTTTTAACTTCTATCAGTCCTGTGAATGAAAATGTTTGTTTTTAGCGTGATTTGTTGTTTGTTATGCTTGTTCGTTCGTGCGTGTATATGCAATAGATAAAATCTTCAAAAGATTTAATATCGAATTGATTTGTTTATAATATGTTGAGTTCATAGTTGTATGTTGATCGTGTTTTAATTCCTATATACTGCACAAAAAAAATTGTATGTAAGAAATTATGTGCAAACGTTTTAACGATGAATTATTAATATTATCTTCTCTACAAAATATGTCGACAAGCCTTTCAATCATAAACGACTAAACTGTGCAGATTGCGTTATATAACTCAATTGTTGGAGTGTTAAATAATAGCTATGTATTGCTATATTGCTTGACTTACGATAGGGTTTTCGGCGATAATACGTCATATCTAACCTAAAGAGCCTTCGATATTAGGTAATAATAATATTTTATTCAACCAATGAAATCTCATGTCTAAGATACATTGTTTTTAGATACATATTAATAAATTCACAAATCATTGAACATCCTCGTCTAAAGTAAATAACTAAATATCTGTATTTTAGACGATAGCGCTCTTCCTGTTTAGATTTATAAACGAAACAGGTCTTACATTTCACTGTATATATTATATATATGATATATATATATACACACATCAAAAGTGTCTAGGGATCAAGCATTTTTATGCGGATTTCTTGAGATTGAGATGTGGCTTTGGCCCTGGCCTGCTCAGTCGCCAGACTTGAACCCGATTGAGCATGCATGGGATATGCTACAGAGAAGAGCTCTGCCGAATATGGAGGGTATCCAGTCGCAAGAAGACCTTTTTTTGTTGTTGCAACGAACATGGGCGGCCATTCCACAGCGTGATTTGGATGAACTCATTTTGAGTATGCCAAACCGATGTTCTTGTGTTAGTGTTCGCGGTAGAAACACGGATTATTAATTGTTTAATTTACCTAATAAAATTTTAAATAAAACTGTTATTTCAGTCTTTTTTTCAAACTTTAATGTTAGTGGTTCAAATGTCAAAAATCCTTTTATTAGGAAAATGGCAAATTTCTTTATTAATGCAAAGGTGACTTGGTTTATCGTTACTGTGACAAACGAAAACACTTTATTTGATGAATCCTTAAAGAATTTTTTTATTAATATCAATCAGGAGAAAAGTTATTGCAAAAATATATGTTGATCCCTAGACACATATGTTGATCCCTAGACACTTTTGATGTGTGTATATATATGTATGAAACGAATCAAAGAAAAATTAAAGATAAAATAAAACATTAAGACAATGAAAAGGAAACAAAATAAAGCATTGTAGAGTGTAGATAATCCTCCTTGTGTTGTAGTATGATTGTGTGTGTATGTGTGTAGGAGAATGAAAGTAAATTTTAAGAAGGTACATGAAGTAATTCTTCAGTTTCGGGGTACTCCAGTTTATGAATATAAATTATTAATTTCTTTTTAAGCTCTCTTGTATTCAAACCTCGTGTGTCAATAAATTTGCTGATTTTTCTATTTAAACATGGGCCAAGGAATGGAAACTATCTGTTTGTGAATTGGTGTTTAAATGTATGTCCGACGCACATACTTCCAGGGTTCCGAATCTTAATTTATCAAATAAATGCAATCTATATCTGTCCATACCCGCGTGGTGACGGATTAAGAATACAGTGTGTCCACCACCCCTATTCATCCCATAGGTGTCGTAAGAAGCGACTAAGGGAAGAAACTACTCAGGACAATATCACAGCAAAAAAAAACTTTAAACAAACCTAAAGGCGCGTCTCCACCGAAATTGTTTGCAATTTAGTTTTTCCAACTGTATGTAACTCTTCAGAAAATCGCCAACTTACGTTTCCATTGTGTCTACACCGAGTCGCCAACAATTTGAAAAACATTCCAACTTATTACAAGCGTATTCGTTTGATGTTAACCGCCAAAAACAGAAACACGGTTCCCAACACTTGTTGACAACACAAGGAAATTACAGAAACTTTTGTCACCAACACGCGTTGACAACATAAAAGTTGCCAACTTTTGTTTGGTGGAGACTCGGCTTTATAATATTCTGTCTGCCCAACGTGGTATTCTAGGCACAAACCTCTTTTCCAAGGAGGTTCTTTTGCCCAGCAGTGGACTGTTGAAAGCTGTTGATGATGATAAAGTTCGTTGTAAAACGTTAAAAGTTATTGTGATGGGTGTCACGGAAACGAATGTATGGTCACGTGGACGTCACCCATCAAAGTACTTAGGTAAAGCACGTAGGAGTCGTCGATACGAGACCGAGGTCATCACATGGTCACACGGTGTTTCTCATGATTACCTTGGGGAAATCAAAAGCAATTCACTATTTGTATTGTGGCACACAGGCTCCTAGTACACAGAGTATGTTTACTTAGAAATATATTCAATAAATTCCTTAAGAAAGTAAAAAAAAAATGCACACACAAATAGTTTCTAAAGATTCGTATATCTCGATGACATATATTGAGAGAAAAATCTTGAATTTATACATTATTTATTTCATAAAAAATCCTTCGGCCCATTTCTTGTCACGATTGTATGTCATATCATAACTTGACTATGTATTTCCTATGGCAAAATGAAATCTCTGGCAAACTCATAACGCACAAACGCCGCCCTGCAGATCAGCAAATAGCGTTATTAATGATATTGTCTTTATGGTGATTTAGTTTATACTTTGTACAGAACAATATCAGTAAAAAAACTTTATATTTGAAATAGTCCCAAATAAACTTTGTTATTTTTTTTGTATGGGATGAAATTTTGTAATTACTGTAAGTGTCATGGATTCAAATCCATATTTATTAGGTACCTATTTATGCTTTATTATGGAAAAAATTTGTTAACAGATACCGCAAGAACAATGTCCAGTATTGAAAGCAAGCGTAGCGGATATCGACACCACTGCTATCTACCCGACTTTTGAATTTCAGGTAAATATTTAGTTTAATATTTATAACAGTAGTCGCTTACAGTTTAAATCGTCACAATAAAAGTGATAGGAATATCGTCAAAACCGATTAACTGTTAGATCATTTATTGATTAACGAATGATTTAAAAAGTTTGATTGTCTGACTCTAAAATTGACTCTATGAAAGGGGTGAATACTTTCTTTTTATCATTAAATTAAAACCTATACCTACTCAGTTTTCTTATGAAAATAAGGGCTTCAAAAGCCCCGCGGCTCACCTGTTATCATTAAAGTTACCTACTAATAAATTCTTGTCACTAGGGGTCAGGAATAATACTGCTGAATGAGTATAACTATAAACATTATTTTATAAGATTTATGTAAATTAATTCTCAGTCAATTTATTTCTTCTTATTGGAAATCGCACTTAAAATACGTTACGATAGGTAGGTAGTAGAGCCACGCTGATTTCAGCACGAATGGGCCGGCTCGACCGGGGCGGTACTACCCTCGCACAGAAAATCAACGTAAAATGACAGCGATCGTGCTGTCGTGTTTCGTTGGTGAGTGCGAGACCGGAGGCCCAAATAGTCTAGTCAACAAGTTCCATACTTGTTGACTAGACTAAAAGATGCAGCAGCATCACTAGGCCGCCATGGTGTGGGTCGCCATACTGCATTATCTGCATTCGCAGTGAGTATGGTGACCGCCACTCTTGGATTCTACTTATGCTTTCCATCAGGCAAAGTAGAGTCATTTTGGCGGGACATACATAAAAAAAAAAAAAAAAATGTACCTATATATAGTTTATTTTAATAGCACCTGCAATCACAGGGTGTTGAGCTTGTTACCTCTAACACGCCGTTAGAGCTCTTTTTTGATTTTATTTATTATTTATAACTTACATTTTTAAACAATGGTTACTAACTTATCACAAAATGTTCGTTTTAGCATATAGCCTTAATTTATATCTTATCTTGTTCACACTGATACTTATTTAAGTCTAATATATGTAGTTTACATTTTATTTATCTACTTCTTAACATTACACTTACTAGTTACAGAAAATTTCTAAATATTTTTATTGTATTTTCTACGGTCGTTATTTTCTTATGATTAACACTATAATTCTACATTATGTTGCAATCATAAGGGGTATATATATAGTAGAAGATACGGCCCTAGATCGATCTTCACCGAGCTGATAATAGAATAAAAGTTATTTTATAATAAATTTCGTATATTAGAAAATATATAAAAAATGGGTTGTCTAAAAAAACCCGGCACAGGTTTTTTTTTGTTTATAATAAAACTAATAAATATTAATAATAAATTATTAAACAATATAACAGAAATTAAACAAATAAAAATATATATGTATATATCAATTAAAAAGTTAATAAATCAATATATATACATATAAAAGTCTGTTATCGTATTACGTTTATCGATAGCTCCATTCCTATGAGTTTACATCCATCTGCTATGACCTTGTACGTGCGTAAGCGTCATATTTTTATTATATAATGTATGCATAATGTAAAAAAGACGCTCGTTCAAGTTTCCACAAAGAGCTGTCATCGAGAAAATAAAGAAATGGAAATAGTATAGTGAAGCTATTTAAAAAAAATGTGTAAGAAACTCACAGCCACGTTTTCAAATAGTCAATTCAATGTAGAAAATATGATTTGCATGATATTCCATTATTATGATATATCCATCGAGGTAGCTTTTATATTTCACTAGCTGAACCGGCGAACTTCGTACCGCCATATACACGAGTACATATCTGTCTCAGCTTCCCACAGGCAATGTACAGTTGCGGACAAAAAAATGACTTTTCCGGTTATCTTTAAATTTTTCTAGTACACAAACCTTATCGTAACAAAAGCGAACACATTAAAAAAAGAATTATTTAATTTGGTGCAGCCGATCGGAAGTTATGCGCGTGCATACATTTCGGCGATTCATTTTTATATATATAGATATTTCACTAGCTGACCCGGCAAGCTTCGTACCGCCATATATACATATCTGTCTCAGCTTCCGACAGGCAGTGTACAGTCGCGGACAAAAAAATGACTTTTCCGGTTCTCTTTTAATTTTTCTTGTACACAAACCTTGTCGTAACAAAAGCGAACACATAAAAAATAATTATTTAATTTGGTGCAGCCGATCGGAAGTTATACGCGTACATACATTTCGGTGATTCATTTGTATAAATATAGATTATAAGAGAAGATTATAGAACTTTTAAAAACTTAAATCTCAATTAAATTCGGTGACAGGTAGTTACGATGTTTTGTCATTCTTTTAAAATAGATATGAAAGGACCTCTATAGTTCCCGTATAAAAATGTTTATACGAATACTATATGTTTATTTATGTAATAACATAAACAAATAGGTATCAAATCTGTTAATCCTACTATCCGTTAAGAACGAAACAATTTAACCACAATCTTCTGTACAGAGAGTACGATCAATTAGAATCCGCGAGAACCCCGCTAAGCTCATTATTGCTAAAGTACTTGAAAGATATTAATATATTAAACCTTTCTCGAGTATCAATATTCCGTAAAACACAATATTCGATACAATACAATTTCCGAAGAAAACTCTCCAATTAGAATATTTATTTAAAGTGGAATACAATTTTATTGAATGGAAAGAAAGATTAAGTTCTTTGAGAGTAGTAAAATACATCTAATTATATTAATGAGTTATTTATGAGACACCTTCGAGGGCTTACAGTTATAAGCTGCTTGTTTATAGCAATAAGATTCTTTTCATCCCACCAGCTCGTAAAGAGTATTTTTGCCATTCGATATCTGAGTGTAAAAGCCGTTTTTATCCTCTAAAGAATAAAGTAATTTGAATTTAGAACATCGCTCGGGTGCACTAAGTTTGTGAATTCAAAACATAATTAAACCTATTTTACTTCTACCTCCATGGTGCCGAATTAATCATACAATATTTTTTAATTTGTTAAAAACTCTGACTCGGAACCTTCTTGGTGTAGTTTTTTTTTTATTTGCTCTGGCCGCACCATTTTCTTCTTAAGTAACTGTAGCAACGTAACTTTCAATTTTTCTTAATTTATCCATACATCCATACAAATAAATGAAATTGAAATGTCTGTTTGTAATATTAAAATAATCGCTTTTTACTAAATGCATATGTATATGTATACACGGTACATATACAAAATTTTTTTTTTTTACAATTTCTGTTACATTGTCTGTCTGTCTGTCTGTTTGTTCCGGGTAATCTCTGGAACGGCTGGACTGATTTTGACGGGACTTTCACTGGCAGATAGCTGATAATCTAAGGAGTAACTTAGGCTACTTTTTTTAGACTAGCTTTGTACCGCGGTGTAACTCGCGGTACGATAAAAACCGCGGGTAACACTGCGGGGTTGAGCTAGTACCTAAGTATTTTTGAAATAATTTAAGAATAAATCTGATTACCTATCATAATGTAGTACCTAATAAATATTAATACCTAAACTGAAATAAAAGTATATTGTGATTGTTAATGCTTTTTTGCATTTAGTGGTTTCCTCGCTGAGGTGGAATGAAAAGTTACGTGATGCACTCGAGTGCAAAGATTTTTCACCTCGTGCTCTTTTGATTCCCTCGCTGACGCTCAGGATTCTAATTTTTGAATCACTCGCTACGCTCGTGATTGATACGTGATTGAAAAAAATCCTTCGCTTGCTCGGTCATCAAAATTGAGCACGTGGTTAAAAAGCAACTTTGCACTCTTGTATAACAAATAACTATTAATTGAGTTTTTGGCAATCTCAAGTTTGATATCTTTTTAAAGATAAATAAAAACCTTTATTTCCATTTATCAATATTTACAATTCAAATGTTATTGTTATTAGTATTTACTTGTTACATATTTGTTTATTATCTGAATGTTAGAACACATTCCTCTATACCTTTAAGGGACCAAAATTTATTCGAGATTGTATTTCTTATCCTTTACATATTCTATTTTTAACCCCCGACGCAAAAAGAGGGGTGTTAAAAGTTTGACGTCGATGTCTGTCTGTCTGTGAGTCTGTTTGTGGCATCATAGCTCTCAAAGGGATGGACCGGTTTCAGTGCGGTTCAATGATGCAGAAGCATCACCATGCTGCATTGTCCGCATTCGCAATGAGTATGGTGACCACCACTCTTGGATTCTGCTTATGCTTTCCATCAGGAAAAGTAAAGTCATTTTGGCAGGTCCGTATAAACAAAAATGATGTAAGGCATTTTTGGCGTAAGATTACTCGATTAAGTGCTTGGGTAGGTTTTTAAAAAAAAAAAATTTTAGCTTGTCTATAGATATTTATAAATTGTTTATCTATACTATATTTTATTATATAATTTTTATTTTATAAAGGGGTAATGTTTGTGCGTTTGTGAGTTTGTGACGTTGTAGGGGGTAATCTCTGGATCTACTGAACCGATTTTGAAAATGATTTTACCAATAGAAGGCTACGTTATTTGTTAGTGACATAGAATATAAATATAATAACCCGAAAAGTGGAAAGACTTTTTCGTGGTAGCAGATTTGCAAAGTAAGTCGGAGAAAAAAATGTTTACCGTCCAACGAAGTGGGCACGGGTCAGCTATGTAATAATATGACTGCACGGATGGCGCAATGTTTAAGCGGTCACGTAGCGCCGCTTACTTAATATTGTGGGAGGTAATATATTTGTATTTTTATACTAATTTTAATTTGCTTGATTATGTTAACAGGGCATGTTTTGTAGACATAAATTTAACATATCTACAAGTATATGTAATTAAAACAAGCTCAAGAACTTTGTAGTGATAAGCGGTTACATTAGCGCTTGCCATATCTTTTTTTTTTTTTTTTTTTTTTTTTTTTTTTTTTTTTTTTTTATGTATGGCCCGCCATAATGACTCTACTCTGCCTGATGGAAAGCATAAGCAGAATCCAAGAGTGGTGGTCACCATACTCACCGCGAATGCAGACAATGCAGTATGGCGACCCACACCATGGCGGCCTAGTGATGCTGCTGCATCTTTTAGTCTAGTCAACAAGTATGGAACTTGTTGACTAGACTATTTGGGCCTCCGGTCTCGCACTCACCAACGAAACACGACAGCACGATCGCTGTCATTTTACGTTGATTTTCTGTGCGAGGGTAGTACCGCCCCGGTCGAGCCGGCCCATTCGTGCTGAAATCAGCGTGGCTCTACTACCTACTGTACCTAACTCTAACTCTAAAAGGAGGAATTACGTGAAGTTAGGATGAAATAGTGTTACATGAGATGGGTTATAGATAGTGCTTAAATGGTCCAATAGACTACTTTGAATTGTGACAGAAATCTATTGTATTATTTTCTACTAGCTTTCACCCGCGGCTTCGACCGCATTTAATAAAAAGTATCCTATGTTACTTCTAATACCTCCAAGAATATGTGTACAAACTTTCATGATGATCGGTTAAGTAGTTTTCCCGTGAAAGCGTAACAAACTAACTTACTATGTAAAATATGTATATATTTACAAAAAAACCGTGTATATTGTATTAGCTGACACACGTAACTTCGTCTGCGTCTATTTTCAACCATCCCCGGCTCCTATTGATCTAAGCGTGATGTTAATGTTATGCACGCCGCATGTTATTTAAAAAGAAACGTGAAAATCGGTTTGATAGTTTCAGAGTTTATCGTGGGCAACAACTTGACACTAGAATTAGTTGAATTACATGTAATGTATTAAACACACAATTTTTCTTGACAATTTTTGTTTTAATTTGGAATATGCATTCTGTGTCGCTGGGGACTTAATAAACATGCATGAAACGGACACAAAGAACACCCAGACAACAATTTGTGGATCATGGATGTGTTGTCCCATGTGAGATTTGAACCCACTACACTTTGGCGCAATAAAAGCGGCGTGGCGACCACTGGCCTATCGTGGTGTCAAAATAATGCTAGTTTTACCAATAGTTTAAAAATGCAACTGGTTAAAGAGGGATTCTATCACAAAAGACATTTTATTTAAATATCGCAGTAGGTACTGTTAACTATACAAACTTTGACCTTATTACAATGTTGACTTTTTAATAATACAATGCGAGTCTGGAGGTAAAACTTATCTAATCACTCAAAGACGGGGACGAGTAACACAGCTATATTTTTTTTTTTTTTATGATATAGGGGGCAAACGAGCAGACGTATCGCCTGATGGTAAGCGATTACCGCCGCCCATGTACACCCGCAACACCAGAGGCATCACAAATGCGTTGCCGGCCTTTTAAGAAGGAGTACGCTCTTTTCTTGAAGGTTTGAAGGTCGTATTGGTCCGGTAATAAGTAAATAATAAGAAATGTATGTCAGAACTTGTAGTTTAATCTGTTTACGCAAGTTGTATGACTTTACTGTAAACAGTCTAGATATGAGTTACATCCTACTAATACTCATATTATAAACGCGAAAGTTTGTAAGTATGGATGGATTGATGTTTGTTACTCTTTCACGCAAAAACTACTGAACGGATTTGGATGAAACTTTACAGTAATATAACTTATATATCAGAATAACACATAGGCTACTATTTGCCGCGATAACCAACATACACGCGGGCGGAGCCGCGAGCAAAAACTAGTATTTATTAAAAATATATATAACACCATGGAATACATATAGTAGATGGCTTTTCGACCCCAAATAATCTTGGGAATAATAATGCCTAGGTAGATGAAGATGATAATCCCTGTATCTATACATTACTAGCTGACCCGGCAAACGTTGTTTTGCTATTAAAAAAATTGGGGTGTAAAAAATAGATGTTAGTCGATTCTCAGACCTACCCGATATGCACACCAAATTTCATAAAAATCGGTCCAGCCGTTTCAGAAGAGTATGGTAACTAACATTGTGACCCGACAATTTTATATGTAAGATTATTATAATAATAAATATTTGGACATCTAACATACAGCGCCACATAGTCCCAAGCTTAGAGCTTGTGTTATGGGTACTTGACCTTGTCTAGTACGCATAACCAAATATTCCGAAACAAATATTTTCAGATCATAAAACTTGTTGAACATACAATTTGACCTCATCATGGTACAAATGTCTATACAATTAAAATTCAAGTCATACTGGTCACTAAATAAACTAAGACATTCAAGGCGGTTGAAATTCGACAGCCAGGCGATCTTTAGTATACACATTAATGGGTATCCCATTTTCGTAAACCCTCAAGAGGCAAATATTGCTCTTTAAAGCGGCATTTCTTACCGCTTAGGTACGGCAGAAAATATTACAATATAGATACCGTTACCGACCGGTCGAAATGGAAATCAATAGGAGAGGCCTACGTTCAGCAGTGGATTTCCTATTGTGGGCTGATATGATGATGATGATGAGATAGTCACCCTGACTTTCCAGTATATACCGATAAAAAGGGTATCCCAGTAAGAGTGCACTTTTTCATTTTAAATAAAAACTCATTTTTTAGGGTTCCGTACTTTAAAAGGAAAAAACGGAACCCTTATAGGATCACTTTGTTGTCCGTCTGTCTGTTCGTCAAGACCCTTTTTCTCAGGAACGCGTGGAGTTATCAAGCTGAAATTCGGATCAAATACTCAGGTCTTTGGTCTCTTTACTTACTCTTACCTTGGAGCTGTGAAAAAATCAAAGTTCTTAACCAACGCAATCAAAAGATACAGCCGTTTATGCTCGAAATTTTCGACACTCGCAATTGAATCAAAACCTACAGGGTTCTTCTGAACTCAGAATCTTGGGTACGAAGTAACATCTTATAGCACTGATAAAGGAAAAATTGCGAAAAGCATACATTTTTAGTTACATCATATAATAAAATATTTTTAAAATTTAAATCTTACTACCTCTTTCCTCAGGAACGCGTAGAGGTATTAAATTAAAATTCATAACAAATATTCAGTTATATAGTAGTATATTCTATAATACTTTTAAGCTGTAACAAAATCAAACTTATGTCAACGCATTCAAAAGAAACAGCAATATAACAGCCCTATGTTTTGAAACTCGCAACTACTAGCAAGGGAATCAAAACCTAAACGTACCTTCAGTCTAACTACAATCTTGAAATTTGGCATTAAGTATGTTTTATATCACACGTAGAGGAAAAATTTTGAAAACCTTAAATTTTTAGTTACATCGCATACTCGTATCTATATTTTTTTTATAAAGTATAAAATATTACCCTTTTCCTCATGAAAGTGTAGAGGTATCAAGTTGAAATTCGTATCAAATACTTAAGTTAACTTAGTCTTTAAGCTGTGAAAAGAAAGCAAATTTCTAAGTTAGCGCAAAAACGCAAAGGGCAACTTATACTTATAACTCGTATATTTTGAAACTCGCAACTACTGGCAAGGGAATCAAAACCTAAAGGCTACTTCCCGTTGACATAGAATCTTGAAATTTGATAAGAAGCAATAGCTTACAGCACAGGTAACAGAAAAATTCAGAAAACTTTTACTTATATACCTGCAGGTTTGTACGGAACCCTCGGTGCGCGAGTCTGACTCGCACTTGGCCGTTTTAAAGCAGAGACCTCACTTCTACACTTCACCACCGACTTCCAAAATAAAAGGATTTTATTTTTAAATGTTAGTGAACATAGTAACTTTATAGAATTAAAAGACACGTCTGAAAAAAGTAATCAGAAAAGCCTTGTGTGGGAAAATAATAAGGTTACATAGAAACTTCAAATAATAAATACGAATTCTCCCTATGTGCGTATGACCTTATTTATGTATATAATGCGACCGATAGTTATAATAATAAGCAGCTATTATTAGGAGCCTAAAACAAAATAGCTGTTCTTTGAGTTGTGATATTTTTATTGTATTGTAAAGAAGACATGTTCCGATTATGTATGGAACAAAATATCCGTAAAATGGCCTACGGCTTTGATGAGGGGTTGTTACTCTTTTCATGAAATTTTCCATGACTTTTACTGGATGTGGCTGTATTTCACCGATGACGCGTTGGATCTTGAATTTGAGCTCAGGAATTGTTTCTGGTTTATTCGCATAAACCCGAGATTTCACAAAACCTCAAAGAAAAAACATGCACTGTCTCGACTGAGTATGCGCTTTATAGTACTGTGTGATTCAGACATATTTGTCAATAACTTTAGGCCTGAGCCTTCATACTTGATGAATATTAATACTGCGTGTCCGCATTTTGTGACAATTAAGAAATGTATATGCCACTATTTCAACCTTTGCCATGTATATTGAATATACATACCATATGTATTGTAAACCAAAAAAGATCCTACATTATTAAATGCTTGAACATTCGTCGAATCACAAAGACTACACAAAAACGGGTTATGATCAAAAATCTATGTGGGAGTTTTCGGAAGAATGCATATTGCTTGTATAGTCCATTAGCTTAAATACGGACCAGAAATTTTCTGCCTAGCACTCAGATCAAATAAAAAAGGTAGATAACGCACGGCATTGTTCTTTTTGAAGCAAAAAAATTCAGCTACGTCCAAGTAAACACACGCGTTTGTATACTTGGAACTACGCTACTTTTCGTCAGTATCGTACAAGTTGTCGTAACTTGTACGATACTGACGAAAATTAGCGTAGTTTCTTAGCATGTGTGTGCGTTATCTCGCACAACAAAACAGTGAAATGAACTGTCATCTGCGGTATTGCCGGACCAATACGACCTTCAAACCTTCAATAAAAGAGCTTAGTCCTTCTTGAAAGGCCGGCAGCGCACTTGTGACGCCTCTGGTGTTGCGGGCGTCCATGGGCGGCGGTATTTTTTTTTTCTTTTTTTTTTTTTACAACTTCATGCACTTGTGTACATCGGCGGACTTAATGCCCAGGGCATTCTCTACCAGCCAACCTTCAGGGGGTGTAGAGATCTAGTAAGGTAGGTGCAGCGAGGTAGTCAGAAATCGATACAATTGGTATTATATAACAAATACACATGTATATACATATAAACTTAAACATACACACATACGCTAATATATACATACATACATATATTTAACATAATCGTACACTATAGAAAGTAAGAGGTGTACTGTTGGTTAAGTTAATCCGCCATGTGAAAGAGGTGAATATGCACGTTCTTTTTAAACGAGTATCGGTTAGTGGACATCCTGATTTCAAGTGGGAGCGCATTCCATAGCAACACCGCTTGCACAAAGAAAGAGGCGTTTATGAAATCGGAACTGTGGGAAGGGCACAAGAGTAGCAGGTTATTCGTAGAACGAAGATTTCTGTCATGATTAGAGGAAAGGAAACGCAAATCGGGATCAAAGTAAGTCGGCGAGAATGGGGAATTGAGAAATGAAAAGAGAGAGGTCAGCGCTCGCTGATTACGACGTAGACGAATGGGTAAACATTTTAATTGGGAACGTAAAGCAGATACGTGATCATACTTGCGAAGATTAAATATGTATCGAATGCAGTTATTAAGAAGTCGGTCTAGTTTATTGAAGAGATCTGCATTCAGGTCGAAGTAACACACATCACCATAGTCAATTATAGGAATGATTAAGGTTTGGATAAGAGAGTCGTTTTGGGTGGCAGGAAATTTTTTAGGCGGTATAGTGTTCGCAGGTTTCCAGTCACTTTTTGACTCAATATTTATTACATTATTTGTCATATATATATATATATTGTATTAGTATGGCATTTACAGAAAAAAAAAAAAAAAAAAAACTTTTTGACTCACATGAGTGACTTGAGCTCGCCAATCAAGCGTTGAGTCTATGTGTAGGCCTAGGTCTTTGACTACAGAGCTCCAAGGTATAATTGAGCCGTAGAGGACGACTGGAGGTATTGAAGCTGTGTCCACTCTGCGCATCATATTTTTGCTGCCTACTACGATTGCCTAATATTTGGTGGGGTTTAAGGACTGTCCAAACCTTAGCGACCACAATTTTATGCAATCTAGGTCCTTGTTGATATTGTCGATGGCTCCAGCCAAATCCTCCACCCTTGCCTGTGCATAAAGCTGCAGATCATCGGCATACAGGTGATACGCACACTGAAGATGTTGAGTAATGAGATTGATAAATAGAGAGAATAAAAGAGGAGACAGAATTCCGCCTTGAGGGACGCCAGTGCAGAGGTCGCACCATTTCGAGGTCGAGTTTTGAACACGAACACACTGCTGGCGTCCTTGAAGATGCCGGAGAACCATTCCAGTGCATCTGGGGTAATCTTAAGATATGAAAGGATTGACAGGAGGATTTCGTGGCTGACTGTGTTGAAGGCGTTAGAGAAATCAACCAAGACTAAAACTGTAACTTTGGAGTCTTCCATGCTCCACCGTATATCACCAGTCACTTTAAGGAGGGCAGTAACAGTGCTGTGACCAGGTCTGAAGCCCGACTGTAAAGGACTAAGCAGTTTATGTCTGAGCACGAACTCTGAAAGCTGCTTGTAGACATAGGCCTCGAGCACTTTGGATAGGAAGGGAAGAATGGAAATAGGTCGAAAGTGTTCAGGTAGTGAGGGATTATTTTTTTTAGGAAGAGGGATGATGTCAGCCTTACGCCAGATAGAAGGAAAGGCTCCTTAGTCGAGTGAGAAGTTGATGATATGGGTAATTACTGAGAGCGTGTGGTCCAGGATGGTAGTGATCATGCGACGGCTAATGCCGTCGTACCCTACGGCATTGGAGCGGATGCATAATATAATCTTTTTGATATCCCCAGACGACACCGGAGAAAATTCAAATGAGTCGATATTAGGACTGGTGAGACCAGATATATAGCTTATAGTTTGGCACTTAGTTTGAGGGTCCAACGCGGTTGTGGATGAGAAGTAACGATTGATATCATTCAAACTAATTGTGTTCTTAAAGTCAGGATGTTGCTTACTGTCAATACCTAAAGTACCAAGAAATTTCCAGAGACCGGAAGAAGAGGAGGACTCAATGTTTAGTAGAATATGTCGGCGTTTAGCATTGCGTATCACCTGGTTACACCGATTTCTCGCAGTCTTGTAGCAATTCCATTTGTCTTCACATCGATCTCTCCTGTAACGAAGGAAGCACTGATCCCTTTGCCTCATCGCTCTACGGACCTCCTCCGACAACCAGGGTGCCGGGGCACATTTTATTTTTACTGACCTCTTAGGAGCGTGAACGTCGTAAATCTTAACAATAATTTCATTAAAAATATTGACTTTGTTGTCGACATTCGTAGCAGCTGCCACGCTCATCCAATCTATATTCGAAGCATCTATGTTTACTTTGTCAAGATCCAGGTGCCGGAAACTGCGAATTTCAATAATCTTGGGAGGTGTTTTAGGACGTTTTAGGGTATAGGATAGGAAGATCAGGTCATGATGTGAGAAACATGGGGCAGGGAGTTGACCATGGGAGGAAATAAGGTTTGGGGAGGAAGTGAGCATAAGATCAAGCCAGGTATCCTGACATTGAATATTGTGATGAGTGGCTTGAAGGGGTAGGACATGGAGACTGGTTGATTGGATGATCTGAAGGAGATTGTGTGTACGGGGTGACTTTAAGGCTAGGAGGTCGGTGTTAAAATCTCCCATGATGATGTGATGTGAGTGTTCTGACCCTAAAGATTCCAGAACTGATTCCAGACTGGAGAAGTAATTGGAAGCAGGAGGGCAGTAGACTACACCAAGAATAACGTTAACCCCCCTGACACAAACCTCAAGGAAGAGATATTCAACGTTTGAAGGAATATTGGAAGAGGACGAGGCACGAATTTTGTAGGTAAAATCGCTACGAAGGTATATAGCAACGCCACCACCCCTTTTGTCCAGACGGTCATTGCGAATAAGATCAAAGCCAGTGAGTGGGTAAGATGTAGAGGGTAGGTGAGGTTTGAGGCAGGTCTCCGAAATCAGGATGGCATGAACGTCTTTGTCTGAGAACGTCTCAGTTAAATCGCTAAAGTGGCTGGGGATACTCTGTGCATTGATGTGGCAAACATTTAGGAGATAACGTGATTGAGTAGAAAGTGCTTGCCGCAGTTGGTCACCTAGAGTATCTGTCAAAGAAGTATAACTTTCATCGTCGGAAGAGTCACTGGCGGAGAAATATACATCAACTTCGTCATCTGTCATATGTGTACTTTAAAATGAGTAAATAATTGTAAATATAAAAATATATATATATACCAAACAAATAAAAATTTTCTATTAAAAACGCTATTGGTAATTAGCATGGAATGATTATAAAAAAATTATAAATAAGCCGCGACGGTAGATCATAAATCCACACCACCCACCAGCAGGCACAAACAAAAAATAAAATTAATCAGTATGCAGCAGATCAGATAACATCACATAATTCCACAAGTTACTCAAGTGAGGTTAACGTCGTCAGGCGATACGAAACTAATCAATTATAATTTGCACTTCATATGTAGCAGAATAGGTTGAAGTAATCTGTTACGAAACAAATTCTTGGAAATAGGGTTTTATTAAACAAGTTTGTTCGGGATTCCATTTTTCTTAAAAATGTTTTTAACTTATTATGTCGACGTATAAGAAAATATAGTGAGTACTATAGCGAAAGGTCTGCAATATTCACCTGTTGCATTGAGGCTTACGTTTACAGACGCAGACCTAAGACAATAATGATTATGAGTACCTGCTTTGTAAAAAACCTTAATGGATTTTTTCTTTGCCAGGCCTGCTTTGAACCTACACTCCAGCCAGTATAAAAGGAATTCATTTATAAATATAAGTGAACATAGTAACTTTATAGAATAAAATACCCGTCTGAAAAAAAGAAAACAGAAGGCCTTGTGAGGGAAAATAATAAGGTTATATAGAAACTTCGAATAATAAATACGGATTTTCCCTATGTGCGTATGACCTTATCTTATATATAAAATTCTCGTGTCACAATGTTAGTTACCATACTCCTCTGAAACATCTGGAACAATCTTTATGAAATTTGGTGTGCATATCGGGTAGGTCTGAGAATCGACCAACATCTATTTTTTATACCCAATTTTTTTATGCCAAACCACGTTTGCCTGATCAGCTAGTTTATGTATATAATGCAACCGATAGTTATAATAATAAGTAGCTATTATTAGGAGCCTAAAACAAAACTACTGTTCTTTTGAACCAGAAGAAATTGACTTATATTAAAATATTCTGACGATAAGCAACAAGTGTGTTTTTAAAAGCAAGCGTTGCTATTAAAAACATACTTGTTGTCTTCGTTGTTTATTGCCATATTTCTGTAAATTTTAACAGTTTGCCCATATGATAAATTGTCATGCATGCATAAATAGATTTAAACCTGGTGTCACTAGCACGATGCTATTTACAGAAGCAGCAGTGCTTCATATCACTCCATAGTATAAGAGAAAGTCGCTTGCGATAACCCAAAATAACCATTTTTATTTGTTTTACGAGAAATAGTTGCATATTTACGAAGCGATTTTAAGCAATACAGCATAAATCCTTATCTAATCAAGTACCTTAAATACATTGTTTGTACTCATTGTTAAAATAGATCAATATTGCCTTTTACAGTATGTAATTTAAATTTATATATTCGAGTATATTACAGACTAGCTGACCCGGCGAACTTCGTACCGCCATATTTACATATCTGTATAAGCTTTCCACAGGCAGTGTACAGTCGCGGACAAAAAAAAGACTTTTCCCGTTTTCTTTTTTTTTTTTCTTTCTAGCAAAATACACAAAAATGAAAAAAAAAACAGTTTTGGCTTCAGTATTGATTATAGAGAGCCCTCCAAAAAAAATTCTAAATATCTTTAATGTACAGAATTCGACCTGTTACATTTTTATTATAAGTATAGATAGAAATAGATTTAAAATGCATAAATCGTGACTTCAGTGGGTGCATCTGAAATCCACCCGTGCGAAGCCAGGGCGGGTCACTAGTTTATAATATAACAGCTATTTATACAATTTCTTAAAATGACGTACACTGCTTTGGAAATGAACAGTGTTTTGCAGAATCCGAAATTATGATGTTGGAATTTCCCACACACGAGAAATAATTTTGTTATGAACAAGATCGTGGATGCTGTGTCTGAGTGTTATTTATTTATAAAATATATGTAGGTATTTAGTATCTATAGGGTCTGTTTACACAGACCGGCTCGGAGAGCATAGGCCCGCATTTTTCTTTTCACACAGACCGGATCGGAGTGGAGCCGCCAACTATTTCACATAGACCGCCTGGAAGAAATCTGCGCGAGTGCAAGCGAGAAAGAGCACGCAATCGGAGCCGGTCGGCTCCTATTATTATCTCACACGAAGCGCGTTCAAGCATTCTTAATGACAAAAGAAGTGCACATGCTAAAATAAACCTTACTATAATTACTCAAAACTCAGTTTCCAACGTGACAAAAATGTGCTCTCCTCTCCGAGCCGGTCTGTGTGAACGTACCCTTATCAGCCGTCTGGTTACTGCTTCTATTTTGGGATCAGATCAGACGGCCGTGTGGGTGTCTCAAGTTAATATTATTGTTTTATAAGTTATTTTATCTAATACCCTCAGATCAAATAAAAAAGGTAGATAACGCACGACCTTGGTCTTGTTGAAGCAAAAAAAGTAGCGTAAGTTCGAAGTATACACACGCGTTAACGCACGCACATGCTAAGAATTTTCGTCAGTACCTATCGTACAAGTTGTCGATACTTGTTCGGGGGCTATAAATCGATCTAGCTAGGATTCATTTTAATAAATTTAATAAATCGCACGGTCAACCCGTTACTTTAATACTATACGTACTAATACGTTTAATTATTCAGTGTTGATGTTGTAAAGGCTACTGTTTATTTGTGACTTTATTCGTAGTAAAAACCGAAAGAAAATTTGTAAAAAATATCACTCTTTTAAAATATTAGTTAATTGGTGCAACCCTAACAAATATGTTCAAATACAAAAGTGAGTTTGTTTGTTTATTCGTTACGCTTTCACCTGGTAACTACTCAACCGATCATCATGAGATTATACTTAATTAAATAATGTAAAATATATATTACCAAGGGCCAAGGGCCTTCAATGCAGACAAAATTATTGTTCCCGGTGGAATCTATTCTAGTCTACATTTATTTGAGCGAACCATTCGGCCCTAAGTAACGGTTGAGATTCAGAGACGGAATAATTAATCCCAGGGACTGCTACTGTTCTTCATGTTTATATAATACTAGCTGTTGCCCGCAGCTCCGCCCGCGTATATGTCCGTTATCGCGGCAAATAGTAGCCATGTGTTATTCTGATGAATAAACTATATTACTGTAAAGTTTCATCCAAATCCGTCCAGTAGTTTTTGCGTGAAGAAGTAACAAACATACACACAAACTTTCGACTTTATATATTAGTGTGATAGTGTGATTTGCTTCTACAAAGCACAGTAATAAAATACCTATAACAAAATGTAAAAATAAATATAAGTGCAATTAGAAAGAATTCCGGGACGCGACAGACATACTTGTAATATTTAATATCAAAGCTATATTAAATATGGGACGATGGAATTCACAGTGTCTTGGTATTGCCTATATTGATTGTATTTGGAATTATATCCTTACTAGTTGTTGCCCACGATTCCGCCCGCGTGTATGTCGGTTATCCCGGCAAATAGTAGCCTATCTAATATAATACCTTTAAACCAGCAATTCTTGTATATATATATATATTTATAATCTGAATCTCGGAAACTTCTAAAATGATTTTCATGAAATTTTGTATGCAGGGGTTTTCGGGGGCGATAAATCGATCTATCTAGAATTCATTTTTAGAAAATGTCGTTTTATTCGTGTTTTTAACAATCAAATATGTAAAATGAATGTACATCTAGCGCCATCTATCGCAACTCGAGCGAACTACATTAAACTATACTGGAATAAGGTGCAGAATAAACAGTATCAAGTACCAAGAGAGGGCGCCAGTAAACTATTGGAAGAAAAATAACAAAAAGGTGGCGTTTGGATAGTCCCAATGTTGCCAAAAACCCATTTAAAAAAAATACCGGATATCCAGGGACTGTGTTATTATGTCGTATAAGCTATACTACTGTAAAATTTCATCCAAATCCGTTCAGTAGTTTTTGCGTGAACAAGTAACAAACATACACACAAACTTTCGCCTTTATATATTAGTGTGATATATACACGAGTATTTACCGTGTCCGTACACGAATTAATGTGATAAAACTCCGCAGCTACAGTCATGATTCTCGTATAATTTACTAGCTTTTACACGCGGCTTCGCTCACGCAGACTTTCATCCCCCATGATTTACCCCCTTAGGGGTGGAATTTCAAAAATTCCTTTCTTAGTGCTCACTTACGTTATATATACTGAACCTACATGCAAAATGTCAGGATTCTAGGTTCAGCGGTTTGGGCTGTGCGTTGATCTCTGGGTATGTCAGTCACCTACCTCTTCACTATCACTACATAGTAAACAAAGCCGCTTTCTCTGTCCCTATATCCCTGTGTGTGCTTAAATCTTTAAAACTACGCAACGTATTTTATGCGGGTTTCTTTAATAGATAGATATATTCAAGAGGAAGGTTTTTATGTAAATTTTTATATATGTAAGTTTTTATATAAATGCTAATATAGTATGGAAACACTGTTAATTTTCGAGGTTTCTAATGTGATGTAGCAAATAAACACATTTTTTTTGCAAACGCTGGTTGCACCCTACGAGATAGATCAAAATACTACAGTATTGTACACCCTAAAAAGTTAGTTTATATAATAGGTCTTTACCTATGAAATTGCCGTTTTGTATGCAATAAGTGAAAGTACTTATTTTTTATTAAAGTACCTATTATATACTAGTTTTTGCTCGCGGCTCCGCCCGCGTGTATGTCGGTTATCGCGGTAAATAGTAGCCTATGTGTTATTCTGATGTATAACCCCTGACCTGTAAGCTATATTACTGTAAAGTTTCATCCAAATCCGTTCAGTAGTTTTTGCATGAAAGAGTAACAAACATCCATCCATACTTACAAACATTCGCGTTTATAATATTAGTAGGATATAGAACATTTCAAAACATAACTAATGAAGTTTTACGCATTTACACAATGTGTTTCTTTCTAGCTAATATTATTAACTAGAGCTTTATTTTTAGTATGTTTAAATAATAAACTAACAGTAGTAGGTATATGCGCTCATGAAATCTAAACCGTCTACTTTCCAACTTTTGCGTGTATATAAAGATAACTCAATTTACATGTATAAAGTTGTACAACTATACTTAACAATAAAGACGTGTAACTCACGCAAAGAATAGAGCTCGCTAGAAAGTATGAAAATCTATTTTTTCCTCTTCACCGAACACTTAGTACACTTACATGTTACATGTCAAAGTATACCATACCATGCGAGCTCTATTGTACATGTACAATACACAAAAGGAAGCGATTACAATAGCGATATCACACAATAAACATTAAATGCCGATAGTGAACTTAAATGCATTCAAAATTTAATGGCAACGAAAGTTTATATTGGAACAGACGCGACGTCACAAGGTCACTACAAAACTTCACACAACAATTTACAGGAATACTAAAGTCCAACAGGTTGTTGTCAACGTGCGTTAGTAATGCAGGTCGTACGTACCTAATCGAATAATTCATACGTATTTCAAAGGGAACCATTAAACGATTTTGTGGTTTAGTTAGTTATATTATAACTCACATATTATGGCTTAATTTAAAGTTAAATATTATTGATGGCGAATACTTAAACATTTGTTTGATCAGTTTGTCAAAAAGTCCCAAAAAACTTTAATGTAATGAGAGTCCCGAAGTCAAAATGAATCTTGATTTCTTACTTAACAGTTTTTATATGAAATATTTATATTAGATCTTTAAATCGTTATAGTATATTTATACTGATTGTCTCGCAACTCTCTCTTTGTCTCACTAAATTAAAGCGTTTTAGTGTGACAAAATGTAATGTTCTAAAAATAAAAACTTTGCAGAATTTGAAGTTGAAGTCCGGATCACGCCGGTGTATAGAGCTCATACACTTAATTATAACCATTTACAGATAAGTTGTCGTTACTAAGACGGTGCAGCGGCAACTACTTTCGCTACTCCGAGCATTCAACTCAACGCCACTGCGTGGTCTATGTTGACAACTCTAGTTTCGTTCGTATTCAGTCAACTACCTAAATCATTTCCAGAAAGATGCTGGGGAACTTCTATTGACTCAAATATTCTCGGTTATTTCTAATAGATTACTGCTAGTAAAGTACGTACAACCAGTTCATTCATTTGAATTAACCTTTGTGATTCGTAGTTGAAGTGACTTTTAGTTTTTGGTGACCGAGAGTTTAGATTATCCGGCTTTTGTGTTTCGTTTCCTGTTTAAACATTTATTTTCATTATTGTTTTTGTATAATTAGGTGTATAGTGTCTTTGTTTTCTTATACTGAATAATTGAAAATTAGTAGTTCGATGACATAAATTACATTTAACGATTAGAAATGGAAAGTTAAAATGCACTTAAATAGTGTTCTGTTTATGTAATTTGAACGTTGTTGTAAAATCGTTTCGCTTTTACCACGTTAGTTTACACCTATCAATTACTGTGGCAAACAGTAGGTACAACTGCGAGCTTGTCATTATATACTAAGTATATTGCACGACATTTTCCTTTCCTCCGTCTGACGCTTATATTGACATGGACGTTGGTTTTGCGCTTACTTTCTGTAATGCTGAAAACCTGCTCACCGATAAAAGTTATCTGTTACTCACAGATCTTTTTGCTAAACTTGGAGCGCTTAGTGACGAATGTATATAAAAATAAATCAGTATTATCTATACTAATATTATAAAGCTGAAGAGTTTGTTTTTCTGAACGCGCTAATCTCAGGAAACGCTGGTCCGATTTGAAAAATTCTTTCAGTGTTGGATAGTACATTTATCGAGGAAGGCTATAGGTATATCATCACGCTAAGACCAATAGGAGCGGAGCACCAATGAAGAATGCTACAAAGACAGGGGAAAATTATTACGCTACGTAAACGACGCGACGTTGCGTAGGTCAGCTAGTTTTATATACATTCGTCATTAGACAGACTAGTGGCAATTGAAAACAAGCTGTTACTTTTTAATGAACAACACATTATATTGCATTTAAATATAACCTCATCAATCAATCCTCCATCCAATTCCTGTGGTTATTATATTCAATTTCTCGTCGATTAATTTTTCCCTAAATGTCAGTTATCTACGTGTAAGCTTAAGACTTTGTAAGAGAAAGGTGTTTTTTTTTTCAGCCGAGTTGGTTACGCACGAAAGAATTTTGGGACAAGTCTTTTGAGGATCGCTATGAAAAGATACGTAATGATACCCACCGTCCAAGACTTAAGGTAAACATTTCACACACATATTAATATAGATTTCGAAACGGTAAATACCGGTACAGCCCACTTCTAACTAAGCAGAGCTGCAGAGTTTTTATTACCCACAATTTGTCAACATTACTTTCGTTTCTAAACAATGCAGTAATAAATATACATAATTGGCATACAGGTTATCGTGGTACCTCATTCGCACAATGATCCAGGATGGCTGAAAACCTTCGAACAATACTTTGATTGGAAAACCCAGAACATTATCAACAACATTGTTGAAAAACTGCATCAGCATCCGAACATGACCTTCATTTGGACGGAGATATCATTTCTGAACGCCTGGTGGGAAAGGTCGCACCCTATCAAACAAAAAGTAAATTGTTTTCTTTTATACTCGAACATGTTTAGTGACGTTTAATATTTAATGAACACATAATCTATCAATATGTAGAACGTGGGTAATATTATACTGTTTTTTTGTTTTGAATTCTTAAAATTATAATATTGGCTTCTACTTGTACAATCACAACAGTTTCTTAGTTATAACATGGGTAGAAACTCATGTAATTCAGTATAAAAAAGAATTGCATGTTTTGTCGATTACATAGTATTGAAACTTTAGACACTAGTTTTCGTAGTTTTAAAATATTACAAAGTATTGTTTTCGATTTATGAAACTCATAATTACAGGCACTGAAAAAGTTGATTAAAGAAGGTCGTCTCGAGATCACCACGGGTGGCTGGGTGATGCCCGATGAAGCATGCACACACATCTACTCGCTAATTGACCAGTTCATTGAAGGTAATTCATTAATGAGTGTTTATTAAAATGGCAATAACGCTTATATTGTTTCAACGCGCTAATATATTCTATTTTTCCAACAGGACATCATTGGGTAAAAACTAACCTCGGCATTTCACCGAAAACGGGCTGGTCTATTGATCCTTTCGGACACGGCCCTACTGTACCATACTTGTTGGATAAAAGCGGTCTTGAAGGATCCATCATTCAGAGGATCCACTACGCTTGGAAGCAGTGGCTTGCCCGGCTACAAATCGAGGAGTTCTATTGGACGACGGGATGGAACACAAAGAAACCTTCTATGATCGTTCACAACCTACCTTTTGATATCTATTCGATTAAAAGTACATGCGGACCTCATCCGTCTATCTGTCTCAGTTTTGACTTCAGAAAAATACCAGGTGAATATTCAGAGTATACTGCTAAACATGAAGAAATAACTGATCAGAACTTACAGAGCAAATCAAAAACTCTAATCGAGGAGTACGACCGCATCGGGTCTTTGACGCCCCACAATGTTGTATTGGTTCCTTTAGGCGACGATTTCCGTTACGAATACGGTGAAGAGTTTGACGCTCAATACAGCAATTATATGAAAATGTTTACGTACATTAACAGCCATAATGAGCAGTTCAATGCAGACGTTAACTTTGGGACACCTCTCGATTACTTCAATGCCGTCAAGGAAAGACACCACAACATACCGACACTAAAAGGTGACTTTTTTGTCTACTCCGATATTTTCAGCGAAGGAAAACCAGCATACTGGTCTGGTTATTATACTACAAGGCCATACATCAAAATTCTCGCTCGCCAAGTGGAACATCAGTTGCGCAGCGCAGAAATACTGTTTACACTGGTATCAAACCATATCAAGCAGATAGAGAACCCCAAATTATCAGCTTCTGAAAAGAAATTAGAAAAGTATTATGAGCAACTTATTGACGCGCGTAGGAACTTGGGTCTCTTTCAACATCATGATGCCATAACTGGCACATCCAAGGCGAGCGTCATGTATGACTATGGGACTAAGTTGTTCACTAGCTTGTACCATTGCATTCGTCTACAAGAAACTGCTCTTGCAACTGTCATGATACCTGATACAACGCTACATACCCAACCAATAGTGCAGAGTGAAACTGAATGGGAAACATATGGAAAACCAGTTAAAAAACTACAAATATCTTTCATCGATAAAAAGAAAGTGGTAGTTTTTAATTCCCTGGCCGAATCTCGTACTGAAGTCATAACACTCTCTTCAAACACTTCCAACGTCCGAATATACGATACCCGATTAAAGGCATATAGCGTATACCAGGTGACACCAATCATTGATGTCCACAACGACTGCACTATCAGCGATAGTAACTATGATATTCTATTCGTGGCTACAATACCGCCCCTTACAGCAGTCACTTTTAACATTGAAGAACATACAAACACTTCGAATCATTGTGTTGTCTTTTGTAACAAATGCAATGCGAATAAGTTGCCATTTAAAACTAAGAAAATGATGCCTGGGGATATTCAGTTGGAAAACCACATACTCAAATTACTTGTGAATAGGAACACTGGGTTTTTGCGACAAATTTACAGGAAAGATATTAGGAGGAGAAATATCGTTGAAATGCATTTCAACGCATACCAAAGCGCTCAGAGACATTCCGGAGCGTATCTATTTATGCCGGATTATGACGCTCCAGAGAAAAATGTGCTACATCCTTATTCGAACTGGGATGCACTTCAAGATGACAACATTATTATAGTTTCCGGTCCGATAACAACGGAGATAACAACAATTTATACGCCGTTTTTGCAACATACCATTAGGATATATAACATAGAAGACCCGGTACTATCGCGTGCCGTTTATATTGAGAATATTGTAGATTTTGGGAACCCACCCGAGAACAGAGAGACAGAATTATTCATGAGAATACAGACTGATATACAAAACGGTGACGTTCCGGAATTTTACACTGATCAGAATGGCTTTCAGTATCAGAAAAGAGTGAAGGTTGATAAATTAGGTATTGAGGGTAACTATTATCCTATCACAACTATGGCGTGGTTGCAGGATGATCAAGCCAGACTGACTCTAATCACTAACCACGCTCAAGGGGCAGCAGCATTCGAACCTGGTCGCCTGGAAGTTATGCTCGAGCGCCGAACATTATATGATGATTTCAGAGGTATCGGCGAAGGTTTAGTCGATAATAAACCGACAATATTCCAAAACTGGTTATTACTAGAAGCGATGCCTGACGCAATTAGAAATAAAAGAGAAACGAGCGAGAAAATGTTCAAATTCGTAAACGAACGTCACTTTGATCCTTCTGAGAAAGAGAGCAAATATGAATTACCGTCGCAGACCGCCGACTATCTAAGTAGGACGCTCAATTATCCCGTAAACATCTATTTGTTGGATACGAGTGAAGTGGGCGACATCGAGGTGAAGTCATCTAAATCGTTCTTGTCAAATTTTCCAAACGGTGTGCATTTGGTGAATCTTCGTACGATCACTGATGACGTATTGGAACTTTTCCCTAGCACTGAAGCTTATATGATACTTCAAAGGCCTGGCGTCAGTTGTGACGTTGGTGAAAAACCAAAGAAAATATCAAGCATTTTTAGGCCAAACACTAAATTCAATGGACTGGACATAAAGAACATAACTGCGGTCAGTTTGACGGGCTTGAAGACGTTCAACTCTCTTAAGGATTTGAGCGGCATCCACTTGGATCCGATGGAGGTTAAAACTTATAAGATCCATTTTTAAAGACTGTTAAGACTGTGTGCCGTGGAAGTGGTGGATAGGTTTTAAATTTGTAATTTTATAATAGTTCCAATCTTTTCGTGAACTCACTTGCCAAAATCACGCTTCGGATAACCTTACATAATAATAATATAGTACATGTTTCTGTAGAATTTATTAACTGCGACTTACGCGGTTTTTTACGATTAGCGTCATAACGTGACGATATCTCAGACATTATATTAATTTACGTTCCGCACTTGCTGTGAGTCATAACTACTTTACAGCATTACGATGTTATTTTCTTTGTCTCAATAGTTCAGTTGAATGGGAAAACTCCTAGATAATACTACCTCAGGACCAAAGGTTATACCTGTTTATCTATTAATTTTATGGCAAATATTTTCTTATGGCTAGTTTAAAAGATTACAATATAATTTAAATATTCTATATTCAATTATAAAAGTCCTAACAAAGTGATCCGTTATACATGATAATGAGTTAACAAGTTCTTTAATAATAACACATAATATACCTACATAAGTTGCTGTGATATAGTACATGACGTCAAGTTATTATATTATTACGAAGACATATTTAAGTTACCGAGAGGCTGAATTTTTATTAATACTTGTGCAAATTAAGATTGAAATTAATTCTTCATGAATATAAATGGTGCATAGTCTAAAACGAACGACATCTAATGGTGTTTTGAATAACTATACAAACCTCGAGCCGAGTCCGCGGTTTAACTGTAGGACAAGGGCACCTTCTTGACCTTCGGAACAACTTTAAAAAGGACATTGCACTCAGACCATTTGACGCCTAACAATTTGTCAATTCTAATATTGTAATGAACATACATTACATACAACTCAGATTTTAAAAAGTCGTTTATTACTTTTTCTTTTCACCGGGTGTTTTCATTATCTCCGCGCCATTGTTTTAACTGCGACCAGGAAACCATTTAAATATAAAATGCGTAGTTTTTTCACTTTTTTATTGTTCTTATATCAATAGAAAATGGAATTTCAAATCATGTGTAATTGTTTAACATTATATATTCTGTATGAGTACATGTTGGTGATTAAATCGAGTTATTGTTTTGAGGTCCATACCTATGTAACTAATGTCAGTGTAATTAATAAGGTTGTGTTGTTTGAAATTATTTAAATTTAAGTTCAAAAGTGATATTTAAGTTGCATAATAGATAGCTATAATTTAATTCGTTTAACATTGTTGTAAGTGCAATCATATCTGACAGATCTGCAACAAACAGAACTGAAAGATCAGCTCTTATACTAAGTTGTAATAAGGTTGTCTTCATAGACTCGACTATGTATACCTAATGCATTTGATGGACCAAACATTAATTTTCTTTAGTTATAATTTATTTTAATTTTAATTATTTAACAATATCTAAATTTTGCTAGATTGGTTAATATTATTTATTTGTGTATATAAATTATTTGAATGTGTACATATTTTTAAAGGATTAATTTTACTATTTGTGGCTTTTTGTAACAACGGTAGTATATTTAACTACTAATCACTGTTTTAATAAACCACAGCTTTATATATTATGATCTAGATATCATAAGGTTATATTGTAGAATGAATACCATCGATACCGTTAGTCAATGTGAATTAGCTCTAATATAGACAAGAACAATGAAATCAACATTGCTAGCAAATTGGTGTTTGATGTAAAGAATCATCTCGATGTACTTGTCGTAGGTTAATAATAATAGATTTAATTATAATAATTTAACAACTAAATGGTATGTACAATTTTTGTTCAAGAAATGTAGGTGAAATAAAATAAATAAAATATATAAGAACATATTTATTATATATCCCAGTTAGCAAAACAACGGACATCAATCCTGATAGGTCTCTTTGTATAGAATATAATAAAATTTATGCAAACGCTGTTAATCAGGAGTTAGAATTTGATGTAACATTAACTATTATATATCTATAATTAATCCTCCACATTCGTAGCGGCGTGTCATTTCTTCTTTATCCTACTTGCTATCCATTCTAATCCTAAATGCAACCTGCGAACAAAACAAAAGTACGTTACTACACACTTCACAAGCATAGCACAATTTTTAATCTATATATATATATATATATATATACTAGCTGATCCGGCGAACTTCGTACCGCCATATTTATGACCCACGTAACATCGTTTACGTTTTTGTGAATCTAAACCATTCCCAGATCCCCTTGAACACACACAAAAAATTTCATCAAAATCGGTCCAGTCTTTTTTTTGAATCTAAACCATTCCCAGATCCCCTTGAACACACACAAAAAATTTCATCAAAATTAGTCCAGTCGTTTAGGAGGAGTTCAGTCACATACACACGCACACAAGAAATATATATATTAAGATATATATAAATGAATCACAAAAATGTATGTACGCCCATAACTTTCGATTGACTGCACCAAATTGAATAATTCTTTTTTTTATGTATTTGTTATTGTCGGTACAAGGTTTGTATAGAAGAAAATAAAAAGGGGGTGTTATATTCTCTTAATCCGCTTAGTTCTGTACACTGCAGCGCTGCGGGAAGTTGACACGGACTTATTAATAAATTTTTTTCGATAATTTAAAAATATTCACAAAAATAAATAAGGCGATACGAAGTTTGCCGGGTCAGCTAGTTGCTTATAAAAATAGGGATTACACAACTATAGCACAGTATTTAATAGCATATATCTTAGAATCCTACTCATATTATAAATGTGGATATTTAAATGATGGTCGTATGGATTTTTGTTCCTCTTTGACACAAAAACTATTGAACGGATCTACACTAATATAGCTCATAATTTAGAATAACACACACAAACTACTTTTTACCACGATATACCATATACAGGCGGGGCAAACCGTCTGCAAAAGATAGCATATAATAAATATAACAATACTCACGAAAGCCAAATGTTTAATTAATGAATATTTTGATATGCATTGAGTAAAAATACACAAAAAAATTGAGTAATAATAAAGTATTGACTGATGCCGGTCCCCTAATGGTAGTTTTCACCATCTTAAGAACAATAAATATGTATATCATAAAAAGTCGATGTCAAACCTTATATATATTTCACAGAAATCTTAAAAATCTATACTTATAATAAAAATGTAACAGGTCCAATTCTGTACATTAAAGATATATTGAAAATTTTTTTTGGAGGGCTCTCTATAATCGATACTGAAGCCAAAACTGTATTTTTTTTCATTTTTGTCTGTCTTTCTGTCTGTCTGTATCTTGGTCGCGCATCACGCCGAAACTACTGAATGGATTCAAATGAAACTTGGCATGATTTGAGTTCATACTACGAGGTAGGACATGTGTCCTGGAGAGAGGGGATGAAAGTCAAAATATGTACTTGGTTGTAATTCAATAACACATAGTCCAATTTTATTCATTCTTTTTTTGCTAGAAAGAAATAAAATAAAAGATAACGGGAAAAGTCTTTTTTTTTGTCCGCGACTGTACACTGCCTGTGGGAAGCGGAGACAGATAAGTAAATATGGCGGTACGAAGTTCGCCGGGTCAGCTAGTCATATATATATATCAATTTCTATTCGTTTGTCTTGCTCAAACTCGAGAACGTATGGGCCGATTTAGCTGATTTTGGTTTTGAATTGTTTGACGTAGTCTGGGGAGGTTAAAAACCTTGAAAAAATAAAAATAACTAGAATTTTTTTTTTTTAATTTGAATTTGAAAAATTTGAAAATTTTGGCGGGCCAAACAAAAAAAAACATCCAAATGTCACGTGTATAAAGCAGCGGGCACAGCTGGCTTAAAAATATTTGATAAACTTTAAATCTGATTGAATGTTTCGTAAACTATGTCATCTGGATCGTTGGTCTAGGGGTATGATTTTCGCTTAGGGTGCGAGAGGTCCCGGGTTCAAATCCCGGACGAGCCCAAAACCTTTTGCATTTGTTTTATTAAATTTATAAACAAAATTCATCAATCAATGAGTTTTGCTTACAAAAGGAATGTTATTGTTCACATAAAACACTCTGAAATTATGAAAATAAACTTTTTAAAAGGTTTATGGCTAATCACTACATCACTACATAGTATAAAACAAAGTCGCTTTCTCTGTCCCTATATCCCTTTGTTTGCTTAAATCTTTAAAACTACGCAACGGATTTTAATGCGGGTTTCTTTAATAGATAGAGTGATTCAAGAGGAAGGTTTTTATGTATAATAAATGCATAATATAGTATGGAAACACTGTTAATTTTCGAGGTTTCTAATTTGATGTAGCAAATAAACACATTTTTTTGCGCTTACATTGCAAACGATGGTTGCACCCTACGAGATAGATCAAACTAATGTACTACGGTATTGTACACCTTAAAAAGATCTGCAAAAAAGTCCGCGACGGTATATGTCTATCTCTTAGGGATAACCCACGACAACCATTTTTTATTCCTATCTTTTTACGAGAAATAATGGCTTATTTAGGAATCTATTTTAAGCAATACAGAAGGAATCCTTATACAATTAAGTAAATTAAATACATTGTGCATTTAATATAGATCAAAATGGCTCTTTACAGTGTCTAATTTAAATGAATATATTCAAAGATATTACAGATTTAAAATGCACGAATCGTGTCGTCGCCGGGGGCATCTGAAATCCACCCGTGCGAAGCCGGGGCGGGTCGCTAGTATTATAATAAATTGTGAAAATTATTCTTTTTTTCCCATAATTTTCCGCCTAAATTCAACGGGCTTTATACGATCAAAAATAAATACAAATCGATTTAAAAATGAAAAGTTCAAAAGTACAAACGCAAAAAGAAATGCAGCCCAATTGAGAACCTTATTTTATGAAGTCTGTTAAAAATACATAAATGACAATATTGCAGTTGGCGGGGTAGAATTATTATCTGAACATTATGGTTATTTGAACATTTACTAGGTAGGTTATGGAATGTAATGTAATGTGAAGCAAAATAATGCAAAAGCTCTTTAGGAACTTTCCATACTCTAGATTTTTTTTTTATGGAATAGTGAGCAAACGAGCAGACGTATCGCCTGATAGTAAGCAATTACCGCTGCCCATGGACACCCGCAACACCAGAGGCGTCACAAGTGCGTTGCCGACCAAATAAGAATGAGTACGCTCTTTTCTTGGAAGTTTTGGAGGTCCTATTGGTCCGGGAATATCGCAGGCCAATTCCACAGTTTTGTTGTGCTAGGCAGAAAGTTTCTGGAAAAACGCACAGTTGTGGACTGCCAACCATCTAAATAAATTTCATAATACGCACAGCAGCTTTAAGATCATTATTATCTCCGCTAACGAGCTATGATAGGAGAAGAAATATAACAATAAAAATATTAATTTATTTTAATGTAGGTATATTGAAGCAAAATGGCTCGAGGTACATCGGGGTCCCATGGTTTTCCTTTCTAGGGTACACCTGGTTCCCCGGCTACTAGTACCATCAGACGGCATGCGGTTTTTGGTCGGTTCGTAACCACCAGTGTGTTGGGATCCGGGAAGATTTTCCTCACAGATAAAATATAGGTACCTAAATCAAAATAAAAGTTTAGGTATATGAAAGTGAATGAAATTTTAATGTACATATATTGAAACATAGTTTAGGACGACCACAGGCTAAGTGGAGTGGAGATTTACGTAAGATAGCTGGCGGGAGCTGAATGCGAGAAGCCTAAAATCGATCAAAGTGGAGAGCAATGTGAGAGACCTATGTCCAGCGGTGGACTGCGATAGGTTGACAATGATATTGAAAACTTATTCGTTTAACTTTTAAAAAATCTTTTCATTTTGGTATTCTCAACGTATGTAACATTGAGAATACCAGAAACATTGTGTAAATATAAGAATACCTGAATATAATATTACTAGCTGCGCCCGCGACTTCGTCCGCGTGGAACAGTGACTTTGGGTAGCAGTTTTAATTGTTAAGGCTAATATTATTTTAAAAATAAGACACTTTTCACTGTTAAAAACATATTTAAGTATTTATATAAGTACATAAAATAAAAAGTATTTTGTATGAGCTTATTTCGACATTCGACATGGCCAAGGCTTTCAACCTGTTCTTGCACCGTTCGCTTCTCTCCGACCTCTAAGCATTCGGTCTGCCTCCTAGAGTCGTCTCTAGATTGACTCTTTTCTTCATCAGCGCCTTCGCATTCGGGTTCTTTGCGACGGACGGCGCGGCCTCTGTTTTTCTGGAGGTAAACGCTAGCGTACCTCAGAATTCGGTCCTGTCGCCCAAGGTGTTTCTTCTGCATGTCAATGACATATTAGCCCTTGGCAATATACATTGCTATGCAGACGATAGCACAGTGCATGGGCGATATTATGGATACCCTGCAGCCAAGATAGTAGACGTTGAGGAAAATGGATAGGAGCTTGTCGCTGAGCTTGACCGGGTTTTGAACCGCATTTAACAATGGGGTGATGAGAATCTGGTCCAGTTCAACGTTAAGAAAACACAGGTGTGCCCGTTCTCTACCAAAAAGTCTCCGTTTCTTCCCCTCCCCACTTTTCAGAGCACTCAACTGCCACTACGGGATAAGCTCGGTGTCCTGTGCATGGATATTTGCCGAGACCGAACACAAAAGCGGTTATTGTGACTAAACCATGATAGTTAGATATATGCTCTCGCGGACTTTTTTGTAGATCTTAATGGGCCCTACAAACCCGTAATACATTATTTTGTTCTATTGTCAATAGTCTTTGCAGCGCACGCAAAAACAGGTTTTCGATTTCACACCTTGGGTTAGAAAATAGCAATTTTCTTACGGATCCCTAATTTTTTTGAAAATAAAATATAGCCTATAGCCTTCCTCGATAAATGGACTATCCAACACTGAAAGAATTTTTCAAATCGGACCAGTAGTTCCTGAGATTAGCGCGTTCAAACAAACAAACAAACAAACTCTGCAGCTATATAATATTAGTATAGATAAAGATTATATGCTGCATTGTTGCATTGTCTGCATTCGCAGTGAGTACCTATGATGACCACCATTCTTGGATTCTGCTTATGCTTTCTATCAGGCAGAGTAGAGTAATTTTGGCAGGGCCATACGTAATTTTGCCATATATATACA
The DNA here is from genome assembly GCA_949125395.1 of Diaphora mendica. Classification (NCBI taxonomy): domain Eukaryota; kingdom Metazoa; phylum Arthropoda; class Insecta; order Lepidoptera; family Erebidae; genus Diaphora; species Diaphora mendica. The sequence goes on along the minus strand of OX421312.1, from coordinate 25,019,734 downwards.
TATATTATTAATTAAATTTTCAATTCCTGTAACCGTTATCAAAAATAATTAAGTGTAAAATTTGTCGTATCCTAAAACCGTTTCCGTCTTATCCATATCTTTTCAAAATATAATATTTCTAAGAGGTAATATAAAACGCGGAACTAACGACATTCGGTGCAAACTTGTGAAGGCCTTGTTTGACGCGGTTTATGAGTCTGTCAAACAAACTCAAAGACAAGGTCTTTTTAACACGCGACGCATATGGTAGTAACATCCTTGAAACCGAATATACATATACATTATGCGTACAGCTGCTACTCGATTTGTATTAGCAATCTGAGAATTCTCAGTAACTAGTCTTTTTTCAGTGACTAGAAGATTACATTATACATTTAGGCCCAGTATATTATTTATCTTAAAAATATGTAAATTTTCAATTATGACATGCACATTACTCCAATGATCACAAAAAAAGCGGCCAAGTGCGAGTCGGACTCGCCCATGAAGGGTTCCGCAGCAGCAAGTAACATTTTTTTATATTTGTTTTGATTGAATGAAAGGTAAATTGCAGTTTACGATTTATGACGTATTAAAAAAAACTACTTACTAGATTTCGTTCAAACCAATGTTAAGTGGAAGTTTGCATAGTAATGTACATCATATATTTTTTTTAGATTTATCATGCTCTTATTTTAGAAGTTACAGGGGGGGGGGGACACACATTTTATCACTTTGGAAGTGTCTCTCGCGCAATCTATTCAGTTTAGAAAAAATATATATTAGAAACCTCAATATCATTTTTGAAGACCTATCTATAGATACACACGCATGGGTTTGATGAAAAAATTTTTTTTGAGTTTCAGTTCTATGTATGGGGACCCCCAAAATTTATTGTTTTTTTCTTATTTTTGTGTGAAAATCTTAATGCGGTTCACAGAATACATCTACTTACCAAGTTTCAACATTATAGGTCTTTTAGTTTCGGAATAAAGTGGCTGTGACATACGGACGGACAGACAGACAGACAGACATGACGAATCTATAAGGGTTCCTTCCTTTGGCACGGAACCCTAAAAAGAGGAATAAAGATGACATGGAGATTAAACAAATGGACATCTATGATATTCCAAATTCATTTGCCTTGTTATTACAAGAAAGAAAAAAAATATAATTATGTTCGTTCTATATCCAAAAATATAATCGGTAGGCTGCCTACTGGTGAGTGGCGTTCATCATCATTGCGAATGCTACAATGCAGCATTGTGATCCACAATCCACACCATAGCAGCCTAGATGCCTAGTTCTTTACAAGATGAATCAAATACATAACATAGTCAGCAATCGTTAGTTAAAATTACACTTCTTAAATTTAAACATTAATGTTAACATAGAATTATAATACATAATTATTATTATTAAACAATCGGAAATGAGCCACTACAGCATTTAATTAGCTTTTAATCTCTTCCCAAAACCAAAAGCAGCAGTTAGTGCACTACAGGAAGTCTTCCTCAGAACTAATATTGAGGACATTTTTAATGTGATAGCGAGTAACGATGATCACCAAAAGTACCTATGCCAATTTTTATACTCATTTCTAGTAAAGTTTTGAAATCATATCATTGCAGTCGGAAGTGGAGCATTTTTGTTACTACTTTTGTCATCATCAACCCACAATGTCCCGCTGCTGGGCTCGGGTCTCCTCTCAGGAGAGGGAAACAAAGACGGACAACCAACGGACGGAATTTGGTTTCTTCTTACTTCTCTTTTTAACCGACTTCAAAAAAAGGAGGAGGTTTCTCAATTCGACCGTATGTTTTTTTTTTTTTTTATGTGTGTTCGGGGATAACTTCGTCGTTTATGAACCGATTTTCATGATTCTTTTTTTAATGGAACCTAGATGTCCCGACGGTGGTACCATGACAAGGAAACTAGGATCTGATGATGGCATCCCAGAGAAATCGAGGGTAACCTTAATTATTTTTAGGCACGTACTATGTTTTTCGTATATTGCCTGAAGCTACTCCGGTATTTGCGTCTGGTAGTCATCATTTAATGATGATGAGCTGATGATGAAAGGTACAACTTCTTATCGGTTAGGAGTTGGAGGATAAATCTTTAAATGTCATATGTATGTATGTTACCTTTAATCGTATTTTTTCGAGTTATTTAGGTAAGCTGATGATGGAAGGCACAACTCCTCAAGGGTTAGGAGTTGGAGGATAATTCTTTCAATTTCATACGTCTATAGATTTTAGTTGTATACTTTTAAGTTATTTAGGTGAGCTGATGTCACAGGCGCTATGATGACTAACCCCTTAATTTATTTTGCTTTAAGTAACTCGCCTGCTTCTATTTCATCATGACATTTAAGCTTGGACACGATTCCTTTTGCCCCGTAGACCACGTTCTCGGTAACAGAAATCTTGTATCTCAGCATAATTTTAGAAACTGATCATACTCAGTTTTAATACGTGTTCAAACCACAAAAGTTATTCGCATCAGCAGAAATTATATGAAATAGTTCAACTTACTGATAACCTATGATTGTTTGCACTAAAAATGGAAAAATAAAAACTTTTTATTAAAAAAAACCGACTTCGAAAAACCATCCAACGAAAACTCCCGCCAAAAACACTAAAAAGCGTAAAATAAACTGGCTCTTCATAAATTGCTATGTGCCAATTCTTGTCTATACCTAATTCTTTACTCATTTAAATAGTAGTATTATTGTGTATGCTAGGTAAATCTGTTTGAAGTCGGCGCCAAGCCAAAATGTAATAGGAGGTACCGCACTCGCCGTTCCCGGATAGCTAGCATAAAACAACCCAAGCGGGCAGACAGCGAGTGTGGTAACTACTATTACATTTGGCTTGGCGCCGACTTCAAACTTAGTCTTCATTAATACCAAGATTATTTGGGCTGGACTACTAGACATTGAGAGAACATTAGTTCGAGGGTGCAATTGGTGCTTACACCCGAGCTAACTATTCTGCTTTACATCTTGATTGTGAGCAAGTAGAAAAAAAAACCGACATTCTAAGAATAAAACATTTTTCTATTCCCGCCTTTTTTAATTAACAAGAATCAAGTAAAGAACTTCTTAATTATTTTTTTAAAGAAATTGAGATTTGCCGTTTGATATTTAAAATTGATGACTATTATACTCACAGGAAGACAAGGCTGAATAGCAAAGCGACCTCTTTGGTCTTTGGGCTGAATGCATAATGTCGATTGCCAGTATGATGGTTAGATGTACGCGAACTTTTTGAAGGAATGAAGTGTTTTTTTTTTAAATTACTTACCGCCCTAGGGCTTTTCTAGCTACATAATTACCCTAGAGCGCTAATTAGTCACCTACAAGCTCCATTTGGAGGTAATAAGAACCTACATACCGATCATGAGAGATGTAATAGTAGATTAGTAGCCAAGGGCTGTAAGGCATCAATTGCAGCCCGAGATATTTAAGCGCACGAGCGCAGCGAGGGCGCCTATAGTTCGAGGGTGCAATTGGTGCTTACACCCGAGGTACAGTGAAATTAGTCTCGAGAAATTTTTGCATATGTAGTGGTGTGTATATTACTTAGATCTTAGAGCGCGTTTCCACTATATCGTTCTGGCCTATACAAAAATGTTTCGATATCCTAACATTACTATTTAATTTTATACTTATCCCTAGCAACACTCTGATTTTTGTTTTTTTTTCCTTTCATCTAGGTTTTTAAAACTCCGGGGCGTATACGGGGGGGTCAAAATTTTTGTTATTTTTGGCCTAGGAGATTTCCGAGATATTTCAATCTAAAGCAAAAAATCGTCACTTGATAGTGGAAAGTGGAAACACGCACAAAACCAGAATAAACCAGTTTACGCTGTCCGCAGGTGCCACGTGCAGTCCGGCGTCAGTCGCTTGGTACTGTTAGAACATAAAGCACACATTTCATTCAAAAATTATAATTATTACGTTAATTGTTAAATTTTGTATTTGTTGATTATTGTTATTGTTTGTTATTATTGTTATAATATTTGTTGAAGTGTTTAATTTGTGTGTAAGTGTTGTAACTTTATATTGTTAATTCAAAATGGCTCCAGTGTTAAAACATGGTCGAGGCAAGCCTTTGACTTCTCAAACTAAAGAAGTTTTGTACTGTTTGTACAAATATTTCGAAAATGAGTGTAATAACAACCCGAGCAGTATTATGACCCCCACTCAATTAGTTGGTAAATCAACAGGAATTTCAATAGCATCCGTCAGAAAGGTAGTATCAGAAAGCAAATGTCGTCCTTCAGATCAGGAAGTAACATTTAAATCTCCTAAAAAGAAACCAAATCGTAATCCTACAATAGTAATCGATAACTTTGATCAGCAAGTTATCAGAAGAACAATTCATGACTTCCACATCACAAATAAAGAAGTTCCCACTTTGAAAACTTTGCACGCAAAATTGAAAGAAGATATCGATTATAAAGGTTGTGTCAGCACGTTACGAAAACACGTCATGTCATTAGGTTTTAATTGGAAGCAAACAGAAGATGACCGGAAACTTCTTATGGAAAAACACGAAATTAGATACTTGCGAATTAATTATTTGATGAAAATTGCTGAATATCGTGAACAACGCCGACCAATTGTTTACACCGACGAAACATATATACATACATCACATACCCGCTCGAAATCTTGGTCAGATGGAAGCACTTCAGGTTTGAAGCAACATATATCGAAAGGCAACCGCTTAATCATTGTTCATGCCGGTGGTGTGGATGGCTTTATACCAAATGCATTGCTTATGTTTAAAGCCAACCAAAAAAGTGGAGATTACTACGACAATATGAACTATGACAACTATTCAAGGTGGATTCAAACTCAATTAATACCCAACTTACAACCAAATAGTGTTGTTGTTGTTGACAACGCACCATATCATAACTCAATACAAAATCCTGCACCGTATAGTAATTCTAGAAAACAGCAAATTATTGACTGGCTGACATTGCGAAACATTGAGCATTCATCCACGTTGCTTAAGCCTCAATTATATGAACTGATTCTGCAAAACAAGGCGAGATTTGTAGAGTACAAGATAGACGAAATATTACGATAGCACGGTCATACTGTGCTGCGTTTACCACCATACCATCCGGAGTTTAATCCTATAGAAAATATATGGGGGATAGTGAAAACATATGTCGCAAAAAAGAATGTCGCAATGAATATGAAGGTTATAATGTCATTAGCTGAAGAAAAAATGAACGCCATAACTGTAGAGGAATGGAGAAAAGTTTGTCTGCATGCTATTGAGGAGGAAAACAAATATCAGGGTAGAGACGCAGCTTTAGACACAATATCAGAACGAATCATAATTAATTTAAATAATTCATCTGATGAAAGCGAGGATGGGGATGATTGTGATATGCCTGGGGTTGATGAATTATTAGAATAAAACATTTATGGCCGGAGAACACCTAATTCATACACGTCTTCACTGAAGTGAAAACCGGCATTCACTGCTTGTAATGTTTGGAACTGGCTTGTCTGCCTCATACAGTTCCATAGATTACAATGCAGTGGATACACATTTTCACGTCCGTATTAGTACGTAGTGCGTATGCTTAACGTGTACGCATTTGGTGTGCTCCAGCCACAAACGTATATTACCTTTAAAAAAAAAAACAAAAAAAAATGTTGTTTTTTTTTTATTTGCTGACCATACACTACTACAAACGCAAAAATTTCTCCAAGCTAATTTACCTGTAACTATTATGCTTTATATCTCGATTGTGAGGTAAGTAGAAAAAACCGGCATTATTAGAATAAAACATTTTATTTCTTGAAATTTATAGTGAAATGAGAACAATTTTCAAATTTAAAAAAAATAATCAAATAAAGATTTTTTTTTTTTCAAGCACGAAATTGAGCTTCGCCGTTCGATATTTAAAATTGATGACTAATATACTCACACGAAGACAAGGCTGAATAGCAAAGCGACCTCTTTGGTCTTTGGGCTGAATGCATAATGTCGATTGCCAGTATGATGGTTAGATGTACGCGAACTTTTTGAAGGAATGAAGTGTTTTTTTTTTTAATTACTTACCGCCCTAGGGCTTTTCTAGCTACATTATTACCCTAGAGCGCTAATTAGTCACCTACAAACCCCATTTGGAGGTAATAAGAACCTACTTACCGAACATGAGAGATGTAAAATAAATTTAGCAAGAAATTATGACGATGAAGATATTTCTATTGTAGTTACGGCAAGAGAGATTTTATCAACGAAAAATATAGGTTAATATATTGTAGTGAAGTTTGATATTAAAAAAAAATGGTTACGTTAGTCTTTTTTTTTTTCTTCGCTATCGATGTAGGTACCTAAAGATCAGCAATCAACGTATATACATAAACCTTTTTTCATCAAAATTTTATTTAAATCGAATAAAACATCGAAATAGCTATCAATCAGATGATTCAGTGAGTTATTATAATAAGACATGATTGCGTTTAACAAAAAATACACGTACCCTTCACCAGTCAGCGCGCAGCAAGCTTGTATATGCCACGGATGCTGTTTTATCGACGTTAGATCTAACTGTTCCGATATCTCCGCAGCAGTCATTGAGCCTTTCACGTCCTGAAATCAATGCAAATTGCAACATTTAATAATAATATTAACTCTACACATCATCACTACATATTATAAAACAAAGTCCTCCGGCGCATCTGTCTGTTCGCGATAAACTTAAAAGCTACTGCACGGATTTTGATGCGGTTTTTACAGATAGATAGTGTGATTCTTGGGGAAGGTTTTCCTATATAGTATGTTATTTTTTTAAGTATAATGTCTAAAAGGCGAAAACGACGAATAAGTCGGAAAAAATTAAGCCGCAAATCTCAGTTTAACATAGGCATATACATATTATATTTTCCGTAAAGAGCCCGTGCTAAGCCATGGCGGTTTTTTTATGATATAGGGGGCAAACGAGCAGAAGTATCGCCTGATGGTAAGCGATTACCGCCGCCCATGGACACCCGCAACACCAGAGGCATCACAAGTGCGTTGCCGGCCTTTTAAGAAGGAAGTACGCTTTAGTAAATATTTTGTTGCTAGTTTTTGTGTATATATGAGCTTGCTAAAGTGTCCCTACTCTGCCTGATGGGAAGCACGAGTAGAATCCAAGTGTAGTGGTCACCATACTCATTGCAAATGTAGACAATGGAACAATACAGCAATGGTGATCCACACTACGGCGGCCTATTAAGATGCTTCTGCATCATCGGGCCTATCGTCAAAACATCTCGCACTGATGTCTCATCCTAAACTAGTTCAAGCCTGTACTATGGTAATCATACTGGTAGTTGATTATCTACATCCTACTAATATTATAAATGCGAAAGTTTGTAAGGACTTCTGTGTATGTTTATTACTCTTTCACGCAAAAACTACTGAACAGATTTGGATGTAACTTTACAGTAATATAGCTTATACATCAGAATAACACAGGCTACTATTTGCCGCGATAACCGACATGTTCGCTGCCGCGGGCAACAGCTAGTATATCTATATACTTACACACGCACAGACACTAAACATCACACAGTTGTCCTGGGTGGGAAACTAATTCACGACCTCTGTCGTTAGAACCACTAACCACTTGACCAATATATCAGATTATCAATTCTATTTCGTTGCATTATGATGAAAACAGTGTCCTGAAAAAGTTAGTGCGGATGACCTTGACGAACTTATATACCTTCCAACTTTGATATTATAATATGTATATGTCGCAGCTACAATACCTTAAATAGCCATTCGGTTAACAGCCTAGTCTCTGTACTATCGACCTAACTAGCGGACTGAATGAAATTCATACATAATATATATCAGACAAAAACAAAAAAATATGAAATTTCTGATATAAGAAATTGTTTATTTAATGAATTTAAAACATAACGTATCGTGATTTGGAAATCATGAGATCAAATAGTGTAACTTTATAATAAATCACATATGTACGGCCATATTCATAAACGTTATTTAACTTTAATCTATATGGATATTATAAAGCTGAAGAGTTTGATTGTTTGTTTGTTTGAACGCGCTAATCTCAGGAACCGCTGGTCCGATTTGAAAAAATATTTCAGTGTTGGATAGTACATTTGTCGAGGAAGGCTATAGGCTATATTATTATATCATTACGCTAAGACCAATAGGAGCGGAGCACCAATGAAGAATGTTTCAAAAAAATTGTCACGCTACGGGTAATAGGAGACGCAAACGAGGTTGCGTGGGACAGCTAGTACGTAATATGGCCGCCAAGGCGTTAAGTAATAAAAGAATTGTGTTTAAAACAAGCACATCTATTGATTGATAAAAGGATTATTATAATCAGTAATAGAAAGTAAATTGAAATGCATAGGCTAGGCAGGTAGTTAATAATATTGAAATGTTTAAATTTCAAGAAAAAAATCAATGCTTAAATGTTTGAAGTTCGTATGCATAATACCGTAGAACACAAGAAAGTACCGATTACTGCAATTACGTTATTTAATGAGTTAGAGTTAAAAAAATGGTTGATAAGAAATAATTAAAAAAAAACAACAACAACAAAATGTCGTTTGGTATCGTGGGACACCAGATAGGAACGAAGTCCCTCATCAAAAATACAGATGGCGCTATACTAAATTTTTCGTTCACTCTCTTTAAAAACCACAAAATTGTCTTAACACCTTTACTTTATTTAAAATGATTTTAATAATATATAAAAGTTCTATGCGAGGTATAAAGATAAATAATTACTATTCAGGTACATATACATTTTCATTATGATTTTTATCGATTAAAAAAAACTAAACCGGTCATTTGTGCTGCCACCTAGTAATCTCTACTGAAACAAGTTCTGTCTAGAGTTACTCCGTACTTGTTACATACAACTTACAGATTACTACGCTATACTAAATTTTTCGTGCACGAAATAAATAAATATTTCAGACATATTTTTTTTTGTAAATACCTACATAATTATACATAGAAAACATCCAAACCCCGAAAAAAACAAATATTTGCAGATCATAAAAAAATATTTGATCTCACCCGGGAACCGAACCCGAGACCTCAAGCACAGAATTCGCATATGCTACCATTGTGATACCGAGGCGTCAATTTTAGGAACTGTTAACCATAGAAACAGCGCATTTTAATATTATCTTGTTTAAAGCTAGTTACTCAATGTATCAAGTATTTCGTGCAAACCGCTAAAATGTACTCTTTTATAAATAGGCAATATTAAAATATGATCATCTCGGCATGGCGTGTTTTCATAGTGATTGATACTGTTAACACCTAGTGACGTAGATAGATGCTAAACAAGGTTGAATTCCCAGTGTAATCAAAACTACCGGCATAGCTCCCTTGTGTCACACGTTAATAATATTGATAACACTTGCATGCAACATCATGCGTCCCTAGTTCCTGGCATTTAAACGATGTACTTATATTTCAAAGTATTTGTTGTAAACAACAGCTTAAGTCAGAATTTTGAAGAATCGTCATTGTAGGTGTATACAAATACAATTAAAACAATTGTTACAAAAACACATTCCATGAATATGTTAGAATATATTTAAAGTAAATACAGATATACTCGGTTCATAATAATAAAGTAGGTAGGTATATAGTAGAAAAAAATGAAAATATAACTCGTGTTTTGTTGACCTAGAGACTTATTAAGTTATTACTTTAAATGAATATTTACATAGTATAAAATGTTTCCTAAACTTTAAATTTTGTGAATGTTTACATTTTGATAAAACAGAATTTTAATACCTTAATTTACATAAACCTAGTGTACACGGTAGTGGCCGTACTTATGTTGTTTGAAGTCAGTATTCAAAATAAACGACGACTAGCTTTCGCCCATGATATATAACACCTATTGGTCATTTAGTACTTCAATAAAAATAATAAAACAAATACCTTATCATCTTTCTTCCCCTTATTATTCCCAAGTAATTTTTTGGAGTCGGCTACTTTTAACTTTACGTGAATATCAGTTTTTCCACGGAGCGAATAGTACCAGACCTCCGCAACCCTGAGGCCGAACTGAATTCAAAGGTTGAAAACTAGTTGTCATTTTATTTCAGAACACTGATATCCTATTAACGAATGTTCATAACAACCGGGACCGACGGCTTTACGTGCTTTATGTGAAACAACGCCAAATTCCATACTCCGGGCTGTTATTACAAATTTCTTGTAAGGAAAACTCGACAACACTTTTAAGCTCGACCCAGAATCGAACCCAAGACTACCGAGACACTATAACAAGTACCTCATTCAAGTAAACCTATCGGTGGTTAACGAACTTAAGTTACGTTAACGAATTAAAAAGTTTACCCATTTAAACTTTTCAGTACCTATTTTTTTTTTACAAATACTCTACTTTTCGCCTATTTTTTTTATAACTCTAGAATATACCTTTGCTAGTAATATTCATTTAATACTGAGAATTTTTTTTAATTGAAATGAAAAATAGAATTACAATTGGATTTCGAAGCACAAACCTGGGGGTTGTGCAATGGTTCAGTGCTTATTGCACTTATTGCACACTAACCAATTATATTATTATCATAATAATATTTTTTTTTAGCTATGAATCGTATAAGTAGTATATACGTGGGAGCAATGTCGATAAACAGTTTGACGTCATGGTAATAAAAAAAATAACACAGCAGACGAACGACAACGTTGACACAGGTGGTCTAAGTGTACATGATTTTGATAACGCATTGCACATGTGTTGCGCTACAAGTACTTTGATAAAAAAAAACTTTATAAACGTTTCGACATTACAGCTTTATACGTGTGGAATTACCAAATTGGTTTAGCAATAACATTCTTCGACAATTGGGAAAGTTTGATGATAAACTACCCGAGACTTGACAATCATAAACCGTCAAAAATGTTAAACTGGAAAAATAAACTATGGTATAATTGAATAATAAGTATATGTAAATTGTACTTTAATTTGAGAATACTAAAAGAACACGTTACGGTATATAGCGAATATTTTTACTTAATTGGTTTATGTAATGATAAGACTTTACTACTATATTAGATTACTACTAGCTGATCCGGCAAACTTTGTTTTGCCATAAAAAAAATTGGGGTATAAAAAATAGATGTTGGTCGATTCTCAGACCAAATTTCATAAAAATCGGTCCAGCCGTTACAAAGGACTATGGTAACTAACATTGTGACACGAGAATTTTATATATAAGATTAATCTAACAAATTAAAGAGTTCAAGTTGAACTCACAAAATGTGGGTAACTTACGAGGTCCTAATATTATTTAACAACATGTTACTCATAAAAATAAGTGCGAGTTTGACGTAAGCGAAACCGTAGCTTGTAACGCAGATGTAGATGTAAGTATAGAGTGAATACGCACATATACGTTGATAAAAATTTGTACATACAATCGCTATTAAATTGTTTTAGTGATAACGTTACTACGTCTTGTACAAACGTTTACATTGCATGAAACTATGTCAATGATGTATTAAAAGTAATCTGCCCAGATTTATAGCTGATATAAATACGCAATTTAGTTTTTAATTCAGTTTAACAAACTATAACTGCCGGTATTCAGTTTCAAAGTCAGAGTCGAAGGCCGCACTTTCACATTCCACAGGTGGACTTCAAGGTTCCAATATAGATAGAACAATGCACAAGGGCTGTAGTAATATATACCTGTTTGTTAGCGTACACCAGGAGACAAGCTCGGCTCAACTCTTCATGCTTCAGCATTTGATGAAGTTCATCACGGCTGATGCTCAACCGCTGACGATCCGTAGAGTCGATCACCATTATCACGAACTGAATAGGAATAAAATTTACCGTCAAACATATTTTACAACCATTCAGTGATTACCTTAATTTGCGATGCCACAGAAATCGTTTTAACCAAACACAGTTTGTTACAATATAATAATGTAAGTAACTAACACAAGCCAATTACAACCAAGGTTTCAGGTAATAATAATAGTTTTCACTGAAAATCGCAAAAGATAGCATTAAAATTTCGCATGATATACTGCTGGTTGCCATATTATGCACAAATCAATATAAAAACCATTATGTATCGCTAGCCTACGTCATTTCGCATTTTCAATTCATAGTGAATTACCGTTGCAACCTTTTCACATATTCTGCAAATGCTGAAGATTGCTATTGACTTTTAAATTGACAGTGGTGGACGCATATGGGTAAATTAGACTTTATTATTCATTTGATTTTGAGGAGGTATCATTTCATTACTGAGGAAAATGTTACGTAGAAGGGTATTGACTAGTTGAATGAAGTAATATTTGTGGGCTAACTGGGCTAGTTGAGTTTTTTTATTCTCTTTAAGACATAAATGGTCTCATTTTCCAGTCTTACTGGACTGTAGGCTAAAAATTATTCCTATAATATTGGAAGGCAATGAGAGACAAAAAACATTAAGAATAATCTCTTGCCCTTATTTAAACAGATAAAATGTGAGATATTCAAATATGTACACTGATATTATATGAAATACATCATGTACTTCACTTGGATTTTTTTCTATGCTATATACGTTTCAAAGCACATAAACGATAGTGGATATTTTGCATCGAATTATTGAAAATGATTCATGACGCGTGTACACTATTACGCTAGCAACTTAACTAAACGTGGTATATCGCATACATTCGTTTTAGTAAGCCCATTATACTTGGTTTAATTATACGCTCTAGTTCATTTTGTGGGCCAACCATTTCTAGACGTGTTTTTGTCGTAAATAATCATCACTTCTTGTTATGAAGAAGTAGAGTAATTTAGTAAATCACATAACACAGCTTTAGTATCTACTGAGTATATGGTATACTACTCATGATAGTCACACAATATTCTCTTTTTTTTTTATTACATTGGGGGCCAAAGAGCAGAAGCATCGCCTGATGGTAAGCGATTAACGCCGCCCATGGAAACCCGCAACACCAGAGGCATCACAAGTGCTTTGCCGGACTTTTAAGAAGGAATACGCTCTTTTCTTGAAGGTTTGAAGGTCGTATTCGTCCGGGAATACCGCAGGCGACAGTTCATTCCACAGTTTTGTTGTGCGAGACAGAAAGTATGTAGAAAAGCGCACAGTTGTGGACTGCCAACCATCTAGATGATGGGGATGAAACTTGTGTCGCGTAGGACGATGGCGGAAAGAGGCGGCAGGGATCAGTCCGAACAATTCCTCGGAGCACTCCCCATAGTAAATGCGGTTGAAGATGCATAATTAAACATACATAATAACTCTTCTATCATAGTCATCACCTATTTGTCCCATAAGGCAATGGTCCCACCACCGACGAGAAACGAGTAGAACGAGAAACTATAAACGAGTTGGCGATTAGCGAGCATCGAGTGTGTAGTTTCGATAGTTCTGTCGCTGGGATATAAACGAGTGTTCTAGTGCGATGAGCTATTACTCGTGCTACTAGGCCACAGTCGTTCAGTCTGCTACTACACAAACACTATCGTAAAATACATCGTCGTATGAACTAGACAACAATGAGAGTTGCAATGATTTGTTGATATCCATACGTATACTTTCAAAGCCGCACTGTATAGAAATGATCTAGGGAGCGAGTATCGCTAAACGAGTATCGCTAAACGAGTATCGCTGAGCGAGTTTATCGCCCAGCGACAAAACTAGTAAAGCGAGTAGTCGCCGGCAGTGTGAACAGTAGGAGAGTAATACTATTAATATATGCATCTCTTTCGTTTACACGGAATGTATATTTCTTGTACGTTTCTTGAGCGAGAAAATCGCCTATAGTTAGTCGTTTACTCGCCGGCGGTCGGACCACTGCCTAAGTGTCGTAAGAGCAGACCAAGGGAACAAACTACGCAAGCAACGGTACAGACAAAGAAGGAAAAGATGAAACAAACTCTATACCGTGCGTATAGTGGGCCAAAACCTCTATTAAATGCCATTGATGATTATGACAATTACTATTTAATTCAATGTATGTCAATACAACAAACAATATAACAATGAATTGAAATCATAAATATCTACTATTGTTTTATTAATTAATATATTTGTCCAAGCATTTAGCAATCAAAGGCGGAAAATTCTCGCCAAAATTGATATAAAACAGTAGGATTTATTAACTGATACAAATATTCGCTGCAGTCATAATTAAGCACTGTTAACATAGCAAGCATGGTTGAATTTTAGCCAAGTTTATCCTTATGTCGATGTCTTTAAATCAGTTTAGAATATTATAACACTCATTTAACACCTTTCCAGAACGGTGTTCAAATAGTCCGATTTTGAAAAATAACTCGTTAACTAAACTTTCGCGGAGGGCTTTTACAAATTTTTTTTCAACCTGACAAGTTTAGTCGTGGTAATTACAATAATTTGTGCACATACATCATTACATTCGTACCAAAGACAAACAGACACACGCATTATAGATACCGCTACACGCTAAAACAAAATTGAGTTGGCAATTTTCATATGAAAACATAAGAGACAGATAGATAAAGTTACTATCGCAATTAAATAATTATTAGCATGGAAGATACAGATATCTATATGTTCTATGACAGCATTAAGAAATCGCAAGCTGTAAAAACGCCCTTTGAAACATTCTAAGAGTTCATTAACCGATTTCAGTAACAAGTAGATATAATAATGTAACTCCTGTTTAATCAATTATATTATCAACAATTTAATCTGTTTGCTATAGATTAAACATGTGACAATAAAAAGGTTATTCAGTCTTAAATTAAAAACTTTTTACGATAGGGTTTGAAAAAAAACAAGGATTAAATTGTACTTATATATTGAATGGTTTGCAAATACTGAACTTAATTTACACCTTCTTCTTATATATATATATATATATATAACTAGCTGATCCGGCAAACGTTGTTATGTCATTAAAAAAATATAACCATTTTCAAGTAAACTTACCTCGCTGTTCGTGTAATAAGTATTCCACGCAGATCGCAAACTCTGTTGACCACCAAGGTCCCACATCACAAATCGAAGGTTCCTCCATACTACCTCTTCAACATTAGAGCCTATAGTGGGCCGTGTGTGGACAGCTTCTCCCAATAATAGCTGATACAGTATTGTCGTTTTTCCCGCATTGTCCAAGCCGACAAGGACCAGTTTGTGTTCTGCAGAAGTAAAAATAATACATAGGTTATAAGACAGGAAGATGTGTTCATTTAGGGATGTGTAGACTATAAATGTAAGTAACTTATCAGCGCATCCAAAACACTTTTAGACTTTACTTTTAGGCGTGACGCCTAGCTATCTAGGACTATATCTTAGTGTGGTATTTGTTTAAAATACCTCAAGTATTCTCCCAAAATGCTATTAGATCAATTAAAATTGTAAGTGATAATGTTATTTAACAATGTAGGTAATTGTAATAACTTATGTATAAGTAAAGTTAAACTTCAGAGTTCAACATATCGCCAGTGGCACGAGGCTATGTGACCCCGTTTTAGGCGAGCGACGCGTAAAAGAACACTAACGTCCAACTGTACTTTAGACTGTTCCATTTCTTTTTTATGTTAAAAGTATAGTTAACTAGTGGTTGCCCGCGGCTCCGCCTGGATATATGTCGGTTATCGCTGCAAATAGTAGCCTATGTGTTATTCGGATGTATAAGCTATATTACTGTGAAGTTTTATCCAAAATTATTTAGTAGTTTTTGCATGATAGGGTAACAAACATCCATCCATCCATACTTACAAACTTTCGCGTTTATAATATTAGCATAGATGCATTAGGTACTGCACATTGCAATGTTTTAATTTAACTTTATATAATACCTCACTTTTTACACTTCTCATTTTTTTTCTTCATAATAATATTACGATTAAAGGTACATAGTCATTTTATTATCTTGAATCCCCTCCCTCCCGAAACTAAAACTTGGCTACGCCGGTGACTAACAAAACAATTTCTCAATGTCTATTGCGAGTCAGTTATCAGTCGCGTAAGGTATACTTCCGCAAAAACAATCATATTGATTATGTTTATACTTGAGGGTACTTAAGAAATATATACAAAACTTAACAAGTTAATCTAGACGTAAGTGCATTGACAGGAGCACATAGCATAATGCTTCGGGGGTCACAAAGCAACACATCTACTTAAAGTATCAAATGCAAGTACATGAAAATTTTCGAGAACAGTTGTGAGAGAAACATGCTTGCGCGTATAAGGGTGGGTTCGATCGGAGTAATATCACCGAGTGAATGAGACGCAACCTCTCCCTCTCCTTATTTTGGGAAGAGAGAGGGAGACACTATACCATAAAAAATATATATGGACGGTTCAATCACTAGGTCAAGGACTGAAGTCAGTGTTCCCGCAAGACTAAAACATAAATATATAACACTGGCGTTAGGCCAACACAGTGCTATATTTCAAATGAGATACATTAATTTATGCTATGCCGCTATCAGTGCGGGACCGAAGGCCAAAACAAAGCAAATAACCAGACCAGTTCTCTTTCTTAACTTTAGTTCCTTTAGCAGACAAAAGACACCAGGAGAAAAACTTCTTTAGCTTAGTTTCAGGTGTAGAAGAAGAGACATATTTATGTCTATTGAATTGATAATGTTTCAGATCTGACAAGGTATTAAAGGATATCTTAGGGTGTTTTTGTTGACTTTTCAATAACATATACAAATCCCTAAAGGTCTTTACATTAAATTAAGTTCCCTGTAGAATAAGAGTTTTCCTGTTCGAGTAAATTATACAAGAATGTATTATTAAGAACTTTGATGAAGTAATATAAAATTGGCAAAAAACAGCAATACAAAAAATTGGATGGATGTTTGTTACTCTTTCATGCAAAAACTACTGAAGGGATTTGGATGAAACTTTACAGTAATATAGCTTATACATCAGAGTAACACAGGCTACTATTTGCTGCGATAACCGAGATACATGCGGGCGGAGCCGCAGGCAACAACTAGTTACTTAATAGTGCTGAACATAGACCTCATCTTAAAAAGGCAGGTTTGCCCTATACCCGGTTGGCCAGACAGATGGGTAGTCTTTGTTTCAAGTTTTCCTTCTCTTTGTGGTGCTTTGCTCCCTTAGACGCTTTTTATGGCACTCATGGGATGAATATAATATAAACCAGTTTATTCTACAAAGGCATTTGAACCTGGGATACAATACTGTGCTGGGATTTGTTGCATGCCAGGCCAATGTAGCACAGTGGACTGTAACGGGCTGAAGTCAAATGAAAGACTTTATCATACAAGTGTTGGCTCTTTGTTATTTATTTAAACACTATTTTAACAGCTCTAAGCTTTTAAAAACTATTATCAATGGGATTATTAACATATCTGTAATTTAGAAGCATTTCAAAATGTATCATCTAAATGATAAAACCGCCTGGGATTGAGCTACCCATTCTCCACATACTCTTTACTATTCTTCCTATGTATAAAATTTCTTATTTTTGTTGTGACGATAATTATAATATTATACGATAAATAAATCATTTTCTTAAATTCATAATTTTACCAATTTATGACAGTTTTGACTCAAATTATAATTATCACTCATTTTTTTTTATTTGTAATAGAATGTCTTTTGAATTTTGAGAAGATTGTATGGACTTTAAAAGAGACGATGATCCCTGAGTTTGTTTCGTCCTTTCTTCTCAGGGCTAGTCCAGTTAGGTTGAGCTCATCTGCTCAAAAAATCTTAACATGCAAAAGTGTACTTGTTGCCTAATTGCAGAATAAATGATTTCATTTATAATTGACTCAAACTAATCAGAAAGTACCTAATATTGAGACAAGATATTAATATGCTATTATTTAAATGGTATAATAATATTATACCATGTCCCACTATTGTAATATAAGATATTGGATATATTTTCACCTTAAAATCTAATGTCATAAAACATAAAATAGCATTTACCAACATTACAATTTGTTATATCTGGAATGATCTATGTTCGCAATGAGTTATATTTCAAGAATATAGTGTCCACTAACTTTGACATTGTATTATAAAAATAACTCTAAAGTAAAACTAAAGCCATTATACTTACAAAATAATACACAGTATGCTTTGTAGAGTTCAAAGACATATTCAAAACAAAACAAAAGTAAAAAATATTAAACAAAACTGATATGAGTAACATTTTGTTTGTTTTGGATTATATTATATGAGATGCATTACAATGTCAAACACACAACTTTAATTTTAATGGTTTCCTCAAAATCAACTAGTGTTTTGCTAACATTCCATAATATTAAGCATTTTCTAAATTTAACTACTTAAGTGACAACAAGGAACTACAATTTAATTTACTTTATCAACGTGCCTCCATGTATCTTTAAACGAATTTAGCTCTTGCAATAATCTTACACTATCTTATCACTACTTTACCTTCAGTTTTTTATAATAAATTTACTCACCCTCGTTTCCGAACAAACTCCAGATCTTTGATATCAGTAAACCCATTGTATGAAACTTTACAGTTAAAAAGATCAAGGAGACAAGGAATGTAAGGTAAACTACTTAATTAATCTCATTGTCGTAGACAATAATTTTGGCCGAGTTTGTAGTGATATGAATTAAAACTTCACTACTCAATCCTTAGTATACTCCGTTCACGCTGAAGTTTTACACACAACATTTTTTTCTTAATATAAAACAATATAGTTAACACGAATCTTTGCACTTTTCAACACGATTAAACGACGACACAAGACAGGGAAAGACAGGCTTGTGTGTGACACAAGACATGTAATATGTAGGTTGTAGACAGACTCGATAGCAGCCAGCCCACACATCCACATACTACCGATAGATTTAAAGTCGCTCGGTCCAAATCTCTAACGGAATGTATTAACGTACTGATAGAGATTATAACCAAAAACATCTAAAGGTAAGTTTGTAATTAATATTCGATAATGTATAAGTATCGTATAGCTGCAGTACTCAATTACTACTTGATTTTAAAAACTCGTAATGATTTTAAAAAAGGTGAAATAGAAACTAATTCTAATAATTCTAGATAAATGGTATAAAAGAATAACCACCTTTACACGTTTCGTACTATGTTGTTTAGTTCTTAAAACAAGGCAAGGAAATGAAGAAGTTTTGGCGTTTTGCTAGTTAAAATTGTTACCAAGGTACGATGATAATTGATATTGATATAAAAACTGTTAAAATTCAATTATCCATTTATATATTTATAATAATATATATTTTTTCTCCATGAAAATAATTGATCAACAAAATTGAAACTTAACCATGACAGTGATGACTTCAAACTGAAATTGGCGGGATTCTTAAAAAGTTATAAGACTAATCTGGTTGTATCGTTGTATCACAGAATTAGGATCTATTTCTATGGGTTGGAGATTTATTTACGCCCTCAAAGAAACGTGAAACTACGTGAAATTTATTGCCAATAAGAAAATTCCAATGAATGATGTAAAGAACACACAATTGTTAAAAAAATAGAATGAGAATGAAATGTAAAGTTATTATTAGAGTTGAAACGATTGACCTTTTTTATTTATATATTTTATAAATAGGTGCTTCAAAAATATTATTTAGCCCAGGTTTTGATTTAAAAAATACAAGAATTTAGTGACATATGTCACTAAATTCTTGTATTTTTTATACTATTTACTAATTTATACGATTATATAATAATTTATACGATT